>CM064332.1:58485692-59770692 GCA_032595735.1 Pelochelys cantorii | reverse complement strand
TCGTGGGCGGGGGGAAGTAGAGTTAAAATGCATTACTGGGGAGAAAAAAGTTGCCCAATAGCAGAGATACCAATAGACTAGATTTAAAAAGGAGATTTAGATGTAAACTGATGTGTCGTGCATTTAATCATACTGGTTATGGAATGGGAGTCCCTTCTCCTGTAGAAAGAAGGTAGACAGCCAGGGCCACACATGAGTAAAAAAGGGGCAAAGAAGGAAGAAAGGCCTAGATTAACAGAATTAGAGCACTCTAGATGAAATGATACAAGCCAGGATGAAAATAGAACTGCCCCTGAGGAAAATAGGGCAAAAAAGGAAACGGTTGAACTAGGCTCAGGGAAGAAAAGCAGCCCAAGCACAGCCCCAGAACCATTGGAAGGGTGAGAAGAGGAACCTAGGGACTAGTTCATGGGAATTGAAGAGCTAGAGGACTTAGAGAAGGAAGAGAGCAGGGGACAAAAGCAGGCCTGGCCTATGACAAGGGGGAAAATTATGAGGAGAGACTACTGGTTGCATGGTGTGAAGATTTGTGGGCTGAATTATGGGGACTAGCCCTTAAAATGTATTTTTTGCATGTAGAGGATGGAAGGTGCTGGAAAAGAGTATTGAAGACCACTGTTGAGTAAACAGCAATGTAGAGAGGCAAGTGCCTCCTTCAAGGAGGGGAGGCCATGAGGGTGGGGAGCGTTCTTAGTTAAGAAGCGGGAGAGTGTGTAATAGAGTGCTGAGGTCAAGTATTCTGATTTCTGAGGTCTCAATTAGTTTCCTCAGTGATGACTAGTTGAGGAAGAATTAGCTAATCAGATGGGGAGGCATGGTGAATTAAAGAACAGATTGGTTCATTAGCTTATTATTTTGATAAGAAACAGGTAACGTGTTTTGAGGGTGGCGAGGCAGAACAGAACTAGCTGTGCCTCGACTGAAGGAGATTCCAAGGAAGAAAGATCTATTTTCCTCCCAGGACTCAGTTGAACTCTGGTCTGACAGTAATAATAGGGTTGTAGTTGTAAAAAAAAATAGTATTGCGCTGTACAGATGCTGGTGGAGGAAACTTGAATGAAATATGTGTCAAGGACATTAAAATGAGACTCTAAGCAATTTCCGCAGTGATCAAAGATGGAGAGAGGTTGTATACTCTCCTTACAAGCAACTACTCAGCCTCAGTTTTCCATCTAATGTTCCACTGCTATACCCACTCTCCAGTGCCTTCTGGGTTGCAAAGATAGCCCTCTGACTAGAGCACTTTCAGTTCTACCCTCCTGGGTCACTCAAAGTCCCAAACAAGTCTGGAGCAACATAAATATAAACGCTTCTCTTTCCTCTAGGAGATCTTCTAGACACCAGTTTTTCTCTGGTCCTTGCCAGGTAGCTCCCATAATGAAAGCTCTATATCTTTGCTTGATTTCCTCCATCTGACCAGGAATGTCTTTTCAAGAGCTTCCAGGAGCCTGCTCCAGATGTTTTAATTTGGGCTGATTGGGCTTTCAATTTGGGCTGGCCCATTAATCCCACCCAGCCAAGTGAGGAGGTTGTATGCCCCATTATAAGGTGATATCAGCCCAGGCTGCCTTTACGTATCTTCTGGTTTTGTGTCCAAAGGTCAAGTTTATTTATTTCCCCTGAATTCCATTGATTCCAAGGGTGTTATCCAAGGTTAGGTAGGACTAGCTAGAATTATCTTGGTTGCCCAGTGTGACCAAGGCTACTTTTGTCCTTAGATTCTGAATCTTTGTCAGCTCATCAAAGACATTGTCTTTTCTTCCTGATGCAGTGCAAAGGGTAGTATTACTATTCAGATCTATACTCTTCAGTCTCACTGGCTGCTATTCAGTGGATGTCAGTCCTTGAAAAATTCTGTCTGGCAGCTGTGCAAGACATTCATACTCAGCAGAAAGCATTCTACCGGATGAACTTAGATGGCAAAACAGCCTAGCTTTGCATCTTGGTGTTAGTCAGAGATGCCTACTTCCATATAACACTTAGATCCCTGCTAGTTTAGAACATTTGCTCTGATCAATCTAGACTATTAGCTCCAACATAGTTCATCTCACCTCCATTTTGGTGCAATGCACACCTGTAGAGGGAAATACAATATTTTCACACCTGACTGTGAACAAGTTTTTAAGGGATTGGGTCTTGTCAAGGTTTTTCTGGCACAACCTCTTTTCCCATGAGACATAAACTTGGTTTTATCTGCGTGCATGGGCCTATCATTTGGATCCATGGCAACATGTCCCTTGTTATAGCTGTCTATTAAACTGGGTTTTAATTTCAATCAAGCAAGGAGAATGGATGAAATTCAAGTCTTTATGGTAGATCCACCATATACTGTTTGTTATTGCAGACACAGTATTTCTGGGAAGTGCTTTCCTGAAGTCGTCAATAATTTTCATTTCAACCAATGGGTCTGTCATGGGGCAGACTCATGGCCATGGCGCCTTCCTGCTGGGAGCCCTTATTTATACAGCCCCCAGCTGGGCCCTAGTTGGCAGTATCTGCCTCAGCGGTGGGCTTTGCTCTCAGCCCTCTCCCAGGGCTGTGTTTTACCTTTAAAGGGCCAATGCAGGGCAGACACCCCGTCACAGAGTCCTTTTGTCTATATTTTCCCCAAGCATCACTCATCTCAGAGAGAGGCTAAGCTTTATACTTTGGATACAGAAGGCCACTGGCATTTTATTTGCAAAGGACAAAGACATTTAAGACTACATTGAGATTAACTGTGACAGTTGCAGAGAAGTTTAAATTATTGTTAATGGTGGGGTCTTAGTAAAATGAAGTTTTTAAATCATGATTTGAGAACTTCAGCAGATCAGAGAGAGTGGGTGCGCAAGGTTCTGTGGCCTGCAGTGTGCAGGAGGTCAGTCTAGATGTTCATGATGGTCCCTTCTGGTCTTAAAGTCTGTTAGTCTATGAAACAGAAACTTGTTCTACTCAGATTACCTAGATCATGGATGGGCAATAATTTTGATGGCGGGGGGGGGGGGGGGCACACCAAGAATTTGGTAAGTGGTCAAGGGCTGCACTCTTCCATGATATTAATGGAGGAGGTGTGGGATCTGTGATGGAGGTTGGGTAAAGATGAGAGCTTGGGGTAAGGGATTGGGGTGCAGGAGGAAGTGTGGGACCTGAGGCAGGAGACTGGTGTGCAGAGGAGGATGCAGGATCCGAGAGGGGAAATGGGTGCAGGAGTGCAGGAGGAGGGTGCAGGGATCTGGGTTGTGAGCATGAGTAGAGGATTGATCTGGGAGGGAGTTGTGATCTGGAGGAGGGGCATAGAAGGGGGCTGCAGGGTCTAGGAGGGGGTTGTGATCTGGGGCAGGAATACAGGAGGTGGTGCAGGGGTTTGGGTTGCAGGGTCTGGCAGGGGGTAGGGTGCAGGAGGGACAGAGGGTTGCAGGGAATGAGGGGGTAAGGTGCCAGAGGAAGTCTCTGGCTGGGAGGCACTTAACCTGGGCAGCTCCCAGCCAGCAGCCCAGCAGGTTCCTCAGGCAGGCTCCCTCCTTTCAATGCCCCTGCATGCTGCTCAGAGCAGTCAGCTGCAGGGGTCATGTGCTGCTCTGTATGCTGTCTGTCCTGAAAATAGGCAGCTTTCATTGGCCAGGAACAGGTCAATGGGATCTGCAAGATTGTGTTTGGGATGGGGGCAGTGTGCAAAGCCTCTCCCAGTCTCCCCATAGGCTTACAGTGTTCAGAGAGCTGCTCTGAGCAGTGTGTGGAGGTGGGGCAGGCAAGGATCTTGGCTGAGGCTCCCACTGGGCCATGGAATGGATCCAGTGGTGTGGTGGGACATATCCTGCCCTTAGGCCATATTTTGCCCAACCCTGACCTAGGTGAATGTTGAACTGTGTAAGAACCAATTATGAAATGGCAAATTGGAGCCTCCTCGGAGCTCATTCTACTAGAGCTCCTACAACATTCTTAAGAACTATTTCCATCATATATATTTGCACATTAGTCACCTGGGAATCAGTGCACACATTCATGAAATACTGTTCTGTTATGGAAACTTCTAGCTTGCATGATATATTCAGCAAAACTGAACTTTGGTTTTTAATTGCTTAAACTTCAACCTCCCACCCCTGGACTAGTGTTTGTGAGTCACCATAGGGGAATGTGTATATGGACAAGCACTGAAAAGAAAAAGAAAAGTTACTTATCTGTACAGTAATTGGAATTCTTCAAGGTGTTTCTCATTTACATATACATATTCCACAACATTCCCTCTTTCCCACTTGCTTCCGAGTCCTATAGCCTTTGAATTCTGTGTTGGAGAAGGAACTGAGGGGCAGTTGGCGTATTCCACTTGTGTTCTCTCAGTGCAGAACACAAGGACATTCGTGGCACATGCATGACAGCAATCGACACTGCTGACCAAAAGACTCTGATCTTGAGCACACAGGTATCTGTGTATCACTAGACATGGGGAAGATATATGTACAACACATATGTGCAAGTAAATAACTTTTTTAATAATGCACAGTTTTGCAGATGTGATACAAAATTGAAATATATAATAATCACAAACAAAAATAACCCTCTTGGAATAAAATGGAAAACTTCCTTTTGTGGGAAAAATCTTGAATTTTGAAAAAAAAATTGTTTTCTACCTTGAAAGGCACGCCATAATTGTCTTTGCCTTATAAGCAAGCAAATATGGGATTTTTCCCCTCTAGAGGTGAGAGTTACTATGGCCCAGTAACTTCAAATGGTGCCTTAGTTGTTTCAGAGAGATGTCAGATAAGCATAGTGTGTGTATGGTCAGTGATGTATCTAGATGTAAGGTCTAATTATAGAATATCTTGAAGCTTGTGTATGCTGCTTCTAGAAGTGTGCTGGGGTCTCAGTGGCCACCAGTCAATTAACATAAAGAAATGTTGTGCCTTCTTCTTCAGGACTGCACTTTCAGTGGTGTGTGCCTTAAAAGTAGCATCACAGAGGCTGCTGTCTCACTTCTAGCACTTTGGTCCTTGGAGGAGAAGCTCAGTGGATTGTTACCATCACTGAATCTGATAAATTTACCTTACTGTAAATGATTTTCACATATCTAAACCAGACTGGTGTCTCAAACTAGAGGGCAATTTATAAAAGTTTAAGCTTGGTGCTATTTGAAACAGCAGAGTTCCTGTAAAATTGGCTCAGAGGGGTAACTATATTAGTCTGTAACTTTAAAACCTGTGGCACCTTAGAAACTAACAAAAATATATATAGTGTCATGAGTTTTCAAGGGCAAAACCACACTTCTTCAGGTGAGCTGAAGTGGAGTAAAATTGGGAAAAACCCTCATAATGGTATATTCAAAATAATAATAATAATAATAATAATAATAAATAAAGTGGTAGAATCCTCAATATTTTCTACAATTACTAGTTTTGATTCACAATCCTACTTGATTGGAAACTCCATGAGTCCAGCAAGAGCAGTAGAATTTATAAGATTGTCTATAAGGAAGTATCATCTTGAGTCTTAAAACTGGCATTGAGGAGTGAATCAGTGTTTAAGTATATATTTTTAGATTGATGAACTGTGAAAATCATTTTTTAATTAGCATTTTCTCAATTTGTCAGTTACAACTTCCCATCTGAATATTTATACTTGACTCCACAAATTATTAATAGTACTATGGCAGTGTATAAAGAAGCTATGAAGAACCTGCTCCCCACTCCAGCCAAATCACACTACTTGTTCAACCTCCGTGATTTCTCCCGTGTTATTCAAGGTGTTTGTTTGTCACGACCTGAAACAACAGACTCTGTAGGAATGCTAAAGCGTCTTTGGGTACATGAGGTAAGTCTTCTGTGAGTAATAGACTTCATACTATATTTATGAAAAATAATTAAAGATCCAAAATTAGCTTTAGAAATTGTTCATGTGTGCGTATCTTTTAACTTTGATTAATGTCAATATAAAATGAATAGAATGCTAGCATCAACTACTAAAACTATTACATTATTTTTTATCATGCAGGTTCTTAGAGTGTTTTATGATCGCTTAGTGGATAATGCAGATCGAGCCTGGCTTGTTGGGTATATCCAAGAGGCAGTGAAAAGTCATTTAAATGAAGACTTTCACGAACTTTTCCAGAGCCTGGACTTCAATTATGATGGCAAAGTGGAAGAGGATGACTTACGTAGCCTGATGTTTTGTGACTTTCATGACCCCAAACGAGAGGACACAAACTACAGGGAGATCAATAATGTGGACACATTGAGATTAGTTGTAGAAAGCCACTTGGAAGAATTTAATAACATGAGCAAAAAACCTATGCAACTTGTTTTGTTCCGATTTGCTATTGAACATGTCTGTAGAATTTCACGGATCCTGAAACAACCTCGCAGCCATGCCCTTCTGGTTGGTGTTGGAGGCAGTGGCCGTCAGTCCCTCACTCGATTAGCAGCACATATGGCTGATTATACACTTTTTCAGGTTGAAATATCTAAGAGCTATGGTAACAATGAGTGGCATGAAGACTTAAAAGTCATCCTAAGGAAATCTACCGAGGGTGAGATGCAAGGAGTTTTCTTGTTCACTGATTCTCAGATAAAGAAGGAGTCATTTTTAGAAGACATTAATAACTTATTAAATGCGGGGGAAGTACCAAACCTCTTTGCAGTAGATGAGAAGCAAGAAATTTGTGAACGAATGCGTCAGATAGACCGCCAGCGAGACAGAACAAAGCAAACTGATGGTAGCCCTATAGCTCTTTTTAACATGTTCATTGATCGCTGCCGAGACCAACTCCACGTAGTGTTGGCAATGAGTCCCATTGGAGATGCTTTTCGTAATCGCCTTCGAAAATTTCCAGCTCTTGTTAACTGTTGCACGCTTGACTGGTTTCAGGTAGAGTTCTTTATTATGTACATATTTTGTGATAAAAGCACCACCAATTTCTTTTTCAAAATATGACCTCAATTCATTTCATGTCAAGTAGTTTGCTCTTTAATTCTGTTAATTAACAGTTAAAATATTTTCTGGATTTTCCTAGAATGAGAGGGTGATACTCCACCCTACTGATTTCTGAGGGATTGCACAAGGTGTAAATAAAGACAAGATTTTACCCAGGATGTCACTATCACTAAGATTAATACCTGAGTAGACAGAACAGTAGAAATTAAAGAATGAACTATTGTCAGGTCACTGATAGAGTAGGGTCGGGATTTACTGCCATGGTGTCCTAACAGTTCTCTGGCTCCATTGATGATGATAACAAGAAGGTTGCTTGTGTGTGTGCTCAATGGTGTGTGCTGTGTTGACTTATTCAGCAAACCCCAAGAGAGCCCCCCAAAGACCACAAATCAGATAAGGATAGAAGGTGTCCAGCCAGGTTTATTGTTAAGCGAAGTACAGTAATAGTTGTCAGTAGACTCTACCGAATCATTACACACGTACTCATAACAGTGGCCCAGCACAACCAGTGGGAAACTCCCACAGCCCCCAGGCTGGACAAAGACTGCTCCCCCCCAAGACACCACTTTATATACAGGTACAAACAAGTTACACATCACTCCTGATGTGTCAGGTTGACACCCTCTGACGTTGTCAGGTTAAAACCCTCTGACGCTTCTTAGATATCACCCATCACCCTGTACCTTGTGGTTTGATTAGATCATCTCTATCCATCATGCTGTCATTTTAGATCCTTTCCTGAACCTGGGTCTATATCTGTGGGGAGTGGGTACCAAGGTCTTTTTTAATGAGCTAGTGGGTACCATGTGCTTTCAACTTATGATCAGTACCAATTATTGTTCTATACACGGGCCTATTACCAATTAGTGTTTTGCACTCTCAGCCTTGTTCGTGCCAAGTTCTTTGCACAGGGGCCTGCCTCTTGCTTACAGATTAGCTTTACTTTATGTTTTGTCCATTGTTCGCTAGGCGTCAGGCCTCAGACTAAGCCTGTGCTCCATGGGCTTCTTTATGTATTAGGCCTTCATCTTACTACATGAACTATCCAATGTACTTGGCTTGCAAAATCTCAGAGTTGATTTGCTAAGTTCTTAAAAAAAATGGGTCTGGTATTTATTGGCAAAAACTAGTAGAGAAATTCCCCAGCCCCAAACATCACCTTCTTCCCTACTACCTGCAAACTACTATAATCTCTATATATATTTCAGATACCTATATTATACTAACAGTAAGGTTCAAAATTTGATCAGACAAGTTAGGAAATTCAGACTTATGCAGTCTTTAAAGTGCATTTCTATAGCCCTGAGCCCCATTTTAAATTGAAGAGGGTCAAAGTAAGTTATAACCAGTCTTTTTAGCATATGCGCAATTTGTCACAGGTGGCATGTGACTGGGATTCATCACTGAATTTGGTCTACTGGATCATTACCTTTCACAATTTGGGCCAGGTACTGATGAGGAATGCAACACAAATGCCGATGCATACCTGTTACCCAGGGTTTTCAGACCCCCCCAGTAGTGGTAACTTAACTGATTCACTCCAGGCAGTGTCAAGAATAAATCAGTGGGAACAGAACATTTCCATCTGATAAAAGATTCATGCAATTAAGCCTGCTCTATCTAAAACTGCAGTTTATTAGATTTAAGGACACACAGACATAAATATAGGTTTAGAACATCCCAGATATTCAGCTGACATCTGAAATGGTTTGAGTAATTAACAGTAGGTTCACAGTGACCAATTGTCACTAGAGAGAAAAGATGTCAGGAGAAAAGTCTCTCAAGATTACTTCGGAGGACTACTCCAAAGTATGCTTTATTATCTAAACTTTTATAGCTAACTTCTGCAAAACATATAGGTCATACTGACCCCTACTGGATCGTCACTTTTTCTAACTTTCAATAAGCATGTAATATCAAAAGCATCTAGACTCGTTTTTCATCCACTTACCATCTTTCATTCTCAGCTATTTCCTTTTTTTCTCCCATCCTCCGATACTGATTAGCATAAACTGCCAAATAGTTTTGACTTTGCATCTAACTGCCTGCTTTCCAATTAACCTTTAATTATGTAGTGTTCTATTTAATTAACTTATAGTGGCTAAATGCACATAGTATGGTTGCATTTGATTTGATCACATTCTGGGGTACACCCCTCAAATCTAGGACAACATAGCCATTAAGGCTGTATTTAAAAATACCTATACATATATACAAAGGAAAGAATTTCTACATTTCCCATAGTTTCCCTTTGAGGAATAAACCCTACCTCATTTTAATGACAGTTGAGAGAAGACTCTCTCCACACCTGCTGCGGAGCCAGCAAGAGGTAGGGAGCCAGCTGAGAGGCCAGCGGCTGGGCCAGGGAGGCCAGTGGCAGGGGTCCAAAAATGACCTCACTGGTCCAGCAAAATTCCTCATCCAAGACCAGTCAGGTCCTGAAGGTGCTGGACCAGGGAGGTCCAATCTATATTAACATCTGAGAAGAGATTTATAAATTGCGGAATTTATGAAATTCTGTACAATTCTTATTGATATTTTGATATGATTTTTAATTGGGTGATATTAAAAACAAAAATAATTTACTGAGTGTGTTTTTAATTGGTGCTGTGCTGGACTCTGACACATTCAACATGCTTCATTTATGACCTACTCTATTCGAAGAGAAAAATCAGAGTTGTAATTCAGAAATGACTGTTATAATTGTCTTACAGATCTGCCATTGAAGACATATTTTTAAATATTCACATCAAAATACAGTTTAGTATTCACATCTCTTAGGGTACGTCTAGACTACAGGCTTTTGTCGACAGAAGTTTTGTCGACAGATACTGTCGACAAAGCATGTGTCGACAAAGAGGGTCTAGACTACATCCAGTTCTGTCAACAAAGCAAGCCGCTTTGTCGACATGACAGTGTAGATGCAAAGGACAGTGTAGATGCAATAACGCCTTCTGTCGACAGAACTCTGTCGACAAAAGGCATTATTCCTCATAGAATGAGGTTTACAGCCATCGACAAAACTGCTGAGTTCTGTCGACGTTATGTTGACAGAACTCAGCAGCAGTGTAGACGCAGGTATAGTTTTGTCAACAAAAGTCTACTTTTGTCAACAAAACCCTATAGTCTAGACACACCCTTAAACTTATGACTACAGCGTTTATGCACGTATAGGCCACTATCCTGAAAAGACTTACTTATATACATGCTTGACTTTTTCTATTTGAGTATTTAATGGAACAACTCATATGTAAAGTTAGTTAGTGTTTTCAGGTTTGGGGAAATAGAAAATTCTGTGAATTCTACATGCACAGGCACCAGTGAAGCATAAATAGTATGTGATCATTCACACATCCTTCTTCCACAATCTGTAGAGCAAAAAGTGTAAGCATAGATTGATACCGGTGTGGTAAGTTCCTCTGAGAATTCTTCCTTTTGCTAAGTAAGCACTCTTTAAAATTAACCAATTTCAAGAGACTCAGCAATGCATCTGTTAATGTAATGCAATATGTTGTCATATTTCAGCCTAATAACTGAATGTATCAGTGTTATGTGCGTTTGCTTGTGCAATTTTGCAATTGTTGGTTTCTTTTTAAAGCATGATTCTGTTCTGAAAAGCGACAGAAAACATGACAACTCTTTACACATGCTTTCTCCCTGTGTGTCAGTCATATCTTTTAAATGTAGTATGTAGGTCAGACAATTAATCATATTTAACTCAGACAATTGACTCAAAAAATTCATTGTGATTAATTGCACTGTTAAAGAATAGAATAGCAATTGAAAATTAATAAATATTTTGGATTAAAGCTTTTTTCTACATTTTCAAATATATTGGTTTCTCTTACAACACAGAATACAAAATATACAGTGCTCACTTAATATTTTTTATTATAAATATGTGTACTGTAAAAAATATAGAAAAATAAATAGTATCTTTCAGTTTACCTCATACAAGTACTGTAGTGCAGATTCTTTATCATGAAAGTAGAACTTACAAATTTTTTTTGTACATAACTACATTCAAAAACAAAACAGTGTAAAAACTTTAGAGCCTATATGTCCACTCTGTCCTACTTCTTGTTCAGCCTATGGCTAAGACAAACAAGTTTGCTTACATTTATGGGAGATAATGCTGCCTGCTTCTTATTTACAAAGTCACCTGAAAGTGAGACCAGGTGTTCGCATGGCACTTTTGTAGCAGGTGTTGGAAGGTACTTGCTTAAAAATGTTCATGCCCCCTCATGCTTTGCCCACTATTCCAGAGGACATACTTCCATGCCAATGATGCTCGTTAAAAAAATAATGTGTTAAATATGTGATGAAACTCTTTGGGGGAGAATTATATGTCTCCTGTTCTATTTTACCCACATTCTGCCATATATTTTGTGTGAGAGCAGTCTCAGATAATAACACATGCTTGTTTTAAGAACATTTTCACACCAGATTTAACAAAACACAGAGAAAGTATTAATGTCAAATTTCTAAAAATATCTACAGCGCTCAGTGCAAAGTTGAAGAATCTGAAGTGCTGTCCAATATCTGAGAGGACAGAGGCGTGGAACATACATTCAGAAGTCTTAAAAGAGGAACACTCCAATGCAGAAACTATAGCACCAAATCACCAAAAAAAATCAACCTTTTTTTTGGTGGCATCAGACTCAAATGATGATCATGTACCAGTCTGCACTGCTTTAGATCTTTATTGACTAGAACCCATCATCAGCATGAACACATGTCCTCTGGAATGGTGACTGAAACATGAAGGGACACATGAATCTTTGGCACATATGGCACATAAATATCTTGTAACACATAGCTACAACAGTGCCATGTGAACGCTTGTTCTCACTTTCAGGCAACATAGTAAATAAGAAGTGGGCAGCATTATCTCCTTTTAGCTTGTTTGTCTGAGTGACTGGGTGAACAGGAAGTAGGACAGAGTGGACTCTAAAGTTTTCCATTGTTTTATTTTTGAATGCAGTTTTTTGTACATAATTCTACATTTGTAAGTTCAACTTTCAAGATAAAGAGATTGCAGCAGGTGAATTGAACAGTATTTTCTTTTTTTTTTTTTTACAGTGCAAGTATTTGTAACCAAAAATAAACTAAGCACTGTGCACTTTGTATTGTGTTGTAATTGCAAATGATGTTTTAAAAAATGTAGAAAACATCAAAAATATTTAAATAAATAGTATTCTATTATTGTTTAACAGCATGATTAATTGTAATTAATCACGGTTAATTTTTTGATCACTTGACAGCCTTAAAAATAAGATTTTTCTACTTTTTACACTTTTTAGCCATGAAAAGTTAAAACTATTGCGACTAGCAAAATCTTTATTATGGGCAATGATGTTCCAGAAGGAAAGTACCCAGATGGACTTGAGTGGCTGAACTTGAGTTTGTAGTGTTAGAAATAAAAAAAAAAGATAATTTTTACATTTAAACCCAGTGATGTGGTGATATGAAAATCAATGGAAAAACAATTAACCAAGAACTTGACAATGACACTTCTCTGGAGTCACTTTTCAAAATACAGCAATATTTCAGAATTCTTCTGTACCCCAGTTTACATTTTTAGTTCTATTTATTTGCCTTATTTGCTGTAATAGTTCTGGAAATAAATATCAAACTAAATGTGTTTTTAAAAGACAGCTTTACTTTTTATAGAAAAAACAGAACAGTGCAGTTTTCTGCAGTAAATTTTGATGTGTAAATAAAAATTCAGGGTTTTTTTCTAAAATAAGCTTTCATTAGACAATGTGATAGCCATTTTTATATGGAAAGTTTATGAAAAGAAACCATATAAGTCTTTAATAAAATTCTAATAAATTTGTAACATACTGTTTTTCTGCTTATTGGACAAATAGAGGGAAAGTTTGCCTTTGGTTGAGCATTGGCAACTCTCTTTGACTTCATGTCCAAAGGCAAAATTTGGATTTTTTTTCATTTTTCACAGTAAAGCCTCCATTAGCTAACCTCCATTTAATCAAAGATTAGTCAAATCTTCTTTGGCAACCCTGTGTACCTTGCATTGTTCTCACCCTACTTATTTGGAGCCCCATTTTTCTGATGTTTCACATTGAGGGAAAGCCTTTCAGAAAACTAGAGTTGTTCCATAATAGGTTTTCCTTTTTTATATGAATGTGGAAATGAAAAAATCTGCATGTAATAACTATTTCCATGATAGGTGGAATAAGATTATGTTTATTTTAAATTTAGCCATGGCCTGAGGATGCACTGCAAGCTGTTGCATCTCGCTTCTTGGAAGATATTGAAATGTCAGAGGAAACACGCGACGGCTGTATTGATATGTGTAAAAGCTTTCACACTTCTACCATTGTTTTGTCTGACTTGTTCCATTCTGAGCTTCAAAGGCACAACTATGTTACACCTACTTCCTACCTGGAATTAATTTCCACATTCAAAGTCTTATTGGAAAAGAAACGCACGTAAGGATGTATAATATGCATTTTGCTAGGAGAGCCCAAAGTTCCATTATAGTTTTCTATATGTAATTAATTTGTATAGCTAACCTAATAAAAAAGTTAAATATACTTAGATAGCCATTCCTCGGATATATTTGCACTCAGTGGACTAAACAGTCAATTACATAGAGTTTAAATCTTGTATCCTATTAGGCCAATTCTAATATTCTTTTTTAAGCTACTGCCTATTGATACTTTAAAATATTTTTTTTTCTGATGCAGTCCCAGACCCTTGAAACTACATCTGTTCTGCAAGGTGAATACCACTGAATACCACTGAGTTTCTGTGTAGAGAAACTGTATAGAGAATACCACTGAATACCACTGAATTTCTGTGTAGAGTTTCTGTGTACAGAACCTCTTCAAGAGAGGTGGAGTTTTAGGTCTACGGGACTGTATGTAAGCCCTGAAAAGAGAAAATAAAAAGATTAGTATAGTTATGCAGAATCTAGGGATATTTGTCGAGGTCACCAGAATGCCTAGTAGTGACTCTTTCATGTCTTAATGAAAATAGGAAGTTTCATTTTTTACATGTCCTTGACTTCATTATTTCTTCTTGATTAGTGCAACCTCCTCCTCTCTGTGTTTCCTGACACACAGATTACTCTTCTCAGTTCCATATAAAACATAGCTACTAAAATAATCTTCTTGACCATATATTCCCCATTTTGTCTCCTTCCACTAAGGGTCTTCATAACTCTGTACCCATTTACTTTTCCACTCTTGTTTTTTATCTTCTCACTTCACCTCCTCATCTGTGCAACAAACAAAGCCAGCCTTGATCACCCACTTGTCAGTTTTTCTACTGTTAAGGCACGTATACAGTATTGAAGTAGTGTAACCAAGTCTTAGTGAAGTAAGAATCAGGTGCACAAGTAAGCTGAACTGTATTGACCCATGTAGGGGGCAAATAAAACAAAATGGAATTTTAAGAATGGAGTGAAAATAGAAATTTGGGGAATGGGGTAACAAAAAATTGACTATATTTATAAAAATGGCTGTAAATTAAGCACTGCTTGATATTACTTTTAGTGAGGTGATGAAAATGAAAAGAAGATATGAAGTTGGCTTAGAGAAACTGAACTCTGCTGCATCACAGGTGGCCTCAATGCAGTATGAGCTGGAAGCCCTACAGCCTCAGCTAAAGGAAGCTAGCAAACAAGTTGATGAGATGATGTTGGTTATTGAAAAGGAGTCCTTGGAAGTAGCTAAAACTGAAAAAGTAGTGAAGGCTGATGAAGCTGTGGCAAATGAGCAAGCAATGGCTGCAAAAGCAATCAAAGATGAATGTGATGCTGATTTGGCACAAGCCTTGCCTATTCTGGAGAGTGCTTTGGCTGCTCTTGACACTCTTACTGCACAGGTAAAGCTATCTATACATATGTATACACTGACCAGGTATTCAAACAAAAACAAACCATGTCTGCCATCAAAGAAAATCTGAATATGCTGCGTAGCTATTAATTGTCAAATTTCACATTGTTACGGAATTAAAAGTTGCATCATTTTGGGGCATCTGAAATTGTTTAAAACATTTAGTTTCAAAATCAAGGCATTCTTTTGTTTTCATTTCCTGTGTGGACAGCTATAACTTAGGCTAGTGAACTTTAACATATATGATCTCAGAAGGTGTAAAATCAAACATTTCTCACCCTATCAATTTTAAAGTTAATAATCATAGTAATATTCTGAATCAACAACTGCTAACTTAAATAGACACTAGAAATAGAGACTAAGAATCTGTGCTGCACTTTTAACTTGAAGACCAAGTGGAAGTAGTGAGGGCTAAGGTGGTTTTATGCTACTCTTATGCTCTCCCCATTTGCTCTGGTGCTGGAGAGAAAGAGGTCCCAGACATAACTTGTATAGCCCTGGGGATTAGTCTAAATGATAGCAGCCGCTCTGTTAGCCACAGCCATGCCTGGAATTTCTGCAGCATTGCAGATAGTGGCTCTGCCTCCAGCACATACCCTTATTTCCACCAGGACATACAAAGAAGGTTCTTGGAGGGCAATCCTCCACTGTGCCTGTGGCAGGGGAATCTGCTCCCAACCAGAGCTAGGGCTTTTAGTTGGTATGGAATTACCAGGCACCTGTAGAGTTCTATTACACTGGCCTGTTTGGGCAGTATTTCTTGTGGTACCTAACCATCCAGTAATTTTTGGATGCTACTTGGCTTGGTTCTCCAGTGGTGATGTGGCAAAGTTGGTAGCCCATGACCCCGCAACTTTGGGTTCTAGATGCATGGATGCTTACATGTGCCATCAGAAGGTGACTTCCTTCCAAATTATTCTAGAGACCATAAACATGAGGATATACTGCACAAAATCCTCAGGTATAGCCATTGAGATTGAAGATTTTTATATACTCGGTAAGAAAAGTCTACTTTGTGACAAGTAGGAAGCTCATCAGCTAGGTATATGATCCTTAATTGGCGTTAGACATGTTGGGTTATCTCCTGGTCAAACCTTAATATGCTATGTGACCAGAGGAATGCCTTCTAACTTGGTCGTTAAAAGAAAGCCATATTACACCCATAAATAGCCATTCATTATCCTAAACAGATAACTTGTGAATTTATAGTTACAGAGTTTTCTGGGAAACAGTAAAAAAAAATAGTAGCTGAGAAACCAAAGAGACTTGTTAGATCTCATCTGAATTTCTTTATGTGAGGAGGCAAGTACAAACAGCACGCTTAAAGCCAGCACAATTTTCATTGAACACCTTTGGATGCTCACAACACAAGCAAGCCTCGCAGGATGGGAAACATACTTAAAAGACAAATTTCCAAAATTATAGAGTACACCTTCCTTTTGTTCATTTTGACATTTGCATCAGTGGCATGTCTGAAAAAAGCAAAACAAAATCCAACCCACAACCATGAAGGTATGAGATGAGATGAATGAAACATCAAGTCCAGTGTCTAGGATGGCAATGAGTGCTAGATGTATCGGAAGGAGGTGCAAGAAACCATGTGCCATAATTATGGTACACACAGGGGATGTTTCTCCCTCCCTCCCTGTGACAGAATGCTGGGCAACAGCAGCTGAGTCAGCACTATGGTCACTACAGCTCCAAGTAAATATTGCAGAGCAGACCTCATTAAGAAGAGCTAAGCCTAACTGGTGGGTGGAGAGCTGGGAGGCTAATTAAGCCATTAGGCAGAGGATACAACAGCACACAGGACTGAGAGGGGGGAGAGAGAGATTGAGTAATTGATTTATTATTGCTTTTCCTTGCTTGCTTCAGGAGCTGAGGACCCTCTGATGATATAGGAGTAAGGCTATATAGTGTACAGTGGTGATGAGAAACAACATTGTAAATAAACTTGGTGTTTAAACAACATAAAAGTCTCTGAGTGGCTTGTGAACTTGAGCAGACAAAGGAGTGCATGCACCCTCCCACATTCCAATTAGAGCTTGGTATATAATTTAAGCCTGGTTTATATACCAATCAGTTAACTGTTGGGGCTGCCAAACAGGCTCAGCTGTGTAGTACTTCTTGGTGCATGCAACTTAATAGGATCTCTCCCCGCCCCACACTGAGGCCACACAGACTGAACTTTCAGTGGTGATACAGAAGTTCCATGGTCCCAAGTTCTAAACCTGCAGGTTCTTATACAGTGTCCCAGAAGGCACTTCAAATTTCAATGGCTACATAGCATCTGCATAAAAGATGAGGTGTCTTCCTCATTCAGACCAGGAACACCTGCAGTTAAATAGTGTAGGCATTGGAAGAGAAGTGTAGTTCTGCGGGAGTTCTCCATTAACCTCTTATACATTTTGGGATCCATACAGAACTCAGCCAGGAAATTTCATCAACTGGCTTGGTCACATTTACATTTTTGTTGTGGAAGGAAACAGAATGCTCTCTGGGTTAGGGACTCTCTTTTTATAGAGTGTCCATCGAAATGGGGCTCAGATCTCAGATGGTACGATAATACAAATAATAATGCCAATCATAAAGTTCCGATGATCTCCATTACATTAAAGTTTCTCCAGAATGGTTGATTGGAGTGCAACACCCAAGCATGATAACAATGTGGGGATCAGTCCTTGTTAGCAGTAGGTAGGAACACTGGACATTCCATCTGTGTATGATCAGGTGCTAAGATTAATCAGAATGACAGATTAGACAAGCTTGGAGCTCACCTTTCCAGTCAACATTATCTGCTATTATGGTGTGGAAAAGATTATTTTCACAGCTCTGGAAAATATCAGTTAAAGGTAAGTTCTTCTTTGCACAATTCATGGGAAGTAGTTTGAGGAGGTCATGGCACACATTGGCATTCCTAGTACTCAAACGATATATCTGAAGGTTATAGAGTCCACTTGCCAATTGTATCCGTTCATCCTATCCAAAATGAAAAGGCCTTGTTGCCTCAGCATGGCGGCTGGTAATATGTTGGAATCTTGCACTAGTGAGCATAGTAGTCATCAGGGAAATTGTCCATATAAATCTCTTGGGGTATTGGAGAAAAAGTATATGACTGTCACCTGAGGAAGATTTGCAATGTAAGATTCCATTTCTCTGGAATCCTTTGGCTGGAATAGTCTACTGGGTTGGCTGCCACATAATTTCTTTCTTTATAGATGAAATTCCATTCCTATTTATCATTCTATTATAATACATAATATAATACCCTACTGTTTTGTCGGCTTATCCCCTTCTTCCAGGATGTGAATTGTGGCACTATATAGGTTGAAATAATACTGACATTTGAGCAAAGATAATTAAGTTGAAATCTAATCAACAATAAGTTTAGAGTATGAGTAATTTCTTATCTGGGAGTTTTCTTCAGATAAACAGATTATTTCTTCATTCATCACTAATAGTTAATGCCTATCCACATATCCGCTTGTCTTACCTCTTTCCTTCTCCTCCTCCCACTACCATTTCTAGGAATGAGGAGAGAAGCTCTGCAAAAGAATGAGAAATTTCTTACCTAATAATTTTGTTAGTGGCTTCTCTTCTCATTCAGCCTACCCTCATAGTCAGATAATTCACCAGAATACAGGTAGATTTTTTCCCCAAAGATGAGAATTAGAAATATAATTGTTTTCAGATTAATTAAGAAATTGTTGTGTTAATGCCAGTAATGTGTTGCGGTTGCTATTGTCTTAATGCCAGTAATGTGTTGCGATTGCTGAAATGTTTCTGCAGCTCTGAAATAATTCCTCTGGTGGCCTGAACTAAAGGTTGGAGCTTAGTCCTAGAGCAGGGATGGGCAATAATTTTTGATGGGGGGACCACTCCAAGATTTTGGTAAGTGGTTGAGGGCCACACTTTTCTATGGAAAGGCTGCAGGGTCTGAGATGGAGGTTTAGTGCAAAGGGAACTCAGGGTCTGGGACTGGTGTGCAGGAGTGTGGCGTGTGAGAGGGAGTTTGCGTGAAAGAGGGGGTTGTGATCGGGGCAGGGACTTAGAATGCAGGGTCTGAGAGGGGGTATGGGTGCAAGAGATTATTCTGGCCTGGGTGAAGGATGTAGGAGGGGATGCAGAGTCTAGGAGGGAGTTGTGATCTGGAAAAGTGTGTAGAGGGTTTGAATGGTGACATATGGCAGGGAGTTGGGGGGATGGAGGGGCTGGGGTGCCAGAGGTAGGCTCCAGCTGGGAGAAGCTTACCTACGCGGCTCCCGGCCAGCAGCCCTGCAGCACCCTGAGGCAGGTTCCCTGCCTCCTGCAGTCCCAGGCTCCTCAAAATGGCTGGCTGCTCCCTATAGCTCTCTACTCTAGGTGCCGGGGGAGAGGGAGGCTTCATGTGCTGTCCCTAAGCCCTAGCAAAATCTCTGGTGGCTTGGTGGGCCGGATCCAGCCTGCGACCTTTATCTTTCCGTCCCCTGTCCTAGAGCCTCCGGCAACAATATTGGACTGCTTCTGAATTTCATAGATATGTGGGTAGGCATTAACTATTAGTGATAAATGAGGAAATAATCTGCTTATCTAAAGAAAACTCCCAGATAAGAAATGTATCATTCTCTAAACTCATTGTTGATTAGATTTTAAGTTAATTATCTGTGTTCAAATGTTAGTATTTTTTCAACCCATACAGAGCCATATTGCATATCCTGGAGGAAGGGGCTAAGCAGACAAAACCCTAGAGTATTAACTTTATATACTTAAAAATGAAAGATTTTAAAGCTAGATACAATTAAAAATGAATATATGGTATATTTGTACAGTGTGTATTAAGTTTTGTCTGTGAGCCTGAAATCACATTAAGTTTAAAATACCAATTATGAGTCTAGCAAACATATATGAAAACTAGTCCTGTAAGGGTACGTCTACACTGCATGGCTATTTCAAAATAAGCTATTCCGGAATAGTTATTTCAAAATAGCTTATTTTGAAATAGCACGTCTACACTGTTGGGAAGCCTCAAAATTAGTCCGAGGCAGGCTTTCCTAATGTGGACGCGCTATCTCAATTTAGAGCCCTATGAGGCACTGGGGAAGATTAAGTTAGAATAGCCCTGTTGAGAGGCTATTTTGAAATAGCAATGGAGTGTCTACACACATCTTATTTCAAAATAGCTATTTTGGAAAAAGCGTTATTTCTTGTAGAACAAGGTTTACAGATTTCAGAATAAGCCATCTGTTATTTTGAAATTATTTCGAAATAACAGAATGTCTGTATAGACACTCGCACTGTTATTTCAAAATAACGCTAGTTATCTCAAAATAATGGTGCAATGTAGACGCACCCTAGCATATATAGAATTATTGTGATGACATTAAAAAAGAGGAGCTTATGCTATTTCAGAAATAGTGATATTTGTGTCATTTATTCAAGGATATCACAGTTGTGAAGTCCATGAAGAGTCCTCCTGCTGGTGTCAAGCTAGTTATGGAAGCTATATGTATCCTGAAAGGCATCAAATCAGATAAAATTCCAGATCCATCAGGCTCAGGAAAAAAAATAGAGGATTTCTGGGGTCCAGCAAAGAGACTCCTAGGTGATATAAGATTTCTGCAGTCACTTCATGAATATGATAAAGACAACATTCCTCCAGCTTACATGGCTATCATCAGGAAACAATATATCACAAATCCTGAATTTGTGCCAGACAAGGTTCGAAATGCTTCCACAGCAGCAGAGGGTCTGTGCAAATGGGTCATAGCCATGGATTCCTATGATAAGTAAGTAAGCATTGTATAAAAATAAATGAATTTAGTCTATTCTAATACAAAGGGGGATTTAAAGTTTGTTGGAAATTATAGCTGGTTAGACATAGTCACTGGTAAAGATTATTAGGCAGCTGTTGAAAGGCAAGTATAGGGTCTGATTATCAAATGTGGGTACCTTGGATAGAATGCAGTGGTTAATATTACTACCAAAGTAAGCAAAATGTTAATTCTGGTTTCTCTTCATTCTTTTTGCACGTGTTCATCGGAAGAGTATTATAATGCTAGTGGGAAGGGAGGGCTCATCATTTAGTTTCTGAGGACTGGGTTAAACTCCACCTTGGAAACTGTTTTGTATGTATTTGCTTACTTCAAAAAACTGTTGATTTTTTCTATATCTTATTTGTACTAAGTTACCCCATCAATGTATAGTATCATTATAACACATCCCCAGAGTCTGCATGAATCTATCAAATTCACTTTAAGAGTCTAAACTTAGTCTACAATCTGAAATTGAGTATCAAGACCTGATATGGAGAGGAATCTTTCTACTAAATGTAACAAAATTTAATGTACGAGTTCATGTTCTTCTTTGAGTACAAGCTTGTCTCAATTCCAAGTAGGTGTGCGCATGCTGCATGCAGTTACTGGAAGGCTTTTCCCTAGTGTTATCTATCACATTGGTTTAGGCACCCTCTGGAGTCATGCCTGCATAGCACTATGTATAGGCCATGCCAACCCACCTCCTCTTCAGTTTCTTCTGACCACCTGTGACAATTGGTCAGAACACCCATTCTCACTTGCTTTGGCAAGGTATTTACCGAGAGGTTTTCTGATCATTGCCTGGAAATAGTTATGTCCTAGTTGTCTAGATAGTCACTTTTGTATATAGAGGTAGAATAATCAGAGAATTGCTCTCAGGGTTGTCCCCTTTTCCTCTGGTCCCAGTATCAGAACATGCCTTGGTCTCTGGGGTTTAAACCTTGCACAGTGAGTAGTAAGCCTATGCCTAGGAGAGATCTTCACACTTCCGTCCTGATGTGTCTGGAGGAATTCAGTCAGAAGGAGAGTTGCAAAATCTGCAAGGATTCTACTCCAGGACCCAAAAAGAAAGATCAATAGTTGAAAATTCTTCTCATGAAATTACCCTTTGCTCCCACTCAGAGCTAACATGCCAAATCGACACCTAACTCATCTGCATCAGTGGAAAGTGAACTAACACCAATGAGGGAGGCTTGGACACCAAGAAAGGACTCTGGTAGAGACTCTCAGCAGTAGCATGGTTCTCCACTGAGAGGCCCAGTGCACACTAGCATGCAGCACCACTCCTGGTTTCTAGTGCCCTGTAAGTAGCAAAAGAAGTTGGATGGAGGGGGACTCACTCACGCTGAGACCCTGGACAGCCAGTTCTCAGGTTTCCCTGCTTGCTTGTCTGCCTCGATGAGGGACAGAAAAGCATTTTGTCTCTGCGTGCTCTGGTTGCCCTCACTGGGGACACCACAGCACTCTGCAACATGGAGCCAGAGCTGCCCCTGGGCACTCTGGTGCTTCTCGTGGACACGTTGCTGTGAGCCTGGCTGCATTTTCTGCAGGCTGCCATTCAGGAGGTCCATTGGGGGGCTGTCAGTATCCAGAAGGCCCTGCGGGAGAGTTTCCACCTTGAGGAGCACTAAGAGCCTCCCTGGTGTGCCCCGCTGGGGATTTGTGCCTCATTCCTTCCTCATGTCCTTCCACTTACCCCTCCCTAACCCCCCTTCTTCTTCGGGTAGTCCCCGTGGGTGCTCTATGTCTGGTGTCGGGCTGGTCCCGGCGCCGCGAATCGGAGCTTGCCAGAGCTGTGTTTGGCCGGACTGCGCGTGCGCGAGCCGGTTTCGCGCCTTTCATGTGCCGCGCACGGTCCGGTGCCCGCCAGTTTCCTCTAATCCGCCCCTGGTCACAGATGGAGCTCCCTTCATCTCCTCAGGCTTCCTGAGGGAAAGTTCAAAACGATTTTAGACATCTATTTCATCACATTTCCAGTTCATTAATGTGTTCCTTATTTTAAGTTAATAATTATTATAGAGTTATCTGCTGTTCATAGTTATAGTTGAAGGTCTCAGCTATCTCTGCCACGCAGCCCTCAGAGCCGTGGCTCCGGCAAAAAAAAGAGAGAAAAGAAAGACACAGTATAATGATAAGGAAAGAAACAGTTACCATTTGTATATAGTTATATTGTTGCCTTCTACGGACTTTTTTCTGTTACAACTCCTAGTTTACTAACTTTCAAAAAAAAAAAAGTAAGAAGAGATACATTGCTACCCAGCTAGCTCCGGTTGAGCTAAGTTCAGTAGTTCTCGGACCCTTTATTCAAAAATATATATACATACACGTAAAAGGGGGAGAGGAGAACAAGATTCAAATAATAAAATAGGCATAGGTACAATTCATAAAGGAGAGAGAAAGGGGCAGACGGAGAAACGAGAGTAAACCCCCTTCAGACAGCCGGTATGCTGGGCTCCCCTGGCTTAAAAAAGTGCACTATGTGCAGGGACTCAATGCCTGTCTCTGCCGGACACTCTGCTTGTGCCCGCTGCCTTGGGGAGGCACATATCCCCCAGAAATGTAGCCACTGTGCTAAGCTTACGATCAGAGCCCGCAAGGAGTGGGAAAGACAGCTGAAGGAAATCCTCTTTGATAAGGCTCTCCTGCCTTCCAGCGCTCCAGGCTCCTCGGCATCGGACCCAACCACAGGAAAGCGGAGGGCTCCCTCCCCGGCTATGTCTTCCCCCAAGAGGAAGAAAGCCTCTCCTGCTCGTTCCCTGCAGATTGCCCCGCAGCAGCGGGTGAGCGCAGGTGAAAAGCCAGGCACTTCAACTTCAAAGACAGCCCGTGCGGCCACTTCAAAGAAGCCAACCGGCACTTCCCGGCCCGGCTGCCTCCTGCACCGCAGACAGCAGGGGGGCCCCTTAAAGAGACAGCCTCCCCCGCACCGCCAGTGCCTGGCTCTCTGACTACGGTACCCACCCCCCCTCACAGGGAGCTGTCCTCAGCACCCCCAGCACCCACGGTACCCAGCACTGAGCAAATGACTGCGTCAGCACAGTCACCTGACCCTCCAAGCTTGCAGCCTGCAATCTCTGAGCAGCTAGCAGCAGCTTCTACTAATGCAGCACCAAGGACGAACATCCATGCAATTTCCCTCTCCCCCTCCCCGGTGTTCTCTCCAGAGCCATCGCCTCACCAATCCACGTCTGCACACCATGCGGCGGGGCACAAGGAGCATCATAGGCGAAGCTTATCCTCTCGCCACCACCACTAGAGGGAACGTAGCTGCTCACATTATAGATATTCGAGATCTCGATCTCCGTCAAGGCGATTCCATTCCCTGAGTCGCTTGCCACGCAGCACTTACTATGTCAGGCACGGCACTGTGGGATCCTCTAGACGTTCGTCACCTGCAGCCTCTGATTGACATTCCATGCATTACCATAGATCCTACTACTATGGGTCACCCCATCACAGCTGCTGATGATCTCGTTGCAGATCACCATGCTCCTGTCGGTCGATCAGCCCGTGCTCGATGCATTCCGAACCTCGGACTCAATCTCCGCTCCGACCTACGTTACCGCCACGCTCCCCAGCCCCTCATTCGCAGTCAGACCTGGAAGAGGGCCAGCTCTCTGAAACGGAACCAGATATATCTCCTAGTGCCCGCTCCATCCGCGCTCTCGCCGGGAGAAGCGGTAACCTTGGCCGAGACACCACCCCCAGACGATCTTAAAGAGTTCCAAGACCTCTTTAAACGGGTGGCGCAATCCCAGGAGGTACAGCTCACGGAGGCTGAAGTGAAACAGCATAAGCTGTTTAAGAACTTACACCCTAAACATCAATGGAAGATTGCCCTCTCTATAGACGAGGCTATCATGGAGGTAGCTGAGGAGATGTGGCAGATGCCAACATCGATACCACCTACGAACAAAAGAGCGGACAAAAAATATTTCGTCCCCTCAAAAGGCCTAGACTTTCTTTTCAATCACCCACAGCCTAATTCCTTAATAGTGGATGCAGTCCGCCACATAGCTAAGACGCCCCGTTTCAAAACCTCCCTCCCGGATAAGGACTCCAAAAAATAGGACTTATTCGGCCGTAAGATCTATTCTTCCGCAACCTTACTCCTCCGAATCGCCAATTACGCAGCCCTCCTATCAAACCACAACTTTGATAACTACTCCAAGCTTCTGGAACTGATGCAACACCTCCCCAGCAGCAAGAGACCTCTTTTAAAGGCTGTTATCCAGGAGGGGTACACTGCGTGTAGAACATCACTTCAAATCGCCGCAGACGTAGCGGATACGGCAGCACAAGCCATGGCGACGGGCATTGCCATGCGGAGAGCCTCCTGGCTCCTGTCAGTGGGAGCCCCTCGAGAATTGCAGTCTAAGGTCAAAGATTTGCCATTTGACTGAAAGAAGCTGTTTGCCTCCACTACCGATGAGATTCTACATTCGGGAAAGGACTCTCGTACAACCGTCCGAACTCTGGGCATGTACACCCCTCCGTTCAAGTGTAAACGATCCTACCCCTTCCAAAGGAGGTACGACTATTCATCCTACAAGCAGCAACAACACGGACCTGACCAGTCGAGATTCAGACAGCGCCCGCAGCGCAAACGCCAGCAACAGAATTGAACATCTGCTCGGACTGCTTCTAAGCAGCAGGTTTGACTCCTGTGTCAAGGACTCGAACAAGTCTCTCGTGGTCATCACACAGAAGCCTGCCAACAGCCTCTTCCACCATCGGCTGACGCCATACCGTCATCAATGGGCCAGCATTACCTCGGACTGATGGGTCTTGGAAGTGATATCATCAGGCCTCACGATCCCCTTTACCTCAGTCCCCCCCAGTACTCCACCCACCCCGTTCCTTTTCAGGGACCCATCTCACGGGGTCGCTCTTCAACAGGAGGTCTGCCACTTTCTACAGATTGGGGCCATAGAACGAGTACCCACGGAGTTCCGGGGGAAAGGCTTCTACTCCAGGTATTTCCTAGTCCCCAAGAAGTCCGGGGGGTGGAGGCCTATCCTCGACCTGAGAGGCCTCAATCGCTACATTCGAAAGCAGCACTTCAAGATGACTACGCTGGCCAAGATCATACCGGCGCTAAACAAGGGAGACTGGTTCGCAGTCCTAGATTTACAGGACGCATACTTCCATATCACAATACACATGGTGCACAGGCGATTTCTTCGGTTCGTCGTGGGAGACAAGCACTTCCAATACAAGGTGCTCCCTTTTGGCCTGGTATCGGCCCCGAGAGTGTTTTCAAAGACACTAGCGGTGGTGGCCACCCATCTACGCAAAACAGGAGTCTCAATTTTCCCCTATCTCGACGACTGCCTGATCAAGGGTCACACGCAGTCGGAGACACATTGTATGGTAGCCGCAACGCGGGATCTATTTGACTCCCTCGACCTCATTGTAAACTTGCAAAAATCACGTCCGCAACCAACGCAAACTCTAACCTTCATAGGAGCCCGACTCGACTCTCTCAGAGCGAGTTCATCTTCTGGTCGAGCGCTTTCAAGTCATAAAGGACCTAATAGGCACAGTCCTACAAGCTCCAACACTCCCGGTACGAGTATATCTGCAGCTCCTAGGTCATATGGAGGCCACTACGATCATCGTGCGCCACGCAAGGCTGCATCTGCGGTGCCTGCAGCATTGGATGAGCACGGTGTACGACCCCGTCAGACACAGCACCCGAAAAATCGTGGCTCTGCCCGCACATGTAAAGGAGTCCCTCCACTGGTGGGCCAACCCTAGCAATATGTTGTCAGGAGTCCCCTTCCATGTGGCACAACCGTCAAAGGCGATAACCCAGACGCTTCTCTTGTGGGATGGGGTGCCCACATGGGCACGGAAACAGCTCAAGGCCGCTGGTCCGCATTGGAACGGATGCTGCATATCAACCTACTCGAGTTGCGAGCGGTGTTCCATGCCTGCAGACAGTTCAGGATGCATATAAGAGGCATGACAACCAGAATTCTCACTGACAACATCGTCACGATGTATTATGTGAACAGACAAGGAGGCGCCCGGTCCCGGTCCCTCTGCGCAGAGGCAGTCTGTTTATGGAGGTGTGCATTCAAAACGACAGCATTATAGTCGCATCATACTTACCCGGTGCAAACAACACCATTGCGGATGCACTGAGCAGGCACTTTCATCACGATCATGAGTGGGTGATCAGTACGGACGTCCTCCTGCCTCTCTTCTCCCGCTGGGGCTGTCCGATGATAGATCTCTTCACCACTCGGGCCAACAGGAAATGCGCAGCATACTGCTCCAGAGCAGGAGCAGGCACCCGTTCCCTGGGAGACGCCTTTCTCCTTCACTGGGGAACATCACTGTTATATGCATTCCCCCCTGTTGTGCTTATTCCCAGAGTTCTTGAGAAGATCCTCATGGACAAGGCGAGAGCCTTACTCATAGCTCCGTCCTGGCCCAGACAGCCATGCTACTCAACTCTCCTGCAGCTGTCCACGCGACCACCATACCGCTTTCTGCATCTACCGGACCTTCTGACACAGCAGAACGGCACCCTTCTTCACCCAAAGTTAGACACTCTACATTTAACGGCATGGATGATAGATGGTTCAGCGCGTCCGAGAGTCTTTGCTCGGACCAGGTGAAACGTGTATTGTTACGTAGCAGGAAAGACTCTACCAGGAAAACCTACCTGTCCAAATGGTCTAGGTTCACAGGTTGGTGTGCCCCAAAGGACCTAAACCCTCTTCTCTCACCACTGCATGTCGTGCTGGACTATATCCTTCAGTTGCAGGTCTCCGGGCTCTCCATATCGTCACTCAGAGTCCATGTAGCAGCAATTGCGGCCTTTCACGGCCCGGTAGAAGGGAGGTCGGTCTTTTCTCACCCCATGGTGACAAGATTTCTCAAAGGCCTCACTAACCTTAACCCACCTTGCAGGCCCCCGCCACCCGCATGGAGCCTAGACCTCGTGTTGGATGCCTTGACACGCCCTCCCCTTTGAACCCTTGGCGACGGTATCCTGGCCTATGCTTGCAATGAAAGTACTCTTCCTCCTGGCCGTAACATCAGCACGTAGGGTCAGCGAGCTGGCAGCACTAATGGCATCGCCCCCCTATACAGTCTTTAGTAAGGACTCTAACATTGAGATCTCATCCAGCTTTCCTACCTAAGGTCTGCACAGAATTTCATATTAACGAGCCAATCGTTTTACCATGCTTCTATCCAAAGCCTCACATCTCTCAGCAGGATGCTCTCCTGCATACCCTGGACGTCCGTCGGGTGCTGGCATTCTATATAGATAGAACCTGCAACATCCGGAAAACGGATCGCCTTATTATTTCGACGTCAGGGCGCCTTAAGGGCCAACCCCTCTTGGCCCAGCGTATTTCAAAACTCGTCGTCTCCTGCATTACCACCTGTTACACCATTCGCGAGAAGCCGCTCCCATCGTAGCCAAGGGCCCATTCTACGCGAGCAGTGGCGACGTCAGCAGCGTTCGTTAGGGGAGTCCCTCTACGCGACATCTGCCGGGCAGCCACCTGGTCTTCCAATACCACATTTTCAAGGCACTATGCAATAGTGCAGCACCTAGCTTCCGATTCAGTGGTGGCTCTAGCAGTACTCCCTAGCACCAAAATCATGATTCCGCAGCCCATGTTTAACTCAGATTACTGCTCCGGAGTCACCAGACGTGGAGCACCCATGGGGACTACCCGAAGAAGAAAAAGAAGTTACTCACCTCCGTGCAGTAACGATGGTTCTTCGAGGTGTGTCCCCGTGGGTGCTCCACGACCCGCCCTCCTCCCCGCTATGGAATCTCTTCTGTTTTTCTGTCTTGCAGAGGGGCAGTGAGAGGAAACTGGCGGGCGCTGGACCGCATGCAACACATGAAAGGCGCGAAACTAGCTCGCGCACGCGCGGTCCAGCCAAACACAGCTCTGGCAAGCTCTGATTCACGGCGCCGGGACCAGCCCAACACCAGACGTGGAGCACCCACGGGGACACACCTCGAAGAACCATCGTTACTGCACGGAGGTGAGTAATTTCTTTTTCCTGATGTCAAATAAAATACATGTATTTTCATGAACACAAACTCTCTTTATTTAATAAAACTGGGGCGGGGGAATGAAACTCTGGTGAGACTGGGGAAAAGAGGTGGGATAGGGGAGAAGAGAGGGTGGGAGAGGGGTGGGGGAAACGTGAGAGGAGGGAGCTGGAAGGGGGAAGCAAGAAGAGGAAGGGGGAGGGGAAGCTCAGGGCTCAGGGTTGGGGGTCTCGCCAGACTAACTTGATTTTCATGCAAACCTGCTCCTGGGTTCACATGTGGCCTTTGATGGCCAGGATGGCAGCTATCCTGCCATAGACGGCCGCGTTCCTCCGTCTAGTGTGGAGATCATGGACGTTGGGGGCATCCCCCCAAACCTGAATAAGGTCCATGATCTCCACCCTGGACCAGGAAGATTCCTGCCTTCTCCAGGCCCTGGCAGGCTCCTGGGAGCTGGCAGACTGCTGCTAGGGAGCGGTAGAGGGCTGGCCGCCAGTGGCAATTTTGTATTTCGAATTTGGCTTTATTCCTCGTGGAATGAGGTTTACCAAATTCGAAATAAGCGCTCCGCTATTTCAAATTAATTTTGAAACAGTGGGTTGGCTGTGTAGATGCTAGTAAAGTTATTTCGAAATAACGGCTGTTATTCAAAATAACTTTGCTGTGTAGACATACCCTTTGAGACTAATGGGACCCTCCCTTTAAGCCCTTAGCGACATGCTCAGTACTCTATCTGTCATGGAAAATGGCACTCTGGTGGCAATCACCTCAACTAGGAGGGTTCCAAACTTTAGTCCCTATCTGTCGAATCAGGACAAGGGGCAGCTTCAGCCTCATCCAGCCTTTCTTTCAAAGATTGCATCTCAGTTTTATTGCAATCAGGGTGTTTTTCCTGTATTTTTTCCCCTAAGCCACACACTAACGGGTAGGAACAAATGTTCCATTCCCTGGGTATTCAGCATACATTGGAATTTTGTATCAAACAGACAAAGCCATTTTGAAAATTTAGCCAGCTATTTGTCACAACAGCGGTCAGGATGAAGGTGAAGTCTGGTATCTTCCCAAAGAATTTCATTGGGGATCACTTTCTATGTCCAGGCATGCTATGTTTTGGAAAATATACCTTCCCCCACACTGACAGCACAGTCTACAAAGGCACAGGCCTCTTCCTGGAACAGGTCCCAGTCCAGGATATCTGCAGGATTGCAACATGGTCGTTGATCTGCACCTTTACTTCTCAATATGCTATTATTCAGTAAGCCAGGGACTATGCTGCAGTTAGGAGAATGATGCTTCAATTGGCGAATCCAGGAATTCTGAACCCCCTTCCAAGGAACTGCTTGGGAGACACCTACTTGGAATCAACACAAGCAAGTACTGAAAGAAGAAAAATTGTTACCTACTTTTTGTAACTGTTGTTTTTTGAGATGTGTAGTTCATGCCGATCTCTAGACCCACCCACATACCCCTCAGTCAGAGTAGATTGGCAAGAAGGAACTGAAGAGGTGGCTGGTCAGTAGGGTGCTGTGTATGGCTCCATAAAGGTATCACTACAGGGAGTGCCTAAATTGACCCAATGGATACCACTAGGGGAAAAAAATCTTCAGGCAACTGTGCACATGGCATACACACACCTGTTCAGAATCGACATGAGCAACACAGCTCGAAGAAGAAGAACAGTTATGAAAGATAGATAACCATTTTTATTGAAACTTCCTATCCAAGTGTGACATTCTTCAGGGTACAAACTGGACTGTTGAACGGCTGTGTTCCCTCAATTCCCCAGCCTTAGGTGCCTTTTCTTTGCTTCACTTGTGTGTTCTGCTCAGACACCGCCTCCACCATGTAAAGTACTCCTAGCTATACTGTATTAGTGCTATGGTCAGCCACCTTTGAATTACTCTGAAGAGCAAAACCAGAAAATTCTAAGTCTCAGACTTTCCATCAGAAATGTGTGTCTTGTACTGCCTGGCCACATTTCCTGGACAACACAAGCTCATATAAAGTCTATAATTGTATTAATAGAAAATTATGTGCACAAATATAATTTCCAAAACACATTCGTTTAGCTAAAACAATAAAGTTGAATGACTACAGAAAGATGGATTTTAAATCATTATAAGTAATGAGGCATAAAAGTCATAATTAGTTACAAGAAAATAAACGTAAAATGCAACTAACACCTCAATTAACAAGCTAAGTGAATTTATAGCAAAAGTCTCTTTCACCACACACTTCATCAGTCTTGCTGGCTTATTTTCTTTCAAACAGGATCCCTCCCACAGTCCAAAGCTGTTTCCTTGTTCCTCAGGTGCTGCAGCTGCTGTGGGTAGAAAGAAAGGGAAGAATAAATTGGGGCATCTCTTCCCCATTTTTATATTTTGAGAATTATCACCCGCTGGGGTTCAGGAGAGAAAAAAAATCTGTGGGGAGAGGAACCTCTAGCTGTTTCTTTGCCAAGATGTACGTTTCTTGTTCATACCCTTTTTCCTGCCAAAGAATGCCTGCCTACCCAGGTGATCGTCCATTTGATTTTGTTGAAACCTGGCTGAGGTATCAATTTGCCTTTTGTCTCGGAGCCCATGTTTCAGTAATGTCATACTGTAGAATTTTATAATTTAACATACATTGTTGTCACATATATTTTAACAGAACAATAATGGTCAACAAAATATGAGTTTTCAAATGGTACCTTAGAAGGCATACTTTATATAAAATGTAGATAGGTTTGTAAAAGGCGGGGACATAGGGATACAGACTGTCTCATCTAGGAACAGCTATATATGTCATAAATATCTGCAGAAAGATTGCAGGTTAGTTCAAAACAAACGAAAAAAAGTAGTGATATGTAATGGAAGAATGCTACTTTGTACCAAACCATGATCTAGCTTAGTCTGATGTTGAGGAGAACAGTTGTAAAATATCTCCTAATAACTGTCAGCCATTATTTGAAAATACATACATCCCTTGTTCATTTTTATTTTATGTTGCAATTGTGCATTGTTTTTTTAAATGATAGGACCATATCAGTAGTCTTCATTCTATTGTACAAAAATGTGTGTGCAACTATTTTAAGTCCTCAAAAATGGCTTGTGCCTGCGGATAATTTTTAATCTGCTTTTCACATCTATCTGCTTTATTTGTGCACACAAACATCTGTTTCCATGTGTAAAACACCTGTGAATATAATGTTGTAAATGCAGAATATTTTGTCAGGGACAAAATCCATAGTGGCTTTAAAAATTTGGCTCAGTTTCTAATATTTGTGTGTGTGTACTGCTTCCGCCATCTCATATTTTGGATGCATGGTGAAACTAAATACATAAAGTAATATTTTTGCTTTTTTTACAAAAAAAATTGCCTGTTGTTCTAGGAAATATTAGAATTTTTTTAAGTGAGTTGATGCTGTTTTAGCCAATCAGTATTGACAAAAATAGAAGCATATAATGAAATCTGCTGTAGATTAAAAAGTTAATGTTTTTGATAAACTTATATAATATACTGCAGTTTTCTCTAAGGGTATGTCTACACTACAAAGTTAATTCGAACTAACAGCTGTTAGTTCGAATTAACTTTCATAGGCGCTACACACGCAAACCGCTAGTTCGAACTTAATTTGAACTAGCGGAGCGCTTAATTCGAACTAGGTAAACCTCATTCTACGAGGACTAACGCCTAGTTCGAATTAAGTAGTTCGAATTAAGGGCTGTGTAGCCACTTAATTCGAACTAGTGGGAGGCTAGCCCTTCCCAGGTTGCCCTGGTGGCCACTCTGGGCCAAGTCAGGGAAACTCGTCTGCCCCCCTCCCGGCCCCGGAGCCCTTAAAGGGCCACGGTCTGGCTACGGTGCCCGTACCAGGTGCAAGCCTGCCAGCACCCAGCCAGCAGACCCTGCACCTGGCACAGCACGAGCCAGCCACCCGCTGCCACCCAGCCCTCCCCCTCTTCCCAGGACCAGGCTGGCGGCTCCCAGGAGCCTGCCTGGGGCCGCAAGAGGCGGACGCCCGCCTGGTCTAGTGCGGAGATCGTGGACCTCATCCAGGTTTGGGGGGAGGCCTCCAACGTCCACAGTCTCCGCACTAGACACAGGAAAGTGGCCGTCTAGGGCAGGATAGCTGCCAGCCTGGCCACCAAAGGCCACATGCGAACCCAGGAGCAGGGTTGCATGAAAATCAAGTTGGTCCAGTGAGACCCCCGACCCCGAGCTTAGAACATAAGAACATAAGAACGGCCGTACTGGGTCAGACCAAAGGTCCATCTCGCCCAGTAGCCTGTCTGCCAACAGCGGCCAACACCAGGTATCCCGGAGGGGATGGACCAAAGACAATGGCCAAGCCATTTGTCTCGTGCCATCCATCTCCAGCCTTTCACAAACAGAGGCCAGGGACACCATTCCTACCCCCTGGCTAATAGCACTCCATGGACCCAACCTCCATGACTTTATCTAACTTCTCTTTAAACTCTGTTCTAGTTCTCACCTTCACAGCCTCCTGTGGCAAGGAGTTCCACAGGTTGACTATTTGCTTTGTGAAGAAGAACTTTCTTTTATTAGTTTGAAGCCTGCTACCCATTCATTTCATTTGGTGTCCTCTTGTCCTTCTATTATGGGAACTAATGAAGAACTTTTCTTATGCACCCTCTCCACACCACTCATGATTTTATAGACCTCTATCATATCCCCCCTCAGTCTCCTTTTTTCTAAGCTGAAAAGTCCCAGTCTCTTTAGCCTCTCTTCATATGGGACCAGTTCCAAACCCCTAATCATTTTAGTTGCCCTTTTCTGAACCCTTTCCAAGGCCAAAATATCTTTTTTGAGGTGAGGAGACCCCATCTCTACACAATACTGAAGATATGGCGTACCATAGTTTTAGACTTCCCCTCCTCCTCCTTCCCCTGGCTTCCCCCTTCCAGCTCCCTCCTCCCAGGTTTCCACCTCCCCTCTCCCACCCTCTCTCTTCCCCTCTCCCACCTCCTTTTCCCAGTCTCCCCAGAGGTTAATCTCCCCCCCCCACCCTCAGTTTTGTTAAATAAAGAGAGTTTCCATTTTTGAACACACGTGTCCTTTATTTTTTACGTCAGGAAGGGGGGCTAGGGAAGGGTAAGTGGAAGGAGGTGAGGGAGGAATGGGGCTCGAGCCCCCGATAGAGAGGACTGGGGTGGCTCTGCGGGCTCCTCAGGGTGGAAGCTCTCCTGCAGGGCCTCCTGGATCCTGACAGTCCCCCGAATGACCCCCCCAGATGGCAGCCTGCGGCAAGTGCAGCCGGGCTGATGGCCGAGTGCTGTAATGTGCCGAGGGTGGGCACTCAGGGCACTCCAAGACAGGACTGCTTTGCTGTCCCTCATCGAGGTAGACAAGCAAGCGGGGAACCCTGAGAACTGTCTGTCCGGGGTGGGGGTCGGGTCCCTTTAAGCACAGCCCTCGGCTAGCCTGAGGCAGCAGCTCCACGCTCTAAGTCCTAAGCTGATGCCCTGCCGGCACTGGTTCTGGCCAGCCTTAACTTCGGTTCAGGGTCCACTCAATGTGGACATGCTAGTTCGAATTAGCAAAACGCTAATTCGAACTAGTTTTTAAGTCTAGATGCGCTAATTCGAATTAGCTTAGTTCAAATTAACTAATTCGAATTAGTTAGTTCGAATTAGTGCTGTAGTGTAGACATACCCTAATTTAGCACATGATGGGATTGAATAGCAACACTGATTTCAGTATGTGTGTGGAGATACAGAGATATATTCATACACAGTATGTTTGTGATACATTTAATTTACTAATTTATTTTATTTAGAGTGGCAAAAGTTGTTGCTCCCAAAAAGATAAAGCTAAATCAGGCTGAAGGGGAACTGAAGATTGCCATGAATGGTCTGAGAAAAAAACAAGCAGCCCTGAAGGAAGTTCAGGACAAATTGGCTGTACTCCAAAAAACTTTGGAATCAAAGAAGCAGGAGAAAGCTGATCTGGAGAATCAGGTATATAATAAATATCGATAAAACCACTGCTAATATTGATGCATTGAAAAAGTTGTTTAAAAATAATGGTATTTTGCCCATCAAATGTCTGATTTTAGCCTTCAACCTTGCCAAAGCTTGAAAAAATACCCCAGTTTTAGGCTACCTTCAATTTTGTTCACTCTCATATTGGTTATTAAACCATAACATGGATGTGGCTTCAAAAATAAGCATGTGATAATTACGAGAATCATAAATACAAAACATCACAATTTTTTTTTTATTGATATTGCTCCCATATATCTCCAATTGTATCTGATTTGAAAATACTGAACAAAATACAGAAATGAAAACATCAGGGGATCCAGAAAGAAAGTCATTAGGTGATTTAATTTCCAAGGCTGCCCTGGCAGTTTTACTCTATATGAACCTGGGCTGACCCCCCTGTAGACTGGTCTGAGTATAGTTAACCCTTCCTAGTTATTCAGAATTGCCAGTTAATGTCATCTGTCTACTAATGTCAGTAAATAGCCATCAGATAAACCACATGAAGGTATATGTATGTTCAGCATATTTAAGCCACAGAACTTTTTTGCCTCACAATATCCATAGGAGCAATGCTGACGCCCTGTGGCTTTGGGCTTTCTCTGCTATTTAAGGATGACACTGCCCTGTCCCCTCAGTTCCCTCTCTTAGCTTATGGCTAGAGTCAGAATGCTGTGTGGTGCTTTCACTCCAAGTTTTTAGTCTCAGTTTTCTGAGAATTTTTTTGTTTTCCTCTAGAGATTAGTTTGTTAGAGGTACCTTAAGTTTAGTTTAGTGTTAGAGTAGTTGGCTGCTCTGTGTGTTGCCCTCACACAGTATATGATCCTATGGTTCAACCATTATTTGTCATGTGCTTGTTTTTTCTTGATGAGTAGGCATCAGCTGGAATATTGTGTCCCATTCTGGGCACACATTTCAGGAATGATGTAGACAAATTAGAGAAAGTCCATAGAAGAGCAACAATAATGATTAAAGATCTAGAAAACATGAAGTATGAGGGAAGATTAAAAAAATAGGGTTTGTCTGTTCTGGAGAAGAGAAGGCAGAGGTGGGACATGAGAACAGTTTTCAAGTGCATAAACATTGTTACAAGGAAAAGTGAAAAAAATGTTCACTTCAACCTCTGAGTATAGACAAGAAGCAATGGTCTTAAATTGCAGCAAGGGCAGTTTAGGTTGGACATTAGATAAAATGTCTTAATTGCCAGGATGGTTAAGTACTGCCTATGGAAGTTGTGGAATTTCCATTATTAGATATTTTTAAGAGCAAATTAGACACCTGTCAGAGATGGTCCAGGTAATTCTCCTGCCTCTAGTGCAGGGGACTGTACTAGAAGACCTCTCAAGGTTCTTTCCAGCCCTACCATTCTATGAGTATATGAGCCTATGGTTGGTCTGATTTTGCAGTTTGGGGAATTGAGACAATTGACCTATTCATCACAAGAAAGAACAACAAATGCCATATAGTTAAATGAGCAGAAGGAATGATTTTTGCAGGGGGCACAGCAAATCTGTCTTAGCAGTAAAAATCTGTTCACAGCATGCCCTATTTTTCTAACTAGGAAGCAGTCCTTAATGTGTTCATTAGCTCAGAGAATTCAATCAAAGATGACTTTAATCCACGGCATCTTGGAGTTCCTGTTTTACCTTCAGTCTTTTGGTCTTGCTCTTAGATCACTGAGAGTGCATCAATGGTGATTTTGGCATTAAATCCACCCATCCATGGGATGTCAGTGTTTTCCAACTCCATGGTAGTAATGTCTTCCAATAAGTCACTCATCTCCATCCTCTGATGAAAGGACCAGTTCCTTTATGGTTCTACTATTGTCTTAGAGGTTGTTATGGGACCTCCATTTAAGCCACGGGTCTCAAACCACAGCCGGAGGCCATCCCTAGGTAGAACAGTTGTCTGTTCCTGTCTCCATGCCTCATCCCTTCCTGCCAGGGCCCTGCCCTCTGCCCCCTATGGCACCCTATCCCCTGAGTGATCCGACCTCAGGAATTACCAGGGAGGGGTAAGCCCGGTGTAGGGCAGCGGCAGCAGCAGTCAGGCCTCCCAGCACTCCTCCCAGCAGCAAGAGCAGATAACCCAAGCCCTAAAAAGATAACCCCCAATGACTAAGGCTATGTCTACACTATAAAGGTTTTTGGGAAAAATGGCCGTTTTCCAAAAAAACCTTCAATTATGACCACACTGCAATCATATTCTTTAGAGAAAAAAATTGAAAGAACAGAGGGGTTTTTCCGACAGTGGTAATCCTCTTTCTATGAGGAAGAATCCCTTTTCTGAAAGAGCTCTTTTGGAAAAAAGGCATGTGGGGATGGGGGAAAGGGTTTTTTTGGGGGGGGGGTGGTTTTCGAAAGAAGAGGCCTCCAGGAAATAACATGGGTGCCCTGGTGGCCACTCTGGCCAGAGTAATCACAACTCTATAGTTCCTGTCTCCTCGCCCCTCTTAAAGCTGCAGGCACTCTGGACAAGCCTTGTGGCAGGAAGCCAGCCCTGACTGCACGGCTCTCCCTGCCACAGGCCTGCTCACCTATGGCACAGCCACAAGCCCATCAAGACACCCCCTCCCCCGGCCCTTGCAGGGAGCACAAGCAGGGCTCCCAGAACCCACTGAGGGGGACCAAGCGGCGGGCACTCTTGTGGTCTGGAGCAGAGATCCTGTCCCTCCTCAAGCTATGGGGTGAGGAGGAGATACTAAAGGATCTCCTCTCCAAGCACCGGAATGTAGACATTTATGACCAGATGGCCGAGTCCTTGGTGGAGTGTGGACATCCACCCCGGACCTTAGAACAGGTCCGGAATAAGGTAAAGGAGCTCCGCCAGGGATATGTGAGGGCTAGAGAGCACAGCTTGCGCTCAGAGCAGGACCCCACACCTGCTGCTACTACACAGTGCTCCACCAGATCCTAGGGCGTGGGGAAGCCATTTCCCCACCTGTCATGGTGGACTCCGGCCTGGAGACACCTGTCATTGCCCAGCTGGAGGTTGCAGAGGAGGAGGACGACAAGGGACAGCAGGAGGAGGAGGATGACATGGCCACCATCATGCTGTCCGTGGAGCTGGTAGCTGTGATCCAGGATGTTTCCCAGGCATCGTCTGATGCCGGGGAGGGATCTTCAGGTGAGTGCTCTCAGTTTGTCACACGTACACAGGGTCGGGGAGGCGGGCGCGGGGGTAGGGGGAGGGTGAGCATCGCTTGGCCTGCTTGGGCTGGACATTGTGCTGCAGTCCATGCACATGGAACCACGTGCAGTGTTAGTGTGCACCACGCAGACTCAACAGGCAGCCCCTGACCCCACCCAGATGCCTGCTCACAGGCTCAGGAGAGGCCACACATACATCTGGTCCTGGGGGAGGGACGTCCTCCTACCACCTGCCACAGCTGAAAGCAGGCTAGCCACAAGGGCGCAGGCACAGCCCCATACACACCGAGGAGTGCTGCACGCAGCACACGGACATGCCTGCATGTGCGAGGCACCACCTGTGCCCACAGACAGCACTGCAAAACGCAGGTGTGTGTGCAGGCCCCAGGGAGGGCCAGGCTATATCCGACTCCTCTGCCGCCCATGGGATCCCACTGTAGCCAGACACTTCCCTTGCCTGCTTCTCCATGGGGGGGAAGGTGGGCAGCAAGGTTCCCTGTGCACGTCGGGGCCCCTGTGAGGCAGAGCCTGCTATGCAGGCCACACATGGCCTTGCTCCCAGGACAACCCCCCCCATCCTCTAGCCCAAGGACTGTTGATTGCTGCTCACAGAGGAAGGCATGGCCTCAGGGACAGTGTCTGCATGGATGACTGATCACCTCTCCCTCTTTGTATTCTCCACAGCCGGGACTGAGGGGTGAAACATGCCACCCATGCCAGCTATCCAACCCCGGGTGACCTGAAAGCGCTCCATGGTGCAGAAGGAGATGATAAGGCAGCATGTGGGCATCCTGTGTGACATGCAGCAGACTCTGGTGCAGAACATCCAGGATGACGCCGACTAGCAGACCCGCATGTGGGACCAGCGTGTGCAGCAGGGCGATAACGTGTGCCATCGTGAGGGAAATGATGGTACACCTGGCTGTTGTCACTCCTGCCTACCACCCTTCTGTCCTCCCTGCTATGCCCGTTCTCCCTCCCCCTGCCTCCCCAAGCAATGCCCATGCCCCCTCCCCAAGCAATGCTCATGCCCCTGCCCCCCGCTCCCCTGCCATTCCTGACCCTGCTCCAGCCCCCCTCTTGCTCACTTCCCTGTGGTCCCTGGATCCACCGAACCCCAAGTTTGACAAGGTCCCTACACCCAAGGTGGCACATCCAGCCACCCCCCACACCACTCCCAGCCCTGAGCCCCCCTCCCCAGTTATATTTTTTGAAAGACAAATACAAAGTTTGTTGTGTTGAAATCCAAACAGCTGTGTTTATTCAGAGGTCAGGGAGGGGTTGTGGTGGGAAAGGGATAGTGGAGCAAGGCACAGGCCCCTAGTGGGGAGGCCCTGGGGAGAGTTACTGGGGTCCTAGAGAGAAACTTTCCCTCTGGGCCTCCCATATGCACACCCCGGCCTGATGGGCCTGGTGGATGGCAGCTGTCCGCAGCTGCTCAAAGGGTTTCCTCTCGTGGCTGGCCTCTGCCCCTCACCCCGGGAGAAAGGCCTCCCCCTTCCTCTCCACAATGTTGTAGAGGACACAACATGCCGCGACCACCTCGGGAATGTTATGCTCCCCCACATTGAGGCAGGTCAGGAGGCACCTGAACCACGCCTTGAGGCAGCTGAAGGTGCACTCCACCTGGATCCTCGCCTGGCTGAGGTGGGAGTTAAATTGGTCCCTGCTGGGGTGCAGCTGGCTGGTGTAGGTTTTCATTAACCATGGCATCAGAAGGTAGTCCGCGTCCCCAGTGATGCACAGTGGCATCTGCACATCCCTAACCACAAAGTCCTGGCAGAGGCAAAATGTACCCGCATCCAGCTTGCCGTAGAGGCTGGTGTTATGAAAGATGTGGTCATCACGTGTCCTGCTCGACCACCCGACAAAAATGTCTGTAAACTGTCTACAGTGGTCAACCAGGGCCTGCAGCACCATAGAAAAGTAGCCCTTCCTATTGATATACTGGGCTGCTCGATGTTCAGGTGTGCAGATAGGGATGTGGGTCCCATCTATGGCTCCCCCGCAGTTCAGGAACCCCAGAGCGGCAAATCCTGGACCCAATCATCACAAGTTCAGGAACCCCAGAGCGGCAAATCCTGGACCCTGCCCCCCAAGACTCCCCTTTTCCGAGGGTCCCCCTTTTCCAGGACTACCCCCCCCTGCAGGGACTGCAGCCTGAGAATTCCTTACGTCCATGAGGAGGGCCCCGACAGTGGATTTCCCCATGCCGAACTGGTTGCCCACTGACCGGTAGCTGTCTGGGGTGGCAAGCTTCCAGACAGCGATTGTGACCCACTTTTCCAGGAGGATGGCGGGCTGCAAGTGGGTGTCGCATCGTCGGAGGGCAGGGGCAAGCCAGGCACACAGCTCCTAAAAGGTGGCCTTTCGCATGCGGAAGTTTTGGAGCCACTGCTGGTCATCCCACCGCTCCATGACCAGCCGTTTCCACCAGTTGGAACTGGTGTCCAGCCTCCAGAAATGCCTCTCCACTGTGGTGTAAGGTTGTACAGGTCTTGCTCCAGCACCTAAGGAGAGGGTCTCAAGAATGAGCTTGGAGTCAAGCTCGTGCAGGGTCAGGAAGGCAGCCTGCACAAACTGATGCAGAAACTGTAGCATGCCCAGGGGCAGCTTCAGCTCCATGGCACAAAGACAAAAGCTGTGCATCCAAAAAAGCTGGGCAACCAAATCAGGCACTACGAGAGCTTTGCTGTTCCTTGAAGAGGTAGGCAAGCACGCAGCAGAAGCAGAGAAACAGCTGTCCAGGAGGGTCCCTTTCAGGATGTCTCTCAGCTAGGCTTCGGAACCAGCACTCGGAAGCAATTAGTGACGTAAAGCCCTGGCTTTTCGATGAGCTTTGGCAGTATGGATGCTCTCTTTCGGAAGAAGTTTTTTTTGAAGATCTCTTCTGGAAAAGCTTCTTCTGAAAGAAACCTGCAGTCTAGACGTAGCCTAAGAGACGGATCTCTTTTGGTTTCTTTTCTTTTACTCTGATTCCCCTCTTTCAGCAGAAACAGCAAGAAAAAGGACCTCAGTTTTGTTCGGCTTGCTAATGTGCCACTAGTAGAAGGAGAACATTGTAAACAACTTGAATTGAGGGCTGGTGGGGACACAGTGGAGCCCCAGCCCCTCATAATGGTATAGTCAATGTAAAAGGATTGGATTTAATTATTATTAAGTTATACTTCTTGTTAAAGTAAAAATATGTTTTACAGGAAATGTCAAATGTACAATCACAAGAGAATGAATAAAATGTAGTTTTATATCCCATGAGTTCTGAGTCACTTCCTCAAATATTGGTATTTTCTATATCACACACAAAGCTATTAGGAGTTTAATGTTTTATGTGAATTTCATAATTTATTGGAGGAAACAACTCTTAAATGTCATGGACTTTGTCTCACTACAAGTAAACAAGATAATCTGTCGGGCAGGTTATTTTCCTTCTTCAAACTTTTATACGTTTAATCAAGTTTTTCTGTTTGCTGACATTTAAAAAACATCAGTGCATACAGGCAAATAATTGCAGGATGTCCCCTAACTGTTCATCGTATGACTTAAAGCAAAACATAAATATTCTGCAGCACAAGTGGTACCATTATATGAAGTTTATTTTTTGTTTTTGAGGTTGACCTGTGCAGCAAAAAGCTACAGCGAGCAGAACAATTGATTGGAGGCCTTGGTGGTGAGAAAAGTCGCTGGAGCCAGAGTGCTCTGGAGCTTGGGAGACAGTACATCAATTTGACTGGAGATATCCTTATTTCATCAGGAATTGTGGCTTACCTGGGAGCCTTCACATCCAGCTATAGACAAGTAATGAATATAGTTGTTTTATCTAAATGTTTGGTTTTGTATTAAACCAACAAAACAATTTTTTCCTTTTGCTAAAAAATTTAGATTTCTACAAACATGTTTTAATTGACTTTAAACATTTCAAGAACTGAAAAAACAGGATGGTCTTGTCCTAGTATAGATATCGATATATGTACATACTCCAGGATTTTGCATTTCACTTAGAAGAACCGAAGGGTATTCTTCCTTTGCATTTCTTTACTTTTTTGCTATCAACATTCATAGAATTATTGGGTTGGGAGAGACCTCAGGAGGACATCGAGTCCAACCCCCCTGCTAAAAGCAGAACCAGTCCCAACTAAATCATCCCAGCCAGGGCTTTGTCAAACCAGGACTTGAAAACCTCTAGGAGGGAGATTCCACCACTTCCCTATATAACCCATTCCAGTGCTTCATCACCTTCTTAGTAAAATAGTTTTTCCTAATATCCAACCTAGACCTCCGCCACTGCAACTTGAGATCATTTTACCTCATTCTGCCATCTGTCACTACTGAGATCAGCCTCTCTCCATCCTCTTTGGAACCCCCTTTCAGGTAGTTGAAGGCTGCTATCAAATCCCATCTCATTCTTCTCTTTTGTAGACTAAATAAGCCCAAATCCCTCGGCCTCTCCTCATAAGTCATGTGCTCCAGGCCCCTAAATCATTTTTGTTGCCCTCCGCTGGACTCTCTCTAATGTATCCATGTCCTTTCTGTAATGTGGCCCCTAGAATTGAACACAATACTCTGGATGAGGCCTCACTAGTGCTGAATAAAGGGGAATAATCCCTTCCCTAGATCTGCTTGCAGTGCTCCTACTAATGTACCCCAATATGCCATTAGCCTTCTTGGCTACAAGGGCACACTGTTGACTTATATCCAGCTTCTGATCCATTGTAACTCCATGTCCTTTTCTGCCAAACTGCTACTTAGCCAGTCAGTCCCCAGCCTATAGAAGCACTGGAGATTCTTCTGTCCCAAGTACATGTCTCTGCATGTGTCCTCGTTGAACCTCATCAGATTTCTTTTGGCCCAATCCCCCAATTTGTCTATGTCACTCTGGACCCTATCTCTATCCTCCAGTGTATCTACCTCTCCCCCTAGCTTAGTGTCATCCATGAACCTGCTGAGGGTGCAATCCATTCCCTTATTTGGGTCATTAATTACAATGTTGCTCAAAACCGGTCCCAAAATCAACCCTTGGGGCACTCTGCTTGATACCAACCACCAAGCCATTAATCACTACCCATTGAGCCCGACAATCTAGCCAGCTTTCTATCCACCTTACAGTCCATTTATCTAATCCATTCTTTTTTAACTGGCTGGCAAGAATGCTGTGGGAGACCATATCAAAAACTTTGCTAAAGTCAAGGTATATCATGTCCACCACCTTCCCCACGTCCACAGAGCCAGTTACCTCATCATATAAGGTAATCAGATTGGTCAGCGTGACTTGTCTGGGGTGGATCCTTGTTGATTATTCCTGATCACTTTCCTGTCTTCCAAGTACTTCAAAATGTATTCCTTGGGGATCCCCTCCATGATTTTTCTGGAGACTGAGGTGAGGCTGCCCGGTCTGTAGTTCCCCAGACATCTTCCTTTTTTAAACAATGGGCACTGAATTTGCCTTTTTCTAATCATCCAGGACCTCCCCCGTTTGCCACGAGTTTTTAAAGACAATGGTCAATAGCTCTGCAATCACATCAACCAACTCCCACAGCATGCTTGGATGCATTAGATCCTGCCCCATGGATTTATATATGTCCAGCTTTTCTAAATAGTTCTTATCCTTAACATTAATTGTAAAATACATGAACTTTGTGGTTGTTTTTCTCAGTTATCTGTAAAGTGCCTGCAAATAACTTTATGGCCTATGGACCTAATACATCCCCATTCTAGTCAATAGCTAAATTCACAATAAGTTCTGTAAGAGTAGGAGCAGGTCCCATGTCTGCAGCCTACGATGTAAATGTATTTAAAATGCAATAATTCTTTAGAACAAGGAAAAACAGAGAGATAAAGTGGACTTAATTTCATAATCAATTTGTATGTTTAATTCCCATTTAAAAAAAGGAAGTTTTGTGTGGAAAAAAAACGGCACCATTAGGATGTGACGTCAACATTTTCAACTAGCTAATCATTTTGGATGCCTCCATTTTTGGATGCCTAATTTGATGTGCTTTTGCTCTTATGTTCAGAATTGCTGAGCAACAGGGTTTCTCATTAACTTCCACTGAAGAAATGATTGCTCAGCGCTGTGGAAAAAACAGACTCAGATTGTCACAAGTTGGGCACACAAAAGTAGAGGCATCTAAAATCAGTGACCACTTTTCAAAATTGAACTTAACATTTGGGTCTAAATCCTTCTTGTTTTCCTTATCTCCACTTATTTTTATTGTACTTCCCTTCCCTTTCTTTGCTTAGAAAATTCTGGAACATCTCTCAAATTCTAATTTTTCATCATTTTCATCATTTCCTTATCTTTTAATGTTTCACTTTCCAAGAGCTTATTTGCCTGCAGTTTTTTCTTGATCCAAATTATTAAATTTTGAAAGAATGTAATTCTGCATTGGATTTAAATGGCATGTATAGAATGACTAGGTATCACAACTGCTTTTCGTAAAAGATGATTGAGGTTCTGAAAAGTGATGTTTGGGGCTTCCGACAGGCCAGTCTAAGAAGACAGCTGTATTCTTATTCATTTAACAATAACTAAACTTCATTGGTTTTACTCAAGAAGTTTAGTATAGCTTAGCCTTTTGGGGCTTCTTTTGGTGGGAGCTCATGGTTTGGTATGAGATGGAAGTGTCCCCTCATTTATGCAACACTAGTTGGGGCCTCCTGTCAGCTATTTTTATTTTTATCTATCTGGTTGCCTTGTCATTGTCTGTGTTATCATTATGTATTTATTGGGTAGCTGTTTCAGACTCCTGTGAGGCTCTGAATAGAGCTTTCACATTTGCTTCTTTTGCAGTTTCTCCTTTTTCCCCCCAGGAAGCTAATTGTTTTATTTCCTCCAGTTTTTCAAAGAGCTGAGCTTTTATATCTTTTTGGCACCTTGGTTTTAAATAAGATAGTGAAACCTTCATTTGACATCTCTGTGAATGTTCCCTGTCCTCTGAGAATCATTTCCTTTAATTCTAAATTTCTTATTGCAGTTGATTTGGAAAGAGAAATTAATAAACTTCAGGCTTTGATTTTCACTCTTTTGTTTTGGAGTTCTGTGTTTTGTAAGGACAATATAAGGCTTTGGCCTAATCCAAAACTTTCAGTCAAGCTTGTGTCTCAATTCCATGTGAAACAGTGTATTTGTCTTAGGCTGTATCCACATTTAAAATGCTGCAGTGGCACAGCTGCAGCACTCAGTGTAGCCATCACTGCAGCAGTGGGAGGAGTTCTCCCATTACCATCTCCCCAAGAGGTGGCAGCTAAGTCTATGGAAGAATACTTCTGTTGACCTAGCGCTGTGTACACTTAATATTAGGTTGACCCAGCTATGTCACTCAGGGGGGTTGTTTCTTCATAATCATGAGTGATGTAGCTGGATTGACTTGACTTTTTAGTGTAGGCCTAGCCTTCTACAATCCAATAATGGCAATGATTTGGATGAAAGAGTTGGAAAATACAGATAGATGTACTGATAGCTTTGTAAGTCTTATGAACGTAATAGGGAACAGACAAAACTTTACTTAAGATTTACCTTCTTCTCTTGTAGAATCAAACAAATGAGTGGGCATCACTATGTAAAATGAAAAATATTCCTTGCTCAGATGATTTTTCCCTAACAAATACTTTGGGAGAACCTGTTAAAATCAGAGCTTGGAACATTGCTGGATTACCATCTGACACGTTTTCTATTGATAACGGTATCATTATCTCGTAAGTAAAAAATGTTTAACACCTGCTAGTTTTCATTATATAGCTTCTTACCAATATACTTTTTAGTTACTATTTTTATGGACACTTCACATTGCCCAGTGATTCTCAAAGTGGGCCAAGGGTTGTCCGGTTTGTTTACTTAATAGCTCTGCAGCCACAGCGACTTGCAGCTCCCATTGGCTCCGGTTTGCTGTTTGCAGCCAAGGGGAGCCATGGGAAGCAGTGTGGCCTGGGCTGCTGCTCATGGGATGCAGGCCACATGAGCCCCACTAGCTATCCGCTGCAGAGTTTTGGACACAGAGTACATCATACAAAGCTGCCCATGGTGCCTCGCTCTCGGAGTTGATGGTAGGCTCCTTAATGGGGACGCACTGCTTCGGACTACATTCGATTCTTCCCTGCAGGATAAGCTTCTCCAGACTCACCTACTGATTTGTGTGTCTAAGGCCTAGTCTGCACTAGAAAATTAGGTTGGTTTAAATATATCAGTCAGAGGTTTAAAAAGTCCATATCCCTAAGTAGTGATGTGAAGCTGACTGAAGTCCCCATTGATGTTCTTGTTAATCCTGTCCATCCATGTGTTGATTTTTTCCAGATATGTGCGAAATACTTTCTATGTGCACTGAGGCATGTGTGGATGTACACCACCAGTAAAACAACAAAACTTATCTGTGGGAGCTCTGCTAATCCACTGGGTGGCATTTGAATTTCTCCTGAGCAGCCGCACACTGGTCCTCATGTAAACAGTGCTAAGTCAATGACACTAACCTAGGGGAGAGGTAGATACGCTGGAGGGATAGAGTCCAGAGTGACTTAGACAAATTGGAGGATTGGGCCACAAGAAATCGGATGAGGTTCAACAAGGACAAGTGCAGAGTCCTGCACTTGGGACAGAAGAATCCCAAGCATTGTTACAGGCTGGGGACCAACCAGCTAAGTAGTAGTTCTGCAGAAAAGGACCTGGCGGTTACAGTGGATGGGAAGCTGGATATGAGTCAACAATGTGCCCTTGTAGCCAAGAAGGCTAATGGCATATTATGTTGCATTAAGAGGAGAATTGCCAGCAGATCCAGAGATGTGATTATTCCCCTTTATTAGGCTCTGGTGAGGCCACATCTGGAGTATTGTGTCCAGTTCCGGGCCCCCACTACAAAAAGGATGTGGACGCATTGGAGAGGGTCCAGCGGAGGGCAACCAAATGATTAGGGGGCTGCAGCATATGACCTATGAGGAGAGGCTGAGGGAGTTGGGTCTTTTTAGTCTGCAGAAGCGAAGAGTGAGGGGGGATTTGATAGCAGCCTTCAACTTCCTGAAGGGAGGTTCCAAAGAGGATGGAGAAAGGCTGTTCTCAGTAGTGACGGATGGCAGAACAAGGAGCAATGGTCTTAAGTTGTGGTGGGAGAGGTCCAGGCTGGATATTAGGAAAAACTATTTCACTAGGAGAGTGATGAAACACTGGAATGGGTTACCTAGGGAAGTAGTGGAGTCTCCATCCCTAGAGGTATTTAAGTCTTGGCTTGACAAAACCCTGACTGGGTTGATTTAGTTGGGATTGGTCCTGCCTCGAGCAGGGGGCTGGACTTGATAACCTCCTGAGGTCTCTTTCAGCTCTATGGTTCTATGATTCTATGAAGAGAAAAATTCTTCCATGGACCTAGCCACCTTCTCTCAGGGAGGTGGATTACCCTCTCTAATGGGAGAACCCTTCTCATCATGATAAGTAGTGTGTACATGGAAGCACTACAGAAATCTTTAGCATTTTAAGGGTGGACAAGCCCTAGTTCCCTCCTCGCATTACCAAGATAGCATGCTTTTAAAATCCACTGGGGCTCTTTGTTGGCAGTGTTTGTAGATTTCTGCCCCTCCTACTCAAACCAGTTTGGTAACTAGCTATAGACTTAACTAATTGTTCCTTTTAACAATTCTTAAATGTCAGTTGATAGGTCACTTGAACCATCTCTTCCTTCTTGCCTATGTTCCAGATGGATCACCAGTGAAAAATATGTAAAGCAAAATATTCATACAGAAAATAGCATCCCAATAACCAGGTCAACATATGGTATTAATAAATTATTACAGAGCACTCCATATTCATCACATCACAATATTTACACATGTAAGAAGGACTTGCAGGAGGGACCCTGACTTAGCCTGAAATGTTGACAAAGCTGAGACTCACAAGAATGGGGGATATGAAATCAGTGGAGGGTTCGCTACAGAACTGTTACAGAATTGTAACAGCCTTATATCTGAACTGGCCACTGCCACAAGTTGCAATGGAATTAAGAACTCAATTTACCAATTAACAACTTTGGTATTTCTGTTCTTACTCCTTACTAACCTAAAACTTATGATGTTGCCAGGAAGATGACAAATCCATGGGACACCTTTTCAATCTTGTCTCAAGGGGAAAATTGCTTCCTGATCCCCAAAACACCATGGGTCAAACTCACTCTGCATCTTGGAAACACCATTCAAACTAGACCTCTATTATAGGGCAGCAACCTCAGTAGGGATGTAAGAGTTTAACTGGTTAATTGATGCTTATTGATTACCATTACCAGTTAAACTCTGCATGGGAAGCCTCACCAGCCCCACTGGGCAGGGAGCTCCGGGAGTGCCTGAAGCTCTGCCAGCATCATGGGGCAGGGAGCAGAGGTAGCCCAGCGGGGCTGGGAGCCAGAAGCCCCTGCATCTCCGTGGGCTGAGACAGCAGTCCTGGGAGTGGTTAACTGTGTAACTGATAGAATTTTTATTGGTTACACAGTTAGTATTCTTATTCACTTTTTCCATTCCTAAACTTCAGCAGAATGGCTGCTACATGCCTAGGACTGCACATGCAGGAAGGGGATAGGGCGTGAGAGACAATCAACTCTCCTTTTTTCAGCCTAGCCAATGGGTGGCAGAGAGAAGCAGAAAAACCCTTCTTCCTTCTCTATTGTTGCACCTTGCACAGGCATGCTCTCACTGTGTATTCTGGGTAGCAGGAAGACAGAGTATGTATGTAAGGCTGTCTTCCCTTCCCACTTCTTTCAGAACATCAAGTTGTCCATCACCTGCCAATCCAATCAAAGATCCCCACGGCTGAGACAATGGTGAAATGTGGGCGATGAGGCAGTAACATTTCTCCTGTTGACTTTTTGGAGTTGTTCAAGAACAAACTAAAAAAACCTCATTCCTCCAGTCATGCTCAAGTTCCCCAGCTCATGGTTGACTACATCTTTGGGTGGGAACAATCAAGTTTAGAACCCTATGGCAGTGCCAAAATGTTAGATTTCAGTGGCAAACCAAAAATGTTACCAAAAAGATGTAATTTTTGAGTGGTGTGTGTTTTTAATGTGAGAATTAGTCATTGCACTTAAATATATAAATAAGTTACCTAAGTTGTATAGGGAATGCAGCAAATGCTGATGAAAGCTTATCTAGTTTATGTAAGGAAAAATTAAGACGTTATAAAGCATCGTGTGACCAGAAGTCCAGAAGAGCCAATTGAGATTATTCAGCTGGGGCCAAACTACAAAGAATCGGGGGAAGGGGGACACTCCCAAAGCTGGTGGTTATTCCAATATTTATATTTACCAACGAAGTTGAGATTCACCAACGGAGATGAGATGTCTCATCTCAACTCCGTTAAATTTACACATGCGTATCACAGTGCAGATTGTGCCACTGATCACTCATTGATTATCAGTAGAGTGAAAATTGCTCCAAAGAAACTCCATATGTCAAAGGATTACAGAAAACCAAAGGTTAACACCCTCAATACTAGAGATGCACTGAAATGCTCTGTCTTTGCGGAAGAATTCACTTGCAAAATGGAAGACAAACCTGTCCAACAGTCTGTTGATGAGACATGGTCCATGCTGAGTGCTGCAATATATGAATGTGCCCCATCTGCCTTTGGAACACAGAAATTTTCCAACAAAAACTGGATTGATGAAAACATTGACATTCTCAGGCCTCTTCTTGAACAAAAAAACAAGGCTTTTCTGAATAACATAAAGAATCCATCGCAAAGTTCAAGAGATCGGCTCCGCCATACAAGATCTGTTATTCAGAGAGAATCCAGGCAGTGTGCAAACAAATATTGGGCCGATCTGTGTTCTGGAATTCAAAAAGCATTTGATATGGGCGACCTGAAAACCATGTATGATGGACTGAAGAAAGCACTTGGACCAAACTTTACCAAAATTGCTCCATTGAAACATCTAAATGGACAGGTGATAAAAACCATCAGGTGTCCAGATGGGTGGAACACTACTCAAGTCTTTACTCCCATGAGTGTACAATACATCCTGAACTTGATAATCTTATTCCAACTCTTCTAGAAATGTTAGAGCTAGATGTAGAGCCTACGGTGGAAGAGCTTTCCCAAGTACTTGATGCTCTCTCCAGTGGAAAAGCACCAGGTAACGATGGGATTCCAGCTGAAGTCCTGAAGGCTAACAAGGCTATCCTCATCCCCTTCCTCTGTGACTTACTTATAAAATGTTGGCGAGCAGGAGTGGTCCCTTATGATATGAGGATGCAAACATCATTACTCTCTATAAAAACAAAGACGATAAGGGGGACTGTAACAACTACAGAGGCATCTCTTTGCTAAGCATTACAGGTAACGCATTTTCCCATGTCATTTTTAATCTCCTGCAAAAACTCACAGATTGAGTCTATCAGAAACACAGTGTGGCTTCAGGGCTGGCAGGTCAACAATGGACATGATTTTTTCTCTTCAACAACTACAAGAAAAAGGCAGAGAGCAAGGAGAGCCACTGTTTATAGCATTTGTGGACTTAGCAAAGGCGTTCGATACAGTCAGTAGATCAGGACTGTACAAAGTGTTAACTAAGATTGGCTGTCCACCAACTCTACTCAAGCTCATAATATCTTTTCATAAAGATATGAAAGCAACAGTGTACTATGATGGATCTACATCTGAACCCTTTGTGGTGAAGAGAGGAGTCAAACAGGGACGTGTCCTTGCTCCTACCCTCTTTGGTATATTCTTCTCAGTCCTATTAAATTGTGCATTTTTAAACTCACACAGTGATGTATTTCTCCACACAAGGTTAGATGGTTCTCTTTACAACCTAACACGACTCAAGGCTAAAATTAAGGTCAAGAAAGTCCTCATTAGAGAACTCCTATTAGCAGATGATGCAGCGCTTGTCGCACATAATGAAGACACGCTACAGGCACTGATGAATTCTCTGTCCAGAGTTAGTAAACTATTCTCTCTCGATATAAGTGTGAAGAAAACTGTTGTGTTTGCCCAAGGTGTATCTCAACCACCCGAGGTCATTTTGAATGACAGTCCATTAGAGGTGGTTCAACAATTCTGTTACCTTGGGTCTACTGTCACCACAAATCTCTCTATGGACTGAACATCAGAAATGGGAAGGCAGCCACAATATTTGGCAGACTTACGAAACGAGCATGGAACAATCCCAAACTGACATTGAAAACAAAGATACTGATATGCCAAGCATGCGTATTAAGTGTCTTGCTTTATGCATCTGAGACCTGGACTACCTACTCGTGCCAAGAGAAAAAATTGAGCAGTTTCCGCCTTCGCAGAATCATGAATATTAAGTGGCAAGACAGAGTTTTAAATGTAGATGTCCTATCAAGAGCTGGCATACCCAGTCTCATAGCAATCCTTAACAACAGCTCTGGTGGCTTGGCCATGTGAGGAGAATGAGAGAAACGCCTTCCCAAAGAAATCCTCTTTGGTGAACTAACAGGTGGAGCAAGGGCAAGAGGTAGGCCAAAGTTAAGATTCAAGGATATATGTAAAAACACTATGAAAAGGTTTAACATCAATCCAAGCTCTTGGGAATCTACATCATCAGATCGCAACACCTGGTGACAATTATTACAACAGGGCACGTGATTTTTCGATAGGACCTGTGCAAGTCATGCAAAAGAACTCCGTCTCAGAAGGAAAAATTCTCAGACTCATGAAAACGGCATGTAGCTATTGTAATCGACTGTGCAAATCCAATATTGGACGCATAAGCCATGAAAGAAGTTGCAGATCCAGTCACAACTCATAGATTGTCACTGCCGCTGCTTACCACCATCTCGCAAGACGAATGGGCCATATATACATATATATTTACCAAGCCAGCACAAAACAACTTTTATCATATCTTACAGGTTACCAGAAGCCAACAACACAGTTCCTTTAAAGCAACCCAGCCTTAGGCCTCCACCGAGACACCTAAGTCAAATAAAATTCTGCCAGTCCCAAAGGTTTGGACACGTTACCACCCAGGTCAATGAATATTTCAGGTCTTACCCCAAATACACACTTGCAGTCTATTCTTATTAACTGAACTAAAATTTATTTTAAAAAAGGAAAAGAAAGAGACTATTGGTTAAAAGACCAATATATATACAGACTTGAGTACAGTTCTGAGATCAGATTCATAGTAGAGATGGTGAGCTTTGTAGTTGCAAAAAGTTCTTTTAATCCAAAAGTTATCATCTAAAATCCAACATTATATTCAGGCTGTTTGAGATTAGTTCTTATGGCTTAGGCTTCCCCTGCATCCTTAAGCAGATGAGAAATAAAAAGGAACAGGTCTTTATATAAAAATAACTTAAAAAACAACAATGGTCCTGTAGCACCTTAAAGTGCATCTACGCAGCACCTAAACTCGAAATAAGATACGCAATTTGCACTATGTAAATTGTGTATCTTATTTCGACTCTATTTCGAAATAACTTATTTTGAAATTTGGCACATTTACTCAGCACCAAATTTCAAAATAATGCATTATGTCAAGCCATCCCTTATCCCTTGTACAATGAGGTTTAACGGGATGGCAAAACAGCACACCCATTATTTAGAAAAATATTTTGAAATACTGGGCGGCTTGTGTAGGCACGGGGTAGCTATTTCGGGATACCTCCTGTGTCCCAAGATAGCTGTGCAGTGTAGACATACCCTTAAAGACTAGCCAAAGAATATATGGATAGTATCATGAGCTTTCGTGGGTACAACCCACTTCTTCAGATGAATGGAGTATTAAAAGTCCAGTTCCAAAATAAACAGGGGATGAGGAAGAAAGGAAGGGGGAAAATAGTGAATTAGAGTGTTCATGTTACAAGAAACTGATAGAGAAAGTGCAAATTGTTCTTAAGTACCCATTGTTTGATTGGTTCAGTCGTTAGGTAGTGTGCTAGCCAGGTAATGTCTTTATTCAGACCTTTGTGATGGCTCCCAAACAGACAGACCACTCACAATACCTACCTCTATAAGTGGAAGTGCTTCACACTCTGGTGTGGGACCAAAGGCATCCAGCCTTCTGATTCTCCTCTTCATGTAATCCTCTACTTAAGGGACTAGGTAATCTAGGACTATAGCCCCCATATGGGATTTGGAGCTGGTGCTCAATGGTCTAATTAGACCGTCATTCAAGCCCCTGGCCAAATGCTCTCTCTCTCTATTAACAACAAAGACAGTATTTTTAATAGCAATCACATCTGCAAGATGGGTTAGCGAGATTGCTGCTGTCACAGCCTCTCCACCCCATACTGTATTTCATAAGGACAAAGTAATTCTTTAGCATCACCCTTCCTTTCTGCCAAAAGTTTGCTCCGATTTCCATATTAATGAGCCCATCATCCTACCAACTTTCTATCCAAAGCCTCATGCTTCTCGTGAACTGGCCATTCTACATACCCTGGATATACGCAAGGCTCTATCATTCCATATAGACTGCACGCGATCCTTTCGCAAATCACACATTTTATTTGTTTCGCTTGCTGAATGTTCTCCTGGAGCACCTCTCTCCTCTCAGCACATTTCCAGGTTGATTTAATTGTGTATTGTCTCCCTCCAAGGCAGACCACTCCCTGTGCCTCCCTTGGCTCACTCGACATGCGCTGTAGCTGTCTCAACAGCATTCCTTAGAGGCATTCCTCTTAAGGACATTTGCTGTGCGGCCATTTGGTCATCTAACCATACCTTCATGAGACATTATGCAGTATCCACAAGGATGGCCACAACTTCCATTGTTGCCAATGCAGTTCCTTCCACTGCTAACAAGAGCTAAGCTAAAGCCCATCAACTAACTTACGTGTACCGCTGTGGAGTCACCAACAGCGGAGCACCCATGGGGACATCACTCGAAGAAGAAAAGGAAGTTACTCACCTCATGCAGTAATGTTGGTTCTTTGAGATGTGTGTCCCCGTAGGTGCTCCACAATCCACCCAGCCTCCCTGCTATTTTGGATCAGCTCTATCAGATGAGGTGCACATGAAGAAACTGAGGGAAGATGGGCCACGCGTTCAAACTGCAAAGGCACGAAAGGCACATGCCCCCCACTGCACATGCACAGACCAGGCAGACACTGGTAGAAAAATCTCCAATCTGAAGCGCTGGAATGAGCCTGACACCAACAATGGAGCACCCATGGGGGCGTACATCTCAAAGAACCATTGTTACTGCATGAAGTAAGTAACTTCCTTTTCTAAGTATGCTCCTTGAATATTTTAATCATTTTTGTGACCAAAGGGTCTGTGCATGTCAATGGGATTCACACATGGACATCTGAAGGCAGAATTGTCCCTAAATATTTTGTAAATTGGATTAAGAGATTGTGTTTAAATGGCACTAAGAAGTAAACTACATTAAAGCCATGTTTAAGGTAAACATTTTAAGGGTATATAGTCTAGTTCTGCAAGTTTAGCTAATCTCATTTTTTTTCTCCAGAAATGCAAGAAGATGGCCTCTAATGATAGATCCCCAGGGCCAAGCAAACAAATGGATAAAGAATATGGAAAAAGCCAATAGTCTGCACATAATTAAACTCAATGACCCTGAATTTGTGAGAACACTGGAAAACTGCATTCAGTTTGGCACTCCTGGTAAGTGATTGGATAATGAAAGTGTAGATTACAAAAAATACCTAGAGAGGGCATAATTAACTCAAAAATAAGGATGATGAAAGTACCAAATATTGTCAGGTTCATAGACAAAGGGAGAAATTTGTTATTTCTCATTGTTTATTGATAATTAATCAAATTAGATCTTTAATAATGGCAGTCACAGCAGCTTATGAGATTCTTCATCTTAAATATCAATTTGTAATCTCTATTTAATTTGACACTTTTAATTGTTTGAATTTTTACCATATATTTGTTTTAGTGTTACAATAATTCTACTTTTACCTTACAAAATGTATATAAACACTGTCTGTCAAATTGGCTGTCTCTGCATGACTGTTCTTATTTTACAATAGATAGTATTCAGAATAGAATTTCTACTGACATTCTTATATACCATATCTCATCCAAGATAAAGGAATCAGAATGCATTACCTACAGTTAACTATTTTGAGTTATTTTTATTGTTATTTTCAATGAAAAATTTAACTACAGATGTAGAAACAACTCATACAGCCTTTAATTCCTTATTTTCTTGTAGGTTGAACAAAAATAGAATTCAAAATTGGGCTTAGGTGCCCAAATGCCTTTGACTTTCAGTGGGATTTAAGTGACTAATTGTTTTAGAACCCTTTGAAAATATCAGCCAAAAGCTAGTGTTCACAAACAATACTACAGTTCAGAGTATCTTCATTGCCCAATTCAAACTTGATAAATACCACAAAGCAAATATAAACTTCCTTGAACTTTAAAAAAATTATTTAAGAAAGTTTTACCATTTTTCTACTACATTTTTTTTATCCATATTTGTATTGTAGAGAGAGTAGATGCTTGCCTGTTGTAAGTACACATTAAATAGAGCTATCTCGTGCCAAGAAAATAAATAAAAACCTAGTTATTGTTGTGTTCAAGTACTGCTGGAAAATGTTGGAGAAGAATTGGATCCTATCCTAGAACCACTTCTACTCAAACAGACGTTTAAGCAGTCTGGTAGTATATGCATCCGTCTTGGGGACTCCACCATTGAATATGCTCCTGACTTTCGCTTTTATATTACAACCAAGCTGAGAAACCCACACTATCTTCCTGAAACATCTGTTAAGGTGAGAGATTTGAAAATTAATATGCTTTGTTTTAATATCAACAATACTATCCCTATAGAGTGCAAGCAGAAAAGAGTTCCTTGTATCTAAATTGTTTTTTTTTAATCCTCTCCTTCTTTGACATACCCTGAAAATATTGTCATCACCTCTGATTAATCTCTAATTGCTCTTATTACATTTGACAAAATATTATTGTTCACGTAATAGTCATTCATACTTTGAAGAATTTAATCTAAACATTAATTTCTGGTATTTAGCTTCCTCCCCAATACATGACTTTTGTGCATTGGAAAAGGTTCAGAAAAGGGCAGCAAAAATTATTAGGAGTTTGGAACAGGTACCGTATGAAGAGAGATTAAAAAGACTGGGACGTTTCAGCTTTGTAAAGAGAAGACGAAGGGGGGGATATGATAGAGGTCTTTAAAATCATGACTGGTGTGGGAAAAGTGAATAAGGAAAAGTTATTTACTTGTTCCCATAAGAACCAGGGGTCACCAAATGATAGGTAGCAGGTTTAAAATAAACAAAAGGAAGTTTTTCTTCACGCAGCACACAGTCAACCTGTGGAACTTCTTGCCAGAGGATGTTGTGTGGACTAGGACTTTAACGGGGTTCAAACAAGAGCTAGATAAATTCATGGAGGTTAGGTTGGACTCCTCCACAAAATTATCCAATTATCTTGAATTCTTTTCTTTGGGTTTTATAAATCTGAAAAGACTTATTTTCTTGGAAGGGGACTTCAAGGTAGGCCATTCTCTGGGAGTCAGCTGTCTCAGTTGAGGGTAACTGCTCCTTGTGGTCCATCAAGGGCACCCACACTAGCTCCCACCTCCTCAGCTGTCACCTCTCTTGAAAAGAGACCCACATCTCTCTTCCTCCTCACCAGGGTTTTCCAGGATGCAGATTCCAGCCCTCACTATGATGTAGTCCCCCAAGACAGACTCCCAAGTCATCTTCACTTTGCTTTCTCTTTAAAGATTATGAATAACATATTTTCCAGCTGCTGTGAGTTACCACACACAAGCATGTTTATTCTTAAGGTGAAAGCATTGCAGAAAAAAAACAATATTAAAAACAATAAAATGACCTGTACACATGCTAAAACTTTATCAGACGTTACCTCAACTCCAACCTTCATCTCTGGTAGGTATTGTCCTTCAAAACCCACAACTGTTTTTTGCTTTGTTTTGTTTTTTTGTGGTTACAAGCTCATAACTAGTTGAGATTCCAAAGAAGAAAGGCCATGAATGGATTAGTCTTTCCTTCATACAGCTTGGGCTTTTCATTGTGAGAGTCAGAGAACAGGTTCTCTCTTCAAGGTATACTTGAAAAGGCTAGCTTTTTGCATAGCCAGAAGTGGGGAATTTGCATTCACCTCTTGCTGGAGATTCCCTGTGTAAACACCTTGACACTTTGTCCATAAAGTCCATTTTTGCCTGGCACATTGTTCAATGTACCCTTTTGATATTCATAACATTTCTCACGGTTCACAAGATACCTTCTCCCCCCCTACACACATAACTTGATCACATATTATCCAGTTTAGAAATTCCACTTAACTGTGTTCACGAATGTGAAGAGATCTCCTTTCTTGAAAGGGAGCTTCTGGGTAGGCCCTCCTCTGGAAGTCATCCATCTGAAAAGAACTGGACCTGGGATAATCCAAGACAAATAGTCAGTAGAACTCTCTTTGTGTCCCAAGGTCAAGTGTCTCCTTTCTCAAAAATTTAAACAAACGAACACTACTGAAACCCATATCTCCCAAAGACCTGAGGGGGTTTATTTCACATTCTGATTGGGAGTATATATATATTTCCAGTTACATATAAATATTTTAGAGATTTGTGTGTCTGCCTGTGAGTCTGTTCAATAACTCCTCCTAAATGGTAAAAGGTAGGACCACCAAATTTGGTATGCAGCTTCCTTTTATCCTAACTTAAAGCAAGTCAGGGTTTGGTTGTGTCAAGAAAACAGAAAGTGCCAGGAATGGGACTGTTTTCCAAACATGGAAAGGGTGGGGCACAGAGAGGAGGGACGTGATACTGAGAGTGGCCACTGGGGTCAGTGAGCCCACAGGGGATATCTATGCTGCAGAGAGACCACTGGCAGCAGCCACACCATCAAGATAGTGGCCAGCAGGGCTGGGGCTCTGCCATCTTGCCTGTCACCAGACCGGGTAAATAGCCCCCTGTTCCAAACCCCTCCCCCCAGTGCTTGGCTGTAGTGCTGGGGGGGCTGTAGTCTATCAAGTTATTTTCCTGTCATGCTAATAATATGTTTGTGTTAATTTAGATTAATTCGGTAATAGTTAAAAACTCTAATGCAATAAATCTTCTAAAAGCTGCCCTCAGCATTCCCGTAGGCCCTTTGTGTTAGCTTGACTGATGTCTGGGTTCAGGTGTAATACACTAGGCCTTATGTCTGCCCAAGTTTGTGAAGGCTGCTAGTACTAACACAGCAGCACTCAACTCCTTGGGGGAGGGCTTTGTCATTAACCCACCAGGGTACAGTACAGCCCAGCCCTAAGCTGCCTGGTGAGTCGGGTTCCCCTGCAGTGCAGTGGCTCCTGCTCTAGAGTATAACAAGATGGTACAGCCTCTGAATACACTTTCCAATGAGTGCCATGTCTGCATTACAATCAATTAAAGGACAGGCTTGCACTTGAATGAGAGAACATACATAAGCGCACAGTCCAGGTCAAGTAATATGGGGTTATATTTTATCTTTTGTCCATGCTGCAACAGGCCGTTTGCACGATCAGCAGGAGCTGCGGTTTGCAGACTTCCGTGGCTGGGACACAGTCTCGCCCAGATACTGGTCATAACTTATTTATGGTTTCCCAGGCCTGAAAGAGGGGACCTTAGGCCTGGACCTTTCACCCACACAGGATGGCGGGAACAATACCCTCAGACTCAGCAGATGTATTATTAAATATAAGTCCCAAATAATTGGTTCAGGCTGAGCTGAGCAATCAGGACACAGGTTGCGATAGATAACCACAAAGACCCATGGCAACGAATTGACATATATGATAATAAGTTAAGAGCAATGATATATTGACCAATAGGAAAAGAACACTTCAGCATTAGAAACACCCCCTATTGAATATGCATAAAACTTGTTATCATCAGTGTCACTTGGTATAAAAGTGGGACCCAAGCCCAGGGGGATAGGGAAGAGAAGATGTAGTCCTTGGAAGGGCCAGAATGATGGCCCCTGGTGATGATGGGGAAGGTGAAGGTAATGAGAAAGATGATGGGCTAACACCTAAGATTGTTCTAGAAGGAATGATGTAAGTATATGGTTAGGAAATATGAATGTACAGTCCTTGTTTTATGAAATTGGGGTGTTTGTGACTGTGCTAACCTTATTAATAAACTGTAAATATTGTAAATATACAAGAGTTTCTATATTGTGAGTGTTACAACTATGCACAACAGGGTTCCCAATCAAAGTATAATTGAATACTGGGTCTGATCCTGGGACAGAGAACCTGTTAACCCTAAAGGCGGGTAATTAGAATTTAACATAATCTTAGATCAGGCTACAGGGCACAGATTCTGAGGAGAGACAGAAAGCCCCTCATGGCTGAGAGAGCTCAGGGGAGACAGAAAGCCCCTAGCGGCCGAGGGATGCGGGGGGAGGAGAAACAGAAGGCTCCTGCTGCCAGCTGAGGGGATTGGGGGAAGAGAGAGAAGGCCGCTGCTAGTTGCGAGGGTCTGTGGGGTGGGGGACAAAAGGCCACGCTGGCCAGGGAGAAGAGAAAGCCCCATCAGATGGGACCCCCTACCCTGAGCCCCTCCTTACTCCTCAGCCCTCACTCTCTCACCCCCTGATATCCACAGCCTCCTGCCTGCCCCCCTCCCCACATCACTAAGGCTCAGCCCTGATTCCTGTCTTTGGTTCTCCCCCAACCCCCGCCATTGATTCTGGAGTTCTGTGACAGTTGTAATTGGACTTGGCCACTAGACCTTGCCTAGCACTAACTTACAAAAGAGGATCTGATGCAAAGGTCATCCAGAGAAGTATAGACATGCATCCCTTTCACATGAAAGGACTATGGTCTTTGTAAATTTGCACATGGAAGATACAAGTCCAAAAAGGAGTGCTCTGAAGTTGCTTCTTGTTTCAGCAGAATATAAATATACCAGAAAAATTATACAGTGTTGCCTGGGTCCTTCAGGGCAGGGAGCTAGCAGTGTGTTCTTCTAAGACATCCTTAAATTTCTCATCCCGGCTGTATTGTAAATGATTTGAGTTGAATAGCACTTTTTAACTTTATGTATAATTAGTATTTTTAACTTTGAAAGCTATTATTCTGGAGAGTTCTTTTTTGAGTGGCAATTCTAAGACCAGACTGCATGCCAATGTTTTTTGTCTACCTACACTTGCTATGGGGCATGAGGATTGTAGAGTCCTCAGCCTCAGTTTTTCTGCCCTCATAATCATCTATTTTAGGTTGTTACCTAGTCTTTTGCAGACTTCTTGGGCATGGAAGAGAGCAATATTTTAATTTGATCTGTCCCTGTCAAGGCTGTTCCCCATGCTGAATGCTGAAGTTGGGCGCCCGCAAGAGACCTTGCTAGTACCTTGCCTCTATTGGCTTCTGCTTAAAAAAGTCCCCAAGGTCACAGATTCCTTGGCCCTGAGAGATAGGCTGCCACCATCAAGTGAAACCCCCTTCTTCTTAGACCCAGGAAGAAAGCACTTGAACTTCTTCCAGAGGGGTACCCCCAAGCTCTTTTTTTCACAAGACAGCTTGAAAAAAAAGAGAAAATAAACTGCAGTCTCTGATAGCTGACCTCTCAGTCTTAGGCATGTATACGCAGACCTCCTGTTAACCTTCCAGGACACAAGAATTAAATCATAGCCTTAAAAAAGGTGATTTTATTAACAAAACAAAAAGATATACTTGGTAAAGCATACTTGGTTGCTAGGTGTTAGAGAGCAACTGAGAAAAGAGCAAATTAAAACACAGAGAAATTGTATCTCCCAGCTTAAAAATACAGTGTATGCGGGAAGGGGAAGGCACATGGGCTTAGCACATGGAATTTTAACCAAACAACAAAACAAAGAAAATAACCTGATTGTGATTTTCCTATCTACTTAAAATTCATGCTTCAAGGTCTAGTCCATTTCCATGCGTAGTATTCCTGGTAGTCATGGTAGTTCTGCTTGGTTCAATACATCTTGTTCCTCCAAAGTCCGTCTTAAAAACTCACACAAACAAAACAGTGTGGCAGGTATATCTTCCAATTCAGATTTCAATATCCTCTTCCATTGGCTCTCCTGGCTCCCTGCCAACACCCCCTAGCTACCTGAGTTTAACCATTAGTCACCAAATGCTGGCCAGCACTACTCCTGTCCATCACAGTCCCTAATTAAGTTGTGGTTTATAACATACCTCATCGACAGGTAACCTTATTGAACTTCATGATAACTCCAGAAGGAATGCAAGATCAGCTTCTTGGAATTGTGGTAGCAAGAGAGAGACCAGACCTTGAAGAAGAAAAACAAGCCTTAATTTTGCAAGGAGCAGAGAATAAAAGGTATCAGAATAATTTATTTGGCTGGGGACTAGTCTATAAGCACTTGACCTTCAACACCATTTTTAAATGTCCCCTTGGTGACTTTTGGTTTTTGAGAAGTCTTAACAGGTTTTGAGGAGAGCACAAGCTGGGTGCAAAGGTTGCTACCTGTTCTCCTACCTGAAGTTTTTAGAAATCAATCTTTACTATTTGCCTCATTTGGTCAGGCCTTGTCCAGTTGTACTTGGTGGTTTTGCACAGGACCCTTTTCCACATGAGGACAGATCATAAAGTGTGCAAAGTTGGAGGAGGGCTGGCTATACTATATCTGCTGAACACTTCATTCCATTGAAGTCATTTTACTTTCTAAGAAGAAGCCGCCAGCCCTGTATGGTCAGCAAAAGGCCTGAATTTGGCCATAGGTGTTTAGAAAATAGCTTAATTTGTGAGAAAAAATATTTGTAAGTAAAAAATAGGTCTTTAATCCAGAGATGTAGCCAGGACAGGAAAAATGGTGGGCCCTGACTTCGGGTGTGCATGCAATGATCAGGGATAGCAGTGATTGGGGCTCTCACCCCCCTCCCCACCATGCCAGCTGGTCTTGCAAAGAGGTGAGGGATAGACTCTATGGCTAGAGGCCCCTGCAAAAATTGGAGAGCCCCATAAAATGTGCACCCTAGTACCCTCCTCCCACCTATTTTGTTTGGTGCTCCAGCTGAGGAATGGGCCATGGAAGCCTGACCCATTCCACCTGCCCAGTGTTCCAGCCAGGGAATGGAATGGGGGCTTGCCTGCTCCGTTCCACACTCCTTCTGGGATTTGGGTCAGGGATTTGCCATGATCTGCATGCCCAGCACCCCTTCCAGGTAGCAAGGTTGGGGTACAGGGGCTTGCCCTGCTTTTGCCCACCTGGTGTTAGCACCAGGTCAGGGGCTTGCTCTGCTCTGTCTGAGGCTCCTGCCAGGGAGTGGTATCTGGGACTTGCAAACCTCCACACTCCGATCCTGCTTTGTGGCAGTAGGGCTGGGTGGATGAGTGGAGTGGTGCAAACACTGAGGTGGGAGCATAGCTAGGGCTAGGAAAGTGGGTGTGGATGCTTAGTGGGTGGGCTGTAGCCATACTCCTGCTTTAATCCTGAGGTGACATATCTTGAAGATGCAGTGCATATGTTGTACATATTGTACACTTTAGTGGAGCACACCTACAAATTTCCAAATATGAAACTTTTACATTTTCTTTTAGGCAACTAAAAGAAATAGAAGACAAGATTTTAGAAGTTCTTTCTGCTTCAGAAGGAAATATTTTAGAGGATGAAACTGCCATTAAGATACTGTCTTCTTCCAAAGCTCTGGCTAATGAGATTTCTGAGAAGCAAGCTATAGCTGAAGATACCGAAAAGAAGATTGATTCTACTCGAATGGGTTACCGTCCTATTGCTATTCATTCGTCAATCCTGTTTTTCTCAATTGCTGATCTAGCCAACATTGAGCCAATGTACCAATATTCTCTTACGTGGTTTATTAACCTTTTTATCATGTCTATAGATAATTCAGAGAAATCAGAAGAATTACAAATAAGGTAAGAAAGATAATTCTCCATTATCACTTAATAAGAAAAAAAGTATGTTCATTGGCTTTCATTGTTACTCCAGAAGGTGTTACAGACCACGTTGCCAAAGTAGATTGTATTAATAATTACTCTTGGAATACTGTTTTGTACTCTTGAAACAAGCAAAGAGGTCCATATATTCTAATGGATTTTCCTTCAGGACCACTTGTTTACAAGTATAAAGAAAGTACAATATGCTATTAACTGCTGCTTGCTATAGTATTTCCTATCTTAGGGTATGTCTACACTTGCCCCCTAGTTCGAACTAGGGAGGCAAATGAAGCATACTGAAGTGCAATGAGGAGTAACAGTTAATTCGAGGGAAGCGTTTTGGATCTGACTACCGCGTCTCCATGCGGCCAGTTAATTTGGGCTACTGGCTTTTTAAAATGGTGACAGGCCGCAAATATGCTAATCAAGCGCAGGATATTTAAATCCCACGCTTCATTGGCAACTTCGGTATGCTTCATTTGCCTCCCTAGTTCGAAATGGGGGGGCAAGTGTAGACATACCCTTAGTTATTACTGTTTCTAGTCCTGTGTGGAACTAAAAATATATGTGCAAGACACATAGTAATTGGCCAGTCACTTTGCTCTCATGTTGTATCCCTTTTACCAACTGTGTGTGTCTTGTGTTTTTTGTTTGTTTGTTTGATTGTTTATGTGTTTGTTTTTAAAAGATTTTAACCCATTTTTTGGACCGAACCAATAAATGTCTATAATGTGCCCTGCAAATTTTTGGCAATGTCTAACTGATGATAACAGGTTTACTGCTCTCAGCTACATGCCTGAAGTCACAAGTAGTGGACTTCACAAGTGTTTTCAGGGCACCACACCCGTGCAATCCACACATTGAGCTAGTATCTCAGTTGCAGCCAAAATATACTCCTCACAGCAAGTGAAGTTGCAGCTGCCCCAGGAGTAGCTCTGGGAAGATATAGAAATGTTTAAAAGCTAGAGAAGAAGATTAAGTGTAGTCACTAGTCAGTGGATGTAAAAATGTGGCTAGTGGATGGAATCAACTGTGACTACATATTGAAGAGAAGGGAGTAGAGACCTTTGTTTGTTAGAATCTAAAAATTCATGATAGGTGGAAAGGTATCTGCTAATGTGTTTCTATAAAAAGTTGTCTAGTTCATTTAGCTGATATGGGACTTGGTGAATAAAGAATTAAAGAAAGGTAATATAATTGATGCCAATCAACATGGGGTTATGGAAAATAAATTCTGTCAAACTAACTTATTTGTTGGGTGTGGAGAAAAGAATACATATATACAAGTATTGATATAATAATGTTAGATTTATATAAAGTTTACTTTGGTATTATATAACATTATGATTAAAAACTAGTACAATATAAAATCAACAACACAAATAAAATGGACAAAAATATGTCTTACTCATAGTCCTCAAAATGTAATTGCAAATAGGGAATCATTATCAGTGCCTGGGTCTCTAGTGAGGCCCTTGATTTCATATTTTTTAATCAATGACATGGGAAAATCCATAAAATCATCACTGATAAAGTTTGCAGAGGACACAAAGTTTGGGGGAGTAATAAATAATGAAGAGGATGTGTCACTAATCTGGATTGCTTAGAAAGTAAAGGTATATTGAGTATAACTATGTAGTTTGGAAGGACTGCAGATGTGTGCGTGTGTGTGTGGGGGGGGGAGAAGCAGCAAGCAAAATGGGCCATATTTAGTAGCATTGTGATTTTGTGTACCAGGTCATGATATCACTCACATAGATTTGGCCTGGCTGATCCTCTGTCATCCCAGTAGGGAAGGGACTCTGCCATTGTGTTATCCCGCTGTTAGGAGCCAACGAGGAGAGAAAGTTGTCATTTTTCATTAGTTTTTCTAGGGGGTCCTCATTATTTACTAGTACTTAACCTAAAATGGCATGATCTCGTGTTGGTTTGGTGACTATTTGGTGAAGAAATCCTTAGGCTATCACCCCTGGTCCCTATCATTATTAGTAGCACCTGTCCTCAAATAAATATCTGGGAAATTTAAATTCCTCATAATGACACAAATTCCCATTAGTATTTATTTCATTAATAATACGAAAATGGTTTCTATTGATATTCAATTCAGATCCTACTTTCTTCATCCAGCAGTCTACCCTCATAGTTCTCTGGGCCATCATGCATCTGCATGTCTTCATCTTCCTCTCGCCTTTCCTCCATCATCTCCTCCAATCCCTTTTTGAAACCCAGTAATAGTTTCTATCTTCATCTCCAAACCTAGGATCTTCTCTTCCATCAGGTCTATCAGGCAGCAATTCATACAAATGAAGCACCTTTCAAGTATCCTCTCCAGAGCAATATATATCCTGCATCTTCCACATGCACTTATCTTTTTTGTCACTTCCATTCTTCTGGTCACTATCATTTCTACATCTATAGTGCATCATAGCCTTCCTTCCCAAGCTCTTGTCAGGAAGGTAAGAAAAAACAAAAAACCCCAAAAGCGCACTCATTTATAGACCTGCTGATTATGGAAGCCTGCCCTCTAATCCAGGTTCAGTTTTGATCAACAGTCTGCTTCTGTCACAATACATTGAATTATCCCAGATTCTGCAAACTGAAAGCAAACCAGTAATCAGATACGCACTCTAGAATTCACTCGGGGAACGGGCTTGTCTCCCTTTGCCTCTAACAGATATTCATTCAGCACCCCGCAAGCACCTCATCTTCACCTCTATAACTTTGTTGACTCTTTTGCTGGTGCTCTGTGATAAGATTAATATTGTTCTAATCCTTTTCTGATGTACACAAGATAACTTATTACAATTTAATATTTTGCCCTTTGGCACTGTCTCTGCTTCAAAGCTTAATGCATAGAATTAGTGTGAGTTGAACCGCTGCTGAATGATTCACTGCCAGGAAATTAATATCTGATATTTAAGTAAGTTAGGATTTATAGGTACATTTATAGGGTTTGATTAATATGGACACTTCTTTGCTATATGAATGGAAGAGAGCAAAAACAGATGGACACCAAAGATGCAGGAAGAGCAGCAGCTCTCCACATGCTTCTCATCTAATCTTGATACTATCCTATGTCCCTCCATTACCCAGTCTACACCGATAGAGTTTGACATTTCCTCCTGATCAGCAGGCAGAGATCATGGTGGCACATCTCCAAAAGATGTTCTCCTGACAAGGCAAAGTTGTCTTAGAGTTGTCTTGTATCCTGCTTGTTCCACCTTGTCGCAGGGTGACCCACCCTGCACTGCTCGGCCCTGGGGTCGAGCCATTACACTCACAGGCCCGGAGGCCTAGTCCAGCACAAACGCAGGCCTGGAGGCCTAGTCCAAGGCAAGCGCAGGCCCTGAGGCCTAGTCCAGGCTCAGGGTGGATGGGGTAGGGAGGTCCAGGCCCTCCCTCTCTACCAGACCCCAACCCAGGGCCCTATTAGTGGTAGGTGGTTCCCACCACTGGCTCAGCGGGGGGTTCTCCCCAAAATGTGCCAAGCCCACGGGGGGGTTCCCTGCCCCGGGTTGCTTCCTACCCCAGCCCCGTGGCCGACGGAGACCCTACCTGCAGGCGCTGGGTTGGCAGCGGCTGTGGTGTTGGCAGGTCCAGCATCTGGGGCAGCAGCAACGGGGTTGTCCACCGCGGCGGGGCGGGCTGCCCACCGGGGTCAGCGTTGTGGTCGTGCTCGGCCCGGGGACTGTGGCAGTGGCGGCAGGCCCGGCAGCTCTTGCTCTGGCAGCAGGTCTGGCTGTGGCTCTGGAGGTTGGGCAGGAGTTCCTCCCTCCCCGGAGGCCAGCCGCAACTGAGCTGTCTCCCTGGCCTTTATATCTGGCCTGCAGTTGGAGCATGCCCAGCACTGCTTCGGGGGCGGGGCCTGCACAGCCCAGCAGGCCAGCTGGCTCCCCCTTTGGCCAGTGCGGGACTGGACCACCCCGTCACACACCTGGTGAAACCAACCTCTACCCTGATGGGAGAAGGTGATATTTGAGCTTCCAAAAGTCTACTACATTTTTGTCCCCTTTGAGATTTTTTCATTGTTCTGATAATAGGTGGCTCTCTGGCTTCTATTTATTAAAGGAAAGTAATTGGTAATATGGCATAGTTTTCTTGCAGTATTTTACTAGGAGTAATACACTGTAAGACTAGAAAATTCTTTCATGTAACCACTGAAGATAGTCTATTTTTTCTGTGTCTTTTAAACTTTATTAATATAAATAAAAGATTATTCCTCATTTATTTCAAAAGGAAGATTCAGCTCTCCCCTCCCCCTGCAACCTCCCAAAATGTGCCAATAGTAAAATGTATTTCTGTTGAAATGTTTTTGCATTGTTTTCCTCACAAATTGGTGTACACGTTTAATGAGGATCCTTGATTGGTTTTGGGTAATTGACCAGAAAGTTTATTAGAATAACAGAGATCTAAGTGAGTTGTAATATGGTTTCTGAAGTATATAGGTTTTAAAATGATATGAATTTAAGTTCTCTCTCTGACACTTGCAGGCTGAAGATTCTCAGGGATCATTTTACTTATTCACTCTACGTTAATATCTGCCGCTCACTCTTTGAAAAGGACAAGCTGCTTTTCTCTTTTTGTCTAAATGTAAATCTCCTGCAGCATGAAAAATTGGTCAGTACTTTAATGTTATTTGCAATTTTATACTATTTTAAACAACATCCCTAATTCCTAAAATAGGAACATATAACATGTAACTTTAAAAGCCATAATTGGGTGTGGTTTTGGTGTTATATGTTAGTGAGCAATTAAAGAATAACAGAATAAAATATAAAGCAATCTACCAAACTTAAATATGATAGCTATTTTTCAAATCTTTATTCAAAATAAAATAAAAACTATTGAATTGTAAATATTTTGGAACATATTTTGGAATATGTTGTTTATCTACTGACTTTTTTATTAGATTGTTGTCAATACTTGCATTAGTGGTAAGTCTTTTATTTATTTAGAATAGATTAAATTGAATAGTTTGCAATATGAATTTTTAGGAACATTTCAAAATTGAAGTTTTGATTACCATTAATTATTACAATGTAGGAGAAAAAGTGCCTATTTTATTCATTTATGATGCCAAATATGTTTACCCTGGTAGATATTACAGATATATTTCTTAGAATCAAAGTCTTTTGACACAATTGTCAAATCTTTTAAGGCTAGTAAGTTGCACCTGGTCATTTTGCAGAATACTGTTTAAAACTGATAGGGAAAAGTAGCCTTTTTAATTTATATTTCCTGCATAACTGTATTAATGGTATTAATTTATCATTAATAAAATATATTACAGTGTAAATTCTTTGGGGACAGAGCCTGTGTCTCCTTGTGTATTCAGAAAGCACCTAGGACATTTTGAATATTGCTGCAATCTGTTTTAAATAATGAAAACAGTCAAGTGAAATGTACTGGATTTTAGAACTATGAGAAGTGATGGCAGTTTTTGTTGAGCAGAAAGTTGAAAAACTACTAAAACAGACAACCTTTAACAATTCCTTTCAGAGACTTCAGGAGATATAAATTAAAAGGGCTACATTCCCCTATCAGATTAAAACAGTCTTCTGCAAAATGGCCTGGTTCTAGCCTTTACAAGATATAGTCCTGGAATGTGGAACTGGGTAGAATATTGGTGAAGGGATGAGATTTGTAGCAAAATACCTGATTTTCATTCTCAGACTTGAAATTTGGTCCAAAGAGAGTGAAACACATTAGTTTCCATACATAGGTCTGATAGTTTTTGGTTCCCAGAAAGTTTCAAAGTTATCTCAAACATCTCAAAGGTAGTTTGTCAAAAATCCAACTAGTTATCCATTTGTCAGTTCAAGAAAGAACTGGTCAAGATAAGGTTCAAGGTTGGTTCACATCTGCTGTAAACCAGGTTCAGTTAATTTCAAATATATTCATCTTCAGACTTAGACTTGAGACTTTTTAACTAAAAGTCAAGTCAAACACTTAATTTTAGAGGTGTGCCTTCAGTATTATTACTATGAAAGCTTTATCCACTTTTAGTGCAGAAATTCAGAAAAGCATATACATTATCTACTTCATGTGCTGATAGGGTATTTGTCCGCTCATTAGGTTTCATTGTTAAAGCTGTTTCACGGACCTCTCTTTTACTGCAGATTAATGCAAATGAGTGGAAGTTTTTACTAACTGGTGGCATAGGACTGGACAATCCCTTCTCTAATCCCTGCACCTGGCTTCCTCAGAAAGCGTGGGATGAAATTTGTCGACTAGATGATTTGCCAGGCTTCAAAAACATTCGTAAAGATTTTATGCGACTGAAGTATGGATGGAAATCAGTGTATGATAGTTTGGTATGTTAAGACAAACAGCTGAAGTTTGTTTCAGTACTGATTTTCTGTCTTTATAGGGTAACTGATCACATTAAAAATATTAATTCAGAGAAAAAAAGGAAATTATATAACTTTGCACTGCTGCGTTGTTTCGGTAATTGAATCTAAATGTAGGGGCAAATGGTATGAAGGGATACAGCACTCCCAGATTGCATTTTTAAACAAATTCAGATATTTTTAAATGAGTAGAGTGGGGAAAGTCTGATAATCTTAAGAAAAAATGCACATTGAATCTACTTGTTCACCATGTTTACTTATTGGTAGAAATTGCCATTTGAGCATGTTACATCCACCTTGTAGTTTATGTAACCACTGGCATCAATGCTGAATTTGGATGAGTGACTTCCAGCAAAGTTGCACTAGTTTATACTAGGCAAAATTGTTCCATTTTTTTACTTTTATTATATGTTACTGCTATATTGATAAACCTTATCACCAATATTCAGTCATCAAAAAGATGACACAGAAACTTTGCGAAACCATCTAGAAAGGGTTGATAATATATGTGTTTAAAATATTGGAAATGTCCATCATTTAGGAAATTAAGGATTAACTGCCTGATTCACCAATAATAAGAAACTATGAAGAGTTAGGAAAAATCTGATTGGATTTTTAATTGGTAAATCTGGATTAATCTGGTCAGGTATGTATAATGAGAAAAATTAAAGAACATGGCCCATTTCTGCACCCCTTTTATTGACCCAGATTATGAGCAGCACCTGTGCTGCACACAGCACAGGAAGGTAAATGAAAAAATTCACCCTTCGTTGCAAGGGTAGTTCAGAATGGCAGAAAAGGGGGGTCAGCAGTATCTTCAGCATCTCAGGTGCTATCCCAAGGGTTCCAATCCATCTCACCCTGTCACATCCTTCTCCCCCTTTTTAATGTGGCTTCTTCCCAGGTAGGAAATAGGAATCAGCACTTCCTGTGCTTGGGGTGTGCCTGGGTCCCCACCAGGTTGGTGACCCTCATCCCTTGTCTTCCTGTGCTAGGCTCACCTACCTCTTCCAGCAAAGCACACAAGCAGGACCACACCCAGCTGGGGAATATAGACACTGAATGTGGAGGAAGGTATTCACAGCTTCCGCCACCCATGAGAAATTATATAGACTAGGTTATATTATAAATGAGAAATAAGTTTATTAACTAAAAAAGATGTATTTTAAGTGCTCAAAAAGGTAGCAAACAGAATGAAGCACATTACTATGAAAAAAATAAAAGCATGCAAGCTAAGATAGATTCACTAAAGACATTGGCTACAAATAATTCCTCACCCTGGATATTGTTTCAAGTAGAGTCCTTCACAGGCCAGATATCTTTTTAGCCTGGGTCTAGCAGTTCTTCCCCTCTCCCACAGTTCAACTCCTTTTGTTTCTAGGTATTTTCGAATATCTCTGTGCATAGAAGTGAAGCAAACTCAAAACAATTATTGTTTTCCTACTCTGCCTTACATAGAATTTTTTTAAGGCAGGAATCCTTTGTTTGATTTCCCACCCTTCATTGTAAAGTGCAACAGATCAAGGTGATGGTTGATCCATGAGTCAATAGCGGTATGAAAAGACCAAGTCTTTTCACAGTCTGTTGTCCTTGCTGATGGGTCATCATCCCTGTTGGCTTTTCCACTGTAGTACTGAAATGTTAGCAACAGGAGTCACCCAAAGTAGCATATATGACATAAAGGCTACATCTAGACTGCATCACTTTTCCGAGATGCTGTCCCATCCATGGAACGCGTCTGCTTTTCTGAAAAAAATTTTGAAAAAGCAGACGTGCTGTTTCACCATCCCTGTAAATCCCGTTCTATGAGGCATAAGGGATGTGTCAAAAGAGCATGTTTTTCCAAAATTTGGCAACAGGTAGATGCACCAAATTTGGGAAAAGCCTCTTTAGAAAGAAAATCAGAAAAAGTTACGCAATTTGGGTACTGCAAACTTGTATGTTTTTACTATTTAACTCTGCAGTCTAGACATAGCCAGAGATACATAGATCAATATTTCTAACTTCATATACAGAAATGACATATGCATACAAATGGGATAAGTACATTCAGTAAATCGTAACCTTTCTAATGATACCTTACATGAATTATCTTGCATAAAGCTTATTTCAATTATATCATATTCATGTCATAAGCATATTTTCATAAAGAATGTGGGATGTTACATCACAAAGGGTTCAGAAAAGAAGGTCACTAAGAGGCTACCCCCAATAACAGGCTACAGCACTTCATGAGATTGTGTGAGGCTCTGCCCCTCTGCCTATGCAAGACTGTGGCTTAAAAGCCAAAATCTAGCTTATCGAATGGTACTTATATACGGAGTGCAGACTATCTAAAGTAAATAAGGACTTCTGTGACTAAATGCTATTGCAGAATCAGGATATCAGTTTGTTTATAGAGGAATCTGATGAATGGTAGCATTTACGGCAATAGCAGAACTTTTACTGACTTCAGTGAGGGCAAGATCAGGCATATTGTTAATATTTTGTCTCCCTATTCTGAATTGGAAAAGCTGTTCTGCCATTCACAGAGGTCACGACAAAAATTTATCCTTAACATATCTAGCTTTTGTAATGTTATATTTATCACCATGAAGTGGAATTTTTAGTTATTCTAGTTATTGAACATTTGGGACACTGGGTAAGAGCGCCCATGAGAGAGAAAATAATTTTTATCAGGATTGCTGTTTCCATTTTATTATTTAAGTAGTTTATACCACAATACAACATCATGAAAAGTTGATTCTCTCTTACTGTGTTAAGATGTCACATTGTAACATAAATTACTTTTATCTGAGAAATGGTTATGCTTGAGAACATAATAGTTGCTGTATTGTCATTAAGCATCCTGAAAGCTACTCTGCCAGGAACAGACATTAAACGAAAGTATTTTTGTAATGATTTTAGCTCATATTTGGGATCTATTTCCCCCCTCAACATCTGACGGATATAGTCACACATGTTTGGTTTTAATAGGATTTACCCAAATTACATAGGCTTATTGCAAAAATATATTTTTTCACAATAAAAAAACTATATATATCCATAATTTGCCTTACTGATAATACAGAGGGCTTGTCTACAGAGAATATTGAAGCTACTGCAGTCGATTTTCCAGGGTTCAAATTAGCGGGTCTACCACCTTCACAGTTAAGAAGTTTTTCCTAATGTCCAACCTAAACCTCCCTTCCTGCAGTTTAAGGCCATTGCTTCTTGTCCTATCTTCAGCGGCCAAGGAGAACAATTTTTCTCCCTCCTCCTTGTGACACCTTTTTAGATACTTGAAAACCGCTATCATCTCTCCTCTTAGGGTATGTCTACACAACAAAGTTATTTTGAAATAACAGCCGTTATTTCAAAATAACTTTCCTAGCGTCTACATAGCCAAACCACTATTTCAAAATAAATAGCAGAGCACTTATTTCAAATTTGATAAATCTCATTCCACGAGGAATAATGCCTAAATCGAAATAAGCGTTGTGTAGACGCTTATTTCGAAATAAGGTGCCTCCAGCCCTTCCCAGGATGCCCTGGTGGCCACTCTGGGCCAAAGCAGGAAAACTCTTCTGCCCCTCCCCCCCCCCCAGCCCCAGAGCCCTTAAAGGGGCAGAGTCAGTTTGGCCACAGGGCCTGTGCCAGCTCCAGGCCTGCCAGCCCAGAGCCCGCAGGCACTGCCCCTGACCCAGTTGCCAGCATGAGCCAGCCAGGCAGTGCCAGCCAGCCCGCCACCACTCCCCAGGAGCAGGCTGGCAGCTCCCAGGAGCCTACCAGGGCCGCAAAAGGCGGGCACCTTCCTGGTCTAGTGCGGAGATTGTGGACCTCATTGAGGTTTATGGGGAGGCCTCCAACTTCCACGATCTCCACACTAGACAGAGGAACGCAGCCGTCTACACACGGATGGCTGACAGCCTGGCCACCAAAGGCCACATGCGCACCCACGAGCAGGTGCGCATGAATATAAAAGAGCTGCAGCAGGCCTATGCCAGGGCCTCAGGGGGCAGGTCCCAACCAGGGGCTGACCCAGACCCCTGCCCCTATTACGATGCCCTGGACCGCATCCTGGGGGGGGTCAGACAGTCCGTGCCCCCCAGGTGGTCATCAACCCTGGGGCAGAGGGCCCTACCCATGACACTCAGGAGGAGGACCAGGAGCCGCAGGAGCCTGGAGGGAGCGTGCCCCGCACCCAGGACCCCCGAGCCATCCCAGCAAGCTTGTTGCCGGTGTCATCCAAGGCTGGGGAGGCCTCGACATGTGAGTGCCATCACTGTCCCCTTATGCTGGGGGGGGGGGGCCGGAGGGAGACCAGGGACCGTGCCTGTGGGCCTTGCTGACCACGGAGCATGCAGCAACCTGTGCATGTGCCGTGCCACCCTGGGCATGTGGCCCCGGCTGGCTGCCAAACAGGGGCCCTGGCCTGTTACCCACACGCATGTAGGTATGAAGGCACGTGACATACTCCTGACCCCAGGGAGGGACACTGATGATGCCCTCCCTCCACAAGCCCCCTTTATGCAGAGGCAGGGCACATCTCCCCTTCCTCCCCCCTTCCTCCCACACCCACACTATGTACAGCACAGGGGCCAGCTCACGCTCCGGAGATAGCAGGACGTGATGGTGCAGAGACCAGCCGTCCTCGCCTTGCAGAGGGCGGGCTGGGCTTCACCCACTGTGTCCTCAGGGAGAACTGACCACGTCTCGTGTTTCTCCACAGCCGCAGCAGCTGCGAGTGCAGGGCGCACCACCCCACTCAGGACATCCTCCCACACCCAGGCCCTCAGCAGGCTGACCCAGAACCAGGAGGAGTACCAGCGGCAGCACCTGGAGCTCCTGCGAAGGTAGGTCCGCTGCCAGGAGCACTGGGTGCAGGAAGACCTGCAGCTGCAGCGGGCGAGCTTGCGGGAGCTGCTTGACCAGGGGCGTGCCATCCACGACCACCTGCAGACCCTGGTGCAGAGACTGCTGCCTGCTGCCACTCCAGCCCTTGTGGCCACCCCAGCTGTCGCGCCTCCCCCCCAGGGATGCCAAGGCCCCCGGGACCCGCAGTGCTGAGAGACAGGTGGACCAGCAAAACCCCCAACCCTGAGCTTCTCCTCCCCCTTCTTCCCCCTTCCAGCTCCCTACTCCCAGGTTTACCCATCCCCTTTCCCACCCTCATTCCCCCCTCACCCTAGTCATGGTCAATAAAGAGAGTTTGTTTTTGGCAACACATGTGTTTTTATTTTATATCAGGAAGAGGGGTTAGGGAGGGGAAAGTGGAAGTATGTGAGGGTGGAATAAGGCACAAGGCCCCAGCGGGGCACGCCAGGGAGACTTTAGCCCTCCTCTGGGTGGAAGCTTTCCTGCAGGGCCTCCCAGATATGGACAGCCCCCCAATGGGCCTCCCAGCTGGCAGCCGTGTGGGGTTGCACGTAGAGGCCAGCCAAGTGGTTGGCCTCTGCTATCCAGGCTGGCAGGAAAGCCTCCCCCTTCCTCTCTCACAAATTATGCAGCACACAACACGCTGCCACCACATGCAGAATATTCCGCTCGGAGAGGTCCAGGCGGGTGAGGAGGCATCTGAAACGGGCCTTCAACCAGCCAAACACCCCCTCCACCGCAATGCAGGCCCTGCTGAGCTTGGCATTAAAGGCCTGTCAGGAGGGGTTGAGGTGTCCCATATAGGGCTTCATGAGCCAGGGTTGTAGTGGGTAGGCCACATCCCGCACCAGGCACACAGGCACGTCCAAGTCCCCGACCCTGATGTGGCGGTAGGGGAAGGAAGTCCCGGCGTGCAGCCTCTGGCACACGGAGGAGTTGCGGTACACACACGCGTCGTGTGCTTTGCCAGACCAGCCCACGTTGATGTCCATGAACTGGCCCCGGTGGTCAGACACAGCCTGCAGGATGACCGAGAAGTATCCCTTCCAGTTGGTGTAGAGGGAGGAGGGAGGCCTGGTGGTCCAGGGCACGGATGGGGATGTGCGTCCCATCGATTGCCCCCTCGTAGTTGGGGAAGCCAAGGGCGCCAAACCCGTTGATCACCGTGTCCAAATTGGTGAGGTGGATGACTCTGCGGAGCAGCACTCTATTGATGGCCTTGACCACCTGCAGAGGGAGACACAAACCACTGAGAATCACTGGGGTGCCAGGGTGCCTGAGAGTGCTCCTTCCCCGCCACTGCCCCGTGCCCCCACTCCCGAGGAGCAACCCCCCCCTGCAATCCTGGCCACTGCGGGCAGTCTGTAGTGCAGCTGGGATAAGAAGATCATGTAAGACCGTGTCACATACCTTACTAACGTCTAGGTATACCACATCCACTGCTTCTCCCTTATCCACAAGACTTATTATCCTATCAAAGAAAGCTATCAGATTGGTTTGTTATGATTTGTTCTTTACAAATCCATGCTGGCTGTTCCCTATCACCTTATTTTCTTCCAGATGTTTGCAGATAATTTCCTTAATTACTTGCTCCATTATCGTTCCTGGCACAGAAGTTAAACTGACTGATCTGTATTTTCCTGGGTTGTTCTTATTTCCCTTTTTATAGATGGGCACTATATTTGCCCTTTTCCAGTCTTGTGGAATCTCTCCTGTCTTCTATGATTTTTCGAAGATGATAGCTAAAGGCTCAGATACCTCCTCTATCATCTCCTTGAATATTCCAGGATGCATTTCATCAGGCCCTGGTGACTTGCAGATATCTAAGTTTTCTAAGTAATTTTTAACTTGTTCTCTTTTTATTTTATCATCTAAACCTACCCCATTCTCACTACCATTCACTATGTTGGGCATTCCTTCATCATCAGACTTTTTGGTGAAGACCGAAAGAAAGAAGTCATTAAGCACCTCTGCCATTTTCAAGTTTTCTGGTATTGTTTCTCCCTCCTCACTGAGTAATGGGCCTCAGTGGAACCTCGTGGAATGAGGCTTAACAATTAATTCAAACTAAGGGGTTTGTCTCTGATTTTTGCTTTTCTACCACGTGTAGACATGGGCAGTTAGTTACTTCGGGCTAGTCAGTTTCCAAAACCGGCCGGAAATATGCTAATCAAGCGTGGGATATTTAAATCCCACGCTTCATTAGCAATTTTGGTCACCCTCATTAGCCTCCCTAGTTGGGACTAGGGGGCTAGTGTAGATGTACCCTGAGTTTACCAAACTCTGCCTTCCTGAACTTCATTGTCTCTATTTTGCTTTTCTCTCTTCTGCCATTCCTTATAATCTATGATTTCATGATCACTTTCACCCAAGCTGCCTTCCACTTTCAAATTCTCAGCCAGTTCCTCCCTATTTGTTAAAATCAAATCTAGAACAGCTTCTCCCCAGTAGCTTTTTCAGCCTTCTGAAATAAAAAATTGTCTTCAGTGCACTCCAAGAACGTATTGGATAGTCTTGCCCCACTGTGTTAATTTCCCAACATGTGTCTGTATCGTTGAAATCCCCCATCACCACCAAATCCTGCTCTTTGGATGATTTTGTTTGTTAGTTTAAAAAAAACCTCATCCACCACTTCTACCTGAATAGGTGGTCTGTAGTAGACCCTTAGCATGACATCACCCTTGTTTGTACCCCTTTAACCTAACCCAGAGACTCTCAACAGGTACATCTCCTACATACATCTCTCTACCTCAGTCCAAGTCTATTCATTTTTAATATATAAGACAACACGTCCTTCCTGTCTTCCCCACCTATCCTTCCTGAGTAAACTGTACCCTTCTATACCAATATTCCAATCGTGTATTATCCCACCAAGTCTCTATGATACCAACTATGTCATAGTTGTGTTTATTTATTAGCACTGCAAATTCTTCCTACTTATTTCCTATACTTCTTGATTTGATTTTTGCCTCCCAGTTCTGCCTTGTCCATCCTTTTTCTCTGCTATTATAGCTCATGCTCCCTCCCATTTCCGACCCAACTCCCAGGTCTCCATATTCTTCACTTACCTGTGGACTTTGGTCACCTGCCCACAGGTGACTAAGCTATATATTGGAAAAGACGCATCTCTTAGAAAGTTACAAAAATTTCTGAGAACCATGTTGAGGGAGAGATAAGGAAAGATGATTGAACCCAAAGTAACCACAAATCAGACAACACCTAAGGTTAATTTGGAATTTTAGAAAAACTAGCTTTCATACCCAGGATAGGAGATAGTAACTATCTTGGGCCCAGTCTGCCAAAGACTTAAGCACATACCTTAATAGTCTCACTGAAGTCACATGTATAATGGCATGTAATCTTTTGCAGCAGTGAGCCTTATTAAGACGGAGCTCAGTGGAGCTGTATCATTTTATACCAGCAGAGAATTTGGACCCAGAATTTGACGTATTTGTTAATACACAGTGAGGGTGCTAGACCAATCAGGGTATTAAACTGTTCCCTGTTTTCCCCATAAAATCAATTTTGTCACTTTGCAAGTGTTTACAAGAAGCAATGTGTATTTTAAAATGCATTATATTTCAGTCAAGGGATGTTTTAATATTGTCTTTAGGGATTTTCAGGAAGAGATTGAGAAAACACTTAGAATGACTTGAAAATCCCAACTTGGCTGCCTCAGGAGAACAAATACCATGAAAAGCCCCTCAGACTTGTGAGCTTAACTCAGGAATATCCCATTATTTGAGCACAGTCTAACAGTTTTGGTGAATCAGATCCTAGTACTTTAATAACATGAATGCAGTTATGTTTCATTTGGCAGACCAATAGTCTCTGTAGTGAAGGTGATCAAAGATGTTTTATTATCCTTATTTCATATAGGCATTTTAGGCTTGATTCACAAGAGGGATGTAGGCACTTAGGTTCCTAAGACCAACATTTAGGCATCACTGCCTTTCATAAAGCCACTTCTCAGCTGCCACCAACTGTTGCAGTCTCCTAGATTTCCGCTGCTAGGGTCTCCATTGTGCCCACATACTAGGGATGTGAAAGGTTAACTGGTTACCCGGTTAATCAGTAAGCATAACCCTAAATGGTTAACCAGTAACGGGGGAGGAGGAGAGATGGGAGGGAACTGGAGCAGCTCCCTGCCTGCCATGGACAGGGGGCTGCTTCAGTCCCGCAGGGGGCCCAGTGCAGACAGGGGCTGCTCTGGCAGGGGTGGGGAGCTGAGAGCTGGCCTGTCCATAGGGAACCCAGGCCCACTGCAGACAGGGGCTGAGAGCTGACTTGTCCATAGGGAACCCGGGCCCACCATGGACAGGGGCTGCCCTGGGATCCTGCTTTACTCAGTTAATTGATTAAACACTATGTAGACTGAACGTGTTAACTGTTTAACCAGGATTTTACATCCCTACTTCATACATTCCAACATCACTGAGCTGCTGAGCACCCATGTTCTGCCAAAGCCCAACAGAATGCACGTTAGACATTCCCCAGGAGACCTGGTCCACTCGGTGTGCATAGAGCTCTGATGAAAGCAGGGCCTGGAATCTGGATTGCTCAGGTGACTGTACTAGCCAGGGATGTTAACATGTACTCAATTATATGAGCCTGGGCTCATCGGTTAACCCTCTCGGTTACACACAGCCCCCTGTATCAGGGGCGGGGGAGGTAGCTGGTACATGTAGGGAACTGTCTTTTAAGCTGACCCCACTACATACTGCTGCCTCCCATGGAGGTGGGAGGGTGGAGCCAGTACATGCAGGGAGGCAACTCACATTCACACCCCATGCTATATCATCTGAAGAAGTGGGTTGTGCCCACAACAGCTCATGCTACCATCTACATTTTTGGATACTTTATCAATGAAAGAGAGAGATGTACAGCTGTGACTCCCTCCCACTGCCCCAGATAATTATTTACACTGGGTTTGAAAATAAAAGTGTTTTTAGTAAGCCTAAAAAGTATGATTTAAGTGATTGCAAGTGAAAAAAACATGCCAGCTAATCCTAATACACTAAAGGCTACGTCTACACTGCAGGCTTCTTGCTCAAGAACTTTTTGTGGAAGAGGTCTTCCACAAAAAGTTCTTGTGCAAGAGAGCATCCACACTGCCATGGACGCTTTTGCGCAAGAAACTCCTGTTGTCCATCCACACACGCCTTTTTGCACAAGGGCTCTTGCGCAAAAAGGCTTATTCCTCGTAGAAAGAGGAGTCACTCTTGCGCCAAAGCCCTGTTTTCTGACACTCTACTGTCCTTTTTCTTGCGCAAAAACGTGCTTGTAGTGTGGATGCTCCGTGAGTTTGTGCGCAAAAACTCTGCAGTGTAGATGTAGCCTAAGACTATGTCTACACATCAAAGTTATTTTGGAATACCAGAGGTATCCAGAAATAGCTACCCCGTGTCTTTTGAACATGTCCACTATTCCAAAATATAGCAAAAGCACTATTTCACCATCCCTGTAAACCTCATTCTGCAAGGAATAAGGGATGGCTCGAAATAACACTTTCTTTTGAAATTTGGTGCTGTGTAGATAGTGCCAAATTTAGAAATAGCCTATTTTGAAGTAGTCTCAAAATAAGCTGTGTAATTTGCATAGCGCGAATTGTGTATCTTATTAAGAGTTTATGGTACTGTGTAGATGCACCCTAAGAGAGATTGTTATACATCGTAATTCTCACCCTAATCCTTACTCCAGATAAATTCTTTCAAGACAAAGCTAATCTTTTCTCTGGCTTGGGTCTAGCAGTTTCTTGTATCCTTAGAGTTCTATGTTTTCAGGTTTCTTCATGGTTATCTCTTAGGGTGGGGCAGACAGTTTCAAAAGCTAGCTGAGGATAGCAGTAAATTCCTTTCCATTTTTTTAATAGCATTTCCCCAGAGCAGTACCCTTTGTTTAACTCTTCCTATCCCAATGAAAAATACTAAACTCAAGATGGATTCCAGCATCAGGTGATATGGTCACATGTCTTTCTAGGACCAACCACAGTTTGGGCATACAAGAAGAACAAAGCCATTTACAGATTGTTACCTTGAGCACTGGGCCATTAGGCCCCTTCTAATGGCTTTCACTAAAAATTCTAGATTAATAAGCACGTTTACACTTCTCATGTCTAACTTCACAGACAAGAATGATATATATACACAAATAGAATACATTCAAGGGATCACAGGCTCATGAATGACTGGTTACGTGACCTTTTTTGCAGAAAGCATATTCAAGTTATGCATATTCATATTTAAAAACACAAATCTCATAAAAATGAGGGCATATTGTCACTCTATGTTTGCCTTTACTTTGTCTTGCAGATTAACAATAGGTATGCCCCAATTTCCAAGTCCGTTTGAAGTGTTCCCCTGTGATATCCAGTTCCTGTGTGATGGAGTCACTCTGTCTATGCTCCTAGTCCCACCATTGGCTGTTGTCCTCATCAGGGTCTTCAGACGTGGCAGACTCCTTCTAAGTCTCACACAGTCTAAAACGGATTAAATCCTTCTTGGGTAACAAAGTTCCAACCATGGCCCTGCTTCATTTTTCAGCCCATAAAATTCATTCCACACATGGCCATTAAAAATTAGGGATTACACAGTAACACGTTCCCTATCTGTTTCCTGCCTGAGGGTCTCTTCTAGGCATTCTTGTCTAGAGAGTTCCTCTGGTTTATCCTGTCTGGTCCCAGATCGGAAATGATTGCTCAGGCCTAGCAGTGACATAACTGAGCCTGCTGTGCTCTGGATTGCTGCTTCCCTGCAGCCTTTCTAGGCAGGCCTGGAAGATCCACCTTTACTGCTTCTTTCCTGGGGCAGGGTGTGGTAGAATCACAAGGACTCCAGCAGAAGGCCCCAGGGGGTCCATCATACTCTGTAACTGGATACTCACAGAAATGCCAGGTCTGCTGGGCCCAAACAGATTTTATACTCACCAGTTTGTAGGGGTCAGCTCTGGTTCTGCACTTTGTTTAACCTCACAGCACTTAGATATATTTACATTGAAAACTATAATACATTCAAGAATCAAGTGGCAATGAATACAGATATTGGCAATAAGGGATTACTTACAAGACAAAATCAGAATGCATTTTCTAGCGGCTGCACTTAACTACAGGTTTATCTGTTGTCTAAAGAAGTTTCTCTCACCCAGCATCTTTTGTGGGTTATTTCATTATAGATTGGCAAAAATCACATATTCATGAATGCAAAGGCAGTGCCCATTAACTTCCTAGTTGTAGGGTCATGGGGATGTTCTTTGGCTTCTACTCAGAGCTGTCCCATCCATAGGATGGTTTGGAGCTGCCCCAGGACCTGCATTTTGGGGGCCCTGCAGCATCAGCCTCAACTTCCCTCTGGACAGGATAGTCCTCAGAGTCCACAGGACCTGACATGAGGCAGCAGCAGGATTTGGATCCTCCTGCACTCACGGCAGTGGTGGGAGCCATGGAAAGCAGAGCAACCTAGCAACCTGCTCCACTCCACTGCCATCTCCCAGCTGGGTTGCTCTGCTTCCCTGTGGTGGTGTGAAGCATAGTGCCCCGGCCCCAACCCACTGCACTTCACTCACAGGGGAGTGGAGCAGAGTGGACTGGGGCCGGGGAACTCCACTTTCCACCACTGTAGCGAAGAGGGACAGCTTGGGTGAGAGATGGTAGTGGGACGGAATAGCTGCTGGGTCTCTCTGCTTCCCAAGTTGAGGGAATACCAAGGGGCAGTCACACTGAGTGCGGGGAGACCCTGACCCCTGCTGCTGCCCATCCCAAGTGCCCCGCTTGCGTCTCTCAGGAAAGGGGGCTTCAGGGATGGGGTTGCTCCAGGCCCTATGTCCCTGGCCTCATGCCCATTTAGGGACAGCCCTGCTTCTAATTATACCGGTTGCACCTCTGAAAACCAGTACCCCAGACCACAGATGCTCCTGGACCAGAGAGCTGTGAAGCCTAATGGCAGGAAGGCCAGCAGCCCAGCTGGGGCCAGAGGAGCCCCACAGCAGTGCTGGGGCCAGGGACTGGAGAACCCTGGCAGCCTGCGGCAGCATGGAACCAGGAGCTGGGGAACTCCAGGGGCCCATGGCAGCATGGGGCTGGGGATTCGAGAAGCCTGGGTACATACAGCACTGTGGGGTTGGGGGCCAGAGAAGCCTGGCCACTTGTGGCAGGCCATGACAGCGCGTAGCTGGAGAACCCCAACAGCCAGCGGCAGCACAGGGTTGGGGGCTGGAGAAGCCTGGCCGCCCATGCTAGTGCAGGGCTGGGGGAATCTGGCTGCATGCAGCAGCACAACCCAGGGCTGGAGAATCCCAGCCACCAGAGGCAGCCCAGGTCCAGAGCTGGCAGCAGCAGTGCGGGGGAGATGGTAGAGGTAGCCAGAGGCAGAGGGCCAGTTGGCTCAGGGCCCATGGCAGGGACACTTGCCCTGGTCCAGCAAATTCTGTTGTTCGGGACCGGTCCAACCTATAGCCCCAGGTACTCAGACACAGGCTAACAACTAATATCCTATTTTTTCTATGTGCTGCTTCCCTGTTATCCTCATAAGGATGACCATATTGGGTCAGACCAAAGGTCCATCTAGCCCAGTATCCTGTCTGCTGACAGCAGCCAATACCAGCTGTAACAGGTAATCCTCAGGATTACAGGAACACAACAGGTAATCCTCACATGATTCTTCCCCTGTCACCCACCTCCAGAGACACAGGGACTAGGGATACCATTCCCATCCATCCTGCTAATAGCCATTGATGGACCTCACCTCCGTTAATTGAGCTAGCTCTTTTCTGAACCCTGTTAAAGGTTTAGCCTTCACTGCATCCTCTGGCAAGTAGTTCCACAGGTTGACTGTGCGCTGAGTAAAGAAAAACTTCCTTTCGTTTGTTTTAATCCTGCTGCCTATTAATTTCATTTGGTGACCCCTAGTTCTTTCATTGTGGAAATAAAATAAAGTCTGTTGACTTTGTATGTAAATAAGGATCCATTGTGTTAGCTTACCATGCTTAATTTACATTTCAACAAGAAGACTGCTGAATAAACATCTCGGCTATGTCTAGACTGGCATGATTTTCCGCAAATTTTTTTAGCGGAAAAGAGCGTCTAGATTGGCACGGACGCTTTTCCGCAAAAGCACTTTTTGCGGAAAAGCATCCGTGCCAATCTAGACGCGCTTTTGCACAAGAAAGCCCCAATCGCCATTTTAGCCATCGGGGCTTTTTTGCGCAAAACAATTGTGGGTTGTCTACACTGGCCCTCTTGCGCAAAAGCATTTGTGCAAGAGGGCTTTTGCCCGAACGGGAGCGTCATAGTATTTGCGCAAGAACACTGACAATCATACATTAGATCGTCAGTGTTCTTGCGCAATTTCAAGCAGCCAGTCTAGACAGCTGGCAAGTTTTTCCACAAAAGCAGTTACTTTTGCGGAAAATCTTGCCAGTCTAGACACAGCCCTCTTGTTTGACAAAAAAAACCCACTATTTTTTCCACTTCTGCTGGTGACTTGTATCTTGGTGCGGACTAAAAGCATCTTTTCAATATCTATGTGTAGCTCCGTATGTAATACCTGTATATACGTTTTACACTGATAGTAATGACCAGTCTGACCCCAGCTTTCATCCTCATATGATACTATTTGATTAACAAGAACGTACATACCAGACATTCCTGTAATCCCGTTTGCATGTGGGATTCTTGTGTCACAGGGAGTGCTTCAACCCCTAGGCTACAAGTACAAAGAGGGGCAGCCTCTCTGCTTCCTCCATTTTTCTTGAGAAAGGGCTAATCTGGCTGAAGGCCCTGGCTCCAGAAGCTGGTTCATGTCTGTGAATCCCACACTGAGGGTGTGTCTAGACTACATCCCTTTTTCGGTAAAGGGATGTATATTAGGTACATCGATATTGCAAGTGAAGCCAGGATTTAAATAGTCCATGCTTCATTTGCATAATGGTGGCTGCCACTTTTTTCCAAAACAGGGCTTTTTTGAAAAAAAAGGGCAGTCTAGACGGGGATCTTTTGAAAATAAATCCTTTTTCGAAAGATCCTGTAAACCTCATTTTTTGAGGAGTACTGGATCTTTCGAAAAAGGGTTTTATTTTTGAAAGATTCCCATCTAAACTACCAGGTTTTTTTCAAAAAAGCCCCGTTTCAAAAAAGCGGCAGGCGCCATTATGCAAATGAAGTGCAGAATATTTAAATCCCAGCTTCATTTGCAATATCGACATGCCTAATTTACATCCCTTTACTGAAAAACGGATGTAGTCTAGATGTACCCTGAGATAGGTTCCTAACACCCTCTGAGGGGCAGGGATGAGGCACCCTCCTCTGCATTTTTTCCTGGCTAACGTCAACATTTCAGATCCTACTCAGTGTGCTAGGTGATTTTAAAAGAGATTCAGAACCCAACACTCACTCTTCCTAGTAGGCAGATAACTTATGCTTGTGTATTCCACTAATCCACAGGGCCTTTAAAATTTAGGTATTGCCAAGCTGAGAGAGCGTCTAATACCCACGTCTTTCTGCATATAGCTGTTTGTTTCCCTATGTATTAGAAGTAAATTTGCCTCATAAATCTTCCCTACATGTAAAGAAGCGTGTACCTTAAATTATCCAAAAAATGATCCTTTTTGAAATTTCTTTGCTGGTATCCATTTGCAATGGTTTTTAACATTGCAAAGTAGAATGCAATGCAATATACATTGTTGCAGCTAGATTGAAAAGACTGATGTGAAAACTAAAAAGAAGAGCTATGGATATTTAAGAGTATTCTGAAGGATACATTTTCAAATAAGTGAGAAGCAACTAACTGCCCAGCTTCCTCCAACATTCATTATAGTTGCACCGCTATGTTCCTAAACGTTGCAATGAAAATTAGTTGAAGATACCTGGACTTGCTTAAACAAAAAACAGGACTATGTAGCACTTTAAAGACTAACAAGATGGTTTATTAGGTGATGAGCTTTCGTGGGGCAGACCCACTTCCTCAGATCAAATAGTGGAAGAAAATTGTCACAACCATATATACCCCAAAGGATACAATTAAAAAAATGATCACATATGAAAAGGACAAATCAAATTTCAGAACAGAAGGGGCATGGGGGGGAGGAGGTAAATGTCTGTGAGCTAATGATATTAGAGGTGATAATTGGGGAAGCTATCTTTGTAATGGGTGAGATAATTAGAGTCTTTATTCAAACCTAGGTGTAAAGTGTCAAATTTAAGCATGAATGACAGTTCAGAGGATTCTCTTTCAAGTGTAGTCTTAAAAGGCCTTTGAAGCAGGATGCAGGTAATCAAGTCGTTGAGACAATGCCCTTTCTGGTTGAAATGGCAAGAAACTGTTTTTTCTTTGTGATCCTGTCTAATATCTGTTTTGTGGGCATTGATCCTTTGGCGAAGTGTCTGAGACATTTGTCCAATGTACATAGCAGACAGACACTTTTGGCACATGATAGCATAAATTATATTTCTGGATGCGCAAGAATATGTGTTCTTGATCTTATAACTCACTTGGTTAGGTCCAATAATGGTATCAGCAGAGTGAATATGTGACAAAGCTGGCAACGGGGTTTATTGCAAGGGAAGGTACCAGGGTTGGTATTAGTGTGGTATGTCCTGTGGTTGTTGGTAAGAATCATCTTGAGGTTAGGTGGTTGTCTATAGGAGACTATGGGTCTGTCTCCCAGAGCCTCTTGGAGTTTTGTATCCTGTTCCAGTATAGGCTGTAGTTTATTGATAATGTGTTGGACAGGTTTGAGTTGGGGGTTGTAGGTGATGACAAGTGGTGTTCTATTGTTGGTTTTCTTGGGTCTGTCTTGAAGTAGATGGTATCTAGGTATTCGTCTGGCTCTTTCAATTTGCTTTTTTATTTCTCCGGGTAGGTAGTTGAGGTTTATAAATGCTTTATAGGTAGAGATCCTGAAGTTTCTGGTCTCTGTCAGTGGGATTAGAGCAGATGCGGTTGTATCGAAGGGCTTGGCTATAGATGATGGATCGTATGGTGTGTTCTGGATGGGAGCTGGAAGCATGTAGGTAACTGTATGAGTCAGTGGGTTTCCTGTAGAGTGGTGTCTAATTTTCCATTGCTGATTTGTACTGTGGTGTCCAGGAAATGGATCTCTTGTGTAGAATGGTCCAGGCTGAGATTGATGGTGGGGTGTAGGTTGTTAAAATCTCTGTGGAATGTCTCCAGTGTTTCTTGGCCATGCGTCCAGATCATAAAGATGTCATCGATGTAGCATAAGTAGAGAAGGGGTAAAAGGGGACGAGAGCTGAGGAAACGTTGTTCTAGGTCAGCCATAAAGATATTAGCATACTGTGGGGCCATGCGTGTACTCATGGCTGTGCCGCTGATCTGGAGGTATAAGTTGTTCTCAAACTGGAAATAATTGTGGGTGAGAACAAAGTTACATAGGTCTCCTATCAGATCGGTAGTGGTGTCCTCTGGGATAGTGTTTCTAATTGCTTGTAGTTGCTTAGTTAAAATAGTCTTCACAAAACCAAACTGTAGGGAGGGTCCAGCACTTCATAGAATACTGGAAGGGACCTTGAGAAATCATCCAGTCCAGTCCCCTATCCTTGTGGCAGAACCAAACACCATCTAGATCATCCCTGATAGATGTCTATCCAACCTGCTCCTAAATATCTCCAGTGATGGAGATTCCACAACCTTCCCAGGCAATTTATTCCACTGTTTAACCACCCTGACAGTTAGGAAGTTTTTCCTAGTGTCCAACCTAAACCTCCCCTGCTGCAATTTAAGTCCATTGCTTCCTAAGTGGAGTACTTTGCATTTGTGCTTATTCAACTTCATCTTATTTACCTCAGACAATTTCTCTAGTTTGTCCAGATCATTTTGAACCTATCCTCCAAAGCACTTACAACCCCTCCCAGCTTGGTATCATCTGCAAACATAATAATCATAATGTCTATGCCATCTAAATCATTGAAGATATTGAACAGAACCAGCCACTAATAAGTTTTGGGGCTTTACATGCATAAGAAACTAATATTAAAATCAAGAGCTCCAAATATTGAGTAAGAGAGACATCTTCTCACGAGGCCAAACCACGCTAAAAGCAGGATTTGTGTGGTGGAGTAGTAAATAGCTGTGAAGGGCTTAATTGTAATGACTTCCTGGTAGCCTTATAAGGTTGACAACAGAACTGAGGCTATTTTCTTTCAGCAACAGCAGGATTTAGTATTGCTTTTAAGAGCTTATATTATTCCTTGACCAAACCACCCCCAAATCCAAATCGGCTGGTACTTTGTCCACACCTTTATTCCCAACTTTTAGTCATTAGATAATAAAACTTTTGACAGAAGTTGTGTTGTTCTTATTCTCCTTCAGCTCTTTGAGATTCTAGAGTTTGTATTTTCTGGTCAGCCATGAGAGCTCAAAACTTTGTTTTAAAAAAATAGAAGCTGACATTGTGTGATCACATCACTTCAGCCACTGTGTGTACAAGAGATATCCACTGTCACAAGAGAGTCATGAACTGCACATACTGCTATACTTACAGCCCAGTGAGGCATTTTACATTTATATGTAGGGGTGGAGGGCTATAAAAGGAAAATACAGTAATTTTAGAATTATTCCACAGCAAAGAATGGAAGGATTATCCCATTTCTTTTGAAACATTTTAGTCTATCACTTACTGCATAGTTTGAAACACTGATTAGTACATTTAGTAGTATGACAGCTATTCATCATTTTTGCAGTCTCATCTGTATTAAGCATTCCTAAAATCAATCTAACTGTACTTTAATCTCACTCTAAAGTGAGTGCTGATTAAATAAAGCTCATTTGCATATCTGCTCATAGGAACCACACCATGAGGATTTCCCTGAAGAGTGGCAAGACAAAATGGATCAATTCCAGAGGATGCTTATCATTCGCTGCCTGAGGCCTGACAAAGTAAGTGTAGAAGTGCAAGCCAAATAGTTGCTGTTGAACAGTATCCCACATTCCATCTGCTGCCCCTTCCTTAGGAATTGTCTGGATGTTCCCCATCCCTTACTATTTCTCCATTATTTGTCTCTAATCCAAGGGAAGAGGGTCTTAAAACCAAAGATCATCAGCTGCTTATGATTTCAAAGCTATACAAGCATTCACTGTTATTTAAAGAGATCACATTTACCATTAGTGACAGAATAACTCTGCATCACTGTAAGTAATAGTATCCCTTTTCCATTTAGCAGGAAAGCAATACCTGTGGAAATACCACATTAGTCCTTCCATTTTGAAAGCGGAGAGCAAGCACTTGTCAAATTCCTCTGCAAGTTCCAGATGTTTAAGCATGCACAATTCCCTTGGGCTAGCTGCTGCTTTTGATTAAGCATTAAAATAAAGAGATAGCAATATTAGGCTCCCATTGCACAATACCATCCAAGTTGAGAACAAACTTCTGTTTTGTTCACTGAAATCAGAGATTGTACCCTTCAGCAGCTTACAAATTGTATTACTTCACATTCCAGTCACCTGAGAGGATCACTGTTGAATATTTATTTAGCTCAGGCAATTGAGGTTAGAAGCCCTAAACCTCACCCCTTCAACAGATATTTACAAACTAATTTCTGTTCTTGCAGCTGGCCAGCAGTTTACATAGCATTAGCCAGGAAGAGAAACTCACCAAGAAAACCAGATTCCTAGTATAGGCTGAAGACCTGTTTAAATAGTCCACTTCACATGTTGTGCATGATTTAGTTTACCAGTACATAGGAGGGGCTGCACCATTAGAAGTATATGCCTTCCTGTCCATCTCTGTATCTACCATGGATAATTTGACAAACACAACAGCAGCAATCCGCTTATTATGAAGGGTAGTATGTGAGCTATTGCCAGGTGTATAATGGCTGTTGCCTTCTTCCTCCATCTCTTTTTATCTGAGTATGTTGCATATTTCACTTCCCATAGGAATGATTTTTATGTTCTAAAATCTAAGTTCTATCATGAGAAGAGCGAGCTTATGCAGTTTTTGTACTTCAAAGGAAGCTTGTTAGTAGCCACCAAAAAAGTCACAGTAGTCAGCTAGGTGATAAGTACACAATATTGTAAGTTGGCAACCATATTTCTTTTCTCCAAGTCCTTCTGAAGGTGACAGGTGTTGGGAACTGGCTGATAAGGTCACTGTCTCAAGCTACATGTTCAGTGATAACCAGAGAGATAGTAGCCACAGCTACTTGAAAGGCTGCAAAATACCCAGCAATAAGTCTAATAGAACATTCCTAAAGCTTGGATATATCACAGGTCAGGTGCAGACTTTATCAACTGAAAATCTTTATTTAAGAATACACATATTTGACCATCTACAAACAGTATAGAAGCATTCTGCATAACAAGTCAGTATACACTTTATTTTATAAACACTAGTTTATAGGGAGATATACTGATCCCATCTACCATAGCAATCGGATATACCTCAAAAGATAGGAGTTCATATTTATTGTAATGTACTTTGCAAGTGTCTTCAGAAAATATTGCTCTATTATTCAGACAACTGAATCTGTAATATCATATTGGTACCTGCAATGGATCAATAATTAATGCTTAGGATTGGCCACGTGGAAGTTAAAGAATGAAACCTTCCTGGATATCCTTTTCTCCCCTCACCCCCCCCCCCCGCCCTCCAAGTGAGCTGCATATGTGGGTCCAGCAGCTTCTTGAATTTTATGCAGTAGAATCAGCATGTTGAGGGAGACTCTGGTACTAGCCTCTTTGGCTCAGGAGTGTACTGATGTTTGCTGACAAAGTGATCTGTGAGGCGTTTTCTGGTTGCATCAACTTCCTCTTCAAAGGACTTCATTGTGCTCCTGCCAGTTTTACACTTAAAGTAAATCCAGAGTTTTCACTTAGTATTTAAGTTGCATTAGACAGAAACACTCAGAAGCTACCCAAGAAGTGGGATCTAGAATTTTGTTAGTGACTATTACGCTAACAAGGAACTAGCACAGCCTTCAATTAGGTCTCCCATTAGATTTATTAATGATGTCTGTCAAATGTCAATCAACTAAACAAGTTCAGTTCCTGTGGCCAACTATCACTTTATACACATCTGTAACAGCAGCTACCACTCAGGTAACCACAGGAGCAGGAAGGCTTCTCTAAGGTGTGATGTTAATGCCATTTTCCTTTGAATTCCAAAGAAATGATCAGTGAACTGGGTAAATGCAGAACTACTGAAAGAGAGGGGGCTCCCATTTGTCTTCTGCAGTTGTATTGGAAACTTGTTGGCACAACAGCACTCAAACGGGGAAAATACAGGCATAACTCATTGCACACCATGTATACCATGGCCTCTTTGAAACCCTGTCAGGTCAAGTTGACAGAGTGGTGCATACTGAGTGGTGCTTCCAGGAGCTGTTTGTATGTTATACCAGAAGGGATAGTATTTTTCCACCATGTAAGAGTGTTAGGCCAAGTTTTACACTATGCCCCCCTCCCCCCCAATCTAAGCTACTCAACTTCAGCTCTATGAATTGTGTAGCTGAAGTCAATGTAGTTTACCATGATGTCTTCCATGTGGTAAGGTTGGCAGGGGCTGCTCTCTCATCGACTCTGGTACTTCTCTAGGATGAAAAGAGTAGCTGGAGTCGATGGGAGAGTGCTCAGAGCTCGATTGTATCTAAGTAGATGCTGCAGTGTCAATTCACCATGTAGTGAAGACAAGCCCTTAGACTGAGTACATCCAGGGGAGTGATGTTTTGTAAGGAATTAGGCACAGAGTGCCAGATTTTTGAAAAGTGTTTTGAGACTTAAAGATGCAGATAGGCACTTAAGCACATTTTTTGGGGAAAAAAAACAAACAAACATTCATCTGCAACTTTAAGTATCTAAACACTTTTCAGAAATCTGGCCTTGAGTTCCTAGATACTGCAGCCATGGCAGCTTCCTTCAGTGAAGAAATTTCTGCCTTCTCTCCTATATGGAAATGTCTGCAAGGGGGACAGATTCTTTAGACAGCATCCTCAATTTATTGCAAAGTCATTAAACAATATTTATGGTAGCACTTACAAGAAAAGTCCTCAGCCGCTCCATCTCTAGCATGTAGTACTCCTCCACTGTCAGATCTTCAAAGTTCTTAGTAAGGGATAAAAACCCACAATTGCTAGGACGTTTGGAGTGCTCTACCCTGCAGCATAAACAAAAGAGTTTTGTTTGGGGACTATTTCGTCTTCCACAGCATTTGAGAGGAGATGGAAGAGACCGGGACAATTCTACAGTTTTCTAATATGAAAGATGGTCTATATTTTCACAGGCTTGTTTTATGTTTTCTTTTGCCCCTAAATAGCAGTAGTGATTCAACTTTTAAAGAGTCAAAAGGAGAGTTGTGAAGCTATTTTTCCTCTAATACCAGATGGAAGAAGCAAAGAATTCTTTAAGATGCATGTGACAGACACCCACAAGTTAGTGCCTCCCCCCAGCTATGTTTACTTCCACTATACTAGAATATTCATTTCAACAAGAGAGAAAGCAAGCATCTATTATGGTATGAATGCTTCACAATTAAGCAGCCTGAAGCAGTTCTGTCATTTCTTCCATTCCTCCTTCATTCTCCTTTCCCCAATTAGTTTTAAAAACTGTAGACCACACAACTTATAAACTAGTTTTCATGAGTTCAGGGAGATGTACACTTCATTGGCCCTAGTTAGAATATCGACTATATAAACAGTACCTCTATTCAGTCTGCTACCTGTGTTATTCAGAATCAGTTGCTCACTTTAGTAAGCACTGCAGAGTCAATACAACTAAAAGGTAATAGCTCAGTTTTTCTACCTTCCAATAAGAATATAGTGAAATTTCACTTGTGAGCCAGAAAGAATAAAGCTACAGTTTAAAATATGTTGAGCTCACAGTGTTGGCAGAATTTCTTCAACTCATAAAATGGAGAAGAGTTTTATATTCAAATGTCAAGAAGCAAAGAACCCTCACAATACCAGTATTTTTCTGGATATAGTTATGCTGAATGCAAAGAAACAAATGTTTTCTATAATAGAAAACTGAAATCTGTTGGTCAAGTTCACATGCATGCTTTGGTAGCTAAACCAGAATACACACAGAGGAGTCCTGGGAACAAAATAATGCTCAAACTAGTAAATTAAGGGAACTATTCAGGAAACTTGGAGGGCTATTTCAAGAAGATTGAATAGTTTCAAATCATGAAAAGTGAGGAAGAATACAGGCAGATTGCTGCTTACTGTGGATCATCATTTGGCTCCCAGCCCTCCAGCTCTATCAAGCAGAAGAAACACTTTGCGACATCAGGTTCATTTGCACTTGGACAATGGATAAAGCCAGCCCTGGCCATCTGCAGAGAAGATTTAGTTATGGTAGTACTGAGAGCTCCAAAAAGTTCGGCCCCACGTAATATACAGCATGCAAATATAATGAGACAACAGTCCCTGACCCAAGAGAGTTTGCAGTCTAGAGTCTCAGTCCTGCAAGCTACTCTTCACAAACATTGTGGTTGTCCAGTAAGGAGTACTGGTTTGTTAGAAACATAAGTTTAAAACAGATAACAAGGGACTGCTAACAGACAAGGGGGTTAGAAAAGAGGCTAAAGGCAATAACATGTTTTTGCATGGAATAGCTGTTCACCGGTGCCCATTTTTGAGGTTGCAAGCTGATAATGACTAAGCAGTTGGCTTGTTCCATATGTATTACAGTATTATAGAATATTACCCAGGATCCATTCAAGGGCCAAACCCTATATTGTAGCCTGAACAGTAATACTAGAATAGCTTACCCAGAAATAAGAAAAAGTTTGAAGTTGTATTAATGCACGAGTCCAAGAACAACATTTGCTTGCTATAGCATGCATGGTTTTCTCTTTGGCTATGTCTACACTGCCCCCTCTTGTGCAAGAAAATATGCAAATGAGGCATAGCAGTGAATATGAGCCATCATTTTGCGCAAAAAACCCCTCTTGCACAAGAGCTGTTCTGCTGCCCTTTTTTTTTTTTTTTAAGGAAGAATGGCTCTGGCACAAAAGCCCCTTGCGCAAAAATGGTGGCTCATTAAGTATGCAAATGAGGCACAGCAATATTCACTGCTGTGCCTCATTTGCATATTTTCTTGCACACAAGGGGGTAGTGTAAACATAGCCTTAGAGAAAACAAATGAGGAAAATAATCTAAAATATTTCAAGGTGAATTAATCAGTGGGTTAGGTTATAGTTTGTTGAACTAAACTGTCATTTACAAATATAATTACGTCCAGGCAACCCCACAATTAAAAGAAGAGTCACACAAACAAAGCTAGAACTCTGCAGTTCTCATTATAGTGAGCTTCCCAGTATAGAAAGTTTAGCAAGCTAGTTTCCAAACTAAGTGATAGGTTATATCCCACCATCAGGTATTAATTTTGTTATATTCCACCAGTACATACAGTAGAGCAATAGCTATCCCAACTATAAAGAGTTTTTGAAAGACAAAATAGAGCATCCATGCGCTAAATAAATGAGCCTTTTAAAGATACTTTACTACCTTTAAAGATAGATAAAAGACAGAGGTTAAAAACTGCCATTATTCATGTTGGCCCCACATTTGTTGATGTTTGAGCTTCCTTCACAATTGCTCAGATAACTCCAGAGTGTGCTTCATCTGAGATTTAACCCTCAAGATATGCAGTGACTACATATCAAGTGTGACTCATGTCAGTTTCAAAGCATTAGGGACCATTATATTGGAGTATTTGATTAGTATATTGTATGATTAAAGCACTGAATGGACATTAAGTTTAAATGATCCACTTTTGTAAGTGCTAAAAGCCCAATAACAAGTTGTCTGATATTTCTCCTTTCTGCCAGATAGGGAGCACTAGATCTGTGTGGATTCTCCTCCCTCACCAATTAATCCTTCTCTCCTCCAAAAATGCATTTTTCAGAGTCAGAATTCCCAAATTAAAGACCCATTTTAGATAGGGAAACTAATCAAAATGTTTCAACTTTGAAACTGCATTTTGACTTAGAGCTTGGCCAAGTTAAACACATATAGGCAACAACAAAAACACCTAAATTGTTAAATTTGGAGAAAGATACAACTCAAACATTTACATGAGCTCAAATGTTATGTTTATTTGAATTGAGTCTTAAATCTGATAGCTTTTTAAAAGGCTGTTTTAGTATGAACTTTAAATAGTTTTTCAATTTTTTTCCTGTTTAGCCCCAAACCGAAGAATTCCATATTCACCTGGGTACTTCCTCAGTGGTCAAGTTAATCAATATCTGTGAAAGCTGCAGATTTCTACTAAGTTGAAAAATCCACAAACAAAATAAAAACAAACACTATCCCCACACACTTATAATTAATTTAGCTTGCTACAAGAGTACCCGTTGTTACAGCACGCAACTTAGATTCAGAAGTGAGGGAACACTAATCTACACAGCATGAAATCAAACTTAAATGTAATCAAGAAGTTTCACAAAAGCAAACCTCAGAAGAGATTAAACCCTCTTCCTTATATCTGAAAGGTAGACTTCCATACTGATAGTACACGAACACTCATACAACTGCTGTACCTTTCCAGAACAGAGGACAGAATTAAAGCACTTAACTAAACCTTCAAAAATCAGGGGGGAGGAGGGGAGGGAGAGGAGAGGAAAGAAATGAGGGGTCTGACTCTAATTTAACTTGAACATGTAGTTAAGAAGAATTTTTATTTAACATAAAAGTCTATCAGGGAAGAGCTTTAGTAATTGTAATGAAGTCTCATATGTTATTTTTGTTTTCATTCCTAGTTGTAGACAAAATTAGACATTGTCAGACTTACATTCTCAGGAGTACATTTGCAGTTCTCCATAAAAGGCCAGTCTGTGAAGGTTTTTATGCGATTCTCATACTCATACATGTCTCTAAACTCAATCAAATGCTTACAGGCTAGGGTAAGCTCTTCCAAAAAAGTCTCCATTGGAAGGAAGGAAGAACAGACAGTCTCACTAACAAATAAACTATTGTCTGATCCTTGCCCTGATGAATGCAATGCTCATGCTTTGCCTCGCCTCAAATTAAAGTCACTTCATTCATTGGCTTCATTGCTCCCACCTGTAAATATGAGGGCATTTTAGTTGAGTAAAAGCAGGTGAGTCTATCAGGAGACAAATCAAGAGAAATGAGGCCACAGTGGAATTTCTACATTTTTCACATTCTTAGCATTCAAAGGGGTGTCTTTGTTAAATACAAGAGCCTGTATTAGCTCAGTATTAAAGTTACGTATTTGATCATTAAAGTAACAAGAAATACAAAAGTTAAGCTCCATATATCTATATTAACCAGTCACTTTGCATAACTTATACACTCAGTTATACATTTAGCAATCTAATTAGAAATCAAAATGCTAGAAAAATAGTATATAATGTGGGTCAGTTAACACTACTATTAAAAATCAACTTTTGCATTTCTTGACAGTTTCACTTTTCAGAGTTTAAACTTAAATGGCGCATTAACAATTTTGCATTTCTTTTCAAGACAACCCAAAAAAATGTTCTAGCATATGTTTTAAACTGTATCATACTAGAGATGTGTTAAAATTTTTATCTATTGCACCATGGAGATGGGCAAATCAGAAATTCCACTGACAGTTATGAAACTGAAATCTTAAGAGAATCCTTTTTACTGTGTACTCAGAAGCTAATGTTTAAATACAAGTCACATATTTGTTTTCATATTAGCCATCAGTTGTGTGATTACTATGTCTGAATCCACATTCAGTTTGTATTTGTGCAAATCCTTACACGCATGCTTAATTTTATTATCAATTTTAGTCCCCTGGTTTCAGTGGGACTACTTATTGTATTAACATAAAGCATGTGTATGCATTTTTTCAGGATAAAGATTTTTGCTTCTGTAAGTTGCCTCTTGCAGCTGCACCTTATGCCTGTGCAAAGTTCCATTGATTTCAGTGTAGGGGATTGCTGTGCAGAACAGCATACTGGACTGGATTTTAGGATTAATGAAAGTTGCTTGACTGATTGTCCTGGAAACTGAAATCCTCCATCCATAGTCCAGATAAAATATTAGCAGCAGCAATTCCAGCTTCCTACACTGGCCTACCAATTTTCCTAGTATCTGTAGTGGAACTAGAGGTGATACTTCTAGAAATAAGATCATTCATTGTTTGAAAGCATTTAGTCTTCCTCTTTCCTGATTCTTGCTTCTTGAACTGTGATCCTGCCAAGACTTACACACTGAGTTCAATGTGACTATTCCTGTGCATAATTTTACAAAAATGAGTAGCTTGTTTGACATTTATATTAAACTATTAAGAATGACAGGTTAATACAATACATTTGCTTTTCTAGATTATCCCAATGGTACAAGAATTTATCATTGACAAACTGGGCCGTCTTTTTATTGAACCACCTCCATTTGATTTAGCTAAGGCTTTTTCTGATAGCCACTGCTGTGCACCATTGATTTTTGTGCTGTCTCCTGGTGCAGACCCTATGGCTGCCCTTCTGAAGTTTGCTGATGACCAGGTATATTAACATTTCTAAGGTTCATTTTGATGACATCCTCATGTGTGAGAAGCAATGTTTTAAAAAAAACCCTAAATATTTAAGTGTCAGAGTAAGTTCATAGAATAGACTTCTGATTTCTTAAAAATGCATTAGACCCAATTCTGTGACCTTCGGACACAAGTTCTCGAAATGGAAGACCGAAGCTGCCGCAATCTATCTCCCGGAGTTTGATTTCGAGAGTCTAGTTAAAACGTGCTAAATTGAACTCAGAGAGTGCCCCTCCTGCTTCTGCAAGATGTAAGAGAAGCCAACGGGTGTGTTTGCTCCCATCCGCCTTCTACTGTGGGAATGGCAGGGAAACTCTAAACAAGGTATGTCAACTCCAGCTATGTAATTAACATAGCTGGAGCTGTGTATCTTGATTCAACATTCCCTTTTAGTGTAGACCTGGCCTTAGTCACACAAAGAACTAATGAACGTTAGTGAATATTTTGAATGAATCAAGGTTGTACAACTGGCTTATTGTTTGTAACTAACATCATGTTCATTATTTACTGCATTGTCTTTCCCATTGTGATTTTAAGAACTGTTAAAATCATTAGTTTATGAAAAATAAAAAATGGTAAGAGAGAGTAAAAAACAATGGTTTAAATCTTTTAAATTTTTTTCTAAAAATTTAAGTTAATTTTTGCATGTATTAATCTAAAAACACTTTATTACACAACCTAATGTAGTTATAAAGAAGTTTTTTCCAATGGCCTTGGGTGAACATGTACTCCATAAAAACCAAACTTTTTTATTTGATTTAGCCATTAGCAACATGACACTTGTTCAAGAAAAAAGTTTTCATAAAAACATAATATTGTAGTAATACCAGAAAATTGCCTTTTTCCAGAAAGATGAAGGACTTGTTTTTCTTGGTAATTACTCTGTCAGAATTCTGTGCAATTGGGAGTGACTGGCATACTGTAAATCTCCACTCAACAAGCTATAAATATATCCTTTAGTTTCTAATAGGACGTCTACAGCCTCAAACAATAAGATGTTTGGAGAAGTCTCTTTAAATATTCAGAATTTTACAATACAGGATTAAATTGATATGTAGCTAGAGCCAATTTGGGCAGGCAGATAGGAAATTAAACAGAACTGGAATGTAATGAAAAGAAAATGCAAGAGGGGTTTAAAATGCACTGCAAATTAAATGTTTGAAATGTAAATGTAGGTGTAAATTCTCATTTCAATGTACTTATCTCCCTGTGTATCCGATATCCATTCGTGAAATGATATTACTATGAAAACCATTTTTCAAGCTTTTCTTGATCGCATCATCCATATTTAGTAAAAAAGAATAGGCCTGAGAAGCTGAAGTAAGTTACAAGATTAGCTTTCCCTTCCCATTTGTTGATGGGAAATTCAGGCTCCCACCCTTTTTCCCCCTTTCAGTCCTTTCAAGACATTGTATTATGAACACCTTTCTCTCAGTGAAGATGGGAGGCTTCATGAATGCTACCTCTTCAATTGATCAGGGGAGAGTAGCAAGTGAAGTTATACCAAGGGCTAAACACACTGCCTGTTCAACATCTTTGGTCCTGCCAGTCCACCTTCCAGAGACCATTTACACTGCTAGATTGACACAGCCTTTATTATAATTGTGATTATTACTGTAGTTATTTGTTTATGGCAGCACCCGTGATAAGCACCCATGATAAGCCAAGTGATTTTTAGACATACACTAATACAAATCATATCCCTGCCATTGAGCGTTTACAATCTAAAAAATATTTATCTTAATATAAAATTGTAATATATCTGTAACCCTTCTGCCAGCAGCAGCCACGTCCGGGTTCAATATCTACGGGTTCCTCTCCATCCATCCCACACAAAACTGGCTCAAGCCTCCACGCAGTAACCTGGGAAATTTACACACCTTCCCTGGGCACCTCTGAGAGGCAATGTTCCCCACTCGCAAGCACAAAGTCTGAGTATAGAAAAGAAATTTGTAATAAAAAGGGAGGGAAGCAATTTGGTATTTATTTGGGAAAATGCCACAAACAGAGTGCATCACCGAAACCATGAGTAGAAGTCCCACCCCAAGTAGGTTGGGCAATGCCCTTTTTCTCTCAAGTTTTTAAGTCCACCAATGTAAATGTCCCTTCCACATGCCCAACCCTTCTCTGCACCCCACTCACAGTCACTGCCCTTAGTCAGGGCAGACTCAGAGTTCAGAGGTGCAGCTGCAGAGTCCATCTCCTGTCCTGAGTTGGAGGAGGAAAAGAGGCATCTTACTCACTCCGCTGGTCATTCACCATCTGCCTGCTCACTGCTGCCATCCTGCTGGCCATTCATTTCACCTCTTCACCGCTGCTCTGCTGGTCACTCCTTCATTGCACCTCAGCATCGCCACCCTGCTGGCTGCTCATGGTGGTGCCAGCACTCTGCTGGCTGCTCATTGCATCTCTCCACCACTGACAATTGGGTCTCAGTCACACTCCTCTCACTGCTTCTGCCAGCTTGTAGTGGATTTGGCACTTGGCCCAAAGCACAGTCCAGCCACAAGAAACTCCAACATCCACTGGAGTAAATTTAAATAATAAAAGAGGCTCCTTTTGGAGCCTCCCTTTAGCTCTATCATTGAAAAAGTGGGGAGAAACAGGATGAACCAGTCTTACAGCTCACACCTGGCAGGCACATGGCTTGCTGACTCAGAGTCCTGTGCTCCCCAGCTTAACCTCACAGGGCTCTGGCAGTGTAGCCTCTGTCCATCCAAGTTTCTTTACGCTGACAGTGTCTCTCTCCTTTGTGCCAGGCTAAGCACAGACTTTCTTCTTTTGTATTCCCACAATAATTACAGACATTGCAATTAGTATTAATACAATACAGTGTGACCCACTTCAGCCAAGTTGATTGCAATGAGCAAAACATTATTCCATAGTTGAATATCTAACACATCTAAGCAAAGCAGGGGCAACCTGTATTTACAGAGACACACTAGGGCTTTCTCTCTCATTCCAGCTAGCTGTAATGGAAGCATTCATTCAGACCTTACTTACATAGCATATAGTGTTTCTTTCTTTAATTGGGAAATTTTAATTTCACAGAAGAGAGAGGAAGGCAGAATTTTCCTGGTAGAATTCTTAATAAGAAACTTCATCACCAAAAATGGTGGTGAAGGGTTTGATACTTCAGCTAGTGCATTTGAAACTGAAAACCTGCATTTAGAAATAAAATTAAGTTATTTTACAATCCCAAAGATGTCCTCAAAACAAACTAAATATTGAATAAGAGATGGTTTCTTATTTGGAGATTATACGATTTTTCTGGTTTAGACACTTTCATGTGTAGAATTTACTTAAAACATTTATATTATTGAATAAGTTTGAATTCAGTGTAGTTTTATTCTTGCTTAACTAACAAAATGTGGATGTAAATTTGGTCAGTGTTTGGTGTGTTTCTATAAACTGTCATAATATCTTTTCACTCGATGTGTTCTGTATGAACAGGGATATGGTGGATCAAAGCTGAGCTCTCTGTCACTGGGTCAGGGTCAAGGTCCTATAGCCATGCGAATGATAGAGAAGGCAGTAAAGGAAGGCAGCTGGGTTGTTCTGCAAAACTGCCACCTAGCAACTTCATGGATGCCAACACTGGAAAAAGTCTGTGAGGTAAAAAAATTACTTGTTTTTTTTTCTTTTTTTTTTTTAAAAACATTCTGCCTGACTCTCAGATCCACTCTAGTGTGTAAAGCAGCCAGAAAGCATACTTAACCTACTTCTTGAGGATTCCCCTTATGTAAAGGAATCACCACATGCTGGTTCCTTATTTCCTGACTCTTGGGCTACATCTACACTTTAGGCTTTTTGCGCAAGAATAGTTGTTCTTGCGCAAAAACTTGCTGGGTGTCTACACTGCACGCACGTTCTTGCGCAAGTAAATTTACAGTACAGCGTTGGAAAACAGGGCTTCTTCCAGAAGAGTTATTCCTCTCCCCATGAGGAATAAGCCCCCTTGCGCAAGAGTTCTTCCACAAGAAGGCAGTGTAGACAGGCAACATGATTTTCTTGCACAAGAAACCCCAATGGCTAAAATGGCCATCAGAGCTTTCTTGCGCAAGAGAGCGTCCACACTGCCATGGATGCTCTTGCGCAAAAGCACATCTCTTGCACAAAAACACATGGCAGTGTGGACACGCTCTTGTGGAAGACCTTCTGCACAGGAACTCTTGCGCAAAACAGTTCTTGCGCAAGAAGCCTGTAGTGCAGATGGAGCCCTGGTGTAGGATGTGTTCTGTGGAGAAAGAATGTGGATCTGTGGCATCTCCCAAAGAGTAGGGCGTAAATTTAGAATAGGCCTCAGGCTTTCAACCACCTTTACCCATGTTCTTCTGCTACCAAAGGGTACATATACACTGTACGCTTATTTCAAAACAAGCTATTCCAGAATAGTTATTCCAAAATAGCTTATTTCAAAATAGCATGTCTACACTGCAGAGAAGCCTCAAAATTAGTCCAAGGCAGGCTTCTCTGATGTAGACATGCCATCTTGATTTAGAGCTCTAGGAGGCACTGGGGAGGAATAACTTAGAATGGCCCTGGTGAGGGGCTGTTTCAAAATAGCAGCAGTAGAATGTCTGTCTACACACGCCTTATTTCAAAATAGCTACTTTGAAATAAGCATTATTCCTTATTGAACGAGGTTTACAGATTTCAGAATAAGCCATCCATATTTTGAAATTATTTCAAAATAATGGAATGGCTGTGTAGTCGCTTGCATTATTTTGACATAATGCCAGTTCTCTCGAAATAACGGTGCAGTGTATATGCACCTTTCGTGGTATTTCAGCTGAGGACACAGTTCCTGGTGTTGAAAGTCACATTTAGTATTCTTATGAAAACAACCCCTATTTAATGTTTGCTCTGAGGTAAATAGATTTTTCTACTTATTTTCTATGTCCCACATATCTGAAAGAAATAATCATATCTCCTGCAAATGTTGGCTTCAGTCCTGCAAAGTCTTGTCCATATTTAAGGTTAAACATTCAGGTAAGTCTTTGGAGAAACTGGAATGCTTAGGAAGATTGCAGCTTTCCCCAGTTCTAGAGTTGCAAAGGGTGAGTCTCTTCCCTGCAAACTGTACAAATTCATACAAAGTCAATATTGAATTTCAGATGTTTATTGTCAGCAATTTTGACTTTAGAACAGTTCAAAATAAAGTTGTAAGAATATTTTATTAATGGAAAAGTTATAACTTATTTATATTCTTATACTCAGATGTGGTTGAAGAGTTTTTGCTCATACATTTCATAACAATTTACCTTCACGTAGAGACTGAAAGTGGAAAATTTTAACTCTAAATTCTAAAGATTCAGTTATGAGTAAAACAGAGTAGGTTTAGAATGACAATTGTCATACATAACTGTGGCTACCACTTTAATTATGCTTTAAATTAGTAATTCATAAATATTACACTGGTATATTTTCACATTTTAACTTGTTTTAATAACAAAGGTTGACGTGTAATCCTTTTAGATTTCAGTCACTGTTTTTGTGTGGTGTTTTCTTTTAGGAGCTGAATCCTGATACAACACATCCAGATTTCCGAATTTGGCTCACCAGTTATCCATCTCCAAATTTTCCTGTCTCTGTCCTTCAGAATGGAGTGAAAATGACCAATGAAGCACCAAAAGGTTTACGGGCTAATATTATCCGTTCATACCTGATGGATCCAATCTCTGACTCTGAGTTTTTCAACAGTTGCAAGAAGCCTGTTAGTATTGTATTGGTAGCCTTGTTACTTCTGTTTTCATTACTAACAAAGCAGACAAGATAAACCTCTAGCTGTTACATATGTGAGTGTTGGGTAAGAACTACTGTATTAATCTTCCTGCACTGCAGTGGAATTGGTTTTGATTACTGACTTCACTGAAGTGAATTATATTAATACTGTATTTTTATTTTACTAACGGTCTCACTCTGTCTCGGTAGAGATTTTTGTGGTGTTCCATTAATAATACAGCTTTCTATTTAAGAAACTAGGAGCAAGTCATTTCCTGATACAAATTTGCAAAGTTAGGGAATCTTGTTGCAGCATTATTAACTGAAGCCTATGCTGTATAGAGTCATATCGTTAATCTTAAACATAAAAATGCTTCCTTTGTAGAACTCTGGGAGTCAAATGATTTGACAGGTTGATTGATAGGAATCATGAATGCCTTTTTTAGAATGACTACTCAGCTTTGGATTCCACCTACTGTTTTCATAATTAGGTTTTTCTCTATGGATGTTTTGGCCTAAAATTGTATTGCAGTATTTTGCTGTAATTAAAAACTGTAGATAATTGATTTTAACTGAAATTGTATGCCTTGCTAAGTTTTCTCAATTAAAAAATACAGCCTCTTAACTGTAAAGATTTTTGAAGGCTAAGGCAAGACTGAAACCTGTCTGAATCATAAAAAAATAAAATACAATGCTTTTCTAAGACCAGAGCAGTAAGTAAGATTGCAGGACTTTATGTGGATTACATATACACTGCTGCAGCACATCTGTACTATATAATTAAAAGGCATAATTAGATTGCTTCTAGGTTACCTGAAGGATTAAGAGATTTTAAAAACCATAGCTTGTGACAAAGGCATGTATGCTATAAATTGATCACTAAACTCTGAAGGGGTGCATCTACACAGCACCCGAAACTCAAAATAAGACACGCAATTTGCGCTATGCAAATTGCATAGCTTATTTCGAATCTATTGCAAAATAGCTTATTTTGTCATTTGGCATTGTCTACACAATGCCAAATTTTGAAATAAAGCACTGTTTCGAGCCATCTCTTACTCCTTGTAAATGAGGTTTACAGGGATGACGAAATAGCACATCCGCTATATTTCAAAATAGTGGACATGTTCAAAAGATGCGGGGTAGCTATTTCAGGAGACCTCTGGTATCCCGAAATAACTTTGCTGTCTAGATATACCTAAGGGCTGTGTCTAGACTGGCCAGTTTTTCTGCAAAAGTGGCCGCTTTTGCGCAAAAACTTGCCAGCTGTCTACACTGGCCGCTTGAATTTGCGCAAGAGCACTGACATTCTAATGTAAGAAATCAGTGCTTCTTGCGCAAATAATTTGATGCTCCCGTTCGGGCAAAAGTCCTTTTGCGCAAAACCGTTTGCGCAAAAGGGCCAGTGTAGACAGCTCAGATTTGTTTTGCGCGAAAAAGCCCCGATGGCTAAAATGGCCATCGGGGCTTTCTTGCGCAAAAGCACGTCTAGATTGGCACGGATGCTTTTGCGCAAAAAGTGCTTTTGTGCAAAAGTGTCCGTGGCAATCTAGACTCTCTCTTGCGCAGATACTTTTAACGGAAAAATATTTCCGTTAAAAGCATTTGCGCAAAATCATGCCAGTCTAGACGCAGCCAAGGTGTGCTGGGGCAAGGCCTGACATAAAACAGAAATATATTATAGTACTGTGGAGGGTCTAGGTTGTGGAGAGACTGCAAAGAGCACCTATGCGTGCTAGAATGAGTCTTTGTACTGTTCTGTGGGTTATGGGGCAGTGAAAGTGTTTGGAGCATATTCCATGGATTATACTGTCATTTTTTCTTAAAAGGCTGAATTCAAGAAGTTGCTGTATGGACTCTGTTTTTTCCATGCATTGGTTCAAGAAAGACGGAAGTTTGGGCCACTGGGTTGGAACATTCCTTATGAATTTAATGAGACTGATCTGCGAATTAGTGTGCAGCAGCTGAACATGTTCCTGAACCAGTATGAGGTACAGTAATGGATCACAGGAAATATATAACCCATTTTGCCCTGTAAGGCCCTGTAAATTCATGTAACAATAACTTCTCATTAATTTTGTCTCTTTCAAAATTAATGGAAATGATTGCACGAGAAAGTTTATTAGATAGTACTTCATAGAAACAAATGTCCAATTGTGATTATTAAGGTGTCAATATTTCTGTTATAAGCCTGTATTTTTAGGGATTTAAATGGACATCAAAGTTCCTACTAGTCCAGAAACTAATTCAGAAAGACTTTCAAACCGAATGTTATTCCATGCAAAACGGAGTAGGTTTTGCTCTGCATATTCAGTTCACTCTTTGATGCCTTTATGTTGTCCCCGAAAGCCTAGAAGAGATACAGTACCACCAATACAACAGTCATATTACTGTCTGAAAATGTGAACCAAATTTTATAACTAAATGTGGCTTGCTCAGCAGCTAGAGACCTGGACGAGCACTTAGGAATTGGAATTCTATTCCTAGCTATGTCACTGGGTAAACATGCAAGTCATTTCCACTCTCTGAGGCCATGTCTACAGATTGATTCTGCCCCAACTGATCTTCTGGAGTTCGATTTAGCAGGTGTAGTTAAGACTTGCCAAATCAAATTCAGAGGGCACCCCAGTCAGCAGCTGGTACTCCTGCTCATAATGACTCTCCTTTGAAAAGTACTTGAGAGTTGTAGATGAAACATTCTACAGGTCGAAACTCTCTTAACCAGGATTCTCCGGTCCGGCAACATCCATAGTCCGGCATGGATGTTGCAGGACTAGAGCGTCCCGGTGCAGGGCCAATGGCAATGAACACTGTGGGGCTGGCAGGGCAGTGGGCTGCCCGCAGTGAGCGAACAGTCAGGCCGCACAACTTGTGGCAGTGGGGCTGCCCAGTGGGGTTGTGAGACCTGGAGCTTGGTTGCCTAGTGGGTCCCAGAGCCCCATCACTGCACATACAGCAGCCCTGCGGGTATAGGAGCTCCAGCATGGCATGCACGCCTGCCGGCAGGTCCCAAAGCCCTAGCACAATGCATGTGGTTACCCTGCGGGTCCTGGAGCCCTAGCACAGTGCACACGACTGCCCTGCGGGTCCAGGAGCTACAGCACAGCATGCATGCCTGCCAGTGGGTCCTGGAGCCATGGCAGCGACATCTGCCCAGCAGGATCAGCACAGCAGTGGGGCCAGCAGGAGGTGGGAAGCCGACTGGAAGGCCAGCAGCCTGGGCCAGGGGGACCAGTGGCTGGGGTCCAGAAATAACCTCCCCTAGTCTGGCAAAATCCCTCATCCGAGACCGATCAGATCCCGAGGGTGCCGGACCAGGGAGGTCCAATCTGTATATAAAATTTAGATATTTATTATTTGTTTATTTATGTAATTCTAAAATATTAGATTGGGGAAAGCTTTTCTCAGTGTTTTCTGTTGGTTTACATTAGGAATGTAATCGTTATGTTTAACCGGTTCACCACTTAAATGGGGGCAGGTCTGAGAGCTGCTTCAGCCCAACTGGGCTGCAGCAACTCTTGTCCCCTGCAGCCTGGCTGAAGCACCTTCCACACTATAGCTGGAGTCTGCTCTGGCTGGGCAAGAGTGTCTTGGTAAACTGCACTGGCCAGGCCAGGCCCACTGCAGAAGGGGGCTGCTCCAGCTGGGCTGGAGTGCACTTGCCCACAGCATGCCAAGCCAGGTCCACAGCGGGCGGGGTTGCTCTGGCTGCGCTGGAGCAACCCCTCACATGGTGGGACCCGATAGCTTGGAGCAGCCCCCTGCCCAACGCTGGCTGGCCTTGGAGTCTGGCAATGGCCCTAAGTCAGCAGAGCAGGCAGCCTGAGGGGCAGGGAGCCTGGTGGCAGAGCCAGGGGGCCAGGAGGAGAGCCCAGCTCAATGTACTGGTGGACCCCAGGAAAGCCTGGGGTCTGTCAGCAGAAGGGTTGGAATTGACCTTCCCTGTTTCAGCAAACTTCCTTCTTCAGAACCAGTCAGGTCCCGAGGGTGCTCCCAAGGAGGTCCAACCTGTATTGTATTTCTAAAACACCTATACATAGGCTTATGTCATGGTCTGTAATGGGACATGTGCATGTGTTGAATAATAAGCTGCAGAATTTTGTTTTAAAAAATCATAGAAATGTAGGGCTGGAGGGGACTGATAAATCATCAAGTGCAAACTCCAGCATCATGGCAAAACCAAGGAAACCTAACCCATCCCTGGCAGGGAAGTCTCCATCCAGCAGATGGGTCAAATTAGTAGAAAGTGCCATTAGAGCTCAGAAAGATCTTCTGAACTTTTTTTTTATTCTCTGAACATTTTTCTTTTTGATTTAATTATTCTGACTACAACAATTTTTGAGTTTTTATTGTTCAAGCCAACAACCCACACTCAACCAGCCACATGTGGCTAGTGGCTAGCATGTTGGACACCATTCTGAGCCAACTCTGGAAGCAGCAAAGATATAGCCTGGCATGTTTTGTAACAACATACAAGCTGCTATATGACCCAGTAATTGGAGGCAAGTTCCTGCTGTCATCTTATTAGAATCTTGGCAATAAGTTTTGTCAGTGTCATAAATTTCTCTGAAGGCAGGTAAACTCTGAATGTTACAGCATCCAGAGAAGCTCCTATGACATCTGTGTGTTGAAATGGAATTAGAACTGAGTTTTTGATGTAGAGATGAAGTTCTAAGTTGCAGAACAGGGACATGGATGTTTGTATTGCAGAAGAAACTTCAGTGTATGACCCATTCTTGAACAGCTAGTCATAAAGGTAGGGGAAGATTATTATTCCCTGCCAATGAAGATAAGTGACGACTCTTGCCAGGACTTTAGAAAATACCTTGGGACAGATGAGAAACAGCAAAAGAGCCCTTGATATGAAAGTGATCCTGGCAGACTATGAAACAAAGAATCCTCTTGTGAAAGGAGATGAATTGTGAATGCTGGGGGCTGCAAACCAATTCCCAGACTTTAAAGACAGAAATATTGCTGTAGAGTTACTAGCCTGAATTGTGATTACACGGTTGGCTACGTCTAGACTACATGCCTTTTTCGTAAAAGGGATGTAAATTAGACGTATCGCAATTGCTAATGAAGCGGGGATTTAAATCTCCCCCGCTTCATTAGCATAGAAATGGCTGCCGCTTTTTTTCCGCACGGAGCTTTGCCGGAAAAAAATGCCAGTCTAGACGCTGATCTCTATGAAATAAGGGATAAGGGATCTTTCGGAAAAGGCTTTATTTTCCGCAAGATCAGCGTCTAGACTGGCGCTTTTTTCCGGCAAAGCTCCGTGCGGAAAAAAAAGCGGCAGCCATTTTTATGCTAATGAAGCGGGGGAGATTTAAATCCCCGCTTCATTAGCAATTGCGATACGTCTAATTTACATCCCTTTTACGAAAAAGGCATGTAGTCTAGACGTAGCCGGTAGTGTTTTCAAGGATGAGATTGAATGTTGATCTCCAGTCTACATTTTTTTTAATCAGAAAATTTTCCCTCTGTGTCAGACTGGAACTGGTTTATGTGTGGAAAACGAAGGTTTTTAGACATCTATATGGCACTTTGTGTTTATTTAGGTAAAGGTGGCACTTGTTAAAATTAGCCCAAAAGACTCTCAGTCAGCTTCTGCCTGGGAAGTTAAAGGGCATGTGGATGTAACAGGATGATGGTCTTAACTTGTGACATTGCTGAAAAAAATATGGATTTCTGAAAAGATTGAGTTAGTCTGCATAGTTATAAAGTTTACAAAAGACTGTGATCACTCCTGCCTATATGTTAGTTTCATATGTATTATAAATGAAACTCTTGAGTTTCTTATTATTCCTACAAGACACTAAAGTTGAGTGACTCAGTCTTTTGACTGCTGAACCTTGAACGATTCTGGAGTCAGATACTGACCAGTGTGAACATCTAATTGACTAGTGGTCTCTAAGGCTATGTCTACATTCACAGCTTCTTGCGAGAGTAATATGCAAATGAGGCTAAGCGTGGAATATCGCTGAGCCTCATTTGCATACCTAATGAGCCACCATTTTTTTCAGAAGAGGCTCTTGCGCAAGAAGGAGCGTCTGCACTGCCCCTTCTTGCGCAAGAAAAACCCTCTTGCGCAATGCCATTACACCTATTACTTTTCAGGAAGAACGGCATTGCACAAGAGGGTTTTTCTTGCACAAGAAGGGGCAGTGTAGATGCTCCTTCTTGCGCAAGAGCTTCTTCTGAAAAAAATGGTGGCTCATTAGGTATGCAAATGAGGCTCAGCGATATTCCACGCTTAGCCTCATTTGCATATTACTCGTGCAAGAAGCCGCGAGTGTAGACATAGCCTAAATGTTTTGTAGTGAAGTGCATTCATTGATTTCAGATTAATCTCAGTAGACTTGAGTCTATTTAAATTTCCAACATCACATGACACATTTTGACAGAAGTGAAAGTTTACAGAAAGCTGTGACTTGCAATCACAGTAAGAAATCAAGAACATTCTTTTGCACACATCCCCTTTTTGTCCCCCCTCGTAATTACTGTTTTAATGCCCAAGTGTAAAAATATAAGGAAGAAAAAATGTTTATCAAAAACCCCTCTGTATCAAACACTAGTAAGTTTAAGTCCCAAATTACTTATAGATGAAGATTTTAACTGCATTACTTGGTCTAGTTTTATATAACACATCTTAAGTTATGCAATAATGGTTGGGTATAAAAATAATAAGTAGATACGCCAAAGTCTGCCTTTGAATAACATCTACTGTATACAGTTGGGAGCAGAATTTAAGTGAGTGGCTGAGAAAGGGGGAAGTTTGGTGGAGAAGCTGAAAACATAAACCACAGAATAATATTTAAAGTGAATATTTTGTAAATCTTTCAAATATATTACAAAAGCTCAAGTATAGTTGTGATGGCAAATGTTAAACAGGTATTCAGGCGGATCCTTGATTTTATATTTTAGGAGCTCCCGTATGATGCCCTACGCTATATGACTGGAGAATGCAATTATGGTGGCAGAGTTACTGATGATTGGGATCGGCGCACACTCCGGAGTATTTTAAACAAATTTTACAATCCTGAAATTGTTATGGACTTAGAGTATAAGTTTGATACCAGTGGGCTTTATTTTTCCCCACCTGAAGGAGATGTAAGTATTTTAAAATAAATGAACTGACCTGTCGCCAGTAGCAGAGGCTGCATGGATAGTTAAGGCATGGCAAGTGATCATGTACACACGCACACTACCATGAACTAAAAGTTGGTATAGACAGTCTCTCATAGTTTCCACTTCTGTAAAAAGTGGAAAATACAAGTCCACAATGTAACTTAAGGCTGTTGTACCACTTTTGTGATATTTCTAAGGTGCTTATTGTGGTGACAGAAAATTCCATTAGACATCTCAATACCTTAAAAATTGCCCTTAATCCTTATGAATTCAGTGTTTATCTATGTGCTAGGCTCTTAGCTGCTTTTGACATATCCCACTAGGTGCCTAAATAGTCTCTAAAATCTGGGCGTTGATGCATGGATAGTGTTTTTAAGTTCTGTAAAAGTGCTACTGTAACCAGAACAGAGCTAGAGATAGAATCCTGCCACTGTCTTCAGTGAGTCCCTTTTGGAGCTGAAGGTGCTCAGTTGTCATGGTGATGGGCATGATGTAAGAAAGTAATTGGACTAGAATTCTGCTCTAAAATGTATGCCCATTGCATTTGGTAAAACTGGCACTAGATGATCCATTTGCTTGGGATGGCTGGCCAGCAAGAGAGAGATACTGTTTGTGCTGTTGGGTTTGTTTGCTTTGTTGGCACTTGTGTGTGTTGTCTTTGAGCTATTACTGGCATAGACTGGAGCTCCCAGTTTGATCACTGACCCTTTTTAACATCTTGTCTGCTCTTTTAAGTACCAAAGCTACATTGACTACACAAAAACCCTTCCATTGACCCCTGCCCCCGAGATTTTTGGGATGAACGCTAATGCGGATATTACCAAAGATCAGTCAGAAACTCAGATGCTATTTGATAACATTCTTCTTACACAGGTATGTAAATGACCATTATGTAAGTCAGTACATCAAAGAACTGCCTGCTTTACACATTAGTGAGTTTACTGTTCAGCTGTAGTGTATTCAAAAGTGTTACAGGAATTCTCTATCGTTTCTCTATGTCTGTGAGATTTGTAATCATAGAAGTTCTACTGGTGTGTCATTTTATGGCAGATATCCAGTGAATTCTTTATAACATTAATTCACAAAATTATGAACCAATATTATTTCATTTACATTAAAAAGATTGGAGAGAGCACTCGGAACACTAGCTGAGCCTAACATTCTAACTAATTTGTATTCTTGGCATTGCTAATGTAATAATAAATCACTTGATACTCATTTTTAAAACTGTAGGTTATTTTCATTTTGTTCATATAGGAGGACACGAGTTACTAATTTGGGCTCCAGTCTTTCATAGACTTAAGCATGTGCATGATTTTTCTCACAGCAGCATCAAAGAGCTATTTGAAATTCTCATGAAGACTGAACAAAATCCTATTAAATAATAATCTGTCAGCATCATTTCTCAGCATCCTAAATTTCTTAATAGGTACAGTCTGGGGAGAAATTGAAATGAAAATGTTTTTAAAGGGTTCTGTTCTGACTATCCAGATGTGCTGTGCGAACGGAAATCTGGCTTGGCCTCACACTTACACAGTGTCATTACTTATAAAAATCTTCATGTTTACATTAGCAAATCCTGTGTTTAATCCACAAAACATTTGTAGCATGTATATTATCAGCCATGTAAGGTTCCTTCAGTAGCCTTCCAATGTGCTATACTCCAGGCTAGAGACTTGAGTGGATTGGCTTTTAGGCAAGAGGCTCCGTCTGTTTTCATTGAAGTCACTGGGCATAGTAATCTCCCTGCCCATTCACCTTTTGACCCCCTCAGCAAGATCTCTCTAGTCTTCATCCTTCTTGAAGGTCAACAAGCCTGTGTAAAAGTTGTGATGTTAGTGTTTGTAATCAGCCAAATTCTAGGGTAGTTCCCAACACACCAAAATGCTGAATAATCCACTTCGCCACTGAAATATAACCAGTAGGTCATCCGAACAGTAATTGCCTAAACATACTTAGCAGGCAGAATACTGTTCTGAGTTTCAGAGTGTGAACTAAGCCTTTTGAAGGTGTCAAGTGTACTGTATTACACTGTCAAATGGGGGAAGTCTTCAATCTGGTCATTGCACAGTGCGTGATTGTTTCATCCCTAGACTGGTCTTTGAACAAAAGCAATATTTTTAACAATACTGATTTAATATGTTTCTCTGTTTAAGTATTTACTGGCCTACACAAGGAAACCTCATTGTTACCCTTTGGCTGTTTATAGTCTCGAGTCACAGGCGCTGGAGCCAAATCAACGGATGAAATTGTTAATGAAGTGGCAGGTGACATCCTGAGCAAGCTTCCTGCAGACTTCCACATTGAGGCTGCAATGAGGAGATACCCAACCACCTATGCACAGAGTATGAACACTGTACTTGTCCAAGAGATGGGGCGATTTAACAAGTTACTGCAAACAATAAGAGACTCCTGTGTTAACATCCAGAAAGCAATCAAGGTGAGCTGCAGCAAGCTTTAAAAAAGCGAATGCTTAGGAGCTGAATCCTGTGACCTGTTGAGTTGTCATCTTCAGCTGCATTTAATGGCACTCTGCCGGATTGAGCCACTAGTCTGATGCACGATGGCAACGCCTATATTATCATATATTCAACGTTCATTCTGTACATTCCAAATGGGTGTAATGCATTTCTATCACACACCTGTCTATGTGCTGCCCAGTGTGGAGAAGCCATACTCTCCTTCTGTGGTAGAGATGTAGGTACTTAACGTTCAGTTCAGCAACGTCCAACATTTAGGCCTGGTCTACATTAGGAGTTTGGGTTGAATTTAGTGGCATACGGTTAATTTTCTAAACAATGAGTCCACATTACAAAGCCCTTTGCATTGACTACAAGGGCTGCTGAAATCAATATCAGTACTCCAGCTTTTTATGAGGAATAAAGCAAAATTCGACCTTCCATGGTCAAATTCACAAAAGTGTAGACCCAGCATTGAGAAAGTAGGCGCTCTTGGCCTCCAAGGGGCATCCCAAGTGCCCTCTTGTGACCACTGTGGCCTGAACTTCTGCCTCTGCTGCTCCCTAGATGAACAGAAAAAGCTCCCAGGAAAGTTTGAATTTCATTTCCTGTGTAGGGATGTAAGCGAGCAGTTTAGTCTATGATTAACTGATAAGCTTAGGCTTATTGGTTAATCTTTTTGACTATCGCATTGCCCCCTCTCCCCCTTGCTACCTGTGTATCAAAGGCAGTGGTGGGGGGAACAGGAGCTGGTGTTGGGGGGAGCCAGCTTAAAAGCTGGTTCCCCCCACCCAGCACTGGCTCCATGGTGCCGCCTACCCCTCCCCATGGTGGGGGCCAGGGAGGCTGCTGTGAAGGAGCCTCTGCCCACAGCGGGCCCAGGCTCACCACCGACAGAGGCTGCTCCATGAGGCAGAGCAGCCTCTGTCCATGGGGAACTCTAACCCCCCCGGACAGGGACTGCTGCCATCCTGTGCTGCTGCCTTTGTATCAGAGGCAACAGCATGGGGCAGCAGGCAGCCAGTCCATGAGGGGAGCTGGTTTTTAAACTGGTTCCTGTCACAGCCCAGGTCCCACCTGGCACCCCAAGCTGCTGCCTCTGATACAGATTGCACTGGCTGCCGGCCCTGGGGAGTATAGAATAGTTGAGTAACCACAAAGATTTCATGCGGTTACGTAACTGTTCAGTTAAGCAATAGCTAACATCCCTATTCCCATGGGGGGCACACCTCAGAGCAGGCAGCACATCTGTGTAGCACATGTGGTCATGACTTCCATAAGTTCAAGTTCCATGAGCTCCAGTTCACAGGGGCACAGAAGAGCGCCAGCATGGAGTGTGAAGGAGATCTTGGGTTTGGTCCTGCCTTGGGCAGGGGTCTGGACTCGATAACCTCCTCAGGTCTCTTCCAGTTCTAAGATTCTATCTTAGATTCTATCATCGAGGCATGGGGAGAGGAATGCATTCTCGCTGAGCTCTGAAACAGCAATAGAAGTGCCCAAGTGCCAGGACACATCAGGGACACCCAGCAGTTATTGGCCTTAATAAATTAGACCTTATTTCATAGTGTAGTCATGGCCTTAGGTGCCAGAGCCTCAGAAGCCCTGCTCAGCTGCTGCTGACCCATGGACTATAAAATCCCTAAGTGTTTGAATTGTTCAATGGTATTGCCTCCTAGGTGCCTCAATCTATGTGTCTAGGTACCTATTTCTCACTTAAACGCCATAGGATACTCAAATGAGACTGTCTGACCTACAGGGCCCAAACCAGTAGGCATTCTTCTGCACACAGCCTTACACAAAATGGAAGGGATGTTTTCCTTATAACCTCTAGACCTATAGCGTAGGGTATTCACCTGGGATGTGCAAAACCCAGATTGGTTGCCCATTTTGGAGAGATATGAACTTAGTTTTCTCACGGGGGGTTTAGGTGATTGCCCTAAATCACTGGACAAGTACGAGGCTCCCTCCATCGCTCCTATTTCAGCAGTTCCATGTGTTCAGGCAGCAAATGAGAAGGCTGCTGCAGCTGCACTCCTGTCTCAATCCTGAGCCCATTCCTAGAGCGAGGTGCCTACGGTGGGGCAACTGTTCTAGTTGCTAAAAGCACATCTGCATGTCTTGTGAACAACCAGGCCACCTAAGCAATGGGTGGAGGCTATAGTGTTTGCCTGGGATGTAGGAGAGTGGATACAAGCCCCTGCTCTGTCTGCCTTGGAGCAGGGACTTGTACTCAGCTCTTCCTCCCAGCATCCTAATCCTGGCTGAACTACTCTTGGCTGGTTGTCTCTGACTCCCCCTTGTTGAAGCTATTTCACGTTGCATAATTAATTAAATATTAATTGGAGCAGACAAGTGACGCGGCTCACTTGCCTCTGCCCTAACCATCAGGTAGTAGAGCCAGTCTCTCTAGCCCCATGAGTGGTACTGTATACAAAGTGGAACAGCTTCAATGGAAACAGAGAAAAAAACACCTGCTGCTAAGCAATAGCCCTCACCTGGGATGTAGGAAGCCTGGGTTCAAGTGCCTGCTGCAAATTGGACAGGTCTTCCACATTCCAGCTGAGCACCCTAACTACTAGCCAGGATGTCCTTGCCACCCTGCTTGCTCACCCCCCCAGCCACATAGATCTGGTTTCAGAGCATGCTGGTGGTCTCGGGCTCACGAAAGAGGACAGGCTTCGACTGCCTGGTTGAAACCTGTTGCCAAGGCAACACTTGTGTCAGAGCTCTGAGCAGCTTAGCAGTGGTGGAGTGGCATCAGCAGTTAGGGGCTTTGTGCCTGGCTACTAGCAGAAACTTGTGCTCCCTAAGAGACGTTACACTGCAGCACTTTTTGACAAGCTCAGTGGCACCGTTGAGGATCTGTCCCAACATTACTTAGGAATCTAAAATCCCATTTTCAAACGTCACTTAGGTGCTTTTGCCCAGTGTATGCGCTGCCATGCAGGTGATTGCCCCAGGCCATCATGAATTTACGGTAGGCTCCCAGAGGGAAAGCCAAACGCTTTGAGACGAGCGCCATTGCGGCTAAAAACGTGTCACACTAGTGAGTGAATGTGGCGAGAAAAATGTAAGCTAGCTTTGGGTGTAACAATTGGGCTGTTACTGAGGCCCCTCCCACATGCTGCTGAGTACGCTGACCTCAAGTGAGCGGTGCGCGTGCCCAGCCCTTGGAGCATGTCTGGCAGTAAGTTTCAACTATACTCACTGTCCCTTTTCACACCTTATTTTAGAGAGCAGGCAAATCAGTAGAGCTAGGCTCACTGCATGTATAGGAATGAAAGGTATAGCGGTGATGCAGTGGGTATGTGGCTTCACATAATACACAGGTCAAGCCAACATTGTTAAAGCTACTAAAAAGGAACCTCGAAGGCTACGTCCGTACGGCACCCTTCTTCCGCAAAAGCATATGCAAATGAAGCGTGGAGTAGAATAGCACCACACTTCATTTGCATAATTAATTAGGGTCCGTTTTTGCACAAGAGGCTTTTGCGCAAAAAGGAGCTGTGCAAAAACCCCATCTTGTGCAAGAGCCGGTCTTTCTGAAAAAAATGAGGGCGAACAGCTCTTGTCCAAGACGGGGATTTTGCGCAAAACGGAGCCGTCTACACAGCTCTTTTTTTGTGCAAAAACGGACCCTAATTAATTATGCAAATGAAGTGCGGTGATATTCTACTCCGCACTTCATTTGCATAAGCTTTTGCGGAAGAAGGGTGCCGTACAGACGTAGCTGACGTCACACAAATGCAGGTGTGGCTTTGCTTAGGAGTATTCAGAAAAGCTGGGAACATTTTCACTGGTAATGAGAATTCCAGCATAATAGTTGGAAAACTTGACAAAAGCCAGGAGAGTTTTGGAAGGGCTCTAAGTCCTCACATTTCAGGACACTACTGGTGAGTAGGAAGAATCTTTCCCTACAGTAGAGGTCTCAAACTCCTGGCCTGCGGGCCAGTTATGCACGCCTGGGATTCTTATCACCGCAGGGCGCACAACTATTGCCAGTGCATGGCACGAGGCCCAGGTGATCCCCAAAGCTGCATGCTCGGGGGGGATGAGGTGCCATAGGAGGGAGAGGGCAGGCCAATGAAAAGGGGCAAGCCTTGGGGGCTGGTAACAAACTGCCCCCCCCCAACCCATCAGGAGGCCCAATCTGGATCGCACAGTCACTCTTGTCAAGACTGGCCTGCAGGCCAGGAGGTTGAGACCCCCCCCTGCCTACCAGCTATTTATTCCATTCAAGTTTCTTGAACCTTTCTCTGAAGCATCTGATACTGGCCACAGGGCTGATCCAGTATGGCAATTGCTAGATTTTTAGGTTCTTTTGGGCTGGTGTGGCTAAAACTTGGATTATAGCTCTTGAAATAAGAGCACAGGTGGCAGCATGGTTGCTGGTTACAATTTTGGGGTGTGGTCTGAGAAGACAAGACAGGGTAACTGTCACTGTGACTGTTTTCTTCTCATTTGTGCTAGGGACTGGTGGTGATGTCCTCTGAACTAGAGGAAGTAGTAAACAGCATCTTGACAGGCAGAATTCCAGGAATGTGGATGAATAAATCTTACCCAAGCCTCAAGCCCCTTGGCAGCTATGTGAATGACTTTCTTGCCAGATTAAAGTTCTTACAGGTGAGCACATTCTGTTTATGCTAATCTGCTCTGATTGCTATTTAACTTTTCTCTTGGGCTCAGTCGACACCATTCCAAGAGACTAGAAACACATTTATGTATTTCACAGAGTGAATGTAAGGAGAGGGCCATTCACCATTGCATCTGGTTGCATACAGCAGTCTGCTCATCAGTGCACATAATAATAAAGCACTCAAAGAGGTGTGTATAGTACATAATAAAGTTAAGATGGCTGCTGCATATTAAAACTACTGTGTGAGAGATGGGCAGTTTTGGTGCTCACAGTGGACTCTCTAAAGGCCTCAAAGTAGTGAGTGCCAGTAACAGTTGGTAGTTGAGATGTTCAGTGGAATTTGATACAGTTAAAGCTTTGTCATCTGGCAATGTGAACAGGAAAACTTTCACTGGCATTACCCCAGCCACAACACTTGCTACGTCAAGCACATGTGCCTGACTCCCACCTGTTCAGCTGGCCATTATAGGGCTTCTGACAACCAGTAATGCTGGCTGACATCATTGGCAGGCACCTCCTTCCTCCTGAGCCTGCTTTGAGCTGCTGGGAGCCGGTTGCTGGTAGGGGCAGAGCAATAAGCTCTGCTGTCCGCACATTCAATTAACTGGCAACCTGCATTCCCCATGGGTGCTGGATAACAAAGCTTTCAATGTAAATAACAGTATTACATTTATTAAACTATAAGAATCCAAAACAGTGTTGATGGGCCTTTCCATTGGATTGTTGAAGTTGGGAAATCATTTGAATGCTCACTTTCTAACACCCAACAAGCCAAATACTATACTTATAGTAAAATGCTTGGGAATTTAATGGCTGAGGGGAGTAGTCACAAACCATGGATTCTTCCCCCTGCGAGAGCTAATTCACATAAAGTCTGATTTCACACTGACTCAATTGTTACCAGGTTGTTAGGATTATGTGAACTCAGTGAACCGATGCTCATATTAAAATCCACTTGAGGAACAGGACTGGGGTTTTTTTCAGTAGCCAGTGACATTTTGGAAAACTTCATAGATAAATCAGTGTTTTTGTTGGGCTAAAATACCACTGGCTTTTGCAAAAAGACAATCTTTGTGATACGGCTTTTAATAGTGTTATAAATTATTTTTTCCCTCATAATGATTTCAAGATAGTTTGTTGTCTTGTTCTCGTTTTTCTGCTATAGCTGTGGTATGAAAATGGAACACCGCCAGTCTTTTGGCTTTCAGGATTCTTCTTCACTCAAGCCTTCTTAACTGGTGCCCAGCAGAACTATGCCAGAAAATACACCATTCCAATTGACCTACTAGGGTTTGATTATGAAGTACTGGAAGACAAGGAATACAAAAATGCTCCTGAAGATGGTAAACAAACAAGCTTTATTAGCCACCTGCATCGATGTACATGTAGGAAATGTAATTCAGGAGTTACAGGTAGATACACTCCTGTCATTAACAGGTTTTTAAGCACTTAACTTAATGTGCAGAATCCTGGAAAATATAGGCCACAATGTGATTCACTAATGTCACTAAAGGAGGTTTGCACATTAAAGGCAACATTCAACAAAATATCTTTTGAATAATTCTAGTAGAACACCACAAATTAAGTATCAGCAAGACCATTCAGGTTATTCAGTATCTGGTCAGCAGACCTTCAGCAGCAGGATTATTCCATATATTATATTAACTGGGCACAGATCCTCAATGGAGCTATGACAATTTACATCAGCTGAGGATCTACTTGGGTGTTTTATCCAGGATCATTGCAGTAAGAAACTTTTCCACCATCTGACAGATCTCAAGTGATTACTTAGCCTGAATTTTCCTTTTCTTCATTTCCTCCTGTTCCTTTAATTCTATGTCCAGGTACTTAGAACATTTCAGTAACCCACTGAAAGCAAAATACTGCATGGGACTGTATTGTGCTAGTTAGCACCAAGAAAGTACACAGATTAATAATAGGGAACTTCAGGGGTGAAATGAGAAGATTCCATTAAATTTATCAAAAGATACTATTGTATACAGACTACGGATGTGCCAATTGCAGACCCTTCCCCCTGTGTCTTCTTATCCTCATCCAAGTCAATCAGCTCTCCCCCGGTGGAATTGATTAAACTGAGCATAACTCTGACTACCTTTTTAAACAGGAGAATTACCAAACTACTTTGCACTTTTGCCACAGTCTTTGACAGTCCCTCCTTGTAAGCAGGGATTACGAGGAAGGAAGCATAAAAGTCAGCCCGTTGCTATAAAGGACTCCAACATGGCAGTCCTATCCCTGTTAGAAGGCATGGGCAGTCACCACTCCTTTTGTACCACCTAGGAGGTACTAGGTCAAAAAACTGGCACATGGATTTCAGTATTATTCAGTTGCACCACAGCCTCATGCATGAGCTAAAAGCATATGATAAAAAGCTGACCTAATTTCACATAGGACCTCTTGTATATTTAGTTTCTGTGCCCAAACATAACTTTTTATAACTTTCTGCTTAATTCAGGGGTCTACATTCGAGGATTGTTCCTGGATGGAGCTCGCTGGAACAGAAAAACTAAGAAGCTAGCAGAGTCGTATCCAAAAATCCTTTATGACACAGTACCTGTGGTCAGTATTTGTCATATTATTAGGTTTGGTGTGTACCTGTGCTCAGTATTTGTCATATGATTAGGTTAGTCTAAATCTATTGTCAGAAGCTAAGCCTGCCATGGTAATGTTTTAAAGGTGTACAAAAAAACCATTTTTTTCCAACAAAGTAAAAACTTTTGCCATCAGAGATGCCTTAGTCACGATTTCCCACATGGCTCTCTGGCAACCAAAGTGAAGTAGCAACTTGTACTTTTTAAAACATATATTGAACCAAAAATATTTTGAGCAGCAGAACAGACAATTTGTGTGCAACAGAGGCACGGAGCATCAAAAGTTCATAGTGAAGTCAACCAAGACTTTTTCCGAAAGGGGGTGGGGATTCAGCACTTTTCAGAATTGTGTACAAGTTATTGGTGAACTACAGTGAGTTTAGAAAGTATATAGTGAGTTGTGGCCAAGTTTAATTCTTACAAACTTTACCAAGAAAGGTAAATGGTTTATTCTATATTTTATCATAGATGTGGTTAAAACCTTGCAAGAGGTCAGACATTTTACTACGACCAAGTTACCTTGCTCCAGTGTACAAGACCAGTGAGAGAAGAGGAACCCTCTCCACTACAGGACATTCCACCAATTTTGTAATTGCAATGATTCTTCCTTCAGATAAACCAGAGCAACACTGGATTGGACGGGGAGTGGCACTATTATGCCAACTTAATTCCTAAACTTTGCATGTTAATGGTTGTTTTTGAGATGAATCATTTGTGTAAGACGCATTTCAATTTTTAAATACTACTGGTTAGTGAAATCAAAATATTTAAACAAATCCATTACACTTCTGCCTTTCGTTGGGAGTTAAAACAAATACTAAAATATAAAAGTCATGTAATAAAACTTTGTAAAAAACAACCAATAAGTTTGCTCCTTGAATAATTTTATTTCTGAAGCTCCTTATAAATAAGGAACATACATAAAATGAACACAACACTGCTGACAATGAACAAAACAGCTTTTGATCATTCCCAGCTTTATAAAAGTGTTTTAAATGACTTAGTTATAACAAAAAAAGATTTATAGCTCAGAAAGTAGCTCATAGGACCTTAATCACATTTTTAAACTATAAACTGTAATGGAAAAAAATTCACACTGCATCTACCTTCTACAGTATTTTCTAAGCATAATCACTGCTGATTGAGTGCAATGTGATCTACATGAAAATTCATATGGGATGTCACACAGTGACAGAATTGTAATATACAAGTAACACTGATGCCCTCCAAAGAATACGTTAAATTAGACTGCATACAAGCAGAATGGAATGTTGAAGCCAAGTATGAGTAGACTGGAATTCAGATTGTCTGTAACTTGACATAAAACTACACTGAATTGATCTGAAATTAAACACTGGTAGAAACCGTTAGAAGAAGCCACAGCTGTTATATTGCTCTTCACAATCATAATAAATAGTAACATATAAGGAAACTAATTCCAATCTAGTTGAAAATGTTGTACCAAATGTTATAACATTACTATGTTTTTCCATTTGGGAAAAAAAGTCTTCAGTAAAGGTAACTGAAAATTGCTCCCCCCCTTCCCCAGTAGATAGGTAGTATAATTACAATATAGCACATTCCAGCTAATAGAAAAGTAAATATGCTTCCTGAAATACAGAAATCTTCATTTGAAAAGAATTAAGAAGGGTGATTTTTTGACAGAAATTTCAATTCTGTGAGTTAAAAGCTCATTTATATTTTGCAGCACTAAAACTACAGAAGAATCAATGACTGAAGTTTTCAAAAGCACCTGAGTATCTTCGGCTTCTAAGTCCAATTTTCAAGCAAGCGTTAGCATATATGTACACTAGAAATGCTACACGGACAACTGCACTACTGCAGCCACACCTCACTAGCACTATAGTGTAGCTGCTACAGCAATGGAAGGGGGTTTTCTGTTGCTGTAGTTAATCTGTCCCAGTGGGTAAGTCACCAACAGAATTTTTCTGTCAATCTAGCAGCCTCTGCATTGGTGCGTAGGTTAGTCTAGCTATGTCTCTTATGCCACATCCCTAAGCAACGTTACTAGGTCGAGCTAAGCTTTAAGTATAGATCAGGTCTTAGGAGGATAAGTAGCACTGAGTTTCAATGAGACAAAGGTCTGGATACTCAAAGGTATTTAGGTTCCTAACTCCTATTGAAATCAATGGTAGTTAGGCCTCAATATCTTTGAGGATCTGGGCATACATGTCCAATTCACTTTTGAAAATGGCACTACGTTGACCTAGCTCTGCTGCTCAAGGGTGTGAAATATCAACACCCTGATAGAGTTAAGCTGAACTAACCACCAGTGTAAACACACTAAGCTGATGTAAGAATTGTGCCAGTGACAGAAAGACTAATCACTGCAGCAAGTATCTACACAAGAGCAGGGCAGTTAGGCCACTGTAGTGTAGACATACCTTTATACTCCAAAGTCATATCACTGCTCTTGAAAATGTTACCTAGCATATCCTACGCTAAGCATTCAATGAAATGATGTCTGTGCTAATTAGGGTCTGATCTTCTAGTCGTTTTATGTGCAAAATTCCAAATGACTTCACTACACAAAGGACTGCAGGACGGGACCCTTGATTTTGACTTCTTCACTGACACCTTTTACAAAATGGACACTTAATACTGTACATGCAAGTTTCTTGATACTGTATTAGGAACAAATACTGGCAGGAGCCAACGTATACCTTTAAAGGGGAAGGGAGTGGCCAAGAAAAAGGAACAACTATATCCCTAAACTGAAGGATCAAAAGTAAAGATGAACAGGAACAGAGATTATTGAGATTAATCATTCATTAAGAATGAAGACACTGACTGGCTTGTTAAGATGTTAAACCAGTGCAATTTTTGATGCTAAGCAAACAAAACTTGACAGTGCACAGCAAAACAGCTTACCTGGCATACATAAAAATGAAAATTAGAACAGCAAGTTAAAAGAAGACTACCACCATACTTAGGACTGGTTCTAGATTATCAAGTCAGACTGCAGAATTAACATGGCTTGTACATCGCACAAATTCACAATTTTAATAGGACAGCAGAATAGAAAAGAAACTAATTCACACCTGGCAATACAACCATTTTGGCATTAAACAAAGAAACTGATTCTAGCAGGTTACGAATTTTGATGGTTCACCCCATCTTCCCAACTCACAGGTATTGGTAATTTAATGACAGCTGCTTTATATAGCCTAGATATCCAAGATATAACAAATGTTTAAAAAATTAACTCTTTACTGCTGTAAGTGGGAATTTTTCAGCACACAGTCTATTGCCTGCAATGGCTGGCGCTATCAACTCTGATGCCAAGGCATTGAAGTAATACATTCAGATCTGAAATGACGCACTAGTACTAATATACAGAGCATTTTTTATAATCTTTGTATCTGGATTCAATACATTGGCTTTCAGAAGATATTACTGTAAAAAAAGGAGAAAAATTTTGAATTCCAAGATAAATTCAACGGTTAAAACTGAGAAATTCCATTATGGACCCTTTGCTAGAGGTGCGTTTGCATAAACTCACAGCCACAATTTATCAGTAGTTTAGGTTGTAAGTTGCACCCAAAGTTTAACATGTTTAGCTTCTGAAGCAAACAAGCAGGAATACGATTAACTCTCTGACAACAAGGATTTCTCCAAGTTAATACTAACTCTACTTCATTTTCCTACCGATACCAAGGAGCTAACATCAAATAAATCTTAGGAAAACTGATCCTCAATGGAGTATCTCTCTTTGCAGCAGATTACACAGACATGTGCATATTGCAAGAGTCTGCCTCCTTAAACATGACTTTAGAACGATGAAATGCAGTTTAATGCGTACCAACATGTTTTAAAGAGATTTTTTTAAGTCCAAAAAAGCACAGTTTTTTCCAGTCAGATGCTATGTTTAGTATATTTAATTGTCTGAGGGTAACATCTACCACTGTGCAGAGGACCAGCTTGCCATCTAAGCCTTACGGGGGAAGTGACATCCCCCACTGCAGAGGGATGGATTTCACCTTTAAAGTTGTGGATTTTGTTCAACTGCAATGTGAAAAGATATTTCCAGAACAGACTAGGTCTTTCGCTGCATGCTGATTTGTAAACAATTGCACAATGCTTAATGTGCAGCACACACAACTGTGTTTTCATATTTCATATTTAAATTCTGCTTCTTGAATTTGGAAGGTACACTATGTGCACCATTTTAGTTAGCAAGCAGCAAAAGTTAATCTATGCAGAAACAAATAGACTGTAGTTGTGTAAGTAGTGCAAGCCACTGCCATTTCTCTGAGCAATGTGCATACAGTACAACAATGCAGACTCAAAGCCATACAGTAGCATCGTAACCACAGCAATTTCTGGAAATGGTCAAAACTGGATGTCAAACACAATTTTATCTTCATACAGTGCAATCACCAGCATCATAGCAAATCCAAGGAGCAAGCCTAAATTCTGGAGAATGAATTGCCCAACTGGACAATATCCATGTTCTTCATTATCGCCATCACCATGAAGCATTTCTGGAAGCTAAAAAAAAAAAAAAAAAAACCATTTCACAAATATTGTGATGGAAGTGAAATAACTGTCTAGTTCACAGCGAGATACTAATAGCAGCAATACTGAGATTCAGTTAGAAAAATTATCACCAACCCACTGTATACTTTTCCAAAAGAAATGAGGCTACAGCACGCATCTTTGGGCATTCTATTGTAATTGTTTGGCCACCATGTTGCTTGCTTGTTTTGAATGTCTACACAGACTCAAACGTGGCAAGCTGGGACAAACGTGCAGCACATTGCACACTAACTGTCCGTGTGGAGCTGCTGATGTGCACTAATTTTCCCTAGTGTGCATTAGTGTAATGCATTTTGAAATACCCCGGCTTGTTGCACCGTAAGAATTTGTGTAAACATGCCGTTAAAATGGGAACCATGCTGCCCTCCTTTGAGCTTTGTTCCTTTCAATTAAAAGTTAAATAATTCCATTCAAACACACCCAATATATCTATATCTACACACACACACGGAGGGGGGGAGGTGGTAAACACCACTATCACAAAGACAGTGTAAAATGGCTTTGAGTATTGCTCCAGTAATTAAATGGCTATAAATACACTTTGCTGATATTGAACATTTATAGTGGATGAGCTAATTAAATGACATTTCTGCGACACTGTAAACTGTTACTCAATTTTAACAGCCGTATATGACTAATTACCATTCTATATTACGTATATTTATCTATACCCCTAAAGTATTAAAGTAATAGGAAACAATATATAATTGTGTCAATTCAAGAGAAATTCCACGTAAGCAAGTCAAATACGTGGATATTCTTGACTTGCCTAGTTAGAAATTAGGGATGTGAATGTTTAACCGGTTAACTGGTAAGCCTCATCCTTAATGGTGAGGGGGTGCCCATTGATCCAGAGCAGCCTTTGTCCACAGTGGGCCCCCTGTAGGCAGGGGCTGCTCTGGTCTCTGTCTGCAGCAGGCCCGGGTGCCCTGCCTGTGGAGGCGGGTCGGGGGAAGGGTGTACACCAGCTACACTGGAGCAACAACCCTCCCCCAGCCCACCTTCCCTTTAATAGGTTAGCTGGTTACCCAAGTAAACAGGATTCCTGGAAGGGAAGCCAGTATCACATAGTCCTCTCCCCACCCCTCACATAGAGCCTTCTCCCCACCATGAAGCTCGGCATTGATACAGCCAGTACTGATAAAAATAAATGAGAAATCTAGAGGAGACAATGGCAATGATACTGATGAAGCCGTCTCTGATAAAACAATACTGCAGCATTGATGAAGGTGACTGCAATGAGCTGGTCTTATGTCACTACCAACATATGGGTACCAGAGTCTTTTAGGGTGCCATGGGAAATCACATTCATACTCAGGCACATGCAACCCTGAGAATGAAGGGATTTGGACAAATGGGAACCCAAACGGGGGCACTGCAGAAGCTTATAGGTTTTCCCCATGAATGCACTATACTTTTCAAGAGACAGCAAAGTACAAATGGCTGTCTAGACATCTGCCTATAAATGGTTTGCTTTCTTTTTTGCAATTAAAAAAAAAAGTTATACAGTTGGGTTATTTGAAGTCACAGATTTCATAGATGCAGAATAGAGTAATATGAAATTATAATCTTACCATATCTACCAATGCAACATAAAGGAACATGCCAGCAGTGACCGCAAAGATCCATAAAGTGATGTTATTGGCATATTGTCCAACAGCTGTGCCTATTAGCATCCCTACGTAAGCCATCATAGCAGACAGGAGGTTGTACACAATGGCTTGCTTTACTGTCATACCAGCTTTAAGCAGCACAGCAAAATCACCTGAAATTGAGACAGAATAATGAACGTTTTTAATTGTCATAATACCATAAGAGACAATAGATGCATTGCCCTCAGTTGTATTACTTAACTTATTTAAGTATCAGAGGGGTAGCCATGTTAGTCTGAATCTGCAAGAACAATGAGAAGTCCTGTAGCACCTTATAGACAAACAGATTTATTGGAGCATAAGCTTTCATGGGCAAAGACCCACTTCGTCAGATGCATGTAGTGGAAATTCCAAAGGCAGGTATAAATATACAGGCATAAGAAAAGAGTTCCAATCAAGAGTAAGGCTAGAGATAACGAGGTCAATTCAGTCAGAGAGGATGAGGCCCACTTCTAGCAGCTGATGTGGAGGTGTGAACACCAAGAGAGGAGAAACTGCTTTTGTAGTTGGCTAGCCATTCAGTCTTTGTTTAATCGTAAAGTGATCGTATCAAATTTGCAGATGCATTGTAGCTCTGCAGTTTCTCTTTGAAGTCTGTTCTTGAAGTGTTTTTGTTGCAGGATGGCTACTTTTAAATCTGCTACTGTGTCTCCCCCCCCTTTTTTTTTTGCTCAACAACTTTCATCTCCCCCTTTTTTTTCCCCCTCAACAGAATTTTTTCCCCCTTTTTTTGGGGAGGGTGGCGGTGTTGGGTATTTTTGATTAAACCATCTGGAAACCCTAGTCCTGAGCACTGTGAGCAGTGAAAAATAGGCTATTTCAAGCTTGCCTAATAAAAAGCCAGACCTTGTTAGAAATCTTATAAGTATGGATCACATATAAAAATTAGTCTGGACAGGCTAGGGAAATACATTAAGCTAACTAGGCTTTGGCGGAGTGCTTGTCATGGGTGTTGCAGTAGTCATTTAATAATGCCTATGGCTGATGTACAGGAAGAGGCAATATTTTGTTCAGGCATGGAGGACATACTTAAACACATTTATTTTCTGTTTCAGTTTGCTTTTGTAAGCTTACGTTCCTTCTTCAGGATGCTGAAGACATAATGATGCTACAAATTCTCATCTACTCAGCACGTTAGTCATGCTGACTTGTATATTTTTTTTTTTTTACTTCAAGGAAATAAAGTAATTTTAATAACAAACTGGTAGGATGTTATCTGAATAAAGTGAATGTTTTGTTCCCAACTCATGAAAATGGGGAAGTATACAATGTATACCTTTCCTTGATGTAAAAGAAGATGTAATATTCCACAACAGTAAATTCTGTACAGGGAGCCTAGCAGAGAGAGCACTGTACTTGGGCTCAGGAGATGTAGGTTTTCTTCCTAGCTGTGGGACTGATCTGCTGGATGACCTAAGGCAAATCACTTTCCCTTCGTGTGTTTCAGTTTCACCACATGTAAAACGGAGGAAAAACTGACCTCTTGTGTAAAGCTGAGAGATCCGCTGATGAAAAGCACAGCTGAAAAGCACTATAACGCAGCTCAATATTATTATGATTCTTCATTTAGATCAAACAATCTTTGGTTTTAGAAAAATATGGGACTGATAGAACCATTATCTAGTCCATCTGGTGGAAGATTTTACACTATGATGTGTGTGCAGTTGTGGATACAGTAAGATAGTTCCTAAGTGACTAATCTACCAACTACAGATCGAGCCTCCCTTGTCCGGCACCACAGGGACTTGAGTGGTCCCGAACCACAGAGTTTGCCGGACAAGGGGAAGTCAAGGCTCCCCAGCGGGCAGTGGGCTCTGCTCCCAGTTGGGACTGTGCTCCCTGCCGCTGCCTCCAACCCTGCACTGTGCCAGCCCTGACTGGGGCTGCATCCCTCATCATGCCACCCTGGACAGGGACTGGCCCCACTGCCTCCAACTCTGGCCGGGTCATACCCCTACGGTGCTGGCCCAAGCTATGCACCCAGCTTCCAGCCCCTGTGGCTCCAGCCCTGGCTTGGGCTGAGTTCTCCACTGCCAGCTGTGACTGGGGCTGCGCTCCCCTCCCCACCATGCCAACCCCGGACGGAGGCTGTGCTCCCCACCTCGCCAGTCTCAGCAGAGCCATGCTCCTGGCTGCTGGCCCCACTGCCTCCAGCCCCAGCTGGGGATGCACTCCTTGCCATCAGCCCTAGTAAAGGCTGTGCCTCCCACCGCACCAGCCCTGCTGGGGATGCGCTCCCCACCACCAGCCCAGCCCAGGCTGTGCTTCTGAACCTGGCCAGCCAGGGCAATCTGCACCTCTGCTTTTTAAATGTACCAAGAGCCACCAAGAGACTCAGCTGTATCGGCTCGCACTAGGTCCCAGACACTGTGGCTCTACTTTTTAAATATATTAAAAGCCTGGAAGATCTTACTACATTTAAAAAGCAGAGTCACAGCTTCTGGAACTGCTCAGTCTTGGCTGTGCTGTTTCCCCTGCTGCACCTCTGCCCTCCGCGGAGATGTTGCTGGGGGAACCGGATTTTAACTTGGCTCCCCTCTGCACCGGCTCCTGCTCCCCCTTGCTGCCACTGATACAGAGGCAGTGAGGTGGGAAAAGCAACTAGTTGAACAGTCACTTGACAACCCGATAAATCTAGCCTTACCGGGTAGTTGACTAGTCACTTACATCCCTAGGTCAGAGCTGGGTTCATAGGGAGAGCCAGCTTGGCAGTGGGGGAAGCATGCAAGATGTCTGTGAGTCTGTGCTGAGTCTCTGGTAAGTTAACCAAGATTTCTAGGGAATCTACTATCGTCTTACACAGTTCTTGGAAGATGCTGGAATCATCCCCTGAAGAAGGCAGCAGGGCATGATGGTGCACAAAAACAACTGTCAACTGGATACATCTAGGCTGAATTTGGCCGGATCATCCAAATGATTCAGTGCTATTCAGCGAACCATGGCAAAACACAGGACTCTGTCAAATCCAAACCAAACATGGAAATGTTTTGTAAAATGCTGGTCTCCTCTTGTTCTCCACTAATGCTGCTCTGGGCCTTAGTCCCTCGAGCCCAGAGTACTAAATCACTGGCTGCAAAACCCATGGTCCTGACCACGTGAAGCAAAATTGTACAATTGTGTCTCTCAGGAATGGAAGTATTAAATTAATTCCATTATCTGGAATTAATATTAATTATTCCAATTCCAAAAAGCATACATTCCAATTCCTTAAATTCCCAAGCAGTTTCAACTCTTTTCCTAAACAGTTGTGAGAAGCATTGTTGTTCGATACTAAAGCTTCAGCATTACCCCATCTGTCATCTCTTACCTGCCTCAGAGAAATCGTGACAGGCTAAATCTGTATTTTACTTCTATTGTGCTTTTCATCCAAGAATCTCTAAAAGCTTTACAAATATTTTGTGGCTTTATTCCTCTCCTGAAGAGGCACAAACAGGCCCCTAGCTAGATACTCTTTGGGTAGTACCAGACCTTAGCTGGACAAGTCACTCAAGATATACTTGTCTGAAACACTAGAAGTGACCTCTACTACTGAAGTATCTTGGAGACAGTAAGAACAGAGAGCAAAGACAAAGGGATAATTTTAAAGAGAGAAAATCCGCCAACATTTTTTTAATCCATGCTATGATTTTATCTCTTCCCCCCTGCAAAAAATCTCCAAGGGGTGTGTCTAGACTACATTCCTCTTTTAAAAGAGGAATGTAAATGCAAATGAAGCACAGATTTACAAATCTTGTGCTTGATTTGCATAATCACGTCCGATCACTTTTTCGAAAAAGGTTTATTTGTTTGTTTTTTTAAAGTAGTCTAGATGCAGTTCTTTCAGGAAAAAAAACCCTTTTTCGAAAGAACCCTGTAAACCTTATTTTTTCAGGAATAAGGGTTCTTTCAAAAAAGGGCTTTTTTTTCCCCGAAAGAACCATGTCTAGGTTGCTTTTTTTTTTTTTAATCCTTTTTTGAAAAAGTGATCGGACGCGATTATGCAAATGAAGCGTGAGATTTGTAAATCTGCACTTTATTTGCATTCTCAATTTCCTTCATTTACATTCCTCTTTCGAAAGAGGAATGTAGTCTAGACGCCCCCTAGAAGTGAAACCATGGCCTCAGAAAAAAGTGTCTCAAAAAGTCTTCCAGTTACAAATATTTTAAGAGGTGCAGAAGACTGCAAATGGCAGAGCCATAATTCAGCAAGGGAAGATGGACATGGAGAAGTGGGACTGTAACATACCACTGAGTTACAAAAAAAAAAAATCTGTAAAACAAAAATGCTAACGCTAGCCTTAAAGAAGAATTGCCTATGGGTTTCAGATGCACTTACCTGTTTGAAAGCCCTGATGTAAAAGAAAGCAAAATGTTCTCTTATGTATTCTGTCTTCTATGAATTGTACAGACCCTGATAATTCACCCACTCCCCGCCACAGCACATGCCAAAACAGCAGTTCAGCAGCAGGATGGCTGCAACCTAATAAGTCATGTTCATAAGATTTTCCTTTTTGCCTGTGTAATTTTTTTCTCTGATCTCACCATATGCAATGTGATGCAACACACTCTTCTGTTTCCAGCACCCCATATTAAACAGGTTTGATGGTATACTGATGAGGCTAGACTTCTACTAGAATACACACTAATATTCTGATTAGACATACTAAATAATGGCATAGTATGATGTTCAGTATCTGAGGTTTTTTTCTGGTGTAAATGGTCACCCTAATGGTTTTCATATTGCATGCTTTTTATCCTCATTATTATTAGAACCACTCTTGGATATCTTTTTCATACAGTATATTTTCATTCAATGTAAAAGAGACCAAAATCATCAACATTTGAAGTTTACAGAATTAATTACCTAATTCATGGGGAAGCTCATGACAAAACACTGCTACAGATGTACTAATTCCTCCTGTCAATCCAGCACTAAAAGCTGCTCCTGGAAAAATAAGATGCAAATAATGGCATTTTAATTGTACTCTGCATGTTAAACAAGAATCAGTAGATAGGTAATATACAGAATGCCCTTTGCACAGATTCTAAAATTTTTCATCATACATGTGGCTATTATTTTAAATTTTTTTTCTTCGTAATGTTTATCCAGTGTGAAAGAACAGTTTTAGAAAAAGGCATGCACTTGAGAGCAAACTGGAAAGAGGCATTCTCTGAAACAGATTGCACCAGGTTTACATTTTAAAGAATGTGAAAGGCATACAAGGATGAGTAGAGTGTTTGAAAGGACAACCCAGTTATCCATTCTTCCTCTCCACACTGGAAATTCATATGGATATATAATCTACAAGTTCCTGCTTTCACTTTATTATTTTTCCCTGGGTACCAACCTACAATAATATTAATTTAGGTTCTATGGTTACACTGCAAACACTACAGCTGCAGTTACTGTGCTGCAGCCATGCCAGTATAGGGCAGACACTTGTTACAGCAACAGAAAGGGTTTTTCCGATCACAATAGTAAATCCACTCCCTTGAGAGGTGGCAGCAGGAAGAATTCTTCCATCAACTTAATTACACCTACAGTGAGGGTTAGCTCAACCTAACTACATTGCCTAGGGCACAAAATTTTTCAAAGACTTTGATAATGTTGTTAGATCAACCTAAGTTTTAGGGACAAACCAGGCCTTATTGTGGGTGGAGACTGGGGATAAGAAAGGACATCTCCCGATTTTGGCCCCTACACTTTGATATTGGCAGTAACAGAGGCTACATGTCACCTATTAATGCCTCTCTCCTTACTCTTTAAAACAAAGCAAAACAAAAGACACCACCCTTCAGCAGCAAACACCTAGCTGCAGATCCTGTGTTTGGAAGCAGAGGGATTACGTTTAGTCTACCCATATATTTTCCTTGAAGGCTGTGATCAGGCCAGATGAGACAAGTCTGGTTGTGTTGATGGCTTTGAAGAGATGGAGTGTTTGAAGTCTAACTGCTTAATTCCTCTTTGTTAAAAAAGGATATGGAACTGAGTTATGAGACTTAATATAAATCACTTGCCAGGCAAACTCCTGAGCAAGCATACAGAAATGGAAAACGGGCATTTTGAAGAGAGCATATTTCCTTCTGTTTAGGACTGGGTCTATACCAGGTACCAAATACAGACAATTGTTGTGACCTGGTTTGAAAGTGCACATATTTCTTTCTGACGAAATATAAGATTTCTGATTCATGGAGTGCAAGCTGATGCTGTACTGGACTAGAAGATGTACAGTCTGGTAGTGCAAATTTCAACACAGTGCAGCATCAGAGGAAAAAAAAGACGACTTTTCGGACAACCACATTTGGAATTTGTGGTCAGATAAGCCACAAAGGAAATGATAAGTGATTAGAAAATTGGAGAAAATAGAAATCTAAGCAGCAGACTGGCAATTTGGAACCAATGGTGGGGGTGGGAGGAGTAGTGGTACAAGCCAGAAGTCATACAACTGAGCCAGAAGTATTGAATAGTGAGAAAACCATCAAGGAATGTAGCTCTGGGGTACGGAAAAGAAAGTTACAGGAGACGTACCTGATGAATGCCCTTGCTGTATGAAGCAAGTAGCTACCTCTAAGGCTATTCAGTCATCTTTAGAAGACGAACAACTGTCATGAGCAACTCCAAGAAGAATGTACAGAGAATTTAGCAAGAGACATAAGGACAAAAATGAATGGTGTGTTATCTCCAAGGAGTGAAAATATAAAATGCAACAATAAAATGAATGAGATTATAAAGTTGTCCAGAAAATCTCCACTGATGATGTTACACGTTAGAACCAATGACTTGGCACCACATAGAACTACCCAGATTAGTGGCTCTCAACCTTTCCAGATTATGGTATCCTCTTCAAAGTCTGATTTGTCTCAGTATCTCCAAGTTTCACCTCAATTAAAAACTACTTGCTTACAAAATTGGACATAAAAATACACAAGTTTCACTGTACGCTATTACTGAAAAAATTGCTGACTCTCATTTTTAGCATATAATTATAAATTAAATCAATTAGAATATAAATATTGTATTTATGTGACAGAATATAGTAGATAGAGCAATATAAAACAAGTCATTCGTTGTCTGTATGACATTTTAGTTTGCACTGACTTTGCCAGAGCATGTTATGTAGCTTGTTGTAAATCTAGGCAAATGATTTAGATGAGTTGAAGTACCCCCAGAAGACCTCTGCATACCCCTAGGGGATACACACAACTAACTGGTTAAGAATCACTGCTTAAGAGGACAACTTTGGCTAAAAGCAATCCTGCCATGGAGTAAGGTCAAAAATTAGAAATAAAAAGCTCTGTATAACTAATGGAAAAGGGGAGGAAAAAAGATAGCAATCAATAAAAATTAGAAGTGAAGAAGTGCAAAAAATATATAAGGGATGCTAAGAATGCCAGAGAAAAGTCCTTAGCTGGCAGCGCTAAAGACAATAAGGAATTGTTAAAGTATATTAAGAACAAGAGAAATTCTAGCAATGGTACCAATTGAAATGGTACATTTGTGAATAATGAAGCAAGATGGACAGACAGAAGCATGTAATAAATATTTCTGCTCTGTATTTGGAAAGAAGCAGAATGATATACTTTTATCATAAGAAGATGATTAAGTACTTTCCAGTCCATTAATAAATGGAGGACAATCTCAGACAAAATAATAGAAACAAAGATAAGGGATTCCTCTAAGAAAGAATTAAAGGACAGGAATATAATTAATGCCAGTAAATAAGGTTTTATGGAAAATAGGTCTTGTTTAATAAACAATTTAATTCTTGGATGAGATTAGTTTGTTATAAGTAACTGGGTAGAAGTAATATACTTTGATTTTTGTAAGATATTTCAATTAGTAACACACAACATTCTGATTAACAAACAGAACTATACCATGCTGATAGAACACATATTAAAGGATTGAAGAACTCTCCAAATGAAAGATCTCCAAAAGAGTTTTCAGTGAGGAATTACTGAACAGGGGTTTCTGCTGAGGTTTTGCCAGAATGAGGACTATGCACAAATATGCAATACACTGCTGATAAAGTTCATGGCTACCCTCGATTGGTCGAATGATAAATGATGACTACGTATGAATGGGGAAACAGTTTGTAACTCTGTGTATGGCAGTAGTAAGACTGATGCTGGAATACCATACATAGTTTTGGTGTCCACATCTTCTCAAAATGGATGATGAAAAATTGGAAAGGGGACAGAAAAGAATCACACAAATGATTTGATATTTGGAAAAAATGCCCCAGAAACAGACACTTACAATAGCAGTCTGTTTAGTTTATCATTTAGAAGATTTTGAGGTGACTTTATTAGTGTATTAATATTATCACAGGGCGAAAACAAAACAGGTACTGAAGAGCTCTCTAACAGAACAAAGAAAGGCATAACAAGAACCAATGTCCAGAAGCTGAAGTGAGATAAATTCAAATTATAAACCAGTCAGAGATTTTTAAAATGAGGGGATGATTTAGCACTGAACAAACTAATAAATAAAGTGGTAAATATTCCATCTTTTTCTTCAATTCAAGATTGGCTAAACGTGTTTTCCCTAAAGGAAGCCTAACAAGTTAATGGGCTCAATATAGGAGTAACAGGTGTAATTTAATGGTCTGTGATATATAGGTTGTCAGATTATACAATCTAATGGCCTTTTCTGTCTTTGAACTCTAACACTTGATTAACCTCTCATCACTCAAGCAAGCACAATGAAGAGACGAGCAAAGGATACATTTTATTCTGGTCTAATTGCAAGATATGTTTTTCAAAGTTTAACTGCCAGCCTCAGCTGCAGCATTTTTGAAGTGATTATGTAAGAACCATGAGTATTTTGGTTCACTTCTCATCTAGTGGGCAAATATGTTCCCCAACCCACTCCAGCCCCGTCAGAATCTATTACACTACACTGCCACCTAGTGCTACGAAAGCCAGCCTAGCAATCATCTCTAATAAACTGTACTTCAGGAAGCTTCAGGGGGTAGCCGAGTTAGTCTACAAAGTGCTACCAGGCCATTTGTTGTTTTTTAAGTTTAAACTGTACAGACTAACAAAACCTGTAGATGGTATCATGAGCTTTCGTGGGCATAGCCCACTTCTTCAGTCATCTAAACTCCGGTCATCTGAAGAAGTGGGTTGTGCCCATGAAAGCTCATGATACCATCTACAGGTTTTGTTAGTCTATAAAGTGCTACCAGGCCATTTGTTGTTTTTTAAGTTTAAACTGTACTTCAGTTAGTATTTTTCCTCCTATTCAGAATAATGCACTTTCTAATTCTGAAGACACTGATGTGCTCTAGGAGAATTTGAATGGATGATGCTACAGCAGAAGTGCTTATTTCTGTTTCATTTTCTCTCTCTATTGACTTGTTTACACTACAAAATTAAGTTGACCTTCAGCCACCACAGCAATCAGCTGTTGGGAGTCCACACTACCATCCTTCTGCCAGTGATGCATGTTCTCACCAGAAGCATTTGCATCAACTGATGTGGAGCATTTTAGGGCACTTATAGCCACAGGGGGCTTACAGCTAGATCCCCACCTTCGGGCTCACAGCCCAACACGTGAGCCTAGCATGGGGTTCGATTTCACAAGAAGCCTACTAGCAATGAAATTTACATTCTTGTCAGTTTCAGGGATGCTATTATTTCACATTTCCTCTCCAATTCTGTCAGCCTGGCACAAGGCTCACAGCTGGCACCTTCAGCCCCAGGGCTGATAGTGTGAGCCAGAGACAAAATGTGAAACAACAGCAGCTGTGAAAATCTCAAGAACATTAGTCTCACTGCTGGTAGGCTCCCTGATGAGAAATGGAGCCCTGCATAGAGTTCACAGCTCAGACAGTCAGCCCAAGGGTGAGTCTGGGAGGGGATTCCAGCTGTGAGCTCAGCACCCAGCTGACAGCTCAGACGGTCAGCATTTGGCAGGGGGAGATAAACCCAGCTATCAGCTTCATGCAGGGCTGACAGCCAACAGGTGATGTCAGTAACAAAGTGTATATAGGACACTGAGTTGCCCTAACTACATGGACCTAAGCGCTATGCCTCACACAGATAGAGTTGAATCAAAATAGTATGCAACTTACATCAATCGGGAGTACCACTGCAGACACTGACAAGAGTCCGAGATGTTTTTTAATTCAGGGTATATATTTAATTTGAACCCTTATTATAGTGTTTTTAAAAAGTCCCCATGCAGCTTGCAGGAATTTCACTTTTATGACTGTGCAGTTTAATTGCCATTTAGCCAATATCCTCATTGTTTTATAGTTCCCCTTTCTGAAATCAGTGCAGACAAGGCTTGCACCACAGTTGCTGGCATTTTTAAACACCAACATCCATAGACGTGCTCTGTGCAAATATAAATAAAACGCTACTGGAGACTCATCTGTATTAGTCCTTCTGCTATTACTGTCACCCATCAAGCTACTGTAGGTACAGCCTCAGAGAATATGCTCAAACACTTACCTATTGCTAAGCCATCACTAAAATTATGGATGCCATCTCCCATAATTACCATCCAAGCTATATTAGCAATGCCAGTATCTTTCAGGTCCTTTCCAGAATGGCAATGACCATGGGAATGATGGGAATGTTTGTGATGCCAGTGATGGTTGTGTTTCATAGCTATTTTATCTTCTCCATGGTTGTCATCGTACTCTGTATCATGAAGATCATGGTCTTGAACAGAGTGAGAGATATCATTGTGGGAATGGTGCATGTTTTCTTCTTCTATAGACAGAAAGTTTTTAGGAGGGGATTCCAGCTGGCCATCTAGATCAGTTAGTTCAGTTTCATTCAGTCGATCTTCAGATACAACGGAGTCATCCGCTCCTGTATTAAAGCCAGAGAAAGACACGGTACTTTAGTTCTTAAGTAAGCATATCAATGCTTTCAGATAGTCAACTGCTTTGCTACAGTGGAAGAAAACAAAAACCTATTAAGCATTCCATCACTTTCCAAGCTAAAGATCACTGTTTCCACATGCAGCTGAGTAACAAAGAATTCTCTTTTGTTACACTGTTTACTGTGGAATGTTTTCCAGTCGTGCAGAAATCTCAAATGTAATGCAACTGCTCTGCACAATAACCCATCTCCAGTATACAGAGCCACTTTCAGCCTGACCTAGCTTGTACCTGATAATTTGCTACTGATATATTTAGACAAAGCCTATGTTTTTAGCGCAGCTAAAAGCAGGAAAACAATAGACAAGAATACAATAATAAAATTTTTTACATGCCAAAGACTGAGGCCAAAGTGCACTGAAAATTTTACCTGGTTATTTTTGTATGCATGAGCACCCACAAGTCATCTAAGCAGCATTGGAGTGCAGCAACCTCTGTGTTTGAACATGGCAGTTCTTTACTTTTCTTAAATGTGCTTGTTTCACAGTGTAGTAGATCAGTATGAGGAGTTTTGTAGGAATGCCAGAACTACTTTTTATAACAGAGCCCCAATGATTACAAAGAAAAAAAGAGAATCAAACACTAGGAAGTATTTAGCACACTCTAGGAACAATAAATTTGCTAGTGTCAGCTCATGACCAAGCAATAAAATGATCTAGCTGAGAGAGATGGGTGTCTCAGGAATAATAAATAGATAAATATAATACGGGTTATTTCACACTTGCCAAGAATATAACCCATTATTTCAAAATGAAAGTTAAGCAACTCTTAAATGTTTTCTGATATTTTCTTAATTCCGTTTAAGCAGCCAGACAAAATTCCTGGACAAACAATTCCTCAGACATTATTTTGAGACTATTTCAAGAGAGGGACCTTAATTTAAATGGGATAATCCTTACTGGTGACAATGGTATTGCAATTTAAAAAGCTGTAGGCTTCCATAGTTAAAGAAAAGAATTGTTTTGTTTTTATTATGTTGGGGGAAGGAGAAATTTACTGAATGGTTACAAACTCATTCGCCTATATTAGTTCTCTGCCAATTAAGTGAAAATAAATATTTTATTTTTCCATAGAAGCCAAATTCCTATTTTCTAGTAAAGGAAAGTAAAGCCATCCAACACACCAAGGCTCTCTACAGTTGGTGTTTGCAGTCTTATGTGAGGACAGTTGATTAGGTAATATTACAATCTCAAGTAAGGACTAGTCTACACTTGGAGTGCTGTATCAGTTCAGCTGCATAAGGGCTTCTGGGGAAGATGCACTATACTGATGGGAGAGCGCTCTCCCACTGCCATCATAAACCACGTCTACAAGAAGCCCTCCGGCCAATATAGCGCTCTCCACAGTGGTGCTTATGTCAGGGTTATTTATATCCCTCGTGGCTTACTCACACCTTTGAGTGACTTGAGTTATAGTAAAGTAAATAGTAGTATAGACCTGGCCTTAGAAGTGTTCTCTATCAATAGCTAGAAAGAAATAGGGTTAATTTTCCTTAATCCAGTGGTTCCCAACCTTTTCACTAGTGCGGACCCCCAATCACCCCCCAAACCATTTGTGGACCCCCATCAAAGCCAATTCTAGTAGTCAGCAGAGCATTTTCTCACTTTTCACTTACTTATGTCTGTACGATTAGACATTCCACTTGTGGATGCTTCACTCTGCCCATCAGTCTCCTTTCTCTTCAGTGAGCCTGATTTCACCACAGAACCATGTTGAATGTATGGCTAACATTTGTACGCTTCGAACTGCTGCGATCGCTTCGGCACACAAAGGCGCCACAACATAGCTTTTTGAATCGCAATTAATAACATTATTGGAAGATATTTAATTTTAAAACAGTGGTTCTTAACCTGGGGTGCACCCCCTGGGGGTGCGAGATGCTCTTTCTAGGGGTGTGACACATGCCAGATTTTTATGATATCTCTTAGGTTTAAAACTGACCTACTTCAACGATTTTAATAAGGGGTGTGAGAACATATTTTGAGAACCAAAGGAGTGCAGGCTGCAGTAAGGTTAAGAACCACTGTTTTAAAATAATAGTTGATTGTAACTTTTCAATTTATTTAAAACTTATTTTCTATGATCATTTTTATTTCTTATTTTTTTCCATGGACCCCCTGCAATATCCTCGCGGACGTCCACGGGTCTGCAGACCACAGGTTGGGAACCACTGCCTTAATCTTATCATCCAAAATATAGTAGATCAGACATTCTCAAACCAGGATTGACAAAGTGATGGATTTTCCCCTTTAATCCCCAAAATTAACAACTAAAAAATAGTCTCAGACTATAAGAAAACTATCATGATCATCTCTGACTTCTGCACGTTACAGGCCACAGAACCTCACCCACCCAAATTACTTACATGACTTCACAAATGTCCAAGCGATAATTAAAGAAGTAAGATAAAGGTCTTCTGACTCCGAAAATTTGAGAACCAAGTCAGTAATTATACTGTGAAGTATTCGAAGTGCTGCCAATTCTAAGGGAGGACAGGTATTATGTATTTATAGAAAAGGTTGCAATGGAGCGAATTGGCACTGACAGAGCACACGGCAGAGTCTGAGCCTGCCCAAGCCCTGCCATACTGGGTGAGGAGGGCAGGGTCAAAACTCAAGCCCAAGCTTCACTGCCACTGGCGGAGGGCCAAAACTGAACCCCAAGCACTTCAGCCTCAGGCAGGAGGCCTGTAACCTGAGCCCTGCCACTTAGGGCATAAGACTTATTAACAAAGATGTACAGAGAGGGAGTGCTAATATACAAAAGCATAGGTTACATATTGTGAGTCTTAGCTTTGAGTCTCCTAGTCAAGGACAAATTCTCAACATGACAGCTTACCTGCCAGGGGTCTGAGCTGAAGCCAGTCAGCATTTGGCCTATTATTTAGTTTGTGTTCTGAAAGCTTCCTTCCAATCGGTGATTCTTCAATCTTCGTTTTTTTCTTGCACCACTTCTGTTTAGACTGACACAGAAAACCATTAGTTCATAGTTTGTAACAAAACTGAAAGGAAAGGAAGACTCAGTGAAGTCCTGTCATACATATCATTTTATTATTCAGTAAGATTATCTTTATTCTGGCTCTCCAAAGTGCAGAATTTCAGATATTCATGAAGATCATCACTGCTACAGATTATGGGAATTTTCAGCTCTCTACCATAGCGCTACATAAATCAAACAAAGCAAGGGTTCTCAAATTCACTGCACTGTAGCCCCCTGCCCCTTTCCACCACAAAAATTACCACAAGATCCCTAGAGGGGAGACTGAAGCCTGTGTTGGGATCATCCTGGAGGTAGTAACCGAGGCTGCTAGTAACCAGACTGTGACTGGCAGGATGTTGGGGTCAGAATTGCTGGACAAGGGCTGTAGCTCTACAGAGACACTCAAGGTGTGATCTGTACACTGTTTGAGAGGGGCCCATGTTGGGAAGTACACCCACAAAGGTTGCAGGGCAGGAGGTGTCACAATCCCTTCAGTATATTCCACTTTCATCCCCTTCTGCCTTATATTCTCAGGATGTCCTTCATGTGAAAAAGCACTACAAGAGGAATCCAAATCCTTTTTAGATAAAGACTATTACAGAAAGAGTGTCACTCAAGTGTTAAGTGTCAGATCTGTAATTCTTGATATTTTCTTACGAAAATAAATTCTTAATGATTCAGAGGCCTTGTAAATGGATTCATAATTTTGGACACCACCATGTTATAATCAGGTAAGTCACTACTGCATGAACTGAATACTCTCTACCAGAAATTCAGCTCCCTTGTTGAATGTGTCAGTAATGTATCTTCTTGAAGTAAATCAAACTTAAGCCTATAAATATATGAATATTCCATATACTTAAATTCATATTTTGCAAGCAGACACTGCACGCTGTTCCAGAATCAGGTGATCCTTATTTGCTTAAGCACTCCTCCGCCATTATCCCAGCTAGCTGCTAGTCTATTATGACTGATGTGTACAAGACAATTCAAAATATCCACATCTTTTGAAAGAGAGCAGAGTCATTTACAGCAGAAAAAGCAACCTCTTATAGTAAAGAGCCCAGTCACATTTTTCACGTTACCAACCAGTATGATTATAGGTTAGTAAGAGCTAATAGTTTTTTACAAAACATTTAAACTGTACCATGCAGAGTGTTTTCCAAGTACAGTGTTTAAGGATTTATTTTCCTAAAAAAAACTTTGTTTTTTTTTTGTAGATGCAATTTTTCCAAGTGTCATCTTAAATGATGGCATGCAGAATGAGAAAATGTTGCACATACCTTTTGTTTCTTGTAGTGCTTAAACATTCTTATACAGTGTTCAATGATGAACAAAAGATAAATGCCTCCAAGAGCTACAAGCCCTTTCAATACTGCATCATATTCTTCCAAAAAGCTTTCATCTCTTGTTCCATGCCCATGGGAATGTCCATGAAAATGTCTGTGTTCGTGCACATGACTGTGGTCCTGTTGGTGCGTGTGATTATGGACTCCTTGAGACTATTTGGAAAGGGGAGAAAAAGCCACAATTTGAATTTGCAAGTTTAGTAAACTGGAGTGACTTCAAATCTATAAGATATGTGATGCTGTGCTGCCAAAAAAAGTATTACCAAAATCCCTTTTGGAAAAAAAACCCTCCTTCCTTCAGAAAAGGTCCATCAAATACAGGAACTGTTTCTACTGGTAGCCATTAAAACACCCACCTTCAATGACTATCAACAGAAACATTTCCCTCAGAGATGTTTCACCATGGCAGTTAGCTGGACAGACTCAAGCTCCTTTGTACCACTTAGGAGTGAAGGAGAACAAGTGCAAACAAGAATCTGGCCCTGCTCATTAACTAAGCTAAAAATAATCAGTTACCATACAAAAATTGATTTTCCTTACAGTTCTTGCATCATTTGCAGCAAAGACATATGAAAATTTATCTAAAACAATCCAACAATTTCTAACCTAAAACACACTTCCAAACTCTGTCAACACATACCTCTCTGGTATATGTATATCATAGATTATGCAAAGTAAATAATAAGTGAACTTTATAGTCTAGGTCAAAAGAATTATGGCCAAAGAAGCCAAGCAAGTTCACAGAATACATTCTCTCCATTTTCTTCCCCTCAAATGAATGTGTAACTCATTAAAAACCCAGTTTCCTTAGATTTAAGAGCAATTTCTGTGGAGTTAGGTTTTCTACAATATATAAATCCAAATAAAAATAAGGATGTAGCACAGTTTAGTACAAAAAAATCCCAAATCAGGTTTATATCCTTGTTACTAAAAGCACACAAAAGAAATATTCAGTTGGGAAAGGGTACCTTGTGACCCACCCTTCATGGAGTTTTCAAAAAAGAATCCTATTGAAGTACCTTTCCAAAATCTCTGAGAACAGACTCTCAAGATCATCTCATCTGAAGTGGGTTTTGCCCACAAAAGCTCATGATACTATTCATATAGTTCTGTTCGTTTCTAAGGTGCCACAGGACTACTTGCAGTTTTAAAAAAAAATGTTTTTAAAGATACAGACTAACACAGGTACCCCTCTGAGCAAAGGGAGACAAAAAATAGGAGTTATGCTCTACAGCATTTACTACATGTATTGAGAAATTCAATACATACTTGTTATACTTCTGTAGTTTTAACACACCCTTTAAGAAAAAAACAGATCAAATTATCATTTCCAACAAAAGCCTTAAACACTTTTAAAATTTCCTTCACAATCCCAATCTACAGCCCAACATGAACATACAAAAACAATGTTTTAAGGGTTGATGTTCATGTTCAATAGTCGTCTGGGAATTTTAAACCCTGAAATCATTGGTGTAGGGATGGAATGGTACTTACATGTGGCAACAGATGTAATAATGCATCTCCGCTCAGTGTTCCAACAGCCAAAGCAACGAGGAAGGTTAGAAGGAATTTGAAGCATCCTTGGTTAATGATGGGTATCAAGATCACGCCTAGCAAGGACAGCAGGCTAATGACAGTGATAGAAATGATACCATAAAGCCAGGCTGTAGAAGAAGAAAAAATGAATACAGAATAGTTTTTCAAAAGAACATGAAGTAAACTCCTGTTACTGATCAATGATGTTCTATTAACTGAAAGGAAGGTGACCTGCCCTTTAGAAGTGGCAATTTTAGGTTAAGATCCGAAATACTTAAAAATGTAGATGTACTTCTATTCAGAATCATTATAATTAAGATCTATCCGAATTTCTCATTAAGTTTTCGGGGCTTTTATATTTTATTAAAATTATGTTTACTTAAACCTTTAAAACAATGTTAAACAATGTTTGCATTTCTCTAAGGAAGATTTAGGACCAAATTCTATTCTCACAACAATCACTGCAGAATTATTTTAGACTTACATTGGTGCAAGAAAACAGAATTTAGCCCGATTTATTTAGCAAGCAACAAATCCTTTATGTGGGCTATAGTTTTTTCCATTTTCAAAAGTAGTGAGAATCTGATAAAATATTGCAATACAAATAGGTTAACACAGAAAGAAGTAAAATCTTGTATTTATGCCCCCTATATTCTGTTGCACAGGTAATAAGGATTCAAAGGTTTATGATACTGTGTGTATATATACATGTGTGTATGTATGTATATATTGTATTTATATTTATTTATTAGTCTCTAAGCGCTAGAGGACTACTCGCCGTTAATCCACCTTGATGTTAGGGTTAGGGAAAAAAGAGCAGGTCAGCACAGAGCTGAAAAATACAAAGACTGATACCCCATCTTTCTTCCTGCCACTGTCAAAGATGCTTGATCACTCATTTTAATAAGGAGAAACCTACTGGCAGAAAATCCTCTGACAGGAAACTTTTTCCTTTGGAATTGCCTGTTGCATGACTCCAATTTCTGAAACAATGAACAAATTCAAACTATCCTGGCATAAAAGTCTTTTGGCTAAGGCACTTGAGTGTGGGATATCCATTTTTTAGCAAAAGGTGATGGGAGTTGAACTGTATTTGTCATATGCTCGGTGATTAAATGGTGTGCAGTATGGTGAAAGGAAGAAATTACGCAGTTTCAGTAAGTGTTGACATTGCACCACCTATGTTCTTATGTATGGCAAAAGACACAGAGCTTTCGACAGATGCTTCTTCAATGTGAAAACTTATTTAGATTTTGGTTGTATACAGTTAATAAAAATATTCACCTAGGTGAACTGCCTTTGGCTGAAGTTCTGGTCCCTCAAAGCTTTTTATTACCATCATTATCATATCATTCCAGCTGTGAAATTACAGAATCAATGCTCTAAAACCAATTCACATCATTTTTATCTCCAGTCAATTGCACTGTCACCTTTCCTTTCTTGACTAGAATTCCTGTATATGACTCCCAGCCACTTAACTTGATAGTTATCATTGCAATATCCATGTTCAGCTTAGAAATCCTGTCACGTGCCAGGCACCTACTGTGTCCTTATACACTACAGCAAGTAGGTAGCTGTCAGTGAGGATGCAGCTGTTGACAGGGCAGTGCTGCAATCAGTTATTCTGAACTCCTACCCCACCTCCAGGGGGTACAAGCTTGGGAGTCACCTGATTGGAATCAATGTGAACAAGCACTGGAAGAAGTAGACAGTTACCTATTCTCGTAACTGGTGTTCTTCGAGATGTGCTGTTCACGTCCATTCCAATCAGATGTATGCGCACCACATGCACGAGCATTGGAAACTTTTCCCCTAGCAGCTCCTGCAGGGTTGGCTGTGGAGACCCCCTAGAGCGGCGTCGCTATGTCAGTGCATATATACCACAGCCGACCCTACCCTCCTTTGGTTCCTTCTTGCCAGCTACTCTGACGGATGTGAAGGAGGGTGGGTACTGGAATGGACGTGAACACCACATCTCGAAGAACACTAGTTACAAGAACAGGTAACTGTCTTTACTTCTTCCAGTGCTTGTTCACGTTGATTCCAGTCAGGTGACTCCCAAGCTGCTACCCCCTGGAGGTGGGGTAGGAGTTCAGAATAACTGACTGCAGCACTGCCCTGTCAACAGCTGCATCGTCCTTGGAAAATGTATCAATCACGTAGTGGGCCATGAACATATGGCTTGAAGACCATGTGGCCACCCTGCAGACCTCCTGCAGGGGAGCTTATGCCACAAAAGCAGTCGGTGAGGCTTGTGCCCTAGTCAAGTGGTCTGTTACCAGTAGGGGCGGGACCCCTGCTAGGTCGCAACAGGCGCGTATGCACCGCACTATCCAGGATGATATACACTGTGTCGAGACAGGGTCCCCTTTCATACACTCACCAACGCCACAAACAGTTGTGTGGACTTTCAAAACAGCCTGGTACAATCTACGTAAAAGGCTAAGGCTCTTCTCACATCCAGCGTGTGCAGCACTCTCTGCCTAGTATTAGAGTACTAGGATAAAATATTGTGAGGAAAATCTCTTGGGTCAGATAGAATTGGGAAACCACTTTTGATAGGAAAGACGGATGCAGCCTAAACTGCACTTTATCCCCGTGGAAGACCGTGTATGGCGGTTCAGAGGATAGGACCCTCAACTCAGACACTCGCCTTGCTGAGGTAATGTCCCTAGGAAAGCTACATTCATAGAAAGATGAAGCAATGAACACTCAGCCATTGGTTCGAAGGGCAGTCCCATAAGTTTATTAAGTACCAAGTTCATATCCCAAGCAGGTACAGGTAGACGATAATACGGAAATAACCTGTCCAACCCCTTCCTAAAACGAGTCACCACAGGGTGACCTTTATTATAAAGTTATCCCTAAAGTGCTAAAGAATTCTTATTTTATGGTTTATATACCAACTGGTAAAACTTGCCTCTAATTAGAGGGATAACATAAATGATTTACTACAAACAAAAACCGTACATCATTACCTAATTAAGTCCAGTTTGTTTTCACACAGCCCCAAAGCCAGCAATTCACAGGCTATTACATTCAACTGGCAAGTGTTTTATTTGTACTCAAGATATCAGATGCCCTAAGAAGTGCTAAATATCTGCAATGAGCTTCACTTATTTTGCAAATCAGGTCACTCAAAATGGTAAAGGTCTTTAAGCTTAGTTATTCATCAGTTCCCTTTCTCCTTATTGAAACAAAATACTTTCTTTTAAAAAGAAGCACTCATCTGTGGAAGCTTTCTAATTAGCTTGGCTAAAGCATGTAGAAGATGACAGTTTTCTTCACTGTTTCAACATTTTAATTGGAAGAAAATGTGTAGCGGCCTATTCACAAATCCTCTTTATAATTAAGTGAGGGTCAATTCTGACTAAAATGAGCTTACCCAAAATACAAACAAACAATCTGTTACCATACTCTGTGTATAGCACATTTGGTTTAGAGCAATCTCTGTACAAAGTTAATGAGGTAGTAGCTGTGTCACTATAGAAGTTTATACAGAACAAGTTAATCTTTCTTAATGATGCAGCAGTCATTAAAAATAATGACTTAGCAGGGCACTCTTCCCAGCAATTATTAACATCTATCAGGGAATAATTAATACAAGCTTGATTTTTACCACGTTTTTTTACCTGCAAACAACTAACCAATACTCAATAGTAATTGTGACAATGTGGGAAATTTCTGTAACATTTTTATGACTCCAAAACATGCCTCAACAATGAGGTGTCCTGTGGCACACTAAAGGCTACAAAAATTATTTCTGCGTAAGCCTTTGTGGGATGGAGCAAACTGTATCAGATGCGTAAAATGGACTCTTCAGTTCGGCAGGGATATATACATATGTAAAGATGGGAGTGTTACATTACTATGTGGAGTACCATGGCTAACAAGTCAATTCAATCAGGGTGGATGTGGCCTACTTCCAACAGTTGATAAGATGAGAATACCAAAGAGGGAAAATACTTTGTCGTGAACTAGCCACTTCCCATCTCAATTCAGACCCAGTCTGATAGTGTAAAGTAGGGATGTAAGAGAGTAGTTGACTACTCACATTTCCCCCTCCCCCTTCCTGCTTCTATATCTGATATAGAGGCAGCAAGGGGGAGGAAGCAGGAGCTGGTATCCCCCAGCACTGTCTCTGCTCCAGCCTCCATCAGAGGCAGTGGCGGGGAGGCGCAGGGGAGGCTGCTCTGGCAGCAGCCACTAGCTGTGGGCGATCCCAGTGAGAAGTTGGGACCGCCCCTCCCCAGGAACAAGGGCTGTTGCCTGCAAAGCAGCATCTGTCCACAACCAGGTGCCATGGTCTGCTTCGGGGGTAGCAGCCCCTGTTCACGAGGGGTCCCAACTTCACGCTGGGACCCTCCATGGACAGAGGCTGCTGAGCTGGGACCCCCAGTGGACAGCGGCTGCTCCTGGCTGGGCAGGCAACCTCAGTCCCGGCTTGAGCCATGACCAAACCCTGCTGCGGCTCTGCAATTTAAAAGTCAGTAAGAGCCAGGCAGCTTGCCCCTGCCCACTCCCCCAGCTCCTACTGCACTTTAAATTGCAGAGCCACAGCAGGGTTTGGTCCCCAACCCAGCACGAGCAGGGACTAAGTTGGACTGCTTGCCCACCTGGCTCCTACTAAATTTAGGAGCTGGATGGGCAGGCAGCCTGGCTAAGTCCGTGCTCATGCCAGGTCGGAGACCAAACTCCACTGTGGCTCTGCAATTTAAAATGCAGTAAGAGCCAGGGGGAAGGCTGCCTGGTTCCTACTGCCTTTTAAATTGCAGAGCTGCAGTGGGGTTTGGTCCCGACGTGAGCCGGGACTGAGCGGGACTGCCATCCCCTATCAAGTAGTCAATAAAAATTCTATTGACCACTCTATTACTAAAATAACCTCAACTTAACCCTAGTGTGAAATTTGCATACAAACTCCACCTCTGCTGTTTCATGCTACAGTCTGTTTTTGAAGGTTTTTTGCTTAAATATGGCAACTTTCAAGTCTGTTCGTGAGTGTCCAGGGAGGTTGAAGTGCTCTCCAACTGGTTTTTTAATTTTTCCATTCTTGATGTCTGATTGGTCTCCATTTATACTTTTGCGTAGAGACAGTCCAGTTTGGCTAATGTAAACGGCAGAGGAGCATTGCTAGCGCATGATGGCATATATCACATTAGATGTGTAAATGAACAAGCCCCTGATGGTATCACAAGGATAGGCATATGAACAGAGTTGGCAATGGGGTTTGTTGTGTGGATTGGTTCTTAGGTTAGTGCTTCTGTTGTGTGTGGTGTAGTTGGTGTATCTCTTTCAGGTTGCGGGACTGTCTCTAAGGGAGGACTGACCTGCCTCCCGATTGTTATCTAGGATAGACTGTAGGTCCTTGATGATGTGCTGCAAAGGTTTTAGCTGGGAATTGTAGGTAATAGCCAGTGGCATTTGGAGACTGCTAGGCAACTCTTCAAACCAGACTGTCTGTTTGAATAGAGACTGGGAATGGCTAGCTAGCTACAAAAAGTATTTTCCCCCCCTTTGGTAATCTCACCTTCTTATCAACTGACTGAATTAGCCTTGTTAGCACTGGCCATGCAATAGTAATGTAACATTCCCATCTTTGCATGTGTGTAAATATATCCCTGACAAACTGAATATTTCACTGCATGCATCTGATGAAGTGGGCTTCAGCCCACAAAAGCTTATGCCTACATAAATTTGTTAGTCTTTAAGGTGCCACAGGACTCCTCATTGTTTTTGCAAAACAGGAGCATGCGTACCCCTCTAAAACATGTCTCAGTTTCCCTCTGCATTGCTACGATGTGGATACAAAAGTGTTAACATTGGAACAGCACAGAAGACAACTGGTACATTGATGTGTCCTCACTATCTGAGTTATTAAAGAACTGGCTCAAATCAATCCAAATCAACAGAGCCTAGCATGACAAAGGGAAGCCCCAAGTACTGAACAAATACCACCGAAAAAGAGGAAACCCCAGCAGGTTTGATGTGAACTGAGCTGGAGAACAAGGCATCAGATAATTGGAAGAAGGACAGACCTGTTGGAAGAACTCAGGGGCACAGACCTGAGGAGATGGGGTGAGAGCTAGAAATGGAGTCCATTACAGTTTGGCTTGGACACCCTGCATTAGTACAGAACTTGTCTCAACCATTCTTCTTTGAAATTTACATATGAATTAATATTAAAATGAAACAAAACATTAATCATTTCTAAACCCACTGAATTATCTATGTACAGACTTGTCTTTTTTCTGAGTTTGTACAGCACTTAGGACAATGAGGTCCTAATTCATGACTGGGGCTTACAGGCACTGTTTTATCTGTATTATCATAGAATCAAAAAATTCTTTAAAAGCATATGGATACTATCTTACCTGATGCACCTATTTTATCCTTATTTGTAGCTGCTGCACTTTTATCTTTCTTCAAGTCCTCAACCAGCAAATGATCATAATGCTCAATACAAAGTCTTCTGTCAATCTGATATAGCAATGCAGGGCACATGTACGTAAACAAGTCAGGAGATATTGGAGAGTTGGTTCCAAGACCATAGTACCGCAGGAGCTGAGTGACATTTAAACACTGCAAGCAATTTATGCAACAAATTAAACATGTAGTAGTGATTTCATTGAATAATATACAGCTGTAGAAAACAAAAAAAAGGGGGTTGAATTATTAAGATTTGCACAGCAAAGGGACAAATGTTGACCAATAACACATCACATTTGAGAAATAGATATGTAGTAAACCAGGGCAAAAAACAGGTTGTAAAACTATAATTAATATACAGTCTACAATGTTCAGCAGTATTTCACTGAGATCACTGAAAATAAATGTCATTTTGCCATTACATGGGAATATCTATGAAAAGCAGCAGTACAAACAATGCCTGCCATGAAGAAGAGAGAACATAACCCTGAAAGAATCCCATCATTTCTCCTCATCTCCTTGCTGCACATGTTTGGTATTTTCATTTTAAATGTAATCCTAAAATTGATTATACAGTCCATATTGCATTGTTCTGTTTAGTACTTTCTTTCAATAAAATACATTGTCCTTTTTCAGAGAGTTAAGGGAGAAATATTAACACTGAGGATTAATGGAAATGGACGAGAATACCTTTGGAGAGACATACAGAAGCAAAAATAGGAAAGAGTGTGAAGAGGGAACTATACTGTACATAGTATAGAAGCTGGAATGCAATTAGTGATATATCTACTTTACTTCATCATAATTTATGACCATAAAGATTAAAAATGGGGACACACTGAAGAGATATAGATGTTTTTCAATGTCAAAAACATCTTTGAAAATCACTAAAGCTGCAAGAAATTCATGAAGAGCCGCAAAATCTGTTAAAAAATATTTATGAAATTTGTGTAAGAAAAAATAATTCTAAATATGTGAAATTCAACATACTTAGCATGAAGATTTAGGATATTTGAAGCATCTCATGACACATGGAGACAGAGGAGATACAAACTAAAGACAAACCTGATGATAGAAAATCATGGAGGGGAGCTAAAACTACAGTGGTAAACTTCTTAGTGTTTTTATATTGTTACCTTGATCCTGTATAACAGTCATACGCATTCGTACAGATTCTACCTCCCTAAATGGAGACTCTTTGATCTGGCAACATCTGTGGTGCAACAGAACCATGTATGTCCCCAGACAAAACCCAAGGGCAGCAGGGTCTGGCCCATGGCTGCACAGCCACGTGTCTGCGGCAGCCTCAATTAGGGCACTGGAAGCCAGTCCCCAACAGCCCCAGCCAGGGCGCTGGAACCAGCCCACAGGAGTGGGGTTGGGCGTGAGCCTGGGTTAGGCTGGAAGTGGGAGGCCGGCCTGGCCAGCCACCCAGGTGGGCTAGAGGCAAGGGTGCCTATCCTGAAAAGGAGCCAGCAACAGGGAGGGGCAGAAGGCTGGGGTGCCGGTAGCCGGCCCCCCCCCCAATACAGCAAATTCCCTTGTTAAGGACTGGTCAATCCAGAGGGTGCCTTACCAGGAAGGTCCAACCTATACTAGTTTAATCTATGAGTACACTTCTTACGGTGTCATAACTTCACAGTAATTTTGTATATACCAGTTCTGGTTTACACTCACCTCTTCTCGTTGATGTTCATCCTCACTGTGATCCTTGTGACTATGTGTTGAAAAGATAGCATGTTTTCTTACACTAATTTGTTTATGAGGAGCTTCACGTTTGCTGGTATGGCGATGTCCATCCTCATTACCAGGATTAGGATCTTGGTGTCCATGACCAGTGGTTTGGTCATTATCGTGTTCATGAATGTGAACATGTGAGTGGGCTGCATCATGTACATGATCATGTTTATGAACATGATTGTGCTCATATTGATCACCTGAATTATGGTCTTGAGAAAAATCTAGGGCAGTATCTACTGATATCTCACTTATTTTCTTTCCCTTTCGTCTCTTCTTAGGTTTCCGTGATTTTCTCTCAGGTTGTTCTTGGGTAGTGTTGGTCTCTGTTGAAGGTTCATGGCTTGGCTCTCCATGTTCATTTTGACTGACTGAATCATTATGAGAATGACGAGTACCATTATGGTCAGAATGATGATGCTGATGGTGGTGGTGATGATTGTTGTCACGAACACGTTTACTGGCAGGTTTCACAGATGACTCTATTGTGTCTCTCTCAGGGTCACATTTATTGTTTCTCTTTGAAGATATGCCATTCACAGTTTGGTTTTCTGGACCTGAGTGGCTATGAGAATGAGAATGGTTATGAGAATGAGAATGTTTTCCTTCTTGTACCTCTAAAGCATCCAAGTGGGAAACATGATCATGACCAATATCCTCATGATTAATCTCCACTACTTTTAACTCTCCAAGACCAAGGTTTATTAGCAGTTTTTCAAGACCAAAAAATGACAATCTTCCATTTTGACCATAACGATCAAAAAGTTTTTCAATGTAGTATTTTTGTACATTTTCAGCTTCCAGCACTGAAAATTTACTTGGTGCAGATTCTGCTCCTTCATTCTGGAGATATGGTGCCTCTGAGATCTGATAGTCATTATGGTTGTGTCCATGGCTCTCTTCAGGACCATGGTCATGGCAATGGTTGCACTGATGAAAGATAAATGTCAGCAAACAAATGAGGCAAAATTTTGTGTGTATGTGTACCTTCATCTCGGTTTCCTATGAGAAACACAAAAGAAAACACTTAAAATAAAAAGCTATTTAAGTATTTCCAATGCAACCATCTCTGTGCCTGTATGTAAACCTCTGGTTAAAAAAAGCTTTAAAGCAATAAAATTATGAACTAAAACCAATCAACCAAAAGAACCCACAAACGCTATATTCTCTAGCATTTTCTAGAAAAAGCCTCTGCTCATATAGACTCCTTGAAAAATTAATATACAGCAGAAAGTCAATGCCTTTATAACATTCACATAGTGATGACATTTCAAGAAAAAAATATTTGCATTTAAATAACAGAAAATGACAAAAATAGTATTTTAGCAAATTTATGAGTGCACCTCTATACCACAGCACCTTCCATTTCAGGATATGTTTCACTGTCATTTATGAGAATACATGCAGTCCCCACCAGCACAAAGATAAAAGATGTATGTAAGCACAGTGATAATTGTAGCTAATGGTGCCCACAGAATAACTTAGCCAAGTGGTTTTAGTAAACCTTGGTATACACCTTGTAGCACCAACACAGAAGTTCTGGAGATAAGGGTCCCAGTAAGATATGATATTTTATATACAAAGCTTTGAAACTTTCCCGATTATGAAGAAATGGGTCCTTGATATAGATTAGAGTAACCGACCTTCTCTCAGAGGTGTAGCCATGTTAGTCTGTTTCAGCAAAATCATATCCAGTGGCACTTCAAAGACTAACAAATGTGTTAGGGTTCTAGAAGACTTACCTGGTATTGCCTGGGTCCTTCAGGGCAGGGACCTGGGAATACAGGAGACAGGGAACGGTCTGGGAAATGAGTGGGGTAGTGCCGGAGGCTGCAGGTAGAGGGGTGTGTGAGAGAGGGTTGGACAGTGAGGAGAAGCTCAGGAGCGGGGGTCCCATCCAGCACAGACCTTCCCCCGGCTGCCAGGGGCCTTTTTCTCCCCTGCCCCTTCCTCCGGCTGTCAGGGGCCTTTTATCTCTTCCACTCCTCCCCTGGACACCAGGGCCTCTCCTCTCCTCTCCTTTGGTGCTGTTGCCAAGGGCCAGGAAGGGGGAAAAGGTATGGAGTATGGGGGCTACTTACTTGGTGCGCTGGCAGGCAAGATGGCAGAGCCCCAGCCCTGCTGGCCACTCCCTTGGTGATATGGCTGCCTCCAGTGGACGCTGCAGGATAGCGCTCCCCTATGGGCTCACTGCCCCTAGTGGCTACTCTCATATTGCATCCCTTGGAACAGCAGCCCCTCCCTTTGCATGTTATGGAAATCAGTCCTTTCACCAGGGCTTCTGGTTGTCCTGGCACAACCAAAACCTGATTTTGCTTTAAGTTAGGAGAAGAGGAAGCTGCATACCAAATTTGGTGGCCCTAGCTTATACTATTTAGGAGAAGTTCTTGAACAAACAAACAGAATCTCAGACAGACACACAGACGCGCACACACTTATATATTAGGGCATAAGATTTCGTGAGATATAACTCACTTCCCAGATGCTCAGACCTTCTCTTATCTTCCTTTCTTAGAATAAGGCAAAACATCAAAGTAGTGCTGGAAGCTTCCATGCCCACAGAAGGAGTTTGGTGGGCAGGAGTCCTGAAGATTGCACTTTCCATCATCTAGTTGCTGAACTTAAAGACAAGACCTGCCAGATGGCACAATGCAGCAAACACTGAAGATATTCTTCTGCAGAGCATGGATGTGATGTTCACAGAATTTTCTGTAAAAGCTCATTCTTACCACACCTTCATCTGCATTAACCAAGAAAGCTGAAGATTTAGCCTCACAAGGGCTCCCAGTAGCTTTAGGTTTAGAAGTAAAAATTCTTACATAATGCCAGTCTACATACAACCATAGGATACCTACAACCATTGGATTTGAAGTAAATGTGTGAGAAAGATGCTCCTGCATCAGAAAGGGATTCCAAACCTTGGTTCTAGTAAAATTTTGGTAAAAACTTCATAATATATTGTAGTTGGATTTTTATAAAACAACTACTCCATTACCTGTCTAGAATGATATGTTATTTTATTTAATCAAATGCCTGTCAACTTTTTAGTAATCTGGTCAACCCAGAGCCATCTCCAGCAGCCCAGAAAGGGGAACAATCTGTTTTCCCACCCCATCCCCACACTCGGATGAATTTAATGAAGAGATCAGATCTGTCAACAAGATGGGTAGTTTTCACATAGGTCTGAATTAAGAATGTTAATAGGCAGGTAACTGGGTAATCGTGTAGTCGATACAATTTGTATCGACTACATCAGTGGTTCCTAACCTTTTTTATACTATGGACTGGGAAACTCATTCAAAAACTTTCAGCGATCGGTATAATAATATCTGCATATTTGTTGTGGCAATTAATTTATTCACATATTAGAATATTCGTTAATTTTAAGCAGTCACATGTTATTGTACATTGCATTTGCATGCACACAATAAGGGAACCGGGAGAGATGGAGAAGAATGGAAGGAAAAGGGAAGAAGGGGGCAAGAAGCGCGAGAGAAAGAGGGAACCAAGCCAGGGAGAGGCTGGGCTGAAAGCGGCGGGACGCTGACTCTGGCTCAGAGGGTTTCTCCCACCTTTGTCCCCTCACTCCACCCCAGCCACCTGGGTAGTGGCAGCCCCTGTTCAGCCCCAGCCACCCTGCCGGGAGTTTCCGAGCCGGCTTCCATAGCTAAGCACAACTGGGTGGCGGCAGATCCCTGTGTGCATGTGCTGGCTGGGCTGGGAGCAGCTGGAGGCCAGGGTTAGGCTCCTGCTGAGCGAAGAGGGAGCTGCCCAGTAGCGCCAGCACAGATGGGAGGAGAATAGGCTCTGGGGGTGGCTGTTTCCTTGGTCTCACCTCCCGCATGAGAAGCGGGTGGGAGACGGCCTGGGAGCACCCAGGAGCTTCTCCTCTGCTGCAGCCAGCACCTCCCTCTGAGCAGCGCTGGCCCCAGCCACTGGAGCAGCTGCCTTCCGTGCAGCCCCTAGAGCTGCAACTGGGGCCACAGTGAGGCTGCTCCAGTAGGGACAGTCTCACTATGGCCCCGGCTCCAGCCTCAGCACACCGGAGCCACCGCCTGCTACACCACTCACCATGCTGCTGCACAAGAAAGTGGGTGGGTGGAGAATTTTTGGTGCGCACACAGGCACGCACCTAAGGAACTATGCTCCCCAGTGGGTGGGGCTCAATTAGCAGATGGAGGCATGGCCTGAAAGTGTGATGTAGCCTGTCAAGCAGCAGTTTGCAGCCTGCTACTGGTCCGCGGACCAGCAGTTGGGAACCACTGGACTACATGACTAGTGGATAAGGGAAGGCGCTCAGGAGGAGTTACCCCTGCTGCTTGCTCCTACTACATTTAAACTGCAGAGCCGCACCGTGGGTAGCTCCTGGACCTGGTGCAATCTAGGACTGAGCTGGGCTTGCTCATTCCTAGCTTGCATCGGGTCCAGCAGCCCCTGTCTGTGGAGGCTCCCAGAGGGAAGCTGTGACATTCCCTTCTCCTCCCTCCCCCCCACGGACAGGGGCTGCTGCAGAGCAGCACCTGTTTGTGGTCAGCCTGGGCCGCCACAGATAGGGGCTGCCTCCAGACAGCGCATTCATGGCGGTCGGGGATGGCCACAAACAGGGTCTGCTCCGGTAGCAGCCCCTGTCCATAGGGGGCCCCGGTGGGGATTTGGGACCCCCTCCCCCCCAAAGGACTGGGGCTGCTTTGTCACAGAACCTCCTGTCCATGGGAGGTCCCAACTCCACACTGCTGACAGGGGCTGTTGCCGGAGCAGCCTCCCTGGCCCCCGCACACTGCTGCCTTTGATAGAGGCAGCAGCATGGGGGGAGCAAGAAGCACTGTGGAGATGATGCTGGGGGAACTGGCTTTTAAGCCGGCTCTCCCCAGCACCAGCTTCCCACGCCCCGCTCCATGCTGCCTCTGATATAGAGGCAGCAAGAAAGGAGGAATGCAAGTAGTCAACTAATCGACAACTCTTTTACATCCGTAATCTGATTCATAAAATCATTTAAAAGTATCATTAATACCATATATATATACACACTAATCTATTTACGATTTTGTATTGGTGCCCATGTGTTAAAATGAGAAGAAAGAGAATCCAGGGAACTACAGAACAGTCAGCCTAATCTTAGTCCCCAGAAAAATCATGAGGAGTTCCTCAAGGAATCTATTTTGAAGCACTTGGGAAAGGAAAGGGATCAGGAACAGTCAACATGGATTCATCAAAGGCAAGTCATGCCTACCAACCTAACTGCCTTTTATGATAAGGTAACTGGCTCTGTGGATATGGGGAAGCCAGTGGATGCGATATACCTGGACTTTAGCAAAGCTTTTGATACGGTCTCCTACAGTATTCTTGCAAGCAAGTTAAAGAAGCACGGAATGGATAAGTAGCCTGTCAGAGTGCCAGAAAGCTGTCTAGATCATCAGGCTCAAAGGGTAGTGATCAAACGGCTCGATGTCTAGTTTTTGGTTGGTATCAAGCAGAGTGCCACAAGGGTCAGTTCTGAGGCCAGTTTTCATCAACATCTTTATTAATGACCTGGATGAGGGGATGAATTGCACTCCCAGCAAGTCTGTGGATGACACTAGGCTAGGGGGAGAGGTAGCTATAGGGTCCAGAGTGACCTAGACAAATTGGAGGATTGAGCCAAAAGAAATCTAATGCAGTTTAACGAGGACTTGGGAGGGAAGAATCCCAAACTCTGCTACAGGCTAGAGACCGACTGGCTAAACAGCGGTTTTGCAGAAAAGAACCTGGGGATTACAGTAAACGAGATGCTGGATATAAGCCCACAGTGTGTCCTTGTAGCCAAGAAGACTAAGTGCATACTGGGGTGCATTAGGAGGAGTATTGCCAGAAGATTGAGGGAAGTGATTATTCCCCTTTATTCGGCATTGGTAAGGCAACATCTGGAGTATTGCATCCAATTATGGGCCTCCATTACAGAAGGAATGTGGGTTCAGTGGAGAGAGTCCATAAGAGGGCAACAAAAATTATTTGGGGGCTGGAGCACATGACTTATGAGGAGAGGCAGAGGGGTTTGAGCTTATTTAGTCCAGAGAAGAGTAGGAAGGGGGGGATTGACAGCAGCCTTCAACTACCTGAAAGGGGGTTCCAAAGAGGATGAAGAGAGGCTGTTCCCAGTGGTGACAGATGGCAGAATGAGGAGCAATGGTCTCAAGTTGCAATGGGGAAGGTCTAGGTAGGGTATCAGGGAAAACTATTTCAGTAGGAGGGCGGAGAATCACTGGAATGGGTTACCTAGGAAGGTGGTGAAGTCTCCATCCCTTGAGATTATTAAGTCTCTGCTTGACAAAGCCCTGGGTGAGATGATTTAGTTGGGACTGATCCTGCTTTCAGCAGGGGGTTAGACTCAATGACCTCCTGAGGTCTCTTCCAATGCTATAACATAACAGTGGCCATACTGGAGTCAGATCGATCTTCTGGCAATACTCCTCCATACTGGGTCAGACGAAAGGTCCATCTAGCCCAATATCCTGTTTTCCAACAATGGCCAATAACAGATGTCCCAGAGGGAGTGAACAGTAAAAGTAATCATCAAGTGATCTTGTTATTCATTTTCAGCCCCTGACAAACAGAGGCTAGGGAGACCATTCATACCTATTCTGCCTAATAAGTATTGATGGACCTATCTTCCATAAATTTATCTAGTTCTTTTTTTAACCCTGTTAAGATCCAGTCTTCACAACATCCTCTGGCAAGGAGTTCCACAGGTTGACTCTGTGCTGCATGAAGAAAATCTTCCTTTTGTTTTAAACCTGGTACCTACTAACAAATTGGTGACTCCTAGTTCTTATGTTATGGCAGGGGTGGAGAACCTTTTTTGAGTCAGGGGACACTGACCCATAGAAAAATTAGTTGGGGGCTACACACAAGTGAGAAATGTGTGTGTGGTGGGGAGACAAACCCTTACTGACATGGCCAATGACTGAGAAGGAAAAAGTCACTCCCCACATTCCCCTCACACAACAGAACCTAGGGAGGCACAGGCTAGTAGATTTTGTATGTTCCAGCCCTGCAATGAGGTGGCGGGGGGCTGAAGCATCAGCACAGGCTCCTCAATGCTGGGGAGAAGCCCGGAGCCTTGCAGGTTTGATCCAGGCAAGCTACAGGTCGCATCGGGGTCCTAGGCCTGAGCTTCTCCACCAGTGTGAAGGGAACAGGTAAATAACTTTTCCTTATTCACTTTCTCAACAGTCATGATTTTAAAGACGTCTATCATAACGCCCCCTTAGTCTCCTCTTTTCTAAACTGAAAAATCCCAGCCTTTTTAATCTCTCTTCATGGGTCACCCATTCTAAACCCCTTATAATTTGTGTTGCCCTTTTCTGAACCTTTTCCAGAGCCAATATATATATATATTTTTGAGATGAGGTGACCACATCTGTATGCAGTATTCAAAATGTGGGCGTACCATGGTTTTATACAGAGGCAATAAGATATTCTCTGTCTTATTCTCTATCCCTTTTTAAATGATTCCTAGCACTGTGCGCTTTATTGACTGCTGCTGCACACTGAGTGCATGTTTTCAAACTATCCACAATGACTCCAAGATCTCTCCTTTGAGTGGTTATAGCTAAACTAACCCGCATCATTTTGTATGTATAGTTGAAATTATTTTTCCAATGTGAATTACTTTGCATTTAAGAGCATTAAAATTAATTTGCCATTTTGCTGCCCAATCTTCTACTTACATACGAACATAAGAATGGCCGTACTGGGTCAGACCAAAGGTCCATCTAGCCCAGTAGCCTGTCTGCCGACAGTGGCCAGCACCAGGTGCCCCGGAGGGGGTGGACCAAAGACAACGATCAAGCAATTTGTCTCATGCCATCCCTCTCCAGCCTCTGACAAACAGAGGCCAGGGACACCATTCCTACCCCCTGGCTAATAGCCTTTTATGGACCTAACCTCCATGAATTTATCTAGCTTCTCTTTAAACTCTGTTTTAGTTCTAGCCTTCACAGCCTCCTCTAGCAAGGAATTCCACAGGTTGACTATGCGCTGTGTGAAGAAGAACTTTCGCTTATTAGTTTTAAACCCGCTACCCATTAATTTCATTTGGTGTCCTTTAGTCCTTATATTATGGGAACTAATGAATAACTTTTCTTTATTCACCCTCTCCACACCACTCATGATTTTATATACCTCTATCATATCCCCCCTCAGTCTCCTCTTTTCCAAACTGAAAGGTCCCAGTCGCTTTAGCCTCTCCTCATATGGGACCTGTTCCAAACCCCTGATCATTTTAGTTGCCCTTTTCTGAACCCTTTCCAAGGCCAAAATATCTTTTATGAGGTGAGGAGACCACATCTGTACACAATACTCAAGATGTGGGCGTACCATAGTTTTATACAAGGGCAGTAAGATATTCTGGGTCTTATTTTCTATTCCTTTCTTAATAATTCCTAACATTTTATTTGCCTTTTGAGATCTGTGAGATCCTTTTGAAGCTCTTCACTATCTGCTTTGTTCTCAACTATCTTGACCAGTTTAGTATCATCTGCAAATTTTGCCACCTCCCTGTTTACTCCTTTCTCCAAATCAGTTATAAATAGTTAAATATGATTGGTCCCAGGACAGATCCTTGGGGGACACCACTAGTTACCTCTCTCCATTCTGAAAATTGACCATTTATTCCTACCCTTTATTTCCTGTCTTTTAACCAGTTATCAATCCACAAGAGGATCTTCCCTCTTACCAAATGACAACTTACTTACTTAGGAGCCTTTGGTGAGGAACCTTATCAAAGGCTTTCTGGAAATCTAAGTATACTATATCCACTGGATCCTCCTTGTCCACATGCTTGTTGATCCCCTCAAAAAAACTCTAGTAGATTAGTACGGCATGATTTCCCTTTACAAAAAACACATTGACTTTTCCATAACAAATTATGTTTATCTAGGTGTCTGACAATTCTATTCTTTACTACAGTTTCAACTAATTTGCCCATTACAGACATTAGACTTACCTATCTGTAATTGCCAGGATCATCTCTAGAGTCCTTTTTAAATATTGGCATCACATTAGCTATCTTCCAGTCATTAGGTACAAAAGATGATTTAAAAGATAGGTTACAAACCATAGTTAATAATTTCGCAATTTCACAATTTGAGTTCTTTCACAACTGCTGGGCGAATGCCATCCGGTCCTGGTTACTGTTAAGGTTATCAATTTGTTCCAAAAACCTCCTCTAATTACCCCTTGATCTGAGATAATTCCTCAGATGTTACCTAAAAAGAATGGCTCATTTAGTGTCTCCATAATGATCTTATTGTCTTTGAGTGCTCCTTTACCATCTCGATCATCCAGTGGCCCCACTAGTTGTTTAGCAGGCTTCCTGCTTTTCGTGTACTTAAACATTTTGCTATTACTTTTTGAGTTTTGGCTAGCTTTTCTTCAAACTCCTTTCTGGCTTTCCTTATTATATTTTTGCACTTAATTTGACAGAGTTTATGCTCCTATTTTCCTTACTAGGATTGAACTTCCACTTTTTAAATGATGCCTTTTTATCTCTTGCTGCTTCTTTTACTTGGTTGTTAACTTTTGTGGTTCTCTTACAGTGTTTTTTAACTTGGGATATACATTTAAGTTGGGCTTCTATTATGGTGTCTTTGAAAAGTTTCCATGCAGCTTGAAGGAATTTTACTTTTGTCACTGTACCTTTTAATTTCTGTTCAACTAACTTCCTCATTTTTGTGTAGTTCCTCTTTCTGAAATTAAATGCCACAGTGGTGGAATGCTGAGATGTTTTCCTCCACTACAGGGATGTTAAAATTTTATTACATTATGGTCACTATTCCCAAGTGGTCCAGTTATATTTATCTTGGACCAGATCCTGTGTTCCACTTAGGACTAAATCAAGAATTGTCTCTCCTTTTGTGAGTTCCAGAACCAACTGCTCCAAGAAGCAGTCATTTAAGGTATCAAGAAACTTTCTCTCAGCATCCTGCTCTGAGGTGATGTGAACTCAGTCAATACAGGGATAGTTTAAATCCCCCACATTGATTTTTTTTAAATTTTGATAGCCTCTCTACTCTCCCTTAGCATTTTATAGTCACTTTAACTAGCCTGGGTCAGGTGGTCAGTAATCTATCCCAACTGCTATATTATTATTATTAGAGCATGGAATTACTATCCATAGAGATTCTATGGAACATTTTGGTTCATTTAAGATTTTTACTTCATTTGATTCTACATTTTCTTTCATGTATAGTGCCACTCTCCCACCAGCACAACCTGTTCTGTCCTTCCAATATATTTTGTACCTGGGTATGACTGTTCCATTGATTGTCCTCATTCCACCAAGTTTCTGTGATACCTATCATACCAATATCCTCCTTAAATATGAGGCATTGTATGTAGTTCACCCATCTTATTATTTAGACTTCTAGTGTTTGTGTATAAGCACTTTAAAAATTTGTCACCATTTAGCTATCTGCCATTTTCCGACGGGTCTGAATGACACTTTTTCATTTGACTATTTCTCATCTGATATTACCCATATTTTATCACCTTCCAGCCTCTTCTCCTTATTAGAACATAGGGAATCTCTATTAATAGACTACCCTAAGAGATGTCTCTGTTCAATCCATGTGCTCGGCTTTCCCCCAGCCCTTAGGTTAAAAACTGCTCTACAACCTTTTTAATATTAAGTGCCAGCAATCTGGTTCCATTTTGGTTTAGGGAAAGCCCATTCTTCCTATATGGCTCCTCCCATCCCAAAAGTGCCCCCAGTTTCTAATAAGTCTAAATTCCTCCTCCCTACACCATTGTCTCATCTATGCATTGAAACCCTGCAGTTCTGCCTGCTTACATGACCCTGCGTGTGGAACTGGAAGCATTTCAGAGAATGTTACCATTGAGATCCTGGATTTCAATCTCTTTCCTAGCAGCCTAAATTTGGTTTCCAGGACCTTTCTCCCATCCTTCCCTATGTCACTGGTAGTTACATGTACCATTACTGCTGGCTCTTCCCCAGCACAACACACAAGTCTATACAGATATCTTGAGAGATCCGCAACCTTTGCGCCAGGCAGGCAAGGCACCGTACGTTTCTCCTGGTCATCGCAAACCCAGCTATCTATGTTTCTAATGACCCAATCCTTTATCTTTTCCTAATGACTGAGTATACCTCTCCGAGGGAAGGAACTCCAGTGTGGGAGGATACCACATCATCATCTGGAAGGAGGGTCCCAACTATGGGACCATGTTCTCCTTTCCTGAGCCTTTCACCCTCCTCAACAGCACAGGGGCTGTCTGACTGGAGATGAAACAGTTCTACAGTGTCCCGGAAAGCCTCATCTATGATCATCATCAGGGCTTGACAAACGGCAGCAAAACCTACTCGCCAGCCCCGCATTGCGCATGCACAAGACCCGCATTGCGCATGTGTGCGGCGCCGGTGAAGGGGCGACCGGCTGAAATCTACTCGCCATGGGCGAGTAGATTCAGTGATTTGTCGAGACCTGATCATCATAATGCTTCCCAACCCTGGCTCCCATCCCTCACATTGGGAATGGGGCTGCCTGCTGGATCCCAAGCACAGCACAAGCCACCAGCTGCACAGGCAGGCTGGCTGCTGGAGCTAGAGCAGTCTTCTGCCCGCAGCAGGTCATGGCGGGGGACTGCTCCCCAGTAACCAGTTAACCATCTCCCAATAAGCATCATCCAGTAAGGGGTGATGCCGACCACAGAACCAGTAACCATTCATATCCCTAGTTCAAGCTCCTTCTCAGAGTAGCATGCTGGGAAAAAGTGATGCCTCTAGCAGGCTTCCATGACTCTCTGCCCTCTCTGTTTATGGGAAGCTCTGCCAAAGCTCTGCAAGGAAGAGACTTTGCCCCCTCCCTCCTCGCCCCGCTGCTGCTGGTGAGTGCACAGGGGCAGAGGGATGTGGAGCCGGGGGATGGAGGATGTGGGAGCAGGATGGGAGGGATCAGGGGTTGCACTGAGGGGCATGAGGTGATACAGGGGATCAGGCCGGGGGGATCAAAGGGCTGAGGGGAGCAAGGCTAGAGCAGAGGGAAGGGGGGGGGGAGAGAGATACAATTTTACTTTGCAGAAGCTGCACTTCTCCTTTACTCCCCACTTCTTTGCCTCCTTCCCCAACTAGCTATTTGGCTCCATTCTCACCCTTTCGCCTTTTCTGCTCCAATCCCCTCCTGCCCCCAAACTCCCTCTTGTATCCCCACCCCACACCCTCTTCTGCCACTAAACTCCCTTCCAGACCCTGCACCCCACCTCCCACCCATATCCTGCATCCCTATCCCACTCGCTGGCAGCCCTGTCCCACACATTGAGCCCCTCATTTTTGTTCCCACCCTAGGGCCTAAGTGGGTCCACAAAGTCCACTAACTCTGGAACCCCACAGTAAATCTGGCCTATGGGAAGCCCTGTAGCTCAGTCCTCCCTGCCCCTTCCCCTCACCCCTTGGGGACTGGAATGCCAAAGGAGTGAGGTGTCTCAGTTGGGGGCCACATCAGTGAGGGTGGGGGGGGTTTGAGAGGAATTTTTTTGCTTCTCACTTGTGTGGTCCCCGACTGATTTTTCTGTTAGTCAGTGGCCAGACTGAAAAGAGTTTCCCACCCCTCCCATAAATAAAGAAAACACTGAAACCTTTTGGGTTGGACATAATATTTTACTTTATTTAAAATTAAGTTTGATAAACTAACATGAGAAAGATAATGCTTAATGTGTTTAATAATTTAAATTAAACCATTCTCCCCAGCTGCAGCACTAGCAAAATGGCTTGGGTGTAATTATATAATTAATGGTGTTTCCATTAGCAACGTGTAGTCTGTAGAAAGATCTGGAGAAGGCAAGGCCTCAAGAAAGGGGTGAGGTCTCAGGGAAGGGATGGGGTAGATCCTGGCTTGCCCTGACATTTAAAAAGTGATCTTGGGTATACAAAGGTTGGAGACAACTGGTTTAAAAGGTGGTCCACATTTTGTATTACTGTGATTTCCTTTAGAAAGTTATTTCACAATTGAAGCCCTTTAACTAACAAAGTTTTATCTCTGGATCGCTCATGCTTTTATTTTTGACTTTGTAATCTGCACTGAGCCAGAGAAGTACAAGTCCATTTGACTGGGCAAGATATTCAGCTGAGGTAAACCAGCATAAATCCACTGACTTCAGTTGCTGTAAATCAGCATAGCCTCACTGAAGATCTGGCTCAATCCCTTTAACAAGACCTGTTAAGTCTGCAGATTAGATCCTTGAACAGGCAGCAAAGACAGACAAAAAGCCAATGGAGTGACTGGAAGATGTCTCTCATTTGTGCCCAACCTGTGGAAGATGCAGGCAATCACATTCTGCTCAAGTTGGAGTCTTGCAAAAATAAAAAACCTCAAACCCACAATAAATGTTTTCAAAATGTTTGACAAAAACATCTAACAAAAGATAGCATGTTTGAGTCTATTAATGTGGAATGCTCTTTGTGATTAGAATCTTTTTCTTGTTTACAAATCAGAGCCAGGCTCTCTATTAAAGCACAAAATGACATGAAAACTATCCCTACTTAAAATGTGATCAAGACCAACATATTCCTACAAGGAAATTCATGTATACAGCATGACCATAATCCTTTCCCCAGACTTGTGATCTTTTTCATGTGACTATCACATTCAGTGCTAGGAATATATTACTTTGAAATGTTAAGTCATGCAGCTCTAACTGTCGTGGTTAGTATTCATTGGTATCGTTTTTTTGAGAGGATAAACAGCTTAAGTGACCTGTGATCATAACATGATGCTGATACTAGTTTACCAAATCACCCAGTCAATCTGCTTCATTTCTGAAGTCCAGCACCAGGCATTAACCATAAAATTATTTAAAACCAAGATAAATACTCAACTGAAAAACAAACGACTCCTCCCAAAGTGTGTACGTGTGTGTGTGTGTATATTTCTTTATAATAGTACATAAGAGTCTCAATACATGGAAAAGAGGAGCTCACATAATCCCAAGCATAAGAACATGCCTCTTGTGTTCCAAGTTTTCAGTCTATTTACAGCAGCAGCTCTCAAATTCTTTTAAATTATTTTAGTTTTACCATCAGGCCCCATTTTTATCAAAGAAAATATGCTCAGATTCCACTTTTATACACCCCCCACAATTAGGAACATAAAATCCTGTTTAATCAGTTAACTGATTGTCAGGTTTAACTGGCTAACCGATTAAGCGAGATCCCAGGAGAGGGACTACTCCAGCCTGGCTGGAGCAGTCCACAACTTGCGGGGTGGTAGAGGCAGGGGAGGAGAAGCTGTGGAGCAGGAGCAGCCCTCCACCCCCAGTGGACTGCACAGGAGGGGGGGATGCTCCTGGACACCGGGTCACTGGTTTACCAGTTACCTTTTCAAATTCCTGTACACAATAATCATGTATGAAGTATGCATAAATTCTAACCCATTTCAGAGGGATGCACACAGCTTATTCCAACAGGGAAAAACTGACAAGTGCACAGAAATCTCCTCAAGAGTACAAAGTCACAAGGTTGTGGGGGGAGGAAGAGGTGGGAGAGAGTAGGGTAGGAGACAGATCAGACTCAACAAGGAGTTTCAGTCCGAGTCTCTGAGCTCTTCCAAAACAAATATATTATTTCATATCAACATTAATACAGTATTAACAGTGACTGCAAACAACTTGTGATTCAGGCAGACTTGAACTAAAATAGGTTCAGAAGGAAATCAAATTTTATTTCCATCACCACCTATACTAGAGTACAGGAATGTAACAAGTGATAACGTGCTAAGCATCCCCCATGAAGTAGGCTCATCCTCCTAGAGTTTTGTATTGAAATGACACCTGAGTTGTGTCTTGTGAGATGTGGTTCTAAATTGTTCAGTATAGGATTCTTCAAGTACCTTATTTATAATTCAGTTCCTAGATGTCACAGTAAACATAAATTTGTTATAAATAGCTGTCTAAAAGGAAATACAGGCACAGATAACTAGCTATCAGCAGGAAAGCATTTTCTATTAAAAAGCAAATTGAAGTTTGCAGAAAAGATACCTTTCTTAATATTCACTTTAAATGAAATTTACAATTATATACCAAATTAACAAAGATTTTGAAATGTTCTTAAATGGACTATAAAAGCAAGACATTAAATTTTTCTACTGTTAGCTTAGCTCTTTGCATAAAGAGTGATGTTAAATAAATGCACACAGCAAACAAACTGAAGAAAAATATTCTCTATTTTTCAGCTATAGAAGTCATTGGTAGAAAGTCTGGCAGAAGTGTGATTTTTTTAAGTCGACTGACTTTACAGAGAAAGCACTGTGGAAACGGTTCCTAGCAATCAAAATGATAATCCCTTATAATTGTGAAAAGATAATGATTTGGTGGAGATTAGACAGTTGCTTTCATGTCAACAGTTTAAAACCAGTATAAGGGTGTTTGCTCCTTTTCCTAATCCCCTGTGTGTATTCTCACTCATTTATTTCATTTGTGTTTTGTCATTGCATAGGCAGTACAATTCCAAGGATCTGGCTCAGCAGCAGACACGTTCCACATGGTGAGAGAGAGAAAGAGAGAGAGAGAGAATCAAATTTTAATAGTTACTATATAGAAATTGTTTTAGATTTAAAATCTTGTGTCTAAATTTAAAGGAAAATATTTAGAAGTTACTTTAGTAATGCGTGTCAGCCTACACATTACTATTGCAATTTCTCAACGTATCCAGATCACACACTGCTGTTTTTGTTTGGCTTTTAAGTGGATTCTTTAGAGTGAAACTTCAGAAATAAATATTATTTTTAATTTTCTAAATGTCAACCTTAAAACAAAGACAAAACCATTAACACCTACTGCACCGGTGCCTAGTTATTCTAAAGAAAAGAAAGAAATGCAGTACTATTGAAAAGCATTATAGGAAATTAATTTAAAATGAGTCTACTTACATTTTTAGTTTAGTATATCAAGTATTTGACTGATACAAGCTTTTGGATATATCATTTCAAAAAAATATATTTTCCACAGATGCATCAAACTATTAATTTTATATATCTTTATCTGATTTTACTCTTATTTCTCACCCAGCTCCTTGCATTTGCTGTACTCCTTGTTTCGAGTGCAACTGGTTGCAGATCTATGTAATACTCATTCATTTGAAGTCCTACAACTCAAGAGGAGGAGCACTTTGCAAGAACAGGCCACTAACTAATTGTGCCAAAGCTGTATTTTCTATATTAATATCAGATAAAAACCTAGAGCAGGTAGGAAGCATATTTGCATAAGCATAACTAAACATGCCACAAACATTTTAAAAGATTAAAATGGGACACACTGCATTTCAAATACTTCACAACACACAAGAAAACTGATCTTAAATAAACCCAGATAACATTCTGTCAGCCCAAATCACTAGATACAGCATACTAGCAGATGTACCTGGCATTGCTCGGGTCTATAACTGAAGGAATTTGGTTTTTTTGGAAAAATAAATGAAAAACATATGTGTGTTACTGTATTTCAAATGACTATTTTCCAAAAATGAAGGGAAATGAAGGCTAGGTGGAGAGTTTGGGAATGGGCAGGGGGTAGGTGGCTTAGGGCAGACGGTTAGGGTGTGGGGGCTCATGGTAGGGAGAGGGAATGCTTAAGTCAAAGCAGGTGGGAGGTACAGGAATCAGAGTAGGAGGCTCAGGACAGGGATCAGGGAGGTGGAGGAGGGGAGGCTTGCTGGGGCCACCCATGGCAGTGAGGGTGGTACTGCTCTGGCAGTGATTCCTCCCAGGGGTCCAGGGCAGTGATCCCGTCAGCAGCCCCTCCCCACCAGATGCCCTACCCTGCAGCCTGTCTGGGGAAGACCAGGCTCTGGAGGCTACTGCCCCCTTCAGCGCCCTCCACCCCACAGCTTGCAAGCTGTTGAGGGGTGAGGAGGGACAGTGTCTGTAGACCGCTGCCTCTCCAGTTGCACCTCCCCTCCCCTACCTGCAGCCTTCAGGTTGTCTGGGGGGTGGGGGAAAACCAGGCTCCAGAGGGCCTCCCCCCCACAATGGTCTGCAGGCTGGTCTGGGCAAGTGAGGCTCTGGAAACTGCCACACCCCCCAGCAGCCTCCCTCCACCATGCAGGCTGTCTGGGGGGCAGCAGCGTCCGGAGACTGCTGCCCACTCCAGTTGCCCTCTCCCCCCACGGCCTTCAGGTTGTCTGGGAGATGCAGCGTCTGGAGGCTGCTGCCCCTCTCTTGCTTATCTGGGAGAAGAGTGGATGAGGCTCTGGGGGCCGCCCCTTCCTGAAGCAATACTTCCGCGAAATGCAAGCTGTCTGGAGGGATGAATGTCCGGGGGCTGACCCCTCCTGCAGGGCCCCCCGCAGCCTACAGGCTGTGTGTGTGTGTGGGGGGGGAGGATGAGGCTCAGGGGGCTGTCCCTCAATAGTCCCTCTGCAGCCCTCAGGCTGTCTGGGAGGGGCGAGCTTCCCCCTGCAGCACCCTCCACCCCCCCCTCCCCCCACGGCCTGCAGGCTCTCCCGGGGGATGGGCAGGCTCCAGATTTGGGGTAGGAGGGCTCCTTACCAGTGTGCTAGCAGGCAAGACACTGAAGCCCTAGCACAGCTGACCACTCTCTTGGTGCTTCACTTGCTCCCAATGGCCACTCTCAGCATTGCGTCCCTCCATTCTCTGTGCCCTTCCCTTTCACATTCCTTCGCTCTCTGTCCCCTCACTTTCCATTAGGGATGTCAACGAGTAAACTACTACACCCCAGACTTATCGGTTAATTCTGTTGACTACATGCATCCTTCCTCCTTGCTGTCTATCAAAGGCAAAAAGGGGGGAGGTGGTGTCCCCCACTACCCCTGTGCTGCTGCCTCTGATAGACAGGCAGCAGTGTAGAGGGTGAGGGGGGCAGGTGGGAGCTGATACACTCAAGGAGCCAGCTTTTAAAGTAGCTCTCTGCATGTGTGGCTCCATGGACCCATCTGTCCCCCCTCTTGCTGATTCCTACAGAGGCAGCAGGGAAGGGGACAGGCCGGAGCCTCCTCTACAAAAGGCAGCAGCACAGGAGGGAGGAGGTGGGCAGGGGAGGCTGCTGTGGAGCAGCCTCTGTCTGCGGCAGGCCAAGACTTGCTGCGGACAAAGGCTGCTCCGCATCCCACGGAGCAACCTGGGTCCATGGCAGCAGCCCCTGTCTGCAGGGGGTCTGAGCTTGGGTGCCCTGCATACAGGGGCTGCTGCCAACCTGCGCTGCTGCCTCTGTATCAGAGATAGCAGCGTGGGGTGGGGCGGCAGGTGGGAGCTGAACTACGCACAGGGAGTTGGTTTTTAAACCAGTTCCCCTCGCAGACCAGCTCCCGCCTGCCACCCCAGGCTGCTGCCTCGGATGGAGATGACAGCTCTACCTCTAAAGATTAAAAGTAAGCCAGTTACCATAAAAGAACAAAATTTTCAACAGGCCTCAGCAACATTTACATCCACAAATTAGTATTTGTACACATAATTATCTATTTTATATGGCAAATGTGGATTCTGTGCATGAGCAGATGGATTTGGGGGTGTGAGGAATTAAAAGTTAAACTATTCCAACATTTTTTATTTTGCAAGAATTTTAGCTTAAGATAAAAAGTAGGAGGTTTCAGTACTCCTTTCTTTAGGAAAATAATTAAAAAGTACAAAGGTAAAACTTGATTGAAATTGATTATTTAAATCAATGTTTCCTGCTTTGCTAATTTAAACCATGATAAAAACAGATGACAACTTTCTTTTATTTAAAATCACTTCACCCTGTGTTCAATCTTTATGCTAACAAATGTGACCCATAAAAAATCTTATTAATGTAAGCCCACATTCATCAATAGTTTAGTCTAGTTATTAAATGTAAGTCTGACCCTGAGAAGTGCTGAACTCTCTCAATGTTCATTGGAATAAAAAAAATGCTTAACACTGTCCTCTGAGGTGCTCAGCTCCTGAGTGTAACACCACTTTTTCTGATTTCTATATGTATTAAAATGCATAACAGATTATTTTATTCTACTCGGCCTATTACAGAGGGACTTCATTAACTTTTTGTGCTATCTATTCACTCAATTTGTCCCTCTTAAAATCATAACTTGTCCCTCTGCAGAGGTCATCTAGATGGAGTAGAAACAGCAAACGTCTAGCTACCGATACCTTAGTCCTCAATTGGACTTTGACTCCAAGTTTTGGAAAAATCCCATAATGTGATGCTCTACACAATTATTTTTAGTAATTTCACATGTCTCGCTGATTATCATATCATCAGCCAACATAACAGTGCATCATGTACAAAGTGTAATAAATAATTGGAGAGAAAAGAAAAACTCAGGTTCTTTTACTATCTCATTAAGAAATACTCAGTTAAACTGCTTATATTTTCTGTATCATTCAAAATGCTTCTTCACAGATAAAATAAATTCAGTATGAAAAAATGTTTACCTTCGAGAAAGATGGTAGCAGGAGAAAAATTCTTGGATACTACTTTGGTCATTACCATGCAGTCAAAGGAAAGCATTTGTTGAAGGCTTCAGAAATTTAAATGTTCTTCTCCCTCTGCCCGCCTGCCTATCCACCCACCAAAAAGTATATGTAGAGGTAGGGTTTGAGAGTATGCTTTGTGAAAAGCATAAAAATGAGGGATCATCATGGTATTTTCCCATCACCACTAGAAGTTACTGAAAAGCACAAGTTTACATAACTGATGCTGACCAAAATTAAGCAACAATCCTAGAAGTGTTCCAACACTTGTGTATTTGTATAATATTTATCTGACACACAGCTAGGTGTATGGCTACTACCCTGAATGGAAATAAGTCTCATCTCCCATTAAAAATCGTCTTGTTATAATATGCAATTAACACCTCACCTCACAAGGCAGTTTCTAACCTATATTGTGAATTTAGAGCAAGTAATCAAGTTACAGTAAAAGACTAACCTAAATTTCTGTAGATGCCTTTTTAGGCACTGCCAAAACACTCAGGAAATGACACTTTTCATATTTCAATTTTACTAGTAGGTTGAAAATGTAATGGTATTTTGTTGTCTAACTCCAAAAACGCAATGGTGCTTCTTTTCTAGTTCAATTTTAATATGCATTAACAAGAAAGCACTTCCTTTAAAAAAAAAAAATCAACACACAATACAAAAAAATAGTTCCCCTCAATAAATGATTGCTTTATTACTTTATGAGCCAACATTCCAGTCCAAAGGTTAAAAGTACCACAATTCTTTGTTCTCTTATAAGAAAAATGTTAAATCAACATTTCCCTTTCACACTGGAAATCCTAAAAAGGAGTTCCAGGAGTCAAAGAATGCCTTTTGAAGATGAACTAAAATATTTTTTACAACATTTAAATATAACTTCTTACTTCTGGAGTAATACTTTCATTTTATACCATAAACTTAATTATACAAATACAAAATAAAAAACACATTTTAAATTATATATTTCACAATAAATAGCTGTAGCTACAGTCATTTTTAAAAGTCATAAAAGTCCCTTTACCTTAACTCATCACACTAAGAGCATTCACGCATTTTCTTAATTCCAAGCATCATAAACCCTGTTACACATTCCTCTCTGCATTATTCAAACATATCATGTGCTCAGTGAAGTCATTTGACATAAGGATTGTGCCATGAATCCACTACACAGAAAATGAACTTCTATCGGTACTTAAAATTTTTATATTTCAAGTCAGAAATGCACAAAATTAAGATAATCATGAGGAAGTATATGCTTAACAGTCCATGAATTCTAGCAGTAAAAGTATATCTTAATTTATATACATTCTCCTCATGCTATAGTAATGAGTCTCAATAAAAGAACCAAGTAAAAGAGTCCCTGTTACGTAAATATGAACAAAATAACCAAATGTACAATATATTCACAAACATTTAGAAGTTAACTGAGAGCACAACATCATTAACAACTAATTTTTTCATGGTCTCTATGCATACAGATTCTATTCACTTCAACAAAGCTACAGATTAAGTAAATGAGAGTACAGGACAAATTAATAATCCAGAATATAGAGCCTCTCTAAATGCCTATGTCAAATGCAGCCCAGGTTAGTAGTGACCACAAGTGTTTGACACCAGAAGCGTTTGACTCACTGACAGCTGGGGCTGGTCTGGGTCAGCTGAGTTGGGCCTGTGGGGCTTAAAACTGCAACAAACATTTGGGCTCAGACAAGAGCAGGGGCTCTGGAACCTTCGCCTGGTGGGGCTCCAGAATTAAGACTCTAGTTCAAACAAATACACATCTATTTTACAACTCCACAGTCCAAGCCCTGGGCCAGTCACAGGTGTTTAATTGCTATATCACAGATGTACAGGATGATACATAAGTGAACTGTATTTTAGAAAAAAACAACAGCCATCATAGCTGAAACTAGCTAGCATATGAATTAAGTGCTAAGCAGAGGCCAATGAACAGTACAGTAGGACAGAGGTTCCCAAACTTTTTGACACGGGGACCAGTAAATCCATTCACAAGCTTTTGGAGGACCGGTAACATTCATTTGCATATTTATTAATGAATATTCAAATAAGTTGTTTCTGGTCCTCCCAAAGCCCCCAGTGCCAGCTTTAGCAAAGCTTTGGATACGGTCACCCACAATATTCTTGCCAGCAAGTTAAGGGAATATGGATTGGATAAATGGACTGTAAAATAGATAGAATGCTGGCTAGACCAGGGTTTCCCAGACTTTTTACTTTAGTTGGAACCCATTTTTTTTCAGTACTGTTTTTTGCAGCCCAAAAATATAAATGCATATAAAAAAAAAGAATTAAAAATGAATAATTTTTTAGTGTTTCACCCGGCAGCATCCTCTGCCCAGCCTTGGCCAGGGCTTGGGGGACCGAGTGCGGCACGGGCAGTCCAAGAGGCGGGAGCAGGAGCAGATTGGGGGTAAGGTATCTGGCTAGGAGGGAGGGTGCAAGGAGGGGTAGGGTTGCCAGGTGTCTGGTTTTGTACCGGACAGTCCGGTATTTGAGGGTTCTGTCCGGGAAACAAATTGAGAAAATATAGGACATATAAAATGTCCGGTATTTTCTAATTAGGTAAGTTTTATTATTATTAGGTGTATCAGTCCATAGCTGCAAACTGCCTGGCTGGTAGATGTGCTCACGCTGCGTGAGTGTCTACCAGCCAGGCAGTTCACAACTACTTGAGGGAGGGTATGGGGGGGGCAAAACGGAATCCCCGGGGCCAGACTCACTCATGTGCCCGGGTCTGCATGTGCCCGGGTCAGTCCCATTTCCAGCCAGCCAATTCGCCCCCCCCCCCCCCGCCCCTGCAGCTTCTCCTCCTGATCTCCCCCATCCAGCCCTGCTGCCCCCATCCAGCCCTGCTTCTGGCAGCCAGTTTCCCCCCGCTCCCCACCGATCTGCCCTGGCTAGCCACGCTCCCTCCGACAACCCCCCTCCCAGCCCCACTTCCCCCACCACCTCCCAGCCAGCCGATTCTCCCCCGCTTCTCCTCTGGCCAGCCCCACTGTCCCCATCCAGTCCTGCTTCCGGAGGCTGGTTCTCCCGTCGTCCTCCTCCCGATCTCCCCCATCCAGCCCCCTCCCCCGTTCCTGCCCCCCGTCCAGCCCTGCTTCCACCAGCTGCCCGCCCAAGACCCCCCTCCCCCCCTCGATCTCCACTGGACAGCCCCGCTGCCCCCAACCCTGCTTCCCAGCAGCCAGTCCCCCCCCCCAATACACACACCTACTCCCAGCCCACCCCGCTCCCCTCCCGGCAGCCACGCTGAGGCCCGGTATTTTTTTCCCACGGCCCGGTACTGGGCCACGGCCCATAGTTTGGGAAACGCTGCAGTAGGATACTGAATTATCCTTTTACCTCTATGAGTGGTACCCCACAGATCAGTGCTCAGGTGAATTGAGGCAGCAATAAGTACAACACTTTTCTTTCCATGACTGTCAATCTGGCACCTTCCATGAGTAAATTCACAGACAGGGGTTTTAGGCTATAAAAAAATTGTTAAAACCCAGATGCTGAGTGCTCAGTTTAAGCACTGAAGTAAGCTCTTTTTTTTAAATTAGCATTCAGTATGAAATGAGGAAATAGCTGACAGTATGGAACAGTGCTAAGTAATTAAATGATTGTCTTACAAGCCACTAGGGATGTAAATGGTTAACCAATTAAACGATAAGCCTCACCCATTAAGGGTGAGGCATTCCGGTTAACTGGTAGGGGCTGGAGCAGCTTCCTGCCTGCCCTGGGCAGGGGGCTGCTCCAGCCCCTGAGGGGCCCACCGCAGGCAGGTTTGCTCTGGCCAACTGGAGCAGCCCTGGCCCAGCCCCCACAAGTTAGATGCTGGCTCCCTGGGAGCGGGAGCCATTGCCAGTCTCATTGCGGCAGCCTGCTGGACCCACTCCCAGGGAGGCTTCACTGAATACTGCAGTGCACGCAGCCAAGCCTCCCTGGGAGCTGCAAGCTTATATACTGCAGAGCCGGCAGCTCCCAGGGAAACTTCACTGCGGGTTCTTCAGTACTCAGCGAAGCCTCCCCGGGAGCGGGTCCGGAAGGAATAACCATTAGGATTTTTAGCAGTTACAGTTACATTTTTAAAGTACTTTTTACATCCTTACCAGCCACCTTCATAGAAAAAAAATACAGCTGGTACATGTATGTACTTGCTCTGTAGAGAAGACTGCTAATTATTACATTCACAGCTATAGAACTGACATACTGCTACCATTCAAAGCAACTTTATGACCGGACAATATTAAACAGCACATCTTGGTTCCACTTCAAATGATGAGCTAACGTTAAGATGTCACACTAATGCTACCCACAAAACAAAACAAGTTTTTTTAAAATCACAAACTGAATGTGATCATTCTATTTGTATGATCATTCTGAAAAATGCTTAAAATAAAATTAATCAAAATTACTTTTTCTTTATGCTACATCTAGGTTGGACTATCAATATTAAAAGTGACTACATGCACCATTGCTAACAATTAGATCTAGTAAAGGGAAAAGCTATCTATAGATAGTCTTCAATTATCTCCATTGCATCAGATTACATTTCCAGTTATCATGCACTCATAGGATTATTTTAATCCATGTAGTAGTGATCACGGCACTTTAGCCCTAAATGAAAGGTTAACAGAGTTTGGTTTACATAACTGCTACAAGTTGGGTGATCACCTCACATTCACAGGGTGACAGAGTCTATCTGGACAAAATGTTTTATTACAGAAGCATTTGCTAGCAGCTGTAGTTAGGTTCTTCCACTGATTCTATAATAAATCTCTAGTTTTGAAGTGTTTATAATCTGTCTGAAGAAATTCTGCACTAAACTCTGACATCAAACCTTTGTCGAAGCCATTGAACTTCTATATAAATTAAATCCCCAAATTTATTTTTAATAATTTTTAAAAAATTAGGCAGGCACTAAAAAGGCTATAAATTGAAATATTTATAGAGTGAGTTAAGTCTGATATTTTGGACATAGCTATAGTCATTCATCCATTTTCAGTAAAATATAACCATTAGATTTCAGAACACCAAGATTAACAAAAAATCAATTATGACTATTATAAAAAAGACTCCCCACTATTTGAAGATTTTAAACTTTGCCCATTATGAGCAGTTCACAGCTGAACATTTATGGAGGCAGAATATAAGGAAATAACCAGGTGATTTACACAGCTCTTGCCCAAACTGTTTTTCCCAGTTTGTGAATGTTTAATGTGTTTTTAATAAATTTATTTATTTTTTATTTCTTAATGTCAAGAAGGTACGAGTTAGGGATGTAAGAGACTAGCCAAGTGACTATGACTACTTGCTTCCCCTTCCCCTGGCTCCCTCTGTATCAGAGCCAGCAAGTGGGGGAAAAGGAGGAGCTGGTGCTGGGGGAGCCAGAAAAAAAGCTGGTTCCCCCCAGCACTGTCTCCACAGTGCAGGACAAAGGCAGAGGAGGCAAAGCCACAGGTCCCAGGAGCAGCACAAGCCAGGACTATTCAGCACCACTCTGCCTGGCTTGCACTGCCCCCAGGAGCGAACCCCACTGTGGCTCTGTACTTTAAAAGTAGTAAGAGCCTGGAGGGCTCCCCCCTTATTGACTAATCAAGTAGTCCATGGAAATTCCATTGACTACTCAATTAGTCAATTAACCTATAGTTAACATCCCCAGTACAAGTGTCAATATAAATGACAACAGTCATTATCTAAAGCATACACGCTAAAAAAGGCACTCACTCACCAGTGGCAGTAAAAAGCTTTCTCCAGAAAGTAAGCAGAACCATTAGTTATACAATCAACAAACCTGGAGATTTTCTCATTAAGATATACAATAGCTGAAACATTCTCAAAAGGAGCAATAAAACTGACAACGGTTTGTTGGCTTTACTTTGCTGCTGGTCAAACTGTTCTGGGAGTCTGCCTGTTCCACTCCCTTCATTCAAAAGAACTCCCAGCAGTGGCAGACAACGATCTCTACTAGAGATGTTAGTGTGTAGTAGATTACAAGATTAACAGATAAACCTAGGTTTATTGTTAATTCTAATGACTACACTCATTTGGGGAGGGGGGAAGCGGATACACATGGAGAGCTGGCTTTTAAGCCTGCTCCCCTTGTGTACCAGCTCCTGCAAAGCTATCTCCCACAGAGGCAGCAGCATGGGGGGGAAAGGGGGAAAGAGGTAGGAACCAGTGCTCAGGGAAGCTAGCTTAAAAGCCAGCTACTCATGAGCACCTGTCCCTGCACTGCTGCCTCTGACAGAGGCAGCAGCAGCAGCACTGGTGAAGGGGGTGGGCAAGAGGGAGCCAGTGCATGTGGGAAGCAGCTTTCAAGCTAGTTCCCCATGCATATCAGCTCCTATGGAGCCGCCTCTTTGTCAGGGGAGTGGAGGGGGAGCGCCCACCTGTCCCCCCCACGTGTAAACATGCAACTGCTAACATTTCTAGCAGTTACACATTTACACAATAGTTAACATCCCTAGTCTCTACTGACGTTCATGGTTTTCCAAGAAGCAGCACAGTGAAAGTTACAGGCTAGCCTCAACAATAGCAGGAGGAAGACTATGGGCACATCTACATATACAGCGCTGCTGCAGGTACACCACATGTGGTAAAGATGCTTTATATTGATGAGAGAGTTCTCCCATTGCTGCTGGCATAATGTAACCCATCTCTTAATAGCAGTAGCTATGTTGGCCTGTCAACATGAGGCTGTGCACCCAAGCATTATGCTGGTGTAAATTTTGTCACTCACAGGAGTCATTTATTCACACCCCTGAGCGACATAAGCTATAGCATAGATATAGTCTAAAACTCACCATTCTTTTCTAGTAGCTGGAAAGGAGAAAAGGAGTTCCTCCTTTACAACGGGTAGGGTTAAAAGGAAAGAGAAGCCGGGACACAGACAGGTGGTGATTAGAGGGATAATGCAGCAGCTCATAAACAGAAAAATATGTAATTTTTAGGATTTCTTCTTCTCTCTCTTCTAAAAGTAGGTAGTTGCATTGTTTGACCAAGAAGGCTAAATAAAAATTAAAGTGCTAACAATAAGGCTTATGATTCAATAACACTGAAGTTTATTTTGGACAAAGACATCTATTTCAAAACAAGTTTGTTAATGAGAAAGTCCTACCCAGTCAGCTGCATTTGTTCTCTGACAATTCTTATGACCCAATTAATTGATTCACAGAGTTTTCTTACTTTAGCATTCCTTTTAGACCAATATTCCACACACTAGCAATTATGCAGAATTAATTCATCACTTTTTGTGATTAAAGTGTTTTATTTTTCCTCCATCCCACCTCCCTACACTATTATATCCTTTAAATTAGAACACATTCCTTAGGCAAACTCTTAGGCTGTGTCTAGACTGGCCGCTTGAATTTGCGCAAGAACACTGACGATCTAAGGTATGATCATCAGCATTCTTGCGCAAATACTATGACGCTCCCATTCGGGCAAAAGCCCTCTTGCGCAAATGCTTTTGCGCAAAAGGGCCAGTGTAGACAACCCAGAATTGTTTTGCGCAAAAAAGCCCCGATGGCTAAAATGGCCATCGGGGCTTTCTTGCACAAAAGCGCGTCTAGATTGGCACGGACGCTTTTCCGCAAAAAGTGCTTTTGCGGAAAAGCGTCCATACCAATCTAGACGCTCTTTTCCGCAAATGCTTTTAACGGAAAAACTTTTCTGTTAAAAGCATCTGCGGAAAATCATGCCACTCTAGACGTAGCCTTACTGTTACCAAAGGAAAACCTATTAAGAAAAATTCCTTTGATAGTCTAATGACTATACTCCCTATATAACTGTAATGTTATATATTTTTAGTCATATTATAGCACATCACTTATTCTGCATTGTAGTCCACAAAATACCTTTTTTAAAAATGTAAAAGCCATACACCCTCTTCTCTTGAGCCACTTACATCAATTTGAAAGTGCCACTATTTCTCACTTTCTAAACACTAAGAAGATGCTCCAATCTGAATGTTTCAGTGTTTATATCAGACTACTGCTATCAGAGGGGAAAAAAGCATGGCATAGTGATCTACTGGAGAAATCAAAACATGTATGTTAAATGAGTAGTGTTTGTAGTGTTAGAAACTAAAAATGTATATCTATTATCTACCTTAACCTGAATAGGCAAGTTGTGGAAGAGAGATGAGAAAAGAGTGGCAGACACAAAATAGCTGAGATTGATAAAAGACCAAAAACACAAACACATCATCAAGGGAACAGAAAGAAGATACTATTAAGAATTGTATTCCATACAGCGTCTCATGATTTACTAACAGGAAGTACCACTTCAGGAAGAACCACTTCATATGCTGGAAAATGGCAAGACAAACAAAAGGCTCAACCACTTACTCCCTTTAAACATTTTCTAGAAGTTTTACATAGTTGAAGTTTTTTAGTTGAAGCCATCTGGGTCCCAAAATATTAGAGAGAAAAGGTGAGCGAGGCAGTATCTTTTATTAGACCGTCTCCTGTTGGGGAAAGAGACAAGCTTTCAAGTCACACCCAGATCTTCTTGTGCTTGAGTTGCAGCCCAAGCGCGGGGGGGGGGGGGGGGGGGGGGAGAGAAGGCTGGCTAGCAGTAGGTATTTAGTTGCACCATCTGCTTAACCTTATTTTTCTTTTCCTGTATATTCCTCATGGCTGGATGATTTTGCAACTTTCTGAGACAGTGGCCAGCCACATTTCCCTCACCTCCATTTAAGTAGCAGTTCGATCTTTCTTTTTTCTGACTGTCCAAACTTACACATTTTACCTGAGTTGACCCTCATGACAGGACATTTCCCCAATAACAGAGGAAACCAAGACTATTAAACAGAAAAGCATATACACAACCCACATTCATCTTTCTCCCCAAATAAACATGACATAGGATGTGATACTTAACTTTCACCAAGTTAGAACATTATTGGGGGAAGGGGGGGGGGGGAAGAGAATCTACCTCATTCTAAGGAAGGTACCTTGGGGTCAGTCCTTCCAACACATACTGCAGATGAGGCATAAGGATGGCTGGTTGGGAAGGCCTAAGATACACAGCAACCTAAGACACGTCTACACTTAAAACATTGCACAAAGACAGCTGTAGCGCAGTAGTGAGGATGCTGTATGCCCATGGGAGAGCTGCTCCCGTTGGCAGTTAATTCACCTCTACAAGAGGCAGTAGCTACGTCCAGGAGAGTTGTTCTCCGGCCCACACATTGTTTCAGAACAGGCGTTGGCATGTGTTGTTCAGGGATGTGGATCTGTCACATGCCCCCAACACGTAGTTATTCCGATGTACGTTTCCAGCGGACTCCTGGTTTTAGCGCTGGGAGCAGACGGAACAGGACGTACAGGCTGGAGGCCAACACCACACGCTCGTCCCCAGGAAGGGAGGGAGGGAGGAGAGGAGCCCGAACCACCCACAGCCTGGAAGCCCCGCGTGGGAGCCGGCTGTAGCGCTCCCGGGGGAGTGGAGAGCGCTGGGGAGAGGGGGGGGGGTGCAGCCCCATTGGGCAACTGGCGCCCTTGCCCCGGCCGGCAGTTCCCACCCGCGAGAAACCGCGCCCCAAAACCAGAGCGGCGATCTCGGTTCCCGCAGCGAGCGGCCTTCCATGGAGCCCTCCCCCAGCCAGCCCCCCCAAGCTACCCGGCCCGCGGGGGGGGGGAGGGGGGCGCTGCGGCCAGCGGCAGTTTGGGTTTACAGATGCCCTGGAACAACAGCCCCTCCCCCCCTCCCGCAGCCCCTTCACTACGGCGGCGGGGTCTCGTCGCTGCCGCCACGTGATGAGGCGGCGGCCGCCGGGCTGCCCCTCGCAAGCCGCTCCGCAGCCAGCGCAGGGGTGGCGCCCACTCCGGCCCCCCCCGGCCGACCCGGCGCCCGGCCGCCGCCCTCTCGGCAGCGCCGGCCGGTTGTGGGGGAGGGAATGTAAACAAATGGGGTTTTATAGTTACCTCACTCGAGTGCCGTGTGCATCTCCCTCTCCGCTCGGTACCAAACCGCCGCGGCGCCTCCTCCCGGCTCCGCTGCGGCCGTCGCGCTACGCCATTCGCCAAACACACTTACGCCGTCCCAGCCACGCGCTGCGCACTCACACAGCTACGCACCATGCGCCTGGGCTAAGCAACTACCTTCTTGGCTCGGCCTAGCCAATGCGGAGCCCGCCCCCCGCCCTGCTACGTAAACGGCGTAGCACAAGCGCCTCTAATCTTTCCCCCTCCCGCCCACAGCGACTGAGCTCATCGCCGGAGCAAAAGGCGCATGCGCAGTCTGGCCCCGTAGCCGGATGCGGCCCGGGAACTAAGCGCCGCGTGGGGCTGTGGGCTCGCGGCAATGTGCGGCTGGGGCAGGCGCGCCTGGCCCGCGCAGAGTAACCCGCCGTCCCTGTCCGGCCGTTGGGGGCGGGGCAGTGACTGCGCCAAGGCACCTCCGCATGCCGGCGAGGCGCTGGGGCGGGCAGCCAGGCCCCGCCGCTGTGGGCAGGCCCAGGCGCCACGGGGACGGGCACCGCGCGCAATGGCTCGAGCGGCACGCGGCGCAGCGAGGCTCCAGCGAGCCCCGGGGCAGCGCCGCGCAGGGGGATCGGGCCCTGGCAAGGGGGGGGGATCGGTTACGCCCGGTCTGCGCCCCTCGCCCAGCAAAACGTGCGCTCTTAAATCGGTGCTGACCGGGGCCGGATCCTCGCAGGTCACGTCAAAGCGGGCAGGCTGCGCTTCGGCTTACTCCGGGCTGGCGCTGGGTGGGTGGGTGGCTGGATACCGCCTCCATTGCTGTTTGAGACTGGCCCATGCAGCAGGCCAGCTTGGCCTGATTTAATGAAACCGCTGCAACTTTTTTTTTTTTTTTTTTGGGGTCCTTTGCACAGGATTAGCCCTTGGGCCAGGTTTCATGGGAGAGGAGTTCAGCCTGCAGGACAGGATCCCTCCACTTGTGCCTCTTGCACACTCGTTGCTGGTGCACAGGTGTACAGCTGTGACTTAAATGAAGCTTTACTTTTTTGGGGCAGCAGACTGGCCCTTTCAAAACTAGTTTATTAATTATTTTATAGCCCTGCTCCTGACATGACATGTCCGGAGCTGCGGGCCTGGGTAGGAGGCTGTACAGTTTCTGAAGCCCCACCCTCCCCCCTGCCCATGGCACCCCCATGGTGGTAAGAGTGATGGGGAAGTGGAGCTAGTATGCCTACTGAGTACATGCCGCTTCTCCCACAGTCATGGCAGCAGGAGCTGCAGAGGAGGCCAATCACTGCTGCTGCACCAGCTCCAAAATTTTAGCTGTTACACAATTATACACGTTAACATCCCTACTTCAGGGACGAGTGCCATGGGGAGGGGACGCATCCATTACTGTTCCCCAAGCCCTGCCCATTTTCACCACCACCTTCTCCTCTTGAGGAACAGTAATTGTAATAGACAGGCCCTGCCATCCTCCTCTTAAGCAGCTGGGAGTCCTGGGCTGGACTGCACGATTGTTTGAGTTTAAGATGCCTAGGCTAAAACGTTACCTATCTCATAGTTAGTGGCTTGAAAAGAAATTTTCTAGTCTGGTCATAGCCATTGTACACTAGAACAAGTGGTCTCCAAACTTTTTAAACACAAGATCACTTTAAGTACAATGGAAGAGCTACCTCAAACCCAAATATCCCTGCCCCACTTCCTTCCTGCCCCTTCTTTGAGGCCCCGCCCCTGCTCCACTCCTTCTCCAAGGCCTCACCCTGCTCACTCCATCCCCCTTCCTCCCCCATCGTCACTTACACCAGGCTGGGGCAGAGGGTTAGGGTGCAGGCTCTGGTCTTGGGCCAAAGAGTTTGGAGTGAGGGAGGGGCCCCAGACTTAGCCCAGGGTGGAAGATTGAGGTGCAGGAGGGTTTTCAGGGTACAAGGTATGAGAAGGAGTTTGGGTGCAGGGGGACTTACATCTGGGCCAGGAGGTTGGGGGTAGCAGGAAGTTCAGGGCTGGGTCGGGGATTCAGGAACCAGGATCTGGCTGGACACCATTCAACTGAGATGGCTTCCAGGTGGTGAAGCAGTGGGGTTAAGGCAGGCTTACTCCTGCCCTGGCCCTGCACCACTCCTGAAAGCAGTTGGTGTGTACAGCAATGGCTCCATGGTGCCATGTGCTGCCCTTCATCTACAGGCCCTGAGCCCACAGATTCTACTGGCTAAGGTTCCTGGTTATTAATCAATGGGAGCTGCAGGAGTGGTGTGTACAGCGAAGGACAGCATGTGGAGCTCGCTCATGACAGGCATTTTAGAATTCCTTAATCAAAGAATTACATTTAAATATAAGAGAAAAATGAATGTTATAAAATGCACAGACCAGGTAAAAACCCAAAATAACCCGAAGTAACAAGGGAAGGACTCTGTGTGTGTGTGTGTGTGTGTGTGTGTGAGAGAGAGAGGTGTGTGTGTGTGTGTGTGTGTGTGTGTGAGAGAGAGAGAGAGAGAGAGAGAGAGTGTGTGTGTGTGTGTGTGTGTGTGTGTGTGAGAGTGTGGGGGGAAGCAGGGACACCCTGACATCAGTGCCTCCACATCCTGCACAGCAAGCAGGAGGCTCCCAGGGGGCAGCTCCGAGGCAGAGGGCAGGAGCAGTATGACATTCCTGGCCAAACCAGTCAGGATCACCTGTCAGAGACTCCATGATCTACTGGTTAGTGACCACTGCACTAGAAAGATATTTTCAGAGTGCTGTTTTAACTCAATTCAAAGCAGCTTCAGTCCCAAACAGCTATTTTAAAGCAAGAGATGTTACACTTCAGTCTGAAACTAGAAATGGCGTTGGCAGCAAACACAAAGGGTTGAACAAGTATGGCTTGTTGGGTTTTTATATTTTTTTAATCGATTAAATATGTTTTTAAAATTTCAAAAGATTCACAATCTCTTTCTATAAACCCATCTTTTTCTTAGTTACTGAGGGAATCAAGTTAGGAAAGAAAGCAAAAACTACGCAGTACATCCATACTTGCAAAAAACTGGAATAGTAAGCTAATTTGATTATAGTCTGTCCTTTGCAGTGATTTTATTCTTTTGTATTCCTTTTATCAGTGAAGGTACTGATACATAATACTATTAATGATACACATGTAATAATAATACAGGAGGCAAAAAGTGATACAATAGCCACTCAAAATTTCCCGATTTAAATTAGGAATGACAGCATTACAGTAGTTGTAATGATGATAATAGCACAAAGGATATAAGACTCTGGAAGCATCCAAAACTGATTCAAAGCATACAGTGATCCACTATGGAAGAGATAAGGTTTGATATATATTTTACAGGTGTTTTATTTATTGCAATATAAGGTTAAATCAAGTTTAAAATTTTAAAGACTATATGAAGAAACAGTTAAAAGAAAATTATTTTGTTTGAAAGGTTGACCCAAACTGTAAAATTTGTATCAGGATTTTAAATAAAAATGTAAAGGAATTTAGACCCACGATGATACAGAACACTGCCCAAATGTTGAACAATGGCTAAATAATGCTGAGTGGGGCAGAGAAACTGAGAAAACAACTGCTCAAAGTGCAACAAGTCCAACAACTGCTCAAAGTGCAGTGGCAGTCAGAAAAGCCAACAAAGTTAGGAACTATTAGGAAAGGGATAAACAATAAAATAGAATAACTCATAATGCCACACCATAAAGCCATAGTATGCCCACACATTGGATACTGCCTGTAGTTCTGGTCACCACATCTCGAAAAAGATACGTTATAATTGGAAAAGGTCAGGGGAGGACAACAGAAATGATTAGGGATATGAGATTTTTCCATATGAGGAGAGATTAAAGAGACATTGTTCAGCTTGGAAAAGAGAAGACAAGATAGTGATCTATATGATCATGAATAGTATTGAGAAGTGACTAGGGAAGTGCTATTTATCTTGTCCTCTAACGAAAGACCTATCACCCAACGAAACCAGTGGGGGAGCAGGTTTAAAAACAAAACAGGAGGAAGTACTTCTTTCCACAACGCAATGTCAATCTCATTGTCAGGGGATATTGCGATGGTCAAAAGTATAACTGGGTTCAAAAAAGAATTAAATGGGTTCATGGAGAATAGGTCCATCAAATAGCTAGTAGCCAAGATGGTCAGGGACACAACCCTTCAGGTGTCCCTAAAACTCCCAACTGTCAGAAGCTTGGTGTGGACAATGGAATGGATCAATCACAATTGTCCTGTTTGTTCCCTCTGAAGCATCTGGCATTGGCCACTGACAGACAGAGGACTAAGATAGACCATTGCTCTGACCAATGTGGCTGTTTTTATGTTCTTAAAGCATTACATGAAAATATGTAGTGTCTGGAAAACAATGTTATATGTTTCTATGGAATTTGTTCTTTTTATACTATAATAATTTTGTGATTTGTCATGTGAGAGATGACCAATTGCAGTGTAAACAGTTTGAATTTCCAATGTCTCCTTCCAATGTTTCTTTTGTTCCTTCTCATTTTCTGTCTGCTTCTTGGCTTGTTTCCTTTTATAGCTATTGAATACTTTTTTCAGATAAAATGCATTAGTTCTTTGTTTCTACTCCTTTGCTCTTTCCTACACTTTCAATAATTGCATTAACTTCTTTAGTCATATTTTATTCATCATGACAGACCGAGAGTCAGAGACAATAATTTCTATATGTCACTGTCAACCAGCCTGCTAGACCAATGGTTCTCAGCCGGGGTACAGAAGTCTTCTAGTGGGTACATCATCAATTCATCTAGATATTGGCCTCGTTTTACAACAGGCTACCTATTAGCTAAGTCAGAACAAACTAAAATTTCATACAGATGATGACTTCTTTATACTGTTCTCTATATACACACATGCGCGCGCGCGCGCACACACACACACACACACACACACACACACACTACACTGAAATGTAAGTACAATATTTATATTTAAATTGATTTATGATAAAAATCTCAAAGTAAGCAATTTTTCAGTTATATAGAGTGCTCTGACACTTTTGTATTTTTATGTCTGATTTTGTAACCAAGTCATTTTTAAAGTGATGCGAAACTTGGGGATATGGAAGACAAATCTGATTCTTGAAAGGAGTACAGTAGTCGGGAAAGGTTGGGAGCCACTGTGCTGGAGGGTTTCAGAGAACCGTCATCTGTCAGGCATAAGCTTAAGGAAACAAACTCGGGTAACAGTTTTTTAGCCTTTTCAAGCCACATTGGCCAAGCATAATGAGAAAGTTTGTAAAATGCTCGAACATACAAAAGTGTTAGAAGACCTTTTGGCTCAGACATCAGTAGACAATAGCTGATACAATAGGGTAGCACTGGCAGTCAGAGAACAGACAGCATGTGACATTCTCCCTTCCATACTGAATAATTTCCTGGCTTGTGGCTAGAAACATGCAGTGTTTTCTCTCTTTACAGTAGATGCCAAACTTCAGATGGGCTCAAGGGCTTAGTTCAGCTGAAGCAGTCCCAGAGCACAACTCTGGTAAATATTTTCAAACCAGTGTGAGCTTCAGCCTTGCCCTACAGCTAAAACCTAGAGTCTTGAAGGGGGTGAGGAGAAGTCATGGAGGGCTCCAGGAAGTAATCTGAGACTTTAAACCTAGGGAGACTTTTGTAGAAGAAGAGAGGAGACAATGTGCTATAGGTAAGCAATCCCTGGACATAGGCGCTCCTCTGTTTGCAAGAATACAGGAACGCATGAGGGCTTTTGTTTTTACCTAGTTGTACTGGCAACAAAATCCAAAATCAATGGGAAAATCTCCTATCGAGCTCAATAGGAGCAGGATACATCCAGGAGTCATTGAGCGTTTGCCTTGGTAAAGGCTCAATAAGCAGCTCAGGGTTTGTTTCCTAAAGAGTTGCTTAAATGAAACTATTTATTTCTACCAAGGGCAACAATTGAGCAGATGTAGATCGGAGGAAGACATGCTTTTTAAAAACAAACAAACAAACAACAAAAACTTATGAAACATTTGCTCCCAGGGTGCCATCTATTTCTGCAACTCAGAGAGCTCTTCTATGGAACGACTGCACTTTCATCAGCTGCAGAAAGATGAAAAATTTATATCCAGGCTAAGTTGCTACCTGAAGCACCAGTCTGCAGGAATGCAGAAGAACCAAAGTGCCCATTAATAAATCTATTCAGACATAGCCCCAAAACGTGAAGACCTTGTGTAGCATTCTAACATTTTTTCAGTGTATTTCTACTGTAATTCTGTATAGGTCTCTATAAAAGGAAGACCTACTGGAATCTAAGGCCACGTCTATACTACAGGCTTCTTGTGCAAGAAGCCTTTTGCGCTAGAGTTTTTGTGCAAAAATTTCTTGTGCAAGAGCACATCCACACCTCAAAGCACATTGCAAAAGCAATGTGCTTTTGCTCAAAAGAGCGTCCACACTGCTGCATGCTCTTGCGCAAGAAAGCTCTGCTGGCCATTCACAGAATGGCCATCAGAGCACCTGTGCTTTTTTCCATAAGGGTTTCTTGTGCAAGAAACCCCTCTGGAGCATCCACACTTGCCTTCTTGCACAATAGCTGTAGTGCTAAAAGCAGTTATGCCTCAGAAAAGGAGGTTTACCTACGGCAGAAAAAGCCCTCTGTTCTGCCATCTAACTGCCCATTTAATTGTGCAAGAGCTCATTTGAGGTATGGATGCTCCCCAGGTTTTTGTACAAAAACAGCTGTTTTTGCACAAAAACCTTGTAGTGTAGACATATCCTAAGAGTTTGGCAAGTTACTGCGCTGTAACTTTCTTGCTCAAGGCTGTGAAGAAATGCCTCTTCAAGCGCAGCAAGTTACGGTGCTGTAAAGTGCCAGTGTAAACAGTGCTAAAAATCTCTTTTCCCCCATGGAGGTGGTTTACATAGAGTGCTGGGAGAGCGCTCCCTCAGGACTGGTGCCATGACCACACGGTCATGTTCAGAGCCATTGGACCGCTGGGGGGAAACTGCCCGCCTGGGGACTAGTTGGGGACCTGGTGCTAGCAGCAGGGTCCATGCTCATGAACTTCTCCAGCCCGCTCTGCTCCCGCAGCTCCCAGCTGTGTTGCTCAGTAGAGGGGTTAGGGGAGCGGTGATTCAGCTGGCAGCCAGGGGGCAGAGTGGGCTGGGACCTGGTCACTTTACTTCCCACCACCACCAGTGAGTTCAGGGGTGGGCCCAACTCATGCTACCAGTGCCATGCCCCCACTAATCCTCTAGGCTGCATTGCTCAGCCGGAGGGGGGAAAGCAGGACTTGGAACAAGTCATGGGCTGGATGTCCTGGGCCCTTACCCAGCTAGGGACAGCCCTGGACACATTAAAGTGCTGCTGCAGCAGCACTTTAAAAAAAACCTCAGAAGTCTAGACACAGCCTAAGCCCTGCACAAACAAACAAACAGAGAGCAAAGAGGGTTATTAGGATATTCACAGTTAGGGCACAGCCCCATTTCCTTAACCTTTAATTAAAACATCCACTCTAGAATACAGTTTTGCATAGCTTTTCCTCATGTAAAATAGCCCAAAAGACTTTGCAGGTTAGAGAACAGTTACAGAGTTTAAGAATGCCAGAAGGCAAGAGAAGAAGTGATAAACTAAGGGGAAGAGTAATAATTTTGACTTCACATGAAATGAAGGGTTGATAAACTGAGGAGAGACAGGAACCAAGAGCAATGAGATTATATAAAAAGACAGGAGTGAGGGCAGAGCTAGATGAGCAACCAGATTGGGGTTGAGAGTCCTGTTTCACGCACCATTGCAGTGTTACAGTTTGACACCTCTATAAGGCACTGATCTCACTGGAGTTGTACTGGCATCAAACTCATTGAAATCATGCACTGAAGTGGTGTAAAACTGGAACCCCAAATTGATGAAGGCCTGTAAGCTGCTGGCTTGTTTTCCCAGACCAGAAAGGACACTTCAAGGAGACATAGGCCTGTTTAGACACAGTTTTATTCAACATAAAGCTTATGAAAAACATCAAAACAAGTATCAGTTCCCCTGCCCATTTTTCTCGACCACTGCCAAAGGAAGTTGTAACCTTACCTACATTTCCATATATACCCCACTTGCAGACCTTCTCCTTCCTCCTGTTCCCCTTCAATTTAGCCACTTGCTTGCTTTTGTATTAACATTCTCACTTCCCAGCATTGCCTGATAACTGAACAGGGCTGGCTGGTTCCATACCCACTGGTCCCTTAAAGGAGTAAACCACCCCATTGCAACACCAGAAGTTTGGGAAGCAAGTGAAAACAAGTCCAGAGAACATTTTAGGAAATGCAGAGATAATTTTAAATAGGTACCTCAAATGTAGGGCTACTGTAATTGCTTAAGAATAACAGGAGGTATGGTCACATATTTTTCCTTGATGCCAAGGCTGAGAAGTGGCTTTGGAGGAGGCCACAGAGGGGAAAGAAGCCATGCAAAAAGGATATCTGCAATGGTGAAGTGGACAACTGGTAGATTTGCAAACTTGGAAGATGCAGGAAAAGAAACACAGTTCAAGGTCAAGGTTGATGCCAGGGTTGCAAAAATTGAGTTGAGGAAGGAGTTACGCTTGCAATAGCCCTTCTGCCTCCAACATGTAACTGAAAGAAAAGAAGGCAGAACTATCAGCTTACTAGGATAAAGATAGAGAAAATAGACAGGAAGGAGTTGAGGATGTTACAGATATATACGAAGGAGTAACAATTCTTAGCTTGTCCTCAGAGACTGCTAATCATTATACCCATTATGTTGTGAACACTTGTCCACAAGAAACTTGGCTGTAATCTGTGACGTAGTGGGGGTACCTTGCTGGTTGCTATGCTGGGCAGTGGGCTGTGGGTGACCCCCACTAGCTGCTGTCTGCAGCACGGCCCAGCAGGGCAGGGGATGAATCATTATGCAAGGGGGCTTCGAAACTTGTCAGACAGGTATCTCCCATGGAGCGGAACAATGGGAAGGAAGGGGGTGGAGCCCTGGCTGAGGGCAGGGCTGGAAGTGAGTGGGTTAGTTTCTGTCTGGGAACATGGAGGAGACAGCCTAGGGAAAGGGGCTGGAATTTAGGAGCCCAGTCTCCCCCATCTCAAGGGGGGGCTGAGGCATCCTAGGCCTGGTTCCTGTAACCAGATGACATCTGTGCTGTGCTGTATCCTGGAGAAGCAATAAACGCCCTCTATTCTACTGGCTGGTGGAGTCTGTCCGTGCCACTATGGGGGGGGAAGAAGTTGGAGGACCCCGACGCGCCGCCACATAATCACCTACTCATTTCACACACCCACTGTTTCTCTTCTTTCCCTCTCTATGTCCATCCTGGAATCTTCCCCCCTTGAATTCAGTACCTAGCTCTTCATAAAAGTCAGCCAAAAACCAAAGGTTCACACTTGAGTTTAGTCTTTGTGTAACTGAGTAATAATTTATTTCAGGAGCAGTTATGCTGAAATCATCATGAGGCTTTCCAAGAAGATTAAGTCTGGCTCACTTACACTGTATTTTGGTAAAAACAGCACATGCTAAATCTTCTTAGGGAAAATATATTAAATGAAAAACATAATACTATAATAATTTTTCATTCCTGAATGTACAGAAGAAAAGCTGTACAAATGTTAATGGAGGCAATTTGAGACGGAAAATTAATACACATATAAATTCTACTGCCCCGTTGGCCAAGTCATAGCAGATTTCAGGGCTCTGAGTGAGAGGGTGGTTAATCTTTATGATGTGATCTTATATATGTATATATATGTAACATTTGTGACAGGTGCATTTATTTTAAATGTGTAAAGAGCATTGCTGCATAATACTTAAAGTATAGTTTTCCCATTCCATATTCCTAAGGAAATGGGTTTACATAATTATTTTAGGCCTAGATTTGTTTAGAAATGTGTGCCTCATTGTTAAGCTATTATATCTATATTTATGAACCTATGTAAGTGGCCTAATTCCCAAAAGTGCTGGACACCCATCAGTTTCTATTGACCTTGGTGAAAACCGCTGGGCATTCCCAGTACTTTTTGAAAAATTGTGATTATTCAAAAGGTCTAAATGGTGCTTTAGGAACTTAATGTGACACACCTGTATTTTTTTTAAATCTTGCCCTTACTTTGAGTGTTTTACCTTTCTAGAAACTGTCTATACAATCAACTTTATGAGCAAAGTCATCAATGTTAAGTTTGTTAGAAACAATGCCACTTTGTTAATTGCAAATTAAATTTAAGCATGCAGTTCAAAGTCTAATGCAATGTCTACACTGGAAAGATTTGGCTACAGAAATACTGACAACATTCATAAGTCACCAAAAAGAAAGTCACTAAATCATGTTTGCACTGCCACCCTCTGTCAACATTTTATGGCCACATTGCTAGCTCCCCTATTGACAGAAAGAGCAAAGCAGTGTGCGTAAGTATCTCACAGTGCCTGGCATCACCTTCAGTTGCTAGGCATTGTGGGAATGCTCAAGGTAGCACTTGGCATTTTTGGAGCATGAAAAACATACTGTCAGCCACCTCTTTGCATCCCAGCTCTCCCAGGGCTTACTTTCATGCCATTTGAATGACAGACCTTGCGACACACTCCAGCATCTGCTGTGAGAAATCACAGATCCCAGACTTCTCTCCCATATTTTGTTCAATGTGCTTTGGACATCACACATTGTCATGCAGGTGGGGGGATGAAGAGCAGTGGCTACAGAGCCTTCAGATGCAGAGAGCCGTGTGTGGAGCTGGCTCCTGAACCGTGGTGCAAGGACACCCAAATGAGAACTGCTCTCTCAGTAGACACGCATGTTGCCATTGCTTTTTGGAAACTGGAGACTCCTGTTTGCTACAACCATTCAGTTGCAAATCGGTTTGGACTGAGAAAGTCTATCGTCGGGGCAGTGCTTATGCACGTGTGCGGGGAAATAAATCCCATTTTGCTGCATAGGACTGTGACTCTGGGAAATGTAGATGACATAGTGGCTGGCTTTGCTGAAATGGGCGTTCCAAACAATGGAGGGAGAATTGATGGCATACACATTCCCATCATAGTACCACCCCACCTTGCCACAGAGTACATCAACTGGAAGGGGTACTTTCTCCATGGTGATTCAGGCACTTGAGGATCAGCATGGGCGTTTCACAGACATAAATGTGGGGTGGTCTGGAAAGGTGCATGATGCAGGAACAGCGGCCTCTACAGAAAACTGCAGTCAGGGACTTTCTTTTCAAAGTTACAGTGGGCGATGTGGAAATGCCCACAGAGATCCTCTGTGATCCAGCTTACCTCTTACAGACCCGGCTCATGAAGTCTTACATGGGGCACACGGAAAGCAGTAAGAGCAGTTCAACAACAGGCTAAGCCGATGCCACACAGTCGTCGAATGTGGCAGATTGAAAGGCGGATGGGGGCGGGTGTCTCTATGGGAGGCTGGACCTTCTGGAGAATCATATCCCCAAGGTGGTGACCACATCCTGTTGCTTACGAAATTTGTGTGAGTAAGGGTACAGTGTTTGCCCATGGGTAAAGTACTGAGGCACAGCGCCTGGCTGCACAGTTTGAACAGCCAGACATTTGTCCTGGCAAAATAAACTCATAGATACCTGCATCACATTTGTCTTTATGGATGTCTTTCCAATCAATCACAGTCATGTCATAGGGTAAATGCTTGGTGGTAAGAGATGGGAATGGTTATTGGAAAACCTCACAATTGTGTGAATGACCAGCTGTCAAAGTCACAATTGCTGTGACAGGGAATGGAGTCCTTAGTGGAGGTGGAAGTTTTTGTTACCAAAACTGGGCATTTGTTGTGACTTTTGGTCAAGTTGCATTGTGAGCACTCCCTGGCTAAGTCTAGACAGCAGGCTTATTTTGGAAGAAGCTTTTCCGTAAGAGATCTTCCGGAAAAACTTCTTTTGAAAGAGAGCGTCCACACAGCAAAAGCGCATCAAAAAAGCGATCTGCTTTTTCAAAGGATAGCGTCCACGTGGATTGGACCCTATCTCGCATTTAAGTTGTGATTACTATGGATGGAGTGGCCACCAGGGCACCTGTGCTTTTTCCTAGAGGCCTCTTCTTTCGAAAAAACCCCTCTTCCTGGTCCACACACACTTTTCCCAAAAGAGCTCTTTCAGAAAAAGGCTTCTTCCTCACAGAAAGAGGTTTACCAGTGTCGGAAAAAACTCTGCATTCTTTCGACTTTCTGTCGAAAGAATGCAATTGTAGTGTGGACATAAGTGTAGTTTTTCTGGAAAAACTCTGCTGTGTAGACATGCACTCTGAGTTTTCTTGCCAAAAAGGGGATTTTGGTGACATAACTTGTCAGTGTAGATAAGCCCTAATCTATTCAATGTTCAGTTTACTAAAATAAGGATATCTGATTTCTGAAATACAAGGTGGTCTACTTTAGTGAATGAATATCTGATGAATGGAAGGAAAAAAACAGTGAACTTCCAGTTGTTTCATAAAGCAAAACAGATGCTCAAAATAAACTAGAAGTCAGCACTTACTTTATTACTTAAAGTAAATTTAGAATAGGAACATTATAGACAACCATTTTATAAATGGAAATTGTCTTCAACCACAAGGAATGTCATTGTCAGACTCCCCTGCATGTGCACACAGTGGTGCATATCTGGGGTATTGGTTTGGCCCATTGTCAAATTCAAACATGCATCACTGTTCAGATTCTGAAAGCACCTTCCTTGAAGTTCACCTTGAGAGTTCATTTCCAATTACTCTAATATAGTTAGCTTGTCAAATAGTAGCTTGTTTTATCTGTTAACATGTATTTTTAAGCTATGCCTATTTCATATTTTTATAGCAGCAATAGAGAAACAGTTGGAATGAAATGGAATCTTGTCAGGAGTCACATTTGTTGTTATTATGAAACTACACTATTTGCCTTAAAATGAGAATATAGATGATGTTAACAATATTATGATTTAAACAGATTTGTTTCTACAGCTCCTTAGATGCAGTGAGTCAAAAAATAACTACAGGCTTGTGAATCAGACTTTTATACTTCCCTGAGATTAACACTTAGGCGTACTTAGGGTTCAGTTCACTTACATACCTATTTGAATATAGACTTCACTCCTCAGGAGATCAGTTTAATTTTCTTTCCTCTACCCTTCTTGGATGACAGGAAGAACATGGAATGCATGTCCCATGGTCACCTCCCTCCCTTGGAATGTTTGTTATATAGGCAGGTCCTTTTGTAGCTGACTATAATTTAAGTCAACAGCTTCTTTTGTTATGTTGAATTTGAACCAATACCATAATATAATGGTAATGAACTAAGTTCTACAGCCAGTCTTGCTGTTTTTACAGAAGATCATGCCTTAAAATTTGCTTCACAGCAGTTTTAACTTTTTGAGGCTTGAGTTGACTGCAGTATGTAACTGCCAGCTATTGGGAATATGGAAGTGGTAACATTTTTCATCTAAAAATTTAGCTTTAAAAAAGTAGAGTTTTGTTTTAAAGAAAAGAAAATGAGTGAGATTCCTCAGATAAAGAAACAACATTCATCTTGGTCATTAGTCTCTGGTGGGCAGAAGATAGTTATATCTGCATGGATATCTGACTTCTTAACAACGTTTCATAGCCATGTCGGCTTTGTGGTGGTCCCTCTGGTCTCTCAGCAGCCTCGTCAGCCTGCTGGAGCTCCTGGTGCTCTCTGGCTTTACGGCAGCCCTGCCATACCTCCATCCTCATAGTGGATCCCCCACCAGTCCAATGAGCTCTGAGCGGCCAAACTGGCTGGGGATCTACTGCCCTGTGAGCTCTATCCTCCGCTCCAGCTTCCCTGCCCTGCGAGCTGCAGAATCCAGTGCTGCATGAACTCTGCTGTGCCACTGGAGGGCTGTACTCCAAGATCCTGGCAACCACTGCCACTGGGGCTCTCTAGTCGCACAATATCCGTGGTCCTTCTGGACCACGGATGTTGCTGGACCATAGAGTCCCAGACCACAGAGGTTCCACCTGTAGTCAAGATGGTGGCACTGTTTGCATGTATATTGTCTTACGTAGGTTTGATTTCAATAGTAAAATGAATCTCTCTCAAAACTAAGAGATTTTAGTCTTTGATCAAATCTTATTCCAGACTGGAGGAATATACAGCTTCCCTCAGACTTTTTGCTGAAGTTTTCAGTCCAAATAACTGAATTTAATACAATTTAAAAACAAATACCATCTTTATATACAGTAGTATATAGAAGACCTGACCCATTTTATTTATGACCCTCATTTTACAGATGGGGAACCAAGTGATTTGTTCAAGGGCACAATGGAAATCTGTGGCAAAGCTATGATTTCCAGAACCCCAGTCCGATGCCTTCATTTGTATTCTAATTTTCTCTTAAATGCTGATGATCTGAATCAATATGTACTTGAATTTAAATACGTTTTTAAACTAAATTTTCTTTCCTCTACTGTGCGCGTTCAACATTTCTCTTAATTTTTAGATGAAAACCACTATATAGCCATGTGGCTTTTCTAGTACAGTACATTCAGTGTTCTTGCTCAAGGGGTAATAGTTTAGCAATAACTGGGATAAATTCATTCCTGGGGTAGACCAGATAGAGCTAAAGAATTACTGTAACTTGATAATGGACATATCGTTTCATGGTCACAGCAGAGGCTAGATCACATCTCTTCAGTCTGACCTTCATAAGATCCCTTGGAAATCTGTTTTTAACTCTTAATATTTTTATTCCACTTTCCATGCCAGAGAAAATCATCATAACCATTTACAGAAGACTTGGGCTCGAACCCCAAAACCTAGAGCTGAACAACTATGAATTTAAATAAAATTCAGAAACCAGGTGCAAATCTAACTTTCATAGTCCATCTCTCTATCAATGACTGAACCAAAACCTACAACCTGAAAACTCCTTTAACTTGGGGGAAAAAATTTAATCTGGGTCTAAACATTGTGGTTCTAAATTTACATATTTAGAGCAGTTTGTTCAGAGGCACTTCGCTTCCTGTCCTAAATAGTGTTGTAACAAACACTTGTCCCACCCGCCTAGCCACCAAGTCCCAGAACAACCATTAGAAACCTCTTTTGAGGCCAGCCCACAAATAAAAGGGTATACTTGTACAATTTTGTCCCATCAAAGAGAATTTGAACACCCTGTGTCATATCAGTGTTAAAACTTTCCATGCTTTTTTGGGGGGGAGGAGGGAAGGAGGAACAAACAAAAAAAAGACAACACTTTGCATCCAATATTAATATGTTGTCATCACAAAGTAGATGGTCCTGTATGAAATGAATGGATCAAGTGTTTCATACCCAGGAAATAAAATATTCTAATGAATTTAGGGGTGGAGGTTTAGCAGATTAAGACAGAACAGCTGGAGCAGAAAGCAAACTATGCCCTGAGGACAACTATAGCTAGAGCATAGGATGACGTGTTTAGAAAGCATCTAGCTCAGTCAAACCTAATTAGGGACCTTCAGCTTGTTATTAAACTCTGTCCCCTTTGTCTGTAATGTTTTCAGACCCTATCGGGTCTGCTATACACCTTGCAGTTATAACAGAGACCACAAACGAAGCTATATATACACACCTGCAAAATATTGATTTAAATCATTGTGGGACCTCGAGCCTTCACCAATTTTTTGGTTACATCTGAGTTTTCATCTGTGTGACTGGAGTAGCTTCTGTGATTAGTAATTCTATATTATGAAATGCTGTTTACAGTCTTTGCATAGTTTAGAAGTTTTGGAAGTCGTAATTACTGTAAAGTGATTTTGTTTGGTCTTAGGGTGAGTTTAACTTTTACATTAGATGTTTATCTCTGCATAGGAAATGTTTGTATTCCTGTTTTTCGTATGTGTTTTTGTATACAATAACTATACCAGGCTCAGCTATAAGCTACCTCTTTGTCCAATTTCAGATTCACCTTTAAAGGCTTTTTTGTGATGATAAACTTTTAATTCTAATTGTTTAATAAACTTTATATCTAATCTGGCAATTGCCCCGTGTTCATATTCATAACAACGCACCAGTTATTAGAGGAATTTAATATTGGGAACATGTTAGCAGATGAAATTTCAGGACTTTGAAATTAAGGCTTTAAGAGCCATAATAAATAACACCCCCAAAGAGTTATTATATAATAATCATTGCAAAGTATATACACAATTAAAATTTTGTATAACCAATAGCCTTTAGCATAGTAATTTATTGTGTGTTACTATGTTTTAAAAGAACCCCTTTATAAAAATGAAGTGAAGATTTGAAAGTGGTGCAACTAAGACATGGGGAAAGCAACAGAGTGAAGCAGCAGTGAAGAGTTTAAGCCAATAACATTATTTCTCATAGAAAAGATGCCTCAGCCATTAGACAGTGACCCTACTGAGTGACACTTCCTGTTCTGATGATGAAAACTTTTTACCCACAAGTGACATTTCAATGCCACTGTATCAAGATCATGAGGTCATTAATCAAGACACAGAAATACCAACAATAGCGATAGATGCAGAATTTACGTTCAATTCAGAGACTGTGGAGGCAGAAAATGAGAACCTCAGCGATGCTGTGCAAAAAGAACAAGAACTAAGGACTAGCACAGGACACAGTGTAATGATGGGACAAGAGAGTTTGAATGGGCTCTCACTACTCAACGCTAACAATGATGTTGCGTGTAAATTAGATTTTTCTTCAATTATAAAGAAGTTGCACGCAATAAAGCTAGAAGAGCACTCCTAAAATGAAGAGTTTTGCTTGCAGTGAAAACTCACACTTCAAGTTACATTTTTAATATACATGCTATTGGTATAATGACTTAATTGTTAATAGTTAAATGTCTGAAGTGTTCATTTTCATATGTTCTTTTGGTTTTAGTATGACCCTGTGGATGAGAAGTTAGATATGTTTGGGGCTGGGACTGGGCTGGTGCCTCTAAACTCAAAGTGGCCTGGGCCTCTCTCATTCTCTGAGAGGGCCTGAATGTTTCAGTTGAACTGGCAAGTTCCTGGCCTTTGCACAGTGGTCAATGGATGACTCCATCCTTCATGTGCAATTTTTGCGATATCAACCTGAGCCCCCACATAGTAATCTGTGTTAGCACACATAAACAGCTATGCTCTCTTACACATTGGGGGTACATATTCTGCAATCCATTAATCTATTTTAGAACTGATTTCAATAAATCACTGTATCAATGACAATTAGTGGCAGCACCACTGTCTACTATTGCATGTCTCTTAAAGGTTATTTCTAAAGCATCTCTTTGGTGACCACATAAGGAGTCAGTCAGTCAGTCTCACTCACTCACTCACAGTAAAAAGTGACTTTTCATTGACTTTAATATAGTCTTAAAAATATACAAGAATATTCCTCCTCACTTCCACAAATTTGTTTTTTCCTTAAAGTGATCAAGGTTTTGCTTCACTTTGGCCTGATCCAATGTCCACTGAAGTTATTGGGATTCTTTACTATGACGTTAGTGGTTAGAAAGTTAGGAATGGTAACCTCAGGCTTAGAGACAAATATGAGAGCATTAATCCTCATTAAACGTAAGTTCTGTTTGGCCCACCCTGATACTATGAATATGTTAGTTTGCTTGGATGGCAATAACTACATATTCTAGAGCTAACAAACAAATGAGGAGCATGGGGGGAGCCCTTCTTCATACCCCTCTGTAATGGGAATGGGGTGGTGTGACGGGACGAGGCAGCCCCACACTGAATCCGCAGGGCCCAGCCAGGGTTACCTGGCTGCAGAGGCCCCTCCCCCACAGCCCTACCGAGCATGCCCAGGCTGCAGCTCAACTATAAAAGCCTGAGGAAGGGCTTAGTCTGGGCTGGCAGCTGGTGGAGAAGGACCTATGAAGGAAGCTCCTGACCAGCAGTGACCCGAGACCCCAAAAGAAGTCAGCAGAGACACCGAGGCAAGTTGGGGCATCGCAGACGCCACCCGCCAAGGAGATGTCACCCCAGGGAGGGCAGCAAACCTGACAAGTACGTGGGGAGTAGCTCCAGCGGACCAGGTAGGAGGTGGCCCAGGGCAGGAGTGGGAGCTGCCTCTCCCGCCCCGGGAACCTCGGCGTGTTTCAGCAGGACTTCCCCACCGAGAGAGTGGCACGCTGTCCTGTCACTCACAGGGCCCTGGGCCGGGACCTGGTGGAGTAGGGTGGGCCTGGGTCCCCCTACCTGGGGTGCAGCCCCACTATAACCCTGTTCTGCCAGCACAGGCCTTGCCTTAAAGGGCTATACTGAGACTGTGTTTGTGGACTCAGGCTGGAGAGCCTTGCCTTAAAGGGCTATACAGAGACTGTACTCAGGGACTTGGGCAAGTGAGTCAGGTTCTGGAGGGGTAGTCGGTATCTGGGTTCATGGACTTGGGGTCCCTCTCTGTCTGCCAGAGGAGATGGGAGGGAGCACCCCACCACACGTGGAAATAATACCTTTGATAAACTAGAGTATAAAAACTTAGTCCAAGCAATAAATGGTCTCCCAAATCCAAATTTTGCTATGTGGTCAAAGGTCTAAAGAAATGACAGCTTAGCTAGCATCTTTGCATGACAACTGATCCATGTATTTGGCCTGTAGTTACTAAATAGTCCAACATCTTTCCCAGGCTTATAAATAATGGGAATTACAACTTTTTGCCTCAGAGGGTACATCTACACTGCATGCTAAAGGAGAGTTAAGATACATAATTTCAGCTATGTTTATTGCATAGTTGAAGTCAAAGTACTTTAACTCGACTTTTGGCGCTATTTATGCATCAAGAAGTCGAAGGAAGAACATTCTTCCTTTGACTTCCCTACTCCTCATGAAATGAGGGTTACAAAAGTCAGAGTAAGAAACCCATTATTTCAAAATTATTTCAAAATAATTGGCTTGCTATGTAGATGCGCATGGTGTTATTTCAAAACAACAGGATTATTTCAAAATAAGCATGCAGTGTAGACATAGCAGTAGGGAAGCCAGGAGAGTTTGCTCATTCTTGGCCTCATTTAACATATACAATAAACTATGTGTTCAACTTTCAGAGAACGTTCTGTAAAATTCATTTGGGAACCCATCAGTTCCAGAAGCCTTTTCAACCTTCATTCCTTTTATATCTGAGTCAGTTCTGCAATTTCTTGAGGGGCATCTAAAAAGTTCCTTCTGAGAGTCAGAGATTTATGGCAGAGACAATCTACTAAGTAAGTGATCAAAGGCACTTCACTCATTCCTTCTTCAGCTCAATATAGTTTTGAATAAAAAAACCTCTGTTGAAACAGTTTGAGAAAAATGACTATGTGACTGTTGTATACAATTTATTGCCACGGTCACAAATAGCAGCAATCTTATTTCTGTTAAGCAAAAGTCTAAGTCTGTATGCCAACAGCTTGCCACTCTCTCCCCAGATTCCCAGTAGTTTTGGTTCAAATGGAATAAATAATCTCAGTTATCTGGGACAGACATATGTTGATTTCAGCCCTTAGATCAGTGTTTCTCAACCAGGCGTATGCATCCCTTGAGGGTAAGCAGAGGTCTTCCAGGGGGCATATCAACTCATCTAGATATGTTCCTAGCTTTGCAATAGGCTACATAAAAGGCATTAGTGAAGTCAGTACAAACTAAAATTTCATACAGACAATGATTTGCTTGTAATGCTCTATATATTAGCCACTGAAATGTAAATACATTTCATTAATATTCCAACTGATTTATTTTTAACTATGATAAAAATGAAAAAGCAAGCAATTTGTCAGTATCAGCACGTCAATAACAACACTTCTGTATTTTCATGTCAGATTTTGTAAACGAGAAGTTTAAGTGAGATGAAACTTGGGGATATGTAAGACAAATCAGACTCCTGAAAAGGGTACGGTAGTCTAGAGAGATTGAGAGACCTGTTTTAGATTGATGAGAGCTCTGAGTTTCTCAGGCAGGAAGAGGAAGGGCAGTTTACATCCAAGGCCTTAATTTCCTTCAAAAGACTATCAGTTTTATGTTCTTTCCATTTCTTTTTAAATGTGGCATATGAAACAAATGGCTTTTGATTAAGGCTTCCCAAAGTGTGGTAGCTGATAATGGTGGGAACATTTGTTAAAACAAGTTCTTAGTCCTGCTGAACAGAGTTAACAAATGATGCATCAAATGTCAGAAAGGTGTTTAATCCCTACAGTTAGTTGGGGGTGCATACTTCGGGGAGTATAAAAAATATATACATATAGGAGTATGACCAGATGTAAGAAACTTACCACTGCCACAATCAGTGACAGATTTGATCTAGTCCAGTCCTGAATAGATTAAATGGGCTGCAGAAACAACAAACAAAAAGCCTAGTCTCTAACTGTAGGATTACCCAGTCTCCACACATTGTATAAAACGAAATCAGCCATGTGTAGATGGAGTACTAATGGGTCTGTGTGTTATGTGGAGATGGAGAAGATTTATCAAGGAATGGGTCTAGAATTTTCTTAGTCTCCATTTATAATAGGATGGTGGCCCATTCACGTATACTAAGAAAAAATTTGGAATGGTCTTACTTTGGAGCTGAAATTGTCAATTTCTGTGGGCCAAAGACAATAAATCTGCCCTCACTGTCAGACTTTGTGCTCAAAATATTAACATTCAACTTTATGTATTAGTATATTAATAACCCTTGCTTTAAAAGTAAATCAATTAGAAATTGAAAGACTACCCAATCTCTATTTAGTTTACAAGCTTCAAGTTCTGACAACTCTGTTTTCTGGAACATGGGAATATCTATACTCTTTTTTTATAAGCACTAATTGAGTATATATTTTGACTTTTAATAGTATTGTTGAAACTCTTTATATTCCAGGAACAGATTTAATTATCTCTGTCATCATTGTTAAAGTAATCCCCTACAAAATATAGTCACTTTGTGAAGAAGTGAGACATTGCAGTTTTCCAGAGCAGCATATAGTTCTTGTCTGTCTAAGCAGCACAAGCTACACAATCCAGGGCAAGGTGTTGCTTTGCAATACATAGTCTACAAAAGAAGAAGGAAACTTCCAGCATGGGATGGTAACTGGAGGGTGCAGAAAGAGGAATGAAGTTTAAAAAACCCACTGAAAAAAATTGGAGAGAGAGAGAGAAATACATGTTACCATACAATCAAAAAGGAGAATCTGTTAAACAGTCTAAAAAAGACACTTGATATGCAGAGAGGGTGCTGAATCAGGTGAAATTTGGAGATCCTCACAGCCCCTGGGCCCCAAGCATTACAATTATAGTAATCACCAGAGCTCCTAGTTTTCCATAATAAAAAACCCAAAATTCTCTGATTATTCCCCCCTCCCCAATCTAAGTTTTTCTGTGATTAAAATGCAACTCTGAACTTTAGTTTCCTGAGCCACGATATTTATAGATATCAGCTGAACACAATGTTTCATTGATATACAACAAAACCATATTTATGCAAGCCTCCATTATCTAGCTTTCCATATTTACCGAGCTGTGAGGTTCGAGTGGTCAACTCCAGGCAGCTGGGGCCTTAAGCTCCCCCATCTTAAAATAAATGATAGAAAGCTTTTTGCCAATTTTCCTGCGTATCCCCATTTTCCCGACTACTGTATGGTCCTGGTCTCGGTCCCAATTAGATTAGATAAATGGGGTTCCACTGCATATATAAAGCACTTTCAAAAATCAGTCACAAAGAGGGGAAGTTGCATGCCTTGAAAGAGGGACACTGGCACTTTCAGTAAAATTTAGTTAATAGTTAATGTTTTTATTTTTCACAAAATGTAAAAGTAAATACTCTATAAAAAATGTAAATTCCATATTTTTCCGTGGTGGAAATGGATCCCTGGTGACAATAGAACCTTGATATAGTAGTCCATAAGGAAGTACAGTCTAATACACGTTGAACCTCTCTAGTCCAGAACGGTCGGGACATGACTGGTTCTAAACGAGAGAATTTTTCTGGACCACAAGATGTCAATATGGTCTAATAGCATTACCAACACTTCCACTGCTTACTGTGCTATTAGAGGACCTTTATGGATAAATTAGAGCTAAATAACAGCACAGAACACAGAGCTAGGACTGATGGCTATAAACAAACTTTATGGGACCATGGGAAACTTGGCCACATCCTTGAAAAATGGACATCTGGCTAACTAAAATCATTCTGGACAATGCATGTTTCTGGATGAGAGAGTTCTGGATTAGAGAGGTTCAACCTGTACATAAATTACCAATCTAACGATACATTTTTATATTGATACTCCTTTCCTATGAGTTAGGTCAATAGGAGGTACATATAAAAGCTCTTTAACCCTTCAGTCCCAATAAGGGGAGGGGGGAGAGAAAGAAATCAAATAAATAGAGCTCCTATCAACTTCTTTAGAGCAGCCATATCAGATCTCAGAGATCAATTCATAAAATTCTGAAGAGTTGCATCATTCCACAGATGTCTCCTCTTGAGGAGGGAGGAATTTACAGATTTGGAAGTATTTTTTTTCCTGCCTCCTGAGGGGAACAGAACGATACTATCTTGGCATTCTTTACATGGAGCACTGACTGCCACAGTTAATAAAATACAACAAGTCTATCTTCTTGGATAACTGTTTAAACATGGGCATCATCTTGAAAAAGCAGTATTTTAATTGCTGGTTCTCCCTGTAACACTTTCTTCCTCCCCTTCTGGATTTCTGTAATACAAGTTCCTTAGTGATAAATTTCAGAAACTTCACAATCAATGCTGTATGAATTCCTGGAGTTGGCTTAGGAGCAAGTGCCTGGTGTACCCATCCTGTATCAAAAGTCTACAGGTCTTAGCTCGCAGTTTTGAGACAAATTCAGAGGCTTTACCATTCTGTTCCCCCAGGGACACCACACACTCCTGATGTTACATTGTCTTTGAGTGGCTTTGAGATTTTTTAGCTAGGTCTTAATATTACAGTTTTTCATAAACCTGTAAATTTGTTCTCTTTGAAATCACCATTTCAGAAATTCTGTGATATACTTGATCTATCTGGATAGAGCTAGTCATGTACTTGGTCTTAATCATGGTTTGTGGGGTGGAAACTGCTGATTTAATTCCAAACGTATCTGTGGCCACCTGGCTCACCCAGTCACCGTTTTGTTCATAAAAGGCAGGTTTCTGTTTTTCAGTGCTTTGAGATTTGGAAAGGAAGATATAGGGCTGGAGAGCATGTTGGGGCATTTCAGCAGTCAGGTGCCATATTTCCTGGAGTTGGATAATGTTTGGCAATTTCCCACTGGCTGCTTCAAAGTTCAAGTAATCTGAATCCCCCTTGGTGACAGTGCCCTAATTCAGATTGCAGAGCTGGGTCAATGTGCACATGTACATCCATTAAAAAAAGTTATGATTAAAATATTTAAAATGGTACCTGCACAAACTGGTGATCAGATGCTCACTGCCATGGCTTCATTTTATTTCTGCAGACTTCAGTTTGTAGCATTTTGCTGGCTGTCCCATGTTAGAATCTGACATTAGCCAGGGTAGCGTCCATGCCCAGAGTAAAAACTTTATTTATTTACTGGGAAGTTCTTTGACTACAGAAACATTTCAGGACTTAGTTGAAGTATAAATCTCAGGCGAGCAGGACTGCTCAGCTTCAGAAACACAATTAAGAGGTACAGTACGGACTTGTTTCACAATAGCCTTGATGCAACTCATGATTCTTTCACAGTAATTAAAAACAAAATTAAAGAGCTAGAAATGACACCTGATTATATGTTCACTACTTTAATCATGGGGAAATAAAAGCTTTAGCTAAAGAGAGAGAGAAAACAGAAGATAATCCAGAACAGAGAATAGTGCCTGAGGGAACTGGCAACCTCAAGAAGCTTTTTGCTTTTTAATTTATTTTTGGAAAGGTGTGACACAGAGATGCTGAAGAAACATTATGATGAAGCTTCAGAGGCTACTTCTGAGTCAAAAGAACTCCAGGAAGACAGCTGTGGAGAACACTGCACAATGTGACTCATTTGATGCATGTAACCAAATTTGGAAGATCATCTGAGCTACAGGTCTCAGGTTTTGAGGGAAGTTATCGTACAGTTTGGAAATCTTAGGCCATTAGGGGAATGGTCTCATTCTTTTGTCACGAGCCTATGTCTTTCCCAAATACACACTCATGATTCCCATTCCTAAAATTCTCTCAGTGTTGCACCTCTGAGAAGATTTAGGAAGTTGCTCTCACTATGGTGGAAGAGTTTAAATTAAATTATCAGTGTAGATGTAGGCATAGAGTCTTACAAGCGTGGAGTTTGAATGGAAGAGTTCACTTGATTAAGGTTAAGAGCATGTTGGAACTAGGGTTGCCAGATGGTTTCAACAAAAATACTGGACACACTTTTCAACAAAAATACCGGACATTACATCACAAGCTACATTCCATCTTATTTAGAAAATACTGGACAATTCTATTTTCTCGTTTATATTTTCTCAATTTGTTTCCCTGAACAGAAAGCTGAAATACCAGACTGTCCAGTTCAAAACTGGACACCTGGCAACCCTAGTTGGAACAGAATTCCTCATCCTATTTCCATAGAGGCCTGTTCCTCTCTTCCATATGCAAGAAGAGGGACATACACTCAGGGCCACGTCTATACTGGGAGATTATTTCAAATTTACTAAGTTTGACTTCTGGGCACCTGATTTTACAAATTCAAAATTCTGTGCCCTCACTAAGGGGCAGAATTAAATGTAGTCCAAGGCAGGCTCCATTAATGTGGATATGTGCTCTCAGACTCAGAGCCCCAGGAAGCACTCTTGGGAGCTGCAGGAGGCCTCCCAGAGGGCAATTAGTTCAAATTAGTGGCACTGGAGCGACCACACTAATGTTTTGGACGTACAAGCTTGGGAATAGCATTACTCCTTACAAAAAGCAGTACTGAAGAGTTCAAATTCCATAGCCCCTTATTCCGGAATAACAGGCTTGGTAGTGTGGACACACTACTTACAAAATCGACTTTGGGGGGCTAATTTTGGACTAAGGTCCTAGTGTAGACCAGGCCTCATTGAAGACTCTGGAGGGAGAAAGAACCATCAGAGCTGGACAAGTAGACTCTTGCTCCTGCATGGAACTTCAATAATTAAGGACTCACCTACCAACATATAAAATGCAGAATCAAGGCATAAGTGACATAAGCCAGCACTAAACAGGACACTTCTCATGAGCAGATATAAGAAACCCTGAGTTAAAGAAACCTGACTATGTCCTCACAGGTATTTTGGAACATGTCCAATCAGAAGCACCCATACAAGCATTGCTATTTCTAAAGCCAAGAATGCACAATGACTGCAGGAAAAAATGGACTGGGGGGAAAAAAAATCTCAATTCTGTTCAAAATCAGTTTTTCATTGGTAGTCAAAAAAAGAAAAGAATTTTAGCTCAGCTGTAGAAAAAAGTGAAAATTATAACCAGTGCAGAAGTTAAAAGTTAGTTTAACAAGAAGATCTCAGAATCAGAACCTCCCTCTTCTCCACAAAAGGAATAATCAGATGGCTGAACCTCTACAAACTACAGTATCAGAATTACTTAACATTTCAGTGACTGACACAGTGTAGGTCATTTTCTGGAATAAAGTAATGAATTAACAGAAATTGGAGTACTGGTATAGAAGAGTACATTTTGATGCATATTCATAATTTGGAACAGAATGTATTATCAACCAAAACAAGTTTGTTTACCTTAGCTTTAAAATGAACCCATTGCTAGTCTTATCGATCAGGACTGTATATTACTAGAGGCAGAGGCGTCCATATTTCCACAATAAACACCATTAATTACATTCTCATTGTTTGTCTTGCCACCTGATGTAGTATGGAGTCAGTTCTGTCACTGCCATTTCTGAGGATGCCACAGCCTGAGGAAGTTTTTTTTTTAAAAAAAGACTTTAAACAAATGGATGAGAAAAGAGGAAGAACACAACAAATATGTTAGCACAGTTCCCTACTCAACATAACAAAAGTCACTATGGTCTTTTATGGGGGAGGTTGTTTGGATTTGTTTGTTTTGGGATAGGCCATTTTACAAAAACATTTACACCAATTTCCCCCCCACATCCCCTCCCCCCCCAAGTACTGCTTTCAATATCTTCACCATGCCTATTGCTTTATGAATAATTATTTGTACTTTAGAAGCTTTGAGATCTCCAGGTAGATGCTTCTATAAAGATCAACAGTGAAGGCTCAAGGCATCCATGTAATGCGTGCTAAGACTATCACATCCATTTTATAGGAGGGGAACAAGAAGCACAGAAAGTCAAGATGGCTTGCCAAAAGTCACACATCAAATCGGTGACAAAGGTATGATTATACCCAGAATTTCTATCAGTCCTATGCTTTGTCTACTAGCCCACAGTTCTGCTCTTCCCTTAGTAGAAGGCCTGTTAGTTAAATCCCTGCTTAATGCTTTCAGTAAAGAAGCACTTGTCCCTAAATCAACACATCTGCATTTGTAATTATATATGACTATTTAAATGGAAGAGTCAGATAATAAAAATGTAAGGAACAAGAGTGGTAAAAACAGAATAAGGACAAAAATTGACAATGCTAAGCAATGTCAGTGGAATCAAAAGATGACAAAGGAAATGCAAGTGAGGGGTGAAGTAATTATTTCTGAATACACACTTACTGAAAAGATGGAGAGGTAAATTAGATGAATGGGAATGGATTTTTAAAAATGCATATATGAGATGAAAGCAACAAATTCAGAGAGGCATGTCAGAAGTGAACAGGCATAGCATTTACTGGCTGAAGAAAGTCATATTTCAAGAAAATAAGTTAGAGTGAAAAAAACTTTAGAAGTATTAAATCTTAGTCAGATTTTTTTTGTAAGATTCTTCCTTTAAAATGTTGGCACTATATTGGCAAAGGATAAAATTTCAAAAAGACCTAGGATTCTAAATCACTCTTGAAAACAGGACTCAGGCCTAGTTTTGTAGGGTTTTGCTGACTTAGTTATACAGGTACCATTATGGCTAAACCCATAAAATCCTCCTAATATAGATGCAGTTGTATCTGAATGAAAGTAAGATTCCCCCAGCCATCACAAGGGATATAACTACATCTACACTGGAGCTTTTACTGGCATAGTCATAGTAGGATAAATATGAAGTGGGAATAAAAACAAACAATCATACCCTTAATTGACATATATACTGGCAAAACTGTCTAGTTGAGATCTGTCTTTAGGTGCTTCTAAAATGTTTATCCACAATCAGGGAAAATGGAATTTCAAAATAGAAGGCCATTCCTATTCCTATTGGAACTACAAAAGGCTGTGGCCTCAGTAATGTGATTAAATGTATAATAACTCTGTACCTTGAGACAGTTTAAGGAAAACCTTAAAATTGTATTTATACTGCATTTTACTATTAACATGTTATTTAAATAGCATATATACAGCAGTGTATTGAACCATGTAATTGATTAGGATGTTATATTTAAGGCTAGCTTGGCTTAGAGGTTCTAATATAACCAGGATGCCCAGATAGCAAGTGTGAAAAATAAGGAAAAATGGGGTGGGGTGGGAGAAAATAGGCATCTATTTAACACAAAGCCCAGAATATAGTTGTCCCTATAAAACCAGGACACCAGGTCATCCTACATATAACATACTATTAGTCAATGTATGTTACCCATCCCCCTCTATGTCAAATTCACAGAAGATACTAGTCTGCTAGAGCCCCTAGCTATAAACAAAAAACAGGACTATGTAGCACTTCAAAGACTAACAAGATGGTTTATTAGGTGATGAGCTTTCATGGGCCAGACCCACTTCCTCAGATCAAATAGTGGAAGAAAATTGTCACAACCATATATACCAAAGGATACAATTTAAAAAAATGAACACATATGAAAAGGACAAATCAAATTTCAGAACAGAAGGGAACATCTCAGACACTTCGCCAAAGGATCAATGCCCACAACACAGATATTAGACAGGATCACAAAGAAAAAACAGTTTCTTGCCATTTCAACCAGAAAGGACATTGTCTCAACGACTTAATTACCTGCATCCTGCTTCAAAGGCCTTTTAAGTCTACACTTGAAAGAGAATCCTCTGAACTGTCATTCATGCTTAAATTCGACACTTTACACTTAGGTATGAATAAAGACTCTAATTATCTCACCCATTACAAAGATAGCTTCCCCAATTATCACCTCTAATATCATTAGCTCACAGACATTTACCTCCCCCCCTCCATCCCCCTTCTGTTCTGAAATTTGATTTGTCCTTTTCATATGTGTTCATTTTTTAAAATTGTATCCTTTGGTATATATGGTTGTGACAATTTTCTTCCACTATTTGATCTGAGGAAGTGGGACTGGCACACGAAAGCTCATCACCTAATAAACCATCTTGTTAGTCTTTAAAGTGCTACATAGTCCTGTTTTTTGTTTCAGCTACACCAGACTAACACGGCTACATTTCTATCACCTAGCTATAAAGTCTGTCTTATTAGTTCAAAGGTAGCGACCTGTTTAACTCTAGATATCCCCGGGTCAGTCCCAAGTGCTAGCCCACTCAAATAGTCTAGTCACAGGCACCAGTCAGAGATGTTGGTTTGTCATTTTACTTCTGATTTTTTTTTTCAAACTGCGATAGTTATACATTTGAGGAGTATCCTCTTTACAGTAAGATTAACAGGATTTTAAAGTTAAGAAATTTTGCTTTTGTTTTAGTTCTACCCAAAAATTCTTAGATGACTACACATTTCAATACACATTTCTCTCTCACATGCACACAGTTAATGTTATTTTAATAACACCTTTGAATGGGACTTAGCAAATACATGGAGAGTAAAAGAAGAATGTATTGCAAATAAGGTGCAAAAGTATCTAATACCAGAAGGGTCCTCACTGTTTCATCTGTGAATAGTGATGATACTAAGCCACCTACCCTGCTAAATCCCATTTTAAAAATGACAATGATCTTGGGGTGATAATATCTACTATATATTTGAGAGTGTGTCTGTCTGTTCAAGAACTCCTCTTTAGCAGTAGGAGCAAGTACCGCCAAATTCAGTATAAAGCTTCCTCTTATCATACCTTAAAGCAAGGTAAGGGGTTTGTTGTGTCACGAAAATAGGATATGCCTGGAATGGGATTGCTTCCCAGAATCAGAGGGGGGAAAAAAAAAAAGAGAGAGAGAAGCACTAGGCAGATGAAAGGGGCTGGCTGGGGGCACCTCCCTCCCCCCCATCTGGGACTGTCCAGCCCCAATTCTCTCACCCCCAGGGCCCTTTAGGGAGGGCTGATGAGGAGAGGGGCCTAAAGCTCCCATCCCCTTCATACAAAGACATTGCTGGCTGTTCCCCTTTGTCAGGAAGGGAGGGGAAGTGCACAGTTTGCTGCATTACTCACTCTGGTGGGGGAGCACAGGGAGCAGATGAGCTGTACACTTTGCCCTCACTCCCTGACAGGGTCAAGAAGGGGAAGAGAAAGCAGCCCTGGTACTAATCACAGGGGAGCCTTGTTCCTCCTTCCTGCACTCCTACGCCATATGCATAGTCCCCTGCTCTGCACCCCTCCTCACCCTCCAACCTTGACTCCTGTGCCCCACACACTCCAAGCACCCTGCCCGAGCCCCTCTTTAAGCAGTGCCTGCTAAATGTTCTAGTAATTTCATATTTAAATATTTAACAGCTTTTTTAAACCACTGACATTTTAAAACATGCTGTATAAAATTATGACTTAAAAAAAATCTAATTGTACCTTTTCAGAAAAATGTAGCATTTGTAATGTAGGATTAGATTGGATATTTAATACTTCCTCCACTGTGTTGCAGCTTCGCATTGGTTATTGTGTGCTTTAAGTTGTAAAATTACTCCACTGACATTAGTATAGTTCAGGGTTTTTTTTAGCCTCTTTTGAACAGATGAATTTTGTGACAAATGGCTATGATGTGCCATAAGAAATAGCAGCATCTCTCTGATTGCAATTATGTACACTTCACTGATTCAACTACATACTTCAGTACTTCAGGAAAAAAATGCAGAAGTTTATGGATCACCCAGCAGGTCTTTACTGATCAAACTGTCAATTTTAGAAAGTAAATTACACCCTTTCCTGATGAAGTTACAAAGGACTTATACCACATTGCAAAGTGAAGTGCTTCAGTTTAGTTACTACGTAATTTACTAATTGGATTACATATTATCTCACTCAAGTTTGAAATGTCAGCACCCAACTTACTTATGCTATGAAGAGGAGACTGTGTCCTGTTGCTTAGCAGGTCTTGCAGCTTTACTGAATAAATAAAATAAATAATAAGATATAGGTTGAGGAGAGCTATTATATAGTTAGCTTGCCCGGCTCCCACTAAAGGGTTGATTCCTATAGTATGTTTTTCTAGCATGTCCATAGTAATTGGAAAAATGGAGGTCTATTCTGAAACATGTATTTCTAAAAATGGCCTCATGGCCTGGGTTTCCCTGTATCTGTCTCAGTTTGCAAACAGATGTTTTTCCTCCCTTTCTGCTAGTGTCAGAGAATGGGGTGGGAGAGTTCCTTCACTCATCACCATAGACCAAATTCCACCCTCAGTTACAGTTCTCTTGTCCCATTATTCTATTTGTGTCAAAATGAAGGTGCGAGACCAAAATCTGACTCCGTGACTGGACCTAGTTAAGAATTCTGTTGACATTTATTATGCTCATCCATCATTTAATTGTCCAACAGCTAACTCTGGTCAGCAGTTGTAAAAGAAGAAAAGTGTTAGTTGCCATTAGATACCTACTAGCTATCTAGGAGAAAAATGAACTCTGTCCTCAAATGAGGAGAAAGATTAATGCACAAGCCTGTATAGAGGTTAAACCATACAGCTGAGACTTACATCTTCAGAAGTGCCAGAGAAGTTGATTCTATACCATTTAGGTTACAAAGCACCCTGATCACAGACTATTTACTTACTAGTTTCATGACAGCCAGTGGAATTCACTAGCATCTGAAACAAAAGACAGGACCCAAGTGTCTGGCCTATGAAAGCTCATCACCTAATAAACCATCTTTGTTAGTCTTTAAAGTGCTGCATAGTCCTGTCTTTTGTTTCAGCCAGACCAGACTAACACAGCTACATTTCTATTACGATACTAGCATCTCTGTGACAATTCCTCCCGCCCCCCCTCCATCTTTATGAAATTGGGTTATAAGTATGCATAAGTCAAAGATCCTTTTGATGAAATACCTCATGTAGCCTATCAATTTTAACGTTAGAATCTGCTGGATCTGTATATTTTATTTTGGTGTAGATATCACTCTTGTATGTAAAGTTAGAACTATTAAGTATGAGACTGTTTATGGTTTTAAATGTTAAAATGAGAGCTATCAATGGTGCCTTAATGACTGGATGATCAACATAACGACTTGTAAACAGATGTGTTTGCCCTCAAAGTCCAAACAGTGATTGGTCCTAGGAAGACATATGACCATACTATCTGGTACTGGGATACCAGGTAATTTTCATGGAGGGGGGAGGGGGATAGAGAACAAAAGATTCCCACCAAGGGAAAAATCTATTTAAACAATGGGAAGCTATCAGTCCTTTTGTCATTGGCTGGCATGACAAAAGGGGAATTGGGGACCCAAGTCAGAGAAAGATCTCTCTTTTTGACTTGAAGACTTGCCTGAGGTGGGAACAGTTTTTAGGGTAAGTTTGTAATAAGTTTTAGTGTATGAGAACTAGCTATGCACTTTTTCGTTTTGTAGTAACTTTCTTTGATCTGTTTTCACTTGCACTCACTTAAATTCTACTGTCTGCACTTAGTAAACAAGAGTGGTTTTTATTATCAAGTCCAATGTAAATAACTGTTACCCAGGGGGAATGACCAATATTCATATTCTCTTTTTCATTCATAAAGAGGTGAACATCCCTCATGAGCTTTTTGGGGTTTGGTTTCCTGGGTGCTGTGCCCTAAAACTGAGCTGAAGTTGTTTGGTGTTTGCATTGCTCTCAGGGGGGAGGGTTACCCCAACTCTGTGCCTTATCTGGGGGGAGACCAGAGAATCTGGCCCAGCAGGACAAGGTGGTGGGGATCCTCAGAGAGCAAGAAGGTAAGTGTCAGTGGCATAATCAGCACACCAGGGAATAGCTCAAGAGGTCTTCTGCGACCAAACCCAAACACTCCACAACCATTTAGCAGTCATCACCAGGCACCAGCTTCTTTCTCACCATGGGTGAGTGTCCAATAGGATGGTAACTGTAATTTGAATGCAGTACACCTACAATATTTGCTTAGTGTCCGCTTGTAAAATGGAACCTTCTTAAGATCACGAATGCCACCGAAGTTTTTCTCTGTAACATTTCTACCTTTGTGTATTTCAGGGGATGTTTTGCAGCTCCAACACTGTAAGTCTTCAGTACAAGCTATTGGCAAGGTGTGCAGGTGAGGTGCAGTGTTCCTTGTGATTAACTGTGCAAAATAATTCTGGTCATAGCACAAATCAGAGATTTTTGTAGGTATTACTCCATTGTGGTGAATTACTTTATATATGAGGCCAAACAACCAGTAGTCTTCATTGGAGGGAAATTTGTTGAGTCTTTAAAAGCTAAGGGAGTTACATTCTTCCTAGCATTTATGCCTTTTAATTGTTGAAAACCAACCCCATTACAGGTTAATTAGCTCAGATATGCTAACAGTATTCTTTGTGCCTCTATCAAGCAAGCTTTGCACTTTACAAAATAGGATTAGTAGGTTCACTTCTAGCTATGAGCTATGCATGATAGCCCATACAGATAGGATGCCTGTTTATCTGGCTTCCTTAGCAATAAATACTAAAAGCACTTTTGTGCACAGACAAACCTGGGTTTTGTAATTTTTAATAGGCATTTTCTTCAAAAGAGACAGATTTTTTTAATTAAATTGGATTTATTCAGTTAACTGAACCCAATTATACTTTCTTCATTAGAAAACCATTCTTAAGTGCTTAGCATCATAATTCTAATGATAGGCAGTTATGATCTCATTTTAGAAGGAACATGGTTGGAAACTAAAGTCTGGTTCTTCTAGGTAATTTATATTTTTACAGAAGTTCTTAATATAGTTTCAGATAATTATGGATACAAATTGTATCATGAAAGCTGTCAATTGAAGATCAATGGAAAACATTCTTACACAAGAAGTGACAGTTGCAATTCTTTTCTGTTAAAAAAAAGTGGCAGCTGATCATGTAAACCAGGGCACAAAACTGTTTAATCTGATAAACACAAACTATTAATGCACGATGATGCTGGTTTTGGTACATTCTTGCCATGGTTACATTTGCTCTGTTTGGCAGACAAATTGTGGAAGAGATGTTTCCGAATGTGGGAAGTCCTAGAGACCAAGCTACATGCCAGCTAAAGTCAACTGGAGTCTTTCTATCAGAGAGATAGCTGCATTGGTCTGTATCCACAAGAACTTTGAGGAGTTCTAGAGCACCACAGTAACACTAATCCAGGAACCACTCCCTGTAACAAACCCCATTGCCAACTCTGCCCATATATCTACTCAAGCAACACTATCATAGTATCTAACCGCATCAGCCACACCACCAGGGGTTCATTCATCTGCACACCTACTAATGTGATATATGCTGTCATGTGCCAGCAATGCCCCTCTGTACATGGGCCAAACTGGACTGTCTCCACACACGAATAAATGGACACAAATCAGACATCAAGAATGGCAACACAAAAACCAGTAGGAGAACACCTGAGTTTCCCTAGGCACTCCATAAGGGATTTAAAAGTGGTCATCCTTCAACAAAAAACAATTGAAAACAGACTTCAGAGAGAAACTGCAAAGCTGCAATTCATTTGCAAACTTGCCACATTAATCTTGGTTTGAACAGGGACTGGGAATGGCTGGCTCACTACAAAAGCATTTTCCCCTCTCTTGTTACTCACATCGCCTCACCAGCTGTTGGGAGTGGCCCACATCCACTGTGATTGAATTGGCCTTATCACTGGCCCTACACTTGAGAAGTTAACTCCCTTCTTTCCATGTGCTAGTATATTTATGCTACCACTCCATGCATCTTACAAAGTGGGCTTTTGACCATGAACACAGATACCCAAATAGATCTGTTAGGGCACGTTTAGACTACTCCCCCCCTGCCCTGAAAGGAGATATGCAAATTAGCACCAAATCTGCACATCTTCCGATCGCATTTTCAAAAGCGGGTCTTTCGAAAGTGAAAGTAGTCTGGATGCAGTTTTTTCAGAAAAAATCCCTTTTTCGAAAAACCACGTAAACCTTTTTTTTTAGGAAGAGCGGTTTTTTTTTTTTGAAAAAGGGTTGGTTTTTTCAGAAAAAAAACACGTCCAGACTACTTTCATTTTCGAAAAATCTGCTTTTGAAAACGCGATTGGAAGATGTGCAAATTAACGCTGAATTTGCACATCTCCTTTTGAATCCCTCCCTGTCCTCTTCCCCCCCCCCCAACATAGTCTAGACATGCCCTCAGTCTTTTCTAAAACAAGGAGGAATCATGTGGCACCTTGGGGTCTAATAGCACTAGTAGGCTTTGGATCTTTACTTGTGTGATTTTGTATTTGATACAAAAATGCGCCAGAACTGTTTGGGAAATATATTAATAAATGTGTAATGTGAAAATTGCATAGATGTCCTAGATCTCAAGAGGTTTAATTTATACCATAAGTGAGGAACACATCTGACTTTGCCTTTTTCCTTCGTTTTATAGTTCGATTTTGAATATACTAAATGAGAATATCCTAATATAATCTTACATATATTCTACTACATATTATTTATTTTAAACACACATACCTACTGAGAGACTTATGTCTCAATTGTGAAAATTCTTACATAGGTACTTAATGTGATAAGTCTCAGAACTATTCACTATAGTAAAACAAAGCAAGTGCTTAAGTGTTTGTGGAATCCAGGTCTTGTATGATAAGGTTGTTCTGCTCTGGAAGCTCCTGAGAAGTTAAGATAGCATTTTGTTGGCTGTCTTTTAGGTTTTGAAATAAAATACCAAATGGATTTTAAATGAACATATTTCAAAAAGATAGGTATGGTAGCTAAGTAAGGTCTAAATAATATGAAAGCCCAATTTCCTTTGACCTGAAAAACAACTAGGCATTTTTCTTGGCATGATATAACCACCATGCAAGCATCTTTCCAATTCACTCTTTCATTTCAGGTACACAAGTTGCTGACTGCATAGTTTGTTTTTACTTCCCCTGTGCTTTAAAGCTTTTTTCACCTTTCCTTATCAGCAGACATCTATTCTTTGTTCCAGTCACACTGTTTTACATTTATCTACTTTAGAAAGAGGCCCATTCATTACCCTGGGCAGTGTTAAAATAAAGCAGTTTCTTATGTCTGGCAGCATTATTTTATACCTCTAAGGCAGGTTCTTTTCCTTTTTCAATTAACACAGTCATTGCTGATTTTCTAGCCATTACAACACTGTTCAGTCCAACCAGTCAATTTTAGGTTTTACTTAGCAGCTTGTGTTGAATTCTGTTTAGCTGAGCAAAGTAATTGCAGTGAAAGAGCCTTCCTCTCCTTAATTAGGGGACCTACAAATGAAAATCAGAACCTATATTTTCATTTTTTTAAAGTTTCTGGCCTCTTTAATTGTCTTGATAATGTTGGATTGCATGAGTTTGAATTGCATAATTTTAGTTAGAGTTCATCCAAGCATGAATCAACTTGGGCTAAACCCAGAACCCCTACAATAAAACTTCAACCCAGAGAGGACAATTTGTGTTTAAATTGAGCTACATATTCCAATTTAGTATACTGAAAACCAGACTATAAAATAAAGCAAAGAGGCAAAGTCACATATGTTCCTCACTTAATTTATGGTACAAATTAAATCTTCTGAGATCTAAAACATTCCATTCCAGGTCCTGCTACAAATCCACTGGAGAGAAGAGAAACGTTTAGAGTGGTCTTTAGTAACATAGGGCACTAAAGATGTTACTTCACAAATTAAAAACAAAGGGTTAGAAGCTGTCCAGCATTTCACTATGTAGCACAGTACACCAGTCTGCAAGCCATTTGTTTCCACTATGCTGAAGGTTACCTGGTTCAGTGACTTATATGAAGAAATACAAGTCAACAGAAGGCTGTTTTTACAAAGGCTAACGGTTGCAGGCTGAATTTGATCCAGCCACACTATTTTAATGTGCAATAAAAAACAACTACACATTAGTAGTTCTTTTATTTGAAAGCAAGCTTTGTCATTATTAATATAGAACTACACTACTTTGAAGAGATCTGCAATTGGTCACCCAGGATGCATCCCCCAGGTAAGGACATGCCTATTTTGCCAGACAAGGGGAAATCAATCTATCACCCAAAGGACAATCCCTAAGACCACAACAATAAAGAGAATTAACGTATAAAAGCACTGGCATTTTGCCTTGTTTTTTTATAATGGCTAACATGCCAAGAGATAGAGTTAGACCTTGCTTTTTTTTAAAAATTGGCACAACATTTTTGACTACACAGACAATATGCCTGCATGTATGAAGGCAAGAATATTGATTATTCATTCTATGCAAACTGCTCTTTTAGAATGCCATATTAGCTTAAAACCAGTGAATTAATCATGTGAGCAGGGGGAAACATTTTAAGTATATCTGTGGCAGCAGTTAGACTTTCAGGGGTAGGTGTTCAAAATTTTAGTGCAAAAAAAGATGTAGTTTGACTCATTAACTTTTAATGGTCTATTTAGCTGAATCCCAGCACAGAAGCCCTGCAAGTTTTTGCCAAAGTGAGTTTACATCTGAATGAAATAACCAAGGGTGCATCTACACAGCCCCCTAAACTCAAAATAAGATAGAGCAAATTGTGTATCTTATTTCAATTGAATTTCTAAATAGGCTATTTTGAAATTTGGTGCATCTACACAGTGCCAAATTTTGAAATAATGTGCTGTTTTGAGACATCCCTTAACCCTCGTGGAATTTGTATTACCGGGATGCCAAAATAGCACGCCCATTATTTGAAAAAATATTTCAAAATAACAGGCAGCTTGTTAAGATGCGGGGTATCCCAAAATAACCATGCAGTGTAGATGTACCCAAAATGTATACATAAAAATTGCAATTAATAAACCACAAGATCTTTGCATTTTGTAAATTCTCATGTGACTTCCAGAGTTCTTCCACTGCACTCTACCCTAATACTCTTTTTTCTACCGACTCACACTTACCTATTCCCTTCCACATCATTGTCTTTCCCCTGCCTTTTCCTCCTTCTCCCCATTTCTCCTTCACCCAAAGGTTCCCATATGATAATTCTTTCCCCTACTGAATCCTATGTCTACTCAAGCTGTTTTTGTTGGGGTCTGTATTTAGCTGTCAACATTTAGTAAAGCTTTGCAGTGGATACTTATTCAAAAGAAGTTTGGTTTCTAAGTCCCAGTCACTGTGGTATGGCATATACATTGTGGCAAGTGTTAGTTTTAATGCTTGTTAAAATGCAGAGTAAATCCTGCTTACCTATTTCTCATTATTCCATTGCACAGATGTGGGAAAGAGGTTCAAGCCAAAATTTCCATGCATAGAACTAGCTACCTAAATAAAAAACAACCTCCCCCTCCAACACACATTTAGGACCTAAATGTAACTAGGTGGATTTTCAAAGCTACTGCAAATCTGCAGCTCCCATACTGGAGGCACTGGGAGCTTGGGACAATCGACACCCCTAGATTTAGGGATTTAAGTCTGAAAACTTTGTTCTGCATGACTTCAAAATCCAGAGGAGGTATGAGTGATAGAGCTGGGATTGAGCCCTTCCACTCCATCCACTAGATCACACTGCCTCTCATCACTATTGAAGTCTTTTTCCTTGCAGCAAAAGGTGTCACTGTAGCTGTTTAGCAGAGGAGCTTGCTTGACACAACACATCAGTGGCAGTAGCCATTCAGCCTTAAGCTGTTTTCTTGATAATGCTTAGTTTATTAAATGTAAGTAAGTATTTGGAGGGGAGAACTCCCAGAACAATCCTACTGCCGAAAGAAGCATTGGTAATTCATTAGCATGCCATGACATATTCTGAACCTGCACTAAACCAATGGCCCAGCATGTTTTTATGAGAGAACGTTGCTACTGGAAATGCCTTTTTTGGATGCAAGATCAAAGTTCTGACTATGTATATGGTTAGTAATAATCTTTTGCAGGACTAGGCAAGTTTACATGATTATTCTTCCCAGATTCCAGTATAGGTGATCCGGTTCTGCCTATCTAATTCAGTTTTTATTGCATGTTTCGCTAGTGAGAACATCATGCGCCAAGGTGGACATTTGCTACTCAGTATATTAATTATCAACCACACTGGAAGTCCTTGGCTTCCCTTGACTTCCACAGCAAGACCTTGCTGTGGAAGTAGCCTGGGATTGTAAGTATGGCATTCCCTATTCCTTCTTCTGGGAAATCTAGTGGAACTGCAAAGTTTCTCAAGATCCAAGCTTCTTCTGACTCATTAACATATTGCATTGTCTGGCCCGCTGTATTGAGTACTGATTAGATATAATGGGGCCAGTTCTACAGTCAGTACTTCATAGTGAGCAGTATTTACTCAAGGCAAGTCACACAGTATTATTCACATAAGTACTATTCAGGATAAGGAGGTTGCAGAATTGTGTCCAGACACTATGTAGCTCCTATGAATAAAATCAAGTTACAAGACTTGCATGATTTATAGTCTGTTGTTGAACACTTATTCAAGCATTCTCTGTTTCCCCATTTTGTTGATGATGGGCTTTGCAAAAAGAGAAGGCTATAACAGCTTGAAGACACTTGCCTAGAGTCTGCAAACCTGGGGATTAGCAACTTAATCATTTCATAGGTCTGGGGCTATATATAAATGGGCACTCCTGGCACATCAACATTTTAAAATTAAAATAATGTAATTGTGCAGTTTCTTGCATTGAGGTTGTTCTTATTTTTGTCATACAGAGAGACTGCTGTACTGGTGAAACAGTGAAGAGTTCCACAGTATCTCTGATGAACAGATTCCCAGTTGAAAGTTGCATCAAAGAATGCCAGAGATGGGTCTGTTTCAGGCCAGCCATTGAAGGAACTTCCAGCACAATGTCTTGCTGCTTAATTCTTCAGTGAATAACTAAGATAACAGAATGGTGTTTCTTAACACGTGTGATAGACTAGGGCCAGAGGGCAGCAGCAGAGCGATAGATGGGAGGTATAAAAACCCCAGGATCATCCCTTTGGACTAATGGAGAGGTTATGAAGGGTTAATTAGAACACCTGGAGCCAAATAACCACCCCTCCCCCAGCTTCAGTCAGACAGGAGGCAGAGGAAAGTTTAAAGGGGTACTGTTATTGACCAGACGATCAGAGTGCAAGGGGAGGCACACCCTGCTCATGTAGAGCAGAGGGACTTACCTGGCACAGAGAACTAAGAGACACCTTGCTCAAGGGGCAAGAAGGCAAGAAGCCCATGAAGCTATAGAGACTGGGACCTGGAGTAGGGGGGGAGACCTGGGTCCCTTCTCTTCTCTTCCCCACACCAGGGCACTATTGTAGATACATGTTTTCGTGTTTTACCTTCTCTTTTCAAGGTTATCTCCCTTCACTGAAGATAAACACTCCTAGGAATGTGTCAGCTCCTTTTTAGGCAGGAAAAAGGATTTTTCTGCATGCTTGTCTATAAAAGACAGATTAGGGGCATCAGTGTTCTACAAAGCAGTCAATGAGCCTAAACAAGACAAAGTAGGAGACTCTTGACTGAGCTTATTCAAGGTGACACATTGAGGATACACCTACACATTAAACACTACCGCGGTGCTGGGGTTACTGTAGCACTTTAGTATGTACACTCACTGCAGTCATGGGAGTGGTTCTTCTGTCACTGTAGTTATACGCCACCTTTAGAGACAGCCGTGAGGTCGGTGAAAAATTCTTCCATCAACCTAGTATGATGTACAGTGGGAGCTAGGTAAGCATAGTGATGAAACAGGGTATGGTTTTGGCAGTGTAGATTTTCAGTGTAGACCAGCCTGCAATCTTTCAAAAAGGAAATAAAAATCATACCCCAAACAAACAAACAAGAGCTCAGTGATTTCTTATGAGCTGAGGGGGAACATTCTTGTTTGAGAGGGTGTCATGGGCTGACCATAAAATTTTAGGGGGAAGTTTCAGAACAATTTTTTTGTTTCAAAGGTTCCAGTGAACTCCTCCCCCAAACTTAATTCCAGCTGGTTAATCCTGATCACATCATTATGCACAGAATAGCTTTTCAGACTGTTGGAATGAGCCATAAGACGATCCTTTGTCTTCTCTCCCCCAACGCAGGTACACTATTTCATATACTAAAGTGACGGGAAACATGGGGTTAGTGGTGTTCCTCATGAATCTCATTTGCAAAAAAAAAAAAAAAAAAAAGGGAGGCCAGGAGATGGTAGTGGGTTCAAGGCATAACATTTTATCCCGTGGGACAATTCTCCAAACAAGCCTGGTTATTCATCTACAGTATCCAGCCAAGTCAGCCAGCTGGTAAGCCCTATTGCTAAAAGCTCCACAAGTTAAAGAGCTCTCGCTATACTCTCTTGGGCAAAAAGGGAATAGAGAGCTTCGTTTACTACCCACAATTCATCTAGCAACACTTTGGAGGTCCCAATAATTGTATGTTAACTTAAGGTTTGTTTGGGTGGTTAGTGACACCCAGAGAGCATTGGTTACATAGAGTTCATATCCCAGCAGGCAGGAGTTGGCCCTGAAGTCCTCAGCGATCTTGGTTCTTTTTTCACAGGGGCTTCACTGCAAGAACCATCACAGAAGACAGAGCAATGGACTCTGGAGGGTTCCTGCCTGTGCAGGACCTAAATGAATGTGCATCTGAGGGACTACCACCTGTCAATGTCCTCACGGTCAGTCAGAAAGGGCAGAACTACTGCCAAGTTACCTAAACGGGGGCGGGGATATTTTATAATTGACCTATATATTCTCTTGTTGGATTTTCCCCAAGTTTGACTGTTTCCTCCTCCCAAACAAATTCACATTTGTACAGTCAGAGAGCTGATGGAGGTAGGAAAGTACTTCCTGTTAAAGGCTTACAGGAAAGAACATTTTTATTTTCCTTATTTCTGGGTTAACACTCAACCCAGTTCAGTTAGTTGTCAGGAGGGACTCTAGATATATGGAGCATGTCCCCTATTGCTGCTATTAGCCACCTGGCAGAAGGGTTGTGCTAATGTAACCAGGACTCTCAGAACCTTTTCCATTTATACTCTCCACTCCCTCCTCCGACCTCCCCATTCCCTTTCAGAAAACTGTAGAACATTGGCCAGAGAAATATTTACAGTTTGCTAGCTTAGAATGTGGGCACCGTTTTCCTGCTTAATTCCTTATTTTAATTTCAACCTCACTGTTTTCACAGCTGACCAACCTCATTCTTTCTTCTGCCACTTGTTCTCCAATTCACTTCCAGTTCCCTGTTTTCCACTTCTTGCTCTAGGTCTCCTCCTCCTTCCCCACATATTTTCTTCCCTGATTTCCTATCCACCCTTCCCTGCTGGTTGCCACCTGTATTCTAGTTTCTGATTCTGGCCCTTCCTGATTCTCTACAATTCTACCATACTTTTTGGGGAGGGAGGAAGCTATAGTCACAGGTGGACTTAAGGTGCCATTTACAAAAAGTGCTTGTAGCTCCCCCTTTCAGTTCAGTGGGTCGGGCACTCAGTTTGGCTGTAGCAGAGTCCCAGGTTCAAATGCCTGCTCTGGAGTGGGGATGAAAATCCAATTCTTCCCACTACACAGGCAAGTACTCTGGCTAGGAGGAGAGTTATTTTCACTCTCTGACCCAATGAGAACTGCAACCCTTCTCCACTGTTCCTATTTAAATGAGGTTAAAATACCTGGTTCAAAACAACTTGTTTCCTTTGAACAAAACATTGTTCAACTCAGACAAACTTTGGGTGACTTTCTTGATTCACTAAAGACAATTGGGTTTCAATTTAGCTTGAACTATTATTTTTTAAAACATCCTTTGGGAAAGGCCAGTGACTTGAAAAGAATATCAGTTACTTGGCCAGCTCAGTGTAGGAAGGGCAAGGTTAGGGACAGTAGATAACTTGGCGGGGCGGGGGGGGCGGGGGGGCGGGAGAAGAGGAGAGGAGTCTGACAAATGTGTATTTAGAAATGTTACAGTTTCAAGGCTCTCTGAGCATCAAGAGTGACCTAGAAAACCCTTTAAAGATAAAAGTAGGGACTAGTCCAAAAGCAGTGGGTTCCTCTGGTGTCACGGATATGGCAGAAGCCCCTCAAACACTCTCCACAAGGCTCAGAGGATCTATGCCTACATCCCACCTACCCTTAATTTGCTAGAGGTAAAGGATGAGTTTAGGCACTGTCCTGGCTCTGGGCCTCTAGGCACGTATTCCAGGTGCAGTTCTCTTCCACTCCTTCCGGCAGTAGGGGCACTCCACAGCCCAAATATTTATGCTCAGATACGAATGTTATCTCCCCTAGCCTTCCCCAACAGCTCTCACATATTCTGTGGCACACCTCTGACGGTGAGAATCTTCTCCAGGGTATGTGATCCTGAAAGCCAACAGATATACAGGATTCTAAAGCACCATTACCCTTTACTTAGCATGCGAAATAAGCAAGTGAACCCCTCCCCACCGAGCTCCCTCCACCAGACCCCCTCTTCTGAGCCCTGACCCATTTCACCTGGACCCTGCTGTAGCAACTTATTGCCCCTACACTTGGACCCCCTCCTCACAAGCCAAATGTGCATCCAGACTCTCCCCTCCTGCCCCAACTACAAACCCAGACCCTCCCACTGAGATGCCTGCACTCAGATTGTCCCATAATCCATTAGTATGGATCCCACACATACTAATTCCCTACAAACTTGGATCCTCCTGAGCTGAGCCTGCCTGCCCACTCCTGATGTGCTTGGCAGAGAGGAGCATGGTCCAAGGTGTTTGAGGCAGCCTCAATGTCCAGTTCATGTCCTGGTGGCGGAGGGGTGTTGCAAGTTCATTACCCACCTCCATGCAGCCAATGGCTTGTGCTTCCCATTGCCATCGTGGAGCCTCCACATTTGAGAAATCCAATTTTCAGAATTTTGAAATAGTGTGCAGATTTTTAGGCACAGAATTCCTTCGGGGTGAAGTGAATGCCTCAGAGGAGTGGCAGTGGTTGGGGAAAATGGGCTTAAGTTGAGGTTTATCAATTAAAGGGAGATAAAAAAAGAAAGATGAAGAGGGAAAAAGTGGGGCCGGCTTGCTACCAGCTATTCTCACCTTACCTTCTAAGATGAAGGGAAACCAAGTCTGTCCTGGGCAGTGGGGTCATAATGCTGGGGGCTGCAGTTCCATCACCTACTTTACACGACACAAAGACAGCCTGCAGTTCTGAGTGGCACTATTAAGCTGGGTTTGTGCTGGTATAAGAGAACCACAGCTGCATGTTAGAGCACAGAAAAAAATACAGCCTCACTGTACTTCAACAGTGAGCTGGATGTTAAAAAAAACCACACCCTTCCTCCCACAGTGAGAGGCCTCACTTTAAATAATGATCCTGCTCTACAACTGGTTCCAGAACAAGTGTTACAATAACATCATATAGGGGACAGAACAGCATGCAAATATGCTTATGTATTGATTAGTGTGTAGGTGTAACACACACACCTAGTGTAGTTCACTGTCCCATGCAGTGGCACCTAGACCACAGGAGCAGATAAGAACAAGAGACCTCTAGTGTCTAGGCTGAGAGGCAGCTGGCTTTTAGCTCAAACAGCAGAGGCTCCTACACTAAGTTCCAGAGGTCCCAGTTCAAAGGCACCTGCTGGTACATTAGGTGTGTGGGTTACATAGGAATTTAGAGATTGCTAACTTCAGGAAGTGCTTGATGGGAGAGTATAGTACATGCAGGCCCACTGATGGAAAGGAGGAAGTGGGCAATTGCCCCAGGGCCTCGTGATTCTAAAGGGCTTGGGGCTTCTGTGACTACTGCTGCAGCAACAACCTTTTAGAATAGCTGTGGGAGAACTGCACCATGCATTCTAACAGGGTGGGTGGGGAATGTGTGAGGTTAAAACGACTGGGACTTTTCAATTTAGAAAAGAGGAGATTGAGGGGGGATATGATAGAGATATAAAATCATGAGTGGTGTGGAGAGGGCGAATAAAGAAAAAGTTATTTATTAGTTCCCATAATAGAAGAACTAGAGGACACCAAATGAAATTAATGGGTAGCAGGTTTAAAACTAATAAAAGAAAGTTCTTCTTCACACAGCATGTAGTCAACCTGTGGAACTCCTTGCCAGAGGAGGCTGTGAAGGCTAGGACTATAACAGAGTTTAAAGAGAAGCTAGATAATTTCATGGAGGTTAGGTCCATAAAAGGCTATTAGCCAGGGGATAGAAATGGTGTCCCTGGCCTCTGTTTGTCAGAGGCTGGAGAAGGATGGCAGGAGACAAATCGCTTGATCATTGTCTTCGGTCCACCCTCTCTGGGGCACCTGGTGCTGGCCACTGTCGGCAGACAGGCTACTGGGCTAGATGGACCTTTGGTCTGACCCAGTACTGCTGTTCTTATGTGTGTGTTGCGCTGTCCAGGCCAGAGGGCTGGGTGCCACGCTAGGGAGACCCGGCTTCTTTGTATGCTGACAGCCTCTGTGTGAGATCGGCGCCTCTCCTATCTGCTCCTCTGAGCACACAGAAGAGGGCATAAAGCCTGAATGTTGCATTGTCTTGGTTCTCCTTGTATCCGAACAAAGAGCAAATATCCTTTCAGTGGAGATAGTAAGTCCCCACCCCCTCCCTCTACTGCACAGGGGAATTCCCCAACCTCAACAGTGTGCATAGCTCTGGCAGCGTTGGCAGTTGGTTATGGGAAGGGATCCACCAACATGCAAATCCACTAATTTAAATCCCCTTGGGGCAATTCCTACAATCCTGTGAGTTGAAGTGGTGGCTGTGCAGTTACTCTATGCCAGTTCACCCTAACTGGGAGGTATGTAGTGGTTCTCAACCTTTGCAGACTACTGTACCCCTTCCCCACCACTGCAGGCTCTGGGGTACAGTGTGTGTGTGGGGCCTGGCTCGGGGGGGGGGGGGGGATCAAGGACAGTCAGCTCTTAGCATGCTGTGCTCTGGGCTACGCTCCCCCATCCTGCAGCCCTCAGACCAGTGCAGAGTGATGGAGCAATGCTCTGGTAGAAATTCAAAGGGGCCCAGGGTTCTGGCTACCACTCCTGCTGCCATGTTGTCGTGCGGGAGCTCCAGGCCCCTTTGAAATCTCTGGATCCCAGGACAATTGTCCCCTATGTGCTCACCCTCCCCTGTCAGCAAGCCTGCTCCTCTCAGGAGTTTGATTGGTCTTGCATATCCCTAAGTTTCATCTCACTTAAAAGCTACTTGCTAACACACACAGACAGAGAAATAAGGGGTGTCAGTGCACACTATCACTGAAAAATTGCTCTCTCATTACCCTATAATGATAAAATAAATCAACTGGAATATAAATCTTACATTTCACTGTGTAGTATATAGAACAGTACCAGCAAGTTACTGTCTGTATGAAATTTTAGTTTGCACTGACTTCACTATTGCTTTTGATGCAGCCTTTTGTAAAGCAAGGCAAATATCACAATCCGTGGTGACACATATGAAATCAAGATTCAGCTTTTTGGCTCCAAGGACTCCAGCTCTCCCCAGTGAGCTACATTACTAGGTCAGACAATAGTTGGCCTGTTGCCAACTTTCACACTGTAACTAAGCACACTTTTCACAATATGCCAAAAAATAAAATAAAAATCAAGCTAATCCCATTTCAAAACAAGGCCAAAACAAGCCAGTCCTTAAAAGAACTCTGCAACTATGTGACAAGAGCCACGGTATGCAGTCTGGGACTGATGAGCCTGCAGTGCATCTCTGAATTCACTCCCCTTTTGCCTCCCACCTGCCGGCAGACAATCAAAAAAAGAAGCCACAAGCAGCCAATTAAACCTAAAACAAGCTAAAAGTGGTTTTTGGAGTGTGACTTATGTGCTATACAAGGCCATCATCCTGCAAACACTTATATTACACTGGAGTTTTCACCTTGACTTTAGTGGGACTATTCACATGCCTAAAGTTAAGCAGGTATATAAATCTTTGAAGGGATTTGGGCCCAAGTTATTCCTCTCCACCTTCCTCCACCAAAACAGGTTACAAAATACATATGGATTCCTTTTTCTTTTCTCCTAAAGTGATCTCCCTTCCATATAAACAGTGTTTCATTTTTATATAATGCTTTGGTGGCCAGAAATCTTAATATATCCATCTATGGAACTTTAGGAGGAGATAGCAAAGTAAAAATTTAGTAAGACAAGAAAACAAAACATTCAGCAAAATCTTTGTAGCTGAAGGTACTCTAATTTCTTATAGAACATTACAAACAGGAACAACAATTCCAGTTAAATCTTATTCTATAACTCTTTTACAGGAGCTTAATATGCCTAGTTTTCCAGCTAGCTGATTTTGAATCCACAGAGATGTGCATTTTGGTTTTATAATCACAATGATCTTTGCTGGGTTGAATTGAAGTTTCAATGTTTTCTTGAAAAAGTTCTCCTCGTGGATCCCATGGTGCAGAGGAGAGCCAAGACACATGAGCATGTCAAAATGGTCTCCTCCCCCTGTCACTAGCTGCTGGGCGGGGGGGGATCAAATCAGACTGATCTGACAATGTCAATAGTATTTTCTGTATTGTTAACCCTTTTGGACACAGATATGGCTTCCCCGTCATTTCTGCTAATATGATCTCCTAGAGCTGAGAATTTAAAATTGCCATTTACTGGCAAAACTTAAATGTTCTTCATATTCTTTTATCCTAGTGCTGCATACCTTGGTCATAAATGCACCCAGAAAATTTGATTCTGGAGACAAAGGCTCAAGTTCAATTTCCAGAGACAGCATTTACCAAAGCAGACGGGCAGTGCTGTACTGTGAGACTCAAAGCATTAGGACAGAGTTTTCCTGACCCCACAGAGAGGGAAGAATAAAATATGAGCTGCAATAAACTCTGTCCAGTTTGAAGTTTTTAGACTTCTTGATCTTCCTCATTCTTAGCTTTGGGCATACCTTCTTGTCCTAAGGCTGGCCTTTCACTCCATGTAGCTGCAGAGCTTCCAAACACCTTACTCTAACAGAGATTATCACAATATTTTGCTGTTTTAATTAGGCAGTCTCCAAAATATTGTTTTCCCTCATGGCTGCTTAGCCACTGTCCACCTTCTTTAGATTTTTATAAGAAAATAACCACTGGCTAGGCAGTGTGCTTGGTAATATCAGCATGTGTGTGTTAGACAGGACTGTCTCTGTAAACATAATATTGCTTCTGCTGGAAGGAAAGGTATTGCTTGTGTAATTGTTCCTTTGCTCTCCCTCACCCTTGTTTTCCTGAAAGTCTGCTGCTGTACAGAGGGAGTCAGAGGAGAGGCAGCTCTATGGAGGGGCTGGAGGTGGTAGGTACAGTGTGTTTGTGATACTGTACTGGCTATAAATAGCAGATATGGCTTAATGGACTCTGCCAGCCACTTTCTTGCTGGCACAGTGACCAGATTGTATGGGCTTAGGCTATGTCTAACCAGAGGAGGTTTGGTGACAAGTGTTGTTGACTTGCTAAGGTCACCAAATCGGTTTTTCTGCCTCCCATTGCCAACATTTCATGGCCACATTGCGAGCACCCTGTTGACAGATAGAGCAAAGCAATGTGGGTAAGCATCCCATAGTTCAGTGTTGTGGGAAGGGAGAACTGATCCCTGTACTTCCTGAGATTCCCTCATAGCTCTGTGAGCTCTCTGTGCCAAGGAATGTCAAAGTATCACAGCAGACTCTCCAGCCCTCCCCCTGCAGCAGCAGTCTGCCTGCTGCTATGTTCCTAGCTGGGCAGAACAGGAACATTCCAAGGATTTGCTCTTCGTTTGTTCCCCAAACGGAGTAGCTCATTCAACTGTCAGATACTTCCCTACTTCGTGCAGGGCAGCAGAGATCACAAAACACTGAGCACAGCCATCAGGGCAGGCATTGTAGGATATTGGCAGAAGCCAGTTCTCTTAACAAAACAAACAGCAAAGTCTATGCTGCCTCTTTGTCAATAATAAAGGGAGGGGAAAGACAAAAAAGTCTTTTGTTGGGGTGGAAGTTTTTTGTTGCCAAAACTGGATACGTTTCCTGACAAAAGTTGCGTTTGCAGTGAAAATGCTTCATTCAGGCATGGTTGCTGGACCCAACCACTATGGGTCCTTTGAGAAAGCTACATTTAACCTTTCCCGTCAACTGCTTGATATATCACGAATTCTTAATCTGCTATTTAGAGTTATCTTTGCCGTAGCAATATAAAATTCCACTGTGGCTTTCACGTTGAAAATGTCAGTTACAAGTTAACTGGTATTTAGTTAAAACAAAGTTATTTAGCCATTGTTGTGCTACCTGTTCCTACAGACATCTTGATGGCTGCAAAAGATGGTAGTGTTTCACAGAAAAACTAATCTGTTCTTTACCTACTGCAGTTAACAGAGCTAGATGAAAATTAGTGCTCTAAAAAGAGACACATGATCATACAATTAGTATTATATATTACTGATCTAAAAATTACACTGTTACCTGAAAGAAAAACCCCAGATTGTCTAATTCCCTGTATTTTATCATAAGTAAGGAAAGATCTCAAACAAGCTTTGGTTCTCAAGATAAGTGTTTTGACAGGCAGAGGAAGGTAAAGAATATAGCTTTAAACCAAAGTACAAAGTGTTTCTCCCCAAACCCTGTCTAGGTAACCTATTAAGATAAGACATCCCAGACACTTTCCCAAAATATATTTAGACTTAAAATATCAAGAAGAGATGGAGTTCTGAATCTGTACATTTTCACACTTAGCAACAGTTGTCTCAGAGAGGGAAAAGGTGACAGCATTAAAGTTAAATCATTTTATTATAAATACCAGATGTACATTTTGATTTTGTATGGAGACTGACCTATTCAAATCTTTAACCAAGGAACACATAAGCAAGGAAGGAATGTAAAAAGGTTAAGAGTGTCCAAGTTAGAACTTAAGATTTCTATAGTCCAAGTTAGAATTTAAGATTTTTTTTATTCTCCAAATAAAAAGAGAAAAGCTAACATTTCTGATAATCAGTAACTAAAATACAAAAATATAATTCGTCAGTAGAGTAGTGCTAAAAGCATATATTAAATATAAATGTGTCACATTTCTTTTTGATATATACTATATTATGTCTATAGCAACATTTCCAGGCTTACTAGTCATGACTGTGTACACTACTCCATGCAATATAGGTTAAATTGCATTTATCTGAGGAAAGTACCACCTGAACAATCATGGTCTTGGATTTTAAAAGTGAACTGCAAAACGTACATGCAAAAACCAAAACCATGGCACGTCTTCCCAAACCATGCAGCCCAAAAAACCCTCATACATGTAAAATCTTCTCGTGACTAAAGCCCCAAAGTCTTAAAATTATGCTAAAAGATTTTATAGACACAGAACACAATGATAGATAAAAACGAGTCAGACTATGAAAGGTGAAGTGATTTTTATTCATAAATATTTCCAACATTCTTTGTTTGTTAGATAATAGGTATTAAAAGTTTAGCTGAACAAAGTGACCTTTTACTTTTTTTTTTTTTTTTTAAAATAAAGATTTAACCTGCAATCCTCTTTCATCTAAAGGCTGAGAAAACTCACTAGGCACATCTGAGACAGATACATGGAACTACTCCCCACCCACCCACTAAAAAAAGAAAAAAGCTCTGACAGACACATACCCAGTACACCTCAACAAGAACAAAATCTCATCTAATTTCAGGATCTCACGTGCCTCACAGAGCTGCAAAAGTTGCAGAGAGCCAGTTGTCCTTTTACAGATCTCCATACAGAATTTACCTAGGCGGTGAGGAGAGACTTGCTTTCAAGTAGCAACCAGCAGCACATTCCCAACATGTTTTCTTCATTTTAGCACTTCACTGTCAAATGTTTGACACTCTTATGATTGTACAGCACCAAACACAAGGAGGCCATGATCTCAGCTGGGCTCTCGATATGCTAAATATGGTAAAAATGTATCGATACACAGCAGCTGGATCTGCCCTCCTTTACTTCAAGAGAAAAAGCTGTTAAAGTTACTAGAGTGAAACCAGTGCAAGACCAGACTTGCAGTCAGTGTTAGTCACCAATACTATCATACCACGACTACTCCAGTTTTGGAAAAAAATGAAATTGTAGTGTCACAGATAATTTGCAAGTGCTGATATGTTTACATTATTTCCCCCCCCCCCCCCCCCGTTCTAACAATGCTCTGGTGTTAATTTTTCTCTGGAGTTAAGTGACAATTTGCCCTCCAGTTTTGTATTTTATATTTGGTGTTGTTCATTGAATCACAGCTAGGGCAGGACACCTTGTGCAAGTTTCATGGGTGCACCTATGTCCTGGGTTCTAGAGAGATTATGCTCACACACTTCTACAATTCCACCGAGATTAGCAGGGTTCTGAGCCCTGCTCTACACTTGCTCCTTGGCATGAGACTTGTTTGCTGAGAATTCTATCTTCTTGGATACTGGGTTAATTTAGTCTTAAGAAGGGGAAATCAAAAATTACTAAAACTTTGAAGGTGAAAACTTGAAGAAAGTAACCTAGGTTGTCCTGATACTAGATATATGAACAGAACACCAGTGGCTTATAGGTGCCATTGGAATATAACACATAGGGAGAGCACACTGCTATAAACAGCTGCATTTAGTGCTTGCAATAATCTTGTTTCCACATCTCCTTTTTGTCTCACTGCTTGTCATACTGTATATAACTCTGCTTGAAGCAAGCTCTCCACGTCTGCCTCCCCTCCCCCGCAAACAGAGATGCTGGCAAGAGAAGGGAGAAACTGTTCCACCTGTTATACAACTGTTGGCTAGAGGAAAGTCTGTTAGGATCCTGGTGGTAAACATGTGTGCAGATTTATACCCTAATTTTCATTTTTGTTGAAGCTGTAAATTCTTATACAGACTGAACTTCTCTCTTCTGGCACAGTCTGGTCCAGCAACACCTGTTCTCTGGTATGATTTTAGTTAGCTACATGCCCACTTATCATGGGTGTGGCTAAGTTTCCCAGAGCCCCATAAAGTTTGTTCACAAGCACCAGTCCTGCTTCCAGTGTTCTGTGCTGTTATTTAGCTCTAATGTACCCCTAAATGTCTAAGAGCCAAGTAAACAGTGGAAGTGTTAGTAATGCTGCTAGACAATAATGACCTCCTGTGGTTCGGCAAAGGTCAGGTCCTGAGAGTGCCGGACGAGAGAGGTTCAACCTGTACAAAAGAATTAAGTTCTTTGTGAGCTCTTGGTAATAAGGAATAATGTTTAGCTAGGGCTTTGGAATCCATATATAGTTGTATCAGTATATGCTCCGTATGTACCAAATGAGTTAAATCAGAAAATCCTGTGTGAGCTACTGTGATGGCCCACTGGAGGATACATGCTCATCTGCGGGGGGAGAGGGGGGGGGACACGGACTCCACAGGCTGTATCTTATTCCTTGGAATATGGTCACCATGTCATCTTTACTGTAACCTCCCCCCCCCCCATCATTTACCTCACACATGTTCAGAGATAGTCGCGACAGTCCTCAACCTGTAGAGAGCTAGCTAGAAATACTATTAGTAGACAGGAACTTTGTGAATTAAACAGCACAGATGCTACCATAGTACTATTTCATACAGAGGCTGTCAAGTATCAGAGGAGTTTTGCAGATACAGAGGTTGCCAATCAATAGCAAGCAATAGCCATGCTAGGGTGTTTGATCACCTGCTTCCACCTACTACCACTGTGGCAAGGAAGAAGAGTCAGTAAGTGGTTTTAGTCACATTAAGTCTTTAAAGAAAGAAGCAACAACCAACCAGATACATCTCAGAAAACTCATATGTATAAATAGGAGGGGCACGACTCACCACACAGAATACATGAGTCTGGTCCACAGGTATGTGACAAGCATTTGTTGTGGCTGACTGAGCAAGGTCACATTCACCCTAAGTGCTCAATGTTTGCTGGGCACCTGCATATTGTAGCAGATGTCTAAAGCCACTGATAATGGATAGCATTCACCTGTCCACAGCTGACTCCAAACAGAGCTTAATGAAGAAAGGTATGGAAATTATTTCCTGATATTCCTGAGGCATTCACTCTTCACCTCCAGGTTATCAATTGGGTTCTAGGGTTCAGTTTCACTTTGGGCTCTAGTTACTTAACCAAAGGACACATCCTTTTTCAACAGAGGAGTTAATATTGCTATGCAAGTACTTCACTGGTATGCTATGAATTTTACATCTTGTCAGCTTTCTGTGACTAATAAAAGAGTTTTACTACTTGTCACACACATTGAGTCAGATGCAGCCAGAAAGGAGTTACAGATCTGGCTGCTTCTTGCTCCTCAACGGGAGAGTGTTTTGCTCAGTTCTAGTCAGCTGCAACTCCAGGAGGTTACCGCGTTGTCAGTGTAGGACTAATCAGGCCTGCCAACCTTTATGATTGGTGATGAACAGGAATGAAAGAACCCAGCTTGACTCTTAAATCCCAGGTTCAATTTGCAGGGCTGGGAGTTAGAAGAAAACCTATCACCATTTTACTGGCCAATGACATCAAATGTTATCAACTGAGGCACAGATGTATATTTAAAAAGGCACCATGAGTTTCTGTAACAATCACATTTTAGAAGATAGCTGCACTTTAGAAAGCAGATACAAAAAAAAATGTTTAAAACTTATCAATCCTTCAAAAGCCAAATCCTGCTTACTGTATTTGCTTACCTAATCCATCTGAAGTCAAACAGATACATACATTAGAGAGGCAGGTTTGTGTTTATGGATGAATCAAAAGAATATGGGAAAAAAAAAAAAAAAAGAGAGAGAATAAAGACTATAGCTTTTCCAAAGTGCATTCCACTTTCAATTTTTGAAGGAAAAAAGCTAGAAGGAAACAGTAGTTCTGTAGGAACTACTTAATTATTGGTGAGGATTTAGTATGGTAAAACCAGAAGTAGATAGTTATGAGTGCCAGAAGCACTTCAGTGACATATTAACAGTGTGACAGAAGAGGTCTGGTAAGAGACTGATCTTTATTTCTTGGCCCCAGTCATAAGTCAGAGTTTTAATAGTCCAGTCTCAGGACAAAGGTCAGTGTGCACAGATTTCAGTGACTATTGTTACAAACCCTGAAGTCTTTCTAGGAGACTGTGTAGTGTGCTTTGTTCAATTACAAGCTTTATAAGTAATGCCTGAAACTGTAAGTTATCTGGATGATGTACCTTTGTCTAGTACAGATCCAAATTAAACAAAGTAAAACTTTGAAATTCTGGTGTCCAGTGCTGTGGAAATGGTGAAGACACAGAGGCTACATCTACACTGTAGCCTTCTTCTGCAAAAGCTTATGCAAATGAAGTGCGGAATGGAATATCACTGCCCTTCATTTGCTTAATTAGCAGCCACTTTTGCACAAGAGGCTTTCGCGCAAAAAGGACCTGTGTAGACGGCAAAAATGAGGAAGAACGGCTCTTGCGCAAGAGGGGTTTTTTGCGCAAAAAGGAGCTGTCTACATAGCTCCTTTTTGCACAAAAGCCTCTTGTGCAAAAGTGGTTGCTAATTAATTATGCAGATGAAGCACGGTGATATTCCACTCCACACTTCATTTGCATAAGAAGGCGACAGTGTAGATGTAGCCTGAGATTCCAGCCTGGGTATTCCTGTGTAAAAATAACTGATATATGTTCCATGCTATATGAACACAGTAGCTAGTTTGTTATTTTTCATTTCTGAAACTAGGAAATCCAGAATGAACATTCCCTGTCTTTCAAGTCCAGGTTTCCTTCTTCTTTCAGCATTACATTATTACCTTAGGACAGAGTAATGTGGCCTCAATGTTGCCCAGCCTACAACCACAGAGATACTGGCTCACAGATACTCCAACAATCATGCACAGACTGCATATTGCACTAGCATTTCACTGCTCCTGGGGGAAGGAGGGGAAATTGAGCTATTTTATGTTAAACTAAAAGAGTTACCCAGCATGGCTGGGGTCCTTAACTGTTTTCTTCCCCTTTTTCTTCATTTAAATAATTGCCCTGCGGTAGAGGTTCAATAGGCAGGCTGCCCTGGGGAGAGAGGATAACCCCAGCCTTCTTTCATTGTGGAAGCTTGGGGCCAGGTGAGAAACACCTCTCCATGGTTGCTACAGTCGGTACAGCTTGGGGGGGGGGGGGGAGAGGGAGAAGGTGCATGTCCCCCAGCTGGGGAGACAAACTCTCTCAAATATATAGTAGATAGCTATTCCTTTCTCCACCTCTGCTCTCTGCTGGCCCAATGGGGTTATAACGGTCCCATTCCCCATTTGTTGGCCCTTGCTGCCCCACGTGGTCATTCTACTGAATAACTGTCCCTGCTAGCAGAACCCTTCCTTTTCATTTTATGAGACTCTGTCGAATTCCAGGCACACCCCACTGTCCTGGCAAAACAAAACCCTGATCTAGCTTTTAAGTTATAAGAAGAAGCGGCATACTACATTTGGTGGTCCTAGCTCTTACCATTTAGGAGGTGTTCTTGAACAGAGAGACTCATTCACTCTGTTATATAGTAGATAAAAACTCCAAGGTGACCACCCAAGCAGGGAATCAGGATGCCTCCCTCTCTATCATGCCTTTTGCTGAAGCACTTCAGATTTCCATCTCTTCCTGTTTAACAAGGAACTTTCCTGTACTTTCCCCTAACTTCCTCTGTGCATATATATAGGCGATGTCTAGACTGCAGGCTTCTTTCGGAATAAGTGCTTCTAGACGAGATCTTCCGGAAAAAACTTATTTTGAAAGAAAGCGCCCACACAGCAAAAGTGCATCAAAAAAGCGATCTGCTTTTTTGAAAAATAGTGTCCATATTGATTGGACGCTATCTTGCATTTAAGTTGTGATTACTATGGATGGAGTGGCCACCACGGCACCTGTGCTTTTTCCTGGAGGCCTCTTTTTTTCTTTTTTTTTGAAAGAAAACACCACCACCATCTCTTCCCCCTCCACACACGCCTTTTTCTGAAAGAGCTCTTTTGGAAAAAGGCTTCTTCATAGAAAGAGGTTTACTGCTCTCGGAAAAACCCCTCTGTTTTCGACTTTGTCGAAAGAACACAATTGCAGTGTAGTTTTTCCGGAAAAACTCTGCAGTGTAGACATACCCATACTCTATCTATAGGATACTGTCTATTTTCCCCTTTGCCTCATGGTCCTGAATCACCTCCCAGATGGGGGAGCACAGGGAGTAGGTCTGGGGTTGTGCACTTCTGTGTTTTGAAGCTAGAGGGCTTAATCAAATGGCCTTTTGAGGAGCTGTCCTTCATTTCCTAAATCAGATGCGAGTCTAGTTCCCTTTCACAGAACCACCACAGTATTTCAGCATTGCAGGCTTTTCAGTTCGATGTGACTTCAGAACACTGATTTAAAACAGAACTCAGAGGAAATAAGAGAAAGCTCTGCAAAGCTGCAACAGAGATTATAGATTTTCTGCATTCTTGTTAAAAGCATTGACATTATTCTCCATATTGGTAAGTTTTTTTTATCATCTTCCATCTAGAGTAGATTTCCTTGTGATTGCTATAGAATTACTTGAAAGCGACCCTCTATTCTTATCATAGGAGCTTTAACATCTGCCAGGTAAAGAACAGGACATCTTGAAGGGGTTTCCTTTGAAGTTTGATCAGACTTTATTATTTCATTTTCTGCTAACTGCACACTGTCACTTGAGGCTGTGTCTTAACCCTAAGTCATTCCCTGCCTCAATTTAAAATAATAAATACAAGGTTGTGTGTATAGTTAGATAGGATGGAGAGATGCGGCGGAGATAGGACAAACCTGGTGAGAATCCCACCTCCGCTTCACGTATGTAACTCCTGGAAAGAGGGTGGAGGTGGTTTGTTTTAACTACAAACAAAATAAAAATTGCAATTTCAACTTTTCATGTGTTAGGTTAGTAGAGAGATTCAATGGCTAACTCTGGGCTTCAAAAGAGTATCCCCTCTAATTCTTCCCACCACGGAGCAAAATGAATTTTCTTATGTGCACCAATGTGTAGATGTGTGACAAATAACCTACATATTGGTGCACCTAAGATTCATGTGGTGGGAGTAGGGCCCAGGGGTGCTGAGTGTGGGAGGGGGCTCAGGGCTGGGGCTGAAGGCGCTGGAGTGGGGCTGAAGAGTTTGGGTTGGACAAGGAGTTCCAGGTTTGGGGAGGGGCTATGGGCAGGGGTGTGGGCTTTGGGGTGCAGAAAGACGCTCAGGACTAGGGGGGCACTTGAGGTGGGCAGTGGGTTGAGGCTCAGGCTTACCTGGATGGCTTCCTGCTAGGGACACCAAAGAGGGACACATTTCCTCCAGCTGTAGCAGCTCCATGCTGGGGCTGGTGGAGAAGGCGCCTCCTCTGACATTCCCAGCAGCTTCAGGGCCTGGGGAGAGCTCTTGCTCCTCGCTGTAGCCCTTGCTCAGGGCTTAATGAGAATCTGTGCAGTTGCACAGCTTAGGGGGAAATTAGCTTTAAAATACTTAGGGGAAAAACTTTGTGAACATTAGTTTCCTTATGCGGAGGCTGGCATAAGTAAGCTACGTTGTCCCCCTTCCCCATCCTCTCGTGACTACCTGCCAGTTCACTTCCTCAAACTTCCAGTGTAATAAGCCATAGCTGACAAATGTCCTGGTGCTTTGTTCTGGCATGCCTTAGTCCTTACGGCTTGCTATTGGGTAAACTGCACCAGAGAAAGCGGGTTTTGAGTTATCAGTGCTGTGTTTGCTGTTGTGCTAGAGAGCAGCCAAGGAGCTCAATCAAATGTAGCACAGTGTTTAAAGAAGCCACAAACCAAGCCAAGTATTTAGGAAAGTAAACTGCCATTTCTGCTCTGATAAAGGCTCTATGCCAGACCACCTCAAGCTCAACAAACTTCTGAGCACCTTGGAGAACAAGGAATGTTTTGCCTTCATGTTGCCATTGACAAACTCTGGGGGTATGTCTTCACTATAGAGATTTTCAGAAAAAACAGCTGTTTTTCCAAAAAAATTTCAATTAAATCCCCACCGCAATTGCATTCTTTTGAAAGAAAATTGAAATAACAGAGGGTTTTCTGGCATTGGTAATCCTCCTATGAGGAAGAAGCCTTCTTTTGAAAGAGCTTTCGGAAAAAGGCATGTGTGGATGGGGAAGAGGGAGTTCTTTCAAAAGAAGAGGAAAGAGGAAGAAGCACAGGTGCCCTGGTGACCACTTCATCCATAGTAATCACAGTTTAAATGCAAGATAGCGTCTACACTGAATGGACGCTATCTTTTGAAGTGGATCGCTTTTTCAATATGCTTTGGCAGTGTGGCCGCGCTCTTTCGGAAGAAGTTTTTCTGGAAAATCTCTTCTGGAAAAGCTTCTTCCAAAAAAACCCTGTAATCTAGACGTAGCCTGGGATACTAAAACAGACTGTCAGATTGACAGCAGTGATTGTACAATCTTGATAATTATGGTCCTGATTCCAGGAACATAGACATGTAAGGTACTTTGTGCATTTGAATAATCCCATTGTTGCTCAATGGGACTAAGCACATAAATTAGCATAGGTGCTGGAAGAAGGTGAGCAGCCACGCCCCCTGGCTTGTTCATGGACTAGTTTACCTGATCATGCAAACACGAGCTGTCACTGTCATTTCCTCTAATACATTTTAAGAGTCTGTTGAAAGAGGCCACTTTTTCAGACAAAGTGAATTCATCTAAGGTGCCAATCTAAGGTGCAAGCTGTATTAGCTATAGCTTAATCAATAGTCTAGGATATTGGACATGTTCAGGAATTCAAAGCAAGAGCACGGGACTCTTGTACAGGCTGGAATTAGAAGTCCATCTGTTTTGAGCCAGAGGATATCCTGCAGTCTGACTCAGAATTTCTCACAATAGTTAACAGCACCAAAAAGTCACATCTAGTCTGAGACGCCATTTTACAGCATTCTATCTAAAATTACACCAGTCTAAACCTAGAGGGGCACATACAGAATGCAAAGGATTTATTCCCAACTACACTGCTTTTACAGCAGCAGAATTTGGCTTTCATCATTAAAAGTTGTTTTTAAAATGCATTCGTCTTTCACGTGACTTTAAATCCACATTTCCTCCCTATTTCCACAGCACTTAGCATGTAAATTAACAAAGAAAATACATTTTTAAAGATATAGAAACTTAAAATGGACTTTTATCAAGACACCAACTTCAGCAGCTGTTATAACAGTAACCATCAGAAGCCAGCACTGACAGAGAGTATAGGGTCTCTTTCCATTTTAATCTTGAAAGAAATTTGCAGTAGTGAATCTCCGTGGCAGCCAAGGTTTGCGAAGATTTAGATTATCCATTTCCCTTATCTAATGAATCCAGGCAGTACAAACTTTCTAAAGCTCTGAACTGACAAACACCAAGAGAGTCAATGTGAAAATGGAAGTCCACTTCTGCTGCTGACTCTGGGATTCAATGTCAGTGCAAAAAACTGGAAAGTTTTACAGCTGCTGAGTTGTTAATATTAAGAATTGTAGGTTTGTGATGCAATTAAAAAAAAAACTGGCTCAGATCTGAGATTAGATGCCACAGAAAAATCCAGTTCTTGCACCAAACAATACTGAGGCTAATTTAGTTAAAAATAATGCATCAAGCCTTGGGTCAGATCCTCTTCTGAGGCGTGAAGTCAATAGAATTATGCTGATTTACACCGACTCATGGCCTCGTTTAAGGACTGCTACTTAGTGGCAGCGGTAGAAATTCCAATATGCTTCCACATTGCAAACGTTTTAATAGCATTTCTAAATTTAAGTGCAATACAGCTTTAATAGAGCCATCTAAGGGCTTGTCTACACTTAAAATGTTGCTGCCTTGCTGTAGTGTGTCAGTAAAGACTCTATTTGCACTGATGGGAGGGGTTCTCTTATTGGCATAAGTACTCTAACTCCCTGAATGGTGGTGGCTAGGTTGAGAGGAAAATTCTCCCATAAATTTAGTGCTGTCTACATCAGGTTAGATTGAACAATACAGATAAACCAGGTGTAGATTAATTTTCCCAGCCTCCATTAATCCACAGATTCTGTATGAGAGTTTTCCACAAGCGCTATCTTGCCAACCTTCCTTTCACCCCACCCAACCTCGATATTTCATTGAGCAGGGAGTAGTTTAGAATCATAGAACACTAGAACTGGAAGGGACCTTGAGAGGTCATCAAGTTCAGTCCCCTGCACTCATAGCAAGACCAAGCACTGTCTAGATCATCCCTAAAAATACAATTAAAAAAACCTCAGGGTTTCAAGGTGAGCAGAGAAATCAAAATGTATTCGTGTCTCTTTTTTGTGTTTTTCATAATATGTAAAGAAGGCTGCATTTACATAGTTATGTTTTGTGCTTCTTTTTACTTTTGACCTTCATTTCTAATCTGCGATGGAAGACCCTGGTGACTGGAGAATCGTATGGAGAGCAGTAGTGGACAGAAGATCCTGTTACCAAAGTGAGAAGTCAGGTTAAACAAATTTCTCCCAGGCTCAAGAAGGGGCTTCTTTTGGTGATGGTGGGTAAAGATGATCTGGCTTCTTTTAACATATGGGGTTCTACCAACTTCAGTGGGGGTACCATACAGATGTAGATATCCACCAACAGATATCCAGCTGCAGGATTGGGTCACCACTAAGTATTGCTCCTAATGGAGCACTGTTATCTCTAGACTAAAACAATGAAGGACAGAAGTCTTCAGAAAGACTTGAGTTCAAGATGCTTATGGGTATGTCTACACTAGCCCCCTAGATCGACCCAGGGAGGCTAATGAGGGTGACAGGAATTGCAAATCAAGCCTGGGATTTAAATATCCCGCGCTTGATTTGCATGTTCCCGGCCGGTAGCCATTTTAGAAATTGACTAGCCCAAAGTAACTGCCCGCGTCTACACGTGGCAGTGAAACAGGATTCCGATTTAAAGTCCTAACTCGAATTAGCTGGTATTCCTCCTGCAATGAGGTTTACCAGTTAATTCGAATTAGGGGCTTTAAATTGGAATCCTGTTTCACTGCCGCATGTAAATGCGGGCAGTTACTTCAGGCTAGTCAATTTCTAAAATGGCGACTGGCCGGGAACATGCAAATCAAGCGCAGGATATTTAAATCCCAGGCTTGATTTGCAATTCCTGTCGCCCTCATTAGCCTCCCTAGATCGATCTAGGGGGCTAGTGTAGATGTACCCTATCAGAATTTGGGCTCATACCTTGCAATGAAGTAAAATATTAAGTTTGGAGGGGGAAGGGGAAATGCACTGACTTGTTAGCTCCACTGTTCTGTTTAAGATAAGATAATGAACCGAGCTCTACAAGCCAAGTGTGAGAGGGGTCTGGTAGAACTTTTGACAAGAACAAGGAAAAACTGTTAGTCTGGCAAATATTTATCTCCTCTGTAAACACAGGCTTAATCCAAGGCTGTGTGCACATGTTTTCATGTGTAGAATATGCCCATATAAATATGGCTAATCCCAACTCATTGCATTGTTGAAACAATTTGGAATACCTTGAGGATGGAAGGTGCTGAATATAAACCACAATGTGATGCATGAAAAATGTGTTGTTTAGACTTCCTAACACATTTTGGAAAGCATTCATATCACCATCCTTCGAAAGTTCAAGAACTTTGCTCTTCTGCAATACAGCCTTCCTTCTGACCAGGGACAGATATCTTGTGATCAGTTGAGGTTTAACAGCAAGGCTAGGAGGAAGTTTATAGGATAGTACAAAACAAAGTCATAAAAGCTGGGTTTAATATGCCCGTAAGAGTAGACTTCAGAAAGTGTTATTTCAGGATTGTTGTTAAACATTATCTATCTTTGGGTGGTGAACTTTTGCAGAGTACAAGCTTTCAAAGCATAACTAATGCAGACAGACACTTTCTGTTCCTTCTACCACTATAAAGGAAAGTCCTTTCCCAGTATGACACAGGCAAAAGTTCTCATGGTAAATGCAAGCACTGAAACACTTCATAACACTTGACCGTATGAAAGCAAGGGTCAACAGGCAGACAAACAGAAGGTGAAACACAGGCAACAGTCAATGACCGGGCAGAGCTTTTGCTATTCATGGAGTATAGATACTGGACCTATGAGTATTGGAGGTGCTACTGCACCCCAGGTTTGAAATGGTTTCCATCATATACAAGGTTTACAGTTTGGTTCCATGGCTCAGTTCACCCACTGTACAAACTGTTCCAGCAGCCCTGTCCTGGAAAACCAAGAATTATCCTGTTCCTTCTTCCAGCAAGAATGTCACAAGTCAGTCATAACATCATGAAAGATTATTTTGTTGGTGTACATGAAATGCATATAGTACTGGACTGTTATTTCTCTTAACTCTCCAAAAAGAGATTCAGAAGTGTCCAGAAAAAAAAAATCCAAGAATTCTAGCATGTTTTTTACACTCTGCAATCATTTAGTTTACTATAAACCAACCTTGTAAAAGAGGAAAATTGGGCTATTGAAAGATGCATAAAATAGAAACGAAGAGAACCCCCTGTGTGTTACCTACAAACAAGATACATGTTCAACAAGTGACCTTTTGAACATTTAAGAACAAAAATTTCTGATGTTTCAGAGAAAAATAATCTCCCAAATACACAAAGGTCCCAAACCTGTAATCACAACTAAATGTAGTTCTTACTCACATGCTCACTAGTGAGTGTTGGCATAATTGGACCCTAAGAAAAGAACATAATCAATCAGGCAAATGAAATACAGAGGATCTTGCAAATAGAGTTAAGTTGTTATTGTAAAATAATCTATTTTGTTGCAGTCCATGCTTTAATGCATTGCTGGAGCCATCTATATTATCACAGTTCAGCCACTTTCTTGGGCACTATTCAAAAAATAAAGGAATGTACCTGTACACCAGTATGCTGTGGTGCTAGTTTTTACAGGTCCCTTCTCCTCCCCTCTTGCTTTCCAGTCTCTCTTTTCTCAATGCTTACATAAAGGAAGTGGTGATACTGCTTTACTTAGAACAAGGTTAAAAATCCCCCAGCAAACCCAGGGAACTGCTTTTATGTCTCAATTTATACAGTTTTAAACTATTATAAAACAGGTTAAAAGGCAAAGTAAAGACTCAGCAGATTTTAGAAGTCTTACAACAGCTGAGCTGCTAAACCATGAGAGCTGGGCACCTGTACAGGTGGTGTTAATTAGTAGAGAAAAGCCTTGCTAGATACTAGCCTTAAAGATAGATGCCTTTAGCACAGGAGACTTAAAAGCCAGCAAAAATATACTGTCATGTTCCATGAGGTATTTGAACCCTGAAAGAAGATAAAAAGATACTTCATTTAATCAAAGGTACTGTTCGTCCTTGCAAGCTAACGATCATGAAATAACCGTTCCCAATTACAAAAGCCACTGAGCTACCTCTGGCTAATGAGAGTGCCTAACCAATTCACTTGCCCTTATGTGGCCTTGCTTCAAACATCTTTACAAAAAGTACTGCTGGACTTTAAGTGTGTTGCCAGGGTGTACATGAAAAGCAGTATATGCATTCTTGCAGAAGCCGATTATCTTTGTGGAAAAGCTATGCTTTTCGCAATCACAGTTTTGACTAAACTATTGAGAGTCTAGGGATAGCATGAACTTAAAAGCCACACACTGAAAATAAACATTCTTTATAGTCTGTATATAACCCACACACTGTCTGCAGGTGGTGTACTATCCCACGTAGTGGCACAGAGACTACTTACAGAGAGAAAGAATGAGTTTATTCTACAGCCTTAGCTGAGAGCCAGTGGACTTTTGCTCATTCTGTAAAGCAAGGCTACTCAACACATGGCCCATGGCGTGCATGCAGCCCACGGCCCGTTTGTTTGCAGCCCACGGTGCAGTTTGGGTTTACGCGGGTGGCATCCTTTGAACATGGCCTCCACTGGGAACACGCTCCACAATGGCGAGGCATCTCCCAGGTGGGGTGAGCATTGAAAGATGCAAGCAGACAGGCTGGCTGGAACAGATGCGTACAGGGTGTCGGTGTTTCTAGCCCCCAGGGAGGAGGTGCTGGGAGCACTGGGGCACTGTGGGAAGGGCTGGCTGCTTAGCTTTGTGGGCAGAGCCTGAGAAGTGCTGACAGGCTTAAACTAGCCACATTTGGGTCCGGTGCCATGGCTTAAGGCTTAATCTTTGTATTCATGCTTGTCAGTGTGAAAGAAGCTATTTGCATTTTTATGTGCATGTATATGCAACCACATTTAAGTTTTGGTCCTCGGCATATGCTGTAGGTATCATTGTGGCCCCTGGGGCTTCCAAAGTTGAGTAGCCCTGTAGTAAAGGCTTATGCATTAGGTTCCAGAGGTCTCAGGTTTGATTCTACCTCTTATTATTAAACATACCTCTCCTAATATATTAAAATGCCATCACCATTTTTCTAACATGTTTCCATCTTAATGAGAGACCAATACAAAACTTAGGTAATTAACCCTCCCAGGCTTGTGAGGTGGACACCAATTTATCAATCATCTCTTCTTTACAGCCCAGTACAATGAAGCAGGCCTAAGAACTGATAGTGGGAGCTGTCAGTGCCTGTCTCACTTAGGGCAGAATTCTGCCAATAGTTTTATCCTGAAGTCAATGCGAATATAGGATTGAGGCTTTAGATATTTGCCTCTTCATAAGTTTTTCAAATGCTAGCTAAGGTATGCGAGTCCCATTGTGCGAGCAATTGGGCTCCAGGTTTCCTACAACAGACTTGCCTGAGGATGTCAGTCTAGTCCCAACCCTCTATAGATTTCAAATCAATGAGTGCCATTTTCTATGCTTGGCCGTGGGAGAGCTGCTTATGTTCTCCTCTCTAGAGAGTCTGCTTGGGTACTTCCCTGGCCTCAGAGACCAATGGATTTCTCACGTTCAGTTGATTTTTGAAGTGGTTGCATCATTTCTCTCTTGCTGTATTCTCATTTTCAGAGTTCTTCCGGTTATTCCTTTTAGGCCTTCAGTCTAGAGCAGTGGTGGGCAATCTGTGGCCCATGGGCCACATGTGGCTTATCAGGGTAAGCTGCTGGTGGGCCACCAGTTGTGTCTGTAGCTACAGCTGCTTGCAGCTCTTATTGGCCATGTTTCATCATTTCCAGCCAATGGGAGCTTGGGGAATTGCAGCCAGCAAGTTCCTGTGGGCCACATCACTTCCTGCAGTTCCCATGGGTTGGGAATGGTGAACCACAGCCAATAGTGCCCCATCAAAGAAGGGTGCTGATGGAACATACTGATTCAGCATATCCTTCCTCCCTATTGCTGTCCACTCTTTGGGCTGTTCTGGGCCCTACAATCATTGCAGTTCAGAGGACTTTCCTCTGCAACAGAAAGAGATTGTAGATGACACTCCATGCTGAGGTTTACCTTAATGGTAACAGCATGAGCCTGGGTCAAAAAACATAGACAGACCACCATGACCATCTGAAACTAATTAATGACAGATAAAGCAAACCTTGCCCCCAAAATATATTAATCGTACTGCTTCTAACTTCTGACTATTCAAAGAATTAAAAGCAGTGGAATGTGGCACACTACATACAGAATATTAAATCAGGGTTATTAGATCTTTCTTCTGATATGTAAGTACTTACAGTAAATATTATTAACTTTGTTCCAGGAAAACCCTACTTACTACCTGCAGGAGACTGACTGGGATAACATCATCTTGTTTCTTCTCAAGAGAATTCTGATTTTTTTCAGAAGACTCAATTTCTGATTTAAAAGATGCTTGAAAAATTATCCCTGCAAGCAACATGAAAATATACCATATTTTTCATTGTTTTTTGGGAGCTGCGAAGTGTGTGAAGACTTCTAATATCACTCACCCCACCAAAGAGTATTGAGTTGCCATTCATTTCTGAAAAGTTCCAATATGGGAGGCAATTATGGAAAATAAGATTCCTGGTAAAGTGATTTTGATGTTATCATTATAAAAAGAAATGATGCCAGAGGTAATGTCAAGAGAAAATAAGTACATAGAGATGCTGAGTAAGGCAAGACATTATTTCTAATATGAACAAATGCTATTAAATGCTTATGCCTCCAAAATGGATGCATTTAAATTGCTGTTTAGATGCCCTGGTACATTGCTATTTACAATATATTACTTCCAGTACAGCATTCATTTAATTATGTTTAGATCAGTAATTGTGCTAACCAACAAGGTATATCCCTCAACCATCATGTCAAAATTATAAATATTCATTTACAAGGTAAAATGACTCCCACTCTGTAATTTCATAGGGACATGCGAAGAAGAGTGCTGATCTTAGAGACTCAAATGAAAAGCTGGATACCATGGAAGTTTAATTTAAAGATGGGGTAGTCTCACATGCACTATAAAAATCTGTGATAGACATGAAATAAGGCTTTGTTTAAAACCCAGTAAAGTGTGTCATTATCAGCAATAAAAAATGTTACAGAAAAATATTTGTAATTAATTCCTTATGTTGTAGTTATAAATAATGATTAGAGTGTTTCAGCAAATTAAAGCTTTTAAAAGTTACTTTAAAGTTGGAAATAATTTTAACTAGACAATTTCTTATCTTGCATGAATGTTTTTTTCTCGTAAGTGCTGCACAATGAGGTAATTCTGCTGCTGCTATTACCCTAAGATGCCACGTGTGTAACTAATTTCTTAAACTTACCACAGAAGTAGCAAGCAAGATGGTTGGGACTGTACCACCTTCTGACTGAGGTTCAGCTTCATATAAGGGGGAGAGCCTTAATCCTCCCCAGCTTTACTAAATGGGGTAGTAGCTTCCTGAGATTTTAATAGAGGACTTCACACCATTTTGTAAAACAACCTAGACTATTTTGTAAAACCATTGAATCAGCTAGCCCACTGTGTGAATATACAGTGTGTAAACCAGCACATCTTCACCAGCTCTAGGCAGTTTGGTTGACTATAATTAACATACTAACCAATTGCAAAAGGGATAGATCATTCATCGTCATCACTGACAGTTGAAGTCTTTAGTCTCATTGTCCTCTTACCTTTACAGTATGAGCCCAGTTTCCTGGGAAGCAGACCACAGCCTGTGCCCAACTCAGCACCTTTCCCCCAGCAGGTATGTGTCTTGTCTCCTGCCCCTTCTGGAGTGGTTTTTTTTTCCTCCCAAACACTACTTCAGTCAGCTAGACTGCTACCTTGCTCTCCTCTCCCACAGAGTCAGTTGGGTCTGGTTTATATAGGCCCAGGCCTCTCCCACTCCCAGCAACTTCTGAGACTATCTTTGAAAACGGGTTGCCAATTTCTCTTCTCATCTCATCTCCTCTCCTCATTTAAAGACCTTTGTAGATGTTTTCCTCACTGGATGCCAGTGTTAAGTGGTAATCCATGTATCCAATTATGACAATATGACTCACAGGCTTTAATCATCTGTTAATTTTTTTTAATAACAAAAAGGTTCCCTTAATAATTACGAGTTCATTTGCAGAGGTACCATAATTACACTTGTTGTACATATTTAATACTTCTCAACTCACACACTTTGCCAGTGAGATTAAAAGTATTTTTTCTTCACTGAGTATAGCATGGCTTCAGTTCCTGCTTCTTCCTCCTGCATCACAGCTGCAAGATAAATCATCCCTAATTTTTAGGCTTTGGGCATTTCATCCATCTTAAAATGTTTTGCTGACAGAATTTATTTTTCAGGGTTGAATATTGTATTAGGCCACAATCCTGCAGCCTGATTAGTGGCTTTGATCTCTCATCCAAACATAAATAGCCCTGAAAGGGTGCAAATATTGACTAACCACTCTGGCCAAAGAGGCAACAATGTATGTGTTCAGGCATTTGATCTACAATTCAAATCTGAAGATTAATGTGAGTTTGGGAAATAGCGCACTTCTGAACCACTTGTCTGGATCTTTGCCTTTAGAACAGCAGCACATCTAGCTTGATTCACTACATCAGGCAGCTTGGGAAATGAATTTTCTTTGTTTTGGTGGATTATCTTTATTAATTGTAATAAACAGTGATCATAGCTTCAATGGATGCTTCTGAAATATTTGACATCAGCAAGGTTAGCCTTGACTTTTTGCAGATGGCAGCTCCTTGTGTGGAACCTCATTCACTTCTGAGACTCTTCACATTATTTCCTTGGATGTAGGATTTACTGATATTGGTTAGATTGCACAATCAAAACCTAAATATAATATCTCAGTTGTGTAATTTTTTTTTCTATATCCCAGTTGAAAACAACACTGGCACATTTTTCATTTTTGTTCAAGGTCTTTCTGAGAATTCAGAGGAGAGTGCCCAACAGTTGCTTACAGCAGTCAGTCCTTACTCTTCTTAGAAGCTTGAAAAAAAAGCTCTCTTTCCCTATATGTTTTTCATTGTTCTATTTGCTTTTACTGGTTCTGGTTCTGGAACAATGCCCAACATTATTTTTCAAGCAGTTCTACAAATGTGACATTGTCACGAGAAATTAATTTCCCAGTTTGAAGTTAGACATTTTGAGGCAAAAAATATTTTTAGAATCCCAAGTTTTAACGTGTTTGGAGGACCAGGTCTAACAGCTTTGATTTCTTTGGTATCAGGCATACCATGATGATCTCAATAACTGAAGGACATTTCTAGTGAATAAATTTTGTGCATTTGTTGGTTGAATAAGAGAACAAATATTGCAAAGGGCTTAGAAGCATAAACATGGACTGTTTCGTTTTTATTTCTCAGTGAAGTTGGTGAAGGACATATTACACCACCATATTACAGTGCTTTTAAGGGTAGTCAGATTTAGGAGCATGGAATGCATATCATGTGACCATTTTGGTCCCAATAAAGTCTCCAAGTTTTTTACATGATTTAAAGACCTTTAAAGTCAATGGGAAGTCTTCTGTTCAGTCCAGTGGACTTTGGATCAATTTCTTAAAGAAGATTCCATATTCAGCACTTCTAAGAATTACTGTTACTTTTATGGGATTTCAACTGTTATTGTAAGCCACCAGGACTCTTTCATATCTGTCAGTTGTAAATGCTTGCTGTTATTCCCCATGTTGGGACTTGCATCCATTGCCATAGCCAAAGATTTCTGGTGTGAGCCTATTTAATATGTATACTCCATTGAGAAACTAACATAATCAGTCTGGGAAATTCACAGACTGTAATTAACATCATGTTTGCTCAGAAAGTACTATTTGTGTCCTTATTTTATTTTGAATACAGATGAGACTGCCATGGAAATACTTTCTGATGCTTAGATGCAACGTTCTTGAGCAATTTATCTAACTTTTAGTAAGTGTCTAATTTGCAAGACTGAAAAAAAATTTAACTTGGATTTAGATACCAACCTTCAAACCCAGCCCTGCAGCAAGAATGATATGCACCATCTTTCATCTTTTAGATCTCATGTTGTGTACCACTGTTTCCATTGCAGAATAGCATGATGCAATACAATACAACTGCTAAAGTTTAGTTATCAGTTAAGTATCTACTATATCAATTAGGCTGTGAAAACCACAAATATGAATTATTTTGGAAGAATTTAAGCATGTGTGTGTGTGTGTGTGTGGGGGGGGTTAGTCCTCTAAAAAGCTCTGGCTATTCCACATTAGAAAGACATTTTCCATGTGCCTTATTGGATGATAGTTACTGTAGCTTGTTGAATAGTTTTTAGAGTCCAGAGATAATTTTCACAGCCTTCTCAATTCCAGTCTGTACACACTGATTATTTGCCTGGAAGTTTGACCCCCCCCCCTCTATTTTATTCTCCTTTCTTCTCAATTTTGACAAAAAGGTCAATGCAAAGGTAGGAACTTGCTAATACAGTGGGACTGTACTTCACTCTCTGAGGCAGCTTAGTGATAAAACCCTATTCAAGAAATAATAGCATAGTCATCTTATCCTTGCCACAGATGTTTTATATAGGATTCTCAGTACACATTCTGAGCATACAGCATAGCCACATACAAATGGCTGCCTAGAAGATTTTTATGATATTGAAGATAATGCAGAATAACCTGGAAGAATTTAATAGCAGACACATGGAGCTCCTTTTGTTCTCAGCATATTTGCTTGTACTTACTGCCTCATGAGCAAAATAGTGCCGAGCACAATGGGGCTTTGATCCATGACACAGGACCCTAGATATTGTATAAGCCACACCCCCCGTGTGGGTCACTGTCCCATGTAGTGGCACTTACACCACTTATAGGGAGAACTAAGAATAAGGGAGTGCTACAGCCTAAGCTGATAGGCAACTTGGTTTTATAACTTAAGTTGTAGAGGCCCCTACACTCAGGTCCCAGGTTCAAATCCACCTGATGGTGGTTATGATTGCACTAAAACAAATAACTACAACATATAGAATTAAATACTGTAATCACAAAGGGTACATTCACACACCATTTTGGAGCCTGTGGGTGTGAGCCTCCCAGCCTGGGCTAACAGACTCATGTGCATGCTAGTGCTCTGAAAATTGCTATGTCGCAGGCTCCCAAGCCCACTCCCCTCACTAGGCTTCATGTCTGAGCTCCAGCCAGAGACACAACTTCAAAGTGCTGTCTACACAGTTCTTACAGCCCACTAGCCCAAGTCTGTCACCCTGAGCTGGGAGTTTCTGCAGACTCCACACTTGTGTGTAGATATACCCAGAGAGTTGAAAACATTTTTCTTTTAATGGTAACAAGACCAAACAGAGAAAATACAAACAGTAGAAGGGCAAAAATCACTCATAGATCCCCCCTCCCCCCCAAAACAGGAAAGGCTTAATTTATTTCTCATTAAAGTCAATAGAAAAGCTCCCATTTTCTTCAGTTGGAGTTTCGTCAGGCTGTGAGAGAATACACGAGTTCTAAGGTTACATAAGCAAAGAACTGTGAGCAAGTCACTCTATGGAGGGGGGTGGGCTCAACTATAAATTCAATATATCACCAATAGTCTGTGTTCCTTTTTTCTGCAGTGATATGATTCTGAATCCAAAAGTTTCACTGGCTTCAAAGGCTGCAAGATGAGGCAACAAGACAGCGTAGTCTTCCATTTGTCAGATCCAGCCCCTAGCTCCAGCTGCTAGAAGAGGACTATTCAGCACAGGCTTCACAGTGGTTCTGTTGTCACTTTGTGACCATATGGGGAACAGCCTTTCCTTCCATCCCTGTTATCCCCAGTGGAACTTGCTATTTATTGCCTGCTTCTTCAGAATGAGCACGGCATCCCGATTTTGGTCTTAAGTAGTCAACTCAATTTTGTTTTGGAAAGTAGTTTCAAAACCTCTTTTATCTAAATATACGTTCCCTACCTCCTCTCCATGACTCTGCTTCTCTGCCATCCCTTTGTTTTGTGACTTCTCTATCCAAACGTGATATTTGATGCTCATCTTTCTTTAATAACCAATGAAGTTCTCTTGCTAATGAAGGTCATGGCCAAGATTCCAAGATTAGGTGTTATATAAAGTCATTGTACCACATCACCATAAATCAATCCTTTAAATCACCCAGGAGTTTTCTCTTTTAGTGTTTGTCATGCTAACATGATTTAATTTCTGGAAGAAAGGCAAACGTTATTAAGACTCAATGAAGCAAATGGAGGATGGGATCATTTAACATAATGCTGATAAAGCTGGCAGCAGATTACATAAAATTTCTTGTCTGAGTTATGCTAATGTCTAACATTTTCATGTTTCTGACATTTTTATTTGAAGTGTAAATTTTTGTGTGTGTGTGTTTTGTTCTTAATGTAGTAAATTTACAGATAAGTTTACAAATTTTAAAATGGATGTGGAGTTCCACCACCTTTACCAAAGGCTTGGAAAATACACAACATTTTAGCCCTACTATGAATGTATAACCATTTGTATAATCTGTTTATAAACTAATAACTCTCAATCATAACAGCACATTTGGAGTTATGTCCCCAAATCAGTTACTGGTTATTAAGTAGAATAAAGAAAAAATCAGTTATGCTACAATAACTGAATGGGTCTGAGCTAATTCTAAAAGACCAGTGTTAGCAATGCTAATACTTCTGGTTCCAGCAAATTAAAAATGATGGGCAGATAATTTGGTATCATTGTACCTCTATCCTAATAACTCAAAAAGCTTGATCAGAAGTCCACTGATGTCAATGGGAGTCTTTCCTTAGACTTCTAACAGATGTGCAGTCACCTTTTAGGTCAAAGTTTAATAACATTACTGTAGGCTGGGAGGATGTCCCTTTCTAATTTATATATTTCTTTATTAATTATTTACATAAGGAGTAACAATCTTGATCTCAACGGTCCCAATATGACAACAATCAACTACAAAACCAGCGATTCGCAACATTTTACAGCTGGGGAAGGCCTTTAAAAAAAACCAACCCTCCATTATGCTGTAAGTAGGGGGAAAGTAAAAAAAGACAACATTCTTCCTTAACTATTTCTAAAAGAAAAGGAAACAGACCATACAATAACGAGGAGCCTTGTGGCATCTTAAAAGATTAACACATTTATTTGGGCATAAACTTTCATGGGTGAAACCCCACTTTGTAAGATGGTGCCACAGTACCTCTTGTTTTTGTAGCTACAGACTAACATAGCTGCTTATCTCAGACTTGACATCACACAAGGTTATTTTCTCAAAGGTCAATTGTTTAAACACACTTTAGAACAGTGGCGGGCAATAAAATGGTGGTGGTTTGCCAGGGGTAGCTCCTAGTGGGCTGCCGCCGCTATATTTATGTGTGTCTTCAACAGGTACCAGAGTTTGCAGCTCCCATTGGCCCTGGATCACCGTTACGAACCAATGGGAGCTGTGGGAAGTGGTGCAGACAGGGACACTGCTTCCTGAAACTCCCATTGACTGGAAATGGCGATCTGTGGTCAACAACAGGAGCTGCAATCTCTGGTACCTGCAAAGGCACAGATAAATAGAGCAGTGGCGGGCCAGTGGTTAACCCTGGTGGACCAGATCCAGCCTGCATGCTGGTAGTTGTCCACCTCTGCTTTAGAACATGGGTCTGATACTCCTGTATCACAGGGACCCGATTCAGCATATCGGCTGCCACCAGCTTGTAATATAAACTAAACACTAACACACTTTCAAAAAGAAGAAAATTTCTTCATCCCACACACATTTAAAATTTAAATGAAAAATGTATAAAAAATTTTCAGAGCTTTCAGAATCCAAGAGCCACGAACTCCATTCATTTCAAGATACGCCTCTCCTGAAAAGTGGCATACCTAGAAAAATTGCCCAGACCCCTTAATGGATATAAATCAGCATAGTTCCATTGAAGTAATGGGATCTATGCATATTGACACAGCATTTTGGAACCTATGGAAGTGAGCCTTGGAAGATGAACTTTTTTGCTTCTCCCATGCAACTGCAATTGATTGGATGGGTAGGAATGAATAGCTAGGATGGGTAGGAATGGTGTCCCTAGCCTCTGTTTGTCAGGGACAGGAAATGGATGACAGGAGTGGGATCACTTGATGATTGACTGTTCTGTTCACCCCTCTGGGGCATCTGGCATTGGCCACTGTCGGCAGACAGGATACTGGCCTAGATGGACCTTTGGTCTGACCTACTTTGGCCATTCTTATGTTCTTATTCCAGCAGGAATTCTGACTTTTCAGAAGTGCTTCACAGAGCAGGGTGAATAACTGAATTTTTGGTTTGGTGACTGTTCTGGAAGTCTGAAAATAAAATTGGTTGGAATCAAACCATATCAGACCTTTTGGGGGATTTTGTGGTCTGTTCCAGAACGGGAATGTGAACTTGGCTCTTCAGTAACCTGGATGAGCACCCTAAGCAGTGGAATAACAGTGATAAATGGCTCTGGGAGTGGGGGTGGGTGGGAAGTAGAAGCACCCTCACAGTCTCCTCTGCTGCCTGTGGTCATTCTGTGGAACTATTTCTATCAATTTTGCAAATAATTTTGGATTGGCCAAAACTGTATGTTTCGCTGAATAAACTATTCATCTGACACACTTCACCCAACCCTAATCCTAAACACTCACACAAGCAATTTAAGGCACAGGAGCTCAGAAAAAAAATCAGGTCTTTGCGTGACACAGAAGTGCCCTAAAATATCTGTAACGGTGTAAATAGTTAGGTAACAGAAAAAGAGCCAGGAGATGGTACTCAAGAATTCATAGTCTATTCCTGGTTTGTATTGGATCAATAAACCTTTTTGCTGTACACTGCAGATGGCTTAGTGCATGAAGCTCTTTGTATGCAGTGCAGTGCTTATCACCACCACCACCGTTTCCAAACTGTCCTCTAAACCTGACTCTGAGAACTGGTCTATTTTATCCTTTGCAGAAGCGGAGGAGAAGTCAGTTTGCATCTGATTTGACTTCTTTCTAATACATGCTACTAACTGATCTGTATCAACTGTCATGTAAGTATGTCCTTGAAATATCACCCTGTACCTTCAGGAGATACTGGAGACAGTTCACTCTGTACACTTGGTGATTCGGCTTTATACACAGAAACTAACGCTTCCATGTCTAAGCTGGGCAGAAACAATCATGAGGAACAAAGAAACTTCTAAAAACAACAAAAAAGCTCTTTCTGTTTTTTACCCAGGGGCAGGCTGCTGATGGGGGGAGGGCAAAGAGGGCACCTGCCCCAGGGGTGGGTGATTAAAACGGGTTCAGGGCTCTGGCTGCCACTGCTGTGGCTGTGGCAGCGGCAGCACCTGGAGCTCACATCCCTTTAAAGCACCATGCAGTGCACTCCAGGAGGCTCTGTTGGGAGGCAGGGGCACCACGCAGTGCGCTCCAGGCAGAGGGCACTGCAGTCTGGGTGGCACTGAGGGCTGGCTACCCTCAGCCCTGCCCCTTCTGCCTGAGGCTCCACCCTTTGAGAAGTGCAGAGCTGCCCCCCCTGCCCAGAAGCTCGGCATGGCTGTTGGCTCCCCTGTCCAGGGGCATGGAGATATGCACCCCCCAGCCAACCAGTGCAGCCCGGATAATGGATTGCCCCACCTGGGAAGGGGTGTGACCAGCCCATGAACTGAGCAGCTTCTGACACCCAAAGAAAAGTAAGTGTGGAAACAAGGCCTGCCCTCACCGGTGGATTAAATCCTCCCAGAACACCGAAAGAAAAGACAGGTCACATGAAATCTTTTACTGCACCAACTTCTGTGGTGAGAAAGACAAGCTCTCAGCCCAGCAATCCCAAGGTGCAGTGAGCCAGTTTGGCAATTTGCACTTCCTTACAGCAGAGAAGGGCGAATTTGGCATAGAAATAGCCCTCTAACTCGTCTTCATAAAGCTTTTCCCTTTCATTCAGTCTCACAGCTGAGGCTACTCACTGTTAAACACACATGCACCCACACATGTTCACTGCACTCCAAAGATGTTCTTTTGTGACTCAAGATTCCAGCCAACTACATTAAAAACTATGGTCTGGGATTCCTCATCGATGGGGTCATGGAATCAGAACAATTCCAGGCTACATTTTAATGCAGTGATTTTCAAACTATGGGTTGTGATCCAGTACTGGGTCCTGGAATGGCACTGGGTCTCCTTGCTGCAGGGGGAGCAGGTGACTAGCAGGGGTGCCAAGGCAGACTACCTGCCTGTTCTGGCCCCACAAACTGTGATGTGCCTTAGAAGTGGCCAGCGGCCACGGATCCATCTCCTAGATGGGGAGGGTGGGAGAGGGCACACAGGGCTACGTGCACTGCCCCTGTCCTGAGCACTAGCTCCGCATTTCCATTGTTTGGGAAACTGCTGCTGGCTGCTTCTGGGGCGCAGCACTGTCTGCAGTGCCAGGAGAGCAGGAAACCCAACTTAGCACCCTCACTGCACTGCTGACTGGGAGCTGCTCAAAGTAATCCCCTCCTGCCCCAGCCCTGACCCCCCGCCCCCAAAGCTGGAGCCCCCTTTTACACCCCAAGCTCTCATCCTCAACCCTACCCCAGAGCCCACACTCAAGTCAAATTATGTTGAGTCACAGGCATCAACAATTTTCTCCCATTGGGTCATGAAAAAAAAGTCTGAAAACCAGTTTTAGTGGATTTGAAAGCAGTTCATTCTTTTTAAAAAAGAGCTTTTACTATATTGTAAGCTAGTATTTGCAGGGTGTGCCTATGGGTCAGACCTTGCATGCCTTAAATCAAGAAGGCATTAGTGCCAAGTGGAATTGCACCAGGGATGAATTTGGACCACTAACTTTAATATGATTAGTCATATAAATAAGTGCAGCAGAATTTGCCCTCTGTGTATGTAATTGATCAGATTAATGATTGTGGTTCATCACTTTCCATAGCACTATGCCAGTCTGGGCTCTTTCATCTCAATTACTTTCTGAATGTGTCTTATATTTCTCTATTTAACGCCAGTAATTGCAACTGTGTAGCAATAAAGTTGACTTACTGAATATTATATGATGGGTGATTTTACATTGTTCTGAATCTGTCTTTATATTATAATTATTAGTGTCTTCATAAATGTGATCCATTGAAGTAATAAGGTTTTAAGACGATTGCTGCAGCTCATTGATTTCTTCCTGTAACTATGAACGTTATCTTGCACTGGTAGCTGTATTTACCTTCATTTCTAATGACATTTGCAGAATAAAGGAATGGTGCTTCAGTCCTATATTAATAATATTATTTAATTTATAATTATATCACAATCTGTGCCGAGGGAACATTACAGTTGCAGAGTGAAGAATAGGAAATGTCAAAGTTAAGGTTTCTCAACTATGCAGCCCTAATTCTGTCCCCTTGTACATATGTGTTGTGATATTCAGTCACATGCTGTTATTTCCACAAGATCTCTGCCTTATTCAGAGTGAAATTCAGCCCACTACAGTGGAACACCACATTGTCTATGTACCTGTTTAAGGCTCACTGCATCTTATTCTGAGGCCATATGCAGGTCTGACATGGTGTGGCTGTGTAGGCAATGTGCTACCCTTCTGTATGAGTGTGAGGACCTATTAACCTAGTGAGGAGAGCTTTAAACTAGGTTTGATGGGGGCAGGTGACCAAACCCCACAGATAAGTGAAGAACATGGAGACCTGGGAGTTGGGTCGGAAATAGGAGGGAGTATGGGCTATAATAGCAGAGATAAAGGAGGGATGAGGCAGAACTGGGGGGCAAAATCAAATCAGTATCTTAGATGCCTATATACAGATGCAAGAAGTATGGGAAATAAGCAGGAAGAACTTGAAGTGCTAATAAATCAACACAACTATGACATGGTTGGTATCACAGAGACTTGGTGGGATAATTCCAGACATGATTGGAACATTGGTATAGAAGGGGACAGCTTGCTCAGGAAGGATAGGCTGGGAAGAAGAGGGAGGAGGTATTGCCTTATATATTAAAAATGAATACAATTGGACTGAGGTGGAGATAGATTTAGAAGACAGACTTGTTGTTGAGAGTCTCTGGATTAGGTTAAAGAGGTAAAAAAACAGGTTGATGTCATGCTAGGGCTCTACTACAGACCACCTACCCGGGCAGAAGTGGTGGATGAGGCTTTTTTTGAACAACTAGCAAAATCATCCAAAGCACAGGATTTGGTGGTGATGGGGGACTTCAACTATCCAGACATATGTTGGGAAACTAATGCAGAAAGGCACAGATTATCCAGTAAATTCTTGGACAGCATTGGAGACAATTTTTTATTTCAGAAGGTTGAGAAAGCTACTGGAGGGAAGCTGTTCTTGATTAGATTTTAACAAATAGGGAGGAACTGGTTGAAAATTTGAAAGTGGAAGGCAGCTTGGGTGATCATGAAATCATGGTGTTCATGATTCTAAGGAACGGTAGAAGGGAGAACAGCAAAACAGAAACAATAGATTTCAGGAAGGCAGATTTTAGTAAACTCAGAGAGCTGATAGGTAAAGTCTGATAGGAAGCAAGACTAAAAGGAAAAACAAATGAAGAGAGTTTGGCAGTTTTTCAGAGAAACATTATTAAGGGCCCAAAAGCAAGCTATTCTGCTGCATAGGAACGATAGAAAGTATGGCAGGAGACCACCTTGGATCAACCTGGAGATCTTATATGATCTAAAAATAAAAAAGGAGTCATATAAAAAGTGGAAACTAGGTCAAATTACAAAGGATGAATATAAGCAAATAACACAAATATGCGGGGCAAGATTAGAAAGGCAAAGACACAAAACGAGCTAAATCTAGTTAGGGGCATATAAGGGTAACAAGAAGATGTGTTACAAGTATATTAGGAGCAAGAGAAAGACCAAGGACAGGGTAAGCCCATTGCTCAGTGAAGAGGAAGAAACAATAACAGGAAACTTGGAAATGGCAGAGGTGCTTAATGATTTCTTTGTTTGGTTTTCATCAAGGAGATGGATGGTGACAGTATGCCTAACTTAGTGAACGCTAGTGGAAATGGGGTAGATTTAGAAGTTAAAATAAAAGAACAAGTTAAAAATTACTTAGAAAAGTTAGATGTCTGCAAGTCACCAGGGCCTGGTGAAATGCATCCTAGAATACTCAAGGAGATAATAGAGGAGATATCTGAGGCTTTAGCTATCATCTTTGAAAAATCATGGAAGTCAGGAGAGATTCCAGAAGACTGGAAAAGGTGCCCATCTATAAAAGGGGAAATAAGAATAACCTAGGAAACTACAGACCAGTCAGTTTAACATCTGTGGACATGGTATACCTAGACTTTAGTAAGGCATTTGACATGGTCTCATATGACCTTCTTATCAATAAACTAGGGAAATGCAACCTAGATGGGGCTACTATAAGGTGGGTGCATAACTGGCTGGATAACCATTCTCAGAGCGTAGTTATTAATGGTTCACAATCATTCTGGAAGGGCGTAACAAGTGGGGTTCCGCAGGGGTCTCTTTTGGGACCGGTTCTGTTCAATATCTTCATCAGTGATTTAGATGATGGCATAGAGAGTACACTTATTAAGTTTGCATATGATACCAAACTGGGAGGGGTTGCAAGTGATTTGGAGGATAGGGTCAAAATTCAAAATGATCTGGACAAATTGGGGAAATGGTCTGAGGTAAACAGGATGAAGTTTAATAAGGACAATTGCAAAGTACTCCACTTAGGAAGGAACAATCAGTTTCACACATAGAGAATGGGAAGTGGCAGTCTAGGAAGGAGTACTGCAGAAAGGTATCTAGGGGTCATAGTGAACCACAAGCTAAATATGAGTCAACAGCGTGATGCTGTTGCAAAAAAAAGCAATCGTGATTCTGGGATGCATTAACAGGAGTGTTGTGAGCAAGACATGAGAAGTCATTCTTCCACTCTACTCTGCACTGATTAGGCCTCAGTTGGAGTATTGTGTTCTGGGCACCACATTTCAAGAAAATTGTGGAGTAACTGGAGAAAGTCCAGAAAAGAACAACAAAAAAGGTCTACAGAACATGAGTTATGAGGGAAGACTGAAAGAATTGGGATTGTTTAGTTTAGAAAAGAGAAGACAGAGGGGACACGATAGTGGTTTTCAAGTATCTAAGAGGGGGTTACAAGGAGGAGGGAGAAAAATTGTTCTCCTTGGTCTCTGATGATAGGAGAAGAAGCTTATACTGCAGAAAGGGAGGTTTATGTTGGACATTAGGAAAAACTTGTTAACTGACAGGGTAGTTAAACGCTGGAATAAATTACCTAGAGAGGTTGTAGAATCTCCATCACTGGAGATATTTAAGAGCAGGTTAGACAGACACCTGTCAGGGATGAGCTAGACAGTGCTTGGTCCTGACATGAGGGCAGGGGACTGGACTCGATGACCTCTTGAGGTCCTTCCAGTTCTAGTGTTCTATGATTCTATGGGAATACTTTTATTAGTGAGTAAATTGGACACTGCATAGTGAATGGGACAACTGTTCAATCTTTATTTTATTCTCACTTTTCCTCAAGTGGACCTAGGACTCATTCACTATGGATGACTGCCTGTCCTCTGGAGGCCCAAGTCTGCTCTCAATTACACTATATGAAAGTGAGTTTAGACAGTGAAAACTGCAAACTAAATTGAGACTAAAATAAGGAATTTACTCGATCTCTCACGCTTATACTCCAAAGGTAATCTGTTTTGGCTTTCTAATATCATGTATAAATATTCTCCTTCTCTAGATCTCTCCAGGAAGATCAGTGGAGTGGCTACATGGTATTCAACAGCAAGGTTAACCAAACTGCATACATTCAGTTGGTAAATATGGCTGTTGGACTGCTTGAAAGGGAATAATAAATATTGGTGCAGAGATTTAAAAAAAAAAAAGTTCTTCTACCCACTAGTGGAAGCGTCATATCACATGTTTTAGTAAATGGGGCAACTCCACATTATCTTTGCTTTTTACGTATGGCTGGGTTATGGGACACAACTGTTTCACCAAAATCAACATACAGAACAAAGTCCATATAGAGATTTAGACCTGAGTAACTTTAGTTGGCCATATATTTAATGAAAGTCAGCATTATTAAAAGATGTTCAAACCAGCTCTCTCATTTGTAGGCTAAAGATTATTAGGGTAAGTTCATCTACTTGCCCTAAACTTCGCCTCCAACTTTCAAAGTTACTTTCCCAGTGTCATAATTAGCTTATTGTCACGAGGCTGCATGGGAATGGGAGTGCTGACAAGTCATAGTTTATATTTAAACAACTGAGACATTTATGTTGTTGTTTTAAGCAGATGTTTTGCCTCCCAGCTCCTTATCACATGGCACATTGTTGCATCCTGTTTTCAAAAGACATTTGTTTGTGGTTATCAATAAATTGTTATGAGACATGTACATGCTAACCTGGAACCTTCAATATTGAAATGCCAGACCACCAGTAACCCCTAATTGGCCTTTGCAGATATTGGGGTGTCCTCTGAGGTGGAGTAGAGACACTGACTCTACAAAAAGACCCTAACCATGTGGAGAAATGGGGGAGGGGGCTCTCTTGCACCAAGAATTGCACACCAAATTGTATCACTTTCTTCTCTGGACTGGCTATCCAAAGAAGGAGAGGTGAAAGATACTGACAATGGTTAAGTCAGGAGAACTGAGCGAGAGCAGAGACCAAGCTCCATCCCACCCCTGCCAGTGAAAAGCTGTAAGTCCATCCTGTTACAGATAGAACCACCAGAAAAGATCAACTTAGTTCCAAAACCACTCATGCGATTTTAAAGACTTTGAGAAAATCACAACCAACAGAATCCAACTACTTCCTAGTGCTCAGCCTTATTGGCCACTAGGCTGGCATGAGCACCCATAAGACTAGTAACTATGGGACCAGATGCAGGACTTGTGCGTGTCTGTGAGTGTGTGAGAGTGAATGAATGCATATGCTGATTTCCATGCTGTATTTGTTTTACTTAAGTTATTGCTTGTTGTAGTAGTAGTAGGTGATCCAGATAAACTGAACAATTGACATTAATTATATTTCAATTAACCTCTATTTGAGTGTTATATTGTATTTTACATTAGATTAGAAAACTATGTGAAATTAGCTAGTGACATATTTTGTTTAAAATATTAAACGAGCAGTCATAAAACAAATGCAATTTTAATACCTTTGTAAAAGATACACTGAAATGATTTATTGCTTAAAACTTCAGGGCAGACAAAGCAATCTATGTAGAGGAAAAAGATGAAATCATTAAAAATAATCTTTGAGTCCATGCTATATTTCAATTACAAATGCCAAATAAATAATGTAAAAGTAAATATTTTATTAATTTTCTCTACTTTTCATTAATTCTAACACAATTATACTGTATAGGGTAACCCCCCCATAGCTGACACTTTAAAGTTTTAACTATTTTGAGTGATACACAGTATTTTAAGTTGTAACAGTCTTCCTCCAAAAAGGACTGATTTTTGGGGAGCCATGAAAATGTTTTTGGCTGGATACTGAATGAAATCTTTTTTTGAGTTGTAATCCCTTTGCACTGGGCCATTGATTTGCGCAAATGTTTAGAACTTTGCTTTTTGTGCATTTGCTCATTGGGCAGTAAAGTTTGAGACAAAGTTTTGAAGCTATTTTGTGTTCTATCAAGATGGTGGCCAGTCCAACAGGTCTCTTTCAGCATGGAAGAATGAAGGTATGTCTTCATCATTTTAACTTTGAAAAGCTATGCTCCTCCCTAGCAATTTATTTTATCATTTCCACTTAAAAGTATTTAAAAGATTAACCAGAAGGCCAGAGTTTGTATCCAACGGTATTGCAATTAAAGTGGTATTTGTTAAAATTATTAGGCAACTGTTTGAAACTCAGCGCTTTACTATTACTTTAACAATAACAGTCCACAATAAATACACAGTCTTAATCTTACAAGTACTTGTGATTCTCCTTTTACAATCATGTTAAAACCTACTACCAACATTTTTCAAGTCCAACACAGTACAAAATCTCTGTGGGTGCAGAGTCTTTGTGGGATCATGGCCTGTAACATTTCTGCATCATGAACAACTCTTGGGTTTTTTGACTGTCTACACTGCGCCCCTTACAACGGTGTGGCTGGGCTGCTGCAGGCACACGGTTCTAACATGTGCGGAGTAGCTGCTCTTTGTCACTGGGACAGCTCTCTCAGTGACAAAATAACGTCCCTCCCCCCGAATGAGGATCGGTTGCTTCATCACTGGGAGAGCGTCTCCTGCTGAAGAAGTGCTGTCTATACAAATACTTTTCATTGTTACAACTTTTGTCTTCCAGGGTGTGTTTTTTCCACTATCCTGAGCAACAAACATTTTAACTGCAGAAATGCAATGTAGATGTAGCTCTAGTTTCCTAGTCTTATCCAGTTGCTGTGTGTTATATAATCGGGCCACAAGTTCCTTTGAAGCTGTTGCAGCTAAAGTTGCCATTCTGGGGACCCTTTTTCAGCCTCTGATACTACTCACTATTTACTACTTACACTGGGCAATGAATCAAGACCCACATACATGCTGGATCTTCACAAGCTGAGATACGGAAATCAATTTTACCTCATAAAAGATAAAACTATTGGGAATGAACAACTCTAGATGCTTTATGATAGTGGAATCCTAATGACTGATCCAAAATCAGACAAACAAGTCTAGTGTGGCACAACTACCCTGGGATATGCTATAGAGGAAAGAAGGGAATTGAGACAATTTGTGCACATCACAAAACCACCACACATTTCAGTATGATTGACAGTATACTCGAGAGAGGCCCAGAAGTGGAATAGCAGTGGTCAGGGGGTTATAGTTCACTATGGACAGAGCAGGGAATGGTTGCACAATACAGTCTCCTTTTATTAGTCCGCCTTACTTTCAGGAACTCTGAATTCACCCTTTCACTTTCAAGGAAGAGAAAACAAAAACAAAACACAGACTTAGCGGTTCATCTGGAGAATCAACTTAGATTCTATGATTGCATCTGTTAATTATGAAATGGTCTTAAATATTTGTGTTGTAATAAACTGTAATTACCTATCACATACATGGAAAATGTAATTCTGTACTGAATTTTTGCAGTTGTTCCTATGTGAACAAAATATTCCTTCAGGACACAGCTTGTCTAAATAAAGGTTTTAAATACAGTTTTTCAGATTTTAATCCTTTTCTCCACCCTTCCATGCTGAAAAGAACAAAATTTAAAACTGAATGGTTCTCTACAAATTCATAGCTGTGTGTATAAATGCAATTATAATGCATCACAGCATCGCTTCAAAAGAATGTGTCCTGGGTTTGCTGCCGGGAGGGTGGAGTCTACCATTCATTCTCAGTACCCAGGGTTGGCTAGTCAAACCGCTGAGCCAGTTTGCTCGCTGCTTATTGGAGGCGCGTCAGCAGCCCGCAAGAGCTGTTCTGACATAAGAACATAAGAATGGCCATACTGGGTCAGACCAAAGGGTCTTGTAGCTCAGTATCCTGTCTGCTGACAGTGGCCAATACCAGATGCCCCAGAGGGAAGGATCACAACAGGTAATTCTCACATGATCCCTCCCCTGTAAGCCACCTCCAGAGAAACAGAGGCCAAGGACACCATTCCTACTCATCCTGGCTAAAAGCCATTGATGGACCTAACCTCCATGAATCTATCTAGCTCTTTTTTGAACCCTATTAAAGTTCTAGCCTTCACAGCATTCTTTGGCAAGGAGTTCTACAGGTTGACCATGCGCTGAGTGAAGAAAAACTTCCTTTTGTTTGTTTTAAACCTGCTGCCTATTAATTTCATTTGGTGATCCCTAGATCTTTTATTGTGGGAATAAGTAAATAACTTTTCCTTATTCACTTTTTCCACATGAGTTATGATTTTATAGACCTCTATCACATCCCCCCTTAGTCTCCTCTTTTCTAAGCTGAAAAATCCAAGTCTTTTTAATTTCTCGTCCTGTTACAAGCTGTGATCCCAAAGACTCTGTGCCCACAGTGCATTTAAAAAATCATTATCGGGTAGATTCTTATCTCACACCCAACATTTCATATCAGTTTAACTCAATTGACTGTAGTGGAAGTTTGTTTCTAGACTCAGCAGAATTTAGGCCTTAGGTCTGGTTTATACTATTTTATGATTTGTTCATGTTGACTAGAAATGTGAAATACATACTTCAGATTCTAATCCAGCTCTCCAGTTTGGGAGTATTTGGCTGTGATCTTGTTTCTAGTATGTTTGTACTAGACCACTCAGTTATTCTTTGTAGGTTCCATCATCATGTTAGTATCTTAATAGATAGAAAGACAATTTGTCTGCTTTTCTTCTCAAGTCGACTTCACTGATAGGCCTCTTTAACTTAAAATGTGTTGAGTAGGTTTGGAATTTGAGACTATCCACTCTTGGGTGCAATATAGAATTTTAATCTATATAAAGAGAATTCCATTCTCAAATAAATCAGCAGCCATAGGTTTGTTGTTACCAGTGCAGGTCTTATCCTTATGTAACCCCTCCTGTTTGCTAGCCCAGTGTGAGGTTATGCAGCATAGGGGAAGGCTGGTGGGAGGCTAAGCCTGAGGCTGCTTGGTGTGCTCTGTGTTGTGTATTGTGTGTGTGTGTGTGTGCACCTCAGACCAGACCCACTCAGATAAACCACCAGGAACAGGCTTTATTTTGTAAAAAACATCAAACAGGATCACAGTTCCGCAGCCCCTCCGCACAGCATGCAGCCTGTGTGCTGCTTCCATCACAGTCCTTGCTGAGACCCTGCTGGGGGCAGAGGGTGCATCCTGGCAGGAACCAGGAAGTTCTCCCAACATGCTGCAGTTTGTAGTCCACAAACCTGTAGTTCCCAGGGCTGCTGCTGAAACACACTGGACCTTGGGCTACACTTATACAGTACTGTATCTACAGATTGTGCTTTCATCAGGGTTGCTAAGAGAGATGAAGACTATTCTTGGTATTCAGGTTAGTAGAGTTGGTTAGGTCCAGATTTTTCTAGCTAGGTATTTCTCTCAGTACTAGCCACATTGTAGAAAGTCCTGCTAATATTTCATTGCTGTCGCAGCCCTGTCCTGCAACACTGCCCCTAATCCATCATTCCTTTCTTTGCTCTGCACAGCCAAATACATACTAATACTAAAAGCAGAGAAGAGGACTGTGTGATTTCTGGGGCTGGCTAGGGGAAAGGAGATATTGAAATCTTCCTCATACAGAGGCCACTTCAATGTCATTTCTGCTTGAAAAAGTGTGTGGGTGATCAGGCAAGAAACCCAGAACAATGGGATGAGGTGGATTTAAACATGATTCCATGGAGCACATGGCACTAAGTAGGACTTTTTTTAATGGTATGTGCTCCAGAGGTTATTTTGGCAGCCCTTGGTCTCAAAGCAGATAGTGGGGTTGGCATCCTCACCCTATTTGTTAATGCCTACTGTCTATAATTTTCACTGACCCTCTGCTATTTGCAGTAGCCTTTTCCATTTAAGTCCTTGGATACATAAATCTGAATGCAAAAGTTAACACAGAGATGCTAGAAGAGAATGCAGTTTCATATTTTTACTGGCATTTAATGGTGGAAATTGGTGTCAGCTGTCTGCCTGTCTTTACTGAGATGAATTTTGAAGCAGTGGGCCCGTTTCTTTGGTTTGGCTGAGCTGTACTCAACCTCAGGACTGGGACGCAAGGATGGCTCTAAGCCATCTTTGCCCTTCCAAGGCATAACAGCTGGGACTTATGCCAGACTGTCACAGCCCACAAGGCATTTACCCAGTGCACTAAAACCTGGGAGGGCAGTGACAGCCTGTGCTACTGGGTTTTCCTATGCAGAAGAAATCCTGAAGAGCCAGGATCTGCAATGTTAACAGCTTCCTATAGGCCATGAGAATTCCTGTTTCTGTTTGAGGTATGATTTTTATTTTGTATCATTTTATTAGCTTGCAGAGGTGCAGTGTCTATAAAGTGACAGCCCCTCTTGAAAATCCATATGATCAATTGGTTTTTAATAAATACATCTCAGGGAAAGAAGTGATCTGCCTCTGGACATTACAGAAGCAAATGAAGGTGCTAGATGAAAGTTGGATAGACCAATAGAGTCAATAGAGTGAAATATATTTCACTCTATTTCCCATTTTCAGTTCCAGAAGCCAGTAAATTTAGGGCATCATTTTTCAACCCTATTGCAGGGATTGGCCAGTGAATGAGAGCTGTAGGATCTAGTTGAAACTTTGACTCGTATCAACTTCAATTCTTAGCAGACAAGTTATTTTTGGTAAGTTTATGGAAAAACATCAGTTATAATAGACAAAGTGAAAATACGGCATGGGGTGAAGAAGACAAGTGTTGCATTATGCATTTCACTTAAAGGTTAGGTTTAGGCTGAAACAAAATATGAGTAGTGCATTGATAACTGTTGTCTTCCATATTACTTCTGGGCATTAATTCATTACTGTTGACATCTTGTTACTATTCCTAGCATAAAAATCAAGGTCTCATATGACACAAGCATTAAGAATTAAACCCTACTGCCATTGTGGTTTGCCTTTAACAAATCCCAATACATATATTGTGTCCTGCTGTGATACATAAAAATGGCACAGGCTCAAGAAATAAGATAATATTCAGAGCAAAGGGGAAACATGAATTTTAGACTAGAAAGATTTAAACAGCCATTCAGATGTCTTCTAATCTTCCGTGCGATGCTTGGTGACTATAGCAAACACAGTTAATTCATCCTGGTTTGGGAGCAAAGAACTGTTTGTTTAGCAATTCTAGTTGAAGCTGGTATTCAGCAAACGATCTGATGGTGCCAAAAGCATCATGAGGTAGCAGGATGTATATCCTATGGCAGCACAGCACAATGGTATAGTATGCATCTATTCAACATAAAAGGGTTAAGTATTTTCTAGTATTGACATAGTTCCACTGTAATAAGGGACAGGTGCATATAAATTAGAGGAGAGAGGCAGGCTAATTGTTACTAATGAACTCCTTTACAATAAAAACTTCACATAATGAAACACATAATTAAGCATTAATGACCAAGAAGATTACTGGCAATTTTATTTCACTTTAGCTAGCTTTTGGCCTAAGGTGAAACCTAATGTCTTAGTAAAACTGTCACTCACACTGATGCTCCTTTGTTTGCTTTTAAATTGTCTCTCATTCTAGCCTTGACAAAATTATCTGAAATATTGATTTTTAATATGGATTTACAGGAAGATTGTTTATGGGGGTTGATCCTGCTGCCAGCACTCTCATTATAGGTGGTTACCTCCTAATTTATCACACCAGGCATAATGCCGCATCAGAAGACCCTGGGGCTTAGCATATTTATAGACCAGCCAGCAGAAAAACAAAGCAATCCTTTAGGACGTACATAATCTAAACAGTTATAAGGCTACGACTACACTGCCATTTTTTTGCGGAATAAGATATGCAAATCGTGCTTGCATTTGCACATCTTCTTCTGATTCTTTTTGCGGAAGAGGTTTTGCCGCTATTTGGCCCCACGTAGGTGGGGCCAAATGTCGGAAAAAAAACCCTCTTTCACAAGACCCTGTATACCTCGATTTACGAGGAATAAGGGGTCTTGCAAAAGAGGGTTTTTTTGCAACATTTGGCCCCGTCTACAAATAGTGGCAAAACCTCTTCTGCAAAAAGAATCGGAAGAAGATATGCAAATGCAAGCGCAATTTGCATATCTTCTTCCGCAAAAAAACAGCAGTATAGCCATAGCCTTAGTGTGCTGCAGCACTTCCAGTGTGGACATATCCTGAGCGAGAGGAGAAACAGCTGTATCTCTATGGTCTAAGGCTTAGATCTTTAGGTGCTTAATTCCTGTTAGAGTCTTGAGGATCTAAACCCAAATCTTCTTACATATGTCTGTTACGAGCACGCAAACTTGACCACTAGTCCATATCCATTATAAATATTAGTGTGCTCTCATCACTTGTTGATTCATACTAGGCACCTGAAAACTTTAGGGTTTTTGCTTTTTTCAGATAATAATCCTCTCCCAGCTGGAGTGGGCTGCAGCACCACTACAGTTTGTTTAAAAGTAATACATTATATATAGTAGGATGTTAGATATCGTGTAATTGAATAGTTGTGTAACCACATGAAATCTTACTGGTTACATGACTATTCGATAGTCCCCAGGGCCAGCGCAGGCAGTAAGTGCGCTCCCAGCCGACTCCCGGGGCGCCCCCTGTTGCCCCATGCTGCCGTCTCTATATCAGAGGCAGGAGTGTGGCATGGCAGGTGGAGCCAATGTGCAAGGGGAGCCAGTTTAAAAACCAGCTTTCCGCACAGACTGGCTCCCCTGCGCTGCTGCCTCTGATACAGAGGCAGCAGTGCAGGGTGGCAACAGCCCCTGTCTGCAGTGGGGGGGGAGGGGCCAAGCTCCCCATGGACAAAGGCTGCTCCTCGTCCCATGGAGCAGCCTCCATCCATGGAGAGCCTCGGCCTGCTGCAGACAGAGGCTGCTTCATGGAGGCAACCCCTGTCCACTGGAGGGAGGAAGGAATTTGAGCTCCACACAGACAGAGGCTGTTCTGCATCTCACGGAGCAGCCCCTGTCCACGGAAGCTCAGACCTACCAACGGACAAGGTTTGCTACCCCAGAGCATTCTCTGTCCGCGGTGGACCCTGCCTCGCCATGGACAGAGGCTGCACCGTGGGATGTGGAGTAATCTCTGTCCATGGGGAGCTCTGGGATAGCAGCTCTTGTCCATTGGGAAGGTCTGAGTTCCCTCATACAGGGGCTGCTCTGTGGGATGCGGAGCAGTCCTTGTCTGCGGGGAGCTTGGGCCTGCCGCGGACAAAGGCTGCTTCGCTGCTGCCTCTTTTAAGCTGGCTCCCCCACACTGGCTCCTGCCTGCCCCCCGCCTCTGTAGGAGGCAGCATGAGGGGTGGGTAGGCAGATCTATGGGAGCTGATATGCGCAGTAAGCAGGCTTGAAAGCCAGCTTCCCATGCGTATCAGTTCCAGCCTACCTCTTCACCCTCTAAGCTGCTGCCTCTCTATCAGAGGCAGCAGTGCAGGGGTGGGGTGGGGCAGGCAGATCTGGTGCTCATGGGGAGCCTGCTTATAGCCAACTCCACATGGGCACCAGCTCCTGCTCCCCCACCTTGCAGCCTCAGTATCAGAGTCGACAAGATTATCCAATAAGCCTAGGCTTAATGGTTAATCACGTAGTCGTCTACATGATCACATCCCCAATATATAGTACACAATCAGCAATAGCCCAAATAAGAAATCATTTAACAATACAATTTAGATATTAGCATCCAAGTACATTACTCATGAAAAGTTATAGGGAGAGTTGATTTTGGAAAGCAAATATATGAATGAACGAATGAAGATCGTCCCACAGTAATTGAGAATTTAGGATAGGTTGCCTATTAGAAAATACAATGCCTCATGGCAGTATTTCAATTACTGTCCTGAGTTTGCTTCTCATCAGCCCTCCAGTGCATCGCTCCTGGTAGTGCTGATGTCCAGTGAAGTGTTCTAAGGAGATGGCCCCTCATCCAATGTAACTACATATAAGCAAAAATTAATGTGTTTCAGGGAATTGATGGGAGGTACACTTAAAAATTAAGCAATGAAAGGAAAAGTAACTTTAAAAAAGCACCATGGGATATCCTCTATCTGCCCCACTTGTTTGACTTACAAGTCAAATCTGCTCCTTCTACTACTAAAAGGAAGTTTTAGATATTGTCTGAAACATTACAGAGGAAACACTGGTGTGGGCAACAGAGACAGACTGTGCATCATGGGCAAAGCTCTTAGTTCTGACTCCAGAATCTTTACTGTTGAACATCACATTCAAGGCCCTCCCCCCCTCCCCCCCCCAAAAAAAGCTGGGCTTATAGTGACAAAATACAACTCTATGGAAATGTGTTATGAAATCACTGAAATTCCGTATTTGTCATTCAACAGTGTGTTACTGACCCAAACTCCATATTAAGTGCTTAATGGCCACCATACTACCTGTTGCTATTAACAGCCAGTTGCATGCAATAAGAATAGAAGGCCAATAAAATTGTTACCTTTGATATAGTTTTGGCACGTGGTTCTGAGGTCCAAATTCTGCTCTCGGTTACACAACTGCAGCCACATTTAATTTGAACCAGTTGCATATAAACCATACTATGTTCTAACTAGGATAAGAAATTGTTATACTAAGGAGGCCCGCAATGGTTAAAATATAATCAGTCTCTAAATAATTTTAAAACAATTTATATACAGATTGTACCTCCCTTAACTGGGACTCTAGTCCTTGTTCCTGGACCACAGACCCTAGCTATAGGGAGGTCTGGCCATGGGGCAGGAGCACAGCATGGGTAGCCCCATGTCGAGCGGGGGGGACATAGTGGGTAGTTCTGGCCTGGGTGTGTCTGTGGAGCTGTATTCTGTGGATGCAGTTTCTGTTCTTTGTTCTGCAATTGGCCTGGATACAGCTGAAGCCCTAGGAATATGAGGCACAAGCACATCTGATATTTCAATGACACTTTCTCATTCCTTCCTTTTCTCAAACTCAGAACAAAGAAACAAACAAAAAACAAACAAAAGAGAAAAATACAAAATGGTTTTCAGATAAAATGTAAAATTGCACAGCAGCCATTGCTTTGCCACTCACCTGGGGCAGAACCTGTCACGCTTGGGGTTTAAGTGATCTCTCATCAGACTTTCATTCTCCATCCTTGACCTCTGTGCTGCTTTTCATGCTGTCAATCACAACATCCCCCCCAACCTCCTGCAACCATTTGTGGGTACCTGGGAGAACTGTCTGGCTTGGTTTGGCTCCCATCTATCACAATCCTCTTTTTTTGCAGCATCCAGCAGAAAGAGAGGCTGGGTTCAGTGCATAGAGAGTTAGCCCTGAGATACCTGGGTTGTACTTCTTCCCTGGACTTCCTGTACAAACTCAGGCCAGTGCCTTAGGGACAGAGTTTCAAAATTTTTTAGGCTCCCAAAGATGCAATTAGGCATCTGGTGGGCTTTACAAAGCACCTAACCTTCTAGGCATTTTTGAAAATCCCACAAGGTCCCTAAATACCTTTGAAAATCTGGCTCTTTGGTTGCTCTATGCCTCAGTGTCCCATCCTCATTTTTACTGATAACAGCCCTGTTGTACCTCACTCAGGGGAGAAATAGGTTAGGTGCACAGATACTATGGTGATGGGCCACATAAGTACCACAGGTAGAATGTGAACTCTATACCACTGCTCTCCCTACCCCTGATTTTGGCCCCTTCTTTTCACCTATGCCCCGAAATCTCCCTCTTTTTTGAATGTAGCCTTTGTTCAGAGGACTCTGCTGTATTTTTGTGGATCCTTTGTGTTGTCTCCAAAACAACATTTCCTCCCACTCCTCCTCCATGCCCAAGAGGAATTCCTGTTATATAGGCTAGACTTCCAGATCCTTAATTTAATCACTGGCCCTATCTTAATCATCCTGCCTCTGTCTGTAAACAAAATACTGACTCCTTGCCCCAAGGGCACATCTCCTTTGCAGAACTTACGTTTCATACTAATGGTGTGCTCAGTTAAGACCTCCAACTGGGAGCATCACCTGGGAGCTTGCTCTCTCCTGCATGCCCTCCTGCTGCCCGACCTAAATTACATCCATATATGTCTACACTACCTATGCTGATGGGAAGGGTTCTTCTGTCGGCATAGGTAATCCACCTCCCTGAGAAATGGTCAATGGGAGAATTTTCTAGGGCCATCTTCACGGAGACTTAGATTGCCTTAACTGTGTCGCTTTGGGATGTGGATTTTTCACACCCCTGGCTGATATAATGGAACAGATCTAATTTTCTAGTATAGACCAAGTGTGACAGGGTGTATCAACACTGCACTGAAGCTGATGGAGTGACCGTGGCTCAGCTGGCTGAGTCTATGTCTACACTGTGTTTTTTTGTGTGGAAGAGGATATGCAAATGGCATGCTCATTTGCATATCTTCTTCCAATTCTTTTTGTGGAAGAGGTTTTGACACTAAAAAGCCCCGTGTAGATGTGGCCATTTGTCAGAAAACCCCCCTTTCTTGCAAAATCCTTTATTCCTCAAAAATCGAAGTTTATAGGATCTTGCGAAAAAGGGTTTTTTTCCAAACAAATGGCCCTATCTACATGGGTCTTTTTAGTGGCAAAACCTCGTCCGCAAAAAAGAATCAGAAGAAGATATGCAAATGAGCATTCCATTTGCATATCCTCTTCCAAAAAAAACCCTGCAGTGTAGACATAGCTTGAGAGAGCCCCACCCCTGCGGGGCATGCTCCAACTGGAGATTACCTATAAAGGCCTCTGGAGCAACTCAGTAAGGTCTGACTGTTTAAGGGGAAGGAGGTGCTGAGGAAGCACCACCAGATCAAACAACGGCACCCAGGCCGAGAGGTGCTACCTGAGGAGCCACAGTACCCGAGTAAGCATACAGTGAAGACATCTGCCAAGTACCAGTAGGAAGTAGCCCAGGGCAGGGAATTGCTCCCCAAGAACTCAGTGTGTTGCGGCAGGATTCCCTGCTGAGCAAGCAGCAGACTGTGCCACTGCCAACAGGTCCCTGGTCAGTGAAACATTGTTGAATCACAAATATCAAATGTCAGTGTTTTCATACCAAATTTCCGTAGAGTTGTAGTTTGAACAAGATTTTTTTTATAACTCTAAATCCAGCAAACTCAAGCCAGTATCTGAACATCAAATTATGTTCTTTTTGCTTTGCATGTTATGTTCAACAATAAAGATCCAGTTTTGCAGTTACTCTGCAGTATTGCTGACAATATCTAAAACTTACACAAAATACAAGTTGAACCTCTTTAATCTGGCCCTCTATGGTCCAGCAATATTTGTGATCTGGAATGATTTTAGTTAGCTAGATGTCTACTTATCATGGGTGTGGCCAAGTTTCCCACAGTCCCATAAAGTTTGTTTACAGCCATTAGTCCTAGCTCTCAGTGTTCTGTGCTATTATTTAGCTCTAATTTATTCCTAAATGTCTTCTAAAAGCCCAGTAAGTAGTCAGAAGTAATGCTGCTAGACAGTATTGACCTTCCGTCGTTTCGGCACCATTCAGGTCCCAAGGCTGCTGGATTAGAGAGGTTCAACCTGTAGTAGATGGAGCAGATTTGACTTGTAATTCATACAAGTAGAGCAGATATATGATATCCCATGGTGCTAATTTTAAAGTTACTTTTCCTTCTATTGCTTTCTGGTGTCTTCCTTAATCCTCGTGCAACGAGGTTTACAGGAAACCAGAATAAGAAGCCCATTATTTTAAAAGTATTTCAAAATAACGGATGTGCTTTTAAGATGTGCAGAACATTCTTTCAGGATAATGGACATTATTCCGAAATAGCATAAGAACATAAGAACGGTCATACTGGGTCAGATCAACGGTCCATCCAGCCCAGTATCCTGTCTGCCGATAGTGGCCAATACCAGATGCCCCAGAGGGAGGGAACACAATAGCTAATCATGACGTGATCCTTCCCCTGTCACCCATTTCCAGAGTAGGCAAGTAGGTGGGCTCCGTGTTATGATCAGCCCATCAGATGACAGTCTCCAGGGATCTCTGGGCACATCTAGACTACGTTTTAATTTCGAAAGAGGATATGCAAATTCAGCAGGAATTTGCATATCTTCTTCCAAACACATTTTTGAAAGAGGATCTTTTGAAAGTGAAAATAGTCTGGACCCGGGGTTTTTTTTTTTTGAAAAAAAACCTTTTTCGAAAAACCGTGTAAAGCTCCTTTTTTTAGGAAGAGCGTTTTTTTCTAAAAAGGGTTTTTTTCCCGAAAAAAACCCGAGTCCGGACTACTTTCACTTTTGAAGATATGCAAACACAATTGGAGCCCAATTTATAGTTGAAGTCAGTAGGCGTAAGAAGGCACCAGAAACTAAACCACATGAAGTTGTCTGGTCTCTGGGGGGCATAAAATGAACTTTGAAGAATATGAAAAGAATGCAAGGAGACATTGTGTTCTCCATTTCCTGAGGAATGAAAACTCTTGACTCATAAAATTCTTGGATCCTGTTTCATCTGAAACTAGCTAGTTTTGCAATAGACAAAACCCTAGGAGAAAAATCTGTTCTGTTATATAGATTAGGGACCATTGATAAATGCAGACTCACACGTGCAATTTACATTTTTTAAATGTAACGATTTCTGTTTTCATCATCTTCCTTATTCACGATGACTTAAATCTTAATCTTTGATAATAAATTTGTTTCCACTAAAGTATATCTCAGTGTTGTGATAATATAATAACAGTAGTTCTTTCTGCAACCTTAGCTGAGGATATGTGGAGGTCTTCCTGGGGTACATTAATTCATCTAAATATGTGCCTACTTTTACAACAGGCTACATAAAAAGCACTAGTGAAATTTGCACAAACTAAAATTGCATACAGACAATGGCTTGTTAATACTGCTCCGTATAGTATAATCTGAAATCTAAGTATATTATTTATATTCAATTGATTTTATTATATAGCAAAAATGAGATTTTCAGTAATAGTATGTTGTGACACTTTTTTCTGATATTTTAAGCAAGTTTTTAAGTGAAGTATAACTCAGGGGTGTGCAAGACATACCAGATTCCTGAAAGGGAGACTGTAGTCTGGAAAGATTGAGAGTCATGGTTGTAAGGGGGCTGATCCACAGTTAAATCACAGAAGCTAATGGGTACATTGACCCAATTGGGACTGGAAACCTGCTGTTTTTGTAAGTAGCCAGTATACTACAGGGGAATGCTCAATGTCCAGATGGTCAACTGTAGATGTTACCCTGAATGTCTACATGACCAACTGTAAAGAATCTCCTTTGTCTTCCAAGTCTTAGCAGTGGTTGGTCTGAGGAAGTCACATGTCCACCCCAACTGGTAGGAGCTGACCAAGCAATGGAAGGGTGGAATGTAGAAACAGAATTCCCACACAAAGAGGAATCTTTAGAACAATAGGAAACAAGCAGGGAGAGGGAGACCCTGGTTTGAAGGATTAGTTGGAAAAGGAACTGTTTTAGGTGAGTTTGTAATAAGCTTGTACTGAGGTTTTAGTATTAGAATCAGCTAAGCGTTTTCTGCGATTTTAAGTTGGTAATCTACTTTGCTCTGGCTGTTCTCCCTTATTATCACTTAAATCCTACTGCTTGTACTTAATAAAACCACTTTTATTTACTATCAAGCCCAGTATAAATAATTGTTACCTGGGGGAGCAATCAGTGTGTACATCCTCCTTTCATTGTTAAAGGGGGCTTACCTCAATAACTCACTTGGGATTCTGATCCCATCTGGGGAGTGGTATCCTGGGAAGCTGGACCCCAAACCACATTTTCCTCGGACCTGAATAGTTTCAGTGTCTGTCCTGCTTCTTGGGGGGGAGAGGGGAGAGGCAGTGATTTCAGCTCTATGTCTTGGTTGGGGGAGACCAGTGAGCTGGCCCACCAGGACCGACCGGTGAGAAGCCCCAGAGAGAAGGAAGGTAAGTGGCTGTGGCCTTGTCAGCACCCCAGGAAGCACCCCCAAGGGGTTTTCTGTGACCGCACCTTGTCACAGGCACCCTGACTCCTGTTTACTTAGAGCTGCCCAGAAAATGGAAGTTACGTCCTACCAAATGCATTATGATTTTGAAAAAAAATTATCACAAATTAGGATGAAAAGTCTGTAATTTGAAACTTTTAATGGGAATAGATTCCCAGAAGAATTCCACTCTGAGAAAACTGAATTGGAATTTTCTGACATGCTGTTTGCTTTCTAAGAGGTGGGGGGGTTTTTTTTGGCCAATTTTACTTTCTGCTACTGCAGATTGAGAACCCCAACTCTCCACTTCCCCTGCAGCCCAGTTCCTCACACCAGGCCCAATCCTCCCTGCCAACACCCCTTTCTATAAAATGGAACTGAACTGAGTACCAGATACAAACCCCATTGACTTTGGGGCAGATTTATCTTATCTGCTCCATGTGAACATTCTGGCCCATCTTTCCTTTATGAAAAGTTGCAAGTTAAAATAACTAAATCCATTTTGGTTGCTGACACTAACCCATCTCCCTTTATTGAACCTCGCTGACTCTCAGGAAGGAATATTAAACTTGTAAATTAATGTAGAGATGAACAGACAGTGAAGACAAACTGTTGAACTGATAGACAAATAGCTAGGTTTCCCAATATATTATGCCAGATATTATGGCTGTTTGCATGATTAGCTGTTTGAGAACTAGAAAAATTAGGCTGTCAGTTTCCTTGCTGACAACTGCATAATTCACTTTCTCAGTAAACTCAATTAGAGCTATAGCGATGGATGGGAAAAGGCCTGAAGTCAGGTTATGGCCCATAAAAGAATTAGGAGTCCAATAATTGTATAATGGAAACTAAGCAACTACTTCCATCATCTTAAAAGTAACAGAAGTTACTTAGAAAGGCAGTTATTCAATGTTAATCACAGTGCACTTTTCTGACAAGGCATTGCCGTCCATGATTTAATCCAACTAGAGCACAAATGTTGTTAAATAAATGTCAAGAGTTTAAGAAATGTATGCAACTTGTCAGTTTGTTTAATCTAATTCCAGCCTCTGCTATGAGTCCATATCTTGCAGGAATAATCTTACCTAACTTAATGTTCTTTTTATAGCATGGTCTTAAGGATAATCATAGTATTTAATCAAATACTCACTGAGAACTATATATAGGGCCACTTTATGTGGGTGTTTAGATTAAGAATTTTCACCACCCTCATCCCTTCTGCTTTCTGTACAATGTTGACAGTTTCAGTCCCTGAATTCTGAACTGCACCCACTAGCATTTCAGCATTTTTAGTCTGTTTCTCTGCTTCATTGAACTTCTGTTCAGAATTTTCTCCAGCCCTCTTTTTGCCTTGGTTTCTACATGCATTGAATGGAACAGTATACAGAGGAATAGGCTACAAGTATACAAGTGCTATAAACTTTAAAAAAGTCAAGCTTCAAGTGTTTAAAAATTCATATTAAATATTTCATATATTTCTTCAAATTCCACATACCAAACCTCTCTCCCACAGCCATAGATGCACAGATGGGCACCTATCCCATACATTTAAGAATCACAATGTAGAATATTGCTAGTTGTATTGCTACTTCACTGCTCAACATCTGTGCAGTGCTGCTGGTTCTGGCAGCTCAGACACTTCAGTGGGTTTTTCTTCTGTGTGCTAATCTGAAGGAACTGTCCCTGGAGCTGAGTCAGTAAGTGGGAAGAGAACTTTTCCTTATGAAAGGCTGTTTTCTTATTTCCCAAATCACTCGCTTGATTACAGCACGGAGCCTAGTTGCTGGATCTCAGCAGCTTTGGTAGGTGCCAATGGCTTTCACTGAAAGCTTTTCAAGTTCTTAGGGATTTTTAGGTTTAGTTGTTGAAATACGCAAGAGGGGAAGGGGAGGAAATAAACAGCTATTGGCATAAAAGCAAGCAAATTGTTTTAGTTTTTAGTCAGCTAAACACTGCGGTATGAGAGTTCATTATTTATAGCTATGTGCAGCCATATTTGTATTCTCAAGATAGGAATTTCTCGTTCCGTGTTCACTTCATTCATAAACTTCACTCTTTCAAAAGACATAATGGGACAAAATCTGATGCCAGTTACTGTAAATCCAGAGAAAAACTCTCTAAAGCCACAGAATTACTGGTAACCAACATTGTTCCATGCTAGCAGCAGGGGGAGCTGCTATCATATAATTACCACAGTAACAGTGTTGCAGCAGCTTTCACACCTGCTCCCAGCTCTAGCAGAGGGTTTGGTGAAGAAGCAAGATGTCTAGCAAATCAAATTGTGATGAAGTGCAGGAGGAAGGAGAGAGCAGGGTAGGTACTTCTGTCCCTGCCTCAGATCCTCTCCTCCCCCCGTTTTACAGCTGTCAATTTAACTATTAGATATTAACATGGAGCCAGGCAGAGAGGAGGAGTCTTCACCATTCAGGAGGGTATTTGCATGGGGAGGGGCAGCTGTGAGGCATTCTGTCAGAGAGTGCCTCAAAGAAGGGGCCAGATGAGGGGGTACTCTTCACTGAGCAGGAACTGTGTGGCAGTGAGGAGGGGTTTCTTATCATGGGTAACCAAGTTGCAGATGTCTCTCCTGTATGCAGGATCCAATGGTGGAACAAGAGCTTGTTTAATCACTGTAATTATGTTTCTAGTCCAGAAGTATCCTGAGATTTTGGACTTGGGAGTTATGACAGTTTCATGTCTAATGAAGCTGTCCCTGGCCTAGAACGAAATCTTGCCCATCCTAAGTCTCAGGAAGGTGCAAGATTAAAAGTAGTCCCACAAGGATGGGGAGTGGAAACTTTCTCTTGTAAGTTGGTTTCCTTGGAAAGGATAGCTCTTTGAAACTGATGACATAGTTAGGACTTTAGAATAAGGCCCAGGGAGGTGGATTTGTTGGGCAGAGAGTAGACAAAGCAGTCAGAGCTTCACGATAAGTAGATGTGTCACATAGATGTTACCTCCAAATATGTATTACATGTAAGATACGTGTGTGTGTGATGTAATTATATGAAATATATATCATAGCAAAAAGAAATAATTCCTATCACTATTGCTTACAGTTCAGCTTTCCTTGTTTTTGTGATTAGGGTAGGATTAAGAGGTTGTAGATTCCTTTTTGTGGAATTTTAGAAGAAAATTATTAAATAAATTTGAGAATGCACTTTTGAAAATCACAGGCAATAAACACCTAAGCTGAATTCAGTAGATTCATTATTCAAACACAATCATTTAAAGTAACTGTTTGGTCACAGGACACTGAATATTTTATTGCCACTTAAAGAAAAGCATGCAAAATAGATACTTTGGGATACTATTAGAAAGATGTATTTAGTAACTTCTGAAATCTCATCCCACACTGTTCAGAGTTAGTTTTCTTTTATAATATTAAAAATCCATATGGGATTTTTTACTCTTCTGGACTGAATAATAGGAATAGTTTGCACACACCTGTCCTAAGAAGGGGGTTCTGGATGGGCATCACTCACTGCTCACCTAGCTGTTCTGGGGATTAGCTCTATCTAGGTCCAATGGCCCTTCCTTCATTTGCTCTCTCTGCAGTCCCTGTCAGGCTATGTTTACACCACAGAGCTTTTCCGCGATACCGGAGGTGTCCCAGAAAAGCTCTGCAGCATCCAAGGAATGCATCCATTTTTCCCAAAACAGTGGCCACATTCTTTCGGCATCCCTGTATTTCCTTATTGTATGAGGAAGAAGGGATGTTCCAAAAGAGGAGGTTTTTCCAAAATTTGGCTGCACGTAGATGAGCCAAATTTCAGAAAAGCCTTTTCTGAAACAAAAAAAAGGGGGGGGGAGGGAGAAAGATACACAAATTGCGGTTTGTAATTTGTGCATCTTTTTCTGATATAACTATGCAGTCTAGACATAGCCTCACTCTCTAGGACTCAGCATTCTTCCTCTTCATGGACCTGGGTGCTCCCTCTTTGTGGTTTGGCCCTCCAGCCAGGTCACTATATATTTTCCCCTTTGCAGCTGGGTGGGGTCCAGGCTCTCCAGAACAACTGTTTAGCTACCTCTCCAGGCCTTAACCTGTGTCATAAGTAGGGGAATCTAGGCTTGCCCACTACTCAAGGGTCTAGTCCAGGGATCCCCTTCAGCAATCTTGGCCTGCTCACTCCCAGACCCCATTGCTGATGCCCCATCCTTCTTCCTACTTTTCTTTTCTTTTTGGGGGTTCTGTCCCATGTAATTCAAGTCAGGGCATGACTTCAGCCTACTTTTCCTGCAGCTCCTTCTGTTCCACGCCTTCTAGCTTTGTTCCAGTTTATACCTGCTCAGCTGAGCTTCAACTTCCACTAGATCTTGTCTATGCAGCCTGATTCTCCCACAGGTGCAGACTATTAGGTAAATTAGCCTCTTCCAAGCTACCTTAGCTCTTTCAGGTGAGGCATGGAGTGAATACCTCATCACAACTGGGTGTGTTCAAATCTGGGGTTTTGGCATGGAGGGTTAGAAAAATAATGATTTGCTTAGAAGTGGGCCTGCCTGAGGGTTTTGCTAGAGGAAGCTGGAGAGCTTGGCTCAGCAAGCCCAGGTAAAAGGGGGCCAAGGCTGACAGAGAAGGGGGTGTTCAGTGGTGTCTAAGCCTCTCAGGAGGCATCCCTGGGATCCTAACCCATCATAGATACTATGCTCCCTCTTCCACCCCATCTCCCCTCCCTTCAAAATTCCCTCTTCTCATTTTTCACAAGTCACTAGGCCCAAAAGCACACAAAGCACCTTTGGTTTTGCTGACTGAGCCCATCAGAGTCCTTATTTGAGAATAAGAGCCTGGAAGCAGTGCTGCCTAGCTATTCAGCCATCCTGTCCTCCACTAGCTGACTATCACCCTGCACGTACTCAGAACTTCCTCCCCAGCCACCCAGAACAGGACTGAAGTGCGTTGATAGGGCAGCACAGGGAAGCTTGTATTATTTCTGCAGCTGCTGTCCCTGTAGTGTAAATACACAGAGAACCTTAGTCTCTCAGAGTGTTTCATCCTACTACCTTTCATGAAAACAAAAATGTAGTTACAATTAGAAAAAGAAAGGCGTTGTTGAATGAGTAACTCCAAGCTGTTGCAAAACAAATAATATCACAACACTAACTAAAACAGTGGTCCAGATAATTAATTCTGAATTACAGTGAAAACAGAGATAGTTTTACCATTCCTGTTACCAATGAAAGGATTAATCAAGTAGCCAGGGAAATAATGACTGCAGTCATACTGTCAAGTGTTTTTGTGAAAGCTATGTTGAGCTTTGAAATGACTTGACAATTGGCCAGACACCAATTTATCTTCAGCCCTTTTTTCGAGTGTATTAGTGTTGCTCTTTGTAGATCATTCGGATAACAGCCAGTGAGTCAGTATTATGTTTTTTTCCACACCTAAAGTGCAATTATGTGCTTTCCCATATAACAAGTGGGCTCACAAACAACAGGAGGGAGAAAGGGAAATATGAGGATAACAGTAAAATGACAGATTCCTAGGCTAGTTACTACATATTTTTTTCTAATGTGGAATGCAAACGGTGCCAGCAAGTACATTTAAAACATAAAACAACATGACAGAGGCAGTGAGAAAATCTGTGCAACTTGGTGCAGGACAGATTTAGGTTTATTTCATTTCATTGCACATTGATTCCCTTGGTTCTCACATGCAGGGGAAAGGTAACCCAATGCACTGGTGTATGAGAATGAAAAACACTTAGCTGAATTACAGATGCTTATAGTTATTCGGAGTAAAATATTTGCAAATAAATAGCATATAAGTTGTGAACCAGGTCCCTAGAAAAATAATGTGCGTAATAACCACTGCTGGGATAGACCCATTTAAAATATTCATAAGGATACCAAGGGAAGCTAAAACGAAAACCTTGTGAATATGAAGGAAATTGTTCTTTGGAGAAATAACCTGTTATTAGAGGATGAGGTGGTGGAGTGGAGAATGAACTATGCTGTCGCCTTTGGGGATTTGGCTTTATGTCTTGCTAGTAAAAGAGATTCATGAACTCATGTTATTCCCTATTGGATGTTTGTCTATGTGAAAAGAAAAATATTGATGTGACTTATCAGCCCGTCATTCTCTGCAGAGAACAACCCCAGGGCTGGAACAGCAGTTTGTTGCTGGAAGCACATTGGAAGAGCTGTAAGGCAAAGCTTACATGGGGACTGGCCCAAACCACACTTACGCACCTGCCAGCACGACATTCACCTGAAAACAGGGAGAACAAAGCAAAGTGTTTGCTGTGAAGTGGGAGTTGTGGCTGCGCTTCCCTTCAGCCCCCTGTTTTCAGTGCTGTGTCGTGGAGGAATGTGTGGCAGCTGGAGGCATCCCTTGGAGGCTGCAAGGTGGGTAGTAGACAGAGCAGGATGCTCTGAGCAGCAGATGGAAGAACTGGATGAATATCAGAACTCTTGGCTGGATGAGGGGAATAGGAGTAACATAAAGCCTGGAGGAAGACACTGGGGTGCCTGAGGATTGGGAGGGCGGCAAGGCAGAAGTTGGAGGGAGGGAAGGGCAGGGCATGGGAGCCTAGCAGTGCCTGGCGAAGCGCATGGAGACAGGAAAAGCAGGTGAGGTGGGTGGGCAGATGGTTTGGCTGACAGACGAATGAGAGGAGTCAGGGAGTCTCAGCTGCATCTGCCCAACTGGCATGAGGTTAGGGGCACGCAGAAGACAGCAAACTGCCTGCAGCTGCATGTTGGCTCACACCATAGAGGAGTTGTGCTTCTGAAGCAGAAGCAGGAAATGTTACAGAGACAGCCAGAGATGTACCTTCCCCGAGCACTTCTCAGTTCATTCTGATTCACTGACAATTGCATTTGGGAACTGCCTCCTGCCCAGCTCCTCCAACAGTCTCTAATCCCCTCAAACCATCCTAGTGGTCCTGTCAAAATCCTTATGATCTGATTTTCAGGGGCACAGAACTTAAAACTCCTACCAACAATTAATGGGAGCTGGGAGTGCTCAGAATCTCTGAAAATTCAACCCTAATGCTAATGCAAGAGAGATCCCATTTTCCTTTCAATGTTGCGTTGTGAAAGTTCTTCACTTTGTTGTTGCAGTTTATTTAATAGATTTGCTTTTAGTCTGCACTGTGCTCTAAAGAGTCAGCTATGGAACATTATGGCTGTGATTTTCGGAGTTGACACCTTCCTCTCCCCCCAAACTTAACTCGGAGGGCATACAGTAAAAGGCCGTTAAAGAAAAACAGATGGAAAAACAAACATTTCATAGAATTTACTCATTTATTCATCTTTGCTTTATTAATTCATTTTCAAAATTAGTGATGGCAGCATTTTTAAGAATTCAATTTAAGACCCATGTCCTGCAACTTCTTGTAAAGTCAATTGCACCACTGGGGCCTATCGATGGTCATCTTAATTGCTATATTATGACAAGATTATGTCACTTAGGGTCAGGGACTCATCCTTTATTTTTTCCTGTGCAGATTCCTGTGTCCACTGAAGTTAATAAACACATGTTGGATGGGGAATTACCTTTCATAGTTATTGGCAAAGTTTTGCAAGATTTAGGGAAAACTTACCAAAAAGCCACAACAAAAACAGAAGATTTTTTTTCCAGCAAAAGGGGCATCCAAGGTAGGTCTAGACATTTTGTTTATTTCTTAACTAGTCTAATCTGATTGCTTTGCAGGTGAAGTTATGAATATATGGTCCAGTAGCTCATAGTATGGAGCAGGGGTTCCCAACCTTTTTCGGTCCCCGTACCTCCTTGGCTTTTAGTAAACCTTCCCATACCCCCTATTCAATATGAAAGGAAATACATTCTAGACTCTAGAATCCATAACTTTTTTCACTAACACTACTACTTTTGGAATATTTCAATTAGGATAATCTAGTTATTTACCAAATATTCCCCGTACCCCCTTGACAAGCTTCTTGTACCCCCTGGGGGTACTTGTACCCCAGGTTGGGAACCCCTGGTATAGAGGCTATGTTTCTAAAGGTTAGGATCAACCATAACACTTGGTAAATTGATCCAGTGATTAATTATCCTCACTGTTAAAAATGTGCACTTTCAGATCAAAGATGCTACCCAATAATAACAGCAAGAATAAGAATAATAATAACAACGAGAATAAGAAATTATCTGAGTTACGTTAATAATTCTCCACCTGTCAAGAGGAAACTCTGCTTCAGTGAAAGCTAAAATTCATTAACTGAGACACCTCAGTTACCAATCTATGTTTGAGTTTAAAGGAAATATATCCCAAAATAAACTCAGTTAAATGTCAAAACATTCTCCTTCTGGAAAGCACAGTTTTCTTTGTGTGCTAAAGGTCCTTCTTGGCTCCTCTCTGTGTGTTCTCTTTAGCATTAAAAAATAAACACAAGCGACATATCCCTAAAATAACTATCTGAACTTGAGTCACCTGCATATCCCAGAAGTCTTTCAAATGAATGGTCTGTCAAACACAGTGCAGAGCTGGGAATTAAAACCACTGAACTTAAGATATTAGAGACAATATAGTGATTCCTCAGGTCACCCTGTTTGCAAGCAAAGTTCACCTTAATGTTCCATGCTGCCTTTAAATCTGCACAGTATATTGCTCCACTCTCTGTGCTTAACAAATATTCTTTGTAGCAAAAAAGTCTGTTATTTCCCCAAATACTGTGCAGGCAGGAGCTCCATAGCAATCATCCAATTAGTGTTATTTTTATATAGTTATTGCAGTCTGACCAAGGACAGACACTAAAGGAAAAGGACAAATGGAAGAATGGCTAACTTTGGCAGCAATAAACAACAAAACAGGCTTTTTGATAGAATCACAGAAATGTGAGACTGGAATGGACCTTGGTACTTAGGCATGGGAAGTAGAGATGTGGGGGGTGCTGCTGCACCCCCCAGGTTTTGCACCTAGCTCTCCCACACTTGGGTGGCCAGCCTTGCTGCCAGCTCCTCCAGCCCCAGGTCCCAGACTCCAGGCAACCCTCCTGGGGTCCCACGGGCTCTGCTGGCCTCCCGGAGTCCTGCTGCCCTTGCAGGGTCCACTGTCCTCCCCCAGGGTGCTGCTGGTCCTGCAGTAAACTCCACTGGTGCCCTGCTGCAGGTCCCCCCATCCCTGCTGCAGGCTCCACTGCTGTTGGCTTCACCAGCCCCGGGGTTCTGCCACTGGCTCAGGCCCTCCAATAGCTGTGGCCCCAGCCTGGAGCAGTGAAGGCTGTCAAGTCTCCCGGACTGGATAGACTGGACACCATTTGCAGCAATGGAGTATGGTCCATCTGGTCCAGGAGAGTTGGCAAACTGATCTCAGCAGGTCTTAAGCCGGGACCTCAATACACCCACCTCAAAAATAGTTCCAGCACCACTGCCTTGTTAGGTCATCTTGTCCAGTCCCCTGCTGTGAGGCAGGGCTAAGTATTATCTAGACCATCCCTGACAGGTGTTTGTCTAAGCTGTTCTTAAAAACCACCAGTGATGGAGATTCCACAGCCTTCCTAGGTAATTTGTTACAGTGCTTCGTCCTTACAGTTAGAAAGTTTTTCCTAATGTGTAACCTAAATCTCTGTTGCAGCAATTTAAACCCATTACTTCTTGTCTTGTCCTCACTGGATAAAAACAATTTATCTTCCTCCTCTTCATGTATAACCTCTTATGAACTTGAAGTCTAATCATGCATCTCACTCCCCCTCCTTCTTGTCCTCTCCAGAGTAAACAAACCCAGTTTTTTCAATCTTTCCTTGTAGGTCATGGTTTCTAGACTGTTAATCATTTTTGTTGCTCTCCTTTGGACTTTCTCCAGTTTGTCCTCATCTTTCTCAAAATGTGATATCCAGAACTGGACACAATACTATCCGTGCTTAGTAGAGTAGAAGAATTACTTCTTGTGTCTTGCTTTCAATGCTTCTGCAAATACATCCCAGAATGATAGTTGCTTTTTTGCAACAGGATTATACTGTTGACTCATATTTTGTTTTTGATCTGTCTCTGCAGCACTCTTTCCTAGTCAGTCATTTCCCTTTTTGTCCTTGTGCAATTGATTATTCCTTCCTAAATGTAGTACTTTGCATTCATGCTTAATGAATTACATGCGGTTTATTTCAGACCATGTCTCCAGTTTGCCAAAATAATTTTGAATTCTAATCCTATCCTCCAAAGCACTTGCAGTCTCTCCTGGTATTGTCTGAAAACTTTATACCTGTACTCTCGATGCTATTATCCAAATGATTGATGAAGATACTGTAGAGAATGGGACCCAGAACAAATCTCTGCAGGTCTCTGCTTGATATATCCTTTCTGCTTGATTGTGAATCATTGATAACTACTCTGAATATAGCTTTTGTTCCAGTTGTACATCCACCTTATAGTAGACTCTTCTAGGCTATATTTCCTGACTTTGCTTCTGAGAAGGTCATGAAGACAGTTTCAGAAGACTTACTAAAAGTTGAGATATAGCTTATCTATCGCTCCCCCATCCACAAGACTTGTTGCCCTGTCAAAGAAGCACATTAGGTTGGTTTGATATGATTTGTTATCATCTTGCTTTTTAAAGGGGCTTACAGGTTGATTATTTGCTCCATTATCTTTCTGATTGTAGACCAGTTAAGGCAACTTATACCCCTAGACAGGTAATATAATTGCCCTTTTCCAGTCCTCTGGATTCATTTAATCACTGCTGATTTTTTGGGGAGTGAAAACTGAAAAAAAAGTCATCTAACACTTTGGACATTGCTGCATTTTCTATTATTGTCTTTTCCTTCTCAGTGAGAACTGGGCCTACCCTGTCCTTGCTTCTAATGTGTTTGTCACATTTACTTATTGCCCTTCGTAGCTCTAGCTGGTGTAATATTGCTTTGTGCCTTGGCCTTTGTAATTTTCTTCCTGCATGCTTGTGGGTTTTTTTTTATATTCATCCTTCCTAATTTGGCCTAGTTTCTAATTTTTGTATTTATCTTTTTTTTGAGTTTCAGCTCATTGATCTAGGAAGCATTAACACCCTCAGAGGCATGGACGGCAGATGAGACTTCTGTTTGGGGATGCTCACAGGCAAGTGCCAGAAGCTCCCTAGAAGTTGGGGGAGTCACCGGTGCCTAGATCATGGCTCAGTCACTGAGGCTCCAGCCCTAGTCATCCTCTTCTTCCAAATCCCCGCCCTTGCGCTATCTCTTACTCCCCAAACCCCCCTACCTTATGCTCATTCCTCTCTGCCCCCTCCCCTGAAGCTCCCCTGCCTGCCCCTCACTCCTCTTTGACTCTTCGCCCAAGACTTCACGCACCTTCTGTTCCTGTAAGGGGAAGGCTATCAGGCAGCCGTAGGGCAGTGCCACCACTACTTTTTTCTGCCTTAGGTGAGCAAGGAGTGGCAAGTTTCTTGAAGAAGGAGGCAGAGCAGGGACAGGAAGAGGCAGAGAGAGGGTGGAGTCTGGGGGGAAAAATCTGAGCAAAGATGGGGTGAAGATATTGGGGAATAGACGAAGCAAGAGCAGAGCATTGGGTAAAGAGGCAGAGTGGAACAGGGTGCAGGCAGGGCCCCCCACTTCTCTAGAGCTTCACTTACAACACTTGAAAGGCGGCACTGGACTCGTGCCACATCCCCAGCATTCCCCTCCCGCATGGACAGATTTTATGGGGTAGGTTCAGCCTCTCCTCGCCTCTTATCCATGCTGCCCATGTTCAGCTACTTTCACACTCTAGAGGGGAACTGCACCCAGGGTGAGTGGCAGAGGCAGTGGGAGCTGAGAGTTTGCCTGAGACCTCAGGGACATAGTGTGAGGCACCAACGCAGATATCTCTATGAAAGGAGCAGAACAGGATTTGCTTGGGATGGGGGAGTGTATTGAGATTGACTGAGGGGTTTGTATAGATGTGTTGCCCTGGGTAGGGGGTGTGGCTAAGACAGAGGCCTCCCAGTAGGGATTTGAACCCACACAAGAAACCCTACTGGATTACAAACCCAATGCCTTTACCACTCAGTCATGGGTTCAGCACTGCCCCTAGCCCAGAGAAACTGATAAATAATCAGTGGCCTGGCTTGAAGTACTCTGAAATACAGAAATCAAATGACAAACATGACTCCCAAAGCACAGGGGGGAATCTGAGCTTCCCATTGCTTAGCCATGTGGTTAGCCATCAAGCCAGCACTCTCCTGGGATTGTTGCTAGACCCACTGTAAACATAGGGAAATGGGGATAGACTTGAACTGGCCATGGTCACACACTGAATTAGAACCCAACTTTGATCCCCTGCTCCTTGCTCACATTTTATTAAAATACAAAGAGAAAACAAGAGAGTTAAAACAATAGAAATGTAAAGTTTCAATAAGACTTTTATTTTGACAGCATCCCTTGTGGCCTTTCCTTTTAGATGGAGAGAGCTTTTAGATGGAAAATCCCTTGAGTGACAGTCTCTTGGACTGTATTTAAGATAGAAACAGCTGTCCTTTTGGGGAAAATAGCAGAAGTTAGCCCAATGGTGGGGAACCTTTTTTGAGCAGGGGCTGCTGACCCGCAGAAAAATCAGTTAGGGGCCGCACACAAGTGAGAAGCAAAAAAACCAAAAAACCAAAACCAAACAAATCCTCACTGATGTGGCCCCTGACTGAGAAGGAGAAAGACACTCTCCACATTCCCCTTGCACACCAGAGCCTAGTGGGGCCCAGGCTAGTAGATTTTGTGTCCTCCAGCTCTCAGGTGGTGGCAGGGGGGCTGGAGCGTCAGTGCGGGCTCCCCAGTACTTGGGGGGAGCCATAAGCCTCAGGGGGCCGGATTCAGACAAGCTGGGGGCTACATCTGGGCCCCAGGCCTTAGGTTCCCCACCCATGAGTTAGCTGTGGTGGGCTGGAGCTGTGACTGTTGTGTTTCTTGTTAAAGTCCAATCCCATTTCCCAAGGGCAAGATAAGGCAAGCATACATATATGGGGAAAGACAAGAACAGCAAAGACAGAGGGTGCAGCTACTGGCTCTGGTGTTCACTTTTTCTTGCAGCTTTACTGCCAGAAGCACACAGGCCTAGCATAAGGTCTTGGAAGCCACTCTGAGATCGGGCAAACTTGTACCAGAATCGGTACATGTTTGTTGAATGGAAGCAAAAGGAGAGTGAAAGGAAAAAAAGAAAAATATGTAGGGAAGGAAAATGACACAGTGGGGGTGGTGGAATGTGACTGAGGCCTGAGCTGTGGGATGAGAAAATTAGGTTGGCTTAACTATTTCACACAGCGGTGAAATCTTTACCTGAACCAAATGAAACCCTCCTGTAGACAATGCTAGGTCAAAGGAAGAGTTCTTTCATTGACCACGCTACTGCCAGGTGGGGAGGTAGTTTACTATGCTGATGGGAGAAGCCATCCCATTGGCATAGGTAGTGTTTACACGGAAGCATTACAGCTGTGCTGCCATAGCGTTTTAAGGGTGGACATAGTTACATATTCTCTCAGGTGGTGTTTGGGATTCATCTGGAACCAGTGGGGATGACAAAGCCATCCAGCTCCCTCTCTCTGATCCAGTCTGGCCAGAACATCTCTCAGGATTGGGAAGAGAAAGGTCTGAGAACCTGGAGCTGGTGGGAGTGGAAGAGAAGCTTGCTCTCTCCTCTTTCAGATGGCCAGCATTGTGGTTGCCAGATTTCCCCCCCAAAGTCTCTTTCTGAGGACAATGAAAGGGGAGTAGTGGGTAGATCAGCCCCTTCTCTCATTATTTTGTCCACCAATTAGGTCTAATTTTAGAACAATTTTACCCTGACTAACTCTGGAAGTGGGCTCAGAGCTAGGGTTTGGGGTGCATGAGGGGATGTGGGGTGCCAGCTCTGGGAGGGGGTGTCAGGCTGGAGCAGGGGCTTGGGGTTCAGAAGGGAGGTTGGGGTACCAGCTGTGGGATGAGGCTCAGGGCTGGGGTTGAGGGGCTGGCTCTGTGAATGTGATTAGGGGTGTGGAAGGGGGTGTTGGCTCTGGGAGAGGTTCAGACATGCAGGAGGGGGTGCTAACTCTGTGAGTATGGTCAGGGTTGGGGCAGGGGGCTGAGGTTCAGGGGGGGTTCAGGATGCATCGGGATATGGTAGGGCTCTGGGAGGGCAGGGCAGGAGTGCAAGGGGGGTGCATTTCAGCTCTGAATTTTGTGGATTGTGTCAGCAAAGGTGCACAAGGACGTCTTCTTTCATAGGGATTGTCAGCCACCCAGTGGCAGAAATGACAGTTGTCTTCAGGTCTCATGGAGGGGCAAATGAAAATTAATACCTCAGGAGAAATCTTCAGAGCAAAGGAAGGAGTGGTAATATTGTTCCAGTCTGTGGTGGTTTGTATATAGCAGGTTCATTGTCTGAGTAGTGACCAACACTAGGTGTCTCCTGTTACTGTGCCGGACCTCAATCTGATGTTGTCCCACAGTGTTCATGTGCTCTGTCCGCCTGTTTTCCTGTAGCCCTGTCAAAGGAAGAATGATAGCGTGTGTTACTGGTGTGCTGGATCAAGGCGTGACAGGCAGGAGGAGAAGAGCACAGAAAGTTGTTACAGTGTCACACAAACCAGCAGTTCTGGGGGCTGGAATCATGGGCTGAGAGGAGATAGAAGTTGACAACAGTGGATGAAAGATGACAGGTGGTGTGAAGATAGGCCATAGGATCATAGGCTGCAAGAGACCTCAGGAGGTCATCAAGTCTAGCCCCCTGCCCAAGGCGGGACCAATCCCAACTAAATCATCCCAGCCAAGGCTTTGTCAAGCTGGGACTTAAAAACCCCTAGGGATGGAGATTCCACCACCTCCCTAGGTAACCCATTCCAGTGCTTCATCTCCCTCCTAGTGAAATAGTTTTTCCTAATATCCAAACTAGACCGCCCACTCTGCAACTTGAGACCATTGCTCCTTGTTCTGCTATCTACCACTACTGAGAACAGCCTCTCTCCATCCTCTTTGGAACCTCCCTTCAGGTGGTTGAAGGCTGCTATCAAATCTCCCCTTACTCTTCTCTTCTGCAGACTAAATAAGACCAACTCCCTCAGCCTCTCCTCATAGGTCATGTGCTCCAGCCCCCCTAATCATTTTGGTTGCCCTCTACTGAACCCTCTCCAACGTCCACATTCTTTTTGTATGCAAAAATTGGATGCAACGCTCCAGATGTAGCCTCACCAATGCCGAATAAAGGGGGTTAATCACTTTCTAGATCTGCTGGGAATGCTCCTCCTAATGCATTCTAATATGCCATTAGCTTTCTTTGCTACAAGGGCACACTTTTGACTCATATACAGCTTCTCATCGACTGCAATCCCCAGGTCCTTTTCCCCGGGACTCTGCACTTGTCTTTGTTGAACCTCAGAAGACGTCTTTTTACCCAATCCTTCAATTTGTCTGGTCACTCTGGACCCTGTGCCTACCCTACAATGTATCTACCTATCACAGTTTTGGGGCACAGGGAGGAAGGACAGGGGTTGGGACAAAAATGGTACTGTGCAGTGGTTAGGAGTGAAAGGGGCACAGTGTAGGATGTAGGGTACATGATGGGAGCAGGGGTTATTGGCAAAGGGGATGTAAGATGGTGCTGCAGCGGTTGGGGAGCTTATGGAGGCAAAGGGAAATAGGGGGGGCATCCTGACGAGAGGGACACCAAAATACAAGTTTTCCCAGGGTGCCATTTTCCCTAAGCCCAGTCCTGTTGAAGATCTCCTGTTAAGCCACGATTGTCTCCAACCATACTTTTTATCTTTCCTGCTCATTGGGGGTATGTCTAGACTACATCCCTCTGTTGCCAGAGGGATGTAAATTAGACATACCATTGCTAATGAAGCGGGGATTTAAATAGCCCATGCTTCATTAGCATAAAAATGGCCACCGCTTTTTGTCACCACGGAGCTTTGGAGGTGAAAAGTGGCAGTCTAGACGCAGTTCTATCGCTCACTAAAGCCTTTGACGACAGACCCTATATACCTCATTTTACGAGGCATAAGGGATCTGTTGCCAAAGGCTTTAGTGAGCGACAGAACCTCATCTAGACTGCCGCTTTTTGTCGCCAAAGTTCCATGGCGACAAAAAGCGGCGGCCATTTTTATGCTAATGAAGCACGGGATATTTAAATCCCCGCTTCATTAGCAATTTCGGTATGTCTAATTTACATCCCTCTGGCGACAGAGGGATGTAGTCTAGACATACCCTGGGATAGTGGGCCCTTGTGCCCTTATTAGCTCTTTAAAAAAACTGCGAAGTCTCCTGAACTTTATATTCCCTTCCGCTTGCTTCTCATGGGATTTTACTTACCAATTATCTAAGTTTGCTAACGTCAACCCTCTTGAAGTGCTGGTCTGTCTCCTACCATTCCTTAGAATCAGGAGTGTTATCATTTTATGATCTGTTTCATCCAGAATCCCTCCCACCTTCAAACTTCTCAACCAATTCCTCCCTATTTGTCAGAATCAACTCCAGAATATCCTTTTCCCTGCTTGCTTTCTCCTGTATTATTTCCTCAGCACACATCTGGGTAGCTAGACTCCCCCATCACCACTATATCCTGTACTTTGGTGGATGGTTAGTTGTTAAAAAGAAAAAGCTTCATCCTCCTCTTCTTCCTGGTTAGATGGTCCACCATGACATCACTCTTGTTTTTCACCCCTTGCATACATAGCCAGTGCTTTCAAAAAATCTTGTGAATCAAGGCATAAGCCAACAACTAACTGGTGCATAGGAGGAAAAATTCCTTTTGGGGGCAGGGTATGCTTTCTTGACACAGTGACAAAACATTGGACTAAACAAACAACACATCTACTCTGCTGTGTCCCTAATTCGGAATTTATTGCTTTCATCTGTTTATTCTCATAATTTTGCTTCAGATGATGGGATTTCAACACTGGAGATACTTGCTGATACTCAGAAATTTTGAATGTTAGTGAGCATTGCAGATGTGATGCATGAATGCTTTTACATGACTAGCCTTAGCACAGTTTAACCTGCAGTTGTTTCACAAGATATGACCCAGTCTTAATCGCTGCTCCAGCTTGTGATCTGAAATATATTATAGTTTTATAAGGGAGTTCTAATATCCTGTCCCCAAAAAAGAACCATTGAACTTGTCAGAGAAATGAACACAAATGCCAAGAGAACTCCGGAACCACCTAATCAGCATACTATACAACAAACAGAAGAAAATCAAGGAGGAGCTCTCAATATTAGAGACTCATAAAAAACCCAGCTTCCACACACACTTCCTCTTGTCTGGGCTTTACTAAAACCCAAGAAGCCACCTATAAGGATCTCTTCACCTTCTTTCAGAAGAAAAAGGACAATAAACTATCCAAACTCCTATATGCCTCAGGATCTCTCATTCCCAGTACTTTTAACTCACCTAGCAACATTGTCAAGCTATCCAACCACACTCTTAGCCCAGAAGAGGAATCTGTCCTATCTCAAGGACTCTCTTTCTGCCCCTCCACTCTCACAAATATGTTTCATTCTGTGGAGGTCTATTTTTGCCACCTCCGCCTAAAGGAATATTTCCAGCACACCAATGTACAACACATTGACACTGCAGCCTCTCCCCCTCGCCAATCCCACAAGAGGAAGGCTTCTATGTGGACCCCTATTGACAGTTGTAATGAGAGTCTTGACTTCCACATCGATTGCTTCCGCAAACGTGCCCGGGCTGACATTGTCCACAAACAACATCATATAATATATAACCTTAGTCATGTGGAACGCAATGCTATACACAGCCTCAAAAACAATTCTAACATCATAATCAAAGAGGCTGACAAAGGGTGCTGTAGTCATCATGAACAGAACAGATTATGAACAGGAGGCGACTAGACAACTCACAAACACCAGATTCTACAAGCTTCTCTCCTGTGATCCCACTAAAAAATACCACCCCCCCTAAAATAACTGCTCATGAAGCTACCAGATACTGCTCAGGACCAAGTTTACACAAACACCCCCTCTCTTATACCCGGTCAGGAGTTTTCTATCTGCTACCCAAGATACACAAACCTGGAAATCCCGGACGACCCATCACCTCAAGCATTGGCACACTTACAACAGGAATATCTGGCTCTATTGATTCTCTCCTCAGACCCTATGCTACCAGCACTCCTAGCTATCTTCGAGACACCACCAACTTCCTGAGGAAACTACAAAACATCAATAATCTTCCTGAAAACACCATCCTGGACACCATGGACATAGAAGCTCTTTACACCAACATTCCACATGAAGATGGATTACAGGCTATCAGGAACACCATCCCTGATGACACCACTGCACAACTGGTTACTGAGCTCTGCGACTTTGTCCTCACCCACAACTACTTCTGATCCGGAGACAATTTGTATCTTCAAGTCAGCAGCACAACCATGGGCACCTGCATGACCCCACAATATGCCAATGTCTTTATGGCTGACCTTGAACAAGCCTCAGCTCTTGCCTTCTAACACTTTTAGTCTAATTTCTCTACATTGATGACATCTTCATCATATGGGCCCACGGGAAAGAGACCCTTGAAGAATTTCACAGGGATTTCAACAACTTCCACCCCACCTTTAATCTCAGCCTGGATCAGTCCACACAAGTTCCTTGACGCTGCAGTACAATTATATGACAGACACATTTCCACCACCTTATACCGGAAACCTACTGAATGCTGCTTCCCTCCCAGACATATTTCTCAATCTATTATTGACAGCCAAGCCCTAAGATTGGATTTGCTCCAATCCCACAGACAAACACCTACCGGATCTATATAGAGCATTAAAACTGAAATGCCCACCCGGAGAAGTAAAAAAAAACAGATCGACAGAGCCAGAAGAGTGTCCAGACATGAACTACTTCAAGACAGGCCAAGAAAAGAAAACAACAGAACACCACTTGTCATCACCTATAGCCCACAACTTAAACCCCTCCAACGCAACAATATACAAGCTATTAACAACCTATCCTGGAAAATGGCCCCTCACTCTCACAGGCTTTGGGGGAAAGGCCAATCCTCGCCTACAGACAACCCCCCTAATCTCAAATAAATTCTTTCCAATAACCATGCAGCACACCTCCATCATAATCATCCAGGAACCCACCCCTGCAATCAGACCTGGTGGAGCCAACCACATCAGCCACCACATCAGAGGCTCATTTTATTGCACATCCGCTAATGTGATCTATGCCATCAAATGCCAGCAATGCCCCACTGCCATGTATATTGGCCAAACTGGACAGTCTCTATGGGAAAGAATTAATGGACACAAATCAGATATCTGAAAAGGCAACACACAGAAACCTGCTGGAGAACACTTTAACCTCCCTGGGCACTCACTGATGGATCTCAAAGTTACCGTGTTGTTTCAGGCCAATTCCACAAGCCAAATACACAGGGAAGCATTGGAACTTAACTTCATTTACAGGTTTGGGACCCATCATAAAGGTATGAATAAAGACATTACCTGGCTAGCACACCACCTTCCACATCCTAATGACTTAACCAACTAAACAATGGGTACTTAAGAACAATTTGCACCTTCTCTATCAGCTTCAAGTAACATGAACACTCTAACTGACTTTTTCCCTTCCTTCTTTGTGCCCCCATCCCCTATTTATTTTGGAATTGGACCTTTACTAACTCCATTCAGCTGAAGAAGTGGGTTGTGCCCATGAAAACTCATGATACCATCTACATGTTTTGTTAGCCTTTAAGGTGCTGCTAGACTATTCGTTGCATTTTAAGTTTTTCCCCAGGAATGGTTATTACCATTCTATCTGGGATAAATTTAAGGCCACAGGTCAATGGGAGACTTCTTTGTCAATGTAGTTTTAAAATATGACTTATAGAAAGGCAAGACTGAAGACTGAGTTAGCCTTATGACACTATGAGAACATAAAATACAGAGACTGAAATGTTTGTACAAGTGCTAAGTATTAAGTACAAGATCCTAATTACTGTAACTGATTGGAGGGGTGGAAGGGAATCATTTCATATATGACAGAGCAAAATGTAATAACATAGGGCAGGTAAATGACTTGCTCCCCAAATTAAAAAGTCGAACCCAGTTAATTATATCTCATCTAAGAAAAATAGCAGTGAGAAGATTGTTTCAGATTGGTGAAAAATTAATGAACTCTTTAATGAACTTTGTGGTAAATTACATGAATGAGAAGTAACTTAATAAAGAGATTGCTTTTTAAAGCAGAGATTGGATCTTCTAAGCGTTAAAAGATAAAGAAAGAAAATAATGCCAACATGTGGGTATGCTCCAAAACAGTGGTTCCCAACCACCAGTCCACAGACCGGTGCCAGGCTGCGAACCACTGGCGCATGGGTCTGGGGTATACCAGGGGCAGGTGGCCAGCGGCTGCTGGAGCTGAAACTGGCTGTTTGTGGCGGCTCTCTGGGGCTGAAGTCAGCTGCTGTGTAGTGGCTCAGGTGGCTGGGGTGCAGTGTTCGTAGTTTCCTGTCATACGTACCAGTTCAGCAATAGCAGAGCACAAAAATGTTGATTTCAGTCCTGGAAACAGCTAGTGGAACCAATGCTTCCAAAACCCCGAGAATGGTGATTGTGTGTGGAAGCAAAGCATAGCGTAAGAGTTGCCAACTCAAAGCGTTCCAACCAGTGGTATCTTGTAATCCTTTCCCCCCCCCCACCTTGTTCTCAAAAGTCCTTTAAATCAGTAGGTGAAACTATCAGTTGTGGCAGGCCTGATTATCACTCCCCCCTATTTCAGCTCTGTTTTAAAACATGGGCCCTCTGAGCACAATCAACATCCTCAATTCCTTAACACGACCTTGCAAAAGAGTAGAGAAAGTGTTATCTTGATCCCAGCAACCATGACATTTGGCCAGGTCCCAGGATGGGGTTTGACAAAGATGTGTTTGGATGTGAAGTTTTATTTCAGAGAATGGCCAATCATTCAGGGTCAATGCTGACAAGAGAGGATCTGCTAATTTCTAGAGTAGACAGGACACAGAGGCCAAAATTCTTTTATCTACGCACTTTATACAATAATGAAATAGATCCTCTCCTGTGCAAAAGATGGCAGAGTTCCAATGAATAGAAGCTATCCCGCAACAACAAATGTATTTGGATAATTGAGAGTTCAGATAATCATATCATTAGACAAGGAGACATGCTCATAGTTCATTAGAAGGAAAGGTCTGGCAAGGGGAAGTTCAGATCACTGGCATTTTAATGCACATCAGAAGAGAAGAATTTGTGTTATGGAAGAAATCCTTTCATGTGAGTTGAAGAATAATATCTGAGGTCTTATTATCCTGTAATCTTACAGGGCTGTGGTATAATTACTGTGTCTTTGAACATGAACCCTGCAGGAGAATAAAGACCCCACCCCTTATTTCCTTGTACATTAGCATTAACCTTTCTTGGATTGTGGCTCTGGGCATCAGGGAGAGTACAGGGAGGAGAGAGGTGGAGAGCAGGGGATGTGTACTCCATTGTGAGCAAATTAGTGGGTGATGGAAAGGGGGGTTGGTGGGTGGATGGAACCATTTCTGGATCCTACCCCCAAAATATAGATCAGCAGAACTGGCAGGGCAGGAAGTATTCTGTGTCCTGTCTCCATCCTGTAGCAAGGAGGAACTGTGTTTCTCTGGATGGCAAAGCTACTCAGTCCATACACAGGGCTGACCCCTCTTGGGCTCAGTCTGCTTGTCCCCCTTATAGCCCAGGTTCTGTCACAGAATTCTACTTTAAAGCCATTCTGGTAAATCTAATCTCATACTGAGCTTACAACAGTTGCACTGAAGCTATCTGTATATAAATAGGTAACAATTTGTAATGAAAGGATGTTCCACCCAGAATTGTGCTGTAACTATGGTAACTTACATTGAAAAAGATGCATTGTAAATCTATGAACAACGCATTTAGGAGAGATTTAGTTGTACGAGTAGCTGATTTATGAATATTCCAATCATGTAAAAGACAACTTCTCATAGATTTTTTTTAAAATAGAGCAGCTGTTGTCACTAGGACTGTTCTAGTCAGCATTATGCTGAAAAGAGTCTAAAGATTTTCTAAATTTTATTTTGTCATATTTCTAGCAATATTGATAGTTTGGAGATGTAATTTGCATCCTTTTTGCTTTGCATGATATAAACATATTGTGTGTTTGTTTACTCTAACTTTTTAGGTTCTCCTGTTTCATACTCTATTAACTTCCTCGTGTATTGAAAGAAAAGATAAACATTTTTTTTTGTTTAAATAAACTGGCCTGATGCTGAATCGATCCCCAGTGGCTGTTAGCAATTGGAGAACAAATTCAGAAATAAAAGGTCACCCCATGGGACTTTAGCTTCCCCTATCTGTGATGTCTCCTAGACCATGTCTACACTACAGATAAGATCAAAGCAGCTGCAGTGGAACTTGCGGGGTTTGAATTAGCGGGTCTAGAGAAGACCCTCTAATTTGAACTGAGAGGGTGCTCCCATTGATGCCAGCAGTCCTGCTTCTATGAGGAGTAAGGGAAGTCGAAGGGAGAGTGTGCTCCCTTTGACTTCCCACAGTGTGGACACCACCAAAATTCGATATAAGATACTTCAACTTACGCTACGCAATTAACGTTGCTGCAGCCGCATATCTTAATTCAAACTTATCCCCTAGGGTATAACCAAGCATGCTAGTAGTGACATGGTCCCTTCCAGTGTTTTGCAACACTGACAGAGGATAAAGTAATTGAACAACTTGCCTTGTTTCTCACCCTGCCCTAAATCCTCCAGGGGGCCCTCCATAGATCCATAAATGGGTGAGTAAGGGTAAAAAGGGAAGGTGAGTAAGGGTAAAAAAAGAATGGATTTGGAATGGGGGGGCAAGCACCCTTCCCACCAACCCCCTCCAATATGAACGGAGCTACAGGTGGCATTAGTTTCAGTGCTCCTATACCTGCCCTTATCGTGGAAACTCCATTTAGGAGAGTCCCATGAGCGTCCAGCTATAGAGGAAACCCTGGTATCTCAATTCCAATATGCTGTGCCTGGCAGCTGAAGCCAGGTGGACCCCTCCCCCCCCCGAGTTAATGCAAAGGCACAGGGCTTCAGCACAAGTGCTCTTGGGCACCCGTGGACCTGCTGAGTTCTATGCGTCTTACAGGCCACTGTCCTATCTGTGGGAAAGGGGCAATGATTCTGAGAAAGAGGCAAAGCAAGGCAGTATCACCAAGACCCATCATCATATCAGGCCACTCATGTTAGCAGTCTCAGCAGAAAAGCTAAGGCTGAATGTGGATGGACTGAACTGCCCCTTCCAGCTCTGATTTCAGAGATTGATGGGACAAAGGGTGGGAGGATGCTCCCACTGCGTCTGCTTGTTGGTGTTAATATGGCACTGAGCTTTCCAGTACAATTCCAGGACACTTGCTTAAAGTTCGCCGCCCTCAACCTTCTTCCTGAAAACAAAAGCACTTGGAAATGTGGCTTGTATAGCTGCAGGGCTTCATCTTTGTGCCCTCTTTTCTTTCTCCTGCTCTGATACACACAAGCAGATACACACAAGCAGTCCAGCATGGGCCCCTTTCTACTCTTTATAAAAGGAGATCACTTGATTAGCAGCACGGAATCCTTTCACACACAACTTTACATGCTCCAGTTCCCATATTGCCATTTTCTGCGGGTTTGCTCTTTGCACATGAACCAGGGGAGAGAGATAGACGCCTCATGAGTTTTTAAAGGTGTTTGTTGCTTTTCAGAGGTTAACTGCAGCTCCTCACATTGGCTGCCATGCACTGCACACGGACTCTGACAGGACTTGTCCATTTCATTTTATTTGATATAGTACAAAGTGCTGTGCCTTTGCAGTTTGGATCTGGGAAATAAGTTGCAGGGGGAAGCACATTAAAGAGATGAAGTCCATCTTAGCTGCTATGATGCACACAATCTTAGCCAGGCCCGCGGAGGGCAAAGGGGGCAACTGCCCCAGGGCCTCATAATTCAAAGGGGCCAGGGGTCTCTGGTCAGAAGCAGTGGTGGTACCCTGAGCCCCAAGCCTTTGAAATTGCTGCTGGAACACCACATGGTACACTCTGGGAGGCTCTTATGGCTGCCTGGGGAGATGGAGGGGGTGCTGAGGTCCGGGTGGTACTGAGGGCCAACTGCTTCAGCTCTGCCCCTTCTGCCTAAGGCCTTGCCCCTTTAAGGAGCACAGAGCCAGCCCTTCCCCACCTTGCACAGGGGCCCAGCGTGGCTGTCGGCTCTCCTGTTCTTAACCCTGTCCAGAAAGGCATAGGGTGGCCGTTTCAACAGTGTGAAGCGTGGTAGTCTGCAGGACTCAGCACAGGGTTATTTATATTCTACTTGGGGCTCTGAGTCCTTCACCACCCACCCCATGATCTTGGTCAAGTCGGTAGCAACTAAACTTTCAAGAATTCCCACTGATTTTGGCTGCCATTAACTTCACTTAGAGAGTCAGGTACTCACCACTCCTCACAAATCAGGATGGATTTATTTATCCTTGTGATACAGTTCAGGGCAACCGCACCTGTATTCTCCATGGTCCTGTATGGGCACCTACTTGTAAGCTTCTGGCTCCCTAACCATTGCCTCGCTTGGGAAAACCCAGCCAAGGGATTTTCCTGTGGTAACAAGTTCATGAGTGCCTTGGCTCAGACCAAGCACAGCCATAAATCTGAGTCACTTCTTTATATGGTTTGGGTTTTTCATCTGTGCACGAAGTCCTTCCTTAGAGCAAAGCTTCAAAAGACAGTTCTTACATAACGGAAGCTTACAGCAGCATACACCTCCCCCCACGGGCTTCCTCGTAAATCCACTTAACTATAAAAGTTCATATTGTTGAAAAGAGTCCTTTGTAACATGTTTTAGGATTTACATGAGTCAGATCTCCGCCCAAGAGACATTACTTACAATCCCATAATAATATATAAATATATGTATTATCAACCATTCGGCAGTCAGACTACAGGCCGTGGGAGTGAGAATGCCTTCCTTGGTGTTTCCATTGTGTGTCAACACTGCAATAAAACCACCTGTAGCAGCCCAGGTCAGCTGACTCAGACTCGTGCTGCAGGGCAATAAAAAGTGCAGTGTAGACATTAGGGCTCAGGCTGGTGACAGGGCTCTGAGACTATGGGAAGGCCCCAGGTTTTAGCCTGAGCCCCAGGGAAGACACAGATGACAAAAGACATGGTGCTTCCTCATGGGAACTCGTGTTTCTCTTTCCCCTTGATTAAAATAAAAGCCAGACCAAAAATGCATGCTCGTCCTTTATGAAAGACAACAGCTAGTACAGTTTAGAGGAAAAAAAAAAGTTTTAGTGAGAGCAGATTGGATCCCAGCTAGCAAAATTAGCTGTAAAGCCTTAGGTTTGTAATAAAGCCTCCTCTGCACTGCATAGCCCAAGAAGTGAAGAGGAATGTTAGAGAAGAAACAGGAGTCCCAGGAGTGGATGGGGTAAACGGAACTGCTTTACTGCCCACGCACGTTAACCTCGGACATTCAACACAACGTCCGAGTGGCAACAACCTGGCGCCAATTATACCCTTTTATCTATTTTGTATGTTAATTTACATGTCTTTCATTGCTTTTCCTAAAACCTTATTTAGTAATGTTAACTCCCATAAAATGAATATTAATAAACAAATAATGAATATAATTATACCCACCCCTAATTACTATTTACAGAATTTCTAATTGAATCAAAACTTTTCTACACTACAAACGGTCTAAATCAGCAGGTTACAGAGATTACAATAAATTTAACCCTAAAGATATTTTATATAGAGAGCCCATGAGGGTAGGTAAAAGACACAACAAAGAAGGGCAGCTGCATGCTTTTCTATTTTTCTAGGCTGCAAAAACAAAGGGAAAGAGCATGTTCAAGGGTAATGCCTACTGTGGCTGAACTCCTTACCACTATCGCAGACCCCAGTTCATTTTACATGTCCCAACAAGGGAAGGGACGCATTTTCTTCTGTTATAACTGGAAAAACTCATGAGATTGGGGTTTCCTTGCAGGATTCCCCGTGCTCTTCTATTACTAGTCAGACCCAGGAGGTGTGTGAAAGCGAAAAAAAAAAAATTACCTGAACTTTATTCCACAAAGATAAAGGTCAAAGCCAGTTTATATTTTGTTTGAACTGACCTGCCCATCCCTGTTTATGAATGCATTAACATTTTCCGATTAGCTTTGATTTATGGAGCCACCTGGCTGTCTGCTGACTGGCTGTCTCTGCTAGGGCTGGCCAGAGGGTGGCATCTGACGCAACGAGACACAAATTTCACATGATTGCTCATGTACAGGTCTGGGCCACTAGTGCAAAATATTTGCACAACATTTCAGGGGAATTCCCTAGGCTGTGGTCAGGACCTGGGTAAAACTTAGGCACTAGAAGCCTGGGAGCTGAGTCCCAAGACCTAGAGTCACATAGTTACACCAGCAAATTGGCTTTTGTTCAAATAAAAGTTTCTTGATCTCATAGTTGGACAAAAAAGCTCGATAGCATGACCCAGAGCAGTCATTGCAGTGACCTGAGTCCACAAAAGCCTCAATTGTCCTCAAGTGGAAGAGCAGCCTGTGCACCTCAATGGATTGTTTGTTGCTAACTCTACACTAGTAGAGATCTCTCTCAGGAAAAGTGCAGTAGGCCCAACCTGCTCATCCCAGGGGATACACATCAGCTGCTGGGATACATACTGGAGGACTCTTCCCCTGCTGTCATTTGCAGAGGAATAAACAAACCCCATGAAGCCACCACAAGAAATACAGAGACCATAAGAACAGAGCCACACTGCCTCTATGATGTTGTGGTAAATTAGAGGCTCTGAATTGCTTTAATCCAGACCTGAGGGTTGTGCCCTTATTCAATATTCAAGAGCAGAGATGGGATCAGCTGGAAAATAATTATATCTGAATAGTTTCCTTGGTGTTTAGAGCTGGGGCTTGGTGTGTGGACCCTTCACAAGATAGGAGTCAGTTGTAAAATAAAATTCAGACTCAGATTCCAACTGCCCCAAAGTTTGAGAGTGGTTAGACCCATATTCACTTGGCGTCACATCTCCCATTAAAAGCATTCATCCATTCTCAACTCAAATAATTTAAAACTAAACAAGCAACGTTTTTAAATTCACAGGTGTTTTGTTTTGAGAAATGCTGAAGTACTCAGATGATGAAGTGAAGTCCCTACAGAAGAATTTTAACCTTTACCATAAGATTCCCATTCAGGCTCGTGCAGACAAGCACAACCCAGCTCCTCAGGATGTGGACCTATGGAAATCCATTGCTGTTGCCTCAATGTCTAACCTCGCTGAGAAAATTCTAATATCAAAGGAATGACAAACCTCACAACTGCTGAAATTAGCAATGGCACGCACTGGTGCATTTACTTTTAAGAGTAGCTTTTCTGAGGGAAATACACAATAGATATTGTCTTTAGCATTTAAAGAGACAGTAAGTAGTTTAGGCTCAAGACCGAGATTTTAATTTAAGAAACAAACAAAATAACTCCCTCCCCAAAACCTGAATAGAAATGTTATGTACTGATTTCAGGAAAAATGGGAATTTTTGCTTGAATTCAAATCTGTTGGAAAAAACCCAACCCCACCTGATTGCATTGGTTCATGAAAATCAGAATAGGCACCTGACAATGACCAGAAAGTGAAGCCAACCCACTTCATTTTACTGTCTATGCTGAGAGTCCAATTTCTCAAAGTTCTGGGTGATTCCTAAAGATTCCTGACCTTCCCCAGCTGAGGGGTTCATCTACCACTGTCACCATTACAGATGGATCTCTGTTTGCCCCTAAATGAAATAACATCTTCATTTGTTGAAAATGAAGATTTTGCAAAATTTCGTTTTCATTATTTTTCTTGGTTTCCCTCGCCAGCTCAAACCATCCTCCCTTTTCCACAGCGCCTCTTCCTCTACCCTCTTCTCCCCCAGTTTCAGTAGCAAAATTGAAAAAGAGGAAGCAGTGGGGGATGGGGAAGGAAAATTTCCAATTTTTTGGTAAAACATTTTTCAAAAAATTTCAAAATCAGTTATTTTGGAAAACCTTGAAGTAAAATGTTTCCAGTTCTACCCCTTCTCCTATTTTTGACCAGCTCTACTAACTCTATGGTTCCATTCTCCATGCTAATCCCCTTCTCTTTGTCCCCACTCCATGCTGTCCCTCACTTGCTTCCCTCCACTAGTCCAGTTAGCTGACTGCCCTGTCTTGGAATCAGACCAACATTCTCAAGGCATTTTAGCACCTTGAAAACAGTGGAAGTTAAGCACTTAAATACTGTATCTTAAGGATCTGGGTATTGGTGACTGAGATCTTACATTCCTCCTATTTGCCCGTGACATAGTATCCCTTTCCTTATTGGTAAATATTCAGCTTGGTACTTTGGCAGGTTTGTGTAGCAAGACATGAACCCCATCTTGTTTTCCCCCCCCAGAGAGCAAGAGAAAGGCAGTCAGCCTTTGATGCCCTGGGAACGCAGGGGTGCTGCTTGTCCCTGACTCTAATAAACAGAAACCAGACAGTAAATGGGCTAGCTGACGACCAGGGGACCTCCCGCTGCCCTGATGGCTAGCACCAGTAATTGACATGCCTGCACTGTCCCAGGAGAGGAATCTTCGCCCATCACATACTAGAAGTGCCCATTGTCTGCATTTTCCCAGGTGTGAATTATGCTTTGCACCCTTCGTGGGAAACTTGGCATTCAAAGCCATTTTTCCTAATTGGCCACTTGAGACCAGGAAGAAGCCTACGTGACCCAAGGGGTATAAAGAGGGGTTTAGTAGCCCACCCCATTTGAGCTCCAATCAACTACACCTGCTGGCAGGTATTGGTTGTCTCCCGAGGTCTGTGGGACACCCAACCTCGCCCTACTTCTTCCCGAGGGATTGAGAGAAAGACGCTGGCCACGCCAAGTCTGGAACACAGGGGTGAGAATATATACCTGCTAGGTGTCTATTTTGCATGCATTTAATAAGAGCTCAGAGAACCAAAAGGGTTTCATGGTACCTGTAAGTGACTTATTAGTGTAATTTCTGTCCTGTCCTTTGTAGTGGCTGTGTTATCTGTAACACAGTAGTAGCATTTAACAGCTAAGTTTACCCTGTAACAATAAAATAGTAACTGTTTAAGCTGTGACCTGACTCCTTCAGTTGCTGTAACAGAACCAAGCACAATTTTAAAAAGAACTCCAGCCGGTCATAAGGGACAGATATAGGGAGAGCTTGAGCATTGGATCGTGTCGCTTCCAGGGGACAGATCCATTGGGGCATCTCTCAGCCTCCCCAGGCTGCCCGCTGCAAAGGGATTGTGTATCCTAGCAGTCAAAATCTGAGGTGTAATAAGCTCTCCCTGTAAACTCTGGGGCGTCTGTCGGCTGCCCGCCGTGAAAGGATCCCGATCCTAGCGGTAAAGACACGGATGTTAAACTCCTCGGGGCGCCCGTCAGTCTCACCTAGACTGCCCACTGCGACGGGGCCTTGTGTCTCAGCAGTTGAAGACTCGGGTGTAACATACACACATGCACTGCCCTGACCACCGGCTGACAGTTTGTCACTGTTTCAGCTGAGGACAGTTGGGGTGTGTCTACACTGCACCGTTATTTTGAGATAACTAGCATTATTTCGAAATAACCATGCACGCGTCTACACAGCCATTCTGTAATTTTGAAATAATTTTGAAATAACGGACAGCTTATTCCAAAATCTGTAAACCTCATTCTATGAGGGGTAACACCTATTCTGAAATAGCTATTTCAAAATAAGGCATGTGTAGACTCTCCACTGCTGCTGTTTCAAAATAGCCTCTCACCAGGGCCATTCTAAGTTATTCCTTCCCAATGCCTCCTGGGGCTCTAAATCCAGATAGCACATCTACATTAGGGAAGCCTGCCTCAGACTAATTTTGAGGCTTCCATGCAGTGTGGATTTGCTATTTCGAAATAGCTGTGCAGTGTAGACGTACCCTTGCTGTCTTTTAATCTTCCCCTTTTTTTAGTTTTCAAAGCTTCATGCATTATGTGCCTCTTATTCAGCAGGGCTGCTATAGGAACAGTGAGCTTCAAAGATAGTAGCAAGCTGATTATCCTGCTAAGATCTCATCACCAATTTAGCTGAATATCAAGAAAAGTAGAAAGTCCTGCTGAAAGAAAAATGTTGCTTTATTGGGTAGAGAGTTGCTTATCCTAGTGTTAAAAAGAGGATCAGATTGGATATGATTTGTTTTGTCCATCCCTAGCTGCCGACTATGTTCTCCAATTTTATTGGGAAATGGACATCTCTTTTCTGTACTTGCAAATGCTTTTATATATGTGTGTGTTTTATTCTTTGGGCTTGATAAAATGAATCAATTTCATTGTTCAGGTTTTGAATATTTTACTGATGAAATAAACTTATCTGTTGATAATCTCAAGAAAAGTGATTTCTCTCAGAGAATATTCACTTCACTCCTGTACTGGAACTAGGCCAATGTCCATCAGGACTGAGGTCCATCATTCATGAAGAAGTTCTGGTAGATTTTATGAAAGGAAAAAATCAGGCTGAAAAATCCTGGTAGTTCAAGTAGGTTCCAAGTATTTCTCATTACAGGAGACCAGGACAAATGAAAATGTTTCCCCTTAATTTTGGTGTCTAAATGCTGGCACTGATTTCTTAATCCTTGCTTGGGACTCTGCCCCTACAGCAGCTTCATGGAGTTGGCCATGTTTTCTGTATTTTTAATTGAATTTTTAAAAGGTTTACTGCTACAAGAAAAGGGATGTTAATCAGTTTAAATTACAGCATTACAACATTCATTCACCCACACAGCCTAAAATGCCCACAAGTGCTAACGAGAACCCAAAAGAAAGATTTACAAAAAATCAAAATTAATCTTCAGGTTTTATGAATCAGTCCTCAAAATATATCAGAATGCAAAGTGCTGTTCAGTCACAAAGACAAGTCTGCAGTGAATATCTGATTTCACTAGGGAATTTTGGAGATGCTTGTAGGCATTTGAAAAGAGTGATTTAGTTTGGTTCTAGCAAACACGGTACAGAGAAAACTAGCCTTGTGCTAACACTGAACATTTTAAGATAATCACAATACTCCTTACTTTAGAGAACAAGTAGATGTCTGAAAAATCCATTTTAAAAGGTCCTCATGAAAATGGTGGATAGAATTTCAAAGAAGAGGATAACCACTTCATATGTTTTAGGATTATTGTGTAGAATTTAACAGAATTTTGTAGGCTAAGCTAAAAAAATAACTATGTTGTTTGCAGTACTCTTGTAGTTATTTTAGTCCCAGGATTTCAGAGAGACAAGGTAGATGAATTAATGTCTTATAGTGGACCCAAGGGTGCCAGAATTGGTGTGGGGGGCAGGGCCATCCACTTTTCTCCACAGGCCAACTCTATCCCAAATGCCTTGCTATACTGGCCCCTTGTATTTACTTTAACACTTACCGTCCTTTTCCAGACTTGTATCAGTGGCTCATTTGGATTTTCTCTATCAAAAAATAGAAAAAGGATCCTATTTAATTGCATTGTTGAAAACATGTACCTTAACATCTCTTAGAAGTGAGATTCAGAGCACCAAATCCACGTTCCCCACACAAAAACTGAGCAAAGGGGCCCCGTGAGGGGAACGTGTAGCAGGTGTGTACAGACTTTTGTGCCTCTTTGCATGGAGCTTTTACTGATTTTCAAGCCATGCACATCTATCCAAAGGGGAACAGGATTGAATCCTATAAGTGTCAAGACTGCAATTATTATTGGTGGTAGGGGGGAGGGAAGTCTACACTTTGAAATGGCCTCAGTCAAGTTCATGCTTGAATCCATGGTGAGAAAAAACAAGGCATTGAGAAAAATGGGCTTCAACTGTTCTGGTTATTTGGACAATACAGTTTATTTCTAGAAGAGGATAAGTTATCTTATTATTTTCCCGTGCTTCAATAGTTCTTTCACGCATACCCTTTACTAGGGAATGATGCTCGTATTAACACGCGCAGCCGTGATGATTTCATTACGGGATTTTCTTCGGCTTCATGCATAATCACATTGAAAAATAATGAATAGTCATTTATATCTTGTCAATTGGTAATGTGCAATAATTATGGCTGAGCACTAGTTTAACCCTTACATCATCCCTGAGGAAGGCAGCTTGGTGGGAGGTAGCCTTGGAGAAAGCAGCTAGTCTGCTTTTGATTTACTCAGAGGAGATCATTCTGAGTACCAGACTTTTTCTATATACAAACCCTTAATTGAGGACTTTAGTCTTTACTGGATCTATTGTGCATCATTGAGATGGAAAATTTAGGTTTCAGTATGATTTTTGACAACGCTTTATTGCTGTTAGGCTTCGATAGATTCAGCTGCTTTTAGATTACTGAGAGTATTTCCCTGAAGGGACTTTTACATGTCCATCTAGAGTATTTTCACAGAACATGGGCAGGCTTTGATTTACGCTGTATTAGAGGCAATTATATTGTTTATGCATAATAAAGACAGATTATACAATGCAAAGACAAAGCAATAGTGTTATTCTTTGCTGGGAAATAGGTCTAATCTATGCAGTCTCTGTACTGATCTTTGACCCCTGCTCTATCAGTAGTTTAAAACAAAGACGAAGAGCAAAAGGCAAAATGTGCTATGTCCTGTAACCAGTGTTTAAAATGTTGGATGATGAAATGAAAGTGTGAGTGGGAATAGTAAACACTAGCCCACTGGGATTGGATTTATGTTCGGCAAAAATATTTTTTACGGTAAATTACTTATATTGTGTTGCAATGAGTTTAACTTGAGGTAGCCATTTCAAAATACTAGTGTAAACAAGGCAAGTGATGATTTTACCTTGGGGTAGATGGTTGATGTAAATGCCAGCCTGCAACCCAATGGTTCACTTTGATTCATCAAGGTAAAACTACCTCCGAATCAAAGTTGCTTTGGAGGTCCTATTATTTTACAAAAGATAGTTCTCTCATGGTAGCTAAGTCTTTGTAAGGAAACTCTTTTATGCCTCATGCGAAGATGAGTGCAAAGTTTCAAACAGCAGCCAAGGGAATTAGTTACATGATTCCCAGTTGTATTAATGAATCACATGAAGAAGTCCTGCTCCACTCTTTAAAATTTAAGAATTAGGGTCAGCGGGTTTTACTACTAACTGGTGTTCATCAGCAATATCTGATTTTTGAAATTTGATATTAAAGCAATAGTGAGTGAGGTGGGAGATTAATAAAAGCTTTGATGAACAAAGCCAACAAGTGCTTTCTGGAGGCAATATTCTACTGACAACACTGATGTTTAAAGCTTGTTGGCAAATTTCATCCTCTCTGTGCCTGATAGAGCCAGGAAGTATGCAAAATCTTTTCTGAGTTTCCTCTTAAAACCTTGTTGCAGTGATACTGTAATAGCTGTCAAAAGACTAACTGAAATTTGTATGCATCATATCTGCTTTACTAGGGTCAATGGAGAATTTGCAAAATATGTACAGGGTTGACTAGACTTTTTAAAGGCATAAAGTAGAAAAAAAATCACACAAATCAAAAGACTGCTTGATAGTAGTATAAAATTTCATGGTTACTCTGCTATACCTGATTAGATTGGCACGTTTTGGCCTCTGAGCCAAAATTAAATAGCACTTGGCCTTTGTACTGTGTATAGGAGAAATTTGAAAATGCTTCTAATTAATTTAGAGTCTGTTTCATATTATATTTTAACAACTACTGCAAGCTGTATGAAAACAATTAAAAATCTCTCTTAGGTAAAATAGCCTCATCAAGTGCTAAAGTGACCCTCTCAGTAAAAAAATACACCATATGGGGGCCTGAATGCCATACAACCTTCCTGGATCAGAAACAGAAGATAATTTTTTCTCTGTAAGACTTGAAATTAAAGTTAAACCAAACCACCTTGCATAATATTTATACATTGTTTTATGATCTATTTTATGCTATAACACCAAACAGATTCAACACTTGTTTTCCAATGGCTACTGCCTGCGGGCTTGGAATACTCCTGATATTTACAGGCAGGAACCACTAAGCTCAAGTAGATGGCTTGTGAATAATTAAACATAAACATCTGCTCCCTTTTGTCAGATGGAGACAGCATCCTCTCGAAACATTTGCTGATCCGTCTTATCATGCTGACTTCACTTCTACAAGATACAGATTTCAGGTGAAAGATTGGGGACTAGTCGTAGTTTGCCATTGAGAAATCATTCCTTACACTTACAGTTCTTTCCCTTCCCTCTCTGCTGTCTCTAATGCCTTCCATTCCGTCAGGCTTTAAAATACCTCAACCTGCCAAGCCCCCAATGTGGAACAGAACAGATGACAAAGAGCCTAAATGAGGGACAGTTATTCATGTGGGAAACTAATAATGTAAGCACTATTTACACTGAAGGAAGGAATTCCTTCTATAAACCTCAGTTTCATGATTTCTTGCTCCTGCTGTAAATCATTTTCAACAATCAAAGTAAGAGAACTCTAACTTGGTGTGGAAATAAGGTGATTTTGTGACTATAATGAGTGATGCTTCTCTCCTTAAGGGGCATGTAAGACAGAAGTTGGAAGTGATTTTATAGTTGATATTAATGGCATCATTGGCTGATGCACCATGTGATCATAAGCCTTTAAATCAGTAGTAAAACAATGTAAAAGCCAGCTGCCCAAACACTTGATCTGCGTAGACAAGAGGCATAGCATACATTTTCAACAGGGAGGAGTGACTTTGGGGGCTCAGCTTTAAATACCTGAGGGCCTGACTGTCATAGGGTTAGTGCTTACCACATCCTGGCCAATGGAACCCTTTAAAACAGGGTTGGGGACCTTTTTAGGATCTGGGGCCACTGTCCCACAGAAAAATCCGTCAAGGGCCTTACATAAGTGAGAAGCAAAACCAACCAACCAAAAAAAACCCCAATCCCCTCCCCCAAAAATCCCCTCACTGATGTGTCTCTCGACTGAGAAGGAGAAAGGCACTCTCTACAATCTTGCACACCAGAGCCTAGGAGGGCCCAGACTAGTAGATTTTGTATGCTCCAGCCCCACAGGGGGAATGGTATGGGGTCTGCTGTGGGGGAGCCCTGAGACTTGGGGGCCAGACTCAGGCAAGCCAGGGGTAGCATCCAGCCCCCGGGCCTTTGGTTCCCTACCCCTGCTTTAAAAGTACTCAAAACCAGAGGTTCCCAAAAATCAGTTTCATCACCTTTGAAAATTTAGGCAACACATGTATGTCTTCCAGCAAGGAGAGCTCATTGATTGAAAACTTTAAAAATAGAGGTAAATGTAGCTACTCAAGGAAAAAAAAGGAAACTTATAAAAGTAACCAAAATGTATAAAAGTAACCAAAAGACAATTGGTCTGATATAAGCATTGTTCCAAATAACTGGAGGGATTACTTTCAAATATTTGTGAATTAGTAACCATTGGGTGTGTGCACTATAGTTTGGGGGAATTAGGGTTAATGTTGCAGGATGATTCATCCTTGGGATTCATTTCATTTTTTCTAATTTTTTATCAAAACATCTTGCAAATTCATGTTGATTTTTGACAAAAATCTATTTTAGAATAATTGAATCTGCAGGGTTTTTTTTTTCCAAAGGAGAGAGTTTTGGTTTAAAAAAAAAAAAAAAAGAATCACCTGCTTCTACTCCAGAGCACCTTCCCTAACTTAACAATGAACTTAGGGTCCACGTATCTACTTCCACAGTGAATTATGATGAACCTACCATGACACAGTCTGGGGCACTCGAAATCCCAGAGTGCCCAGATGTGCAAAGTCTGCATGCTCTAAGGTTGTTAGTGCCCTGACTGCATTATAGTAGCGTACACACAATTCAGCGGAGCTGGGGTGGGGAGAGAGACAGGTAGGAGAATTTCTAAGCATGCTGATGGCCAGTATGTTGATAGCAAGACACCATTGTTTTCTCCAGGGCAAAGATAATTGAGGAACAGGTGAAGGGACCAACTTTCAAGGGTCCATTGCAGGTGGGAGACCAGCTAGTGAGGCAGCCAGTTGATTGTATTTAAAGTTTTAATTTTTAACTATAACAAAGAACCCACCAACTTAAGCATTTCTAGCTGGTCATGGATAAAAACTAGATGTTCACTCCTGGAAGCAGGCCCGGCCAAAGAGTGTGTGGGGCCCAAGGCAGTACATTGAGTTGTACAGCTGTGCGGCTTCTGGCCAGGTGGGCGGGGCCGAGAACTGGGCAGCAAGGGGCCCTGAATGTGTGGAACCATGGGGCCGTGAATGCGTGGAACTGCGGGGTCCTGAATGCATGTGGACCAAGGTGACCGCCTCACTCGCCTTGCCCAAAGGCCGGGCCTGCCTGGAAGTGACGGCATTTGTTCTGGACATTATTACAAAGATTTTTGATACCCGTTCCTTATACTGTACCAATGTCTTACTGAGACTGGCAGTTCAAGTAAAAAATGGCTGCTGAACCTTCTCTGGACAGTTGAACTGCATATTGTTTGCAGTTGCTTACCAATGGTCAGAGTTGGAATACTGTGATTGAGGATCTTCACTCTTCGTGTACTGAATGCCACTGTGGACTGACCATTTTCCAGAATTAAGATTTTTGTTCTGTAAAATGAAGCTAGGATGTTTAAGGACTCAAAATGTGCTACATGGTGCATCATAACAAACTTGAATAATAGCAAATGGCACTTTGTGTTGCTATGACACTGTTAATTTATATTTACTATTAAATCTGACCTTTAAAACTTGTAAGTAGTTTTAAAAATCTAAGCCATGTGATTAATAACATGCATTCATACGAATCATTTATATAAAACCAGTTGTGGAAATAAAACAATTAATGATCAATATCTGATAGCCATTATTTAAAGGCACTAAAAAGGCCACTGTATGTACAACACAATTACATATACTGAAAAAAAAGTAGATAAAAGGCCAAATTCCAAATTTATAATATTGAAATCAACTAGGATATTAGGTTGCATTAAGAGGAGCATTGCCAGCAGATCCAGAGAAGTGATTATTCCCCTTTATTCAGCTCTGGTGAGGCCACATCTGTGTCTAGTTCTGGGCCCCCAACTACAGGAAGGATGTGGATGCATTGGAGAGGGTCCAGCGGAGGGCGACCAAAATGATTACGGGGCTGGAGCATATGACCTATGAGCAGAGGCTGAGGGATTTGGGTTTGTTTAGTCTGCAGAAGAGAAGAGTGAGGGGAATTTGATAGCAGCCTTCAACTTCCTGAAGGGAGGTTCCAAAGAGGCTGGAGAAAGGCTGTTCACAGTAGTGACGGATGGCAGAACAAGGAGCAATGGTCTCAAGTTACAGTGGGAGAAGTCTAGGTTGGATATTAGGAAAAACTATTTTACTAGGAGGGTGGTGAAGCACTGGAATGGATTACCTAGGGAGGTGGTGGAATCTCCATCCCTAGAGGTTTTTAAGTCTCGTCTTGACAAAGCCCTGGCTGGGTTGATTTAGTTGGGATTGGTCCTGTCTTGGGCAGGGGGCTGGACTTGAAGACCTCCTGCGGTCTCTTCCAGCTCTATGGTTCTATGATTCTATGACAGTCCTATAAACTGAGCTACATTCCTTTGCATAGAGTCCTAACTCACATTTTACCCAAAATCATCAAGGATCTTGATAGGGACCGCAGCAAATGGCTACCTTCCTCCTGAAGCAAGGGAGACTCATTAATTGCGTAGCTAAAGTCGAAGTACCTTAACTCGACTTTTGGAGCTGTCGACACTGCAGGAAGTCAAAGGGAGAACACTCTTCCTTTGACTTCCCTTACTCCTCGTGGAAGCAGGACTACCAGCATCGACTGGAGTGCCTCTTTCAGGTTGAATGGGCGTGTCTTCACTAGACCTCCTAATTTGAACCATGGAAGATCAACAGCTGCAGCTGTTCTGGAGTGTAGATGTACCCCAATTGTCCCACTGGAACTGTTACAATTACTTCCACCTCCCAGAATGTATGTTAAGAAAGCTATACAAGGGCGTCATCTAAAACAAAAACCAACCAACCAACTAAAGAAACCCATGGTCACCTTCCAATGCAGCAGCAGCACTGTCCTATATGAAAAGTAGAGTTTGTTACCTATGCCAGTATTCACCTTCTGGGAGCAATCCCATATTTGCAGTGATAATCACCCTTTTTAGAATTACTGGTTATTTGGATGTGCTGTTTTTAGAAAGTACGACAGATTGACCTATGTAATTATTTCATTATTCAAAGATCTTTAAATGATCTATTTTTGGCTTCAATTTAATGCCACCAGTTAAATGACTGACAATTTATCTGTGTGTTTTAGGACAGGCCATTAATTCAGATACTTCCCAATGACTCCTATTCAGAATAACATTTGTTCCATAATTTTCTGTCTTACTCTCCCTGGATTTTATAGGAAAAGCCTAATGTTTAGCTCCCATGCTTGATTGGTTAGAGCAGGCTTCTGAATACAGATCTGTATCTGCCTGTCTTCTCTGATTCTCTAACACTACCTGCTTTTCACACCGAAGAGGAAACAGACTTTACATATTGTTTTTATCTAGGAAACTTAATCGGAAAAGTCACTTCAGAGTTAATGCTGGTATATTGCCACTGAGACAATAGACCTACTAGCTAGGGCATTTCTCCTTCATAGGAACAATATTAATAATGTGAAGAATCAGCACATGGGTGTTCAGCACCCACAAACAGAGATGTCATTTTGCTTCCTATATTCAGGAACAGGTAGAATTTTGCAGCAGCAGGATCTGAGCCAATGGTATAAAGTTCTGGATTTCTCAGAAATCTTGTTAGTGTGCTACTGATGGGCTCCCCTTTGTAGAGAGTCAGCTGTTGGAGACTATGGAAAACCATACCATTAATTTCTCCTTAGTAGATCTGCCATTTGAGGAGAAGGATGGGGCATTTGTCATTTTCTCACTTTACCAGATTCTCTGTTGCCTGAAGACTTCTTCCCCAACAACAAGTTTTGATGCTGGGCAGAAATCACTGATTTCTATAGCCACGGAATTCCAGTAAATTAAGAAGTCTGCCTATTCCACTATTCATCCATGAATATGATGCTGTGTCTCTCACCCCATATATATCATTTAAAAATCAGCTAGTCACTGTCTTATTCGAGAGAAGATAAATTTTACATTAATAGCATCACATGGACCTGGAGTCCTCAGATCTTGTAATGATTTGTTACTCTATGTCTGATGTTCAGTTTTACACCCACTATATTACTTTGAATTAAAAAGAAAGCATTAAAATGGTATGCTCAGGGCTGTCTGCTTTAAAGAAAAGAACAAAGTTTCAAAAACAAAATGAGGAATAGTTAGGAGTTCATATAGGAAAATACTATCTTACCACTTGGTGTCACTCTTAACCCGTATTTGACTCAACTCAAAACTGTTTCTATGACAGCAGGAAATATGTTGGTAATCAAGAAAACTGTCACACTGGGAAGGATTTCATCAGCCTTATTTTGGAAACAAAATTCAGATGTTCTAGGATTCAAATAGACTGACCTAGCCATTCTCTAGAGGATGGATGTCTACTTATATGTTCTATAAAGACCATGCAGCCTCTGAGATAAAGACAACTACCATTTATAAATCTTACACTGTAGCTTGCACAATGTGAGCCATTAAACACAATTGTTTGATTTGTTCCTGTCTCCTCTGAGTCTTAACACATATTAGAAGTGGAAGAAGACCTCAGTAGCTAACTTAGTGTATTGATAGAAATGTAAATTAATTCATTGAAAATTCTGCCACAATATCTGTGCCAGCTACTTTAATTGCTGGGTGGCCATGCATTATGCACTTTAAAAAATTCATGAAATTTCAGGCTGTCAGAAACCAGGTGATTTGACAAAAATAATGTATAGTTTAAAGAAAAGGAACTTCACAGGTAAGCCAGTCTCATAGGACATATTCATAGTATAGTCAGAATGCATCATAGGGGCGATAATACTGAGCTCTTGCTGTCTTATTTACCTATGTTGCTTATCAAATCTTGGATCCAGTTTTTGCTTTCAGTTATACTAGTATAAACCTGGAGTTATTCCAATGAAGCCATAGTCAACAGCATAGGCTATATGCAGGAACCTATACAGGACTGAGCGAGGAACAATACTGCAGAGAACAACCACTCTCTAATCTTGCTTTCTTGGCCAATGGAGTCTGCCCTCCCTCCCCACCCTCCAGCAGAGAATTGATGTTGGCACTTTCTCGTCCAGACTCCTCAGTATGGCTGTACTGATATTTGCTATCTCACCCATGGAGGATGAATGGTTTGAATATGGCCCTATCAAACTAACTCTTTAGCATTCTGATTCTTCATCAGACTAACTGCTTGATTGGCAAGCAGCAGAGTGTTCCTAGGTGTTTAGAATGAGGTAAGCTTAAGACAGAAGAAACATTTATTTTAGTGTTAAAGAGCCATATCTGTCTGCACTACAATGACAACATGACAAGAAGCAAGTCTGTAGCATATTTATGTCAGCTCCGAGAGCACAGTGCAGCTGTGAAAGAGGGAAGTGCCCACTCATGATATAGCCATCAGCATCTGTGCTAATTAATTGGAGAAAAATGACTCTATGTTCAGACCCAGGTGTGTCAGTCATAAAAATCATACAGTCAAAACCCACATTATGCATCCAGGAGCCCACCTGTCCAAGCTTACTAGCAGAAACATGAAAAATATAATCAATTCCTTGACAGCCCCACCATTGCCCCTTCAAACTATTAATCAGTTCACTAAGAAAACAGCTACTTTAATTAGAACATTAATAGAATTACATTTCTGGGCTGAATCGGACCCTCCCACAGAAGAAATTGCTGGGAAACAAATCTTTATTAGAATTCCTCATCAAAATTTTGACTGATTATTCCACCAAAGGGAGGGTTTTCCCCCACTCCACATGGAACAGGATAAGGCGCCATAAAACCCCACAGATCTCCTGAGACCCACCAGATATCTCCAACTTTTATAAAGCAAGTCTCTCAATCTGCAATGATCTTCATGCAGGCAAAGGGAGCTCTCTTTTAGACTGAGGGAGTGATAAGCAGTCATCTGACCTTTGCCTGTGATGTTATACACATAGAATGTAGAACGTGTTCCTTTTCAACATTCTGGACATCTGCCTCCATGATTATTGGGGAAGGGCCCGTGTTCCTGCACTCCCCCCTTATTTACGCCTCTGAATACAGTTCTTCTATGTTAAATGTAAACGTCTAATAAAATAAAACGTAAAAAAAAGTTTGACAAGGTAAGGAAACTGTTTCTGTGCTTGTGCCATTTAAATTAAGATGGTGAAAAGCAGCATTTTTCTTCTGCATAGTAAAGTTTCAAAGTTGTATAAAGTCTATGTTCAGCTGTAAACTTTTGAAAAAAACCCCATAATGTTTTGTTTAGAGCAGCGATCTCCAACCTTTTTAAGCACGAGATCACTTTTTGAATTTAAGTGCAATCCAAAATCTACCTCAAATCCACATACCCTCGCCCCACCTCCTTTGTACCCCTTCTCCAAGACCCTGCCCCTTCTCACTCCATCCTCCCTCCCTCCCTCTCTTTCACCAGGCAGGGGCAGTGGGTTGGGGTGCAGGCCCTGGTCTTGGATTAAGGGATTTGGAGTGTGAGGGGCCCTGATTTGAGCTTGGGGCAGGCAGTTGGGATGCCAGAGGGGGTTTCAGATGCAGGCTCTGGGAGGGTGTTTGGATGCAGGGGTGCTTGGGGCTGGGGCAGGGGCCTGGGGTGCAGGAAGGGGTTCATGAGTGGTATAGGTTTCAGGATGTGGACTCTGACTGGGAAGTGCTTACCTCACATGGCTTCTGGGTGGTGGTGCAGTGGGGCTACGGCAGGCTCACCTCTGCCCTGGCCCTGCACCACTCCCAAAAGTAGCCAGCAAACTCCATCCCAAATCCTTTTGTGCCCCCTCTATGCTCTGTGGAGATAGGATACAGGGTGGGAGAGGGGGCACTTGACATCAATGCCCCTCTTTTCACTCCTCTGCCCTGCACAGCAGGCAGGAAGCTCCTGGGGGAGGGAGGAGGCAGCTCCAAGGCAAAGGGCAGGAGTTGAGCAGCAGTGGGGGGAAGGGGCAGCTGAAGTGCAAGCACTTGATAGCCTCTTAGCCAAACCAGTCATGATCACCTGTGAGAGGCTCCAAGATCTACTAGTAGATCCCTATCTACTGGTTGATGACCACAGGTTTAGAGTTACAGCCTCCATTCCTTAGGTGTTTGTATCTCTGAGGTTGTACTGTAAGAGCTTGTCTACACTGCAGAGAAGATTGAAGCAGCCATATTTGATCTTCCAGGGATTGAATTAGCTGCTTTAGTGAAGACACGGTAACTTAAACTGAGAGGTGCTCTTGTTGATGCCAGTAGACCTGCTCCTATGAGGAGTAAGGGAGTCGAAGGAAAAGTGTGCTCCCTTCGACTTCCCACAGTGTGGACAGAGCCAAAATGTGATTTAAGATACTTTGACTCCACCTACATAATTAACGTAGCTGGAGTTGCATATCTTAATTCGAATTGATCCCCTAGTGTAGATCTAGCCTAAAGCAATTGCAATACTGGGTCAGACCACAGTTGCCTGACCCAGATGCTTCAGAAGATGATGCAAGAAGCGCACAGCAGGCAGATGTTACACAACCTAACCCCAAGGGAAGTGTCATCCTAATCCCTTATAGTTTGAGTTTGGTTTATATACAGAAGTATGATCCCACCCCTTCCATCCCACTTCTAAATTATTTTAAATTAACTCATATCTTTGGACATATTTTTATTCATATATACGTCCAATCCCTTTTTTTATGTAACTACATTTTTGGCTTCAATGACACATTGTGACAGAGTTCCACAGTCTAATTACACACTATGTACTATTAATCAATTGCATCTATTTCATTGGGCTGGTTATTTTTCAATGGTTCCTTTTATAACAGAAGTTTCAGTAAGAATAAAAAAGGTTGATCAGAAATAGTTTTAGAGTATAAAATAGTCCTGGATTAAGGTTTAATTTGCAACTCTTCAGGCTAGATGCTGCCATTAGGCACAGTCCTGAGGAAAGGGTATTATTGAAACTGCATCACAGGGGCTACATCTACACAGCAAGTTTTTTGCGCAAAAACCTGCGGCGCATCCACACCTGAAATGTGCCTTTGTGCAAGTAAAACAGCAGTAAAATGGCAGAACAGAGGGCTTTTGCAGGTGTAGGTAAACCTCCTTCTACGAGGCATAACTCCCTTTTGCGCTACAGCTATTGCGCAAAAGGGCAAGTGTGGACGCTTCAGAGAGGTTTCTTGCACAAGAAACCCCTATGGGAAAAAGCACAGGTGCTCTGATGGCCATCATTTTTGCGATGCACTTTGAGGTATAGACGTGCTTTTGAGCAAAAGGCTTCTTGTGCAAGAAGCCTGTAGTGTAGACGTAGCCTAAGGGTACATCTACACAGCAGAGGTAAAGTCAAATTAAGCTATGCAACTTCGGTTACGTCAATTGCATAGCTTAAGTTGAAATACCTCAACTCGGCTTTCGGTGCTATCTACTCAGCAGGAAGTTGAAGGAAGAACACTCTTCCTTCGACTTTCCTTACTCCTCATGAAATGAGGGTTACAGGAGTCAGAGTAAGAAGTCCTCCATCTCAACATTATTTTGAAATAATGGCTTGCTGTGTAGATGTGTTCTTTGTTATTTCAGAATAATGTTATTCTGAATAATAATAATAATAAAGTTATTCTGAAATAACGCTGCTGTGTAGACATACCTTAAGTGTAGGCCCGAGAGGCACTGTGCCTCACAATGTCCCTATGATCCTCATTTCCCTCCCTGAGTCTCCCTTGTTTCAGGAGGAAGGTAAGCAGTTTGCTGCAGGTCTCTATCAAGATGCAGCTAGCACAAAAGGGACAAGTTCTTACTCCCCTCTCTGGACATGTCATCTAAAGTACCCAGAAGCTAGCCCTTCTAATTTTTTTTAGTCGACTGCTAATTAACTTCCTAGACTACTTCCTGAACCTTTTGTAGTTCTGATTAGTAAACCTTTTAGTTGTCATCATTTATTATTCTTTTTTACTATTAGTTTGTGATGTACAGTTCAAACTGTAGGTCTCACAGATTGCACCATTCTATTCAATGCAATTTCTTTTACTGATTTTTTCCTCATATAATACAGAAGTTTTATTGAAGAGGCAGTAAGGTGAAGAATATTACTGAAGGCATATGCTAAAAGGAGCAGTACGTAATTGGTAGAAAACCATTAATTGATATACAAACATAATGATGATTCTGTGGCCAATATTTTAACATTTTACAAACCATTCTTTTTTGCTCTCAATGTAATTATATGAATAATCAGCTGGCTAGAATAGTTTATATCTGTTATTCACTGCCCCTGCATAGTCTATTAACTGTCTTAGCTCTGATAACATCAGCAGCGCTGGAACTGTTAATCACTTTGTATGATTCAACCAACCAACCATTGATTGAGTAACTAAAAAACAAAGCAAGAGAATAACATTTATCATGAGCACGAAAGTGCAGAGAAACCTTACCTATTAGAGATTGTCAACCATTTGCAGAAGAAAGGTGCATTGATAAAAGCTATTAAAAACTTGAATTAATGCATATTTTATGGACTCCACCACATTAAGGAGAAGATTAAACTTAAAGATGTTCATTTCAGATTTTACACAGCACTGTTATGATTTTATTTTCATCCTTTGAAGTAACATGGGTGTAATGCCAGCAGATCAATTATGTTACAGGGATGAACCATCTATAGCAGTTTTGCAATCAAGAAACTATTGTCTGAAAATCTTCCTGGTGTTTAAAATGGAAAATTGCACAGGTACATGCTTTTCCCCAGTCTCAGGAATGCATTGTTTTGACATTGTGCATATACATTCTGAAGTAAAATCACCTCTGTTAGCTCAGAGGTGACCTTCACCTAATAATGTTTTGTAAAACTGGATATCTCAAGCTCTGTGGTATTCTAAGGGCTTTCCAGCAAATAATCTAACAATAGAACCCTTGTTGCACGAGGCATAAGGGATCGGTCGGCAAAGGCTTTCCTTGTTGACCGATCCCCGTCTTGACTGCCAGTTTGTGCCGACAAACAGCTGAGCTGGCACAACGCGGCGGCCATTTTTATTCTAATGAAGCGGGGGATATTTAAATCCCCACTTCATTGACTATGTTGGTATGTCTAATTTACATGCCTCTGTCGGCAGAGGCATGTAGTCTAGACATACCCTCAGTCATGGCCTTCTTTTGGCAGGGAGCAAACACCCTTGCACCCATGTGCTGTTATCACAGCTTTCCCTCTGGGGGTATGTCTACACTTGCTCCCTAGTCCAAACTAGGGATGCAAATGAAGCATACTGAAGTTGCTAATGAAGCGTGGGATTTAAATATCCTGTGCTTGATTAGCATATTTGCGGGCGGTCGCCATTTTAAAAAGCCGGTAGCCTGAATTAACTCGCCGCGTGTAGACGTGGTAGTCCAATCCAAAACCCTTCCCTCAAATTAACTGTTACTCCTCGTGCAATGATGAGTAACAATTAATTTGAGGGAAGGGTTTTAGATCGGTCTACCACATCTACACGCAGCGAGTTAATTCGGTCTACCGGCTTTTTAAAATGGCTACCGGCCACGAATATGCTAATCAAGCACGGGATATTTAAATCTCGTGCTTCATTAGCAACTTTGGTATGCTTCATTTGCATCCCTAGTTCAAACTAGAGGGCAAGTGTAGACATACCCTGGGAGACTTTCTGTTGTGATCTGGATTACAGGGACAAAAGGTGTCATAAACCAAGGGCTACTTTCCCCCCAGGTTTATTGTTTGAAGGCCTCAATCTGAGTTCTTTATTAAAAAAAAAGGCAAGTCCATTGGAAATAAACAGTATAATCAGGACTAATACTATTAGCAGACTCAGGAGAGAGATCAAGATTGGAAAAAGCATGGAAAATGAACTTCCCATTCATGCCTCATTGGGAGGACAAGGTAGGAATGCAGTCTATTTTGTTCGTATTCTGTGGGAAGAGGACTTCTGTCTCTATATCAATCTGGAAGTTTCCATTGTCACTGAAAGACATGAGGCATATTAATTAAATTAGATTTCATCTGCACTTATTACCAGTGACAGATTGCTGAGATGCTTTTAGGTCTCTGGTGCATGAAGGATTAATCTCAGACCAGGGGATGGACTTTAAAGCTAGATCTACAGCAGTGTGTGCTCCCGATGTTACAGGAGGTTCTCAGGAGGGTGGAAGGTGGGAAGGGCATGAAGAAATTGATATCCCATGGGGCCCCACAGGGCCCATTGCTATAATAGTGTGAGCAGGATAAAAATAGAGTCTTCCCATGCCACAAATAACATGAATGCCCCAGCTAGCAGCCACCGTTTTCTGGTTGCCTAGCTCTGCAGGAAACACTGCCAGCAGCAGCAGCAGCAGCGAAAAAGTGTGGCAACAGAGGGAGTGTACAACAGATTCTGTGAACGGTAAAGGAGAGGGGGTGCAACTAGAAAAGTTTGTGACCATTGATCTATAGGACAAAATCCAGCCATTTGTGTCAGTTGTTCTTTGCTCTCACAGACACAAAAGTTAGATAAATAACGTTGTGACGGGGTGAGCCTCCCCCGCACTAGACCGGAAAGGATTAGCTCAGCTCTGAGGGTAAGGGAGGCCACATCCCAGGTAGCTTACTGGGCATGCTCCAGCTGCTCAGGGATAAAAGAGGGCTACCCCGGGCAGTTGGGGCGGACGGCCTTGGGGGAAGGAGCTCGGTTAGGGGCTCCTGATCAGCTACTGCCACAGCAGCAGCTTAAGGAGCATCTATTGACTGACTGTTGCTTGATCCGGTTCACACCGTTCCCTACAAACCTGTAGCAGGGCCAGGAAACCCCCTGAAAACTAAAGCAGCACTACAGTTTTTACAGAATTTTCACTACACCACAACAATGGGTGGCAGCAGTGAGCGCAGCTTGAACTCATGTGGATCACAGTGTACCTGTCGGGGTGGATAAGGACAATACATGTTCAGCACAAATTTTAAGAGAAGTAGTTTGAGAGGTTAGGGGGAAGAGGATATTTTTAGGAAAGTTGGGCTTCATGCCCAGGGACACAGGACTGAAGTCAAGGCTAATGTGCAGAGACTTGGGTTTCCTATCTTGCTTTCTTCTTATAAACACTGTCCTTTAATGAAAAGACCTTGCTGGCTGCTATATTTTTGCTGAATAAACATTCCTTTACCTGCATTAGAAACCTTGAACTAATTCTGCTTCATAAGTATCCTTTGATTTTGCCAGCAATCCCTGTCTAGCTTTGTATGTGCTTTTTTGGCTCCCTCTGCCATTTTCCAGTTCCAATATAGGACTGTTATTTACTCTCTGGTCCCTGAGCAGGCTAGGGTTGCCAATTTTGGTTGGACATATTCCTGGAGGCCTCATCACATGACATAGTCTTTAATTAAAGATTAATCTTTAATTCCTGGAGATCCCAGGGCAATCCATGAAGTCTGGAAACCCTAGAACCACTCCTCATGAAGACACATTGACTGCCTCTTGTTCCTAACATTGTTTTATTGAAGTATTTTGAGTTAATTGAATTTAGGATTTTTTATTTGACTATATTAATATTTCTTTTCATTTCTCCATACGGGGCTATAAAACCCACGTTTATTTCAATGGGCATTTTGCCACACTGTTGAAGTGCAAGATCAGGCTCTTTATTTCTTTAATACCTTAGAATTTTGTGTAGTACTTCTGCATTTTAGGAGTCCATTCCTTACTATGCTGAATTCGAGGAGATCATGGTCATTTATGTCAAACTTCTATGTTATTTTCATATTGTTCATCAGTTTCATCGTGTGTGATAAGAAAATTCAAGATAGTTTCAATTCTGGTTCCGTTCACATATTTTCTGAATCATAATGTTGTCCTATTTATAAATGAAGAAACTTTGATTATGACAGGAGACTCTGACCTACATTAAATAAGAACTCTCCACTGGTTTGGTGGAATCTGTGTCACATACTGTTTTTGGCTGAAGCTTTGCTAAAAATTTTCCTTGCAGAGCTGAGGGAGAGATCTAATTTGGAGCCAAAGTCAAATATAAAAAGATTTGCTGTCTGAGACTAGGAACAGAAAGGTAAGGGCCCTTCCAGGTCCTATAAATTTACTGTAAATTTTAGCCTACTGTAAACATTTATGGCTCAGTATTTATGGAGTTTGCTGATTAAGTTGCATACTTTGTAATTCAGAAGTTATTTACATATTTTATTGTGTTGTTAATCAAAGTGCATATTTTCTTGTTTGCATTTTTATGCTTTGTCATTTTATGTTCTTTCCTGAACGGACTGAAAGAATTACAATTTACTTATCCACCTTCATATTTTCCTAGCTGTATACAATGTTTTGAATCCTTCCCACTGATCTGATGCCAAATTATTTTGGTTTACTGGATTAGAATGGTACAACACCATTCTAGCGGTGGGCTAGGCACCGTGGAGGCACTGTGGAAACAGCACCAAAAAAATGACACCTGCCTTAGACAAGACAAACACATGGTGGGGGAAGGATAGAACAAACACAGACAATGAAAAATGGAACAATGGCAAACATCATGTTAATTCCATGATATTTTTTTTGGATGGATTTAGTTAGGAGGAGAATTGAAGAGAAGGGGGGGATGAAGGAGACAGGGAAGGGGCGAAGAGGGCAAGAGGAGTGATGCTGAGATGAAGAGACTGTGGGGGAGGCAGGATGCAAACCGCCACTCAGCACAGGTCTTGCCAGCTTGTTGGCTCTCTCATGCCGGTAACTGTACATAAGAACATAAGAACATAAGAATGGCCATACTGGGTCAGACCAAAGGTCCATCGAGCCCAGCATCCCATCTGCCGACGGTGGCCAATGCCAGGTGCCCCAGAGAAGGAGAACAGAAGACAATGATCAAGTGATTTATCTCCTGCCATCCATCTCCTGCCCTTGTTATGAAGGCTAGGGCACCATACTTTATCCCTGGCTAATAGCCATTTATGGACCTAACCTGCAAAAATTTATCAAGCTCTTTTTTAAACCCTAATAGAGTCCTGGCCTTCACAGCCTCCTCGGGCAAGGAGTTCCACAGGTTGACTGTGCGCTGTGTGAAGAAAAATTTCCTTTTATTAGTTTGGAACCTACTACCCATCAATTTCATTTGGTGTCCCCTAGTTCTTGTATTATGGGAAAAAGTAAATAATTTTTCTATAATCACTTTCTCCACACCATTCATGATTTTATATACCTCTATCATATCGCCCCTCAATCGCCTTTTTTCCAAACTGAAAAGTCCCAGTCTCTCTAGCCTCTCCCCATATGGGACCCTTTCCAAGCCCCTAATCATCTTAGTCGCCCTTTTCTGAACCTTTTCTAATGCCAATATATCTTTTTTGAGGTGAGGAGACCACATCTGCACGCAGTACTCGAGATGTGGGCGTACCATAGTTTTATATAGGGGAAGTATGATATCTTTTGTCTTATTATCTATCCCTTTTTTAATAATTCCTAACATCCTATTTGCCTTACTAACTGCCGCTGCACACTGCGTGGATGTCTTCATAGAACTATCCACTATAACTCCAAGATCCCTTTCCTGATCTGTCGTAGCTAAATTTGACCCCATCATGTAGTACGTGTAATTTGGGTTATTTTTTCCAACATGCATTACCTTACACTTACTCACATTAAATTTCATTTGCCATTTTGCTGCCCAATCACTCAGTTTGCTGAGATCTTTTTGTAGTTCTTCACAATCCCTTTTGCTTTTGACTGTCCTGAACAACTTTGTGTCATCTGCAAACTTGGCCACCTCACTGCTTACCTCATTTTCTAGATCATTGATGAACAAGTTGAACAGGATTGGTCCCAGTACTGACCCCTGGGGAACACCACTAGTTACCCTCCTCCATTGTGAAAATTTACCATTTATTCCCACCCTTTGTTTTCTGTCTTTTAACCAATTCTTGATCCATGAAAGGACCTTTCCTCCTATCCCATGACCACCTAATTTACGTAATTGTATAAAATCTTTCCCAATTAAATGTAAATTCTGTGCATGAAAAATCAGATTCAGTGAGGGTACTCTCTTAGGCTACATCTAGACTTCAAGCCTCTTTCGAAAAAGAGTGTCTAGACTACAACCAGTACTTTCGAAAAAGCTAGCCACTTTTTCGAAAGAGAGCACCCAGGCAGTCTGGATGCTCTCTTTCAAAAAAGCACAGTTTGCATTACATAGCGCTTTTTTTCGAAAGAGCACTTTCGAAAAAAGGTGTTCTTCCTTGTAAAATGAGGTTTTCCAGGGTTGAAAAAACTGCCGCGTTCTTTTGATTTACTTTCAAAAAACACGGCAGCAGTCTAGACACAGGGGAAGTTTTTTTGAAACTCCCCCCCCCCATAGTCTAGACACACCCTTATAGAAGTACCTTATTTAGGCAAAATCCGGGATTTGGCTCATATATAATAGTTGATATTTATTAGAGTGGGTACATTTCATCCATTATATCCCAACCCTGTGGTGCGCTCTACAGAATTTATGTATTTATACCTTTAAATGGCATAGATCAATAGGCAGGTAAATATTTCAAAAGAGAAATTACATCCACCTTTCTCTCCCATGTATTCTATTATTTACACTGCAACTGAGTGCTGTGCACTTTAAACAACAAATGAAATGGACAAACAAAAGAGATGCAGCTTGGTCTAGTGAATGGTGCATTGATCAGTGACCCAGAATACCCAGGTCCAGCTCCAAGCTCAACTACTGATGCACCATTTGACCTTGGTCAAGACACTGAACTTTCTGTTTCTCTGTCTTGACTGTTTAGATTTGAAGCTATTTGAGGGTGGGACTGCCTTCTGACAGGAGTCTGTACAGTACCTACCCCAGGGGGCCTCTGGTCTTGGATGGGGCCTGCAGGTGCAACTTTCATACAAATAATAAATGATATAAATAATTAGAAGATTTACCTGGCATTGCTTGGGTCAGCAATGTCCCCATGGTGGGGGGAGCTTCAGCCCCCCCGCCCTGCTCGGCCCTTCCTAAAGGGTGCCTGGAGGTGGGAGGCTTAGGTGGGGCTGGGGATGAGGAGTTCAGTACGTAGGCTGCACCAGCACAGACAGGGAGGGGGAGCATGTCCACCAGCTGGGGGACTGACAGATAGGCTCAAATTCTTTCAGATAAATAGTAGATAGCTATCCCTTTCTTCACTTCTGCCCTGTGCTGCCCAATGGCTTTATAGCTGTTCTGATCCCCGTCTCTGGCCCCTTGCTGTCCCCCTGTGGTCATGAATAGTATACCTATTCCTGTGAGAAGAGCTTCCCCTTTCCATGACTATGTTTACCCTGCACACTTATTTCGAAATAACTCATGTTAGTTCAAAATAACAGAATGTGCGCCTACACAGCGAGTCCATTATTTCAAATTAACTGTGTAATAACAGGCTTCTTACTCCGACTTCTGTAACCCTCATTTCATAAGGAGTAAGGAAAGTCAAAGGAAGAATGTTCTTCCTTCAACCTCCTGCTGTACAGACAGCGCCAAAAGCTGAGTTAAGGTACTTCGACTCCAGCTACGCAAATGACGTAGCTGAAGTTGAGTATCTTAACTTGACTTTAGCCCACATTTCAGATATACCCCACATTATGAGGTACATCCCATTGTTCTGGCGCAACCAAACCCTGACCTTGCTTTGAAGTTATGTTAAGAGGAAACTGCATACCAAATTTGGTGGACTTAGCTCTTATGATTTAGGAAGAATTCTTGAACAAATGGACAGACTCACTCACAGACAGACAGACAGACAAACTCTCTTAAATATATAGTAGATAATTTTAAAAATATGTGGTAGGATGAGGAAGTACAAAGATTACAATCATACAATATAGTTACTCAGATTTAGTATATGCTCATCCTGCTGGTTAAATTATAACTGATCTTTTGTTTTTAACTTATAAGACTTCTAGAGCCTGCCATCATAGAAGAGGTTTTTTAGTGTGGCTCTGTAGACAGAGGAAGGATCATTTCTCCCTTCACTGAAATGCTTTCCTCTCTGAAGTGGAGCATGATACATGATTAACTAGCACTAACAACACAACACAGCTCTTTGTGGTGGGAACTGTGGAACATAATCAGCAAATAATGCAAATTAGTGCTAATCAAATAAATTCATTCACCTCCCATGATTAGTAAAGTATTTAGTTCCAACTGCAAAGTGCTGTCTATAGGAAATTCAGTACTAGACTCTACAGCTTGATCAGTAAAGTTTGTAAATAACTTTGCAGCTGAAGTATGTCATTCAACTGGTGAAGATGCAGCTCAGTTGACAAAGTACCTTAAAAATTTCACAGCTGAGCTATGCAGAGGCTCAGCTAGAGAAGCAGGTGCCCGGATCTGTGACAAATTAAACTAAATCAGCAAAGTATTCATCTTTGCTAACAGTGTATACAAAAACGGCACTAGATTATCTCTCAATTATTAAACTCTGCAACTCAATTAGCAAAATATGCAACCATCTGACTGGAAAAGTGTGCTGCTAAATTAATGAAAGCAACTCAATCAGGAAATTGAGGGAGTTTGGTCATTAAATTACACAACCTAATGGTCAGGGTGCATGCAAAGTCACTAGTGAAAGCTGCACTTTGGTGACTGATCTATATTAGAGAATTGTACTAGACTAACAAAACACATGCTGGGAGTAGGATGGCTTTCCCTAACATAGTATCTTTACTAGCCAGCAACAGAATGTACAAAATCTTGGCGTGTGTTGTTTTAATGACAGCTACTTTTCCTGGCACTGAAGTGTCATCTGTGAGCAGTGGCAGCCTGTCAATACAGGCGAACTAGGCGGTCGCCTAGGGCGCCAAGATAAACAGACGTTGAGGGCTTTGGAGACGGGGGCGCTGATCGCGCGTTTTGCCTAGGGTGCCAGTTGCCGGCAGCTCGTCTAAGGCTGCTCCTGTCTGTGAGTGTGCATTTACCACAGTCTGTTGTCTTCTGTTCTCTTATGGTGCCATCTATAGCTTTGACTGAGAATTAGGCATTGTTTCCTGCCCTTGCTAACACTAGCACAGCTCCATCAGTCTTAGTAAAATTTTCAGCCCTAGTGAGGACAAGGTTTCCATGGCATTTAGCATCATGTTATCTAAACCTGTTCAGAGCAGACCCCAGTAAACATGGTTATAAATATACTGGCCATCTTGGGAGCCTTGTTACATTTGGGCTCCCAGAAGTGCTAAGTTCAGTGAAGCTGCATTAATATTAGCAAAGATGGTGGGGGAGGGGAGGAGTTACAAGAAGTTTTTAGTAGCATCAAGGCTTATGCAGCATCTACTAAGCTTTAAAGATTCTGAAACAAGATACAGAATCAAGTTTCTCTCCATATTATTTTTACACCAACTTCTCCTATCCCAGTTTTTATATTACCATTTCCTCAGCCAGTTTTCTGTCACCTTGTTTCTTTTATTTTCCTCTGGAAAAGAAGCTATTTTCTCAGACTGCCATTTCCCCCACCGATACCTAATTAATATAATATAAACTCTTATGGCATGTCTACACTAGGAATTTGAAATAAGTTATTTTGAAATGATAACTCCTGAAATAACTATTTTGAAATAGGGTATCCACACTACAGGGAAGCCTCAAAATTAGTCCGAGGCAGGCTCCTTTTATAAGAACGGCCATACTGGGTCAGACCAAAGGTCCATCTAGTCCAGTATCCTATCTGCCAACAGTGGCCAATACCAGATGCCCCAGAAGGAGGGAACACAGCAGGTAATCCTCATGTGATCCTTCCCCTGTCACCCACTTCTAGAGAAACAGAGGCTAGGGACACCATTCCTACCCATCCTGGCTAATAGTCATTGATGGACCTAACCTCCATGACTCTATCTAGCTCTTTTTTGAACCCCGTTAAAGTTCTAGCCTTCACCGCATCCTCTGGTAAGGAGTTCCACAGGTTAACTGTGTGCTGTGTGTGAAGAAAAACTTCCTTTTGTTTGTTTTAAACCTGCTGCCTATTAATTTCATTTGATGACCCCTAGTTCTTATATTGTGGGAATAAGTAAATAACTTTTCCTTATTCACTTTTTCCATGCCAGTCATGATTTTATTGACCTCTCTCATATCCCCCCTTAGTCTCCCCTTTTCTAAGTCTTTTTAATCTCTCTTCATATGCGACCCATTCCAAACCCCTAATAATTTTTGCTGCCCTTTTCTGAACCTTTTCCAATGCCAATATATCTTTTTGTGAGATGAGGTGACCACATCTGTACGCAGTATTCAAGATGTGGGCGTACCATGGTTTTATATAGAGGCATTAAGATATTCTCTGTCTTATTCTCTATCCCTTTTTTAATAACTCCTAACATTCTATTTGTTTTTTTGAATGCCGCTGCACACAGAGTGGATGTTTTCAGAGAACTATCCACAGTGACTCTAAGATCTCTCTTTTGAGTAGTTGTAGCCAAATTAGTTCCCATCATATTGTGTATATATAGTTGGGATTCTTTTTTCCAATGTGCATTACTTTACATTTATCAACATTAAATTTAATTTGCCATTTTGTTGCCCAATCACTTAGTTTGGTGAGATCTTTTCGAAGCACTTCACAGGCTGCTTTGGTCTTAAGTATCTTGAGCAGTTTAGTATCATCTGCAAATTTTGCCACCTCACTGTTTATCCCTTTCTCTAGATCATTTATACATAAGTTGAATAGGATGGGTCCCAGGACAGACCCTTGGCGGACTCCATTAGTTACCTCTCTCCACTCTGAAAACTTACAATTTATTCCTACCCTTTGTTTCCTATCTTTTAACCAGTTACCAATCCACAAAAGGACCTTTCCTCTTATCCCATGACAACTTACTTTATTTAAGAGCCTTTGGTGAGGGACCTTGTCAAAGGCTTTCTGGAAATCTAAGTATACTATATCCACTGGATCCCCGTTGTCCACGTTTGTTGACCCCCTCAAAGAACTCTTGCAGATTAGTAAGGCATGATTTCCCTTTAGAGAAACCATGTTGACTTTCCCCCAACACATTATATTCATCCATGTGTCTGGCAATTTTATTCTTTACTATAGTTTCAACTAATTTGCCGGTACTGACGTCAGACTTACCGGTCTGTAATTGCCAGGATCACCTCTAGAGCCCTTTTTAAATATTGGCGTGATGTTAGCAATCTTCCAGTCTTTTGGTACGGAAGCTGATTTAAAGGATAGGCTACAAACCACAGTTAATAGTTCTGCAATTTCCCATTTGAGTTGTTTTAGAACTCTTGGGTGAATGCCTTCTGGTCCTGATGACTTGTTAATGTTAAGTTTATCCATTTTTTTCCAGAGCCTCCGCTAATGAAACCTCAATCTGGGACAATTCCTCAGAATTGTCACCTAAAAAGAATGGCTCAGGTTTGGGAATCTCCCCAATATCCTCAGCTGTGAAGACCGAAGCAAAGAATTCATTTAGCTTCTCCACTGTGACTTTATCATCTTTGAGTGCTCCTTTAGCATCTTAATCGTCTTAAGGGCCCTACTGGTTGTTTAGCCGGCTTCCTGCTTCTGATGTACATAAAAACATTTTACTATTACTTTTTGAGTTTTTGGCTACTGTTCTTCAAACTCCTTTTTGGCTTTTCTTACTATATTTTTACACTTAATTTGACAAAGTTTATGGTCCTTTCTATTTTCCTCTCTAGGATTTGACTTCCACTTTTTAAAAGATATCTTTTTATCTATCACTGCTTCTTTTATCTGTTTGTTAAACCACGGTGGCACTTTTTTGGTTCTCTTGCTGTGTTTTTTAATTTGGGGTATATATTTAAGTTGGGCCTCTAATACGGTGTCTTTGAAAAGTTTCCATGCAGCTTTCAGAGATTTAACTTTTGTCACTGTACCTTTTAATTTCTGTTTAACTAACCTCCTCATTTTTGTGTAGTTCCCCTTTCTGAAATTAAATGTCACAGTGCTGGGCTACTGAGGTGTTTTTCCCACCACAGGGATGTTAAATTTTATTATATTATGGTCACTATTTCCAAGCGGTCCAGTTATATTTACCTAACTTCCTCATTTTTGTGTAGTTCCCCTGTGGATACATTACCTTGACTTAAGGCATGTGAACACTGCAGGGAAAAGGTCAAATTAATATACACAACTTCAGCTACATCAATTATGTAGCTGAAGTTGAAATAGCTTAATTCGGCTTTTGGCGCTGTCTACACAGCAGGCAGTCAAAGGAGGAACACTCTTCCTTGTACTTCCCTTACTCCTTGTGAAATTATGATTACAGGAATCAGAATAAGTCGTCCTCCATCTCGACATTATTTTGAAATAATGGCTTGCTGTGTAGATGTTATTTTGAAATAACGTCACTTATTCTGAAATAACACAGCCATGTAGATGTTCCCTGAGAGCCCCAGGAGGCATTGAGAAGTAATTACTTTGAATGATTCTGGAGAGTAGTTATTTTAAAGTTGCACCAGTGGAGTGTCAACACTATTGCTATTTTGAAACAACTATTTTGAAACGAGAGTTATTCCTCTTGGAAAGCAGGAGTTATTAATTTGAAATAACCAGCTCCTTATTTCAAAATAACGGGCTTGGTGGTGTGGACACTAAGGGTGTGTCTAGACTGCAGGCTTTTTTTCGAAAAAAGTGGCCTTTTTTCACAAACACTTTACCTGCGTCTAGACTGCTGCCGCATTCTTTTGAAAGTAAATCGAAAGAACGCGGCAGTTTTTTCGACCACGGAAAACCTTGTTTTATGAGGCAGAACGCCTTTTTTCGAAAGTACTCTTTCGAAAAAAGGCGCTATGTAATGCAAACTGTGCTTTTTCGAAAGAGAGCATCCAGACTGCCTGGGTGCTCTCTTTCGAAAAAGCGGCTTGCTTTTTTGAAAGTACTGGTTGTAGTCTAGATGCTTTTTTTCGAAAGAGGTTTGCAGGCTAGACGTAGCCCTAGTGTAGACCAGGGCTTAAATATATCTATAAACACATGTGGATAAGCCTGCAGTAGAAATTAATCAAAAATTGTATTGTACATGCTCATTACACAATTCATAACTGCTACTTACTTGGTTAATGACATCCAATTTTCTGCAATGTAGCAAAGTAACTATTTTTTTAATGAATTAAGTTTATTTTCTGCATTTTTTATTTACATGTTTCACTCAAGGGTTTGGAATTAAAGCAAATTCTGCTCTAAAACATGATTGTTTAAAAATGGGCTCCACATATATTTTGTTTCTCACTAATTTCTATAAAAAATGAGCTCTTTTTACAAATTAAACTAAATCAACTTCTCAAAATCAGCCTGGAACATGTAAGTGATGTGTATTCTTTTTGGTTCCTGTAATATCACTAAAAAAATAATTTGTTTTAACAAACCTATTCATGATTCAAGAACCAGCAAAGAATCCAGCTAACTCTATGCTGGGATGCACAGCTATGAGAAGTAAAAGAGAACAATAATAAAATCTGTTTTTGTTATTTGTGGATAAGGATCTACCTTAGAACACACAGGAAGCAGACTTGTTGAATAATAAGATACATAATTTACATGTAGTCATTTCTCTGACTAAAACCATACTTTGAACATCTCAATAAGTTGAATAAGTTTGGCAGGTTGATAGTGGGGAAAATGGGACGAAATTCATATCTTTGCCCCTGCTTTGACATAGCTAGATCGCACATTTTGCAGAATAGGCTAAAAGGGTAACACGGGCTTTATGATGTTGGGTTTTTTTTCTAAAGGAAAAAAGTAATTTATGGTGCCTTTAAAAGGAAACATCTGTAGCTTCTGAATATCATATCAAATGTTCATCCACTTTCTCTTGGTTCTTTGCTTCCTTGAGCACTACCTATCTGACAAGAGTAAAGATTTAAACTTTATCTTTTTGAGTAGAGACCAAATGTATATATTGTTTTCTGTATTCTCAAAGATGATGGAACCAATTCACTTCATTCTGTAAGAAAATGCATACTTAATATTTGATAAAAACAGGTCAAGTTTCATCAGCAAAAGAATGCTCTGGAAAGGTTACAAACTAGTAAATATTTAGTAAAGCACAACTTGTCCATCTTAATCACCAGACTGAATCACTGGAGTCATGCTCGATTTGTCACAGCCATTCCTTGGCTAGCCAGGAAAGAAGAGAGGAGTAAAGGTTACTGTCCTACCCAGCTCTCTTCAGGCTGGCCTGCCTGTGGTGAGTGGAGAAGGAGCAGCTTGCCTAATATAGGCAGGGAGCAGAGAAGATCAGGGACTAGGTAGTTTCCTGGCTGTGCCCCCTCAAATCATTGGCCCTGGAATAGTTGGCCAAGCCTACAATGGGCAGTAAGCTGCTCCACAAAAAAGATTGAAATCATGTATTTGTTCACAAAGAGCAAGGGAGGAATTGTGCCTTGCTTTTCCTCATCAGCTCTTAGGGAAATGCAGCTACGTGATGTCCCTCACTCAGGGCAGATTGTAAAGTTACTGTCTAGCCTTATGGATTTTAGCTGTGCTTTCATGGTAAAACCTGAACTCTACATATTCCTGCTGTGTACATTCATTCCCCACAGAGCACTTTCCACGTTGCTAACCATTTTCCATGTCTGTTTTTCCAAACTTAGCAAAGCACCTACTCTGATTGAGGGCTCCCTATAGGCAAGAATAACATTTTAGCATTCAAAAGTTACTGCATTGTGTGTCTGGAAAAATAAGGCTTACAGATTTTCTGAAGTAGGGGCGGAGGGATATGTTTTGTTTCTTTCATCATGCTCTTATAACCAGGGTTCCCTCTAATTTTTTCCATCCATGAGCAGAATACATTTTGTTATGTTCACCAAGGCATGTGTGAATGTGCACCACCGGTAGAAACATATGCTGCCAGCTGTGGGCGCTGTGAGCGCTCTGCTAATCAGCTGGGTGGCACCTGAATCTCTCTTGGATGGCTGCCCAAGTGCTCAGTTTACACGGAACACGGTTTATAATCCCAGAATGGTTCCCTCCAACCTTCCAAAAATAATATGCCTGTGATGTAGAAGAACAAATTTTTCATGTAAAATTTTGGAGAAAGCTCTGCATCAGTGTTTCCCAATTTTATTTGGCCACAGAACCCTTTTCAGCTTAAAAGAATTTCAAGGAAACCCTAGGGTTGCCAGCGTAAAATTTGTCAAGCAAAAAACAACCTCGCACCCCAAAATAAACTCTGTCTCTTTAAGAGGAGGTGGGAGCATGCCGCATTCTCACAGAACCCTTACTTTCACTTTGTGGAACCCCGGGGTTGTGCAGAGCACCAATTGGGAAACACTGTTCTACATTAATATTAATCATGTTGATAGTGGTAGCACTAAGGGACCAACTAAGACTGGGGCCCTGTTGTGCTTGGCATTGTACAAACATAGAGTAGTAGATATTTCCTGCCCTGAAGAGCTTACAGTTGAAATAGACAGGAGAGGCTTAGTGGTAGTGGAAAGGATTATGAATAAGCAGTAAAAGATTTATAGCCTGGATTCTGACATGAGCTCCATGCAGATAGACCTATCTTGTAGCCTTAACTATCGTGTTTTCTACTGTTGAAATGTACAATAAGGAGTCAGCTTAATCAATTACTTTAACAAGCCCTTCCTGAGAGTGTTGTGGTACCATGTAGGGGTGTAATAGTCCAAGTACAGCATGGCTGCACATTTATGGTATCACTCTAGCAAAGCACAGAAAATATTGCCACTGTGCTATAGAAACTGCAGAAATAAAATGCTATAGATGTAGCCACTGAACAGAATAAGTGTTATCATTTCTACTTTTAACTGCATTCAGCCTTTTGCCTCAAAACAGCTGGAATTGTCTATCTAATTGATTAAAATGTGCATTCAACCTGTTGTTTTGATCATTGAGTTGATTATGCAAATGAGTATACTATGGAAGATAATGATTATGTGTTTTTCCCCTCAGGTCCCAATATGGTGTAATAATAAAACAAGTGTTACCAGGAAAATGGTATTGACCGTTAAAACAACTAATCATCTTTAATGGCAAAAACAGCAGTCACCAAAAGCCCAAGTATTCCATCATTTTTAAAATGGCATATTAGATTGAATTATGTAAATGGAAAATGGGAAAGTTTAAACACTGAGGAATTATAGTCCCACCCATTGCGATTTATAAAATCCATAAACAGAGACTCTTTGATACCCATAAGTTATATTTTTTTCAGACTCATCTCAGGAGAACTTGTACCTAGTAGAGGGGAGAAGATAAAAGTTGACAAAATAGAGGTTAGAATGAAGAGAAACAGACAAATGAAAAAAAAAAAGCCCCATTTAATTACATCACAAGAAGGCAGACACCTAAATATCGACAGCTTTTTAAAGTGCTTATATGTAAATTCAAGAAATCTAAATTTTAAGATGGATGAACTTGAATGCCTGGTATCAAATGAGTGTATTGATATAGTAGGCATCATAGAAACTTGATGGAACAAAGAGAATCAACAGTTACACAGTAATATTAGGATACAAAATATACAGGAATGACAGAGCAGGTTGCACTCATTAGATGAGTGGCAAGATACATGGAAGCATGCACAAAGTCAAATACAGTAAAAATCTTAAATGTCTCAAATAGCACCCTAGAATCTCTAGGGATCACAATTCCATTCTTGAATAATAAGAGCTTTGCAGTAGGACTGTCCTACTGACCATCTGACCAGGATGGTGATGGTGACTGAAATGCTCAGGGAAACTAGAGAGGCTACAAAATAGAAAACCCAATAATTATGGGGGATATCAACCAGGGCCACTGATGGGGGGAGGGGGATAAATAGGGCAATTTCCCAGGGCCTGGGACTTGGAGCCTCTGGCTGTGGCTGCCAGTGCTGGCAGTGGCATTGCAGCAAGGTTAAGGAGGCTTCCTTCCTGCCCTTGCTCTCTGCTGCTCCCAGAAGTGGCCAGCATCACATCCTTGTGGCCCTGGGGTGGGAGCAGAGGGTCTCCATGAGCTGCCTCTGCCCAAGCGTCTGTGGGCAGTGGTATTTAGAGACTGCCTGGCTTTCATGCCTAGAAGCCGCTGCGAAAAGTGTGTGCCAGTTGCTTTCAGGTGCCACCCGAGGTGATGAGGGTGGGAAGGGATGGAGCAAGCAAAGGTGTGGCCTCAGGGAAGGGGCAGGACAGGGGTCTTTGGGTTTGAGCAATTAGACAGTTGGTCTAAGGTGGGCCTGTGGAAGCCCTGGCTGTGCTAGAGCCTGAGGAACATGCTCAACAGCACAACAAGAAGCTTGCTGGGCACCAGCCAGTGTAGACACATCGCCACCCAATGTCAGGCAAACAGCATCCCTGTGCACACATCGGGCTGACACAGAGATGTAGATTAGGCACATCGAAATTGCTAATGAAGCAGGGATTTAAATATCCTGTGCTTCATTAGCATAAATATGGCTGCTGCTTTTTTTCGAAATGGAGTTTTTTCGAAAAAACCCCCAGCAGTCTAGATGCGGATCTGTCAAAAATAAAGCCTTTTTTGACAGATCCTGTATTCGTCAAAAAATGAGGTTTACAGGATCTGTCAAAAAAGGCTTTATTTTTGACAGATCCATGTCTAGACTGCCGTTTTTTCTGAAAAAAACTCCATTTTGAACAAAGCGGCAGCCATGTTTATGCTAATGAAGCATGTGACATTTAAATCTCTGCTTCATTAGCAATTTCGATGTGCTTGATTTGCATCCCTCTGTCGACAGAGGGATGCAGTCTAGACGTAGCCATCTTGTGCATACATGGGGGCCATTGATTGTTCTGCCCTGGGGCCTGGGATTGCTGTCAGCGGGCCTGATTTCAACTATCACTATATGGACTGGGAACATGTTACCTGAGTATGGAATGCAGAGATCAAATTTCTAGGCACCAATAATGACTGCTTCTTGGAGCATGTAGTCCTTGAACCCATGAGGGAAGTGGCAATTCTTGATTTAGTTCTAAGTTGTACATAGAGTCTGGTCCAAAAGGAGAATATAGCTGAATCACTCAGTAATCGTGACCATAATGTAATAAAATGTAACATCTTTGTAGAGGGAAAAATACAAAAGAAAACCACCACAGGAGATTTTAACATCAAAAAGGGGAGCAACACAAAATAAGGAAGATATTTAAATGGCAATTAAAAGGAACAGTCATAAGAGTGAAATGCCTGCAAGCTGCATGAAAACTTTTGAAAAGTACCATAATAGAGGTTCAAACTATATGTAAACCCACAATAAAATTAAAACAAAACAGAAAAGAGGGCCAAAACCAAATATATCATCATTGGTAACCAGAATAAAAGAGAGAGAGTGGTTACAGATGGAAAATCATCTTTTAAAAACTGGAAGTCAAATTCCACTGGAGGAAAAAAACCCTCCAGGAAGTTAAGTGTAAAAGCTGAGTTATACAGGCCAAATGACAATTTGAAGAGTAACTAAAAAAGACCAAAAAATTCAGTATAAGCAGGATCTGAATCATAGCTTCCAATGCAGCCAGATGGAGTCGGAGAGGAATCCTGGGTGTGGTTACGTTCACTCAGTTGTTTAGCCCTGTAAGGTATTCAACTGTTGTTATGTAAATACAGTTCATGCTGGAATGGGAAAGAAATCTGGAGTGTGCTTATGTAAATACAGTTCAGTCAGTGCTATATGCCTGATAAATATTCAATTGTTAGAATGGTATTTTGCCTATTGTAACTAATTTGACTGCTGTGGTTAACAAACCATGTTAAACCTAAATGTAAGAATTGTAAAATATAACCACCGGCGCTTGCAGGAAAGACACTATTATTGTAAAGAATCTCAGATGGACAAGGCTTTCTCTTCCGGACTCGGTGAACTCAATTGGGGGGAAAAGCAGAGCTCTGAACCGGCAGGCTAGATCCTTCCAGCCATGAGCTGTAAGACTGGTTCAACCTGTTTCTCCCACCTCCTGACGCCCTTGTTTCTAATGGTAGAACTAAAACAGACTCCAAAAGGAGTCTCTTCATTATTTTAAAATGTTATTCCAGCAGATGTTGGAATCTTTCTGCTGGCCTGTGCTGTGGGCCAAGAGCTGAAATCACTGAGAAGCTGGAATGACAGAGAGCTGAAATCACTAGGTTTGGCCCAAATCCATCACAAGGCCAGTGGCAGCAGGCAGCTAGGGGGTGGTCAGTGGGGCGGCTGGCAGGTGGTTGGCAGGAGCAAGTGGCTGGCAGGTGGCCAGTGGGGTCGCTGGCAGGACCAACTGGCCAGTCGGAGCTGCCAGCAAGGGCAAGAGGCTGGTAGGTGGCTCGTGGGATGGCAAGTGGCCAGCAGGCAGCCAGTGGGAGCGGCTGGGAGATGGCCAGCAAAGTGGTGCCAGAGAGCCGTGAGCAGGTGGATGGTGAGTGACCAGCGGAGTGGGTGAGATGCCTCCTACCCCCCTCCAGGATGGGAGGTGAGCTCTGCAAACCATCTCTGAGCTCTGGTCTGCCCTGACCAAGGGCACCAACTGTGAGTGGGGTGCAGAGAAGGGTTGGGCATGTGAATGGGAAACTTACATTGCTGGACTTGAGAGCCTGTGAGGCAAAGGACATTGCCCCACCTACTTGAGCTGGGATGTTTATTCGTGATTTGGTTATGAACTCTGTGGTGTTTTCCCAAGTTAATGCCATGTTACTTCTCTCCCTCTTTCATTAAAGATTTCTTTTCCATGCTCAGACTCTGTGCTTGCGAGCGGGGAACATTGCCTCCCAGAGGCACCCAGGGGTATGTGTGAATTTCCCAGGTTACTAGGTGAGGTTTCGAGCCAGTTATGTGTGGGATGTATGGAGAGGAACCCCTAGATATTGAACCCTGGCCCTGGCTGCTGCTGGTGTTACCTGGCAGAAGGGTTACATCAGCAACATATTTTTCAAATAAATCAGATTCAGGAAGGCTGCCAAACATTTAGTGGGGCCATTGGATAATTGAGATACTGAAGCAGCATTTAAGGATGACAAGACTGTTGAACAGAAGCTAAATGAATTCTTTGCATTGTTCTTCACTCCAGAGGATATGATGAAGAATCCCATACCTCAGCTATTCTTTTTCGGTGGCAAATCTGAGGAACTGTCCTACAATGAAGTGTCAATAGACAAAGTTTTGGAATAAATTGATAAATTAGGTCATAATAAATCACCAGGACTAGATAATACTCATCCAAGCATTTGGAAGGAAGCAAAATATGAATTTGCAGAGCTACCAATGGTGCTATGAAACCTATCACTTAAATCAGCCTCTGTGCCAGATGAAGGGCACCCAAGGCAATCCTGGCAATTGCAGCCTAGGTAAGCCTAACTTCAGTGCCAGGCAAATTGGTTAAAACTATAGTGAAAAGCAGAATTAGCAGACACATAGATGAACATGATATCTTGGGAAAAAGTCAACCTGATTTCTTTTAAAATCATGCCTCATCAATCCATTACAACTCTTTGATGATGCCAACAAGCCTGTGGACGAAGATGTGCCAGTGGATATAGTTATATTTGCACTTTCAGAAAGTCTTTGACACAGTCCCTCTCCAAAGGCTCTTAAGCAAATTATGTTGTCATCGGATAAGGAGAAAGGTCCTCTTCTGGATCAGACAATTGTTAAAGGATGGGGGAAACAATAAATGGTCAGTTTTCATAGTGAGAGAAGTAAATAGCAGTGTTCCCCAAAGATCTGTACTGGGACAAGTGCTGTTCAATATATTCATAAATGGAAAAAGGAGTAAACAGTGAGATAGCTAAGTTTGTAGAAGATACTCAATTAGTCAGGATAGTTAAGTCTAAAGCAGACTGCAAAGAGTTATAAGGGAATCTCAATAGAACTGGGTGACTAGGCAGCAAATGACAATTGAAATTGATAAATGAAAAATAATGCATATTAGAAAACATACTTCCAACTATGCACACACAATGATGGGGTCTAAGTTAGCTGTTACCCCTCAAGAAAGATCTTGGAGGCATTATGGATAGTTCTCTGAAGTGCAATAGCAGCCAAAAAACCTAACAGAATGTTAGGAAAGGAGTAGATAATAAGATATAAAATATTATCATTCCGCTATCTAAGTCTCTGGTCCACCCACACAAGGAAGACTGCATGTAGTTCTGTTTGCATTCTTTCAAACAAGATTATTGGAATTGGAAAAGAACACAGAAAGAGTAACCAAAATAACCATGATCATGGAACAGTGTCAATCTAAAGAGTCATTAAAAAGACTGGGACTGTTCAGCTTAGAGAAAAGATGACTAAGGGGCATGTGACATATTGGGGTACAGTCTAGATCTTTGGGGGGCCTTGAAGAGCCTTGCTGATGCAGCTTCTAACCAAGCTGCTCACAAATAATCTTCCAGCGTGCAAGACCCCATCCTGAGTGTCCGTGTATAACTGCAATCTGCCAGAAACACTTGGGCTATGTCTACACTGGCGGCTTCTTGCGCAAGAACTCTTTTGCAGAAGAGATCTTGTGCAAAAAAACTTCCACAAGAGTGTGTCTACACTGCCATGTGCTTTTGCGCAAGAGATGTGCTTTTGCACAAGAGCATCCATGGCAGTGTGGATGCTCTCTTGCACAAGAAAGCTCTGATGGCCATTTTACCAATAGGGGCTTCTTGCGCAAGAAATTCATGTTGCCTGTCTACACTGCCCTCTTGTGGAAGAGCTCTTGTGCAAGAGGGCTTATTCCTCATGGGGAGAGGAATAACTCTTCTGGAAGAAGCCCTGTTTTATAATGCTATACTGTAAATTTACTTGCACAAGAACGCTCGTGCAGGGTACACAGCAGGCAAGATTTTGCACAAGAAGCTGCCAGTGTAGACATAGCCTTGGGTTACACTCTGGTGCTCATCAGCCTTGGTTGCACTGCAAGACGATCCAAATACACTCCTAGGGCTTATCTAGACTACACTAAAGTGTCGAAAGAGGATATGAAAATTCCATGGGAATTTTCATATTTTCTTCCGATCTCACTTTCGAAAGCAGAGTAGTTTAGATGCGGCTTTTTCAAAAAGGAATATCCTGCACTGCTCTGCTCTCTTTAGATAATACTAATATTTACATATGTTATTCCACCGAGGGAATAATATGCCAATTTATTAATTCATATAGTTATTTAGACTTCAGTTTGAGCATACTGGATTAGATAAAAACAGCAAAACAAATGTATTAACTACAAAGAGATAGAATTTTAAGTGAGTACAAGAAATGAGACATAAAGGTCAGAAATGGTTACAAGAAAGATAAAGATAAGACACTTAGTAATGCCTAACTTACATTTACCAAGCCAAAGTTTCTCACCCTCTGCTCCAGCAAATTACTGACTAAACATTCAGTTTAGGACCAATGTTCCCTCTAATCTTTTCCATCCATGTGTGGATTTTTCCCATCCTTGTGCAGAATAATTTTATGTGCACTGGTGGCATGTGTGAATGTGTACCACCAGTAGGAAAAAAACCCTTAGCAGTGGGTGTTCTTCTAATCATCTGGCTGGTATTTGAATCTCTTCTAAGCAGCCCCACAAGTGCCCAGCTTACGGGGAAAACTGCTCAGAAGCTCCCAACCCATCAAAGTCCACCGACTGCTTTCTTTGTCCCTTCAGGTACAGTGAATAGAATGGGCACAGGAAGAGAGAAAAGGGTGTACCATGAAGTGTTTGTCTCTCCTTTTTATAGTTTCAGACTCTCTCTTGAAAAACATTTCCAGCATTGGCATACCAGGGGGTCCCTTTAAGCGCATGTCTCTGCAAGGCTGCGGCACCAGCACTCGGAAGCAACTGGTGACCTAAGACCCTGCCTGAACTGGTTCCGGGTGGCCTTTTATATGAGAGAGTGTCCAATCAGAACTCTTCTGAAAAAAGCTTCTTCTGAAAGAAGACTGCAGTCTCAGGTACAGTCTCTTTCCATTGAAATGGTAAATAGCTTAATCTATTGTACAATCTTGGAAAAAGCTTTGTTTTATGAAAGCATTGCAACACAGTCTACTACTTACATTTTAATAAAGCTGGATTGGAGCACTGAGGAAATAACAAAGTGGAATCCAGAGAATAGCAAAAGGAAAATTAAAGTACACATGTTTGAATGATGAAAGATTTTATAGGTGCTTAATCTGCTGAGGCCAGAATAAGAAAATAAAATGCATTTTATGAAAGAGAGGGGTCCAACTAGTTCAGAAACATGCATTTGTCCAGTCACTGGTGGCTGTGCCCACAGGAAACCTGGTTCTAGTTTTAATTTATTTATGTGCTGAATGGCCCTCAGCCTGGTTACTTAAGGGAATTCAGCACATACCTGTGGTTAACTCAATGTTCATGTGAGCCCTTCATGTGAACTTTAAAAACCTGTCTGGTGTTTGGAGTCCTACTGCAAGGTTATATTTTGACAGACAGAATCCACTCTTTAGTAAAGCATCTACAGTACCTTATTCATAGGCATTATTGGTCAACAGATATTACTGCGTCAGAGACCAGAAAGCACTAACCATAAGCTCTGCTTCAACTCTTGCCAGTCTTGAGTACTACAGATGTTTCTTCTGTTAGGCAGATGGGAACTTCATGGATCATTTTTTCCTCCTTCCCAGAAGTAATTGTTAGTTTGTTTGAGATTTGGGAACTTGCTTTTTAAGTTTTGAGCTATTCAGAAACATCAAGGTCTTGGGCTAGGCATTGGGGAAGTCTCAGAGTGGAGTAGATGTTAAAGCAAGCAACTGTCCACAAATCACAAAAATATTCCTTGTGAGACAGAGGTACAGCCTTGCATGTGCCACTGTCACTTTTACTTTTGAGAAAAGTTTCAATTGTCCTCAGAAAAAGTCAGGTTCCAAAATGTATTCTGTGATACATGATAGATGTGGCACTGATATATATATTTTAAAGATCAATGAAGAAGACCTAAAAGTATATTATGTAAAAGTCACAAGACAGCATTTCCTCCATTACTTCGTCAAAGAAATAAGATATTTTTCAATAGGACACTGGACATGAAAAGTTCAAGGAAGCTGATATTACAGCATAACTGTTAGATTTTATGGGTCAACTTGTCTGCCTAGTCAATGGAAATATGCCTGCAGAAATGCTGGCCCTGTATTTTACCATGCTTAATTTTGACATTTTATGTACATTTAGTTCTTTTGAAACCTGTCACATATTGGCATCCCTCTATTGCATAGTGTGTTGCATAGAGAGAAGAGGATATTCAAAGGCACCAAGGGGGATGGAGGTGCTTACTTCTACTGATTTTCAAATGCCTTAGAAAATGTGTGTGGCTCAGCCTTGATCTGTAAGGAAAGCAGTTCTAAGTGAGAATGCGAGAGCCCTGCGCAGATACAAAATTTTGTATCTGCATCCGCACCTGTGTCTGCAAAATAAGCCGTGATATCTACATCCACCTCCGCAGATGTGGACACCCACAGAGACAAAGCAGATTTGCAGGGCTCCCGAGATGGGAGTTCAGACTCTATGCCCATCCAACCGTGGTCCTCTTGGCAAAAATGCTGAAAAATAAATAAATTAAATCCATGTACTGTTTTTCCAATTGCACTTACAAAAATGTAAAGGAATATTGGAACTAACCATCTGTCAACGTCCTCCCTGAGATAGAGCCAGTGGTGTTACAGCAGTCCTTTGTAGCTGGACAGATTCCTCAGCCTTAGATGTCTCCACATGAATACTCTCAAAGAATTCCTCATGGGCTTGGATGCTCCTCAGCCTAGCCACCACCTCCTGAAGCGCTTCCACCTGTTTCCTAAGAGATGCCACCAGCAGGCACCTTTCACATTGGATGGTCCCTCCCACTCTGGATTTCTGTAAAAAAAATTCTGGGAAATGCGAGCCACAGTCTGCAAAACCACACCAGGATTTGGGGAGAGCCATCAATGGCCAGGTAGACTGTCTGGCTACAGGCATAGTTAGAGGAGACAGAAGCAGTGTTAGCACAGGTGATGTGACCTTTCCTAACCATACTGGTTGTAGTAGGACTCCCTCCCATAAAATCCCTCTCTTAACTCCCCTGCTAGCGCTGTCTGGTTTGCTAGCTCTCACTGCTTGCTTAGCCTCTTGTTTTTAAGGACTTGTCTCTTGGGTCATCCCCATACCTTTGTTAACCACAAGGCTGATTGAAGCTGAGCAAGGGTGATCAAGGGAACAAAGGCTCAAAAAGCTCACACCTTGTTCATTCAGCAGGGGGCTCTCCTTCACATCATGGTGCCTCAGTTTCCCAATCTATAAAATGGGAATAATAATACTGACCTCATGTATAAAGTGTTTTGTGATCTGCTGCTGAAACGTGCCACTTTAGAATTATTACTACATTTATGAAGTTGAACATGTACCTAATTGCCTTGCTGAAGCACTACATTTCTTCATAGGAAAAAGTATGAGAAAGAGAAAAAACAAATTCATTGCTTTGCCCAGTGACTCATATTATAACCTTACTTTATGAGATACCAGTGCTTGTTAAATTAAACAGTGACATAAACTTGATCCAGCAATACCTAGGATACAAATAGGCATATTTAAGTAAGGACTGCTCTGCTGAGGAAAGATTTGCAGGATCAGGGCCCTTTTATGGGTAAGGAATAACTCGCTGCTAGATGATTTTCAATTCTTCTTTAATGTGAGTGTTTTTTTTTCTTCCACACTTCAAAGCACAAATTGTTTTTCAAAAATAGTAAATTTTGTATTTGGTTCCAATTAACGAGGGAGGAATCCTATCTTAAAGGTACACAAAGTCTTTAAAAAATACTGCAAGTGTAATCTGAGGTATACAGTTCTCTCCTCTCAGCTGAGAAACTGCAACAAATGTACACAGCTGGATCTCTAAATGCTTTGAAGAATAATGTATTTTAAAATATTCCTCTAAGATTTAAAATAGGACACTTCTCATTGCACATGCCTTTACCTTACCTTGTCCTGTGTTTAACATTTGAATAGTTTTGCACTTTCAAATATGTGAAACCTATCACTTTGCCTTTAGAGAACTTGATTCATTGCCATTTCAAGAGAAAAGTTTCTTCTCTTTGAGAGTTCTGCTTACAGAGTTCTTTGTAAAAAGGCTCCATCTTTTTGGGCCTCCAACTTCTCTTCCAGAGCTATATGATTCCATTTAATTGGAGTCCCCATAACTGTTCAATGCCAGTATGTTCCAGTCAAAAGATGGAAAGGCACCAACAATCCCTGAGAAAACAGACATTTCAGACTTAGTTGAAGATAACAGATCTCTCGGAATTGGAAACAAAGATAAGATAGGTAAAACAATCTTGAACATTACTGAAATTTTGCAAAGCACAATGGAACAGATCTAGAAAGAAAGATAAGTGGATATTTTTCATTTATTGAATTATACTGAATAAATTAGATTCTAGTTTATTTTTTCTACATACACAATGGAAAAGTTAATGTTAAAAAATCCATGAATGTAATTTATTTTAAAAATATTTTGAGAAGATGAGGTCTGATTGCATCAAACTCTGAACATTAACCAGTTGTTATCTGATGAAGAAATGTTTTAATATGATTTTATAAATTTATGTAAAATATATGATTTAGTCCCAATTAACCTGATTCGGAGTTTATATAAAATATATGTTCAAGCCTGATCCAAAGCCCATGAAAGGCAAGAGTAAGACTCCCAGGGACTTCAATGGCCTTTGTATCACTTTTTAGCTTGAGAATAATTTACATTCTCTCACAAGTTTAACAATTATACTAAGATAAGAGATCTTAAATATGAAGGATATTGTATGTGTGCTTGTTATTAAAGAAAGATCCTCATTCACAGGACTGTAGAAGCTGAAGGACTCTGAGATCTGCAAATTGCCCGGAGAGAAAAAAATCACTCACAAAAGAGAACTTTAACTTTTAAGTAGATGCTTGTGGAAGTTTTTAAACTGTCTTGCAGAGGAGGCTCAGTGCTTAAAACTGAGGGCTATTGAAGACAGATGACCCCTTCCATCAGGAATTACATATGAGTTTTAATCGTTAAGAAAGTTAATTTTATAAGTGATAACCTCAAACCTGGAAAGAAAAAAAATATCCCTTTAAAATAAAAGCAGTGAATAATCCTTTCTGCACTCTACCAGGTATTGACATTTTCTGCTGTACATAGTCTCATGACTCAAAATATATACAAAATGTTAGTGTGTGAGCCACCAAACACAGTGTTAATGGGAGCTGCTGCACTTTACCTTTTAAGGCAAAAATTGTAATTACAAATGAAAAGACTAAAAAGCACCTTTCACTAGAGCTTCCTTTATACTAGGGAAATGACTGTCTGTTGTCTGTATCTGTAAAACTTACCAGTATCTGTAACATGCTTAAAACATCTATTAATAATTTTTGAAACCTATATAAACTATACAATATCCTCTTTAACCACTTAAACTAATGAAGTTTCTTTAATTCAGAAGGCTCTAAAAGCACTTTACAAACTTTTACAGATGAAGAAATCATCTTTTCCGTCAGATGCAGCCTGTTTTAGGATGGATTGTGGCAGCTGTCAAATAACACATTGCAATGCTAGCCAAGCATGTGTGAAAGAAAAATGAATATCATATGCACTTAAAACTGCAGTGGGAACTAAGGAGACAGACTATTACCCCTCACATTGGAAAGTTTGACCAAGAAGATGGAATTAATACTCTTTCCCTTACAAAAAATGCCAAGGGAACTTCTAAGACCACAAGTGGTCAGGACCTTAGTTTTATGTCTCATCTGAAAAATATCATATCTTGCTAAGTGAGAAAATATTGCAGTAAGTACAACAATTTTGACAAGTATTTTGTCTACTGTCCTTAGGCAAGATGGATGCAGATAAAATCTAGCCCACATAGATACATAACATTTATGGTTTTCTGACATATCTGCAACTGGTAAGAAGATAAAAGCATCAGTCTTGGAAAATAAAGCTCAGAATTTATTTCTAATCCTCTTTTTTCTCTTATATCCAGCTTTTCATCTGCAACCACCAAACAGTTTTCCTCAGTGTAGGATTTATAAGAAACTTTTCTTCCTTAGATTCTGCCAACTTCTTTTAGCTAAGAGAGGGGATTTAAGAAGAAGGTGTCAAGACTTTGCGAGAAGAAACTGATGCTGGGATCTTTGAGGTATCATTGCAAAGATTGCCAGAGGGTGAAAGACTGAATTAGTCTGAATACTGGCTAGTTTTGGATTGACTATATAGCTGAACTTGACTGAAATTTTTGAAGTGATAACATAAGCTATTTGTTTCCCAAAAGATGTATTTTAATAGAAGATCAAGATTCAGAAGTATTCTTATGTTTACAAAATAAGACCTTTTAAAAAATTGTATTTCTCCCTTCTCTGACTATCAGCACAGCAGGTTATAGTTACTGTTTAGTTCTATAACAGTGTTTCTCAAAGTGGTCTGTGGACCCACTCTGGGTATGTCTCCACTGCATTCCTCTTTCAAGAGAGGAATGCACATGCAGACAAACGAAATTGCAAATGAAGCGCAGATTTGAATTTCCCACGCTTCATTTGCATAATCGCATCCGGCCACTATTTCGAAATATCCTATTTCGAAAAAAGAAACGCTGTGTAGATGTGGTTATTTCGAAAGAAAACCCTTCTTTCGAAATAACCCTTAAACCTCATTTTATAAGGAGTAAGGGTTATTTTGAAAGAAGCATTTTCTTTCGAAATAACCACATCTACACAGCGTTTCTTTTTTCGAAATAGGGTATTTCGAAATAGTGGCCGGACGTGATTATGCAAATGAAGCGCGGGAAATTCAAATCCATGCTTCATTTGCAATTTCGTTTGTCTGCATTTGCATTCCTCTCTCGAAAGAGGAATGCAGTGGAGACATTCTGAGAAAGCTGCTACCAGGCTGCTCTTTTACCGGCTCTGCAACCATGGAGCCTCCCAGCTCCCATTGGCTGCGGTTCGCCATTTGCAGCCAAGGGGAGCCATGGGAAGCAGCGTGACCTGGGCCACTGCTACTTGTGGCTCCCCTTGGCTGCAAGCAGTGAATTACAGCCAATGGGAGCCATGACGCTGTGTGGCTGTGGAGCTGGTATGGAGGAAGCAAACATAGCTTTAAGTCATCTTTCAACTCCCTGCATATAGGATTGTTTAGGAGCTGGATTGTTTTTTATTTAGGGTAGGTGAAAATCATAGTGTTACAAAAATACTCTTGATAAACAAAGTTTATTCCTTATGGAAAATCATTATTTGCATCAGTATTTAGAGGCCCAGGGTAAGATTGTGCTAAGTAGTAAATGTATACACCGAGATAATCTCTGCCCTGATGAGCTTACAGTTTAAATCAGGGGTCAGCAACCAAACCAAAGAGCCAAACTACATCAAAATTCAGAACAAGTGGTCAACAAAGAGCCAGTGTAAGAATGCCCATTTGCATGACTGAAAATATACAATATTATTGCTAATTGACATGATGATTAATAATAGCATAGATGAAACATTGTACTAACAGACTTTATTTAATGGGACTTCTGCTGCTGATGAGGGGTGCAGTTGGTGGATGGGGGGGGCAGGAGTCAGGGTTGGAGTGTATGAGGGGCTCAGGGCAGAGGGTTGGGGTGTGTGGGAGGTGCAGGTTCTGGGGGTGGGAAGTAGAATGTGGGGGAGGGAGGGCTCTGGGGCCAGATTACCTTACCATGCTGGGGCTGGGCTGCTGCACCTGGGCAACAGTGGCTGGATGAGGGGCCAGGCCAGGATCGCCACAGCCAGATCATGGCCTCCCCTCCTATCTGTGCCGCAGCAGTAGGGGTGCCACCACCAGCCCTTCCTGCGGCTAAATGGGGACCGGACCATGGGGCCTGCCCCAGGGTCGGGGCCAGGTACAGGATGCTGTGGCCAGTTGGGGGCTGGGGCCTCGGGGGCTGGGCTGTTGGGGAGCTCTCACTACCCCAGCTAGGAGGGCGCACACATCCCCTACAGCACACTCTCAGCCAGCCCTTTAAACAAGCAGAGTGCCACAGCCAGCTCTTGCCAAAGTGCTGCTGGTTCTAACTGGGATGCACCACCTTCCTTTCACCTCTGGTTAAAGATGAAATAGACAAGAAGACCATCTTGACATGGATAATTGTGCATTTTTAAAATTTTGAATTGTTAATTTTAATTTAAAAAGTTGCATGTATTCTGGGACTGACAAAAGAGCCATATTTGGCTTGAGAGTCATAGGTTGCTGACCCCTGCTTTATATAGACAAAACTGACAAAGGACAGAGTAGGAAACAAAGGCTCAGGGAAGGGAAAGCAAGTGACTTGTCCAGTCTCACACATATCAATGATAGAACAAGTATTTAAAAAAAACAAAAGGAAGTTTTTCTTCACTTAGTGCACAGTCAACCTGTGGAACTCCTTGCCAGAGGATGCAGTGAAGGCTAGAACTTTATCAGGGTTCAAAAAAGAGCTAAATAGATTCATGGAGGTTAGGTCCATCCATGGTTATTAGCCAGGATAGGTAAGAATGGTATCCCTAGCCTCTGTTTCTCTGGAGGTGGGTGACAGGGGAGGGATCACTTGAGGATTACCTGTTGTGATCCCTCCCCCTGGGGCATCTGGTATTGGCCACTGTTGGCAGGCAGGATACTGGGCTAGATGGACCTTTGATCTGACCCAGTATGGCCATTCTTATGTCCTTATGGGTATGTCTACAATACAAAGTTAATTTGAACTAACAGCCGTTAGTTCGAATTAACTTTCATAGTGGCTATATATGCTTAATTCGAACTAGGTAAACCTAGGAGCACTTAATTCGAACTAGGTAAACCTCATTCTACGAGGAGTAATGCCTAGTTCGAATTAAGTCGTTCGAATTAAGGGCTGTGTAGCCACTTAATTCGAACTAGCTGGAGGCTAGCCCTTCCCAGCTTGCCCTGGTGGCCACTCTGGGCCAAGTCAGGGAAACTCTTCTGCCCCCCTCCCGGCCCCGGAGCCCTTAAAGGGGTAGACTCTGGCCAGACGGCACTTGCCAGAGCCAGCCCTGCCAGCAGTCTCTGCCCTGACCCAGTGGCCCCAGGATGAGCCAGGCAGCCAGTGGCAGCCAGCCATCCCCCGCCCAGTCCCCCAGCACCCAGGGGCCAGCCAGGGGCTGTAGATGGAGTGCGCCCTCCTGGACTAGTGTGGAGGTCATGGACCTCATTGAGGTTTGGGGGCAGGCCCCCAACGTCCATGATCTCCGTACTAGGAGGAGGAACGCAGCCGTCTACGGCCGCATAGCAGCCACCATGGCCCGAAAGGGACACAGGCACACCCAGGAGCAGGTGAGCCTGAAAGCTAAAGAGCTGCAGCAGGCGTACGCCAGGGCCACCAGGGGCGGCGCCGCAGCAGGGGTGGCACCGCAGCAGGGGCTGCCACCTGCCCCTACTTCCCCACCCTCGACCGACTCCTGGGGGGCGGGGCGGTCCGCGCCAGCCCGGGAGGCAGCGAGCTGGGACCGGAGGGCCCTGACCCGGGCACACCGGAGGGGCCACCACCAGCTGTTCCGGCACTGGAGTCGGCAGGGTCGTCCAGGGAGGCTATACCGGGTAAGTGCCAGCACTGCCCCCTGCCTGGGGGGGAGGCGGGGAGGGAGACCAGGGACTGCGCGCGTGGTCCATGCCTCCCACGGATCACGCAGACACCTGTGCACGTGCGAGCACGTTCCATGCCACCCTTGGGCAGGTGGCTCCAGCTGCGTGACACCCAGGGGCCGTGGCCCAGTAGACACATGCGTGTGTGAAGAGACCTGACATGCTCCCGACCCGGGGTGGGACCCAGCAGGATGCCCTCCCTTCACACGCCCCCTCTACACAGAGGCAGGGGACATCTCCCTCCTGCCCCGGCCACACTATACACGGCACGGGGGCATAGGTGCAGTCTTGGGGCAGCTCCCAGTCCCGGGGAGAGCCAGACATCCTGACCATGGCCTCTGTGCAAGCACAGAGGCTCTGACGGTGCAGGCCACGGTCACCCTCACCTCGCGGGGGGGCTGGGCATCATCCACTGTGTCCCCAGGGAGAACTGACCACTTCTCTTCTTTCTCTACAGCTGCACCAGCTGCTCGTGCAGGGCGCACCACCCCGCCCGGGACATGCTCCCGCACCCGCGGCCTGCTCCGGACCACCACCACGCAGCAGGAGTACGGGGACCAGCACCTGGGGGCCCTGCGAGCCCTGCACCACACCGTCGAGGCCTGGGTGCGGGAAGACCTGCAGCTCCGCCGGGAGCAGCTTGCGGAGGACCGAGCGAGGAACTGTCACCTGCAGGCCCTGCTGCAGAGCATGGTGCCCTGTGCCGGTCCTGCGCCTGCTGCCCCCCTAACAACTGTCCCTCCTCCCACTCCTGCCCCCCCTCCCACCTCTTCCTCCTCAACCTCCACACCCTCCTCCTCAATCTCCACACCCGCCACCTCAACCTCTGCACCCTCCACCCCATCCCCCCAGGGACGCCGAGGGCCTCTCCCTCGCCGTGCTGGGAGGTGGTTGGCCTGGCGAGACCCCCACCCCTGATCCCTGAGCTTCCCCTCCCCCTTCTTCTCCTTGCTTCCCCCTTCCAGCTCCCTCCTCCCAGTTTTCCCCCTCCCCTCTCCCACCCTCTCTCCTGCCCTCTCCCGCCTCCTTTCCCCCATCTCCCCACAGTTTCATTCCCCCTCCCCAGTTGTGTTGAATAAAGAGAGTTGTTATTTTTGAAAATACGTGTCTTTTATTTGACATCAGGAAGGGGGGGCTAGGGAAGGGTAAGTGGAAGGACGAGAGGGAGGAATGGGGTACGAGCCCCCGGTGGGGCAGACCGGGGAGACTGTTAGCGCTCCTCAGGGTGGAAGCTCTCCCACAGGGCCCCCTGGATCCTGACATCCCCTCGATGGACCTCCCGGATGACAGCCTGCAGACAGCTGGGCTGATGGCAACGACCCCATGAGATGCCCAGGGACAGGTCTGGTTCCATGTTGCAGAGTGCCGTGGTGTCCCGAGTGAGGGCAAGCAGAGCACTCTGAGACACGAATGCTTTGCTGTCCCTCAGCAAGGTGGACCAGCAAGCAGAGAAACTTGAGAACTGTCTGTCCGAGATGGGTGGTTGGGTCCCTTTAAGCACAGCCCTCGGCTAGCCTGAGGCAGCAGCCCCACACACTGAGTCCGACCCTGATGCCCTTTTGGCACTGGTTCCGGCCAGCCTTACCTTCGATTCAGGGTCCACTCAATGTGGACATGCTATTTCGAATTAGCAAAACGCTAATTCGAATTAGTTTTTGGGTCTAGATGCGTTATTTCAAATTAGCTTATTTCGAATTAACTAATTCGAAATAAGTTAGTTCGAATTAGCGCTGTAGTGTAGACATACCCTATGTTCTTAAGTAATAGGACACGGGTCTGTAGACTCCCAGTCGGGTGCCCTACCCACTAGACAACATTGCTTTTTTATGTTGTGATTTAGAGCACAACACCAGTCAGAACCAGTGTTTGGCATGGCCAGCATAAATTAAAACAAAGGATCAAATTCTGCTATTGCTTGCATCGGGAAGGATGAGAATGGCATTGTGTTTGTTATGCCACCTGAAACACAGCCTCCCATTTTATAGACACCCAGCAAAAATATTTCCTTTAAAATCCCTGTCACAGGATTGACTACATGCTGCCTCCAGGGATTAGCTCTCAACGAGGTACACTCCTCCTTCAGTTGCTTGCCCCATGTTTATTTCCCTCACCCTCCGTCTCCGTAACTCAGGGCGCTCCCTCTTTGTGGCTTGGCTCTCCAGCAAGGTCACTATATGTTCTCCCTTCCAAGGTGTCAAAGTCCCGCTAGACAGTTTTCTGAGCCACTGACTACACTGTGCCACTTCCCCAATGGCTGGTAGGGAAACCTGGGGTCATTAATCTGAGTTCCACTCAGGAACTCTATAACCAATACCCACAGTCTGTTTGTGCCTGATTCTGTCACTATTTCCCCGGACTCCTTTCTACTTCCACCTGTGTCTTCTGGCCTCCCTCTGGATTAAACCTTGAGTTTCCTCTGCACCATGTAGTTACTTCACCCCTCCTCAGGTTCTTGCCAGAGTCTTGCTTCATAGGCCTCAAGGCCAGTTCTGGGAAAAACAAATCTTCCTCTTTTACTTTACAGCAACTCAGCCAGTAAAGAGAAAATTGGAAATTAACCCTCACCTTCTCAAATTAATAAAAATGCCAGAATTGTGTAATGCAAATAACTCTGGAACCCACTCCTTTTAATTAGAAGTCATGGGGAGATTCTTGCATCATCTTTCTTAAATATTGTGCCCCTTTTGATTTTTTTTTAAAACTGATTTTCAAGAATGAAATGGTGATAAGGCATGAAAACCAAACCAGTAATGAATGGTTGCATCTAAGACAGGATATTGCTGATTCAGAGAGGGGTGTTGGGTGATTTATAATATTTCTGTGGCTAATTTGCTTTGATAAGTGTGTGAATTCATCTGTGTAGTGGGAACAAATTTGCTTCATGAAAGAGGCAAGGGAAAACATTTCTTTTTTTCTTTTTAATTTAAAGATGTGTGGAAATTCTCAAGGCAATTCAAATACAGTGATCTAAACATGCTTACCAGTCCAGGAACAAAGTAGATATCACTGTTCCCCATGTTATTTTTTTTAAAAAATGACATGTCAAAATGTTAAAGAGGAAAGTATTGCATGGAGACCAAATGCTGTCAAATTAGATAGCAGCTGTTTGTTCACCTCGTTCAGTGAGTAAAAAAGAGATTGAGCATTCATTGCTAAGTAGAGATAATCCTGTGATTTAAAAACTGCTTCAAAAATAAAGACAGCCCCATTGACAACACAAAATCACATTGTGGTTCTCTAAAACATTTCTCAGATCCTAGAGCTGAAAAGGAAAGTCTAGTTGATGGATGATGTTTTTAAATTATGTATACTGAACTGATCTGACAGTTGTACCACATTGCGGGCTAACTTCATCCTTGGTGTAAATCAGGGTAATTCTTCTTTGCTCAATAGGGAATTGAGTCTCTTTCTTTCACCAGGGCTGAATTTGGTCCAGTTGCTCTATTTCCTTTTCAAACTAGCATTTGTCAAGATTTAGCATAGAAGGTGCTGATCCTGCAAACTGTTATGCATGTGCTTAACTTGGTTTTTTTTTATCTCAATGGGACTACTGACGAGTATAAAGTTACGGTGTGTAAGTGCTCGCAGGATCCAGACTTTGCTGTGCGAGTTCTCCATGTGGTGAACTATTCGCCTGGTTTGTTTGCAACACCATGGGGAATGTGGCTATTTTTGAGTGAAGAACCACTTAGCACTAAGGAAAAGGATTCTTTTCCCCATTAGGCATTGTAATGCTGACTTCTATCCTGGTTTAACTAGAGCAGAAGCTGCTCCAAAGTGACTTTGTTTCAGGGTCATAGTTTATTATCACAACCAGTTTTTATATTTCACTTGTAAACACAGTGAAAAGAGTGCAACATGTATGCGTACGTGTGAAAAATGTAAACTAATTCCCAGTTGGAGGTGTGAATGAAGTTAAAACTAAAATGATATTGCCATTAAGTATTGACAGACCATCCATTATAAACGGGCCTGATGTTAAAAACACGTCTCTGCTTTGTAACGACTTTAACTTGAGCCTCAGGAGTCTGCTTAATTTACCCAGCTGGTTTTGCATTCTGGCCTATCTGGAGTCTGGATGAAAGAGTTCTGGCTACTGCAGATTTAACCAAATTTATGTCTAAACTACACCCCTCTTTCGAAAGAGAGATGTAAATTAGACAGATCAAAATTGCAAATGAAGCCGGGATTTGAATTTCCCGTGCTTCATTTGCATAATGGCGGCTGCGCGGTCTTTCGAAAAAGGGCTTTTCGAAAGTAAAACTGCCATCAAGACGGGGTTCTTTTGAAAAAAAAAACACACCCTTTTTCAAAAGATCCCATACTCCTCAAAAAATGAAAAAGGCTTTTTTTTCCCCTCGAAAGAACGCCGTCTAGATGGCGGTTTTACTTTCGAAAAGCCCTTTTTCAAAAGGCCGCGCGGCCGCCATTATGCAAATGAAGCACTGGAAATTCAAATCCCGGCTTCATTTGCAATTTTGATCTGTCTAATTTACATCCCTCTTTCTAAGAGGGGTGTAGTTTAGACATACCCTTAAAATTTGTAACTCCAATTTATTGTTGATTTTTGAGGTGAATTCTTGGCTCCATTGAAGTCAATGAAAGTTTGTCATTGACTTGAGTTGGATTTGATGCAATGTGTTTTATGTTTTTGCTTATCTGTTATAATGTAACAATTCAAAAATCTGATATAGTTCTACAACAGATGAATTTTTGAAGGGCTGAACATGGATTTGCCAAATAGGCCAAATTATGATTCCAGGAAATAAATAAAGTGAGTTTCTTTTTAAAAAGATGAAAGAACTATATGGTTGGTATATATATATATATATATATATATATATATATATATATGTGTTTGTGTATGATAGATTAGAGAAAGGTAGGTGAAGGATTTTCATGTTCAAGTTTATAAATCATTAAACATTTTTATATAAATCTTTACAATTGGCTTATTCTTATGAACTGTGGAAAATCACTAGGCCTTTACTTGTTTATAACATGCTTTCTGAATTTAGCATTATTCTCAGAATACAAAACCTGAAGATTGAGCATTTGCCAGATAGAGTCCAATGTGAGATGGAGATGAAAGCTTAAAATATGAGTGAGCTCATGTGAGGCAATGTATAACTGTGAAAGACTTCCAGTAGTGAAAGATGGATCTGATTACGTTATGTAAGAACACATGACTATTGTTATTTATTACTTATCAGATTGCTTATTTGCATGATCAGTTTCAAACAGAAGCAATTACTGAACTCTTATGAGTGTACAGAGAGCCATAATGTTTCCTACTGTTACATCGCTCAGGAACAGTTCTACAGGTATGAACTCATGGTTTCGGATACAATCTTTCTGTTGGGGTAGAGATGGGATACACTTTCCCCATGTAAAAATATTTGGAGACGCAACCTTCAAACCAGTCAGTCCTCCAAGCTCTGCAATGAATTCATAATCTATAAAGTGGGAGATAGGAGCTAACTGCAGATTTTGGATCTAGAATAATATTCCAACTCCCCTCAAATGAGTGATATGGGACCACCCCTCTTAGGAGCAGGGAAGCTATATTATTGTAGCGTGTAGTAATTCATGGAACAGTTATGCTTAAGGAGTGTGAAGGGGCAGCCTGAACCTCAAAGCCTGTTAAGTACTCAGAGAATATCTGTTTACTGAATGGATGTGTCATCAATGCTTCTATTATTACAAATCCTGGGAGTTACTGAGCTCCTGCAGGTCACCCATGGTGCACATTCAGGTCACGTTTCTCAATTTATTAAATGGCTGTATCAACACTTATTTACTTTATGGAGGGATTATGACTTGGAGTTGTATTAGGGTTTGTAAAATGCTTCAAGATTCCCACATGGAAGATACTATATGGCTGTGTCTAGACTAGCCAGTTTTTCCGCAAAAACTTGCCAGCTGTCTACACTGGCCACTTGAATTTGCGCAAGAGCACTGACGTTCTAATGTAAGAAATCAGTGCTTCTTGCGCAAATACTTTGACGCTCCCGTTCGGGCAAAAGTCCTTTTGCGCAAAACCTTTTGCGCAAAAGGGCCAGTGTAGACAGCTCAGTTTTGTTTTGTGCAAAAAAGCCCCGATGGCTAAAATGGCGATCGGGGCTTTCTTGTGCAAAAGCGCGTCTAGATTGGCCACGGACGCTTTTGCGCAAAAAGTGCTTTTGCGCAAAAGCGTCCGTGCCAATCTAGACGCTCTCTTGCGCAAATACTTTTAATGGAAGACTTTTCCGTTAAAAGCATTTGCGCAAATTCATGCCAGTCTAGACGCAGCCTATGAGTAAAGAGTATTACTACGCCAGTCAGAAGTGCAAAGTGTCCTACTCCATACTGAATTGTTTTTTTCCCTTGTATTCCTTAATTGGGCTCTTAGAAGTAAAATATTAAGGTAGATATCACTCAGGCTTTCAGCTATTTATGCATCTCCCTACATTTTTGTGTAGGCTGTTTTATTTCAGTGTGTTTTATACAAACTCAGAAATGGACAGAATGTTACTTAAATTAATATTTTGTTTCTTTGTAGTCTACAGAATGACCAGATTCCTGCCTTTACACAGGAGCAAATGCTCCTGGACCTGTTAGATATTGCCTTGATTGTGCTAGATTATTAGTGCTCCAAGATTAGCCTATGTCATGGTTTTCTGATCTTTCTACTTCTTGCACCCAGCTGAAATCAGAAATCAAACGAACTAAAACTAAAACTCAAACTATAAAATTTCACTATTCTCAAAACCACTCAGATATAGTTGTAGGTACAAATCTTGTTTGTATTTTACCTGGTTTTATTTTGCCCTCTTTTCATTGCTTAAAATCAAGACTAATGACTGAGGGCTTGTCTACGCTTTTGGCTAAGTTGGTACTTCTGTGTTTGATGCAGCAGTGTCAATTTAGCAGGTCTGGTGAAGACCCAGTAAGCCGATGGCAGAGAGTTCTCCTATCATTTTTTGTACTCCAGCTCCTTGAGAAGCATAAGATGAGCTGGTGGGAGAGTGTCTCCCATTGACCACAGCATGGTGCTAGACACCCTTGTAAGTCAATTACATTGACTTCACTTACATAACTTATGTACGTTGGTTAGTATAGACCAGCCCCGAGTCAAAAATATAAGAACTTCTGTCTAATTTTCATCCAGTTGGGTGATATTTAGGATCTCTCTAAGCCTCAGAACATAAAAGAGGGTCATGGCATGATCTATGATATGTCTATCATTTGTCATGGACATTTCACTTAATGTGTGGGGCAGGAGTTACGTGGGTAGGGTTGCCAGATAGTTTCACAAAAAATACCGAACACCATGGGAAAAAAATTGGTTGAGCAAAAAACAAACAAACAAACAAACAAACAACCACACATGACCTCTTTAAATCCCCACAATCCAACACATTTTACATGTCTGGTATTTTTTTTTTTTTTACCGGACACATGCTGCAAATACCAGGATTGCTGGTCCAATACCGGACACTGGCAACACTATGCATGGGAGATGGGAAGATATGGCAACTTGCAGAATCAGATACTATACTATAACCCTAGGTTAAGGAGAGTGGAAAGGTTCACCTCTCTTTCACAGTGGGCTTTCCTGGGAGCTCCAGCATATAAAGATCATGCTCAAAATGGAAACCACAGAGCAGCCAGCCACAATATGATCACAGATAGGAAAACCAAGAGACACTGCCATTTTGGGAGACAGAAATGATGAATGATACACACATGTAAACATTTCCTTTTTTTTTCCAAACAGATCATTTATTTGTGAGCTTGCCATTTGAAACTTGCTCACCTGTTTCTACCGGTTATTTTCTTCCCCTATATTTTTTTCTTAACCTCTCATTAGGGCAAGGCATGGTTGATCTTTTAAAGCACACCATTGTGAGATATCAATTCCATTCAGAGTCATGCTTGCGTTTTTGAAAGAGGTTGCAGCGCTATAAATAAGGCACTAACACGGCAGCCTGTTCTGCATACTAATGGCCACATTGCTCGTGCAGGCTCACTTTAGCCCAGTGGAAAGGAGACTTCTCAAGAAAGGGCAGTGCAAATTATTGCATTTGCTGTTGGGTCATGGAAGAGACGTCAGAAAATTGAATAAGGAAAACAAAGCACATTCTTCAAACTTTGCAAAACTGTGAGCATTAGCATTCTGTCTAGCCTGTCCTTAATGTCTGCAGAGACATCCAGTTCATCCCGTCTCCCTAGGGAGGGGATAAAAGGTACTCACAGGGCAGTTTTCTCTCCTCTGACAAGCCTGGTGTAGGTGAATGTGCCCACTCCAGTCTGACCAGCAATGGGACCCTCTGAGTTCCTGTCTTCATTGCATTCAGTGCGGAGCATGGGTACGGAGGAGCCTCTCTGCTATTGATTTATTCAGAAACATAACTTTCCACTGTGCTTTATACAGATTAAACACCCCCCCCCCCCACACACACATTTTCTCTTTCATGAAGAGCATATGCTCTACATTAGAGAGCTGCAGAGAGCACAGAGATAGCAAAGAAAGAGGTAAGCACAAGAGGGCAGTGCTCCCTGTAAGCTGAGCACTTGTGCAATAACTCAGGAGAAATTCAAATGCTGCCCAGCTGATGAGCAGAGCACCCTTCTATTGGTGGTGCAAGTCACACATGCTTTGGTGCACATAAACAAATTTATTCTGCACATGGATGGAAAAAATCTGTAGGCAGATGGAAAAGATTAGAGGGAACATTGAAAGATGGGGCCAGAATTCAAATAAAATAATAGCAACCATTGTGCAGTGAGAGAATCTTCTGAGTTGTGTGTAGCCCAGAGTGACTATGGAAAACCAAGCTATAAAAGAAAAAGGGGTTTATATAAAATGGGTTCTTATTTGGGGCCAGAACTTCAGCTGGATCCTAATTCATCAAATTACTTAAGTATGTGATGACAGGCTCAGTAATAGGGCAGGGCGAGCAAAGCAGTTGCCTAGAGCCCCGTGCCTTCAGGGCCCCGCACTGCCTGGCGCCTGCCCTCCCGGCTGCTCACTCACTGCCCTGGCTGGGAGCCGCCCGGCCACACGGTGCAGCCAACCAGAAAAATGCCACCTTGGGCCCTGCAAACTCTTTGGCCAGGCCTGTGCTGAGCTACAAATGTGAATAGTGCAGCCAACATCAATGGAATTACTTGTGCAGAATGTGAAGCACCTACTTATGTATTTTGATGGATTAAGTTCCTGGTGCAAACCAATTCTGGTAGCTCCACAAACACCAGTTTACATCATCTGAGGATCTAGCCCAGGTTTTTTTCCTTGTAAACATCTGGATACAGGAAAAGAAATGTGATCCTAGTATTTATCTACTTAATGGCATAGGGTTTCCTGTTTTAGAGAAACAGGAAAGTTGTTAGTACTGGAAGTTTACCCCCATCCTTAAAAGTACTATAAGAGTCCGGGCCTTCCTTTGTTAAAAAGACTGGCTGCTTGCCAAAGCTACGGAATGAATATACTAATACGTACAATGCTTTTTGCAGCAGTATCCCTTTATGGCTGATGACCTTTCTGTCTAAAAATGTCAAGAGAAGCAAAGACAGGCTAGGCTGCCTTGAGACTCTATCATAGGATGTGTGTTTTGTTGAAAAAGCCCATGCCCTAAGAGTGGCAAATAACCCAAGATCTTCTACATTCTACCATACCTGCATTTTTACATAATCAGTCTCATTTATGGCAATATCAGCCAGATGTTAAATTTGGAAGGTTAGAGGTTAAATATAAGTGATTCAGTGAATACCAGGCACAAGAATGTTGTTTGTAAGTGGCACCAGTAAGACCATTTTAATAAGACTCTAGGGTGTAAATTAGGGATAAGAAAAATCTCCCAATTAAAATTTCTCTTACATTTGAAGACTTAGAGCCATTACAGCTGTGGTCATATCAGAATGCAAAAAAGGTTAGCTGTGATTAGGATGAAGCAGAGACTAATACATTATTATAAGTGGGAGTAAATTCAGAACCAGCTAGACTATAGGCTTCCAGCCATTATTATAATAGATATACCTCTGAACAGTAGGCCTAATTCTGCAAAATCTATTCACTTCTTACGCAGTACTAAGTGAAGTTAATGAGAGTTTTGCAGAATAAGGAGTGATTGAAAAGTGAGGAAATTTAATATTTGGCCACAAGTGAATGGAATTATTCAGTGCTGTTGTCCTCCCCAGTACTACTGCGTACCTCAGAAACGTGGCAGATGGTGGAAGTAGACAATAGGAAACAGAATGCTTTCTGACAGTAGGGCTATGTCTACACTCGCGATTTCTTGCGCAAGTACGGCCATTCTTGCGCAAGAATCTGCAGAGCGTCCACACTGACTACCCGCTCTTGCGCAAGGAAATTTACAGTATGGCGTGGTAAGACAGGGCTCCTTGCGCAAGAGCTATGCTCTTTTTTAACAGGTGTAAGCCCTCTTGCGCAGGAGCTCTTGCGCAAGAGGGCAGTGTGGACTCTCGGAAGGGGTTTCTTGCGCAAGAAAGCCCTATGGCTAAAATGGCCATCAGAGCTTTCTTGCGCAAGAGAGCGTCCACACTGCCATGGGCGCTCTTGCGCAAAAGCACAGCTCGCACATGGCAGTGTGGACATTTTCTTGCGCAAGACTTCTTGTACAAGAACACTTGCGCAAGATGTTCTTGCGCAAGAAGCTGCCAGTGTAGACATAGCCTAGGTGTTTAAGAAGAATTATTGGACTTCGTTGGAGAGGTCATGTAACCAAAGAGTCACATGTGCCAGCAGACTGCAGATTCAATCGTTAGAGAGAGACAGCTATGGTGGCTTGGCCATGTCATTAGTCTACTCGTTGAGTGAAGCATGAGGTATGTCTAAGATCATAATCCTCCTGGAGAGAAAAGAAGGCATGGAGGACAAAGAATGTTCTATTAGAGGATTATTATGAGGGATGCTGCTGTCATGGAACCAAGTTATGGTGGAGTCAATCCTCTTGCTCTGGGTGGACACCAATGGGGAAAATGTGTTGTCCCATGCGCCACTAGGCACAGGAGAGTCTAAGTCTAAATAAGTCCATATGCATTTCCATACTTAAGGTTCATAGGTTCATGACCACTCTGATAAGTCCTTTGGGCTTGGGAAATTCCTCTTGTGTATCTAGGATCCTTCAGTTGCAGCTCATGATTTCACTCCCAAATCAAGGAGTCTTTCCATCTGAACTAGCTTTCTCTGCAAACCCTCCTCCTCCCCCTTGGTATAAAAGCATGCTGATCTCTTTTCCTTTCCTGCTTAAAGCTTTCTGTTCCTGTCTCATGGAATGACTCGAGTGGGTAGGGAGGACATAAACACCTGGTTATTTTATTTGTCTGCTGGTGTTTTGCCACTCTCTAAAGCATCAGTCCCCTCCAGACAAGCTGTAGGAAGTAGCTCCAGCCAACCTGCTTAGCGTACCAAATTTTCAGTCTAGAGCACAATCATTAAGGCTAGAGACTCTCCTTGTGTCTGATCTGGCATTGTCAGCAAATGGCAAATTTCACAATCATACATATCCATTCCATGACACAACAATTTTCAGAGCAATAGTGTCAACCAAAATTCATACTGAGTACAGACAGATTTACCAAATTTGTCACAAACTGAGATGGGTGGGGATGGAAGGTCTGAGTTACAATGATTCTCCTTTTTTTCCTCTTGCCTGCTGGTCTGAGGTACATCGCTAAGAAACTTTAGGAAATAGTGTCTCTTGTCTGGTTTGAGTGATTTGACACAGTCACAGGATAAATTCTGGCCTCAGATGTGTGTGTAGGGCTTCCCCTGGTGATACAGTAGCACATGCATAACACAGTGTGGAACAGAGAAGTTTGGAAGGGATCAAAGGAAGGAATACCTCCCACCCCTTCATGTCATGGAGCAGCCTTAGAAGGCTGGTTGCTTCTATGGTGCCAAGCTCTCTTTTCTTGGAAGGGGTGGCTGTTGAATCTGCATAGTCCCTACACCTCCCATGTAGGGCAGAGGGAGCGAGAACCTATTATGAACCTACATTGTGAAAAGTGTACGGATGCTGTGTGCTGGCTTCCCACAACCTGCCGTCCTTCCCCATTTCATCAGGATCCACTGGCCATTCCTCCTGTAGCGTAATGGGGGTGGAATTGTAATAGCTTCTCCAATTTCAGGTTTCAACAGCAGCAGAAAGACAACTGCATTTCCACTCTTCCTCCACCCCACAGAATCTGCGGTGTCTTAGGCTATGTTCTGGGGCTGAACTTACCTCCTGAAACCTTTTACATTTCTGTAATTCAGACAAATCTGAAGGAGACATACAGGAAAATCCAAAGCAACCAGGTTGATATTTTTAACAGTAGCTGTAATTTGTGGAAATCAGCTCCTTCCAGCTCTCTAGACTATAGGTGTCTCTGCTCTGCCCATTACCTTTCCACAGATAAAATATGAAAGCGCATGATTAAATGTGAACGTTATGTATCAGAACTGCAGATTCTAGATTTCATTACCTTCCCATTGATAGTAACTAATCTGAATCTCCCGGGTTCCCTGCTGATTATTCTTTTGTACTACTTACTCATTGCAGTTAAGGTCTGGACAGATTAATGGTTAGTCCTTGCTGGTCAGTGTAAGTGTGATGAATGCAGTTATCCTAAGGTTCAAATCCAACCACCAGAAAATTGAATTCCACTCTGACTTCATTCGCAATTGACTAAAAATGAGGTTGATGAAAATACCCATGCACATTAGTAATACTGTTAGTCCACTCTTTTTTTCTGCTTCTGAGGATATATGATAGGTTTCTGTTTATATTTATCTTAGTACATGAAAGCTAATGTAGCAGGAGATATCTCCTAGAGTCTTTGTTCCTAATGCCATTAATTGAACAATGAACAAGATCTAATCGCAGTTGCAGGATCTTTGAGGTAGAACTGGAGTGCCATACAATGTCTACTCCCAGGATAAAGTCTCATAGCTTTTCAGGAATTTTCATATTTTTCCTTTAAGGTGATTAGTGTATAAGGAAAATTAGCCATATCAAAAACTCCATTGTCACTCAAACTTCCAAATGGAGGCTTTACATAAGAACATAAGAATGGCTGTACTGGGTCAGACCAAAGGTCCATCTAGTCCAGTAGCCTGTCTGCTGACAGTGGCCACCACCAGATGCCCCGGAGGGGGTGGACCGAAGACAATGATCAAGCGATTTGTCTCCTGCCATCCATCTCCAGCCTCTGACAAACAGAGGCCAGGGACACCATTCCTACCCCCTGGCTAATAGCCTTTCTTCTATCTAGCTTCTCTTTAAACTCTGTTTTAGTTCTAGCCTTCATAGCCTCCTCTGGCAAGGAGTTCCACAGGTTGACTACGCGCTGTGTGAAGAAGAACTTTCGCTTATTAGTTTTAAACCTGCTACCCATTAATTTGGTGTCCTTTAGTCCTTATATTATGGGAACTAATGAATAACTTTTCTTTATTCACCCTCTCCACACCACTCATGATTTTATATACCTCTATCATATCCCCCCCTCAGTCTCCTCTTTTCCAAACTGAAAGGTCCCAGTCGCTTTAGCCTCTCAGTACTCAAGATGTGGGCGTACCATAGCTTTATACAGGGGCAGTAAGATATTCTGTGTCTTATTTTCTATCCCTTTCTTAATAATTCCTAACATTCTATTTGCCTTTTTGACCGCCGCAGCACACTGTGTGGAAGTTTTCAGAGAACTATCCATGATAACTCCAAGATCTCTTTCCTGATTTGTTGTAGCCAGATTAGCCCCCATCATATTATATGTATAGTTGGGGTTATTTTTTCCAAAATTACTTTACACTTATCCACATTAAACTTCATTTGCCATTTTGTTGCCCAATCACTCAGTTTTGTGAGATCTTTTTGAAGTTCTTCACAATCTGTTTCTGTCTTGACTATCTTAAACAGTTTAGTATCATTCGTAAACTTTACTACCTCACTGCTTGCCCCTTTCTGTAGATCATTTATGAATAAGTTGAATAGGATTGGTCCTAGGACTGACCCTTGGGGGACACCACTAGTTACCCCTCTCCATTCTGAAAATGTACCATTTATTCCTACCCTTTGTTTCCTGTCTTTTAACCAGTTTTCAATCCATGAAAGGACCTTCTCTCTTATCCCATGATATTGTAATTTACACAAGAGCCTTTCATGAGGGACTTTGTCAAAGGCTTTCTGAAAATCTAAGTATACTATATCTATTGGATCCCCCTTGTCCACATGTTTGTTAACCCCTTCAAAGAACTCTAAGGTAAGGCTACACTAGCTCGTTCGTTCGAGTTAGGTAGTCTAATGAGGGCAACTCCGGTTGCCCTCATTAGACTGCCTAGCTCCAACTAGCGAGCTAGTGTAGCCTTACCCTAATAGATTAGTAAGACGTGATTTCCCTTTACAGAAACCATGTTGACTTTTGCCCAACAAATTATGTTCTTCTACGTGCCTAACAATTTTATTCTTAACTATTGTTTCGACTAATTTGCCTGGTACCGACGTTAGACTTACCAGTCTGTAATTGCTGGGATCACCTCTAGAGCCCCTTTTAAATATTGGTGTCACGTTAGCTACCTTCCAGTCAGTAGGTACGGAAGCCGATTTAAGGGATAGATTACAAACCACAGTTAACAGTTCTGCAATTTCCCATTTGAGTTCTTTTAGAACCCTTGGGTGAATGCCATCCGGTCCCGGTGATTTGTTCATGTTTAGTTTTTCTATTTGTTCCAAAACCTCCTCTAATGACACTTCAATCCAGGACAGTTCCTCAGATTCATCTCCGAGAAAGGATGGTGCAGGTTTGGGAATCTCTCCAACATCCTCAGCCATGAAGACTGATGCAAAGAAATCATTTAGCTTCTCCGCAATGGCTTTATCGTCCTTGATTGCTCCTTTTGTATCTCGATTGTCTAGGGGACCCACTGGTTTTTTAGCAGGCTTCCTGCTTCTAATATACTTAAAAAACATTTTGCTATTATTTTTTGAGTTTTTGGCTAGCTGTTCCTCAAAATTTTTTTTGCTTTTCTTATTACAGTTTTCTTGAAAGATGCCTTTTTGTCCCTCACTGCTTCTTTTACATGGTGGTTAAGCCACAGCGACTCTTTTTTAGGTCTCTTACTATGTTTTTTAATTTGGGGTATACATTTAAGTTGGGCCTCTATTACTTTAAATGTTATAACGACTCCCATTAACTTCAAAGGACACTGGAGAAAGTCTGACAATGTGTATGATTTGTGTAAATAATTATAGCCCTCTGATTCCATTGACAAATGGGATCAAGATTTGAGGGCTGGGAGATGGTATAATATATAACCCACCCTTTATTTTTTCTGTTTTCTTTTTTCGAAAAATGGATTTTGTTTATCCACAAATACATATAGAGCATTGGTCTCACATGATTTCAGGTTCTAGTAGGGCTTTTTCTAAATGAAATATACATTTGATTGCACTGGGACCTATGGAACTATTTTCTAATTAATGTTTATCTTCAGAAAAAAAATAAAGGATTATCTTCTTAACCAAAGAAATCATGTTTTTTGTTGGACATTTTGTTAAAAGTTCCTACATGTATTGAAAGAGGAAGTGTAGCTATAAGTGTTGAAATTAAAACAAACAAACCATTTAGAAATCAAATTCTGAATTACAATTCAACAGTGGCATTTGAAAAAGCTGTTTACTCTGTCCTAGGGTTTTCAGTGGCAGTAAATCTCAAAATATATGACAACACTTTATCTTAATGTCATTATATTGCTAACGTTGATTTACATCATGACTTAGCTCGCCTGTAAATATGCAGATTATAGTCTAAGTGTTATCCTATCTTACACACAAAATAACAAAGTTTTAAGATAATATAACAGCGTATAAAAAATTGTAGTTAATTCAACAAATCTAATACAAATAAAATTCCAAGTAAATTACAAAAATATACCATTTTGGTGAATAAAAAGGTTACCTAAAAAATGTTCTAAATGCAGTATATAACTATTTATTATTAATCGTTGTATTGTGTTAGGACATAGCAGACCCAGTCATGGCCTGGGACCCCACTGTGCTTGGTGCTGTACAAATACAAGACAAAGGGAAAATTCCCAGTCTTGCCCCAATGAGTTTATAATTCAAATAATCTAAGCATAACTGTAGCCCTGAAAGACTCATTTTCTTAACTATTTAAGTATTAATATTTGTGATCTATTGCACTTTGGAGGACACAGACATTATTTAAAGATGTATTGATTTAAAATGTTATTTTAGCCTGACAGTCATTGCAGTTAAGATATTAAGAGATACCACATGGACACACTGAAGTATTTTTCCGACACTGAAAAATGGAAATTCCTCTCAAGTTAGTCTAGGTTGACTGACAGTAGCCACACTGTGAAATAAGGCTGTGTCTACAGATGCCCTTACTTGACAAAACTTTTGTTGCCCATGGGTGTTTAATCCTGCCCCCTCATGAATTACAAAGTGCATGTGTGAATGCTGTTTTGTCAACAAAGTGAAACCCACTCATTGGGGATTTTGTTGGCAAAAGTTCTGACAAACAACATTCATGCCCATTGACTTTGCGCAACAGGGCTGTGTCCACAAACCCTAACACTCAAGCAGCAGAGAGTGATTGTGTTAGTAGTGGGTCAGTTGTGCTAACTTGAGCTGTAGCAGATATCTCCTGAAGGGCAAACCAAATTGCACTACCACAGTAGAGGTTGTTTGGGACTCGTTAGGGGCAACATCCTGTGAGGTAAATGTGGACTGTTTAAAATAGCCACCACAGTGTGTGCATAGCTCTTTTCCCTGTCTTTGGCAGCATTGTGTTTTTGTTGCACAGTATTCCACCCAGTGGATATATACAGGGTCTGACTGCATCATTTACGAGATGTGGTTTAACCAATAAAATATTTTAATTAGTGATTCATACTTGGACATGAATTAAACAGGTGTGCATGGGAAAAGAAGGGTTAATGGAGAAAACTGCCTTTTTGTTATAGATGGGAACAGTGTACGTCTTAACAAAAAGTAGATCTCAGTCATTACTCCAGTGCACCCTAAGACATTGGGGCTAAAGGTTGAAACTCTCTAATCCTGCACCATTGGGACCTGACCAGTGCCAAACCAAAAATTTGCCAAACCACAGGAGGTTAATATTGTCTAGCAGCATTACTAACACTTCCACTGATTACTGGGCTCTAAGAAGACATTTAGGGGTAAATTAGACATAACTAACAGCACAGAACTCTGAGATCCAGGATTGATGGTTGTAAACAAATTTTGTCAGACCACAGGAAACGTGGCCACATCCATCATAAGTAGACATCTGGCTAACTAAAAATCATGCTGGACCATGGATGTTGCTGGACCTGAGAGTGCTGGACTACAGAAGTTCAACCTATATTTGATATTTGAAACTAGCTCAGGATCTGAATTTTGCAAATAGTTTCTACCTTTATGAGAAAACATACTAAAATCCAGAAAAGGAACACTCTACAATTTGGGGTTCTTCAAATCTTGATTGAAATCTTGTTACTTGAGCCCACTTGTGGTCTGAACACAGATTTTGTATATAATTTCTTCTGCTAGGGCATAAGAAAGAACTGCTGGAATTTACAGAAATGTGAAAAGGGAGTGAAGATTCTTGTCCAGCATTGTTAAAAGCTGTGAAATATTGTTGCCTATCTGCCTGTCAAGATCATTTAGGATACGTCTACTCTGCAGCGTTTTTCTGGAATAATGGGCATTATTCTGGAAAAACAATACTTGTGTCTGTACTGCAATTGCGTACTTTCAACAAAAAGTCAAAGAATGGACGGCTTATTCCAATGGTGGTAAAACTCCATCTACAAGGAAGAGCACCTTTTCCGAAAAAGCTTTTTTTGGAGAAGGGCCTGTGTGTGGATGCAGAAGAGGGAGTTCTGTTGAAAAAAGAGTTCTCCAGGAAATAACACAGGTGCCCTGCTGGCCACTCCATCCACACTCATCACAACTCTATAGTTCCTGTCTCCTGGCAGCTCTTAAAGCTGCAGGCACCCAGGACAAGGCTTGTGGCAGGAAGCCGGCCCTGGGAACTGAAAGTCACCGCACGGCTGGCAGTTCCACAGTTGCAGGCACCAATGTTGCAGCCACAAGCTCCCCAAGAATCCACTGGCATTCCCAGGGAGAATGTTCAAGGCTCCCAGGAACCTGCCAGGGGCACCAAAAGGCATGCGCCATCATGGTCTGGGGCGTAGATCATGGCCCTCCTCAAGGTGTGGGGTGAGGAGAAGTCCCTGCAGGATCTCCACTCCAGATGGTGCAATGCCGACATCTATGGCTGGATGGCCAAGGCCCTGGCTATGAAGGGCCACCACCCCAGGAGTCTTGAGCAGGTACGAAGCCAGGTGAAGGAACTCTGGCAGGGCTACGCCAGGCCAGGGAGTGCAGCTCTTGCTCTGGGGAAGAACGCCACTCCTGCCTCTACTTCAGTGAGCTGCACCACATCATGGGGTCCAGGGCAGCCCCTTCCCCACCCCTAGTCATGGACTCAGGGCTGGAGACACCCATTGTCACTTGCCCAGGGGTCCCAGAGGACGAGGAGTAGGAGGACACCAAGCTGGAGGAGGAGGAAGAGACAACCAGCACCGTCATCCTCAGCCTGGAGCTGGTACCCCAGGACCTGGATGTCTCCCAGGCATCCTGCGAGGTTGGGGAGGGATCATCAGGTGAGTGCTCTTAATTTTTCACACACACAGGGTAGGGGAGGCGGGCACTGAAGGAACGGGACGCGATTGTCACCCAGCCTTCTCAGCCTGGCCCTCATGCTGCTTATTCGAAGAGAAGCTTGCAGTCTAGATAAACCATATATGGAGAGGAGAAACACTAAGTAGATAGCTACTTAGTGAGAATGGGAGAAACAGTCCAAAATCACCACGTACCACATCTTTTCAGGAAGCACCAGTCAAGGACTGTGAATAAGAATACATGCAATTTTAGGATGAAATGCTGCCATTCATTACGCAAAGGCATAATGTCTTCAGAGGTCTCACATTGGTTCAACTGAAGGCAGAGTTTAGACCATAAAGACAGAGAGATAATATCCAGCAACTAAATAGGGCAGAAGAATCTAGAGAAGTCACTGAAAAACCCAAAACCCTTCAGAAAAAGGAAGGTGAGCAGATAAAGAGATATGGGTAAAGAGAATTGTTGTCTCCAGAATTTTTGTAACCCAGCAATAGGTTCCTCCAGAGAATTCCCTTCATGTTTAACATGGGTCTTCCACACAATTCCATGGGACTGTAAATCAAGCTTCCAGGTCTGAGGAGCCAGAAAAAGTAACCTCAGCTCTAGTTGGATGGACTCAAATGGTTCTGCTGAATGTATCTGAGGAATAATGCTCTTCAGCAGACAGGTGGAAATTGCCTGCAAGATGATTGGCTGCAGTTGATATTGTCAGTTTGTTTATATCATAGCTTCCAAGTACAAAACATGTAAAGCTTGCACTTGGCTGACAGACAGGTATGCTTCACAGAAGTGGCATCAGAATACAAATAAATTGGATACCACTTAGAGACCTGAAAAGCCATTGAATAGCAGTGAGATGAAAAGCAAGCCCCACTGAAAGTGACAGCAATATTTTTTTCCCCGAGCAGAAAAAATGTAAAGGAAGAAGATGAGAGGGTTCTTTCATGGCATAAAGAAAAAAGACCAAGCACCATATTGCTTCAGGTAATTCAAGTAAATATTTCACAATAAAGGTACATTAAACTGCACTGCAGTTGGAATCCAGTGATAGTGTTGTCACAATACAATATGGAACATGTAAACTTATGAGAAAATGCTATGAATTTCAGCATCTGCAGCTTTTTATTCAGCTCTGCTTGCCGTTTTGCCATACAGCACAATGAAGATAAACATTTGAGTTGAAAGTGCTATAGAAAATATTTCACTTTTTATAATTGTACTTTGTCTAATGTTTCTAAATGCCTCTTCTAATGAAACAATAGACCCTGATATGTTGCTGTATTAAAAAAACCCATGACATTAGCTGTATATCAAACTTTAGAATGCTGGCATTCCCCACAGAAAGACTCACACAGCTGAAATATTTTTACAAAAATGTATACTATTTAGCCAATCAGGCATGTCTTGTTCATTTTTCAAGATATTATAGCATATTAATTCTCAAAATAAAGGTGTAGCCACTAGATTTTCAGGCAGATGAGTTTCCAGTTGTTGACATAAATGATACGGTTGCTAAAACAAACTGAAACAAATACAGATGATTCTAGGGAAGAATATAAAATTGTTTTTTTTTTAAAACACATTATCACGCTACAATCATTTTTCTTCCTTCTACACTAAAGATAGTTTTTAATTGGTTATCAATAAAAATGAAAAACTTCACACTGCACTCTGAGTCTATTTCCAGTTCCCATCAATGCCAGCATAAAACCTCCTACTAGCTTCAATGGGAGTCGGAGCAGGCAGTTAGATGGCACCCTGTCTTCAAGTCAGATCTCTGAAAGTGTGTAAACTCCCACTGACTTCACTGGGGCTAGGATTTCCCCCCCATGTATGTGATATAGAGGAGTTTATCTCCCATGACTTTAAAAAATAATTTTCAACTAACATTTCCTAACTCTTTCATGTGTTTCTTTGTGTTCCATCAAGACTCTGGTAGGAGGCTGTTTTTTCTCATTATAATGAAATGCTTTGGGCACAGAGGACAGCCATGCTGAGAACCATATAAAAAGCAAAATAAGACAGAATGTGGGAACAGAGGGGAAAGGAAAGTATGTAGGTCAGCAAAACAGCATTTGTTTATCAAAGATTGATTTAACCTGTCCCACTGGTTGCTCTGTATATACATGTTTGTACTAACAGAAATGGTTGGAGAAAGTGGGCATGTGATAGGAATCTAGATGTAGGGGAAATAAGGTTTTAGAATGAGGTTTTCTAGCACTTTCTGATACCTACTGGGCTCACCAGAAAATTAAAAAGCACATAATAATAACAATAATAATAAACATTTGGTTTTAGTGTATGTTTAGGGGAGAAAATGAAAAATTCTCCCTGTTCTGAGGACCCTGCAAATTAGATTAGAACTCTACAAAGTGATTCATTATTTCCCCCCACCCCTTAAAATCATGCTGAGAAATACAGAGAGATTTTCTTAAGAATGTGTATTTTCATAAATTCCTAACTGTCCTTGTATTTGCTAAGAGGTGCCAGAATGCTGAAATTCATCCTCAAAAGCTTTACGGTTGAGAATGTTGACATCTGGAACAAATTCTATCACTACCTCCCCCTAAACTTCAAAGTTTATGAAGGTCTTTAAAAAATAATAAAAAAATCTGTGGAATTTCTATGGAGGCACAGGATGTATATTTTATTCTCTCTTCTGTTTGGCCCTTCTGTATACTGTACCAGCAGGTAGGCACATGGGAGAGTCATGTAGAAATATTTATTAGGTTAGTAAAGTGGATGGCTTCCTGTGAACCCAAGTTTTATAGGCCTACAAAGCCCCACAAGCTGGTTAATGGGAGGTTTAACTCTTTGTAGCCGATAGCAATGGGAGCTGTGCGGAATGTTCAACCTGATCCAGAGAAGCACTGAAAACTTGCTGTGGGTTGGGTCTGGCCCATGCAAATCAGCACCCGTTGCTTAGAACCCTTTGGGCAGCTGCAAATCTGTAAATGAAACTGGGTTTTTGTTTTTTAAACTCCACCTCGAGCTCCATGAACATTCAAGCAAAATTAGGTCAATAGTGCAATATATTTCCCCTGAATATTTGTTTGAACTTTTAAATGATTTTACTTGTCCCTTTTGCTTTTACTTTCTGTGCACATTTATGCAATCGGATTTTGCTGGTGCTAATTTCAAAGTCATAGACATGAACATTCATGAAGACTACTACAGCTGGAACAGGGACTCTAGTCGAGATGCAAAAGACACACACCAACAACCACTACTCTCACTTTTCTTTCCACACATCAGTTTTTGCTCTACTATATCATTAAAAATAACAGGGGCATCTGAAATAATAGTTTTTTTATCTCTAGCTACAAGCACCATTCTTATGTGTTTGACTTTGCCTATGGTACAGTGGCAGCAGAAAAATTTCAGAACATAGCCTGCAGTCCTTTGAAATGAATGAGGGAAATTCATTTACACCTCTCTTAGGGTATGTCTAGACTACATGCCTCTTTTGCCAGAGGCATGTAAATTAGACATACCGAAATAGTCAATGAAGCAGGGATTTAAATATCCCCCACTTCATTAAAATAAAAATGGCCACCGCGTTGTGCTGGCTCAGATGTTTGTTGGCACAAACCGGCAGTCAAGACGGGGATCGGTCGGCAAGGAAAGCCTTTGCTGACCGATCCTGTCAACCTCGTTGCATGAGGCATAAGGGATCGGTCAGGAAAGGCTTTTGTTGCCGACCGATCCCCATCTTGACTGCCGGTTTGTGCCGACAAACAGCTGAGCTGGCACAACGCGGCAGTCATTTTTATTCTAATGAAGCGGGGGATATTTAAATCCCCACTTCATTGACTATGTCGGTATGTCTAATTTACATGCCTATGGCGACAGAGGCATGTAGTGGAGACATACCGTTGGTGTCACTGCTTCAGGACCTAGTCTTGCAAATGTGCACTCAAGGGAGAAATCCATGGGGGTGTGTCTCGACTACAGGGTTTTTAAAAAAAAAGTAGCCTTTTTTCGAAAAAACTTCACCTGCATCTAGACTGCAGCCACGTTCTTTCAAAAGTAAATCGAAAGAACATGGTAGTTTTTTCGATCACGGTAAATCTCATTTTACAAAGAATAACGCCTTTTTTCGAAAGTACTCTTTCAAAAAAAGGTGCTATGGAATGCAAACTGTGCTTTTTCAAAAGAGAGCGTCTAGACTCTCTTTCGAAAAAGCGGGTCACTTTTTTGAAAAATCTGCTTGTAGTCTGGACGCTCTCTTTCGAAAGAGACTTGTAGTCTAGACGTACCCACGGAGATCAGTGTGCTTATTCACTTCAGTGAGGACCAGCTGTACTAGGCGAGGCCTTCCAGTTGTATGCCTGAGGACTCAGAAAGACAACAGCTAAGTGATTCATATTTTGAAAGATTTCTTCACAAACAGAAGCATAGGAGACAACATTAATATGAAAATAAGAGCTCTTGAGACTTAAAATCCATGCACCATGAAATCTGCACACACTTTTCTATTATATCTGGTTAAGGTATATCTCATGTACCATGAAAATATCTCATGTACCATGAAAATATACCATGAATAAAAAGGTAGTTCCAGGCAAAACGTGTATCTCAAAAGAAAAATAAAGACACTGTAGTTTTGTGTGTGTGTGTGTCTGTGTGTGTGTGCACATTCATTGTTACTAGTAGGAAATGATCAATTTCTTCTGCCCTTAAAGAAGAACAAATACAGATAATTTAAACTCTGACTGCCTAGAGGAGCTAGGAAAGTGCAATTAGGCCTAGGTGTCATTTCAGGTTTGATGAATAACCACACTGAAACATAATGCAAAAGAAAACATTATTAAACACCCTCTTGTCCTCACGCACTGGTAGAACATGGGGAAATGGCTCAGTTAAGTACCTGTGCCAGAGAATGCATATTAACTACTTCTAAAATTATACACAGTTCCTCTCTGCAAAATTAATCTCTAGTTCTCTAAAGTGAGACCTTTACTTCTTCCTACACTCTTATTAATTGCATGGCACTTCACAAGCTCTTGTTGAACTGAAGCTGGTGAATTAGGCCACTAAAAGGTCACTTTCTTTCCTTAGTACTTGCAGGCTAATTAACTAGAAACCCAAACAGTTGCTTGTGTTTGGAGACACAGTATCAAAAGTGGAAATAAGGTGAAACTAGGTGTTCTAGGTTAGGGCTGAGGCACATAAGGCTTCATGTCCTACTTTATGAGCTCCCTCAGCAAGTGACATTATGCCTTCCCTTTCATGAATGTTCAAAAAGTCCAGAGAGATGTTACCATGTGAGGAGAACAGATATGGTGTCAACAACAATGACGGGCAGGAATCTGTCCAGATCACTGAATAATAGATTGTAGGAAAATGGGATACAATTTATAGGGTCTTCCTCCTGCAGTGTCTCCATCCAATAATCTGAATAAAAACCAAAGTCTGCTGCACCATTGAAAGGTACTTGCCACTGCTTTGGGAATTTAAAACCCTGAGGGCTTAGCTGCAGGGCTTTCTGTGGCAATTACATTATATGCTTTGTCTAGGACTTCACTGGGAGTTTTGTCCATGTGAGAGCTGTGGTATTTGAGTCTGCTCTCTTTCTACAATTAACACTGTGTGTATCAGCACAGGGTTGAGATTTTCCTGTAAAATTCACTGTGTTTTGTGTCAGGGTCAGGTTAAATAGTTAGGGTCATAAAATACAGGAGCCAATGGGCCAGAGCTGTCTCTTGCACAAGGCGGCAAAATTCCAGAAAAGCCAGTTGTATTTGACTCTGAAACAGCCCAGTCTGGGAAGGAAGGGTCTCTGCACATGTAGGTGGAATTTTAACATTTTGTTGGTGAATTTTATTGCAAAACACTTAAGAGTAAAAATTTAACTAACACCCTCCTCCGTTAAGGGCACAGCACAAATACAACAGGGCTTCCCTCAGCCAAAAGGAAAAAAAAGGCACATGGGCATAGTTTGCTTCAGCTAAACCCAAACAAAGACCTAACATTGTTGCTTTAGTTCAGCTATGCCCCAGACAGGAAGCAGAAAATCCCTTTGATTAGCCTCTAACCTATTTCCTGCTTCTTGGAAAGCTGGAAAGTCTGCCAACCCCTTCTCTCTCTTATGGAATTGGGCAGGGGGAAATGAATTACTGGTCCACAGCTGGCTCATTGATAGCACCCTCAACCAGCTGCATCTGTGATCCTTTATGTAGTCAGAGGGAGAAAATAAGTCCTTTTCAGCTAGCCTCTAAACAGAGTCTGTACAGCCTGTCACAAGACCTGTTGGTGCGAGACAAAATGACATTAGTTCAAAATATGTGGTTCAGATAACATGACTTATCTAGATGGTACATATGGAATGGAAATAATTGTTTATTTAATTAAGATTAGAAAGTGCTTTAAAATCCTCTATATATGTGCAACATTGATGTATGAATCCCTTCAGATCACTAGTGGTGTTTCCCTGGCACATTGCATGGTTAAGGATGAGCATGGTAAAGATATTCCTAGAACTATCAGATTTTCCTAATACCAGGTATCCTGCTTGTTGTAGGTATTGCAATGGGGGGCTTTCAAATATATGCCTGAGACAGCAACTATGTGGATATTTTTATGCATGCATCTATGATACTAGAATCGTGCTCCAGAAGCCAAACACTGAAACTTTGGAAATGGGCTGATTTATACAGGTAGTAGCTAATCTGTGTTTGTGGAATGGACTAAACCAAAACTTGGAGCTCAACCCTTTATGGAAGGGATTCAAAATCCAGAGCTAGAACAAAATTTTGTGGCTCAGGTCCATCTCTATTTAATAGTCAAAAAAAGTGGCGTGTTTATACAAACGTTAAAGACTTTGAAAGAATATATTCTTCTTATACTAAACTAAATCACAAAGGGCTCTTTCAAATGAAGAAATACTAAAGGAATAATCTTAGTGACATGATGAAATCACAGTGCATTGACCGGCATCAAGCCTAGGCTGATTGATGTTTGTATATCCACAGCGATTGTTTATTGGAGCAGGAACATGGGACCTGCCATACTGGAGTTTACCAGTGATCCATTTAGTCTGGTAATTTGACTCTGATGTGGCCAATACTGAAGGCTTCAAAGGAAACTGGAATGCTTCAGCATCTGATCCATCACAGTCTTACACCATGTATAGTGGTTTATCTCAGTGCAAAGAAAGTGTAAAATGTTGCTAAATTAGAATGGTACATTTTACAATTACTTTACACTCCCTATGCATTCGTGCAGAGAGCTACATAAGGTGCAAGATAGAGGAGAATTAGTCTCTTATATTGCATCATACTGTATATTGCTTTACCACCACAGCCAATCTCTTCCTGACCCCTCAAAAGTGATCAGCTTGTGCTCTGAAGCCTAAGGATTGATAGGCCTTGTAACTTTATCCAAGACAAGACAGAAGAATATATCTTTTCAGCTAGTACATTTTCTATGTAGCAAACCAAATTAGATTTCACAAAATAATGGGCTCTTTTAAACCAAAATCTGCTAGTAGAAGAGACAAGTAGTAAGATTTTTTTTTGTTGCATAACTACGTTATGCATTTAATAGATTGTGAGCTCCCTGACATTCACCCCTTAGGCTTATATGCCTGTGAATGAGATTGCTGCTACTGCTGTCAATGGATTCACCATATCTGTCTCCTATGTACTGCAGTCACTTTTAATTGGTGAATAGGAATGACAGCTTAGAAGCAGTGGAAGAGTTTGACATTGATGTTATATTAAAATAAACAAAACAAAAGCAGTCCCCTGACCCCCAAATATCAAGAATTTTTGGGAACTGGGGCATATGTAAAATTAGAGTGCAATACTGCTGTTAGGGCCATTGCAGGAAAGCATTTGTATTTTAAATAAAAGAATGCTGCATATCTGAAACAATACTCAGAAATGGGGATCTTGGTGGCATGACAGAGATTTTTTTCCTCTTGGAGGAAAATAATTTTGAAATGCATCAGGTACACATTTAAATTTAAAGTGTTAAATACTTTATAGGAAAATGAGCAGGAACAAACATGGTAAGAATTTTCCCAGTGTATTTTCTTGCTAAGACACCTGCCTTGCTCCTTCATTGCAAAGGTTTTGGCTCACCTGATGATCCATGTTTAGTGACTCTTTATGCCTCAACTTCTTTAACCCACAGATCCCGTCCTCCTTATAAGGGTTCAGGCAGTCATTTGTGTTTGTCCTTTCAAGCAAGGGCGTTCCACATCCCAGGATAGTGTTGTGCAACATACACAACATCAGGAGTATCCACTAAACTATTAGTGTTTCTACTATAACTAGCCAATTAGCCCGTCATAAGACGGGATTTTCAGGTCTCTCCTCCACGTCGGTCTTCTCTCCTGAGCCTCTGGTCTCTCGCTCTGTGTCTCTCTCTCTCCTCCTCCTACTGCCTCCCCTCCCCTCTCTCTCTCAGCTCTCCTCCGCCTCCTGCCTCTCTCTCTGTCTCTCTCTTTCTCTTCTCCTCCCCCTCCTGCCTCTCACTCAGGGGACTGCAGAGCCCAAACGGCCACTTGTGCCACTTTGCTCCCCCGCGGCGGCCCGGCTGAGCGGCGCAGAAGTCAGCTGAGCGCCACGGCGGGAGGCGAAGCACGTGACTCAGGCAACAGCGCCGCCCAAAGGGAACAGCAAGGGAGGCAAGAGCGCCACCCAGAGGGAACAGCCAGGGAGGCAAGAGCACCGCCCAGAGGGAACAGCCAGCATTTCAGCGTTACAGAGTCACAGACATTGGGCTACTATATATATGATAAGACTCCAGTTTCTAAAAATACTACGGAAGATGTACTGTAATATCTGAATCTCATTTGGAGAAGGCAAAGTGCCACCTGTACAACTATCAGCTGGATGTGAGGCCACTGTTGTACTTTCGCTGTGCCCTAGTCTGAGGACTCATTATACAGATCAGGAGCCAGGATCTCAATGGGATAGTCTTTAAAACCTAAGCAAGAGGTAAGCTATTAGTACTGGCCTTGTTCTGACTCCACTTATTCCTGAGTGAATCAGGAGTAATTCCACTGAAGTCCATGGAGTTCAATTGATATATGAGTTGTGTGTGATCAGAATCAGGCCCTACCCAGCTTTTTTTTTTAACCACTATCATGTCTGTAATTGCACTTGAGTCAGTCTGAATAGTGTGCATAATATTACAGAGCTCTTCCTATTCATCCAGGATGACTGATTAAGTGGCTCTACTTTCAAACAGCGCAGATTGGGATGACATATAAGAGTAATGGCAGGATCCAGAAAATCTGGTCACAAAGAACTGTAATTGAGTCTCTGTCTCTCTCTCTCTCTCTCTCTCTCTCACACACACACACACATTTCATTGAATAAGTGGGCCTCCTATAGCTATAGGTAGCATAATGCATCCTGGAAGCCCTGAAAGGTATATATGTTTACTATAACTATCATTGAAAGGAAGGACCCTGACTCATAGACTGCCTATGGGATTGGTAAGGTGTCTACTTCTGAGGGAAAGTTGTAGCCCTCCTCACAGTATTGAATAAATCATCGAAGCAATATGGGCAGATTGACAATGGAGTCCCCAGTAATCCTGTGGAAGGATCTGGTGGTACATAAGCCCTGGGTAGAGGTTGTCTGGATGGGGACTGGTAGGACATTGCTTCTGTATGAAGCTCTCTCAAGGTTCATTACTGGTGCTATGATGACCTCTGATTGAACCTACAGCAGTGTTTTCCCCAGGAATTGAAATTGGGGTGTGTGTGTGTGTTTGAATTTACAGGGGGGAATGTCAGGGCCGATGAGGGGTGAGACCCTGAGGGTGAAGGTGGGCTGTATGGCACCACAGTAAAAACTGAAAAATGTTTCATGATCATTTTATTAGATTTAACTCATGTTTTAAAATCACACAAATTAAAGTTGTCTACTCAAGCCTTCTATGAAGCACTACATCTACATCCTTCTTGGTTTCTTGTTATAATTTTGCACAACTCTGTTAATGAACTTCTCGAATGCTATGCGTTCATTTTCGGTGTCTTCTCGTGTGTCCAGTACTTCCATTCCTTCAATTGATATGCTCATTAGTTCATTCACATGATCAGGCAGAAGGTGACTTCTTTCAGAACACAAAATTCTGTTCAATGATGAAAAAGAACGCTCAACTGTAGCTGTTGTGACTGGGAGTAGCAAGAGATGAATTCCTACTTCTTTCATCCCAGGAAACATAGCACAAAGATCTGGTCGAGCCACTAGTGATGATAAAAAGAAGCTGAAGTCAAATCTTCATTCATTCGTCATATGATATTCCACTCTGTGTTCAAATACTCTATTCTGTCCTGAGCACATGGCAGCCCCATTGCTGGTAGTGCCTCACTCCACTCAACTGTTGGTGTTGTATAGTACAGGCATCTGTAAAAGCTACGTATAGTTTGAGAAGAATCTAGAAGTCACTGCTGTAGATTTTTAAGAATCAGGTCTGTATACTTTTTCAGTTGTCTTAACAAACACTTCTTGTCCTCTTCACTTAAGGATTCAATATAAATGCCTTCATTAGTCAACTTCTGGACTGAAATCTTTGCTTCTTCAAGTACTTTTTCAATGGATAGCTCTCTGATTGATCCAAATGTAGCTTCTGTTGCTGGACAAAGATCTATTACTGTTGTAGCAGATGTCTGGATGGCATTGTTTAATGACCCAAGTGGTTTCTACAGTAGATTTACGAGAGAGAGAATGGCAACAGTCTTCTCTGAACGTAGTAGCAAAAGTAATCCACCAGCCTCACTACTTAGATCCATCCCATCTTGGTAGATACTTTCCAAAGCCAGTAATAACGGCTGGAGTAATTTTAAGACAACAGCCAAGGATCGCTCATGAGAAAGCCAGCGGGTTTTCCCAGGTTGGACTAATTTGAACTTCAGTCCCAGTGTATCTTCTATATTTTCCAAGATATTCAGTCTTTTTGGACTCTTGCTGAAAAAAGAATGTAATGAAGACATTAAATTTATAGCTTTTTAAATGTCTTTTGAAGATTCTGCAGCTTGTACTAGTGCTAGTTGGAGTAGATGGCCTCTGCAGTGTATATAGGAGAGATTAGGGTTACACTTTTCTCTGAGCAAAGCTTGTACTCCACCATGTCTTCCAGAGAAGCTTGCAGCTCCATCAAATGTGCAAGCAACCGTCTGTTTGGGGTCCAGTTGACAAGCATTCAACTCTTCTAAGATGTGGGTTGTCACAGATGCAGCCGATGTGTTTTCTATAACTTGAATAGCTAGAAATGCATCTACTGGCCTACCATTGACATGAAGATAATGTACACAATGATTTAATACTTGATGCCCATTTGCATCAGTGCATTCATCAGCCATGTATGCACATTTTTTGAATGTGGTGAGAGAGTTCTTCACTTTTTCAACTGTTGAGTCTTTCACTGTTGCACCGCATGCTTCTAGCCAGTCAGTTGATAGTGAGCATTTGCTGGTCTTGTTTGGAACCAGTGTTCAACTTCAGGATGAACAAGTGACAATGCACTTAACATTGGCCTCCAGCTTCTAGTGTGTGGTATCTCTTGCTTAAATAGAAAGTATGATGCCACAGCCATGTTTGTTCGCATGAACTGTGTTGTGTCTCTAGCATTCTTAACAGCCTCATTAAGTACTTCTAAAATTGGCTTTGAAAGTGGGCTTATAAGGCTTTCCACATGTTAATGCAGTCCAGAGGCCAAGTGTTTTGCTGCCTTTTCACGTAGTTTGTCAGCATTGGCTTTGCTGATCGGACTGACGAACCAAGCTCCTCCACTTTTACCAGTTATAGCATTGGAAAGCTTTCCTTCTTCGAAAGCTTTTTTGCAAGAGGTGCACCATTTTTTGTAACTTCAGTAAATGGGAATACTTTGATTGACAAACATCGGGAACTGCCTTTAGGTTTTGGAGACACTGTTTCTTCAGTAGGTAGCTGTTGGCTGTAGATACACCACTTAACCCTTCAGATGACATGTTGATATATTCTTGGTTCCTGATGTGTTCTTCACCTTGGTTAGTTTTTGAGGCCTTTGAGTGGAAAAATTGTTGTATTGTTTTTTGTCTTTTCATTTTCACTTTGACCTGCAACGTATAAAAGAGATATGAATAAATTAAATGTTTTGTTAGGATAATGCAAATTTAACATAAAGATAATGCAAAATACACCAAAACACATAACAGAAAATATCATATTGCCTCTATATAAATCCATGGTACGTGCACACCTTGAATACTGTGTGCAGATCTGGTCACCCCATCCCAGAAAAGATATATTGGAACTGGAAAAGGTACAGTGATGGACAGCTAAAATGATTAGGGGTATGAAACAGGAGGAGAGATTAAAATGACTGGGAATTTTCAGCTTAGAAAAGAGATGACTAGGGGGAGATTGTGATAGGGGGGTCTATAAAATCTTGACTGGTGTGAAGAAAGTGAATAAGGAAATGTTATTTAATCCTTTACATAACATAAGAACTAGCAGTCACCCAATGAAATTAATAGGCAGCCTGTTTTAAAAAAACAAAAGGAAGTACTTCTTCACACAACATAAAGTCAACCCGTGGAACTCTTTGCCAGGGGATGCTGTGAAGACCAAAACTATAACAGGATTAAAAAAAAGAACTAGATAAATTCCTGGAGAATAGGTCCATCAGTGGCTATTAGCCAGGATGGGGAGGGATGCAATACCATGCTCTGTGTGTCCCTAGCCTGTTGCCAGAAGCTGGGATGGATTACTTGCTTACCTGTTCTGTTCAGTCCCTCTGAAGCACCTGGCCTTGACCACTGTTGGAAGACAGGATACCAGGCTATATGGACCACTGGTCTGACCCAGTATGACCATTCTTATTTAAAAATTAATTATAATAATAAAAATATTTAGTACAGAAACTCCCCAACATAATGACCTCTCAAGATAGCAACGATGTGAGATAACAACCTTGGCAAATAATGCATTTTAAAAATCTTGGCCTACTAGGAAACACATTTATATAAGTTTCCATTCCCAGTCACAAATCTAGCATTCTGGAGCAAAGTCACTAAAATATAGTCCAACAAACAAATGTTTATTTAACATGCCCCTCATTTTTCCCTCCACCTCACCCCACTCACCAGTGTTGTCCTTGCTCAGTGGAGACTCAGAGTTCAGAGATACTTTCATGTGAGTATACCTCCCAGGTGGGAGGCAAGAAGGCACCTTGCTTGTTCCTCCAGCTGCTCACTGTTCGCTCTGGCCACTGTTGTTCTTTGTACCACCATTCACACCATCGCTCTATTGCCAATGGCCCTGCGCCGTCACCTTCTGCTGCCACCTGCCGCTGTGACCTCTGCGAGTTGGTCTCTTGAGGTTCCACCCAGCTCTCAGTGATTTCGGCTGGGCTCTCAGTGGGGGAACCTCACTGCTAGTGCAATCTGAGCTGTCTCTTACACAAAAACACTGTCCCCACAGGAACACTGTCCCCACAGCAGGACTAAGCACTTAGACCTGATTATCAGTGATTTCAGCTGTAGTGGTCACTTAACAAAACAAAAGAGTATATATGGAGCCTAATCAGCTTTGTCTTTAAACAGTGGAGAGGGGCAGGTCAAACAGTACTTGTAACTCAGACAGACCAGCAAGCAAAACACCTGTCCCCACCCTCTCTCTTGATGCCCTCAATCAGTACAGGTTAAGTACAGTTCTACTGCCCTTTACTCATACAATAAGAACAACAACATTTCATTCCCCCCCCACCCCGCATTCAAGTGATTTGTAACCCAACCCCAGCCAAAATCTATCACTTGGGCAACACAGCTCTGTTTGTTGGATACCTAGGTAGATTAGGTATGAATGTAAATACAATCTGGGCCTGAAACCTTTCCCCCCAACCCCCAGCTCATCGCTAGCTGTCAGGGAGAACTCGTTTTGACTTTGCTTACAAATCATAATTTGAAATTATTAGGTTGGCCAACACCACCAAAATGAATGCACTGGCATTGTCATAAAAAACAACAGCTGTATAAGGAAGCTAGTCTATGTTCATACTTTTCAAATCTATTATACTTTTTCAGATACACATATCTTATCATACACTGTATATGCTTTTAAAGTGTGTATTAATGTTTCAATTTCAATTCAAATTTCCAAACAATCACTAAATTGGCATGTAACTAGTTCACAAAAAGGGGGGGGGGAGTGTTGGGGGAAATTCAGGGGGGGGTATACACTGCCTACATTGCTGAACCATCTCATCTCCCTAGGTCAAGGAAGGTTCTTCTTGACTCAGAACCCTGTGGAGGGTGGGTCATTCTCTCTCTTAGCCAAACAAAACTATGACCATGTAGCTTATGTTCACTGTCTGTGCTATGTGCTTACTTTTGCATTTCACTCATTTTAGGCAATGAAAATAAGCTAATAAGTTTCTTTTTAGTTTTGAGTTGGTTTCACTAGCACTAAAAGCAAATTCTGAAGGGGAAAGTTTAAATCCCAAAAGACCTATAGTCATTTAAATAACATAATCACTAAAACATTTCTAGAGCCACTTTTATTTATTTATTTCCTTAAACTCATTAAGGAAATGCAAAGGGACCATTTGGGGGCATATGGTCCCTTTGCATTTCCTTAATGATTGTATTTTGTCTTGTTTCCTGTCCTAAATCTCACTTTATTTTCCTGATTGAAAAGCTGTTTGCAGAAAACGGCAACCAGATTGTCACTAATGTTCTACCTTGCAGAACTTTAACAATCACATTCAATTCCCATATGAAACCTGAAATAAAAACTCTAAATTTTCATGTAAAAGTTTCTTATGATAATTTGTTCCAACACAGAAGTGAGCTAGACAAGTCTACGCAAATTTTAATTTGCTGAAAGCAGAGTAAGGGTTTGATCCTCAGAGGTGCTGAGCACTTGCAGTGCCAACTGAACTCCATTGACTGCATTGGGAGTTTTGCCTCAGTAAAGCTGACAGTTATTGACACCCGATTTACAACTGGAATAAAAGGGCTTTAATTCTGCAAGAGGCTGAACATTCTGACCTAGAGCCAACAAAATGTGTAACTAATTGGGCCCCAATTCAGAAAAGCATCTCTCTTCAGGAAGGGTGCTTAAATATATGGTGGACTCTAAGCAGATGTTTAAGTTCCATGAAAGTTCAAGTTAAGCTTGTGATTAATTATGTTCTTCCCACGGGGATGTATGGAAGCACATGTCTAAATGCTTTCTTGGATTGGGACCTGAAATGCAATGTGCTCATTCACATATGTAAGGCTATGCACATGTTTAAAGTACTTTGCTAAACTGAGGTCAAATTTGTTCAGTATCTTGCAGGAGTGAATCCTGACTGCAGACTGAGGAATCTGAGGTAAGAAAGTGTTATCTATATTAAAGACATGAATAATTAGATTAGACTCCATCCTTTGTTACTTTTTATTTTGTCCATCACTGTGTCATATTTTAAAGGCCAAGTATTGTAGCACATGGGACTTGGCAGGTTGAGGCCTCATGGAGAGAGAACTAGTCAAAATCTAAATAGGTCGGAAAGGTAATTTCCACTGACATTTATTATGGCTTTTCTTGAATAAGGGCGAAGGCTCAGATGCAATTCTTCTTGTCTTTCGAGGAGCTGAAGGGAAGAAGAGATGTGCGTCAGCAGCCCCTCTGTGTGTGGGCTTGAAGCAGAGAAGTTCTGAGATACAGGTTGGCCAGTCCAAAATTACCATTGCTAGGAGCTGCAAGGAACAGTGCTTCAGACCTGAGTTGTTCCAGGCTCTGGATCCCGCTTCTGTGTTTGTTTTTGGCCCATACCCGTGCCATACAATGTGTGCTTCTGCTGTGTAGCTCCTTTGGGCACAAAAGAAACAAAATGTGTAAGAGGCTTGAAATGCCACAATTAGGATGAAGCAAACAGTGTAGCCCCTAAACCCTGTGCATCTCAGGGCAGGTACTAGAGGCCAGGGCTGTCTGTATGGGGGTGGTGCTGCAGGCATCATAAGCCTCCACGCCCATTTTCCTTCCCTGGCAGAACAGCTGTTGTGGGGCCATGCTGGCCACCACTCCTAGAAGTATACTCAGCTGGGGCAGGGAGGAAGGTATATTCCACAGCATGCAGGTAGCTTACTGAAAATTTAATAACTTAACAGTAAGTTATATATGGAAACCATGTGGGGTAATGCATATATCCTCCCTGGCCTGTCCTCTGTACCGATACCTACACTTAAGAGTCTGTAGGAGACGAGGGGTAATACCCTCAAAAAGGGATACCCTTCTCTTTTGGGACTCTTTTGCAGGGCTTTTACAGGGTTTCTGTCCCCTACTTTAGTGGTGTTGAGGGTGGGAGGTTGATCTGATCCTAACCTATGAGAGCTTTCACAGTTCCTCTGGTATGGAAGTCTCAAAGCACTTATTCTAATGAGGCATAACTTGATAATATGCTTGGATAAGAAATCAAACAGATGAGATGTTTTGATCCAGTTAGTGGGAACCATCAGGCATTCAACAGCACTGTCAGCTTGGAAGGAATAAATAGAGGTTCTTCAAAAATGAGCAATGTTTTCTGAATTGCATATATATCATACAGTGACATTTTAATTAAAAATAACCCTTTTTATGTGAGCTGTATAGCTCTCTGGTCCAGATATTGTATAATATTGAAGTTTCACTTAGCTGTATATGGCAGCTAATTTTATGGCGTTTTCTAATTTTCCTGTTCCTTTACTATCCGTTTGGACTTATTGTTTGCTTTCAGCTAGTTTTCCCCTAAGCAGAACCTTAACGGTCCTCCTTATGAAAATGTGCTATTTCCCCCTTTAGATAAAGAGATAATCTGACAGCAGTATGCCCTATAGTTCCTTGGATTTAGACGGAATGCTGTGGACACAGAAGCCATATTACGTAGTGATCTAAGACTAATGACAAGTGTCTAAGGGTGACTGCTTTATGATCCTGACCCAGCATTGCATGTGCTTCATGTAAGTTTGGTTAATAAAAAAATAAATCAGAAGCTTCTTCTAAGAGAGAGTTCACATTAGAACTTTCAGAAATACCTCTCACAGGAGGACACAGGAAGGAAACTCCTTTGCTCTGGAGGAATTATTTATCGTTTACTTCTTTGCATTTCATCCTGCTGATCACATTTAAAAGCCAGCTTTCCACCACCTGTGTCTGAAGTAATTCTTTCCTCTTTGAAGAATCCACCTCTCTGAGCTGCTCCTGCTGATCCAGGAGAGATTTTTTAAAGGCCTGACTTCCTCCATTCTTAGAAGAATCTGTGTCAGATGCAGGCAGGAGGCAGACTTTCACATTTGCTTAGTAGAAAAGTAAAAGGGGAGCAATGCAGAAAAGCAATAACTAAACATGCTAAATCCCAAAAGTACAAAACCCAAAGCAGAGGATGCATTTTAAATGCTCCCCTATTGTTGGGTGAGGGACAAGAGCAGCATATGTGGTGCTGTATTAATGCCAGAGCTAATAAATATTGCACTGCTGTCTTTCAAGCTCCAACACTTGTTTAAAACAAAAATACAGGCAACAACAATTCTGCATCTGGTGTTCAGCGACCACCTGTTTCTTATTTAAAGGGATGTTTATTATCCAGTGCCCTGACACCCACATTAAGTTATAAAGGGTCAAATTATGTTCCATATTTCAGCAGAAACCACGTGAAGGCTCATTTGGTGGGGACACAAATACTGAATGTGATTTTGCATTGAAGACGAGCTATACTGTTAATAAAACATTGCAGCCGATATCCCTTAACATTAGTGTTATCCTGTTTTTTTCACACTTTTCCATCTTGAAATGTAAGGGTTTGTCGTATAGTTGTCTGGAATTTATAAAAATACCACAGTGAAATGATTTACGTAAATGTTAGGGACCAGATCCTCCAATGACATAAATTCATGTAGCTTAATTAAAATCCATTAGTATCAATGTAGCTTCATTGACTTCCAATAGAGCTAAACTAATTCACATTTGCTGATCTGAAATTTGCTAGATTACCAAGGAGGGTATTCCATCCTCACCCCCTATTGCTATTTTAACCCCCCAAATCTGTTGTAACTCCCAAATGCAGTGGAATTGGTATATGGGCCCAAATTAAAAACAGTAACACTGATTAATGCTACCTAAAGTCCTGTCTAAGAATAACCTACACCCTCCTTATATTTAACCCCCCATACATGCTGTAAGACAAAAGCCTGAGTGAAAACCCTGCATTGCGAAAAGATAGTGGAAGAAAAAGACAAACTCATGCACCTGTTCAAGTGGGTTGCCTGGCAGGATATTAACATAAACACATTCTCAGTGGTTTTTCATAAATATTCCCCCTCTTTCTAAATGCAAGCTGCTATTAAGCTACGACTCCTACTGTTCCCATCTCCTCTGCACTGGCTCTTCTCAGAGATGCAGCTGTGCTTGCACTAGTTTGTACAGACATCTTCCCCCTCTTTGCTAGGGCCATGTTTGGATCTAGTGTTCAAAAACTACTAAAAATGATCAAGAGTTACATGAGTGGTTTCCTTGTTTCTTTGGTTGAGCTCCCGTCTAATGAATCAAGGAGCTACTGCCTAAAGCTGATTAAAGGCTTGTGACACCAAGTCCAGTTTTCTATGACTGTTGTGGAGTTAATATAATTTCATGCATATGTTCTCTGTGAGGCACATGATGGAGAATTTTGTTTTGTGTAAACTGAGAGGCAAGCCCTGATTTCCCTTCCAGCCCCGACATTATGCGTGCATGATAGAGGAGCTTCAAGGGGCTGGGAAGGTTTATCCTAATACAAGAGCACTGTAGGATCAGTCCCCATGACTCACCTGATCCTAGCACAGGGGGCACAGTTGAGGGCAATAGGCAATGAGTATACATAGGATTCATGTAAATATACATGTATAGGGGGAGTATACATAGGATTCATCTCTAGAAGGGATTCTGAGTTCCTCTGCAGACCACAATCAACCCCAGGATTGCTCTAACTGTACTCTTGGCCAAACTGCCCCCTGTATAAAAGGTGGCATAAAGGCGGCAAATGCGATCATCTCCTGGACTCTCGGGGGCACAGCCTGGGATGTGGCCCATGTAACTTGATAAATGTAGGGCGAGGAATGGAATGTTGAAAAGCAGGAAGAGAAGACAAAAAGCCAGATTCTCAGGCAGAGTAAATCCATGCAGCTTTGTTGATTAACATTTACATTTCCTCCTTTGGGGGACTATCCGGGACCCAGGTTAGTTGTGTTAAAATCAGAAACTTGTCATAAAATACCATGAAAACTGAAAGCAAAAAAAGAAGAAAAATAAAATATTACAGTTTCCTGCTCTTCCTGGTGCCTGGTTCTTCTGTTCCTCTTGCCTCTTGAGTCTGCCACTGACCACTTGGACATACGGGAGACTGAAATAAGTGCTGGCTGTAATGAAGCCAAGTGGACACTGTGTGAATGTTCAGCATTTCTTATTTTGTTTTTTGTGTACTGCACCTTTACATTCTAGGCGGCTGCAGGGGCAGTTTCACATTAGTATTTTGGTTTGGATGCAGCATCCTACAGAGTGAAATATCTTCTCTTCTCCTGGAGAATTTATATTTATTCTTTCTTTCTTTGTTGTGCTTCCTGAATCTGAAATAAGTCATTTAGAATGACATATACATGTATTGTTCTTGAGAATAAGATACCATAACACCAAAGGTAGATTCCCAACTGTTTGAAAGAAATTACTCCAGCAAAACTGTCTCTCTTTTCCTGCTGTAGATATGAAATGAAAGGTGCTAATATTTAAGTTGTATGTATATATTTTCTTTGCATTACATTATTGCCTAAAGGCTCTACGGAGATAGCGCTAGAAACAACTTACTAAGGAACAGTCTCTGCAGGAAAGAGAAAATGATAGACTGATCAAAAAAGATAAATATATTTAGCCAAAATGGTAAAAGAAATGGACTTTTTTTTCTTTTGGTAGAAGCGTTTCATGAATTTTTTTGTTTATCATACCGGGTTGCCAGCCCTCCAGGGTTGTCTTGGAGTCTCAGGGGATTAAAGATTAATCTTTAATTAAAGATTATGTCATGCAATGCAAAGTCCAACCAAAATTGGCAACCCCACCATGACAAATTTCAGAATCTTGTTGATAATGTTGGCATAGCTGTGTTGGTCCCAAGATATGAGAGAGGCAAAGTCGGTGAGAAAATATCTCGTATTGGACCAATTTCTGTTGGTGGAAGAAACAAACTATTGAGCTTCACAGAACTCATCAGGTCAGGAAAAGGTAACCAGAGAGTCATAGCTAAATATAAACTGGGACAGATTGCTAAGCATAAGGTGTTAACACATGTTGTAAGGAATCATTTAAAGGAGGTGGGCAATTAACTCCTCTGCAGTCATAGGACAAAGTAGGGTTAGTAGATAACAAATTGTTATAATGAACCATAAGACAGTGTCTCTGTTCAGACCATGATTTTTAGCTTCTAGCAGAATGTCCTCAAGCTCATCCTTTGAAGCCTTGTGGACAGGGAACAAATGCTTTGTGAAAAGTGCTCGTAGGTGATTGGCTGTTTTTGTCTTCTATTGTTTTCCTGTGTGTAAAATTGTCTGAGGCAGCCCATGGCATTTCGCTAAGACCCCCCATTCCCATTCTAAAGTCTGGAGTAGGCCTATAAACCAAACAGAAATATAGTTAGTATGAGTGGAGGGACCTTGGAACAGGCATGGTTGCCCTAGTAACCACATTCCAAGGGGCCGCACCAACTCAGATAAGACGCAGACTGGTACCGAACAACTCTGCTAATTTTGTAAGTGAAATATGCTCTCACTGTTGCTTTAATCCTAGATAATGGGCCCATGAACCCATGAATCGTGCCAGTGCGAGGCACCACCGTCTCCTTGATAGATGCATTATAACTCAATTGGACACAAGTTGCCATTAAATTGTCGGCTTTGTTTATGTTGGCTTATTTAGCTTGTTAAGGAAAAACCATCTGTACTAGAGATAAGGTATTTTACTGATGATGGGCGGAGTTGTTATGTAACCTTTCCTAGCTTATTGGCTTACGTACTCATTTCGTCTTGCTGCTAGAACCTATCCAATTGTTTCCTCTCTGGCCATCAGCTCCCTATTTAATCTATTGTAATGTTTTGCTTAGCAGTGTTCACCAGCCTAGCCAGCTAAGTGACACTCCACCAGCTCTGTGTTTAATAAATCCTCTTGTTTGCTTGCTCCACACCCAGAGTGTGCAGACTTTATTTCCAACACTGCGTGTGTTCATATGAGAGAATAGTGATTGTTTGGCTTCACCCTCTTAGGTTTTGTTGTGCATTTGATGATTGGATGAACCACACCATGTGTGATGGCAGTCATCTGTAGGACTCATGTATCTTGAAATGTATATTGTGGAGGTATTTCTTACCATATCAGTAGAGACAGATCTGCAGGTTTTACACCTGTTGTTCTGAAAGAGTTGGGTGTTGTTTTGACTAGGTAGTCCCTGCTCTGTGGAGAACTTGCTTCTGATGATGAGATTGGTGACACTGGGAGGTTGTTTGAAGGGCAGAAGAGGGGGTTCAGGAAATATTTTTTTTCATCACGTGGCTTACAGTGACTATGGGTTGTAATTATTTAGTGATATGGCTTCCAATGTAGGATGATAGGTGAAAAACATGTGTGGTTGGAGGTTATTTTTTCCCCCCAAAACTGAAGCAGGTTCTCTTGGAGTATTTGTGTGGTTTGTTCCATGACAAGATCTACTTCATGAGTGGAGTGTTCTTGTTTGGAGATGGCAATATTAAGTGTGTTAAGGAGTATATCCTAAACTTTTTCTTCATAACCTATTTGGTGCTGAGTGCCTAACTATAGATAACAGATTCCTTGGTGTCTTTGAGGTGATTATTTGGATCTGTGGAGGCAAGAGTAGTGATCCATGGATTTCTGGTACATAGAGAGTGGGGTTCCCCAAGGCTCTGTCCTGGGACCAATCCTATTCGATTTATTTATAAATGATCTAGAGATGGGGTAAACAGTGAGGTGGCAAAATTTGCAGATGATACTAAACTGCTCAAGATACTTAAGACCAAAGCAGAGTGTGAAGAGCTTCAAAAAGATCTCACCAAACTAAGTGACTGGGCAACAAAATGGCAAATGAAATTTAATGTTGATAAATGTAAAGTAATGCACATTGGAAAAAATAATCCCAACTATACATACAATATGATGGAGACTAATTTGGTACAACTACTCAAGAGAGAGATCTTGGAGTAATTGTGGATAGTTCTCTGAAAACATCCACTCCGTGTGCAGCAGCAGTCAAAAAAGCAAATAGAATGTTAGGAATTATTTTAAAAGTGATTGAGAATAAGACAGAGAACATCTTATTCTGTCTATATAAATCCATGGTATGCCCACATCCTGAATACTGCGTACTGATGTGGTCGCCTCATCTCAAAAAAGATATATTGGCATTGGAAAAGGTTCAGAAAAGGGCAACAAAAATTATTAGAAGTTTGGAACGGGTCATATGAAGAGAGATGAAAAAGACTTAGACTTTTCAGCTAAGAAAAAAGGAGACTAAGGGGAGATATGATAGAGGTCTATCAAATCATGGCTGGTGTGGGAAAAGTGAAAAAAGAAAAGTTATTTACTTATTCCCACAATATAAGAACTAGGGGTCACCAAATGAAATTAATAGGCAGCAGGTTTAAAACAAAAAAAAAAAGGAAGTTTTTCTTCACTCAGCACACAGTCAACCTGTGGAACTCCTTGCCAGAGGATGTGGTGAAGGCTCGGACTTGTAACAGGGTTCAAAAAAGAGCTAGATAGTTTCATGGAGGTTAGGTCCATCAATGGCTATTAGCCAGGATGGGTAGGAATGATATCCTAGCCTCTGTCTGGAAAAGGGTGACAGGAGGGATCATGTGAGGATTACCTGTTGTGTTCCCACCCTCTGGGGCATCTGCTATTGGCCATTGTCAGCAGACAGGATACTAGGTTAGATGGACCTTTGGTCAGACCCAGTATGGCCATTCTTATGTTCTTATAAAAATACAAGTTTTATGTTGACATGATGCTTTTTGCTTCAGAAATATAGATTCAGGGCAAACTATGTTTGCAGCTATCCATTATTTGCATTGTATAATTGTTTCTGCAGAGGAATTGGGGGAAAGAGGGATTAAATGACTGGAACTCTTTTTGTACTGATAAAGTAGAAGCATTTTAATTAGCTTTATTTCCATTACTCAGCAGCTGATGTTTGATCTCTTGTCCCTGCTCTAGTTTTATCCTGTGCTCTGATTCAGATCTGCTCATTTATACAGATTTTTGTCAACCATTAGGAACTGCTTACCCTGATTTATGGCAGCCTTATCCCCGGTATTGTGTAAAATTCAAACTCCTCCCTTGCTTTCGTAGTCATTATCGGCCTAAGTTTGTTTTGCAAATCTTTCATTAACATTCTCTTCAGCTTTCACTGGCCCAAATTACATAAGCATTGTTTTTTTTTTTTTTAAGGACCAGTAATTAAAAAACTCTTAGGTGAATTTTTTTCAAACTTTGCAGACACATTTTTCTTTATCCTGCATGTAAACATAATTTCCCAAGGCAAAATTATGGTGGCACCCAAAGAAATTTATAATGGAAGTTGGTTACAACTTTTAAGTACAGAAAATATATCCCCCCCCATAGTGGAATTTCTATGTTGTGAATAAGCTGAGCTATCTAATCACTCTCTTTCTCTTTTTCTCCCTTACGGCACGTCCAGATTATGCTTTTTTTTGGAAGGAGATCTGCAAATTTGGCGCTAATTTTCATAACTTCTTCTGATTGCTTTTTCGAAAGTGAAAGTAGTCTGGACATGTTTTTTTCAGAAAAAAAACCCTTTTTCAAAAAACCGTGTAAACCTCCTTTTTTTAGGAAGAGCGTTTTTTTCGAAAAAGGTTTTTTTCTGAAAAAACTGTGTCCAGACTACTTTCACTTTCGAAAAACCCACTTTCGAAAAAGCTATCGGAAGAAGAAATGCAAATTAGCGCCAAATTTGCATATCTCTTTTTGAAAAAAAAACGTAGTATACACGTGCACATACAAAGACTAGGGAAGCCTCACATATGTTTTATTTTACAAATAATGGAATGCATGTCAAATCAATCAGGGTTGTCTAGTGAATAGATCCCAGACTATGAGTGCGGATCAGACCTAATGACCGACAGAACAAAGGGGACAATTGCCTGGGGCCCGATGATTTTAAGGGGCCTGGAGCTCCTGGCTGCTGCCACTGCTACTGAGGCAGTTGTGATGGTTGGAACCCTGGGTCTTTAAAATCACTGCTTGAACCCCAAGCGACATGCTCTAGCTGGTGCTAAGGGCAGGGGATGGGGTCAACAGTGATGCGGTCTGGATGGCACTGAGGATTGGCTGCCCTCAGCCCCACCCCTTCTGCCTGCAGCCCCGCCCCTCCAGGAGCTCCGAGCCACGCTGCTTGACTTTGCCCTTGGGCCTGGCAATTCTGCTGGCCCCTTTCATGTGGATACTAGGTCTGAGGTCTCTAGTGCCAATTTTGCCGTTGATCTGTGGTATGACCTGGGGTAAGTCATCTCGATTCTTGTGCTTTGCATTCCCCTTTCACTCTTTGTTTACCTTGTCTATTTCATTTGTAAGCTTTTTGGGCCAGAGACAGTCTCTTGTAATGTCTCTGTGCCATGCTTAGGGGTTCTAATCTCAGCTGGGACCTCTAAACACTACAGTAATACACATAATAATGATGATGTAAAATTACTTTATGTTATTTCCATGGATGCCAATAACTCTTTTCACACGATGGCATGATTGTTTTCTTTGTAATTAATTTGGGCCCTGACACGACAAATGCTGGGTCTCTGTGTCTTTGCAGCATGGCAGTGTGGTGAATGGAGTTCCATGCAAATGCAAGGCACTGCCTGTGCAGTACCACGTCAGTGTTAGTTGAAGGAAAGATGTGATAAGGTAAGGAGTACTAAAAAGGACAGAACAGAAACAAACAGGACAAAAGCAGAGCACCGAACAAATCTGGGCCCTTAGACTCTGGATTTCAAGACCTGAATTAAATCTGGGATTATGTAATACAAGTTTGTATAAAACACATCCAATCAACAGAGTGAAGGCAATCTTCTGGCGTGGAATCTAATAACCATCACCAACTGGGACAGATAATTTCAACCCCCAAATTAAATTGTGTTATATATATCTATTATATTGAAATCGTAAAGTCACATGCCTCTCTAATGTACAAGTCAAATTTGATTTGAATAGTGAGAAAAGTTGCACTATAATAGTCTTCACAAGTATTTTCAAGAGACTTTTAGTCTTCACCTTGTTTAGCTACTGTGTTTACATCAGGAAGTGGACAAAGACTACCATAAGATGTTTGAACTATTTTTTGTCATCAATTTATTGCACAGTTTATACAGATTCTTTATTACTTTAACACAGATGAATAATGAAATCACAGACACAACCAAACCTATTATGTTTTCATTATCTGTTCCATTAAGACTGGATGGAGATCAATGAATATAACTTAAACAACCTGTTTTCCCCTTTAGTTCATTTATAATTCTTTTTGATTTATTATTGATTTTTTTTTCTTCAGAGGAATCATCGCTTTTTGTTATGACAGGTGCCTTTTTTGGAGGGAAACATCAACAAATATTCAGCAATGGAGGAAGTTCAAGAGGCCCTTCGGTTTCCTCTCTATGAACACACAAACAGGAATCTGTCAGTTCAGCAAAGATGGGGACATTACAAGGGAAAACCTTTGATTCATTTGCTTTTGTTCTGGAAACATGTAGAAGGAAATCTTGGGAGGACATAAGGGAACATGACAAATTCACATCTTCAAGAACATATTGTAACGTAAACACAATTGAGACAGGGCCAGGAATAAGAAGGGAATTTCCTAGTATTACAAAGCACACAAATTGTTAAATGTGAGCTATATTGGTATTGTGGATATGGGTCAGATTATCTTTTGAACTTCATCTTGTACTGTTATCTACACCGGTATAGAAAGAGATGGAGCAATGTCTGACTGGGTGATATTTTGCACTTATCTTGCACTCACTTTACACTGGTATAAATGACTGCACATGGTACAGGGCAATGGTGATTCAGGCCCACTAAGTTTTAAATGTCCCGCAATGCCTCCCACCACAGACATTTACTTCTTTTGGAAATATGAGCCCCACTGTGCCAGTTTCACTGTGTTATTTCACAGAAATAACAAACCCACATTTGTATATAGACAAATATACTTTTGTGAAAGGTTTCTCACTGTAAACCTTCTCTTTCTCTCTTAGGGCATGTTTATACTTAACAAACAATTGATGCTCTGAAGGTTGATCCTCTAGCGTTCGATTTAGCTGGTCTAGTATAGACCTGTAAATTGAATGTAGAAGGCAGCCCCCATTGGTGGCTAGTACCACCTCTTCTTAAGATAAGCCGACTCTAGCTCCACATTTTGCTCCAGAATGTCTCAGGCTAAAATCCTGCCATTGAATATACAAAAGGGAAAAAAAGAAGAAAGATGTCACACAGCAGAAGGCCAATATCTGTGCATGGCTAGATGACATCATTATGTGGAAGAGTGTAATGATAGCTAGGAACTCTCAATGTGGCAGAGCATACATCATGGCTGAAGGGGTGTGAGTAGGCAGAAGAGGGTATGGTTAGTTCAATCTCACAGGTGGGGGTGCTGCTTTCTGAGTAGTCTTATTAACCTGTTGCGGTTTCTGAGAGGAGCAGCAAAAAGGATCGCGTGGTGTAGCTCACCAGTCGGACATGAGATATGTTGTTCTTTGAAGGCAGGATATTGCTTGGGAAGAGGTATATGTGGCTATGGGATGCTATTGCATTTCCACAGCCTTTTATTACACTGTTGTGAAAATATGGCACGTAATAAACATTTGTCCACTTGTTAGTATTAAGAACCACACAAATTTAGGTTTGGCCCTCAGAGAATTTTTCTATTTTTCAAACACTTTATTTTGATGATCTAAACAAATCAGGCCTGATTTAAAAACCTCAGAGAGAAAATTGCTGCAGAAACCAGTTCCATTATTCAAGGCTATCATTACAGACAGAAACATTCAAATGTGAAAGAAACAGAGGAACAATAAAATAAAGGTCAGTCTGCAGGATACAAGTTTAGTCAAAAATGTACTGTTCAAAATCAATGGTAAAAGCATTGCTTTTTTAAAAAAGGAAGAAGAGGGAAATGACAAAGAAAACAGCTCATCCAGATGAACTTGGTTTGATTTCCCTGAGAAATGTCTTTTATGCTCGCTGTCAATGCGGGGGAGACTGCTGGAAGCATTATGAGCTCTCATTTGCATTTCACAAGTTTACTGATTGACTGTCTAATAACCACACTTCAAGGAAACTAGCCTGTAAGCTTCTTGTGACGAGAGAAAGTCATTTGAAAAGGCTAGGAATGATAACAGTGCATAAATGGGGAAGAGGAGCTGTGCTTTGAGTATATTGTGAATGGGTTTGTTTTCTGGAAACAAATGTTTATAACTGCTTGTGCTTATCATTTATGAGCAATTCCTGCCACAGATGCAGTCTGTATGGATTTGTTGTAAAGAGGAATCAGGGACGCTCTGAAGTTCCTCTTTTTGCTCACATTTAAGTTATTTTGTTGGAAATACACCTTTATATTTTCCATATAAAGTTTTCCCCTGCTTCACGTTATTCATGAAGTTCAGTTGTGCTCTCAAGTTGCTCTCAGGGACAAAGGCTTGTGGGGCTTCCCTCACTATAAAAACCACTAATTATTAAGAGGTAACATTGCACAACATATTGAGCATCTCTTGACACATGTGCAACCCCATAGACCATCATTAGGGCCCCACCAAAATTCATGGTCCATTTTGGTCAATGTCATGGTTATAAGATTTTAAATGTTGTAAATGTCACAGTTTCAGCTATTTAGATCTGAAATTTCATGGCACTGTAATTTTGGGGGTCCTGGCCCAAAAGGAGTGGTGGGAGGGTCACAAGGTTGTTGTAGCGGGGAGTTATAGTGCTACTACCATTATTTCAGTGCTGCTGCTGGCAGTGGTACTACTTTCAGAGCTGAACAGCGAGAGGGAGGCAGCTGCTGGCTGTGAGCATGGTACCGTATGTGTTGTTGTGGTGCATTGTTCCTCGGTCATGAGAGAGACAAAATAGGTGAACTCTGTATATTTCAAAAGCTTGTATCTTCCACCAACAGAATTTGGTCCAATAAAAGATATAAACTCAACTACTTTGCCTCTATCATAGAAGGAATAGTCAGGCACTTAAGACTGCACTTTTCTCCTCTCTGGATAGCACTGAGGGGTGAGAGCGGACCAATATGATAAGATGAAACAGTAAGAATCACCATAGCTTAGAGTAAAGAGCTTCCATTGAGCATAGATAAATGTCAAACCTCCTACACTGCAGCCAGTTCCTCCTTCTGTTGGAGAACAAGTAAAAGTTTCTGGTAATTCCTTTGAACTGCATTCACTACAAAGGGTCTGAAAAACACAATATAAAAGCCAATAATGTAAATCAACCTGCATCCCAGCCAATCCCATAAACAACCCCACGAGCAACACAAGTTTGGGGAAGGGCAGGTTGCCATCTGTTCAGCGAGTAACATTTCAGGAAGTAGTAATCTCCTTTGCCAAACAGCACCATTCTTGAGTTCTGAGGGAAGGGATGGGACAGAAAGAAAGAGGCAGCACTACAAGCAATGGTGAAAATGGTGTTGAGGAAATGGGCAGCCACCAGGGACTTGAAGTTGCAGAAGGATGAATAATTTTGGTTGGGTGGCAAAAGGTTGGGGCTTGGGAAGGAAGAAATGGCAAATCTGTTTGGGACTCCCCACCAAATATTGATTGTCCCCGGTACTATGACCATCTCTTGGATTGTTTCCTGCCCTGAGGGTGGAGGTAAGGAAAAGTATTACACTCCCTTCTGGACCTTAGGGATTTTTTCTCCCCTTTCTGAGACATGCATAATCTATATTAGGCCAAATCATGACCCTCTTACTCCCACTGGTTATGAGATATGAGTGACTCCACCAGCTTCACTAGGAGTATGTGTGTGAAATTCTGCTTGCTATTCTGAGTAGGAGGGAGGTGGTGACAATCAAGACCATTATTAGCACTAGAGAGAATGTTGTGGGGTCAGGAAATGGTGGACATAAGAAACTACTTTAATCACTAAACAATGGGTACGTAGAGAAGGTGCAAATTGTTCTTATCAGCTTCTTGTAACTTGAACACTCTAATTCATTATTTTTCCCCTTTCCTTCCCCCTATTTATTTTTGGATCTGGACTTTTAATGCTCCATTCATCTGAAGAAGTGGGTTGTGCCCACAAAAGCTCATGATACCATCTACATGTTTTGCTAGTCTTTAAGGTGCTGCTGGACTATTCATTTTTTTAAAGTTTTCCCAGTTACAGACTGACTCAGCTACCCCTCTGAAGCTTTTGTACTTTAACCATGTCATCTTCTATAATATAAACAATTATACTGAAAGTCAAATATTTTGTCCACAGCCTGCATTTTTTAATGTGAAAGACAGTGTAAAAGAAACTGGAAACATAGTGTGCTGTATTATATTCTCATCTCCTAATGCTCCCTTGTGGCAAGATCTGGGGTTGGTGCCCTCAGCCTCTGTCTACCCCTCCTCAGGGTCTTGAATAGGGACTTCCAACTCCCTGTTTTAACAATACCCACGTTCAGGCTCAGTTAATAAGACAAACAGAAGCTTTTCAAATAAAAAATATCAAGTCCTCCAAGTACAAATCAGAAACCATGACCAACACTCCTTTCCCACACTGACCTTTAACAGTGGTCTCCCTGTGTCCTGACTAAGCAGAAGAAAACATAAAGGTGCCCCCTTTTTGGGCACCCTTTCTGAGTGCTCTTTGCCCCTGTTTCCCAGGTTCTGCAGAATTGTTTCTTGCCCTTGTGGCTTAGCACTGCCTCCTACAGCTTTTTTTTTTTTTTTCATGGTCCTTTTTCCCCCTACAATTCCCTACCTCCTTCCTCTGCAGCCTCTCCCTACTGCTCTTCCTTCCCTCACCTTAATGGCAGCCCAGCTCTTTAGAGAGAACACCTGTCCCATCAGCTGCATCTCATTAACTGACCCCATGGCTTTAAAAGAGCCAACCATTATGTTACACAGAGAAAATGTACAACAGATGGACTGAGCTGGAGTAAGTGCCGCTCTACTCAATGGTTTGAATGTAAACTCCAGATCCTGAATGGGTGAAAGTTTCAGAAATGTAAGGAAATGCAAAATGTCATAATTGGAGGTCACTGTGTGGATAATAACTCCCTACAATTCAGATAGAGAGTGTTTATCATGAATTCAAGGGATACAGAGTGTTGGGTGGGTATTCATCCTGCTCTTTCCTTTCTCTCACTGTATTTGGAAATTTGTGATTTTGAAACAAACATTCAGCCAAAGAAGCTTTCCCCCTTGGAGACATAAATCCGAAGGTAGCCTGGCTAATATCCTAGTTAGGTGGCATTGTGTCATGGTTTTGCCCAGAATATATAAAAATAAATAATTCAAGACTACAAAAGGAAAATGTTGCAATCTTTCTCTAAAACCTTAGAAAGAATTTTGGATGAATCAGAAAGGTATATGAAATTGTTGGTCATTAGCCAGTATGATAGAAATAGAACCGGCTCAGTTTCCTCCTACTGTGCATAGAGAAAATTTTTATGCGAATGTGAAGCTTCTTACTTTCCTGGCTAGTGGTTCTGATGTTTGAATATAAAGTTAAGGTTTATTTTCGATGTTCTGAAAAATTTGGGCTGTGGTATTTATAAGGCATTTTGACGTGATAGGATTATAGTGAAATTGTTACACAAATTGTAATGCTGAAATAGATATTTTTTTAAAAAAATACTGTGTGTGGGAGACATCTATAATATTATTGTCCCTTTTTCATGGTATTTTGTTGTGAAGGAATTGAAAAGTCATGTTCATCCATTAAAGTTATCTGAACTGATTTACATTATTGGTGTTTCTATAGTGTTTTGTAGTGAATGCAGTACTCTTCCTTGAAGAGAATCGCCCCTAGCATAGGTGAGATGGATGTTGGGACTCACCCATCACTGTCAGACACTCCAGGGATCAGCAGATATCGCTCTGGCTCTCCCTCCAGAATAAAAAGCAGGAGTGATTATATCCCTCTCCATAGCAGATGTGATGAAACAAAGTTGCTTCTGGTCTAAACTGTGACTTTGCTGCAAACCCTGTGTATGGGTGATGCATAGCTGTGCCACCCCAGGGGCTGCCTGAGGAAGGAATTGTGCCTCTCACAATGACACACAGAATGAAGGGTAATAATTTGCTACTGGCCTATAGCAACAACAAATTATGACAGCTCTGCAGAAGCTCATCTCTCACCCCTCACTGCCAGTTCTTTGCCCAGGGGAGAGCTGTGGCCATGTACCCTTACTTACTCATGTATGCCCACACCCATGTTCTTCTTAGTCCACATAGGGCACCAGGGAGAGTACTTACTTTTCCTTACACCCCTGCAAAGCCCTGCCCCCCGATGTTAGAGTTACTAAGTTATTCTTATATAGCCCACCCTATATTCAGTTGGCAATGGGGGACTTCCTACAGATTTTTCTCTGGCTGTCCTTTAAGAGAGACATACTCCAGATGGAGGCCTGGGTCTTCTGCTATCCCTTTCCTCTGACAGTTTTGGGATTGAAAGAGGAAAGCTTTCTTTCATGTGCCATCAGTCAAGGATTTAGGTACCAAATTAATATTAATCATGGCTATAAACAGCCATAGCTACAAAATTGTGCAGGGGTCATTTGCTCAGAAAGGGAAACTAAAATTTACAAATGTAGTGGTGTATGTGCTACATTTTCCACTGCTGCTATTTGACACCCATGTTTCCTAGGTTTTAAAAAAGAACCCACAGATACTTATACAGTTCAACTTTTGATTTGAGGCTCTAAAAATAGGTGATAGATTAGGAATATAATATAAAATGTATTTACATATTAAGTATGAGATTTTGAACAACATTCAGGGTTTGTCTTCATTAATGGGGTAACTTGATTTAAGTTATAATACTCTAGCTACATGTTTTCACTGTGCTGCGTTGATGGGAGATGCTTTCTGGTCAACTTACTATACTCTTTTTGGGGAGCTGGAGTACTGAAGTCAGTTGGAGTGTGATCTGCAATCAGTTTAGAGAGTCTTCACTAGACCTGCTAAATCAATACCTGCTCTATCAATTGTAGCAGCATTCATCTCCCTGATAGTGAAGACAAGCTCTCAGAGTTGGCTTAATTCTGCTTCTATTGAATTCAATGGTAGAACTCCCACTGATGTCACTGGTGACAAAGCTGGGCCAACTCTAAATGTTTTTGAAAATGCCACCCTTAAAATCATGTTCTTATTAAGTTAGCATTGGAAAGATATATTGGGATAAAATGATTAAAATGGACTCTTCCAAGTATTGCATATACAGTAGAAGCCTGATTGTGCAGGTCTCAGTTCAGTAAAGCATTTGAGATCTGTTGAAGTCATCCGTCATTTTAAGAACAGGCTGAAGTGCTTTGCAGAGGAGGAGTAGATTGCTGAATAGGAGTTGCAGTCCTTGCTCAGACAAAATGCTTCTTGCAGTCAGGATTAGGATCACCTCCAGATATTTAAACATGCTATTTCTAACAGCCCTTTGGCAAGATAAAAATATGGTGTTTTGTCATAAACATTCCTGCCTCCACTGGAGATCCTTTCATCTGTTAGTATACATTTATTTCCAAATTTTTCAATGGTGGCATTAACATTTTTTAAAGTGGTGTCATTTTTAAAAATAATTGTGTACGAAGTAATCAACCAACCAACCAACCATTCAAAGGCAGATCACTTTCTGGGTCTGCTGTCCAGGACAAATTCCCTTGTACATTGCTAGATCAATGTTAGACCTGTTTGCACCCAATGAACAACATTTAAGTGGAAGAAGTGGAAATGATTAGTGATTGAAACAAAAGGGTTAAAATAAATATCCATAGAAAATAACATATTAGTTAAAGTGCAATTAATGAAATAGCACTAGTGTAATCATATCTCTGTCGCAGCTGGATCTGTAAAACACAATTGGTTTTGTACAGAAATGACTGCTATGTGACTGCTGTTATTGTTTCAGGAAATATAAACTAGTAAATTGCCACTGTGATTACACTATAGTCATGTATTAAGTTTTTCTGGCGGGATGCTGAAATCCCATTGTAATAGCTTTTGATTGTCCAAATCCCTCATAACCTCAGCAGTATCATTTTAGTTTATATGCACGCACCTTAAGGCTATGTCTACACTGCCCCTGTTTTGCGCAAAAAATATGCAAATGAGGCAAAGTGTGGAATATTGCCTTACCTCATTTGCATAATTAATGAGGTTCCACTTTTGCACAAAAACCCCCTCTTGCACAAGAGCCGTTCTTCCTGTGTAAATGGTTCCTTTTTGCACAAAAACCTCTTGTGCAAAACCGGAGCCTAATTAATTATGCAAATGAGGCATGGCGATATTCCATGCTTTGCCTCATTTGCATATTTTTTGCGCAAAACAGGGGCAGTGAAGAGATAGCCCAAAGCTGTGTCTAGACTACAGGATTTTTTTGAAAAAAGTGGCCTTTTTTCAAAAAAACTATACCTGCGTCTAGACTACCGCCGCGTTTTGTCAACAGTAAATCGAAAGAACATGGTGGTTTTGTCGACAGTGGTAAACCTCGTTTTATGAGGAATAACACCTTTTTTGACAGAGATCTGTTGAAAAAAGGTGTGTGTGGACGCAGGGAGCTAGTTCTTTCGAAAAAAAAAAGGCCTCCAGGAAGAAGCCCTGGTGGACAGTCCAGTCTTTACATGTTGAGCACCTCTGTGGTTCCTGGCCGCAGCCTCTTAAAGGCACAGGCACCCAGACAGGCATTGCTGTCAGGAAGCCAGACAGAACACCCGTGCCAGCCATGCCCCTTCTCAGGACAGTGAGGAGAACCCACCCAGGGGCACCAAAAGGCAGGCACTAGCCTGGTCACCAGAAATAAAAAACCTCATTGAGCTCTTCTCCCAGGAAGAGGCCCTGCAGGCCCTGTAGTCGTGCCACAGGAATGAGGACACATATAATCGCATGGCCTAGGGACTGGCCAAGAAAGGGCATCACCCCCACACCATGAACCAAGTCAGGGCCAAGGTCAAAGAGCTGAGGCAGGGATATGCCAAGGCCCGGGATCAGAGCTCCCGCTCCGGGGCAGCCCCACAGAGCTGCTCTTACTACCAGGAGTTGGAGCAGATCCTAGGTGGTGCAGAAGCCCAGACTCCACTGTGTGTGGTGGAGTCCCGGTTACCCCACCACATCGTGGACCAACCCCTGAGGGAGGTCGACCAGCCAGGAGAGGCGGGAGAGCTGCACCTGGAGGAGGAGGAGGAGGAAGAGGAGGCAGCAGGGACCCTCTCCCAGGAGCCGGTCTTCCAGACCCCAGAGGCCTCCCAGGCATCCGTGGACATCGGGGAGGGATCATCAGGTGAGTGCTTTGAGGGGTCACCACACACAGGCGGGTTGGCAGTGTGTGGGGCCATGTAGTCCCATTGCCACTGTGGGGCCCCTGTGATGCTTTCAGGCCACTGCCCAACTCACACGCGGTGTCACGTGTAACACCCCTGAGTCTCCTGCCCAAAGGAGAGCCCCTGACAGCCACGGCATGCACTCGGGGACAGCGGGGGTGCACACAGACATTGATTGTCTCCTCTTCTTTTCCTCCGCAGCTGGACCTTCTACCCAACAGGGGAGCACCACACCCGCCCCACCACCATCCGGGACCCGTGGCACCCTCAGGCCCTGGCGTGTCTACACAGACCTGCTGAAGGAGCATGTAGTGGCTCTGCAGGACCTCGAGGACCCTTCAGCAGAGGACGGAGGTAGAGGCTGAGTGGTGCAACAGGCTGCTGGATGAGCTGCTCCAGCACTGCATTTCAATCTGTGCCACTATGCAGGAGGTCCTAGCCTTGCCTGCCCCTGCCACAGGCACCGCTCCTCCTGCACGCCAGGGCCCTGCTCCCCTAGCCCCTCCAGCTTCCCCTTCTCCTCCAGCCCCCCCTACTCCTCCAGCCCCTCCTGCTCCCTCAGCCCCTCCAGCCCCCCTTCCCCTTCTCCGCCAACCCCTTCAGCCCCCCAGCCCCTCTTGCTCCTGAGCCCTCACAGGCCCAACAGCTGCCCGCCCTCCTGCCCAAGCCAGGACTGGCTCTCGCTCCACCCGAGCCCAAAGCCATGGCAGTGCCAGGACGCAGGAAGGTGGCAGGACCCTGCTATCAGGGAAGCAGCGGCCTACTTGAGCCCCCTCCTCCCTCCCAGTGTTCAGTCCCCTATCACCCCAGTGAAAGGACATTTCAGTTATGGAACAAATTCTTTATTTTTGAGTGACAGATTTACTTTATTTATAAACAGTTGAACGGTACCAAGAGAAAGGTGGTTTATACACAGTTAGCACATTTTCTGTATTGCTACTGTTTCTAATAAAAAAAAACAATTTCTGTTTCCAAAGAAAACTGAATGTGTATGTATTTATGGGAAGAGAGTGAGGGTTATGTAGGGGTGGGCCAGGCCAAACCCCCTATGGGGGAGGCCCTGGGGAGAGTCAGTGGGCTCCTTCTGAGACTCTCTCCCTCAGGGCCTCACAAATTCGGACAACAGACTGGTGAGCCTGGCAGATGGCAGCCGTCCAGGGCTGCTCAAATGGCCTCTCCTCGCCATCAGCACCTGTCCCCCACCACGGCAGGAAGGCCTCCCCTTTCCTCTCCACCAGGTTATGGAGGGCGCAACATGCAGCCACCACCTCCGGGATGTTGAGTTCGCCCATCTCCAGGTGTGTGAGGAGGCAACAGAACCTCCCTTTCAGACGGCCGAAGGCACATTCCACCTGGATGTGAGTCTGGCCAAGATGCGTGTTGAAAAGCTCCTTGCTCACATCCAGGTGGCCGCTGTAGGGCTTCATGAGCCATGGCATCAGTGGGTAGGCCGCGTCGGCCACTATGCACACCGGCATCTGCACGTCCCCGAGCATGAGGTCCTACTGGGGGAAAAATGTTCCTGCCTGCAACCTGCGGCACAGGTAGGAGTTGCAGAATATGCGGGCATCATGTGCCCGCCCCGACCACCCGACACAAATGTCCATAAAGTGTCCTCAGAGGTCGATGAGGGCCTGTAGCACCATGGAATAGTAGCCCTTCTGGTTTATAAATTGGGCTGCTCGGTGGGGCGGTGCGTGGATTGTGATGTGTGTCCCATCGAGGGCTTCTCCGCAGTTCGGGAAGCCAAGGGCAACAAACCCAGCAAGGATGTTGTCCAGGTCCCCGAGACGGACGAGCCTCTTCAGCAGCTCCACATTGATGGCCCTCACCATCTGCAGCACGAGACAAATAGACAGACAGAAACCAGGGAGTTAGATAAGTTACCTAAGAGCTTGGGAGGAGAACCCCCGCCCCCAACCCACTCCTCCCCTTGTCAGGAAGCCCCCCTCCCCTGCATCAGTGCAGGGGTGGCCGAGGAGTGGCCTCCAAGTGCTACTCCATCCCCCACTCCCTCTTGCCCTTGCCTGGCAGTCCCCCTTTCTCAATCCCCCCACTCAGCAGGGCCTGTCCCCTGAAAGTGACCTACCTCCATCAAAACGGCCCTGATGGTAGACCTCCCCACGCCAAACTGGAGCGGTAGCTGTTGGGGGTGGCCAGCTTCCACAAGGCGATTGCAACCTGCTTCTGCAGGGGGATGGCGGGCTGCAGGTGGGTGTCCTGGTGTTCCAGAGCAGGGGCGAGTCAGGCACACAGCTCCAGAAATGTGGCCTTCTGCATCCGGAAGTTGCGGAGCCAGTAGTCCTTGTCCCAGAGCTGCATGACAAGCCGGTCCCACCAGTCTGAACTTGTCTCGTGCCTCCAAATCTGCCTGTCCCCAAAAAAGTTTGGGAGCAAGGACAGAGCTCCTGCATCCTGGAGGAGGGTCTCCTCAGAGTGGTCCGGGTCCATATGGGGCAGGAGATTCATGACAGAATCATGAAGATGCAGCAGAAGCTGCATCATGGCAGCGTGGGGCCATCACCTGCCCAGGGGCAGCTCAGGCTCCATGGGCAAAACTGCAGCAGCTTTGCTTTCCCTTTAGGAGGTAGGCAAGCCAGAAGCAGGAGCACAGCAAAGGCTGTCCAGGGGGATCCCTTTAAGCATGCAACTCTGCAAAGGGCATGCAGCAGCACCTGGAAATAAAGGCTGCCCCCATGCCCTGCCAGAAGCACTTCTGGGTGCCTTTTTTTTGAAAGAGCGTCTGGCAGTCTGGACACTCTTTTTCAAAAAAGCAGATTTTTCGATCTGCATAATGCAATCTAGACGCTCTTTTTCAACAGAGGCTTTTTCGAAAGATGCTTTCAAAAAAGCATCTGTCGAAAAAGGCATAGTCTAGACATAGCCCAAGTGAGTGCTGCATTTTATTGCTTCAGGGTATAAGCCACTGTCCAGCTATTAGAGGCTATGTCTACACTAGCAGGTTATTTCAAAAGACATTATTTCAAAATAACAACTCCCGAAATAACTATTTCAAAATAAGCTTATTCCTCTTCACAAGCAGGAGTTATTTTGAAATAACAAGCCCCTTATTTTGAAATAACAGGCTTGGTAGTGTGGATGCTTGCCTTGTTATTTCAAAATTAGGGGAGTTATTTCAAAATAACTCCCCAGTGCAGACATACTCTTTGGGTGTGTCTACACAGCAATGTCATTTTAGAATTACAGCCATTATTCCAAAATAAATATGCAAGTGTCTACACAGCAATTCCTTTATTTCAAAACTCTGTAGTGTAGACATATCCTGAGTGTACCACAGAGTAAGTGAAAACAGGATCTGTCTTGGAATCACAGCCTAGGATTTTTAGAGTACGTCTACACAGCAGCGCTATTTCGGGATAACATCCGTTATCCTTAAATAGCATTCTGCGCATCTTAACAGCATTCCCGATATTTCGAAATACATTTGAAATAATGGGCTTCTTATTCCAACTTCCTGTAAACCTCATTGCACAAGGATTAAGGAAGACGCTGAAATAGTAATTTATTTCGGAATTAGCGCCACGTAGACAGCACCAAATTTAGAAAAAAGCATTTCAAAATAGGCTATGCAATTTGTGTAGCTCAAATTGCATACTTTATTTTGAGGTATGAGCTACTGTGTAGGCATGCCTTTAGATGCGGTTTTCAAACTCTGTCCTATGCTTCATGGGAGATCCATGGATCCATGGATTTGTGGTCTGCAGTTCTGAGCCAAGCAAGGGTATCTGTATTAACTTTTTACTCTGCTATAGACTTCCTATGTGACCTTGTGAAAGTTACTTAATTTCTCTGTGTCTTGGTTCCTCACCTGTAAAAAAGGCATAATATTACTTCTTTTTTTTTTTGCCATCCCAACGTTGCAAATTTGTTTTACAGAAGCCTTCGATAAAAAGCACAAAAAGATGAAAGGGTGAAAAACTAAACCGATTACCATTTTGGCATCAGTCTTCAGCAGGTGTAAATTGGAGCCGCTCCATTGACTTTGCTGCAATGGTCTGATTTATATTAGCATGTTCTACCTACTGTTCAATTAGAAATCGCAAGATGGAAAAAAATACTGTTTTAAAGTTTTAAAAACCCACAGTAGTCTTATTATAAAGACTGAAACAAAATGTAGATATTATTTAAAGTGTATTTTATTCATGGGCACATAAAGGCCAATCTAGGATTGTTTCAAATGTTTCTTATTCAAAAGTATATTAGTAGTTAGGCATGGGAACCTTTAAACTTAAATGTTACATTAATAGCTGGCTACTGTACTTTTCCCACTATAATCACATGCTGATGGTACCTGGTTAGCTGCGCAAGCAAATGGAGATTAATGGTTGTCTTCTGAGCGGATTTATACCCAGTATAACAGGAAGTTGGAATTTCAAGTAATTTAGAGAGAACAGAGGGGAAAAAAGTGGTACTCCTGTTTAATTTCCATCAAACTGATGTTACTGCCTGAATATATTTCATTGTGCAATTCAATATTTGGCTCATATTTCATGAGTGCCTCTGCAAGTTATTTTGTGCTGTTCTCCCCTTATTACCCTACAACATTCTGGTGAAAAAATACACAACTAATTACTTATAACCCCACCCACAACAAGTATAGGATCCTGTTTCTTTGCATGTGTAGAATGTAAGAATGTTTAGACTTAAAGGAGACTTCATTGGTTAAGAATCATTATAAATGTTTAAATTCTGTAACAATGATCTGCCCTGAGTATGAAGCAGTGCATAGCTAAGCCAAGCCAGGGGAGGAATTTGATTCTAAGCGCAATCTCTCTCTATTCCCCTTATGCTTGCGAGCTGTGATAATTTGTTAGGGTATGTCTACACTGCAAAGTTAATTCGAAATAACAGCCGTTATTTCGAATTAACTTTAATAGCGTCTATAGATGCAAACTGCCATTTCGAATTTAATTCGAAATAGCGGAGCCCTTAATTCGAATTTGGTAAACCTCATTCTACAAGGAGTAATGCCAAATTCGAAATAGCTATTTTGAATTAAGTGCTGTGTAGACACTTAATTCGAAATAGGGGGCCTCCAGCCCTTCCTAGGGAGCCCTGGTGGCCACTCTGGGCACAACCAGGAAAACTTACTCTCCTCTCCCCCAGCCCCGGAGCCATTAAAGGGGTAGACCCTGGCCACAGTGCTTGTGCCAGCTTCAAGCCTGTCAGCCCAGAGCCAGCAGTGGCCACCGGGGCCCCTGATCCAGTGGCCCCAAAACATGAGTCAGCAAGCCACTGGCAGCCAGCCCTCCACCGCTCCCCAGGAGCAGTCTGCCAGCTCCCAGGAGCCTGCCAAGGGCTGGAGATCATGGACCTTATTCAGGTTTGGGGGGGATGCCCCCAACGTCCATGATCTCCACACTAGACAGAAGAATGAGGCCGTCTATGGCAGGATAGCTGCCAGCGTGGCCACCAAAGGCCATATGTGAACTCAGGATCAGGTTAGCATGAAAGTCAAGTTGGTCCGGCGAGACCCTGAGCCCTGAGCTTCCCATCCCCCTTCTTCCCCTTGCTTCCCCCTTCCAGCTCCCTCCTCTCAGGTTTCCCCCTCCTCTCTCTTCCCCTCTCCCACCTCCTTTTCCCAGTCTCCCCAGAGGTTCATCCCCCCCACCCCAGTTTTGTTCAATAAATCCAGTTTCTATTTTTGAACATACATGTCTTTTATTTGACATTAGGAAGGGGGGCTAGGGAGGGGTAAGTGGAAGGACGTGAGGGAGGAATGGGGCATGAGCCCCCAGTGGGGAGGACCGGGGAGGCTCTGAGGGCTCCTTCGGGTAGACACTCTCCCTCAAGGCCTCCTGGATCCTGACAGCCCCCGATGGACCACCCGGATGGCAGCCTGCAGCAAGTGCAGCCGGGCTGATGGCAACAACCCCACGAGATGCACCGGTGTGCCCAGGGGCAGCTCTGGCTCCATTTGGCCGAGTGCTATGTTGTCCTGAGTTCGGGCACTCAGGGCACTCCAAGACAGGGCTGCTTTGCTGTCCCTCATCGAGGTAGACAAACAAGCGGGGAACCCTGAGAACTGTCTGTCCGGGGTGGAGGTAGAGTCCCTTTAAGCACGGAGCTCAGTTAGCCTCAGGCAGCAGCCCCACTCACTAAGTTCTAACCTGATGCCCTGCTGGCACTGGTTCCGGCCAGCCTTAACTTTGGTTCAAGGGTCCACTCCTTGTGGACGTGCTATTTCAAAATAGCAAAACGCTATTTCGAAATAGTTTTTTTGTCTAGATGCGTTATTTTGAATTAGCTTAATTCGAATTAACTATTTTGAATTAAGTTAATTTGAAATAGCGCTGTAGTGTAGACATACCCTTACTGGTTCATACCAAACATCTGGACTTCCCTTTCCAGCCAAACTCTAATCCAGGTTCTCATCACCTTGTGTCTTGACTATGGCAACCCCCTCCTCTCTGGTTTTAGCAATCCTGATCTCACCCTGCTCATATCCATTCAAAGTGCCTCTGCAAAGATCATTTTTCTAGCTTGTTGCTTTGACCATGTCACCTGGCTCTTTTGCATTCCTACCTGTAAACATCTACAAAGCTACCTCATTGTTTTCCTTCAAACTCCCTTTGCTGTGATGCATTCAAAAACCGCTGCAATGGTCAGGAGGCTGGTGCGCTGAGGCCATTGTTTACCATGATTCATGAAGACTCATATTGTCACATTATTTCCTTGTGCTCCCCCACTTACCTAGCTGTCTCCACTTGTCATCCCTTGTTTTATAATTAGCTTGTCAGATCTTTGGGGTAGGGTCTGTCTTTTTGTTCTGAATTTGAACCATGGGGTCCTGGTCCAACTCTACATCTTCTAGGTACTACTGTGACACAAATAATAACTAATAATAGCTCAGCTCCCCTGCTATGCCCAGACCTCACTCACTTTCATGGCCTTGGAGAGGAATGGGTATGTAGTGCACTGAGCTCTGTATATCAGCAGCCAAGCTCTGGGGAGGCCAATCAGCCATATAAATGAAAGGGTCCTCTTCTGCTTTATACCCCTCTGTAGATACACAAATAGGACTGGAATGTAGCCCCAAGTGGAACATGTATTTAAATCCAATATAAACGTTCTAGAGCAAAGCACGCAAAAGTCAGGAAGGGAATGTTAAAGTTAAGGTTAAACATGCGGTCTTAAATGAGTAAATGCATTTTATTGCTTCAAGGTGTAAGCTAATCTCCAACTATTAGACATCAGGATTAGACCTATGCAGAGGGCAGATTATCTACGCGCTGCCTGCTGCAATGTTCTTACACTTTCCTCTGAAGCATCTGACCTTGTCAATGGCAGGATACTGGACTAGATGGACCTTGACTCTGACCAGTCTCGCAATTACTCAATCCATTCCTTCCTCCCTTCCTTCCTTCCAAAAAAAGAAAATATGACTGTTTCATTAATGAGCTTACATGCAAACAGGGCTGAAGGTTGTTAGTAACAGTAAAATGTCACTGGGCCAAATTGCAATATAAACCACACTGTTACTCAAGTGCATGTTCTCTGCAGATCTCGCTGTGTGTGTTTTGGTGTAATTAAATGGCATATGGTGTGGTGGCTGGATGGTGAATGTGCCTGATTACCATCCTGCATGTTGTGGGTTTCAGTGTTGTTCCATCTCACACTGAAAGTTCACCTCCAGTTCATCCCACTGCAAAATAGGAACCTAATCCATTAAATTAGAGCAAGCCAGGGCTGTGGGACACAACACTCACCGCATCACTTTTGTGTGTGCTGTTGGCTATGAACCTTACATTCCCTCAAGTGCATCAAACCACTGAGCCTTTGACTTTGAAGTGGCTATATGTTTGTCTGTTCTAGGATGGTCTTTTGGAAATCTTCTTGTCGACTCGCAAGGGAAAAGAAAAAAAATCCAATAATCAGTTGTGTTGTGCTTTTGTTTTTTTCTCTCCTTTCCCCTGCAAACAGAATTCAGAGCAGGTTTAACATGACATTTTAATTTGTATGCTGAAAATCTATTTTAATAAGAAAAGAGTTTTCAGTCTATATATACAACCAATTTATAAGATCTTAATACTACACATTTTAACAATAATCCTATTTTAAATGTAATCAGCAAATGTAGATGCAACAACTGAAGAAAACATTTTGTACACTGAAGATTCATCCCATCCTCTTGATTGATTTCTCTTTACTCATGTTGGGTCAGATCCTGGGATGAAGCCAATAAGTAGCTGCAGAGGGAATTATACAAAGGTATCCTTCACATCCTCTCTCTTTTGGTACCACTTGAGAAGTTGGGAATCCCAATACAGGCTGCTCTATCAGGCTGCACCAGTTACCTATGACTCCAAGGAACTTACAGCAGGTAGGCTTCCCTGAGTAACCTGGCCAGGTCCCTTGCCCCATGGCAGCTGGAGGAGAGGTCATGCATGGAATTGTTATGGTGGCTGTATAGGTCTTAAGAGTACCCCTTCAGGAGAGAGATTCACCAGTTGTAGGACTACTTTGTACTGATGGAGAAGTACATATTGGTCAGAACTTGACTGAAGATCGCAAGGTGTTGCCTTATACTTCATTTTCCAAAATCTTTCACATCCTTTGTCATGGAAGAATAATATTGCACCAAGCCACAAGTTCAAGCACAGGTGACTCAAGCAGTGGTAGCCAAGGTAAAGCATGCACGCTCACTATAGGAAGTGGGCATCTGCTGCAAATTGCATCAACATGTAATATCAGTATGGGTATGTCTACACAGCAACATTATTTCAAAATGGCTAGCGTTATTTTGAAATAACTTAGTCCATGTCTACACAGCAGGCAGTTATTTCAAAATAATGTCAAAATATTGTCAAGGTGAAGCACTTCTTCCTCCGACTCCTGTAACCCTCATTGTATGAGGAGTAAGGGAAGTCGGGCAAAGAGAGCTCTATATCGAAATAAGTGCTGTGTAGACGCTCCCAGTTTTGAAATAAACTATGTCAAAATATCTATGCTATTGATGTAGCTCAATTTGTGTAGCTTATTTTGAGTTAAGCTGTGTAGACGCACCTTAACTGAGTAAGCAATGAGGCAAGAGCAACTATTGGGTTCTTCTCATATGTTGTGAGGGAAACAGTTTAGATGGTGTTGTATGGGTGAGAGGGTAACAGTAGAGTAGATGGTCCAGTTTTGTCACAGTCATCCTGAATCTGGGTAAGAATTTGAATAGCTTTGCTGAGCTTAAGCAAAAGACACTAGCAGTTCCATAAGGGATATTACTTCTCATTCTCAATGAGCTCTTTCCAGCACCGTGATGTTATTACTCTTCTGTAGCTACTGACTCAACTGAATGATAGTTTGTGTCATCATCAGTGTGATGGCAGCTTGCATATGGCAGCAGGATGTGAATGCATATTTCCAAAGTAGTCCAGAGGGTATTACTGGGAGACCGTGTGAACCCTAAACATTCACTGCAATGAGGGATTTGATTTCTCAGGTGCATTCATGGGGGTGGGCATGGCACTTGACCATTTGGAGAGGAAAGATGGAGATGGTCGACAGCTTTTTGCTGTATTGAACTCCAATATGGGACATTACAAACTCCTCCACTATTAAAATAAAGATTAAGCCCAACATTCATTCAGCTTGAAATAAGTCAAGGCATTGTCTAGGGACTGGCTCTGAAAAGATTTTTTATATCAAGCCTTTAATGGCTTGGCATTTGATAGCAATGAGTTGTAAAGTGATTGTTAGTGAGCTTTTAGAAGTGTTTTTTGGAGATAAAATTTGAATAATCTATGTGGTTACATTTGAATAATTTATGCATAAAGCATTGCAGAGTTATAATTGTAATTATAATGTTCAGCTCAGTAGCAATGAGGTGCATTTGAAGTTGGATGCTGATTGTACTGTATATCTAATGCTCTAAATTTCATTTTGTTTTGAACAAACGCTTTGGAGCAGAGGGAGCTGGCTCAAAGAAGTTCCCAACTGAAGTTTTTAAGTTTATTTCCTAAGCACTTTTATTTAAAAAAAAATGGAGTCTGAAATCCAATCTTGCATGCCTCTGTGGCATGGTGATAAAGTAGAGGTGGCTGGAAAGTGCCCCTGGTCGGAGAGGAAAGGACTTTCTACTTGTGAAGGAGCAGCTGCTCTCATCAATAATTTCCTGAAGCAATAAGCCTGGAGTATAAACAATATTTTATATGGATGCCAGTGGAATAGAATATGTTACATCTGAAAGTTTTGCACTTCACTATGGAGAATGGATTAACCCTGTGTGACATATGAAATTTAAATAAGCTATTTGCTTGAATTAAATTAAAGGGTTAAGCTGATTTACAATCCGAAAGTTTCTTGTGGGTACATCCGCTTGCCATTTGGCAAATGTGCTTTTCACACAGAGAGAACCTGTGTGGCACCAGGAACATCTCAGACACATCAAAATTAGAGTCAGAAAATCTAGGATGCTCCCAGTAGAGTCACAAATTGAAATCTGATTTTTCTGAACATCTTTTATTTAGAGATGGGCCTGACTAAGGGTCCAGATGTGCCCTCAAGAGGCATGCAGGAATCCATGGAGCTATGGATCAAATCACTACTCAGCATAAAACCGACCAGCCAATCCTTAATTTCTCTCTAGTTGGGATTGGTCTTGCCTTGGGCAGGGGGCTGGACTTGATGACCTCCTGAGGTCTCTTCCAGCTCTATGATTCTATGATTCTAATAGGAGGAAGGTGCAACTGAGGTACTAGATGAAAGAAGTCTGGCAGGGCATGGTTAGCTATTTACCTTCTCTTAGGATGCTCACTAGTTAGGAGCTAGCATATTTATAATTTGTAGCAATATCTATGCCATTCCTCTTAGTGTCTGTGCAGCCTCTCTGCCAGACTTAGTAGAGAGTCCTTCGTTGGTGACTCAAAGGGTGTGAATGTTTAACGGGGGCCTGCCAAAGGCTAGGTTCTGCCCAGTCCAGAGTGGAGCACCGGCTGTGCTTGCTTTTGAGCTCATGGCACACAGAGCATGCTCTAACAGGCACTTGTGGGCTGCAGCACTCCCAGGACCTCCCAGCAGTGAGCTTGGCCATCCTATGAGCAAATATCATGTGGTAATAATGAGAAAAAAAGGGATAATTCAGAAAGTCCGTCAGCTGCCAGAAGCCTGAATCATCTTACTCATCACTCCTCCCTCCACCCCTGCCATTTGAAGTTTCAGATGAGATGAGGCTCAGATTGTAACATCATCTGGCTTTGGGATTTCCAAAGGAAATCCTGCTGGTTTTGCTCATTACTACTTCAACTAGGGGATTAGCCAAAGCAGGTGCAAGGGCAAGGCAGGCATATCGTGGACTGTGCTCTTTGCCTTGGCAGGTGGAGAGGTAAGAAGAGGGAGAAGGGATCTCCTCCACTTCTGGGCCTCCTTTGCAAGTGCCAGGCACTAGCAGCATGCACAGGGCTACGCACAGTTAGCCCACACCACAGGGGGAAGAGATGGAGCTGTGAACCTGCCTGTGCTCATTACTAAGAGGCCTAGCTGCCTGCAGACTGATGGCATCCACATAACATCCTCTTTGAGTAGGCATGTCGTGGCTATTAATTTGGTTTATAATGAATCAATTTCTTCAGAGCTCTGAGTGCTCCCTGGGGCACAGAAACTCCTGGAGATCTGGCTGTAGAGTTGCAGTTGTGCACATCCCCAATGCAGAGCTCTGCTTTAATGCCACAATAAAGCCCAGTAGGAACATATTTGGCGATAGTGACATGTGGAGCCAAATCTGGGCTGTAAAGGACTCTGAGGAAGGGCAAGATGCTGAAATATTCATCATCAACAACCCTCCTAGGCACTGAGAAATGACACCTATCGCACAACTATTTCACTACAATCTGTCTTTTAGTCACTGAAAACTGGAGACTATTAGCAATCACCCCTTGAAGTGGTGTCAGTCAGAGAACATACTCGAATGTCTGCACCTTGAATTCAAATAACATCAGTCAAATGCATCATAATATTTAACAATGGGTTTCACTGTATATGCTGACTATTGTGCACCACATATTCTGTTGGTCTGGCAATGGTAGTTGACCAGCATTATCCATACATACCCAAAAGGAGTTCATCCTTATCTGGACATAAAATAGTAGTGGTTCAAATATTTCCTCTGAAGGACTTGTTTCCACTGATTAAATAACTGTGCCAGGTTAGGGTAAGAAAGATGGTTAATTTATAATAGATCAACAAACCTGGACTAAATCTGTCGAAAATGAAAAGGAGTTGCTAATGCAACTTGTTTCCTCTGAATTAAAATACTGTGAAGATCTGGAAGATGGAATAGATATCCTCATTCTTGGAATTGAATAACTTGAAGTCAATACACACTCTGCTCCAGATCTCACCAATCAGCAGCTTTATCAAAGCAGTCAGTTTGATAAACAAGCAATCTGTGAGGAGTTAAAAGGGATTAAGCAAGCGAAACCTCTGGAAGCCATGCTTTGCCTGTCTAGTGGTCAAAATTACAGTGCCTTAAGCTTTTTAGCTTGAAGCTCCTTTCAAATCGCTGTAGAGAGCACAACAGGCATTAACCAGTCTGCCATTTCAAAGAACACTGATCAATTCATAGATGTTATTTTGAAGAAAATTAATCTATACATCCATTTTGCGAAAAGAACACAGCATCTGCAGCAAGCTACAGTGCCATATGCTAAATCCCCATCACCTTAAAGTGTTTGTGGGCTGCCTGTACCCCACCCCACATGAAAATGTGGCAGGAAAAATAAATTCTTGCTGACCTCAAAGCTTATGATCTGTTGTTTGAGGCTCACAAGCCGCATGCTGCTTTTCAAGGTCCAACATGAGCTTCTTGTGGAGTTTACAGTTTAGACTCCACTCCCTCCGGCTAGGTGTCAGGCCAAATGAACAGATTAGTTAACAAAGAACCCAGGGTATGAGTATGAAATTGGTGCAAAGGGCCTCCCAACCTCCTGCAGAGCCATATGTCTCTCTTCCCCAGCAAGTAAACAGAGTTAAGTTTCAAGGTTCGAGGTAAGGTGGCCTGATATAGGGTGATTGAAATTTAAGTAAAAGTGTCCACAGAGACACTTCTCCACTAGTTTCATAGACTCATAGAACTGGAAGGGACCTCAAGAGGTCATCGAGTCCAGTATCCTGTCCTCATGGCAGGACCAAGCACTCTCTAGATCCTCCCTGACAGGTGTCTGTCTAACCTACTCTTAAATATCTCCAGTGATGGAGATTCCACAACGCCCTCCCCCCGTCCCACTAGGCAATTTATTTCAGTGTTTAACCACCCTGACAGTTAGGAAGTTTTTCCTAATGTCGAACCTAAACTTTCTTTGCTGCAATTTAAGCCCATTGCTTCTTCTCCTGCCCTCAGAGGCCAAAGAGAACAATTTTTCTCCCTCCTTGTAACACTCTTTTCAATACTTGAAAACTGCTATCATGTCCCCTCTCAGTCTTCTCTTTTCTAAAATAAACAAGCCCGGTTCTTTCAGTCTTCCCTCATGTTTTCTAGATCTGTAATCATTTTTGTTGCTCTTCTCTGGACCTTCTCCAATTTTTCCACATCTTTCTTGAAATGTGGTGCCCAGAACTGGACACAATGCTCAACTGAGGCCTAATCAGAGCAGAGTAGAGCAGAAGAATGACTTGTCGTGTCTTGCTCACAACACTCCTGTTAATGCATCCCAGAATTTTTTTGCAACAGTGTTACACTGTTGACTCAGGTTTAACTTGTGGTCCACTATGACCCCTAAGTCCATTTAGAGTCACAGAATCACAGAGCTGGAAGAGACCTCAGGAGGTCATCAAGTCAGCCCCCCTGCCGAAGGCAGGAGCAATCCCAACTAAATCATCCCAGCCAGGGCTTTGTCAAGCCGAGACTGAAAAACCTCTAAGATGGTGATTCCACCACTTCCCTAAGTAACCCCATTCCAGTGCTTTACCACCCTCCTAGGGAAATAATTTTTCCGAATGTCCAACCTAGACCTCTCCCACTGCAACTTGAGACCAGTGCTCCTTGTTCTGCCATCCATCACTACTGTGAACAGTCTCTCTCCATCCTCTTCGGAACCTCCTTTCAGGAAATTGAAGGCTGCTATCAAATGCCCCCTCACTCTTCTCTTCTGCAGACTAAACAAACCCAAATCCCTCAGTCTATCCTCATAGGTCATGCACTCCAGCCCCCTAATCATTTTGGTCACCCTCTGCTGACCCACTCCAATGCGTCCATATCCTTTCTATAGTGGGGGGGGGGAGGGAAGAACTGGACACAATACTCCAGGTGTGGCCTCACCAGAGCCAAATAAAGGGGAATAATCACTTCTCAAGATCTGCTGGCAATGCTCCTCCTAATGCACCCTAATATGCCATTAGCCTTCTTGGCCACAAGGGCACAATGTTGACTCATATCCAGCTTCTCATCCATTGTAATCCCCAGGTCCTTTTCTGCTGAACTGCTACTTAGCCAGCAGGTCTCCAGCCTGTAACAATGCTTGGGATTCTTCCATCCCAAGTGCAGGACTCTATACTTGTCCTTGTTGAACTTCATCAGATTTCTTTTGGCTCAAACCTCTAATCTGTCTAAGTCACTCTGGACTCTATCCCTGCCCTCCAACATATCTACCTCTCCCCCTAGCTTAGTGTCATCTTCAAACTTGCTGAGGGTGCAATCCATCCCCTCATCCAGGTCATTCATAAAAATGTTGAACAAAACCAGTCCTAGAACAGATCCTTGGGGTACTCTGCTAGAAACTGACCGCCAACCTGACATCGAGCTGTTAATCACTACCTGTTGGGCTTGACAGTCTAGCCAGCTTTCTATCCATCTTATAGTCCATTTATCCAATCCATACTCCCTTAACTTGCTGGCTAGAATATTGTTGGAGACCGTATCAAAAGCTTTGCTAAAGTCAAGGTATATCACATCCACTGAGCCAGTTACCTCATCATAGAAGCTAATCAGATTGGTCAGGCATGACTTGCCATTTGTGAATCCATGTTGACTATTCCTGATCACTTTCCCCTCTTCCAAGTGCCTCAGAATGGATTCCTTGAGGATCCCTTCCATGATTTTTCCAGGGACTGAGGTAAGGATGACTGATCTGTAGCTCCCTGGATTGTCCTTCTTCCCTTTTTAAAAAATGGGCACTACATTTGTCTTTTTCCAGTCATCCAGGATCTCTCCCGATCTCCACAAGTTTTCAAAGATAATGGCCAAAGGCACCGCAATGACATTTGCCAACTCCCTCAGTACCCTCGGATGCATTAGATCTAGCCTCATGGATTTGTGTATATCTAGCTTTTCTAAATAGTTCTCAACTTGTTCTTTCCCTACCAAGGGCTGTCCACCTCCTTCCCATACTGTGTTGCCCAGTGCATTAGTCTGGGAGCTGACCTTGTCCGTGAAGACAGAGGCAAAGAAAGCATTGAGTACTTCAGCTTTTCCCACATCATCTGTCACTAGGTTACCTCCTTCATCCAGTAAGGGCCCAACACCCTTTCTGATCACCCTCTTATTGTTAACATGCCTGTAGAAACCTTTCTTGTTACTCTTCACATCCCTTGCTAGTTGCAATTCCAATCGTGCTTTCGCCTTCCTGATAACTCCCCTGCATTCTCGAGCAATATATTTATACTCCTCCCTAGTCATTTATCCAATTTTTTACTTCTTGTAAGCTTCCTTTTTGTCTTTAAGCTCACCAAGGATTTTCCCGGTAAGCCAATCTCGTCGCCTACCATGTTTGCTTTTCTTGCTGCACATCGGGATGGTTTCTTCTTGTGCCTTCAATAAGGCTTCTTTAAAATACTGCCAGCTCTCCTGGACTCCTTTCCTCTTCATGTTAGCATCCCAGGGAATTCTGCCCATCAGTTCTCTGAGGGAGTCAAAGTCTGCTCTTCTGAAGTCCAGGGTGTATATTTTGCTACTCTCCTTTCTTCCTTTGGTCAGTATCCTGAAATCTACCATTTCATGATCATTGCTTCCCAGGTTGTCACCCACCTCTACTTCCCCTACTAGTTGCTCCCTGTTTGTGAGCAGCAGGTCAAGCTGTGCATGGCCCCTGGTCGGTTCCTTCAGCACTTGTACCAAGAAGTTATCCCCAACATTCTCCAAAAACCTCCTGGATTGTCTGTAAACCGCTGTACATTTCAGCAGTACTCCTTCCTAGACAGTCATTTCCTATTCTGTATGTGTAAAACTGATTGTTCCTTCCTAAGTGGAGTACATTACATTTACAGACTAACACGGCTATCCCTCTGATACTTTACATTTGTCCTGATGAAACTTCATCCTGTTTACCTCAGACCATTTCTCTTGTTTGTCCAAGTCATTTTGAATTTTGACCTTATCCTCCAAAGCACTTGCAACCCCTCCCAGCTTGGTATCATCTGCAAACTCAATAATTGTACTCTCTATGCCATCATCTAAGCCTATGTCTAGACCTCTGGTATCCCGCAAAAACCCCGCTGCATCCAAGGAATGTGTTTGCTCTTCTGCTTTTTTTCATGGAAGAGCAAATGCACTCTTTCAGAGAGACCTGTATACCTCGTTTAACGAGGCATATGGGTCCACCAAAAAAGGAGGCTTTTCTGCCACTTGGCCCTGTCTAGACTGGGCCAACTGGTGGAAAAGACTTTTCTGCAAAAGCGATTGGAAAAAAGCTACACACACTGTGGAGCGCAATGTGTGTAGTTTTTTCCTATAGAAGGCCATAGTCTAGACTTAGCCTAAATCATTGATGAAGATATTGAACAGAACTGGTCCCAAAACAGACCCCTGCGGAACCCCTCTTGTTATGCCCTTCCAGCATAATTGTGAACTGTTAATAACTAGTCTCTGAGAAGTTTAACATTAGCAGTTCTCAAACCGACAACTCAGGCAATTTTTAATGTATACAATATCTTAGATTAAAAAGAAGCAGAAAAGGGTCAAATTTATACATCACAATGAAACATAAGAAAAGGCATAATGGCATATTTTTTCCCTTTTCATGTCAACTTTAAGGACAAAATAAAATAAAACAAAACAAACCTGTACAGATGTAGCCATCAAGAAGAACAAATCAAGCAGTTGTGGAGCTGGTTGTATGGAGCCCTTATGCTCAGCTCTTTATAGGAAAACTCCCAGCCCAAGATCTGCCTTGCCTGAAAGCACTCAAAAACTCTAAATTATAGGTCATTGATGAGTGAGAGCAGTCGCTAGAAGAAAGGATGAGGTCATAGTAAAATCAGCATGATAAGCCTAAAACCAATTCCAAGAGACAAAATAGGAGTTTTTCCCAGTATGGGCTAAAGGATTGTGTCCTGAAGGCATGCTGGCTTACAGCCCAAGTGGAAATCCTTTCACCCACCATCTACATCAACTATTCCCCCTGAGACTCAGGAGGAAGTAAGAGCACAGGCAAGCTTCAACGCCACAGTGCTTGCGAAGAGTGACATTCCCCATGGAGGATGGTTCTGTTATCCCATAACATTATCTGTGTTTATCAGTGACAGCAAAAACAAGATAGGTGAATCCTGCTTTTTGCAACAGCGGCAAGGTAGATTTGGAATCCGTTCAGCATTTATCATAGTGAACAGATTGCCTGTGAGAAAATGTGATTATCAGACAAGGTGGTTCTCCTGATTATATAAATCTTGCAGGTGGGATATGAGTGAAAGGCTACATCTAGACTGCACGCCTTTTTCGACAGAGGCTTTATTGACAGACACTGTCGACAAAGCCTCTGTCGAAAAAGAGCGTCTAGACTACGATCAGTATTGTCAAAAAAGCAAACCGCTTTTTCGAAAGAGAGTCTAGATGCTCTCTTTCAAAAAAGCACAGTTCGCATACAATAGTGCCTTTTTTCGAAAGAGTACTTTTGAAAAAAAGGCATTATTCCTCGTAAAATGAGGTTTACCGCTGTCGACAAAAGTGCTGCATTCTGTCGACTTACTGTCGATAGAATGCGCGGTAGTGTAGACGCAGGTATAGTTTTTTTCGACAAAAGCCAACTTTTGTCAAAAAACCCCTGTAGTCTAGACACACCCAAAATGACAAAACAACAGTAGAAGAATACTGTGTAGGTATGTTATTTGCCTTCTACGTGCTTGTAAGTGCATAGCACAATTGAGATGTCTATACAGAAATTAATTATAAAAGCATACTTAATAACAATACAATTTAAGAAGAATAATTAAACACAGTAATATTGAGTTTTTGTTAACCCAAGTCTCTTCATAGTCCCACATGTAAACACATGGTCTGCTTTTTGCTATGGAAGGAATGCAACTTTCATAATACTGATTTACCAGTCTCTCTTGCTTGCTTTCACTGGGTTTAAACGTAACACTTTGGAACCTGGTGATATGTTGTTTGGACATCATAATGTGGCAAGTTCTTTCACTTCTTTTCAAACAGAGGCCCATTTCTCCCCGCAGTCACATTCAGATGCTGATGAATACCTATGCAACTGTGTTGCATTGTATAAATTGAGACTTATAGCCACCTGATCACACCCTCGCTCATCCAACATGCTCTGAGCATTCCCTGGACTTAGCCCATTTGTTTTAAACAGAAAATAGAACAAATGTAAAACTCAGATAACTATTTATTGCATGAGTCTCTCTCTTGCTGCTGTAATATATAGCACCGACATCAGAGAATACATTTAAAATAATGAATATGCATATCCTGTGTCCTGTGTTTGCAGTGTCCTGGTCTACACTAGGAAGTTATGTCGAAATAACCCCCCTTATTTCAAAATAATAAGTGGAGCATTCACACCTACCAAGCCCGTTATTTCAAAATAAGGGGCCACATATTTCAAAATCTGTATCCCGCTTTCCTTGGGGAATAATGTTTATTTTGAAATAGCTATTTCTGAATAGCAGTAGTGTGAACACTCCCCTGCTGCTATTTCGAAATAGCTCCTCCTCGGAGTCATTCAGAGTAATTACTGGGGACAATGCTTCCTGGGGCTCTAAGTCGAGGTAGCACATCTACATTAACAGAGCCTGCCTCGGGCTAATTTCAAGGCTCCTCCATAGTGGGGACACACTATTTCGATTTTATTATTTCAGGTATTATTATTTTGAATGTAGTTATTCTGAAATCATTTCCTAGTGTAGACATGCTTTGCCTTTGTAGTTCTGTAACTGTGGCATAACCTGGGGTGAACCTGAGTGGAAATAGCTCACCCACTTTCTCTCCAAGCCCACCCTCCACCAGCCTGCTCAGTGCTACAGTTGGGGAGTGGTCAGGGCTTAAACTCCTCCATCCCCCTTGTCCTGCTCCTCCCATTCTTGCCCACCCATCCAAAGTTGGGGCCCACGCAAATGGGCCTCTCTGGCTATGCCACTGTTCTGTAATGTAATATTATGAAATTAGGGTGAAATTACTTCTCATTTCTAATGTGCCTTCTAGCCAAGGAATCAAAGAGCCATATAAGCTCATAATTAAACCACATAATAACTCCCAGAAGAAGGGAAGTATAATTATTCCCATTTTACAAATGGGGCAACAAAGCCATCTTTGAAGTTCACATATTTTTGGGTTGCGCAGGGGTGCATATGCAGGGCTCTGGAAGCAAAGTTTAGCTCTAGTTCAGAGCTGCCTCTGACACCCACCCAGACTGACTTGCTGTGTATCTTGGAAGGTGGGATCAGAGCCATTATAGAGGTCTTGTGCCTACTTTGTCAGTCCTTTGAGCTGCCTGACAGATTAAGTAACTAGCCTAAGAATACAGAGGAAGAGTTGGGTGTAAATAAGAGTTGGGTCTGCCTCCTGATGACAATTCCTGTGGCAGAAGCCCAAGATCATCTTATCCCCACAAAGAGCTTCGATCCTGGGCAAATTGGCTAAACTAAATTCCCAGAACCAGCCAGTCCCGACAAATAAACAGCAACCCAAAAGGCATTCTGGATCATTTCAAAGCAAATTATTTTTCTGCCCTGCCAGTCCTTTTGTGAGGCCTAGCTTTCAGTGTGACTCAGTCAGTATCACAGCAGCCAGGTCCATGTTGCAGTGCTGCAGCCAGTCTCCTAATTGTCTGAAAGGGACATATGCTCACGTTGCATATCACCACACTGAAAACAAAACAGTTTGAACAGACTGCAATAATCCAGGAGCTTGGGTCTGCCAGCATTCTCACAGGAGACAATTACGTCGACACTTGCAATGGTAGCAAAATTGAAAGCATTAAAAAGAGAGACATTGGAGAACAATCTTGGCATACCTGGCTTATATTACAGGTTAATCAAAGCTTTACCGCTTGGTTCTTTGAGTACTTCTCTATCTATGATGCTTAGGACATTATAGATACAGATGTTTGGAAGGAAAACCAAGAAATATAGCCCAGGAGTTTATGTAAAGCCTGTGTTTATGGATGGAGTAGACATTCTCTGGCTTAGATTTCTGACTTGTGCTGCAGGTAAACAACAAAGAGACCTTGCTTTTAATAATACATGCAGTGCGTTTATCCCAGCAGGTAGCTGTCTTTTATAACTGATGTCTGGAATAATGCTGATGGATGCTGTTCTCCAATCATTTCCCAAACTTTCCTGTTTAACGAGGTGAGCTGCACCATGGCAGTTTATTTACCTGCGGGCAACCCTTTTTATAAAGGGTCACTGCTCTTAATTATAGTGGCAGCCACTTATTACTTTGCTTTTAGGTCTGTCAAGGTTTCTATTATAAACCCACTTGTAGGTCTATAATATCTTTCAAGTTCACTGTGGACTGAGGCTTGTATACAAACAGGGATTTAAAATAACTGCAGCTCTCTCTCCATTGCAAACAACACAGAGAGCTCCCCCTGCTTCCTTCTGGCCTGGGTGAGTGCTCCTGGAGCCTCAAAGCTCCTCCTTCTTTAGCTGCAGAGGCAAAAACTCCCCAAGGAAGGTTGCCTAAGATGGGAGCATTGGAGGACAAAAGGAAAACTGTGGCTGTTGGCTCAAGAGATCCACATTCAAGTCCTGGTTCTGATACAGATTTCCTGGGGGCAAGTCACTGGTCTTCTTTTCCTCCATATAATAAACTGGATACTTTTTATTTTTCCTGGCCATCATCCATCTTGTTGATTTGGACTGTAAACTGTCTGATTCAGGAACTGTTATTTATTATGTGTTTGCACAATGCATAGCACAGTGGCATCCAATTTTAGTTGTCACCTCTCATGGAATGCAATAGAAAGAATAAAATGATAATAATATGGGAGGAGCCAGAGCCAGGCTGGGGTGTTTCGGGGTGTCTTGGCCATGTCAGCAGTGAGATGGCTGGTAGCAACATGTGAAACCAGAGAAGAAGAAATGCCCCAGCTAGAAGTCCTCTCTCTGCATCCTCATGGCTACAGAATGAGCTGGCTTCCACTGGCCTTCCCCCTAAAGAGGAAGTTGAGGTTCTGACACCACCAGTACCTGCTCCCCACTGGGTAAAGTAATCTTTTGGAACATCTTAGTCTTGTAAAATAAAGGAATTGGATTGGTGTATTGCAGTGTTTTCTGGGAATCACTCCCTATTCTGCCTCCAGACATCCATTTTCATTTTTGGGTTTCGAATCAGTACAGAGTCTCCATTTTGCTCAAGTCTCAGTATGGGTGTTTATAGGAACGGGGCTGTGAAGCTCCTTGGAATATACCTCTACATATCTCCAGGTACTATTTGACTATACTAATAATAATATAGTATAACAGGTGGGACTATCCACCAGCTAGGAACAAACAGGATGATCTAGCCACTCCTTCTTCAACTCCCGTCCTGACATGTCTCTTATGCCAGGATTGCAGCTGCAGCAGTACAGAATCTGCCCTATTGATTTGAAATAAGTTTTACAATTCTGGGCCATAATCTTCATTCAGGTCAATGGGGCTAGAATTGGAATACATTTGTCTCAGTGCTTCTAGGCAAAATGTTTTAAGTGCACCCTCATAATACTGGTGGCTGGTTTATTTATGAAAGGCTTAGAATCTACCCTGATCAATGATGCTTTTCTGAAACATCAAGACTTATCAAGCATGCTGAAGTTCATGGGCTCATAATTCAAGTGGAGCTGCAGTATCCAGCTGACTTCAGGAATTACACAATTCAGATAGTTCCTTCCTAATTACTGCAATTACAAGTTCAGCAGGAGCAGCCATTCACTATGGATCTGGGCCACTGCCTGGGTATGTTCTAAATTCCCTTTAGCTTTCTTTTACATTTCTCCTTTCTATTAGCATACCAAAGCTCAGAGCTTTGTATTTTCCAGTGTTGTACACATCGTAATATTTGGTACCCCTCATCCCTGGCTCTCAAAAACTTCTAAACATTAATTAGTTATTTTTCACAAGTGAACAAGTCTCTGATGTAGGCAAGTATTATAATCTCAGTTTTTACATCTGAGAAAACTTTAGGACAAAGAGGTTAAATGAAGCAAACTTCCCACAGTGCCATCTTTTTTAATATCCCAAAACGTGATTCATTGTGTTTCCTGAAGTTTGCAGACAACAGTAATGGAAGCTACATGTACAAAAGTATTATCCTCCAAGTGTAGCACAGTGCATATGATTATGGGCTGTTGACTGATATGCCAGTCTTTCATAAGGCCTTGTAGTCAGTTGTTAAGCCAAGGTATAATAGTACAATCCCGCTAAAGAATGGAAATTACCATTGCTGAAATTATTAGTTAAATGATATAGTAAACTTTAATACAGTGCCCTGCATTTTTGATTTAGTCAGCAATGTCCTAACCATAACAGTCAAGAATATGTAAATCAAATGTACTAACAATTAAAACAATGAGCCAGCGAACATATGTCCACACAGGCAGTTTCAAATTTAAGAAATATGAACAGAAAATTTGGAAATGAATATAGGGTTGCGAAGAAAATAACTAACAGGAAGTGAAATTGTAAACAACCTGAGTACAATTGTACCAGGCTGTAAACAGGTAATCAGAGCCAGATAGGCTGGGATAAAATTTGCAATTGGCTTCAGGATAGATTTTCCTGGACTGTAATAACTAGGTCCTTTCTGTTCTGTTCTGTCTAGCTGCCTAATAAATCCAATTAAGCTGACTTATTTGGGGTCTCATTCATTATTTAATAAATATAAACAAGTCAAATACTACTACTTAGGACATACAGATCTAAATATCTATTATTAATTTTTGTTTGTTCATTATTCAGACCCTGGTTAACAGGGCTCTACCAACACAGGCTATTTTAAAACTATGCTCACAAATATTACAGGTGAATGGGCTCATTCACATCTTTGTATGTATTTGGGAACTTATGCACGCAAATTGGTTAACTGCACACACAATTTGATAGGCCTGCATGAAGAATGACTTGATGTTCAGACACAAATGCAAGGCTTTACACACAAACACATGTATCCACAAATATTATAGACATTTGTATAGGTCCTATGAAAATTTGCTCACTAACGTCTTTCTCTGTGTATTTATATATTTCAAATTGCTTCCAGGGCACCAATCTTGTTTTTAATAACCAGGCTGTTGGACGGAAGAATCGACATGAACAAACTTTGCAGGGTCCTCCTAACAAACACAAGCTATCAAAAACCATATTCATGCTCACCATTACCAGAATGCCATTAGTGAATGTGTAGATCAACGTCAGCGAATACAGAAACATTCTTCTAGAATTACAATAAAATACATTCTTCTAGAATTACAATAAAATACATTGACTAAATAGCTTTTTTGATCTCTTGTGATTTCAGATTTGCAAACACAAGGTAGAAAACAGTTGCTCCCTTTGATCTGAATTTAGTAGGTATAGTGCCTTGTTAATTCACACTGTTTCGGAAATGAGATGGGAAATGATTAATACTCAGGCTATGTCTAGACTGCAGGCTTCTTTCGGAAGAACCTTTTTTCGGAAGAGATCTTCCGAACAAACTTCTTCTGAAAGTGAGCGTCCACACATAAAAGTGCATTGAAAAAGCAATCTGCTTTTTCGAAAGATAGCATGCACACTAAATGGACACTATCTCATATTTAAGCTGTGATTACTATGGACGTAGAGGCCACTAGGGCACCTGTGCTTTTTCCTCTTTCCTCTTCTTTCAAAAGACCTCCCTCTTCCCCATCCACACACGCCTTTTTCTGAAAGAGCTCTTTCACAAAAAGACTTCTTCCTTGTAGAAAGAGGATTACCAATGCTGGAAAAAGCTCTATGTTCTTTTGATTTACTTTTGGAAGAACGTGATTGCAGTGTGGATGTAACTCGGGTTTTGTCAGAAAAAACGGCCGTTTTTCTGACAAAACTCTGTAGTGTAGACATGCTCTCAGTCTGAAATCTGAGTGTGTGAGCGAGTGGAAGAAAAACATTGAAAAGACAGATATGCTGAAATAAATTTGTTTTGCTCTTAACTTTAAGATGCTGAAAAATAAAAATTCCCAGTGTGACAGGAGAATAAAAAAGCTGTAGCTCAACCAGCACCATACTTTAGGACATGTTTACTATGACTACCTTCAAATAAATAACATTATTTGCTGAATTATCTGAAATACAAGGTGCTTGCCTTTTTAATTGTGAACTACTATTGCCAAAAAGTCTCAGAGGGGAAGCCACGTTAATCTGTAACTTTTAAAAAAATGAGTAGTCCTGTGGTACCTTAGAGACTCGATATGTATATAGCAGTGTTTCTTAAACTGTGTTCCGCGGCACACTGGTGTGCTGCAGAGAACAACAGAATTCAAAATGGCCACCCTTAAAGGGGCAGGAGACTTTTTTTTTTTTTTTGCTCAATAACTTCCCCTGACCCTTTTTTGCTCAACAAAAAAATCCTTGGTGTTCCCCATAAAAAAATTGTTTGGTCTTAAAAAGTTTAAGAAACACTGATATACAGTATCATGAGCTTTCACTGGCAAAACCCACTTCTGCAGATGAGCTGGAGTGGAAAACAGAAGCTCAATGGCTTTCTCTTTGTTTTGTCTCTGTTTGGAAGTTAATGGAGCACCATAAGCCAGCTGAGTTCTTATATCATCTTTATGAGTGATCTGCAAAGGGAAAAGACTTGGGTTTGTTCCCTTTTCTTCCCTATGATGTATAAAGAAAGCCAGAAAGGTTTGTGAATAGGATTATTTTTAAAAGCTATTTTATTCCTGCTAGTGCTTTTATCTTAGTGATTTGAAGAATGACAGGCCTGGTCTCCCCTAGTTTAGCTGAAAAACTCACGGAAAGTCTCAAATGTACATTATTATCTATCTAACCCAATTTTAACCCAATTGAAGGGGTGGAGGGCACTGCAGTTTCAGCACAATCGTCTCCTCTCCCAAATATTTATTGGGAATTTGTGTTAAGGACGTATCAAAATAAACAAACAAAAACCAAATAACTTATCCCACTCACAAATTTTAAGAAAACTGACTAAAACCCCTTTCACTTTCTGTTGCTTCACTTTGGCTTATATATCTTTTTGATATCTTAGTCCCACAGGTCCTCTAACTGCCCACGAAGTTACTGAGTTGACAGTGTCTGAATTTCTACAATAAAATGAATCAGAACCCCTGTCAGGAAGCTAACCTAAAATGTATGTAGTTCTTCAACATCCTTTGTCTGGTTGGGAAATTACTTTCATGAAAGTCAGCAATAATAGCACTATTCAACATTTATGCAATCTGCTGTTTTTATCTTAAAAACACTTTAGAATCATTAATAAAGTAATCCTTACAATGCCCATATAAATAGGAAATTAAATATTATTAGCCTCATATACTATCATATATTTAACATCAGTTGAACTGTTAACAATAAAAGAGGTTCATATACAAATTGCTTAGAATTGTTTGTTAATTGCTGTCAGAGAAGCCAAATTATTTCTCTGAGCAGGCTATGAAAGCTATGATGTATGCTAGCTTTTGTATTTACTTGTGATAGATCAGATAAGCATGTTACAATAACTGCATTTTGCAAGAAAAGTTGAGTCCCTGCTATATTTGATCTTTGAAAGTAATGTTATTTTTAACTAACATGTCACATTTTGTTCTTTAAAAAAAATTCTTCCTAAAACCCCACAGAATACTGGAAAAAATCATTTGTTACAAGACCTTACACTTTTTTCTCCACAGATCTCATTAAAGCAGAAGTTTGCATTGCTGGGAAAGACGTTTACATTTTCTTACATACTGAAAGAATAATACAATAGCACTCTGACAAGACGGGCTATGTGCTCACACCACTTTAATTGTCCCCCAAATAATCCCAGTTGATTCTTGGAGTGTTCTTTCCCTCATATTAGTGGCTCTCATTATAATGCTGGAACTGATTACAGCTATCTAGATACTGGAGCTAGTTCGTGTTGTAGGATGATTGAGAGGAGCTGAAAAAGAAAAGGAAAACAAAACTCTTTCAGCTCTTGCATCCTTGTCACTATAGCTAAGGCAAAGAAATAGCATGGGCATGAATGATTTCACATTATCTTTCACTGCAGTTTTATGGCTGATAGATGTGATAGGCATTTTAAATCTTATTTATACATTAGTTTCATTGAAATCAACTGGGGTCTTTCTACTGACTTCAGTGGAAGTCAACTTAAGTCAATGTCTGTCACTGTGGGCCAATCCCGACTTCAAAGGCAGATGACTCGAGTACTACAGCTAAGAAATGTCTTTGTATTAAGAGAAGTTATTGGGAGTGTTAGGAATTCAGACCAAGGACTGTCCTCAATATTTTCTGTTCTATCATTTTTGGAGGGTAGATAAATAAATGCATTAATAATTGAATAAATGGTAACACTAGTATCATTAATATTGTTGTCGAGCTAAGTTCCGCTTGGTCTGACCTGCTCAGGAATCTCAGAACCATTACATCATTTCTTTACCTTTACAAAATAGTGAGACTCCTTTCTTATTGTCATCACTCTGGTCTGAAGTTCATAGCAAACAATACTCCAAGAAGACTGACCCTGGAAAACCTGGAAAAGACATTTAAAGAATATAAGTACATTTTCAACAATAGCTCATAAGTACATCAGCTGTTGCTCATTCATAGATCATCTTTCCAGAGTTGCAGGGAATACATGCTGTACAGTGAATACCCTAGTTCCTGGCTATAGCTTGATGCCTATAGTCTATAAACCAATGAGCTAAAGACAACCACAAGCCTGGAAAAACTTAAGCAGCAAATTAATTGTCCCCATAGCTGATTGTATATATGACAAGTTGACATCTAGATTATTAAGCCATCTGACTGCTACCTCATTGAGGGTAGTAAAAGGTTACACTCTTCTACCATGTTTGACTGTCTGCAGTCACATCATGAAGATTAGGCTAAGCCAAATTTCAGCACTATGGCAACCACTGAGTCCACTTTAGTCAGCAGAGCGGCCTGTTAAGTCAAGTCCAGGCTCTGAGTCCCTGGTTGCAGATAGATGGAGTGTATGTTAAGGCTTCAGAAATTCGTCTGCATCCCTGGCTCTCTGTCCCAGTGTTGTTGTCACTCTGTGAGGTCCTAGCTGTTGTCCCTGATATGTCTAGTGCCTTCTGTCATCCCCTGTAAGGAGAATAAAGTAAAATAAAAGTGGATAAAATGTGGAACACAGGTTCACTTTCTAAGTGGGGCTGGTCATTTAGATAAAGTCCTGGTTCCCAGTAGATCTTACAACCTCACGAAAGTCTCACTTTTGGACTGACATTCTGAATCTGGAGAGAACAACAGTGAGGGTGATCAATTAGATTTTTTGATCTCCAAGTCACACCTGTTATTTCTGGTTTTTGTCTATCACAAAGTTATTAATTACTCTCAAGCCTTGTTGTTGCTGAGGAAAAAAATAAATGCAGAAGACTAAAATGAGAACGATCACACTCAAAATCATGCTGTTTGCACAGAATTCCACTCCGCCATCTGAACATTTTGTATCTGCTCCAGCGCTTGTAGAATTGCTGCATACATATCCAATCTATATAATCAAATGCATTCTAGTTTGAATACAAAATTCTCAGGAACACAAATGTATCCCTGGAAGGATTTCTCATGAACTGATGATGCTCTCTAGCACTGACTGTCCTACATGCCATTTCCCCATGTTCTCTGTAGCTGATGTCAAAGAAAATCCAAATGGCTGAAAGAAACACCTTCTGTCAAGCCTGGCTTACCAGAGAAAAGACTAGACCTACAGTTCATTTACACTGTGCCCTGGCAGAAAGTACTTGGCTTTAGGAGTGACAATAAGTATCATGGCTAGGGCTAGTTGAAGTTGAATGCTTTGCTGATTCATAGTACATAAAGAAGGCTTAATGAAAATAGAATGTACATAGTTCATGAAGATTCTTGATGGCACTGTAATTTTGTTCCCTTACAGCCTTCATTTTAAGTTGGAGTCTATGAGTCTGCTTATAATGAGCTAAAAAGTGCATGGCTAAGCAGTTATTTCTGCAAAATGTGACTCCTTATTAATCTACATTTTGCAAAGCCTGTATATCTTAATTAAATTGAAATGAGCATAGGACCCTAGGGTTTTTGCTGTCTATTGAGGCATTAAATACTCCAGAGGTATGATTAGGAGTAAAAAAACAAAACAAAACAAAACACATCAAACTTTTTGCTTCTGCACTGGGCACAATCATCTCCCCCCATCACAAGTACCCTTACTATCTTTTTTGTCTCTTTTGCCTCTGCTTTCCAGTTCATCCCCTTATGCCTGGAAAAAGCCTTCCAATCAATAATAGCCAATTGCTTTCTTCCTTCTCCCACCATTATTTTTGAAGACCCGGCCTTTGAAGCTTCACAGCTTTAAAGATCACATCGCTTTCTGTGCTGTGTTGGCTCTGCTGAAGTCAATTAGAATTTTTCCACTGACTTCAATGGACCAAGATTTCACTCTCTGTGTTTGTTGTACTGTACCTCCAATTGGCTTTTAGGGCCTGGTCCACCTTCCATGGATATTAGTGTGTGAGTCTTTTCAGTGACTTCAATGGAAGTTAGAGTGGGACTGACCACAAAGTATATGGGCAGGTCTCCTGTTGTCGGTTTGACACAGTTTATTTACCTAATGTACATTGCTGCATATGTCAATATAAACCCAGTAATTATTAAAAACTGTCTTTGTGAATTCAATGCATGATGAATTGAAGCTGATGTAGAAGAATGAACTGGTTCCAGTGAAATATGAATAGATTTGAACTGTTGCCCAAGACTGAAATTTGACCTTTTAGAAGTTTGAGAGGTATTGATCAGTAAAATTATTTTTGTTCACCAATGCACAGCATGTCTTTTGCCAGAAGAAGAATAGTGCTGAATGTAATAAACAAGCCAGTTTTTGCATATTTCTGGCTTAAATTTACAGACCCTAGTAGATTGGAGAATTTAATTAAGCTACTGAACTTTTGGGTGCTTCTCCAAACTGAACTCAACCTTTCAACATTTTTGGTTTGCCAGTGACTGCTGGATGATACTGTTTGCATTGTCACAGAAGGAGATTATTGATGGCTTTCTACTACCATGACTGCTACAGTGTCAGTCAAAGAAAAATGGCTGGATTACATTCAAACTTGAGCCGTACAACTGCTCTCTTTTTGGGGGCTCATGAATTTGCTCCAGCTAGCATATTTTCCCCACTGAAAGCATACAAACAAAGGTCCTCTAAAACTGCTTTGAGTAATCCTGCATCCTGATTAGATAAAGAGGTTGTTTGATCATGCTTTCAAATTACAGACTTCAGAGCATGGGTAATTTCTCATCACCAACATTCACAAATCTAAAATTAAAGCAGTTTACTTATTTATTTTTAAATCTCTGGTTTATTTTATTTGTATATGCTGAAGAAATGTACCCCAAGGCAAAGAGCCAGCCAAAGTACAGGCACCATTCAAACATCCAAAAGATGGTGTAAGTGAAGGTTAAGTGGTGCATAGATTGGCCTTGTTCAAGGATGAATTTCATCCAATAAGCTTTAAGCATGCACAAGTTGATGGAAGCTGTCATTTCTCAGCAGCCAGGGTGAAGGGGTGAGTTAAAGAGATGGCATTTTTGGTCCTTGCAGAGAGCACTGTTTTAACAACATCATTCTTCAGTGCTCCCAGGGCTCTAAGCAGCTGAGCTCTCACCCTACAGCTTCTGCTGGAGGCCTCAAACTTCCCTCCCCAACCCCCATGGCTTCCTTTGTATTTCTCCTTCCCTTCCCGTGTGCAACTTGTACAGAAGCTCTGGGGCTTCCCTGTGGCTGTAGCAGAGCTGCAAACTCTGCCCTTAGTCTGGCAGCCCTCGCTAGCCTGCTGCTGCAGGCTGAGAAGAGCACATGGGAGTGGAGGAAGGGGGCAGGGGGAAGCCCTGAAACAGATGAGGTAGGAGTTCTGGGGAGGGGCCAGAGAAGAACCAGCAGAAGTGGCCAGGGCCATCCTCAGGCACAGAAGCACACATGTCTGCATAGGGGAATCCAAAAATTTGGTGCCCCAACTTTTCAGATGCCCTACGCAGCCTCATATTCCACATATACCTAAAGTCAGCCCTGATTGTTCCTTGCTGGTCAATCTATAGAGTACATTCATTCTCAGAACATAGAATAATATGAGTCACACTTCTGACAAGGACCCTGGTAGGTTTCATTTACTATGGTAAGGGACCTTCCTTTAATGGAGCACAGCTCTGAATAAAGCAAGCAGATTGCTGAAAAATGAAGTGTCCTTTTACTGCAAGTTTTACATTTCCATTCCTTGGGGGCATTTTCTTTTTGCAGTGGTGAGATCTCTCAGTGTAAATTGCCTGCAGGTCAATTTCACCAAAGAACACACCGACCGCACTTGTGCATAGCTGGTGCAATATTTTACACTACTAACTCTAAATTCTGAGGGAGGAGGAAGGTGCATAAATCCAGGAATAGACTTTTGAGATCAAAGACCGAAAGATTTCATTACATTAGAGGGAGTTGTTGCTTGAAATTTCATATTAACATATGTTCATTCATGTGCCATGCACAGCACATTGATGAATAGCAGCGTGGAGATGGAGAAAGAGAAGATGGTACACTACTGCTAAGTGTCTCTAAACTCATTTCACCTGTAAAGGGAAGAATATTGATTTAATTCATCTCACTTAGTTGGTAGCATGACTGAAGAAAAATTCAAGTTCAGTGACATCAGCTAGAAAGATGACAGGATTGTAATAGAGGATGGAAAGAAAAGGCAGCAGGAAAGTGATAAATGTTACTTCATTAAAAGAATTTAAAAGCCCAATTTGTCTTCATGAGAAGGTGGAAGAGGAATTGTGAATTCTGGCTGCACCTTTGATCTATGGTGACCCTTTGTAGCATCTGAGATTGATGAGTTTTAAACTTGGGTGGATTTTTGTTGTGTTTATACATAATCAAACAGGGCATAGAAATCAATAGAACTGTAGCATGGAACCCACATCATTGGACTGACTGAGTGAAGAATCGAGAAATATGGGCCTGCTGCAAAGTCCACTGAAGTTAATGGAAACAATAAAGGGTTTATGGAGTGTGAAGCAACTAGTACCTTTTGGTTTTGGAGGGTCACATTTTTTAAAGTAAGGATTATTTTTCTTCTTTCTTAATATGATTATTTATCCTAAATGTTCTGCTACCACATATGCCCACATACAAAGAACTGGAGGCACTAGCTTGTGAGAAAGGAATATAATTGCAATAAATATGCAAGTAGAGCTTCAACAGGCTTTGGATAATATCCGTGGTCCTGGACAATATGGGCCTGATTTTCCATTCCAGTAGGAATATTTATGTGCCTGTAAGTGCTAACATGTTAGCAAAACAGTAAATATAAAGTTTGGGAGCATTGGGAACACAGACTATCCTAGTGAGATAAATAGAAAGGAACATAAACATTGTCAAATCAAGTGTAAAAATGTAATAAGAAAAGCAAAAAAAGATTTGAGGAACAGCTAGCCAAAAACTCAAAAAGAAATAACAAAATGTTTTTTAAATACATTAGAAGCAGGAAGCCTGCTAAAAAACCTGTGGGTTCCCTAGACGATCGAACTATAAAAGGCTCAATCAAGGACGATAAAGCCATTGCGGAGAAACTAAATGATTTCTTTGCTTCAGTCTTCACGGCTGAGGACGTTGGGGAGATTCCCAAATCTGCACCGTCCTTTGTGGGTGATGAATCTGAGGAACTGTCCCGGGTTGAAGTGTCATTAGAGGAGGTTTTGGAACAAATAGAAAAACTTAATGTTAACAAATCTCCGGGACCGGATGGCATTCATCCAAGGGTTCTAAAAGAACTCAAATGGGAAATTGCTGAACTATTATCTGTGGTTTGTAACCTATCCCTTAAATGGGCTTCCGTACCTAATGACTGGAAGGTAGCCAACTTTAGGTGACACCAATATTTAAAAAGGGCTCTAGAGGCGATCCGGGCAATTACAGACCAGTAAGTCTAACTTCAGTACCGGGCAAATTAGTCGAAACAATAGTAAAGAATAAAATTGTGAAGCATGTAGAAGAACATAATTTGTTGGACAAATCAACATGGTTTCTGTAAAGGGAAATCCTGTCTTACTAATCTATTAGAGTTCTTTGAAGGGTTAACAAACATGCGGACAAGGGGGATCCAGTAGATATAGTATACTTAGATTTTCAGAAAGCCTTTGACAAGGTTCCTCACCAAAATTACATGGCCATGGGATAAGAGGGAAGGTCCTTTCTTGGATTGAGAGCTGGTTAAAAGACAGGAAACAAAGGGTAGGAATAAATGGTAAATTTTCAGAATGGAGAGGGGTAATTAGTGGTGTCCCCCTAGGGTCGGTCCTAGGACCAATCCTGTTCAACTTATTCATAAATGATCTGGAGAAAGGGGTAAGCAGTGAGGTGGTAAAGTTTGCAGATGATACCTAACTATTTAGGATAGTCAAGACAGAAGCAGACTGTGAGGGACTCCAAGAAGATCTCACCAAACTGAGTGATTGGGCAACAAAATGGCAAATGAAATTTAATGTGGATAAGTGTAAAGTAATGCACATCAGGAAAAATAACCCCAACTATACGTACAGTATGATGGGGGCTAATTTGGCTATGACAAATCAGGAAAGAGATCTTGGAGTTATCGTGGACAGTTCTCTGAAAACTTCCACACAGTGTGCAGCGGCGGTCAAAAAGGCAAATAGGATGCTAGGAATTATTAAGAAAGGGATAGAAAATAAGACACAGAATATCTTACTGCCCCAGTATAAAACTATGGTACGCCCGCATCTTGAATACTGTGTACAGATGTGGTCTCCTCACCTCCAAAAAGATATTTTGGCCTTGGAAAGGGTTCAGAAAAGGGCAACTAAAATGATTAGGGGTTTGGAACGGGTCCCATATGAGGAGAGGCTAAAGAGACTGGGATTTTTCAGTTTAGAAAAGATGAGACTGAGGGGGGATATGATAGAGGTATATAAAATCATGAGTGGTGTGGAGAGGGCCGATAAAGAGAAGTTATTTATTAGTTCCCTAAATAGAAGAACTAGAGGACACCAAATGAAGTTAATGGGTAGCAGGTTTAAAACTAATAAAAGAAAGTTCTTCTTCACACAGCGTGTAGTCAGCCTGTGGAACTTGCCAGAGGAGGCTGTGAAGGCTAGGACTATAATAGGGTTTAAAGGGAAGCTAGATAATTTCATGGAGGTTAGGTCCATAAAAGGCTATTAGCCAGGGGATAAAATGGTGTCCTTGGCCTCTGTTTGTCAGAGGCTGGAGAGGGATGGCAGGAGACAAATCGCTTGATCATTGTCTTCGGTCCACCCTCTCTGGGGCACCTGGTGCTGGGCACTGTCGGCAGACAGGATACTGGGCTAGATGGACCTTTGGTCTGACCCAGTACGGCCATTCTTATGTTCTTATGTAGACTCTTCCACTTAGTCCTCCTAAGTTAAGCATGTGTATAAGTGGAACTATTCATGTGCTTTAAAATGAAGTCTTTGTGTAAGTCTTTCCAGGGCCAGTGCCATGATGATTACATTACATTTTTTAAAAGGTCTCAGTTACCACCATTGGTGAGAGTAAGTGGGGAAGTGAGCACACTTGCTGGGTACATTGTACACATGTAAATGGCTACATTGCAAGACAGTGGAAAAGCAGTCTACTTCTATTTCCTTCAGCTGCAGAGACCGATTTAAAAAAAAAATCTGTATTCCTCGTCTTATGCTCTCAGCTTGATTTCAATTAAGAAGCTGCAAGAATGTTGAGACCCCCTGGATTTCTTCTATTTCAGAAAAGGTTTTCATATCATATCCTATTTACATATTGGAACTTCCTGACTGCAACTGAAACTCTAGTCACAAAGGGAACAAAGGTTCAGAGTGTTGGCTTCGTACATTTGCATGTCTTATTGAAGTCTGGCAGGTGTTTCATTGAAATGGTTTATGCCTCATGAGCCTTTTTATGTACCTTTTATCATTAGAGTTCTGGTTTTTATGAATCCATAGCCCAAGTTGTTGTTTTTATTGACTCCTGTCCTATTTTTTCCTGTCTGTCATTTAAAGCAAAAATGCCAGCAGGGAAGAGATGTTAATAGTACTGGTACCTTTCTGCTGACTGGTAGCAGATTTTGAGGTCCTGCGTGTCAGTTTCCCATTGGAGCATAATCAGGTGACATGGAGTCTGGATATATTTTTAGTGCAACTTGTTTTACTTACACACATCCATGAGTCCTATAACAGAAGTAATCACAAACAACATGCAACCAATCCCTGAGTCAGGGATATCAGACAATTCTGGCTTCCGGTGACCACCTCAGTGTCAGGAACTAACTCTAGTTAGTGGAGTTAATGGGCTGATTATTTAGAAATCTGTGCTCCTGTTTTGCATGAGGAATAATGCTTATTTTATATTAATTGTTATTTCAAAAGAGCGTGGACATTCAGCTGCTGCTGATCCAAAATAATTGGCCTCCAGAGGCTTCTCACAGCTGCACTTGTGACCACTCTGGCCACACCTGCCATCTCCACAGCTCCCCTTCTCCTGAGGAGCTTAAAACTAAAGGCTGCAGGAGAAGGGCTTGTGGCACGTGGCCTTTGCTATACAGCAGGAGCTGACAGAACTATGGCAGACCCTAACATTCCCTCAGAGCCTCCCATGGCTGCCAGCACTCCTGCAGCACCCTCGGCTGCCACTGGACAGGGATGCAGGAGATCTCCGGCCTGGATCGGTGTGGATATCCTGGACCTCCATTGAGGTCTGAGGGGAGGAGACCAGGATCTTTGCACCAGAAAGCAGAATGCTGACGTCTGTGGCTGGATGGCTGCCAGCCTGGCTGACAAAGGCCACACCTGGACCTTTGACCAGGATGAAGATTAAAGAACTCTATCAGGCCTAAAACAAGGCCAGGGAGCAGAGTAGATGCTCTGGGGTGGCACCACACATATGCCACTACTACAAACAGCTCAAAGCCATCCTGGGGGGGGGCCAGTTGCCTCCCCACCCTGTCATCATCGAATGAGGCCAGGACATGCCTGGCATCAGCCTCCACAAGGCTGAGGTTGCAGATGAGGAGGAGGAGAAAGAAGAGGCCACCCAGGCAACCATGCCCACCAGCCAGGACCTGCTCCTCACCTTGCAGCAAGTCCCCCGCTCCCAGGATGCCTCCCACACCTCAGATGATCTCAGAAAAAGGCACTTCAGGTGAATTCTATAACTTTCCCTATCTACACGCAGGGGCAGGCAGCGGGTTGAGAGGGGCTGCGTGCTCCTCTCTTGGCCTTTTTGGCCTGGGGCTCGCACAACAGTCTGTGCATGTGGGTGCACATGCACCACCAGTCCAGAGCACTCAGCCTCATGATGCTCTCACACAGGAACCCCTCAGTCCTTCTCACAAGGCCTGACTTATTCCAGACTCCATGGTGGGACACCTTCCCATGCCAAACCATCACTAAAGAGTCTGGGGTCATGGAACCACACACCAGTGCCGCACATGTCACAGGTTCATGCCTGCACTGAGGCAGCATTTGTTCCTGGTCAAGCACAGGGATGCGGAGGAACCCTATCCCCTGCATGGGAACCTGCTGGGGGGAGGAAGAGGAAGGGAACCCCAGTACCACTCTCTCCGTAAGTGTCGTCTGCTGCTCTCACACACCTCCCCCAAGCCTCCCCCCCTTCTCCAGTGGGCAGAGATAGAAGTTCTGTCTCTGTGGGATGCCACCAATGCCGGACCTGGCATATGTGGGACATGGAAGGAAGCTGAGCCGCCCTGTCCTCCCTCTCATCCACAGGTTTCTGGCCTGGCCAGCTCCTTCCCATGCCTGCTTGTCCTGGACCGTGGGTGTAGCGATGCTCCTCTGGGACATCTGTGCCCCTGCTGGAAAGTGTTGTTGTCTAGGCAACAGATGGCCTTGCTCGAAGCACATCACCATCGTCTGAACCAAGACCTTTGGTGTCAGCTCAGAGATTAGGGCTCGGCTTCATACATAGTGTGTCTTGGGATGACTGCCCGTGTCACTTTTCTTCTTGGGCCAGCTGTGAGCTTGGTGCATCCACCACCTCCCATGCTATCTGCATGAGCCTGCGGGATCCTTCAGAAGAAGAGAAGCTGAGTGGACCTAATGAGGGAGCAGATGGCCTGCCTGCAGTCCCTCATCCCGGGGCTCGAAGAGGAGTGCCGGGAGCAGGCCACTGACAGGGAGCAGTGAAAGGCCACCTGGGACCAGCTGGCATGCCAGCATGAGGCCATGTGCTCCTCCCTCACCTCTGTGATGGAGTGAATGGCCTCGTGCATGGAGCGGGCCACCAGCCACCTCTCTGCCCACCCTCCATGGCTTCCCCTCCTAGCTCCCTCCGGGGCCTTTGGGACTGCAGAACAAAGTGGTCAACAAAGGCTTCCCTTGTCGACCGTGCCGTGACTAGACTGCCGGGCTGTGCCAGATCAACTGATTGTCGGCACAGTGTGGTGGCCATTTTTATTTTAATAAAGCAGGGATTATTTAAATCCCCACTTCTTTGACTATGCTGAGTGAACTACTTTTCATGGCTCCGTTCACGGAGTCACGTAGTCTAGATTCATCGCTGTTGTTTATCCCCCAACAAACAGTCTAGTTTTTTTTCAACAAAGAAGCCTTCTTCATTTGTTCTTCAGGGGTGGGGGAAGGTGGAAAGGGAGGGCAGGAGAAGGGAGGGGTGGGAGAGGAAAGGCACACAGCGGGAATGCAGGAGGCTCTTTGTGCAGAGGCTAGGGGAGAGTTTCACAGCTGGCCTTGTCTGAAACTCTCCCTCAAGGCCTTTCTGATGAGCACAGCACCTTAATGTGCTCACTGAATGTCACTGGTGTCCAGCCGCTCGTATGCCTTGGCCAGTTATTCAGGATCTGCTCTTGACCCTAGCAGGAAAGGGTCCCCCTTGCTCTAACACAGGTTGTGTAGCACACAGCAGGCCACCATCATGAAAGAGATGTTGTACCCACTGAGGTCCATGCAGGTGAGGAGACTCCAGAACCTCCCCTTCAAGCAGCTGAAGGCACACTTGACCACCATGAGGCACCTGGTGGTGAGCCTGCCACTGAAGTTCTTCTTGGTGGGGTCCAGGCTGCCCACGTAGGGCTTTATGAGCCAGGGGAGCAAGGAGTTGGTTGCATCACTCAGGATGCAGATGGGCAATGCCACATCTACAAGTCCGATGGTGTGGTCAGGGAGAAAAGTGCTGCTGTGCATCTTTTGAAACAGGCAGCAGTTCCAAAAGATGCAGGTGTCATGCTCCTTCCCCAACCACCTGACACTGGTGTCGGTGAAGCATCCCTTGTGATCTACAAGGGCCTGCAGCACCCTGGAGAAGTACCTCTTCCTGTTTATATGGTCCTAGGCATGATGATTGGGGGCCAGGATGGGGATGTGGGTGCCATCTATGGCCTCCATGCAGTTGGAGAAGCTCATGGCAGCAATGCCATCAATGATGATGTCTACATTCCCCAAACTGAGGACCCTCTGTAGCAGCACTTGGTTGATGGCCTTTAGTTTTTGTAGGAGCAAGGCCCTGATGGTGGATTTCCTCACACTGAACTGGTTCCCGACAGAGCGGTAGCTGTCTGGTGTGGTGAGCTTCCACAGGGCGATGGTGACATGCTTCTCCAGAGGGATGGTGGGTTGCAGTCAGGTGTCCTGTTGCCTGAGGGCAAGGGTGAGCCATCCACAGAGCTCCAGGCAGGTGGTTTTCTGCATACAGAATTTCTAGAGCCACTGCTGGTTGTCCCATAGCTGCAGGATGATGCGGTCTTGAAGAATCAAAGGCATTAAAATCTGTCAATCTTGTATCAAAGGTCACCAAACCTCATAGACAAACATATGTTCACCTTAAAATTGTCATTGCTTTATCCTCTAAATCTCTCAGCATGTCATTTCTTTTCCTGTGACAAAAAAGTAATTGGCTATCTACATTTCTACTTTTCTATTTATCAATGCATTTATACTGTACTCACCACCACAGTATCTGAGCATCTCTACAACACAGCTACAAGCTTCCAAAAATGTCTGTGTCAAACATTTAGCTTGCATTAAAACTCACGTAACTTCCTTCCTTCATCGTATGTCCACAAAAACCCAGCACTTGACTCATAAAGTCCTGTGAATGTGAACCAAGAACCACATTTTAGAGTGGCTGAGCATGCAGAGTTCTCACTGAAGTAAGAAACTCAAAACTTGCAACAATTAGAACATTGATGTAGCTAGGTATGTACCTAACTTTAATCATCCAAGTTTGTAAATTTAGTTCAAAGGTCCTCTGTCACTATGCCTTGCAAAATTGATTACTGGGAAGCTTTATGCTTTTTGAATGGATCCCATCTGTGGGGGTTGGTAGGTTAAGCCTCCTTCTCGTATATCATAATGAAACTCACATGGTGATGAGATCACACATTAGGGACTGATAGTTCTCAAGAGCTGTTCAAGGCAGACAGTTTTTTTTAAAGGTATTCACCACTAAAGATGTGCTAGCTGCTTCTGTATGAGTAGCACATCACAGCCGAGCATTAAGAAAGCTAAAAATCAGCCCTGAGCTGAAGGTACAAAATGGATGTTTTTTGCTTAGGCACTTATTTAAGAGCAATTCAGCACCAATTCATCTGTCATATTGGTGGCTATTTTTTGGTATCACTAGCCATGGTATAAACAGGTTAACTTCATTAAAAAAAAAAAAAAAGAGAAATCTAAAAAGAAAAAAGAGGGAATGGGGAGAAAAAGAAACATAGGAAAGAGAACCAAGGCTAGGGGCAAATAGCAGAAATTCAGTTTTGATCCCAGCTTGTGTTTACCTATTATTCTGAGCTGTGGCTGTAGTTGCCCCCTGCTAACTCAGCATGGCAGCTGTGCAAACTTCACTTTAAAGCCTGATATTTCACATGTTCAACTGGCATTTAAGTTCCATGAGTCTCCTCTTGAGTGAATTAATGAATATACCAAACAGTTTTCTCTGGAATGGTAGGACTCCCATAAAGGTCAAGTCCTTATCTTCCAATACATCATTAGCTCATAATTAAAAAAGAAAGCTTACTGCTGATAGCATTACCAAAACTAAAACTCCCCTTTTCCCTGATCACAGTCTTATAAAAATGAGGGGAACCAGGCAGGGGCGTGTTGGAGGCCCATAGATCATAATTAGGTTACAGGAAATCCTTTTTGATTGTTCCCTCCTTTAATTCTTTTAACAATACAGAGATTGATTCCACTTTCAGGGATCCTCCGGTTTGGGGGAGAAAATCATCTATTACTTCCACATGTGAAGTGTGCCAGATCCCACTTATGAGGGAAGAATGTGGAGGAGACAATTTAACATTTCTTGTCCTTTATATGTGAGTATATCTGTAGGGGAACAAATGTTCCTGAGATGCTATGGAATTATGTGATGGCATTTTGGCACTTTTGTTTCCAGCCCTGAGCAGAATCAGGACCAAAAAATGAAGTGAACAAGTGGAAGGACGTATTTCGTAATGAAGTTTTAGATTTGCTCAATAATATGTTATTCCAATCTCACAGTAGAGCAACAGCACTGGATTTCTGGAGTCGCCTGTGTATGAAGCTGGAGTTGATCAGGCCCTGGTTCTAGGGAAAGGCAAAGGTTCTGTCAATGCTTATTTTATAAAAATGGATTATCCCAAACCTTCCTGCCAAGGAAGCTGAAAGAAATGCCATTTTAGGTGAGAAATTCAGAGATGCTAGTAGACAGCTAATGTCTTTGCAGTGTTATCCTTATAAGAAGTACGCAGGATCTTTTTCAGGGGTGCTCATGCCAGTCTAGTGGCCAATTAAACTGGGCACAAGGAAGGAGTAGGGTTCTGTTGGCTGTGGTTTCATGCTCTGAAGTTGCCTTCATAGGACTAACCCCATTTTTATAATTGTAAGTCCCAACTTTAGACTAGGAGTTTTGCAGTGACATGCTGGAGTCATCTAACTGTTGATTGGTGTTTATCTCAAGACTGCTACCCTTGTCATGCTCCATCGGATCCTGGGAGTGACTGCAGGTGGTTTATCTCATTCACAAATCTTGTTCACAGGTGTATGCCTTTGCTTTGGAGTCCTCAATTCTGCCCCTCTATGACCATCCTGAATTTAATCAATGCCTGAGTTCACACCTCCTTGTTTACTATTCTGACCATCTGGTGCTGGGGTTTTCTGTCTCTTGTTTTCCCACAATCACATATTCCTCACTTAGACAAAGGACAGTTCATTCTAGAGAAAGAAATTTCTCTTACAAAGGAAGAGGCAGGATTTCTTACAGAGTTAAAAAATAAAAAAGAACAATTTAAAACACTTTCTTACACTTATAATACCTATAAACAATGTCTCACTAACTTATGATACCTAATACAAATTAAATTTTAATACCTAGGAGCTGCTATAAAACAAAGCTCATGAAACAAAATCTATATAACTGCATGAAACAAAGCTATCAAATGAAGCCTATATTACTACTAGTATGTGACAGGCCTACAGCATTTCCCATATAAAGAGGGTGAAACAACAAATATTGAGCTGAGAACTGTATAGCATTAAAAATATTTTTATAGCATCCCTGCAGCCCTACTGGTTTTGGTCATTCCTTTGTTATCATTATACAGTATCCCTAGGAGTAACAACGTATCAGCAAAGACAAATTATTTAGGCTACGTCTAAACTGGAGGTATCCCAGAAAAGCAACACCATGTTCAAGGAACTTGTCCACTTTTTCGATTTTTTTTCTCAAAAAAGCGGATGTGCTCTTTTGCCATCCCTGTAAACTTTGTTCTGTGAGGAAGAAGGGATGTGTCGAAAGAGCACTTTCCTTCAACATTTGGCACCGTGTAGACATGCCAAATTTCAAAAGAGCCTCTTTCTAAAGTAAATTGGGAAAAGATACACAATTTGTGTACCACAAATGTTGTTTCTTTTTCTGATTTAATATTGCAGTGTAGACCTAGCCTCAGTCTCATCTATGATGATGTTTATCCTCTAATACAGTATAATGGTATTTTCGTAGGTCTCATTTTTTGGCTGGCCTCTGAAATGGAAACAGCTAAGAAAAGAATGACTTGATAGCATTGAATGATATTTATAGCTCCATAGTTTCAAATAATCTTTTTGTGGCTTATTTCCTGTTTTCTTCCTTACACAGGAGTCTATATTTGAGTGTAGCTCATCAGTCAAGTTAGCTGGCTCTGAAAGGGAATCACCTTCAACCTGCTGTTTTAAAGTAGTAGGGACACCCAAGTCTCTATGTGAGATTTTCTATTAGCATTGCTTTTTGGAATCCATGATATCACATAGCCTTTACACACCTTCTGTCACAAATATCACCAGTACTACAGAGACAACTTTCTGAATCTTGAGTCTGAGACTGGAAAGGCCAATGTCATGTAGAGAAAGTACTTATTCAAACAATGTATGCTAATGCAGCTATTTGAAAGTCTCTGATTAACACAGCAGGAGTGTGCTGATTTTAATATTCTGCATTCTGAAAACCAGTCATCACTGGATAAAGATTCCAATGTTGATTAAATTTTGACAAGAGCCCCTAATGCCTCACTAAAGAGGACTCAGATAATCAGTCCTGCAACCCTCATCAAACTGAGCATGCTAGAGTTTGGCAAAAAGCTGTGTGAGCCCAATAAGTTTATTGGTGCACCCTGCAACTTTTCCTCGATGGAGCCAGGAAGGACTTACAGAAATGCAATCCCACTTGTGACAATAGTGGCAGGACAGAAACTGCCTCCACCAACTTTGGGTTAGAGCTCTGGTTTTTGCCATACTTAGCTCCTTAGTACGTAGCCTATGGAGGACAAGAAATAGCACCAGGTATTTTCACAACCAATTAAAACACAAGGCCTTTCCCCAATGGATGGGGAATGAAAGATGCAAATGCAGAGGAGAGGCAGTTCTGATGGAGGAGTCAGCAGAGGAAGCTCTGAGAGAAATGGCAGGTTCAAACAGAGTGTGCGTCTCTAGCTTCAGTCCCTGTTGCTGGCACAAGGGATCTAAATCCATTTATCGACTTCTTTAGAGTGAAACCAATGTTCCCATTAATGCAAGTAGTTGACTATGGATTTCTCTGTAAGGGAGGGAGGTGTTACAGTTGTCTTCCTGGCTGAGGTTGAGCTAGGACACCATAAATAAAACAATCTCCCATATTGACAATTGGAGAGTTAAAGTAATAGAAAACCAATTCAGATAAGAATTATTGCTGTTAATATGTTTTTATATGTAATGCATGGAAAAACCTCTAACTACAAACTCCCCTGATGAAAATCACACTGGGACCGGCTCATCTGTATTGGACATGTACATTGTAGAAAGCTCTTCCACGCTTTATATGTACAATTTCCTTTACAGCTGCTACTGGGAAACAAGGTTTGCTCTTTCCTTCTGTTTTAGAAGATACATGTTCTGATCTGCTCATACCTAAGGATCTTGTGGTATCTGTGGGGGACCATTACCTCCATAATGTCACTTGCCTTCCCTTGGCTCCAGGGACACTGGAAGAATGGATTTAGTGTTTTGACATTATGAAATGCTTGTTAGTTGCATGTGTATTATTCCATGAGATAAAGAAATATGTAAGTTTTGCTTTAGGGCTTTAAAAATCTTTGCTCTAAACTTATGAATGGATGTATGGACATTGCCCTCCCTCCCCCCCCACCATTCAGGAGGCCTAGCAAGATTAGCTAGCACATCAAGGAACATGGCAACACATATGATTGGTGAATGGCCCTATAAAACCTTGGAAATACTACATGCAAGGGAGCTCGTCTCATAGACTGGAAGACTAAGGCTATGTCTACCACACTAAATAATTTACAGTGGCACAGTTGTACCACTGTAGCTGCGCCACGGTAAGGTCTTCTGTGTAGCTGCACTAGGCCAGTGGGAGAGCTCTTCCACTGACATAATTAAACCACTCTCAATGGGCAGCAGTAGCGATGTCTCTCCTGCCGACACTAGTGCTTTTGTTGGGGAAACGTATATTGGTCAGGATGTGTTTTTTCACACACCTGTCTGACCAGAGTTTTGCCAACAAGAACTCTGGTGTAGACAAAGCCTAACAGCAACCCATAAACTAGGATCACAAAAGAATTTTTCATCTCTTTGCCAATTTTCAGTGCCAGAGACATTAAACTAGGACAGAGATCCCCAGGGTTTACCTGGAAGATAACACCTTTAGGAACCATAGATGATAACACATTGGTGTGTAGATGCTGGCTTGCTTTATCCTGTAATAACCTTTATTCCATTTTCCTCAATAAATGTTTCAATGGTTTATTACAGGATTAGCAACAGGTATTGTCTTTGTTATTAGATCTAGGGTACCAATTGATCTGAGGTAAGTGGCTGTTCTGTAGGGACTGAAAGCAACCTGAATATTTTTTAGACCATTTATCACTAAATCCAGGTTGCCTCAGTGTCGTGATAGACTGGAGAGTCTAAAGAGACAGACTGTGACTCCGTGGTAAGACTGATATAGTGATCCAGGAGTTACCAAATATTACCCAGTTGGTGAAATCAAGTTATTGACTTGTTCCCATAATATAAGAATTAGGGGCCACCAAATGAAACTAATGGGTAGCAGGTTTAAAACAAATAAAAGGAAGTTCTTCACACAGCGCATAGTCAATCTGTGGAACTCCTTGCCTGAGGAGGTTGTGAAGGCTAGGACTATAACAGGGTTTAAAAGAGAACTAGATAAATTCATGGAGGTTAAGTCCATTAATGGCTATTAGCCAGTATGGGTAAGCAATGGTGTCCCTAGTCTCTGTTTGTCAGAGGGTGGAGATGGATGGTAGGAGAGAGATCGCTTGATCATTACCTGTTCCATTCACTCCCTCTGGGACACCTGGTATTGGCCACTGTCGGCAGACAGGGTACTGGGCTGGATGGACCTTTGGTCTGACCCAGTATGGCCATTCTTATGTTCTTATGATAGAACATACCACCAGTCTGGAGTGTCAGCCTATTTTTGACAGTCTGCCCTGAGGTAGCCACTCATGGTCATGAGCTACTTAGTCAGTGTGACAGCCCCTAGCAGTCTAACAGCAGCATAGTTCTCAGGAGCTCTTGTATCAGCCACTTTCCTCAGAACCAATCCCAGGGGCTTCCCAGCCTGAACGTTCAAATATCCAAGCCCTGGTCTACACTAAGACTTTATTTTGAAATAACCCCCCTAAGGCTGAATTTATAAGCTGTGTGTCCACACTACCACACCTGTAATTTTGAAATAACTGGTTGCTTTATCTGAAATCTGTACTCCTGCTTTTCTTCAGGAATAATGCTAATTCTGAAATAGTAATTTTGAAATAACAGTAGTGTGGGTGCTCCGGTGCTGCCATTTCAAAATAATTACTCCGCAGAGTAATTCGAACTAATTACTCCCCAGTGCTTTCTTGGACTCTAAGACTGAGGTAACATGTCCACATTAACAGAGCCTGCCTCAGACTAATTTCAAGGCTTTGCCGTAGTGTGGACACACTAGTTCAAATTTGTTAAATTGAGAGTTAAGTCAAATTTACTAACTTTGAAATAATTTCCTAGTGTAGACATGACCCAAGAGTTTAGTTGGTTTCTAGCCCAATGGGAAATACGTAGTGCAAGACATCCCAAGTACAAACCTTTTTCTACAGTTTTTTTTTGAGGGGGGAGGGGCATTTACAGTCCTGTTTTGCAGACCTAAAGGTAATTTCAGATGAGTACCCCAACTTATGGAACCTTATTCAGATCAAGCCTTCTGAAGTCCTTATTTTATCCAGAGCTGGGTGTCCATTCCTACAGAGGCTATAAATCAGGCAAACTGGCTGATAGCACTTGAGATGGTATTAGTTATAGCTGATGCTAAACAACTCTAGGTCTTAACCACAAACAAAATATTTTAGGGGAGATTTCTGATGTAATTTTTTGTTTATTAAAAAAATCTACTTCTTAGCAGAGGCAAATTAAAATCACTCAGCACAAGCCCTTAACTAATTCAAAATAATAAATTAATAAATGGAAACCTTAACAAGCATGTTCATATATATATGACTTTCCACTTGCTAGTGTTTCATTTTGAAGGTGTTACCAATGTGCAGAAAAGAAGAGGGCCAGAGGGATTCAAATCTTCACTTTATTTCCCTGGGCACTTAGGACTGAAAATCATCACTATGCTTCACACCATCACTTCTAAAAACCGTGTCACAGTCATTCTTTAGCAATGGTCCCAAACATGGCAGCTCACTGTAATGTTACTCTAGCGATCTGGACCATTACTTGAATACTGTGAAGTAGTTTTATAAAGAAGGGGTGTTTGAAACTGCATGGGAGCCTCAAAAAACTCTTCTGTCCTCTTCCTACTCAGCAGCGGCAGGGGGAAGCAGAGTGACCCGGTTTCAGTCTGCTCTCCTAGTGCCCAGGCATGTCATTCCACTTACTGCTGCTGGTGAGTATGGGGAGCAGTTCCATCCGTTCCCCTAAACCCTCCTCCCCAGAGCAATGTGGCCCAGGGAACCAGTAGGAGGCTGCCAGCACTTACAGGCAGTGGTGGAAATGCAGGGGAAGAGGATCGACCTGGTCCCAGCCTGTTCTGCTCCCCCAGCAACCAGCCATGCCACTCTGCTTCCTGCTGCTGGTGTGGGTGGGTGGGGCCTGATCCCTGCTGTTGGTGCCAGGCCCCCCGCTAACCTCCAGGCCACATCATTCTGGGGAGGGGCCTTGTGGAAGGGCTGGAACTGCCCCCATACTTACTGGGAACAGGGGGAGTGGCACAGGCTGGTTCTGAGGTACATTGCTTCCCTCTGCCACTGATGGCTGTGTATGCACAGATGTGTGTGGATCCCTGCTGCCCCCCATTACCAGGCCCCCTGCTAGTCTTCTGGGCCATCTTGGGTGCCACAGGGCCCCCCAAATCACAAGGCTTTGGATGGCACTGCCTGCCAGCTGCTGGTTCCTTGCCCCTCCCCCCAGCATTTGGGGAGGGTACATGTTGCTTCATATCTCACCCCCTGGAAACACTGTAATACCCCGTTGTTTCGACAGTCATTTTAACTAAAACTGCAAGCTGATATGTAAAGGGTCAGCCTTATTTCTGTGTGGAATAAGTACATAGAGCGATAATATGAATGATTGTTTATTTAGCATTGTGCTGCTATAACATCAAGAAACCTTTGAGTGTCTAATTACCATCTCGTTACTGTATAACCCTCAATTTCCTTCTTCTTCTGTAACAATACTAATGAGCTGGGAGCTGCGAGGGGCTGGGCCTGCCCATGGTCAATGTAAACAAAATGTCTCACAGCTCACCAATGGATTACCGGATGGGCTGCAGACTGAAAGTTGCCAACCCCTGTACGAGCATCATTCCTCGTATGAGTTGCTGTCATCTTTCTGTGACAGCACGTGGCAAGTTTAATTTTTGTGAGTGGAAAGGAATACTGTTTTATTGTATGCTCTTTGGGGCAGTGACTGTGCTGTCTTTTTGCTGTGGATAGTGCCTAGCACACTATGGGTGGTCTTGTAAACCTACAAATAATAAAGGACAATTTCATAGTTGTTATTTGGTATCTGAGATGTTTTCATACATTTTTGACTTCTGGCTCCACATTTTCTCTGTACTTTTGCATTGTTCTTTGTATTTCGAGGCAGAAAATGTACTGTTGTCTTTTCTTATTTGCCCAAGAACAAGTTAGTTGAGTTTGAATCTGTTATTCTTACAATGTATGGTTGCTAACATGTTTGAAAGTCCAGTCAATTTCTTGAGCTATATTAGCTTAATGAGCCATATATAGGCCCCCATAGTCTTTGTATTTATATGGCAATTTCCTGATTAATCCTAATTAATGACACATCAGTGCACATTTGAAGTGAATGATGAAAATGATCAGTCAACCCTGCTAATGAATACATTCACTCTCGAGCAATACCCAAGCCAGGAGTCAGAGAGGGAGAAGCTTGGTAAACATGTTTGTGTTGCTATTTTCTGCTACAGCAAGTCGAAATCAAGTAATGTTTGTTTTTAAGATGCAGGAGGCCCCAGAAGATTTGATGGATGGTTTCTGCTTTTCTGGTCTTTTTCTTAAAGCTGCTTCCAAACTAATTTAAAGAATGGAAGCTGGTAGTCAGTGAGGAGCTTGGCAAAAGGGGAAATGTAGACTGCCCTGGAAGCCAGTGAAGAAGAATGCGCTCAAAGGCTGTCTATAGGCCAGATCAAAGTGGGCAATTTAAAGACCAAATCCTTCAAACATTCTGAACGGCGTCCTGAGAGATCATTCTTGCTATTCTTTTCTCAGACTGGTGGCAAATGAATGGGGAGAGTGGTTATGCTAATGTCTGCCAAAGGGGAGCTGCTCCAAGGGAGACGATTGGGCTGGAGAATTCAGGGATATTCTATATGCTAGCAGTTATGCAATCTGCCCTTACTTCCCTTGCACTGTGGACCTGAATAATGTGAGCACAACAGAAGAGCTTCTCTGACAATATTCTGCACTTCTCTAGCATCTTGCAGTTAAGAATCTCAAATGCTTATAATTCTTACAATATTCCTTGCGGGTAGGGATCTATCACAAATATGGCTCTGAGGGACAGAGCCAGGAAGAGAGCCTGCCTCCAGCCCCTTGTTGAATTGTCTGAATGTATCTGGGTAGCTCAGAACTGAATTTGGGTAACTGCCTATTCTTCTCTGGTTCTTCCATGAGCAATTCATGAAGATCCCCTCTTATATCTGCGCCACAGAGGATATAAGCCTACCACTGCTACCAGCCCCCAAAGTTCAGGGCAACTGTGATCCTTCTCTGGTTCTTCCATGAGCAATTCATGAAGATCCCCTCTTATATCTGCGCCACAGAGGATATAAGCCTACCACTGCTACCAGCCCCCAAAGTTCAGGGCAACTGTGATCCTAACAGCCCCTGAGTGTCAAAGTGCTAACTAGCTTCAGGGGGTAGCCGAGTTAGTCTGTTACAGAAAAAAACAAAAATGGTCTGGTAGCATTTTATAGTCTAACGAAACATGTATCATGAGCTTATGTGGGCACAGCCCACTTCTTCAGATGACCGGAGTTATCTCTTCTGTAAATACTCATGTTTCAAGGCCTGGCAAACTTACTACACCTAAGACACTATTGCCATAAATGTTATCCAAAAAAGTATCTTATAGGGTATCAAATTACAACTGGTGGTTTTCTGGTCATTAATATTATTGTGTGATGTAGAGATGTTTAGTGTGCAAAGAGTTAGCTATTTATGCTGGAAATATGTTTCTAAAATTTGTTAGAACCAAATAATCTGAACAGGTTTACCCTAGTCAAGGAATGTGGATTTGCCAGTCTCTGTAAACCAGAGACAATGAAAGAATATTTGCATCTACGGAAAATAATCAAAGAAGGGAAAAAGCTAATTAGAAGGTGATGAGAGAGGACCAAAGCTCCTACACTCAGAGAAACAAGCAGGGCGGAAAAAGAACTTTGTCTGGGGTGATGGGGTTGCGACTAATCTGGAGGATAGGGTCATAATACAAAATGATCTGGACAAATTGGAGAAATGGTCTGAGGTAAACAGGATGAAGTTTAATAAAGACAAATGCAAAGTGCTCCACTTAGGAAGGAACAATCAGTTTCACACACAGAGAATGGGAAGCAACTGTCTAGGAAGGAGTACGGCAGAAAGGGATCTAGGGGTTATAGTGAACCACAAGCTGAATATGAGTCAGCAGTGTGATGCTGTTGCAAAAAAAGCAAACATGATTCTGGGATACATTAACAGGTGTGTTGTGAGCAAGACACAAGAAGTCATTCTTCCGCTCTACTCTGTGCTAGTTAGGCCTCAGTTGGAGTATTGTGTCCAGTTCTGGGCACCGCATTTCAAGAAGGATGTGGAGAAATTGGAGAGGGTCCAGAGAAGAGCAACAAGAATGATTAAAGGTCTAGAGAACATGACCTATGAAGGAAGGCTGATAGAATTGGGTTTGTTTAATTTAGAAAAGAGAAGATTGAGGGGGGACATGATAGCGGTTTTCAGGTATCTAAAAGGGTGTCATAAGGAGGAGGGAGAAAACTTGTTCATCTTGGCCTCTGAGGATAGAATAAGAAGCAATGGGCTTAAACTGCAACAAGAGAGATTTAGGTTGGACATTAGGAAAAAGTTCCTAACTGTCAGGGTAGTCAAACACTGGAATAAATTGCCCAGGGAGGTTGTGGAATCTCCATCTCTGGAGATATTTAAGAGTAGGTTAGATAAATGTCTATCAGGGATGGTCTAGACAGTATTTGGTCCTGCCATGAGGGCAGGGGACTGGACTCGATGACCTCTCGAGGTCCCTTCCAGTCCTAGTATTCTATGATTCTATGGGGTTCCTTTTCAAAACTTATTTCAAATGTTTCTTGAACAGTAAGAAAAGAGGTAACAGACACTGGGGGTATGCATATGCACCACTTGGGGGACAAGGAGGACAGCACTTCTGGAGTCTGTGAATGGTGGCTGAGGACTCGGAGAACTGACTATAACTGAGAAATTGCCAGAGGCCATGGTTGTAATCTCTTAAGGTTTAGACCAAGGATGGGGAACCTTTTTTTTTTTCAGTCCGGGGTCACTGACCCATAGAAAAAGGAGTCAGAGCCACAGACAAGTGAAAAGCAAAAATAAAGAAAACCACAAGAAACCCTCACAGATGTGGCCTCCAACTGAGAAGCAGGGAAAAAAGAGGACACTCCACTCATGCTCCAGCCGCATGGAGGAAGGCAGAGGTGCCGAGGCTCAGGGCTTACCCACAGGGCTGAATTAACTCTTCTGGGAGCCTGGAGATAGTGGCTTTAGGCCCCCTAGGCTCTGGGGTAGAGCCGAAATGAGGGTTCAGTGTGTGTGAGGGGGCTGATGGGGAGCAGGCTGAGGCTGAGGGTGTGGGGTCTGGGTGAGAAGGGAGTGCAGGTGGAGGTGTGGGGTCTGGAAGAGAGGGGAGTGCAGGAGAAAGGGGGTGCAGGCTCTGGTTAGGTGGGGGTATTCAGGATCTGAGTGCAGGTATGGGATCTGGGCAAGAGGGGGCAGGGATTGGGCCACCTACCTGGTGCAGCTCCTTACCAGAAATCACCTCCAACACAACATAGGGTCTGGCAGGTGATCAGTCCTTCAGACTCCACACAGGAATTCTATGGTTACAAGTTCATGACAGCTGTTAGATGAGAACAAGCACACTCACGAATCTGTGAGTCACTCCTATATACAGTTGGGCCTTTTGATTTTAGAAATCTGGGACCAAGTAATCATCAATCACACTTTCTCTGGCGCATAGCTTCAGAGGCAGGATGGGATGGGTGGGACTTTGCATTTACCTCCCACTAGATATTTCTCAGTAAATTCACTATTATTCAAAAAGTTCATTTTTTGCTGGCCACATCGTTCAATATGAACATTTCACCCCTCAGGTTGACAATAACACATACAACACAAATGATTCAAAAGATACTTAAATGTAATTCAATAATATCTCCTAAATATATTACAGGAAATTACCATATCTGTCAGAACAGCCAAAGGAGTTACCCCTTTAGCTCAAGTGACAGTTTAGTACTTGTTGGCAAGGCACATCACAGGTAGATATGGGTGAAGTTTTTCATCCAAACTATCTTTCAGCAAAAAATGCAGCTTTTGCAACACCATTTCATAAATCGATGTGATTTTTATTGAGTAGCAGATCCTCTCCCCCATATCCTCTCCCCCCCCCAAAATATCAATATTTTGTTTTGGCATTTTCAGGGTGAAACATTTTGATTTTTGGCTTCAAAATGACTTTTCATTTAGAAAACTCCCTTCAATTTTTTTAAAATCATAAAGTGTAAAGAACATTCAAAATATAAGCACATTTTATTTTAATTGAACAAAACATGCTGTTTGACTCAAAATTGATTTTTCTCACTTTTCCATTCACTGACAATTTCAAATAAATTCAAGAGCAGTCCAACTCCAAACATTTTTTCTCTCATATTTTTCAGAATTGCCAATGAACAAAAACATCCCTTATTCACACAGCTCTGATCACTGGCTCACTTCTACTTGATGGCCAATGGTAGGTTGTCATTACAACTTCATACCAGTAAATCATAAAGAATAGCCTCTCAGAAAGACATCTGAAAGATTACAAAGTAGATACCATGAAAACAGCTTTTCCATCAAGCTAACATCAAAGGTTAATTTTAAGCCTTTTGAAGATTTTTTTTCTACATACCACATAATGAACTGCTTTTAATCGATTCTTCTTCTGAAGTGGGGCACAGTTGTACTTCCCGTGCACTTTAAAGCTTTCCCCAATGCAAGTCCTGTGCTGTTCTCTCTTGCGCCAGGAAGATAAAGTGTTTTTTCCCTAGGATGAAGCACATGATCTTCTTCCTATTAATGTGTTATACCTGGCTGCATATCCTAGTGGGAGAGTGACAGTACTTAGGATTCTGAATGCTGTTAATAATTCACCACTGCCCTTGTCTGAGCCAGCCAGATGTATGGGTCTCATGACAGTCCTGCTGCAATCCTGATCCTTTCCTTGGCTAAAGAAGTGAGCAACAGTGCTATTAATATTATAGTAGATTATTTGAAGAGCTGGTCTTTTAAGAAAAAATGTTAGAAGTGACAAAGTTTCATTTTTTTCCTCAAAACTTTGTGAAAATATTCTGAGTTGTTTATGACAAACCAAAAACTGGGAAAGATAAAATAATTAAAAAGTTATTATTTTCCTGATTTCAGTTTGTTATTGAGAAAATTAAGGCCTTTTTGCATTAAAAATAAAGTTTGATTGAAATGTTTTGATTCACCATAATTATTTGTATTGCAGTAGCACCTAGAAATCCCTAACAAAGTCAAGGCCTATACCATTGTTCTAGGCACTGCACAAATACATGGTAAAAGACCCTGCTGCCATAAGCTTATTGGCTAAGGAAAAATACTCTCCCCTATAGTGCAATACCAACATTCTCAGAAGATTATCAGAGGACATTCTCTATGGGTACGTCTACACAGCAGGGCTAAAGTCAAATTAAGCTACGCAACTTCAGCTATGTCAAGTGGGTAGCTGAAGTCGAAATAGCTTAATTTGGCTCTTGGCACTGTCTACACAGTGGGAAGTCGAAGGAAGAACACTCTTACCATGAGTCTAGGGTTGCCAGATGGTTTACCCAAAAATACCGAACACTCCCCCTCCTCAAAAAAAATACCACCTGGGAAAAAATTCAATGGAGGGGAAAAAAAAGGGGGAGACCAAGGTTGTTGAGCAAAAAACCAGGTAAGCAGGGGTACGGGGATGAGGGCGGGCAGTTGCCGAGTTGTCATAGGGTTGCCAGGTATCCAGTATTTTCACCTCCTGGCTGGGCAAAAATAAGAAAATACCGGACATTTTAGGTGTCCGGTATTTTCTGAATTTTTTTACCGGACAGGAGGCAAAAATATTGGACTGTCCGCATCAATACCGGACACCTGGCAACCCTACATGAGTCAGAGTAAGAAGTCCTCCAGCTTGACATTATTTTGAAATAATGGCTTGTAATGTAGATGCAACACTACGTTATTCCAAAATAACACTGCTGCGCAGAAGTACCCTATAGCTCACTAAAACTCCAAAGCACACATACAAGGCATCTGTCAAGGGTGATTCCCTGCTCTGGCACAATGAATGCAGAAGTGAGGGCCTGCAAAAGTACCCCAAAACCTTATCTTTCCAGGCTTTGGTATAAAACTTCCCCCCAAAATCTTAAAAACCTAGATTTTGGGGATAAAATCCACTGCCACCATCAAGCGCTTTTGAACCCACAAACAGGGGTGGACACTTGAAACCAACCCCAGGGCACTCCAAGCTCTTTCCCCCAAAGAGCTTGAAAAAGAAAAGAGAAAATACAAATTGTAGTCTATGGTAGCTGCTCTCTAGTCAGAGGCATGCAGATCCCACAGACAGATTTTCCAGGACACAGAACTGAGCCAATACCAGGTTAATAAAAAGAAAGAACTTCTATTATCAAAACAATCCTCCTGTTGCAAGCATAATAATTAGATGGAAAAAGTCACCAATTAATATACTTATAGAGACTCACATGGGCCAAAACTTAGTTACAAAAAAGAGGAAAACCCATTTCTAAATGCACAGACATCAGATTCCCATTTCCAAACCATAAAACAATAAAACCTAACAGATTTATCTAGACTTTGCCCTACTTACAGATGGTGAAGAGTCTTTTCTTGGAGAGGGACATGTTGTCTGTCCCCCTCAGTAGCTGGAGAGCCAACTGCCCAGAGACAAAAGAGGGAAAACCCTAAAATTCCTTTGTCTCAGTTTGAAATCCCTATCTGCATTTCTATTGGCTGACTGCTACCTGGCTAGGTACAGTTAACCCTTTAGCCCCCAGGCTGCTGGCTAACCCTCATGGTTATGACAGCATCTCAGGGAGCAATCATGGCCACTACCACTTCCTTCTATCTTTCTTTTGGGCCTTTCATTCCACATGTTAGTAAGTCAGCTTTCCCTAGTATTGTTTATCTAGCGAAGGAGACATATTCCCAGCTGCCAAAGGAACAAAATATAAGAACAAAATCTCCTGTCTTGTCCCTGGGGTCTGTATCCTCAATATTGAGAATGAAAACACATTTTTAAGGCTTTATTTTCCTGTAATGGTTTAGTAAATGTGGTCAATTCCCAGCATACATGTCCAGCTCTGCTCTAGGTGTGATTGACCCTATGAGGGTAAGTCACACAATTGCAAGCTCCCTTTTGTTTACATTAGGAGACTTTACCTAATTAGAAAAAAATTAAAAAACAATGAATAAACCTACAGCACCTTAGAGACTAACAAAAAATTTAGATGTTATCATCAGCTTTCGTGGGCACAACCCACTTCTTCATATTTAAGTTTTTTCTATCACAGACTAACATGGCTACCCCTCTGAAACTTTACCTAATTAGTTACACTAGTGAAAATTTTCCTAATCCAGACAAGTCCTTAGTGTGATCTAATTTCTGTTGTTTTTTAGAGATTAAAAATGTCACAGTTTATAAATAAAAGACCCAGGGGGTTTTGATATTTATATTCTTTCTATACTTACACATATTATTGTATGACCTCGATGACAAAACTCTCACTAATGTTGGGTCCAGGACTCTCTCTCCCACCACCCCAAGGAGGAAGCAGAATTATTGACTAGGGATGGGTCTGGTGAAAGGAAAGAAAAATATATAAAAATTTCCTAACATTAAGGTCTGTTAGACTGTGAAATAGCCTCCCAAGGGAAAGAGTTGAAGTGTCTTTGCATGAGTCATTTAAAATTGGCTTGGGAAAATTTACTGACAATATACTGCAGGGTACTGGATGAACTAATAGGTCTTTTTCATCTCTAACTTTTATGGCTCTGTGATAATAAAAGACATAGAAATCAATTCTTTCAAATGATTCAAGGAATCGCTTTGCTTTAGAAAGCTAAAAATATGCCTGTTCACTTGGTCATGTGTCTTTAAGGTGACATTCTAACAAACTGCATTCAATTATCCCTAATCTGAAAAAACTGAACTACCCTTTTCCATATTCAAATGATTTCACACATTTTTGACAGAGCTTCTTTCTTAGACAATTTGCATCTCAGCTGAAGGAGAGATGGGGTGGGGCTGAGGGCTGCTTCTGTTGTAATATAACTGGGAAGAATAAACATTAAGCATAAATTTGCATACATACTAATGATTTCTTCTAAAAAGCACACAGTTGGATATTTCTACTACCTTCTACTAATGCTAAAAAAAGGAAAGTTTTTACAGCATTTATTTTTAAAAGTACACATATACAAGTACACATATACATATACACATATGTTGGTTTTACTAAAAGAATGGCCACTAATTTAATTAAAAGAGTAAATGTGAGAAGTCAAAAATTTAGTTTGGGTAATGAAGAAATTTGACCATACAGAACCCTGGGAGACATGGGGCTAAATCCTGGTTCCAGTGAAATCAATGCAATGGGGCCACTCAAGTAAGTAGACAGATTATGGAAATTATCTTAAACATTAATTTGTATGGCAAAGTGGAACATCTATGTAAAGATTTTTCAAGTATAACCATTTGTTTGATTTTTGCCAGTTCAAAATATATGCAGAAGTTCAAAATACTTTGCCTTAATTTTACTCTTTTGGAGTCATATTGGTTTATTTTTTCCTGTAAAGAAATATTATAACTAATGGACTAGTCTACAATTGAATTGCTAAGCTGCTCCGTCTAGTGCTACCATTGCATCCCTGCGTTATTATATCTTTGAATTCAAGAAACAAACACACAAACATCAAATAAAAAATGAAGAAATGAAAATTAACAAATATTCTTGGATAACTTGGACACTTGTTAACTTGAAAGGAAACAGATTTGGACTTGAAAGGACATAAATATTCTTCATAGTTGTTGTGTTTTATCCTTAATAACTATGCAGAAAGTGCAATTAGGCAAGCTCAGAATAATAATATAACCACTTTATATTTTGACCATAATAGAGAAAATGTAGCTGTGTTGAGAGAGCTAGAAATAGAAATGCAAATGAAAAGCTTACATGGCAGAGTACTACAGAATTAGGTTCCATTTCAGCCAAGCATGTAAGCACATGTTGATTTCCATTCATATTCAGCATATTACTATGTCCCATTCACTTCAATGAGACCTAAACATATGCTTAAAGTTAGGCGGGTGCTTAAATGATGTGATGAATGGAGGCGGATGGTTGAATTGGAGCCTTAGAGCAGTAGACGATTCTTTACTTCTCTTCACACTCGAAATACAACTAATTCTTTTCTTTGCTGAGCAGGATGTGGTAATGGCTAAACATGTTAGTGAGAGAAGCGGAGTGAGGCAGTATCTTTTATTGGACCAACTGCTGAAGAATTTCCCAGTGTAGCTCAAAAGCTTGTTTCTTTTACCAACATAAGTTGGTCTAATAAAATGTACTACCTCATCTACCTTGTCTCTCTAATAGCCTGGGTTGAGCACAAGGGTGCCATTTTGTGTGCGTGGGGGAGCAGCAGCAATGCACTCCGGGACGCAGATAGCTTTACATCCTGTTCCCCAGACACTAAGGAAGTGAGGGGAAAGTGCTTGCATTCCGTGCATTCCTCGGGTGTGAGAATGCACCCAAAATGGTGTCCTTGGTTGAACTACAATACTGGACACAAAAAATATGAGTCGTAGTCTACAGTCGCTCTTCGGTAAAAGACCATTAGTGGCTTTGGTTTGAACTTTTCCGATATGCTAAACGTATTCCAAGGATCAGACCTTCAGGACATTTTAGTGTTATATTTATAATCTATATGAATATATAATATATATGAAAAGATTCATATTTTAAAAGGACTGAACCTACGGTAGTAAGGCTACAAATGGTTAAAATAACAAAGTAGGATTTAAGTGAACTATTTAACATTTTAACTATTTAACTATTTAACATATTTTTTAACTATCCCTTTATTTTCACATCACAGGAAATGAACTGTTCCTCTTGCACATATCACAGCTACTGAAAACACCAGTCTATTATTTGAAGATGAACTTCACACACACTGTATAGATATTGTGGACCAAGGAAACCTAATATGGCTGGGCCTCTGATGCTGCCTTCAATGTCTCAAGCTCAATGTGGAAAGTCCATTACTGTTTCTTCAAAAGTAATTTCAAAATGCAAATATATTTGCTAACAGATTCTTGTCTCGGAAAGATTGTCAATTTCCTGGCCCCATGCTCATTTATTTTTCATAAAGAGTGAAATATGGGGCAGAGATTTATTTGTTGACAGTTATCAGCAGTAACTCAGACTCAACACTGACCTAAATTCTTCTTGCTCAGAAGTGGTGAAATAGAAAATAATGAAGGTAGTGTTATTTCAGAAATGCAAAACTTGAAATTGCCAGAATTTATTCAAGTTCCTGGAATGTCTGAGAGATCAGGGCCTCTGGGTTTACCATTCTATTTCTAATAGCTAATTCTGATGTAGACAAATTTGCTTCTTTTCTGTGTTTTCTCATGCTGCTCTGGATGTCCTAATAGTGTTTGTGTGTCTCACGTTTTTTTGCAAAAACCTTTCTTGAAAAATCATTTAAAAATGATTTATGAAAAAAAATTCACAACTCTGTGTCCAGTTGTAGGCTAATGAATTTGCACACATGTTCAGGGCTGTATTCAAACACAGGAATTATGGATTTTCAATTAATTTGCTGCTATTTATGCTTCCAGTATGCTGCTGTTTGAAAATCCCGGAGAGGGATAAAATAGAAGTGTGGGATTTAAATGGTTGGGGTTTATGCTGGACTTTGGCTTAGAAGTGATTTTCACCATAAGTAAGTAAAAGCTGAGGTTCCTTTTATCTCTGACCCTGGGTTCTCAGTATTTACATGTTTTTAAATCAGGCTGGTTTGGAAGTAGTCCATCTTTTCCAAATACGTTGGTTCATCTCTGAAAGGGGTCTAACTTTGATACCTGGAAAGATACTAAGCAAGTTATTAAATAAAGCAATTCATAAATACCTACAATATTATAGGTTTATAAGGAATAGCCAGTATAGATTCGTCAAGAACAATTAAAGCCAAACCAGGGAACTGCAGTCTAGGTGAAATTCCTATGAAGTGCATAACTATTTGAAAAACTGCCCTCAGAATGATTTGCTTCAAACTGGGAGGGCGCGTCTATTGGAGTCTAAAAATATATCTAGACTACAAGGTTTTATCGAAAAAAAGTACGTAAATTGCGATCCGCAATTTGCATACCTTTTTCCGATTGTTTTTTCAGAAGAGGCTTTTCCGAAATTTGGCCCATCTACACTACGCCAAATTTTGAAAAAACCTCCTCTTTCGGAAGAGCCCTTCTTCCTCATGGAATGAGGAAGTTAGGACTTCCGAAAGAGCGCATCTGCTCTTCCAAGAAAAAAAGCGGAAGAACAGACATGTTCCCTGGACGTGGCAGAGTTTTTCCGGCGGTATCGTGGAAAAACCCCGTAGTGTAGACATAGACCCATATGGCTCTGTGCTGGGTCGATTACTATTCAATATTTTCATTTATGGCTTGGATAATGGAGTGGAAAGCATGTTTATACATTTTGAAGATAACAGCAAGCTGAAAGGAGTTGCAAGAACTTTGAAGGACAGCATTAGAATTCAAAACAATCTTGATGAATTGGAGACTTGCTCTGAATTCAACAAGATGAACCATACATATGTTTTTGTTAGCTTCTAAGGTGCCACAGGACTGTTTGGGTTTTTTTAAAGTTGTTTTTAAAGTTACAAACTAATATGGCTACCCCCTAGAGATTTTTCAACCAAAATAAGTACTTAAGTACCCCCCTCCCCCAATCAAATGAACACTTACAAAATGGGAAATGGATCATGTTATGCTCATAAAAAGTACACAGGATCTTTTCAGAGGACAGGGCAATGTGTTGAGATACAACATGAAAACCAGCATGTGCATTTATTCATACACACATGCATGCACAAACACACACACACACACACACACACACACACACAACAGTCCTACCGATGTTGTTATAGTTACCTCCCTGTAGCTCAGACCAATGTAATGGCCAGTTAGATTGGGCCTGAAGGGAGGAGCCAGGTTCTGTCAGTCATGATCTGATCCTTTGCAGTATGGAACTGAAAGAACCATGGCAAAATACCCTGTTTTTGTAGTTGTGAGTTCCCATTTGAGTCTATGGATTTTGCAATGTTATGCTCTGGTCATTAACCCTTAAGGGTGTGTCTACACTGCATTGTAGGTCGAAATAAGATACTCAATTTGAGTTATGCAAATTGCATAGCTTATTTCGATGTTATTTCGCAATAGCTTATTTCAAAATTTGGCGCTATCTACACAGCACTTATTTTGAAATAAATCACTATTCTGAATTGTCCCTTACTCCTCATGAAATGAGGTTTACAGGGATGTTGTAATAGCGAGCCCATTTTATTTTGAAATAACAGGTGCGCTCAAAAGACACTGCAGTGTAGACGTAGCTTAAGGGTACGTCTATACAGTGGTGCTATTTTGGGATAATGTCTTTTATCCTGAAAGAGTGTTCTGTGCATCTTAAAAGCACACCTGTTATTTCGAAACACATTCAAAATAACGGGCTTCTTATTCTGGCTTCCCGTAAACCTCATTGCACAAAGATTAAGGAAGACACCAGAATAGCAATTTATTTTGAAATTAGTGCTGTGTGGACAGTGCCAAATTTTGAAATAAGCTATTTTGAAATAAGCTTATTTGCGTAGCTTATTTTGAGGTATACGCTACTGTGTAGATGTACCCTAAGTCGCATCATCACCACCAGGGGGTGTTCCATCATTATCCTTCATCAACATTTCGATGTTTGTCACTCAGGTTTTTCTCACATCTGGGTTTGCCTTTACCTGTTACATTGACTTAAAGGGTTTATACTTATAGTTTAGGGTCATCAATCTTCCATTCTCCAGCCATTGTCAGTGTGTCCTGGTAGTCTAACTGGCATCTCTTCATCTTTTTCTCTTTTTGTTCATCTGTATAATTTGATACTGGTGCCTTCTGTTTATTAGTATATCATGCATTCCTCATTCACACACAGAACAGTAAATGATTAAAGAACAAAACTTCTTGCAAAGCAACAAATTTTTATAGAGCAATAGAACTGAAACAGAAGCCAAACAAATTTTACTAAAATAGTTCCTTTTTACTACTACTAAAACTATTTTTCTAAGGATTAAGCAGTTATTCCAAACTACAAAGAATTAAGAAGGAAGTACAGATCGAACCTCTAAAATCCAGGACTCTCTGGTCCGGCAACAACTGTGATCTGGCAGGACCATGAATATTGCTGAACTGGAGAACCCTGGCTGGCCAGTTTCAGAAGCACAACCCGGGCTGGTGATGGGGAGCGCAGCCCCGGCAAGGGCTGGAGGCAACAGGACCAGCCCCTGGCCATGGCTGATGTTGTGGGGGGTGCAGTCTCGGACGGAGCTGTCATGGAGGTGGCACAGTGTGGGGCTGGAAGGAGCAGGGCTGGCAGCAGGAAACACAGCCCCGGTGGGGAACCTTGTCTTCACCTAGTCCAGCAAACTCCATGGTTCAGAACCACTCAGGTCCTGAGGGTGTTGGGCCACAGAGGTCCCACCTATATTATCATTATTAATTATTATTTTATTTATTTTACTACTTTTATTTATTTATTACTTTTATTTATTTTATTTTAGTACTACTACTACTACTACTACAACTGCGGGTGGTTGGGTGACATGCAGCACCCTCAACACCCAGTTCCCCCAGCCTCCTGAAGCAGAGGGTCGGCAGCCACAGTGCCTCCAGCTTCCCCCCAACAAGCTCTAGCAAGTGTAGTGCTTGCATCTTGGCCGCCCAGCACTGAGTGGCTCAGCCCACATCAAGTCCTGGCTGCCTTTGGCCCAGGCCCAGCCCCAGCCCCAGCAGGCTTCCCTAAAGAGCAGCAGCCTGCCTGGAGCGGTGTCAAGGGCGATAGGCAAACATAAGGGGGTTTTGGGGAGAAGCATGGGCGAGGTCACACTGGGCTATTTGGGAAGGCAAAGTCTTCCCCACCCTATGTGATGCAACAATCCAGACACTGTTCCACTTCTACTCATATCGGGTGAGGCCTCAGTTGGGGAACTGTGTCCAGTTCTGGGCAACTCACTTTAGGAAGGATGTGGACAAAGTGGAGAGAGTCAAGAGTACAGCAACAAAAAGGATAAAAGCTTTAATGAACCTGACCTATGGGGAAAGTTTTAAAAATCTGGCCATGTTTAGCCTTGAGAGAAGACTGACGGGGAAGCTGGTAACAGTCTTCAGATAGTTAAGGGCTGTCAGTAAAGGGCACTGTGATCAATTGTTCTTCATATCCAGTTGAGGTAGAATAAGAAGTAACGGAAAAATCTGCAGCATGGAGAGTTAGGTCAGATATTAGGAAAACTTTCAAACTAGAAGAGTGGTTAAGCTCTAGAACATTCTTCCAAGGGAAGTTGACTGTTGAATAGTCTTTTGTCATGGGAGGTTTATAAGAACAAATTGGACAAACACCTAACTTAGGGGTCATTAGTGTTTACTTGGCACTTCCTCAGCTCATCAGGCTGGAATTGACTTCTTAAGGTCCCTTCTAGACCTACATTTCTATGGTTGTATGAAACACTCATGCTATTCCAATCCTGGGGTAAACACGAATTTCAGCTTCCTGGGTAACCTTCACATCAGACTTCTTTGATGACATTTTTATTTGGATGGCACAAATTGCTGCAGCCAAAGGCAATTAAAGCTCTGTATGTAGCTTTGACATCTCAATAGGAAATACCACCTTGCAGCTGAGAATTTTCAGGGAGGGAGAAACAGAGCTAACAATATAAAAGCCTCCCTGTACCCATGGTACCAACAGTTAAGTTGATATGCAGCCAGTTGTCTCATATACTGTTTAAATACCAACACTTCTCATGCGTCATTCTTTTGCTGTTTCTCTTTTCTCTGCAGTTTGCTAACTGCTGATTTCAGTCTGACATTAGGGATTGTTTTTCTCCCCAGGGGATTTCCTACCTGTCAAAGGCTTCCTTTCAGTCTCCAGAGGTGAATAGAACAGAAGACAATGAATGGAGCAAATAAATTGCTCCAGAACATTTCCCACAGTGTTGAGTTTGATACAGAAATACAAATTAAGAGTAACAATTAGCATAACCAAAGAACACCATCAGGATGCTGTACAGAAACTTCTCAATACAGGAATAGAAGAAAAGCCTGACTTCCCTACCATCTCATTCTCTCCAGCAATATACTCAATATTATTCCTGATTTAAACTGCTGGGTCTGGAGAGTATCCTGGAGATCAGTCAGGGAAAGAAAAATACACACAGAGAGATAAAAGTCAACCTTAACAGTTATTTGCAGGAAAGCTGAAATATTTTAAAAAATTGATTCATTTTTCTTGGAGGGAGGAAATTCAGCAAAAAGCATTACAAAGAATTATAAGTAAAATTAACGGGTTGCAGAGGTAGCCATGTTAATCTGTTTCAGGAAAAACAACCAGGAGTCCAGCGGCACCTTCAGGACTAACCATTTTATTGTGGCATAAGCTTTTCTGAGTTCCAGCTCGCTTCGTCAGATGTATGAAATGAAAAAAAAAGGAAAAAAAAGAAACATGGATTAGGGATTCAGAGAAGGGAGTGTTACATCAGAATTAATTCATGGTGGATGTGGATGAGAAGGTGAGAATACCATAGGTGGAAAATTACTTATCACAAAGAGGGAATCATTTCTAGTTCCTATTCGGACCTGTTCTGATGGTGTCAAATTTGCATATGAATTTCAGCTCAACAGTTTCATATTGTAGCCTGTACAGCAAACAGGATAAGATTAAGAATAAGCTCTGAAAACTGGAGACTCTCATACAAAACCAACCTTCCACACAAACTTCCATATGGCTGGACTTTACAGAAACAAGACAAGCCATTTAGAACACACACTTTGCATCTCTACAGAGAAAAAGGGACACTAAATGATCTAAATTCCTACATGTCACCAGTGGTACCCATGATTCGCTCAACAATATTGTTAATCCATCCAGCTACACACATAGCCCAGCAGAAGAGTCTGTCTTATTTTGGGGATTCTCTTTCTGATCCGCCAGCCCTATGTACATGATACAATACTGTAGTGACCTGCAAACCTCCGTTTGCCATCTCTGAATCAGGGAATATTTCCATCACGCCATTCGGCAATGCATTAATCCACAAAAAACATCCTACCAAGGCTACAAGAACCAGTCTTTGTGGACTCCAGCTGACAGTCAATACAACGTAGTGGACCTCTACATAAAGTGCTCCACTGATGTGCACAAGCTGAAATTGTGGACAATCAGCACTTTCCCTATAGCCTTGTCATGCAGAATGCAACACCATCCACCGTCTCAGAAACAACTCTGACATTATAATCAAAGAGGCTGACAAAAGAGGTTCTGTAGTCATCATGAATAGGCCAGATTATGAACTGGAGGCTTCTAGACAACTCTCTAATACCATATTTTACAGGCCACTATCCTCTGATCCTACTGAGGAAAAAGGATGCCATTGGGGGGCGGGGAGGGGGAGGGGAGGGCAGCAGCCATGCACTCCATGACATGGCTAGCTTTTCATCCCATTCCCCAGATGCTAAGGGAGTGAGGGGAAAGTGCTTGCATTCCATGCATGCCTCTCACACCTGGCTGGTGAAGGGTGCTCATGTGTACCGGAACGCACGACTGCTGCCCCCCCTACCCTCCTGAAATGGTGCCCTTGCTGAGGAACACCAAAACAAACTACACCATCTACTCAAGAAACTACCTGAAGAAGCACAGAAATTAATCCTGCTACCCCGCCCCCGCAGAACCCTGACTAGAGGTATTCTATCTGCTACCCAAGCTTCATAAAATTGGAAATTCTGGACGGTCCATCATCTCTGGCATTGGCATTCTTACAGCAGGATTGTCTGGCTATTTAGACTCTCTCCTCAGGCCCTACACTACCAACACTCCCAGTTATCTTTGAGACACCACCGACTTCATGAGGAAACTACAATCCATTGGTCATCTTCCAGAAAACACCATCCTGGGCAGTGTGGATGTAGAAGCTCTCTACACCAACATTCCACACACAGATGGACTACAAGCCATCAGGAACTATATCCCCGATGTTATCATGGCATAGATGGTTTCTGAACTTTGTGACTTTGTCTTCACCTGCAACCATTTTAGATTTGGGGATGATTTATATCTTCAAATCAGAGGCACTGCTACGGGTACCCACATGGCCCCACAGTATGCCAACATTTTTATGGCTGACTTAGAACAATACTTTCTCAGCTCCTGTCCCCAATTGCCTCTCCTTTGTTTGCATGGTATTGATGATATTTTCATCATCTGGCCCCATGGGAAGGAGGCCCTTGAAGAATTCCACCAGGATTTCAACAATTTCCAACCCACTATCAATTTCAGTCTAGATCACTCCACACAAAAGATCCACTTCCTGGACACTATAGTAAAAATAATTGATGGTTACATAACCACCACCCTATACTGGACACCTAATGATCACTATACTTATCTACATGCCTTCTGCTTTCACCCAGAACATGTCACATGATCCATTGTCTACAGCCAAGCCCTAAGATATAACCACAGTTGCTCCAATCCCTCAGACAAACATCTACAGGATCTCTGTTCAGTATGCGGAAAACTACAATACCTACCTGGGGAAGTAAAAAAACAGATTGACAGACCCAGATGGGTACCCAGAAGTCACCTACTACAGAACAGACCCATCAAAGAAAGCAACAGAACACTACTAGCCTATACCTACAACCCCCAGCTAAAGTTCTCCAATACATTATCAGGGGTCTACAGCTTATCCTAGATGATGATCCCTCACACTCCCAGACCTTGGCAAGCCTCAAAGTCTGTCTGTCTACACAGCAAAGTTATTTCGGTATACCAGAGGTATTTGGAAATAGCCATTCCATGTCTTTTGAACGCGTCCGCTATTTCGAAATATAACGAATGTGCTATTTCGCCATCCCCGTAAACCTCATTCTATGAGGAGTAAGGGATGGCTCGAAATAGCACTGTATTTTGGAATTTGGTGCTGTGTGTAGACAGCGCCAAATGACGAAAGAAGCTATTTTGAAATAGACTTGAAATAAGCTCCGCAAATTGCATAGCACAAATTGTGTATCTTATTTCGAGTTTCGGGTGCTGTGTAGACGCACCCTTACAGAAGCCCTCCAACCTGACGCAAATACTCACCAGCAACTATACACCACACCACAGAAACACTTGCCCAGGAACCAATCATTGTAACAAACCCTGTTGCCAACCCTGTCCACACATCATAAGTGACACCATCATAAGGATTTAACCACATCAGCCGTACCATCAAAGACTCATTCACTTGCGCATGTACAAATGTGATATATGTCGTTATGTGTCAGCAATGACTTCTGCTATGTAAATTCGACAAACTGGACTATCTCTACACAACTGAATAAAAGGATACAAATCAGACATCAAGAATGGTAACATACAAAACCAGTGGGAGAACATTTTAACCTCCCTGGGCACACAGTTACAGACTTGAAAGTTACCATCCTCACGCAAAAAAACTTCAAAAACAGCCTGGAATGTGAAACTGTTGAGTTGGAATTCATATGCAAATTTGACACTATCAGAATGGGTCTGAATAGGAACTTGGGAATGGTGCTATCATTATAATAGGTAGTTTTCCACTTTAGGTATTCTCACCTTCTTATCCTTATCTACATTGATTGATTTAGCTCTGATGTAACACTCCCATCTCTGTATAACGACTAGCTGTTTCTTTTTCTTTCACTTCATGCAGCTGATGAAGTGAGTTGCAACTCATGAAAGTTCATGATACAATATATTTGTTAGACATTAAGGTGCCACTGGATTCCTTGTTGTTTTTAAACCAAACTAAATGAGACCACACAGCTCTGTCTGTAGTATGTAACTTCACATGGGGAGAACCTAAATTGTCTTTGGATGAAGACATTTGTTGCAGGAGCACATTTCATTCATATCTAGTTCTGTTGTGCTCCTCTGGAGGCAGGAGAAGAGTTGGAGGAGGAGGATGCAGGACAGGAGTAGGCTAGAGACGTGATATACAGCCGGTTGCAGTTATGACCGAAGCTGTCGTAAATGGCCGACCCTGAGTTACGAACGCGAGCCGCACTTACGAACAGCGTGGTTTCGTGTAACTCTGTGGGGTCCGACTTATGAACAAACCGAGTTATGACCAATTGCTTGGTCCGTAACCGGTTCATAAGTTGGAGAAAGGCTGTATCTTCTGACACAGGACCAAATAGTGTCTTTGATGCACATGTGAAGAATGGGAAAGGACTCTTCGGAAAGGATGGGAAGGAAAAGAACAGGCCCAGCACTGAGGTGAGAAAATGGGGTATCATTCTAGGAGCTTCACATCTTTGCACCTCTTCTCCAGTGTAAGAGTCGGCCTGTGGCTACACAGTCTAAGGAGAATTTAAGGGAATCTGGCTCCCAGGGAATAGTTATTCTAGCTATGCAGGCTCAGATACTGGAGGAAGGAGCCAGGAATGTGCCTATTCCCTGTCCCTCTCTGTGTATCTGCAGTGGACATGCAGGGAGACTCAGTGTGTGTATGGCTTGTATGTGTCTTACTCCACATTACACCCCTGTGTGGCTATTTAGGCAAGGCAATGATCTAGTCCAGTGGGATTGCTTGTGGACTAAGGAACTACTCAATGTAAAGGTGGGAAATGAAGCCCATAAGGTACATCTACACAGCAGGGCTAAACTCGAAACAAGCTATGCAACTTGAGCTACGCTAATTGTGTAGCTTATTTAGAAAAAGCTTATTTCGAATTTGGGGATATCTACACAGCACTTATTTCGAAATAGAGCACTCTTCCTCTGACTTCCCTTACTTCTCATACAATGAGGGTTACAGGAGTCAGAGTACGAAGTCCTCCAGCTTGATAGTATTTCTACATTATGTCAAAATAACTGCTTGTGTGTAGACGCGGACTAAGTTATTATGGAATAGTGTACGTTATTCCAAAATAACGCTGATGTGTAGACATACCTAGTGAACATTTATAATATATGGTAATTCAGTGAGACTCTGAGGGGAATTTTTAAAGAAAAGCAGCTGAAAACGGAGGTTAAGCATTCTGCAAGTGTGGCCTCATATTCTGTAATAAAATATTTTGTTACACTAATAAATGTAGACCTTTTAGCACAAGATATATTGTAGGACAATATATCAGGGAAAATAATAGTAAATAAAAGTATTCTGCATAGTAGGGATTTAATACACTATATGATGTTCTGCTAATAGAAGATGTCATCTTTCTTACTAATGCAATTTTTTATTATTCAGACCTGCATACTGAATTTTCGTTTTTCATATTATAATTTGTATTTGATCTCATCATTATACTTTCCTAGATGGCCATACTCCACGGGGGAATTGTTAGGCTGAGTATTTGGTTTAATTTTACTTTCCAGTTCATGCTGCTCCCCTCCAAGGTGCTGTTAAGCCAAGAGTTTGATGTTTTATATTTTTAATCATTTCAGTACCTTGGTGGGCTCATTAGACTTTTGTATTGGGAAGTGTGATACGTATACACACACACACACACACACACACACACACACACACAAACGTATATGTAGGTATTACTGTAAATAAGCAATGTGGTTAATAAATTTAAACAGTAGGTGCAGGAGCTGCACTCCTATGAAAATCTGACCATTTTTATTTACCTTTAGGTTCTCAAGTTTGAAAAATCTTGGCCTAAGTGTGAAAATGTATGTGAGTGTATTTTTACCCTTGCATGCACATATACATATTTATATTGGTATTGAATATTATACATAGTTTCTTCTATGATATCTTTGGGCACTGAAAAAGAAGTTCTATAGTATAAAAATTCAAATGAATCAAGAACTGGAGTTGAGATATGTTACTGTTATTCTTTATATTGGGATAGCACTTAGAAGCCTCAGCTAGCAGAGGTGTGCTGGGTACAGTTTTTATTACACTGATAAAATGTATGTATAAAAACAAGTTAATAATAATTGCCTTTTTATTCCTTTTGCTAATTTACTACCCCAGACTATCTTGTTTCCTGGAGTCTCCAATGCTTTCTTTTTAAATGGTTCCCTCTAGCACCTTCTTTCTATTTTTAATTCTTTTAAAAGTCTGTTATCATGTGTATATGTGAATATGTGTGTGTTTGTGTGCTTTATTTATATGGGCACCTAGCTTGTCTCTTCCTTCTTGGATGTCTCTGCTGACTATTTCTTTTTATTTCTCTTCTCATTACTGTAACACATGAAAATTGGTAACAAAAGAAAGGACAATTCTGGAGTGAGACTGCAGTGCCGCCAAGTCACAGAATTTATGAGCGGACATGTCTACCCCCCCCTTGTAAGAGCATGTCACCAAAAATGACAAACCTGTGAGACCAGTAGTTTGAATTAGCAGTTACTATTATTACTCATGCATGCTGAGCCCCTGCTAGGACTGAACTGGAAATCAAGACCAAGCTTTGCAAGAAGCAATCTAGTTTCATCAATCAGTTCCTCTCTAAGACTGTGTCCTTCCTTATTTCTATGCTGTGACAGACAAGCGGCTCAGAGTTCAACTTCTTTGCACAGAGCCAGAAAGTGCAATGTGGCTGATCTGATCAGAGAAGATAGTTTCCATGGCAAGTAATGATTTAGTATTGTATGCTCATTGTGGGGTTTAAAAAAACCATCTTGTGTCTCAGAAGAGAGTTGTCACCAGTGCTTGACTACTTTATCAGGGCACTGTAGTATATAAGATTCATTTTAAGGAGACAACTACCCCATTTATGTCTGTCATTAATAGCCATCATCGCCATATTTCTGCTTTGCACCTGTTTAAGTAGAGCATCTTTCTTCTGAGAGTCTTAATAATATTTCCCTCTCTCATCAAAATATTTTAAGACTTCCTGACTGGAAAGTATATTATTGCCCTTTCATAGATAGGACAATAAAGGCACATTGATGTGCTACATTTTACTAGGGTCATAAATTGAGCTTATGAGGTAGGATAGAGCCCAGAAGTCATCTGTTTGACTATGAGATCCACTACCCTTCATGCTGCCTGTTTGAAGTACGGGTTGAACAGTCCAGTTCCATCCAATGTACATTTTTTGAACTACAGACACTCTTTCAATTGCATGTACACTTGCAGGAGTAATGCCTCAGAAGGAATACTTTCTACACTACATGATGCACTGATGGTACTGCTCAGTTTAGGAACAAAATTACATAGTAGGGAGCCAAAGTATAATCAATGATAGTTACATTATATAGGAGAACTTTTCTCCATCATGGAAAATATACTCCTTCTGCAAGTGTGACCTCAGTGGAAGTCACACATAACTATAGGTTCATTCAGTGGACTTTGAGATTAGGCAGCTTGCAATTTCATGGTGTCTCTGCTTGTTCTGAATGGCAGAGACTTAATTCTGATAATTTCTGTCAAGGAAGGAAATATCCTTTTCTTGTTCTCAGTAGATATTTCAGGTACTGTTGGCATAAGCTCTGCATCAGCTGCTTGATTGTGGTCAGTCTGGCTTTTTATTAGCTTTTTTTCTACTGTTCCAAATGGCTGATTTTTATTCTTTTATTTTCTAACACCATACTGTAGAGTGGACAACGACATCAGGAAATATGTTACATTTGGAGAGTGTTGGAAATCAGAACAGAATGGCTGTTGCTCTTGCGTGGGACTGTTAGCTCTGCCACACATCTGATATATGAGTATTTGTCTCTCAGCACTGCCAGATGGGTATGAATCTTGGCTCTCAGGATTTGGAGTGCTAAATTTATCACTACAGCATTGTGAGAATATTGGTTGCGAGTTGCTGGACTTGCCATTCACCGAGGCTTCTATTGATGCTCCTTGCAAATCTCTCAGGAGTTTGCCCCTTTTAATTAATTATTTTTACCTTTTATTTTGCCTGGTGTTTGACGTTTTGGGACTATGATAGGTTCACATGCTTCAAGCAACATGAAATGATGGCTAAGAAAAATAATTCTCTAGAACTTAAACTTCATTCTGTGATTTAATCACCATTTTTCTAATTAAATCAGTCTCCAGTTTTACTAAGCACTTTGAAGGATACATTTTTACAAGACTACAATCTGTTAAGAACAATCACATAAATGTTGTTATTTCTGGGGAACTAAAGGGTAGGGGGAGATGTAGCAGAAACGGAAACTATAAGCCTCCTGCAGAGCTGAGTGAATATTCTCCCATGAGTTGCTTATGTGTATACTGTTTGCCAGGATACACTGTACTATCAATCACCTTATTGCCTCTTGTTCCTTTGATTGCAGCCATAACCCCAAAAGGACTCATTAGGCTTGGTTTACTTTTATTTCAGAGTCCCTGAACTTAGAGGACTTGTAAAAATAAAGGTTTTGCCTGGGTGAAAGTTTTCTGAAAACATTTGAAGATCAAACCAATCATCTAATATACCAGACAATATTCAGAGTCTTTCAGAAGGAGCAGGATCTAGAAGCAAACTTCAGTATGTTCAAATTAAAGGAAAAATACAATAACTAACAAACAAGTCTTGCAGTTTGATCAGTGGAACATTATAGTTAACTAAATTGCACCATACAAGCTTATGATCTTGAGCCTAGATGGAAGGAAAATGAGAACTGAAACTTAAATCAGAACAGGTGATGGATAACACTAAAATAGCATTTAAGAAAACTGAAAAAAATACATATATAGCAAATATGCATGTATAGCTACTATAGGGGTGAGTCATTAATAATACACTAAACTACTTGGGAAAATAGTATTACAGAATTCTGTATAACAAGTTGCCTTTCTGTGATCTATTAAAAAGCAACCCAAGCTTCATCCAGTGTTATGTTCAGTAAACATATGTGGTTTAGATAGTATGTTGTTGATGTCCTCTGGAAGAAAACAGTCTGATTTATATACAGTTCAAATAAATGCCTTAACATTTACAGCCACTGACTATAGACTTATTCACTCCTCGCATCACAGCATATTGCTGTCAGCAGGCACTGGGGCTGTGTCTAGACTACACAGTTCTTCCGGAAAAAGCTATGCAAATTGAGATTTGCAATTTGCGTAGCTTTTTCCACTTTTTTTGGAAGAGGCCATCTACACTAGGCCAAATGTCAGAAAAAAACCCTTTTTTGGAACATCCCTTTTTTCTCATAAAACGAGGTTTACCGGGATGCCGAAAAAAAACTTCTGCTCTTCTGAAACATTTTTTGGAAGAGCAGACGCATTCCTTGGACCTCCGGTATCCCGGAAAAAACTCTGCAGTCTAGACGTACCCTGGGTTTACCAAAAATAAGAAGGAATCGATGCAAGAAAGTTGTAATGGTTAAGTTCTTAAGACTCAGTTCTGCAAGCTGCTCCATGTGGCTGCACTTTAGGCCCATGCAATACCACATTGACTTCAGTTAAACTCTTGTGGATACAACATGGCATCACAGAGACTTGGTGGGATAATACACATGACTGGAATATTGTTATATAGGGGTACAGCTTGTGCAGGAAGAAAAGGCAGGAAAAAAAGGAGGAGGTGTTGCCTTATATATTAAAAATGTATATACTTGGAGTGTTGTTGAGATGGACATGGGAGACAGACATATTGAGAGTCTCTGGGTAAGGTTAAAAGGGGTATAAACAAGGATGATGTCATGGTTGGGGTCTACTACAGACCACTTAACCTGGAAGAGGAGGTGGATGAGGCTTTTTTTTTAAACAATTAACAAAATCATCAAAAGCATAGAACTTGGTATTTTTCCGGACATGTGCTGGAAAAATAACACAGCAGGGCACAAATAATCCAAGTTCTTGGCCTGTATTGGAGACAATTTTTTATTTCAGAAGGTTAGGATAGCTACTGGGGGAAGCTGTTTTATATTAGATTTTAACAAATAGGGAGGAACGTGTTGAGAATTTGAAATGGGAAGGCTGCTTGCTGAATTCAGACAGGGATCTAAATTCAGATTTCTTAGTTGCTGGTGATCATGAAATGATAGCATTCATGATTGTAAGGAATGGTAAGGGGAAAAACAGCAAAATGAAGACAATAGATTTCAAAAAGGCAGACTTTAGCAAACTTAGGGAATTGGTAGGTAAGAACCAATGGGAAGCAAGTCCAAGAGGAAAAACAACTGAAGACAGTTGGCAGGTTTTCAAAGAGACATTCATTATTAAGGTTGCAAGAGCATAGGAAATATAAGAAGTATGGCAAGACACCATTCTGGTTTAAATAGGAGATCCTGAATGATCTAAATATCAGAAAGGAGTCTTGCAAAAAGTGGAAACTAGATCAAATTACAAAAGATGAATACAAACAAATAATAAAAGTATGTAGCGGCAAAATTACAAAGGCCAAGGAACAAAATGAGCTCAAATTAGCTAGAGACATAAGGGTGGTTGATGCTGGAGTTGATAGGAAATTCTCTGAAATAACAGTTATGTGTCAGAGTACAGATAGACAAAATAGAAATGTTTCAGGGAGATGGTCAGAGGTCAACAAAGTCACATGGAACCAAGGCAGGGCTCTGATAGAATCTTGCTTGCCAGGTTGGCTTTGAAACCTGTCTGGTGTCTTGTTTTGTCTCCTGCCAGCTTTTTGGCCATTTCTTTAGCAGACTGCCTGGTGGGCTGGTGGAGAGTTCAGGCTCCCAGGTTTCTTTGTCAACCTGCCTGGGAGGCTTATGGGAGTTGAAACCATGGAAGTCCTGGGAATTGGTTGCTGGTTCAGCTGCTGTTCCCAGAGCTTCCAGACTTTTATCAGCCTACCAGGAAGAATTATAAAAATGAACCTGTTTGATATTTCACCACACATTTTTCTTGAGTCTATTTTATCAAGAAGGTCAACATCTTTGGTTTTCATCCAGACTGGAACTAAATTAAATTTTAAAATTTAAAAATAGATGCAAATGAGGATTAAAATGAAATGTTCATCCAGGAGTTTGTTATAAACGTTCCCACATTTAAGATAAATTATTCCCCTATCCTGCCTACCAGAGGCTGTTACTTCTTCATGGAGGGGTATCTTTAGGGATGGATCTATTTTCCATTGTCCTCTCCTCCTTTTCAAATGAGAAGGCAAGGGGGTTTCATGCTTCTAAGAGCATAGCCTGACCAAAATCAGCTCTATTTGAGGAAGAGGAGGGTCTGAACCAAATTCTAGATCCAAATACTTCAAATGATGAGAAGGCTTTAATGAGAAATCTGAACTTAGATCCCAATCTGAATTCAGCAAATAATTTCCATGTGATGGGTTGTAACCCATGGGGTGCACTGTGGGAGTTGTGGGAACCATTGTGTCTCTCCAACTACCCAGCTGGGCTAGCCCTGCTCAACTGCTTTGTGGGAGATTTGCAGCCAACCTGATCAGGTCCTGTTATCACCCAGCACAACAGCAGGTGGCACCGCTCACACACACTTAGGTACCTGGGTTACAAACACCAGACACCAGCCAATTTCCCAGCTCTCCAGGCACATGCCTCCACACATCCCTCCCAGAGTATAAACCCAGAATTATACTGCCTTGAGCTGTACAGGGATCTATCTGTACAACGTAAGCTCATAAATAGTTCACTCCAGATATGCAAGAAACCTGTATTAACCAAGCTGAAATTTCCCCCTTGACACTTAACTCAAAGACACATTAGTTTAGAGAAAACAAAAACCAAGTTTATTAACTACAGAAAATTTTATTTTAAGTGATTACAAGTGATAACAAACAAATCAAAGCAGATTACCTAGCAGATAAACAAAACTGCACTGTATACTAAGCCTAAAATACTAAATAGATTGCTAGGAATAAGCAATTTCTCACCCTGGTGGATGATAGAAGCAGTCCACCAGGTTTCCATACACAGGCTAGGAATCCTTTTAGCCTGGGACCAGCATTTCTCTGAGTTCAGTTACCATTCCTGAAATGTTTCCCTGAGTTCTCTTGTGGGGAGTGAGGCCCCTAGATGATGTCTCATGCCACTTTACATAGCTCTGACATATGGAGGGAACACTTTGTGCCAAAAATAATTCTCAGCCTAGTTTGTGAAAAAAATACAGGTACCCAAAATGGAGGCCAGCTGAAAAGTTTACAGCAACGCGAAGCCTTTCCTTAGCCCATTGTCGTTGTTGATGAGCCATTAGCACTGTCCAACTTCTTCTTTGTTGTATCTGAAAGGCTAGTTGTGGCTGTCACCCAGAGTAAGCCCATTTGAAATACAGATACATAGTCAATATTCATAACTTTAGATGCACAGATGAGATATGCACACAAATAAGCTAATCATAGTCAGCAGATCATAACCTTTCCAATGACACCTCACATGACTCGTCTTGAACAAATTGCATCATAATTATGTCAACCATATGAAAATCATACCCCCCATATCTTCCAAATGAGCTGAACCAAAATATTTGAATTGACTAAATCAACCATTGAATGCAGTGTAGTTGTAGCCATATTGGTCCCAGAATATTCGAGAGACCAGGTGGGGTGAGATAAAATATAATTCATTGAGAGAGACAACAACAGTTGTGTGTGACATGAAAACTGATGTCATTCAATAAAAGATATTGTTTCTTTTCACCTTGTTTCTCTGATATCTTGGGACTGACATGGCTATAACAACACTCCATATTGTAATGAAGATTATCTGGTTTGTCTGTTGCAAAAGATATGGGGAATCTATAGGCTGGGATAGGTGAGGGCCTGATCAAAATAAATAAGTAAATGAATAATATGTTGCCTCATATGTCAATATAATGCAGGATATTGGTGGTTTCACATATAGAAACTATGCAGATGGGAGAGAAAGACAATAATGTTTATCGTGGTTTAAATATGGTTGCATTTTTTGGAACCCTGTTCCAAAATTAACAGGTGGTTCTACTGTATTGCACTCTAAACTGTTTGAAGGCTGCTATATAAAATATGAGTAAACATGGCTTGAATTTTGAATATGGCACATTAAAGATATGATTAGAGAAAAACTCTGATGTTAGTAATGACCTAATATAACAAGGTTATAAATAAATTGCTTACTGTTCTCATGTATTTTTAGTAAACAGATTTGGGAATAGCACAACTAATCCCCAATGCCCAATTAAAGTCTCTTAACTAATTTAACAAAAGCATTGTAAATGAGTAGCTAGAGATACTTTAAATAAACATACATTTTACAGAGGAAGTTTAATAGCCAAACAAATGGAAAATCAGTTGAGATGATTTAGCTTTCTCAATTGTCTTTAATAAATTAGTCATAAGAAAAACAAACACAATTAACAAGCACAAACATCATGTATTTTTTGTTCCAAGGGCAGTGTTGTACAGTATTTGCCTTTTAAGTACATCTTAAATGAGCAGCACATTAGACCTGAAGAACTCTGTGTATCTCAAAAGCTTTTCTCTTTCACCAGTATAAGACATTACCTCAATCACCTTGCCTTTCTAAGGACTTAAGTAAGGACTTAAGGTGCCTAAAACTTCACCAGAATTCTTTTTTTTTCCATCTCAGGTTTACAATTATTTTGCTGGGCTCGTCTTTTTTTTCCCCTCTCACATACATTCCAAATCAACTCCGGAAAGTGAAGCTCCTAGGCATTCAAAAGCCGAGGTTGACAACTAGGTGGTGAATTAAACTCAGACTGTGATTTAAGAAAGAGGCACAGATCTCTCCTGTATCCCCCTTGGTAAGCCTTGCCAGCAACTAGCCAATGAAGTGTAACATCTGGCTTTCCAGTGGGGATAGCCTGGCATTTTGCCTGCCCATATTTTGTCCTTGTGGAGTCCCAGTAAAGTGTACAAACTGAGCTTCAATTAAAGAAGGCTGAAGGGCAGATACAGCAGATGAGCAGCATGTGTGCTGGGACATAGTGTGATGTATCTACATCAGGCAGCAGGATCAAACTCAAAGCAGACAGCTGTGAAAAATCTGCTCTGGAGCAAATATTTAATAAACCAGGAATTTAAAAAACCACAACTGTCAGATGCCTCTTGTTTTCAGGGAAAGTTTGAGATTCAGTAAGATTGGCATTTGGCAGAATTCTGTCAGGCCTTCCCCTTTCCTTCTTTAAGATGTATGACAAGTGCTTTGAGAGCAGTTCTATGAGCACTGACTGGCACAGACTCCCTGCCCTCCGTATGATACGTTCTTGTTCAAAGTTTGGCTGCAAGAGCTTTGGCTAAGTTCTGAGATTGTTTAGTTTAAGAGATACCCAGAGAGCACCTATCACTTTTATTATTACAAAGGATCCTGTTTGCTTCTACTTAGTTTCAAGTGGCTTGGTTTTCATGTAACATTCCTGATAAGACCAGGAAAAAAATGGCAGATTGGCAACTTTAAAAGTTGTTACTAACATCCTTGAATGTACTTCTGGAAACCCTGTGCCTAAATGCGGCTCACAAGGCTATAGGTGTGTGTCTCTACACTGCCAAAAAAGGTGCTCTCTGAACTTGGGTTAGGTAACTTGGGTTAGACATGGACTCCCCTATAGGCTTTACCTTGAGTTGCTCACCCAAGTTAAAAGACAAGATGTTATAGCTTCACCAATAGAGTTAGCTAACCCGAGTCAGGCAGTGTATATTCACCCTAAAATATCCATAGCAATTTGTACTCTGGGCAAACTTTAGCATTTTTTTTGCCATGTCCGTAAAACATTTTGCCCCCATGCATCTTCCTGTGGCCAATAAAATAAAATACTCACTTCTTTGCTTCCTTTCCCAATGAAAACATTTAGATGATTCTTATCCACCATATTGACATCCCAGTGTGAATGAACAACTCAAGCTCAGAATTCATAAATAAACAGGGTAGTTCCATGATCTTGAAAACCAGGGATGTCCCTGCTTTCATAGTCTATATCTGTGTTCCTGCCAGATTTACACAGAACAGTGGGGGTTTTCCTGGTAGTTCTCAGCCCACTAGATTACCCATCTTGCATGAACCACTAGCCAGCTTCACTGGTGAACCTGATGTCTAGCACTAATAATGCTATCCTGTCCCACATGGGGACAATCAATGAAACTGAGAAGTGGCAAATTCGAAATAGACAAAAGGAAACATTTTTCAGCCTAACACACAATTAACCTGTGACACTTATTCCCCCGAGATATAATTGAGACCAGCACCTTAGCAGGATTCTCAAAGAATTAAACATCTGCATGGAGAGCCAGAATATCCAGAATATAATAGTGAATATTAAATACATAAAAGAAGAGCTTTGGAAGAGCTATGGCTCATTGTGCATAAGCCAAACTCTTGGAGACTGAGTGGAAACTTTCTCTGGAGACAGGTTATCTCATAACTAACTACTGCCAGGTTCTTTGGTCTTCCTCTGAAGCAGCTGGTGAGCAGATGCTGGACTGGATGGACAGCTAGTCTGAGCCAATGTGGCAATCACTATGTTCCTTTTGTAAAAACAGTTCAGCTCAGAGGAGAAGCAGGCCCAATATATATCTCTTTTGTGGGTTCATCCAGTTAGCTTGACTGAGGGGACTGGCTGAACATTCCTAACCACAACAATGTGAACTGAACATGCTTCACATAATGAGAAATGATTTTTCATATGTATTTTCCATTGTCTCTCTACTTCGTATAGTGATAGATAACTAGGAGATAATTTAAAATACCAGTAGAATCTTTTCTTTTCTTATTAATGGACCACATACGTATAGTGCAAAATGTTAATATAGAAAGGACTTCTCTTTTCACATACGAGACAATCTTGTAGTATAGTAAAAAATTAAATAATATGTTGATAAATAAATACATTTGAAAAACAGAACACAGACATGTATATAATATAATCTGGAAATACCATCATTAGTGCTACAACCAGGTCCACTGATGGGGGGAGGGGCAGAAAATGAGACAACTGCCTCAGGGCCCAGTGATTCAGAGGGCCTGGGACTCCCAGCCACTGTCACTACTACTGTGGCAGTGGTGGTGCCCAGGGCCCTGAGCCCTTTAAATCACTGCTGAAGTACCATTTGCATGCTCCAGGCAGCATTGAGGGCTGGGGGCATGGTCCTGGTGGCACTGAGGGCTTCTCCTGGCCCCACCCCTTCTGCCTGAGGCACTGTCCTTTCCGGGAGTGTGGGGCCAGTCTGCTTCCCCCCGCACTTTACCCTGGGGCCCAGTGAAGCTATCGGTTCCCATGGCTACAACATCCTACTTGAAGTAATTCTACTTAATAAGATTGCAGCACAAATAATACAGAAATTCAATAACAGACACACCAAAGCTATCCGATAAGACAGAGATGAGACACATGAAAGTTAACAGGAATCATTGGATAAAGAGCAAATGGGTGTAAAGGGCAAGGATTTGGAATCCTTAGGTGAGCATTTATTCAGATGAATAGTCCTTTTGAAGTCAATAGGTCTATTCACGTAAGTAAAGGGTCACCAACAAAAATAAGGGTTGCATAGACTAATCCAAAAAAGTTTCACACTGCAGTCAAAGAATCCAGGACCTCTTGTCAACAAAGGTTGAGATTGACCAAACAGGAGTGTTTTGGAAAAAATCATCTCAGATTTGATGATAGTAGGATTCGAGAATTTAGGTGACCCACCTTCCAGAATTACTGATCTGATTATTGGTGAGTTCAGTTAGACTACTCACATGCATTAAGCTAAACTCTTGCATCAGTCTGAATGATTGGGACTTCATATCTGATCTAAATGATGTTTGAATATCCAAGTGCCAAAACAAGCTCTGATGAAGATTATATAAAAATCACTATTTATGCAATGTAGCTGCTGAAATAAGTGTCATACGTACCACAATTTTAATTTACATATATATCTTGTTTCTGTCTAAGAGAATTTCTTAATGGATATTGCTAAACTGAGTTTGCTGATCAGCAGTGAAGGACAAGCTTCTCTTGGAAGAAAGTGCAGCAGCAGTAACAAAATCTTACTTATTTTCCATACAACTTTGGACAAATATATGGCGAACAGAGAAAGGGACCCACTGGTAAGCTGGAACATACATAGGTAATTGGTTGCTGTTCTTAATCTAAAGTTATTTTCAGATGGTTGTTCAAACTTTCCAAAGACATTTTCTAGGAAAGTTCTAAATCCTTGACAAGAGCTTTGAATGAAAATATCATCTCTGTAGTGACTGCCTGTCACTGCACATTTCTTTGTAAAGTATTTTGTGAAATTCCGTATGATGGATGCTAAATATAAATAGATTCCATTTGTATTTATTTTATATTATTGGAACTGCCTCTGCTGCAGATCTCTCTTGCAAATCCCTTTGCCAGTCTCTGAGGATCGGGCCCAGTTCCAGATTAGTGGCCGATATTCACAGACACACCTGGATTGGGCTGCTAGCATACGGTCTTCCCAGCTTCCCTTGGGATAAGCCATGGTTTTGAGGTGCATTGCTGGTCTTTGTTTCCAATGCCCTTCTTCTTATCTTGCGAATGGTGATATACAAATTCCCTCTGAACAGAGCAGCTTCTCTCTTGGGTAAGTTGTCTTTTACAGGCAGTTTAAGAAGTTATCCACTTGCCTATAAATACAGTAAGATTTTCTTAAATTCTAACATTTTAATTACAGTTATGCATAATACAAGTAAGGCATGCAATTGGAGCAGTTTCCCCCCCACCTTAAAATGGTTTTTGGTTTAAATAGAAATTTTAAAAAATTTAAAAAATATTCAAAACAAATTTTAATAAAAGAAGAAAAAAACTGAATAAAAATGAAAACAAAAGAAATAATTTTGTGTGTGTGGAATAATTAAATCATTTACTGACCATTCATTACTTGAATTATTTGAAAGACCCAGGTAATTATAAGCCTTCCTTACATTGATCCCAGTTAACATAATGGAGTGGTTGATATGGGACTTGATTAATAAAGACATAAAGGAGATTAATGTAGTTAAGGTGCTTATCAGAATTCTAGCCACATAAATTCATTTGACTATCTGGCCCTAGGAACTTTTGAAAATTCTACACTACCACACTAAGATGTTTGGAACTCTTTGGAGTAAGACACTTTAAAAAAGTATGAGGTGTACTGTCTTTCTTTTCCAGTAGCATTAAGGCCTGTCTGTATATGCAAGAGCGAAGGAAAAATCCACCTCCAAATGTTGTAGGAACTGAAGCTGTAGTTGGCAGCAAAGCACAAATCAACTGAGATTTTCAATTCTCATTTAAACCTAAAAAATTCAGAAATTGCAAAGGACAACCTTCTATCACAAGTCTTTGTTTATGCATTTGCCTTTGGGGTGTGGTATAGTGATTAACCAAAGTAGTAACAAATGAACAGGTGAGTATAGGTTAGAAAAGAATATGGCAAACCCACTGCATGACCTACAGAAAAGAAATAAAGAGATCACTTTTAATTAGTTCACCTGCATTGCTTTGAAAATTTACCCTTTCGCTATCAGGAGCTGGGAAGGTACATCAAAACATTTCTGAGTGGTCTAGTCTTTAAAGTACTTCCAAAGCATCAAGCTATGGTCCAGTTATTAATTTGTTTTATATTCTCATTAATGTCTAATTAGAACAGCCACTAAATGTGAATATTGTTAATGGGGAAATCTAACAATGTAATCAAATGCTTTCCGTTAGATTAGCATTTCTGACTCTCAGTGGACATCTTAATAAGACATACTTATTAAGTGGAGTTTTACATAAATTAAAACCAGGCAAGAAACAAGACTAGTTTCTTTCACAATGTAACCTTTTCCCTTTCCATTTTTCACACTCTTGTTTTTCCTGTTTATACAGAATAAAGTGTAGCTTCTCATACTCTTTGTAGCTAACCTCTGTGTTTGTCCACTGCTAGAAGAAGGAAGGTCTCAGAGTTGTCAGAGTTGAAGCCTCATCTCTCGTATTTTCTCTTTCCAGTTTATTTGTACACAGACTTCTTCTTTATTAAAAATTAGAAGATTAGAAAATTTACCTGGTGTTGCTCGGGTCCTTCACTCAATTAATTTTTTTTTGAAAATAAAGTGAAAATGCTCATGCTTCATTTGAATCATTGCTCTGGGGTGTGGCTGGAGATGAGGGATTCAGTGTGAAGGCTTCCCCAGGGATAGAGAATGACTCCAGTTCTGCAGCAGCATGGGGCCAGGTGAGAAGAACCTATTCATGGCTGGGGGATGTCAACTGGCAAGGGCAGGTAAAGATTTGTCTGCGCCCTGCACTCCCCATCCAGAGTGAGGAATGCAGCAAACTGTGCACTTTCCCCTCATTCCCTAAACAATGCCTTGGGGGTGGGGTGGGGGGAAGCATGGGGCTAGGGTGTTCCCAGGGGAGGTGGGGCACCCCCAGCTAACCCCTTTCATCTGCTTGGTGATTCTGTCTCTTTTCTGTATGGTTTTATAAGAAGGAATCCCATGCCAAGCACGTCCTATTTTCCTGGCACAACCAAACCCTGACCTTGCTTTAACTTTTGATAAGAGGATGTTGTATCCCAAATTTGGTGGTCCTAGCTCTTACCGTTTAGGAGGAGTTCTTGAACAAACAGACAGACACACAGGCAGATAGACAGACAGACAGACAAAATCTGCCAAATATATAGTAGATTAATGTGAGTTTAGAAGAGTTTATGAAACATGGTAGACTGACAGCTTTGGAAAATGAATTAATATATTTATCTATATAACACTTACAGCATAGTCAAGGCAGTGCAAGCGCTCCCTGGAACTCTCACTATAATCTACAGACCCAGCCCTCATGATAAAAGGACAGTTCAGTCTCTAGGTTCCGGTAGTCCAGCACCTCTGCTAAAACTTCCAGAATAAGTATCACTTAGTTAGAAATTCAGAAGACTGTCAGTTCATGCTTGAGGAACAGTCAGATTGCAGATAGCTATATTTGGAAGGGGAACATCTATACCTCTCTATGTCCTTTCAAGAAGATGTTAGCAAAGTCCCTCTGTCCCTTGAACTCATTTAATTGAGACAGACAAAATTATTCTTTCACGTCCTTTCTTTTTTGTATGGGTGAGCAGCTTGGTTTGGAAGTATGGGATAGAAATTAATTTTAACAGATGGGAAATTCTATAAAATTGGGACATTAATCTTTGCACTCCACAAGATATTTCCCTGGCTTTTCTCTATAGGCTCCCATAGGTAGCTACTCTCACTCAAATTCACAGCTACTGATGAATACCTATTTTTTCCTCAGGTGCAGCTCTAAATCTGAAATATGTGTATTGTTGGGCTCCACTTGTGTTTGGGAAAAGCCCAGTTTTTAAAATTCATATTAGAAGGTACATGAAAGTCATGATAAGAATAGATTGCTTGTTGGCACTAAGGGAAGACGAAGCAGGAAAACAGAAAAAAAACTTTGATACTGTCAGTTCAGCTGGTCTCATTGCTATTGCTGGGTTCCAGATGCTACTGAATGGATCGCAACATACTGTCAAATGCTTGCTTTACAGAAATTGACTGAGTCATCAATTCTGCAGGCTTGGATGTATTTTGTAGTCATATCAGAATATATCTCCTTCTAGCAAATGATCATGGAAAGCTGGCATCTTCGTTGAATTACTGATGTAAAATAGTGGAAAGATCTTGGTGTGAGCTAATAAATAAAGATTAAATCACCCAAATAATGTTGCAGGTTGGGATCCACATTTTAGTCTGATTTACATCCCATACCAACCCCTTGGCTTTGGGGCCATATTGTGCACTAATTCATACCTCATTAATAGCTGTTCACTAGCAGAATTGCATGTGGTTCAATAAATGTGAATTTTGGCCCTTTATTTAGATAAATAATCAGAATTTGCATAATTTACTGAGCATTATGATATGGTTATCTGAAGGTTATTGCATGGTTTTCTGAATGTCTTTATCTCTAAACTCGGGACACATCTCTCATGAGAAAAGCCTTTCTTATGAGATCAGTAGCATCAATTCTTTCCACTTCTGTTTTGGCTGAAAATACCAAAAGAGCAGCCTTTTTTCAGAAGACTGTCAGTTCATGCTTGAGGAGCAGTCAGATTGTAGGGAAGGTAGCTACATTTGGAAAGGGGAAATCTATACCACTCTATGTCCTTTTTCACAGTATTTTGTCACTCTTCACTTCTTGGTTGGAGTGGAACAAGGAAATGCAGTAGAGCGCAAGAATGAAGAAGAATGAAAAAACATTTTCCAGCTGCAGACATTGTTCATTTCAAGCTCTGGGGAAAAGTTCATGTTGTTTCTTATTTTTTTCTTAACTTGATTTGTCAATCCCAGTTCTGAAAAGAGGGCATTTCATGGCTAAATGTATTTACCTTTATGCTCAGTTTCGCTTCCTTTATGGCATGGCCCTAAAGAATTTAGAGAAAATTGATAACTTTTATATAGATTTTTTGAACCATGCTATAGACTATAATAGAGAATTCTAGCCCTGCAATAGAACTCTGCTCAATGGTTCAGAACACCTGTAGGAAGGAAATACCTGTCTATTTATATCTATTTATGTTATAAATTCGAAGGTACTGTCAATTTTCTATCTAATTCTGTTGGTTTAATTCCCTTTTCATTCAGTGGAATTGTCCAAAGGGATTTTCTCTCTTTTCCTACCTTTCCCTTTCTTTTATTTACTTTCACTCCCTGGAACTTATTGTCTCTCTTCTTTAATATTAATGTATATTTTATACTGGTCTCCTAAATTAACTTCTCTAGTAACAATACCTCTTCCCCTGCCTACTTTCTGGCAGTTTGTTCTGATGTCTGGTTTAACTAATGTCCTTTGGCAGATCATTGCTATGGAAAGTCCCAGTCACGGCATATCAGTTCTCTGCTGTGCTGTCCTTAATCATTTTTTTAAAGTTGCATTTACTTTCCCAATTGTGGAGTCGACCTTTTCTATTAGTCCTATATGAAAAACTTTGTTAAAGAAGAATCAAGGTTTGAAACATTTTTCATTGGGCCCAACCTATCTCAACAGCGCTCTAAAATTTGCAAAAATATATGCTAAGGTCAAAACAACAATTTAGCAGCAGATTATTGGGCTCAAAGCTGTCCTACTAAATGCTTAGTTGGCTTTGTCTTTCACCCTATACAACACCCCATTGCTTAGTCTTTTACTTAATAAACAAAAGTGTATAAGGGTACTGGCCTCAATATCTGCATACAACTCTTACTCTGATATCTGGGCTGCTCCCAAAATGTACACTTAAAATGACAGTTAAATGTTTTTCCTCTCCTCTATATCAATAGGGACTGGCTTTTATTTGGCATGACTCTGTTTTGTTTCTCTTCCTTTGTTATTCTTGTTTTTCTTTAACAGGGGAGCCTTGTGCAAAGGGCAGACCAAAGAAGCAGGTTGAAGTTTTATTCGGAAGGCAGACAGGGTGTTGTGCTTTGAGCCAACTGTTGCCCCTTTAAAGTCAGTAGCTTCATAATGTTACCCAGACAATTACAACAATCTAGTGAAGGCTTTGGAAATAGAGGAGCAGTCACCCCGGGCAGTTCTCTGGATACAATATGAACAAAGTGAGTGGACCCAAGTCAGTGGGATCCATCTATCCTCTGTTGGGACTGCATGCCATGGCTGATGAAAGCAAAGGCAGTTATATGTGCATGGCTGTCCCTGGCTAAAAGGAGATCACCCACCATTGTCACCACCGGTGTCACATGCACCACTCTTGTTCCAGTCAGATCCTGGCCTGAAACCTTACTGGGAAAGCTCCAGAACACTGGCACTAAAACTGTCACTAGTTGTCATTCTTTTGGGGTTGGAAATCTTCCCATATTGAATAATCTTCACACACTCCTTCCACGTCCCCTGCTTCTGCGAATTGTCAGTCAATTTGTGTTTCCTTGCTCTCCCATTTTCAATCTCTGTCCTCTTTGGTCATTCTTGTCTCTTTATAATCATATATATACATAGTAGCCCAATGTCTGTGAGTCTGTAACGCTGACGTACACAGCCACGCCCCCTGGCCATGTACGTCAGTGCCCCGCCCCCTTCCCCTCCCTCCGTCGTGGCTCGGCCGAGTGCTGCGCCGCTCTGCTGAGCGCCACGGTGGGAGGGAAAGTGGGGGCGGGGCGCTGATGTACACGGCCACGCCCCCTGGCCACGTACATCAGTGCCCTGCCCCCTTCTCCTCCCCCGCAGCGGCCTGGCTGAGTGCGCAAGGGTGGCTGGGAGGAAGGGGGGGTGGGAAGCAGAGCTGGTGAGGGGGGGTGCAGCAGCGCTGGCCGGGGGAGATGAGGAAGAGGAACGGGCCAGCGGGAAGCAGAGCTGGGGGGGGAGGGTGCAGGGGGGCTGGCTGGGGAAGATCAGGAGGGGAAGTGGGGGAGAACCGGCCGGCCGGGAAGGGCGGGGGGTGAGCAAATTGGCTGGCAGGGAGTGGGACTGACCTGGGCACTTGCTGCCTGTCCCGCACAGGGTCCCAGAGATGCACAAGTGAGGAGGAGGCTTCCCCTCCTCCTGACACTCAACCGACTGAGGGCTCCCAGCGGCAATAGTGGCCCCGCCTCCCAGCTGGGACTCCCAGCTGCTCCCCCCTGTCCACGCCCGGCTTCCATCCGGTGCGCAGCCGGAAAAATCAGAAAATAGCGGACATTGCACATGTCCGGTATTTTCTGATTTTTTTACCGGACAGAGTGCGCAAATACCGGACTATCCAGTACAATACCGGACACCTGGCAACCCTACCTGCCCCTCCTCCCGCGCGGTGGCCCAGCTGAGCACGCAACACTCAGCCGAGCTGCCACGGGGGGAGGGGAAGGGGACGGGGCGGTGATGTACACAGCCAGGGGGCGGGGCTGTGTATGTCATCGCCCCCCCTTCCCCTCCCACTGTGGCGCTCAGCTGAGTGCTGTGCCCCTCAGCTGGGCTGCTGTGGGGGAGCCAGCAGCGCAAGGGGCCATTTGGGCTCCCCCACGCTGGGAGAGGAAGGGGGGGCGGGGCGGTGACATACAAGGCCCCGCCCCCTGGCCGTGTATGTCACCATCCTACCCCCCTCCCTTGCGGTGGCCCGGCTGAGCAGGCAGCACTCAGCCAAGCACCACGGTGGGAGGGGAAGGGGAAGCGGGTTGGGGAGAGATGGAGGGGAGAGAGAGGCAGGAGGAGGAGGAGAAGAGAAAGGGAGAGTGAGAGGCAGGAGGGGGAGAAGAGAAAGAGACGGAGAGAGAGGCAGAAGGAGAGAGAGGCAGGAGGCGGAGGAGAGCTGAGAGAGAGAGGGGGAGGCAGTAGGAGGAGAGAGAGAGAGAGACGGAGTGAGAGACTGGAGGCTCAGGAGAGAAGACCAAGGTGGAGGAGAGACCTGAAAATCCCATCTTATGACAGGCTAATTGGCTAGTTACGTATATAATTGTGTATAAATTATATATAATTATATTTTTGCAATCTTCTTTTCCAGAATCTGGCTCATTTTCTTCTACTCCACCAACTTTTCCTCAATTTTCTCTTCCTGTTCTCTGCCTGTCTCTCAAAGTTCTTCCACAGCTCTCTCTCTCTCTCTCTCTCTCTGTCTCTTGTTCAACAGCTTCCCCGCCTTGTCTCCCCTTTGCTTTTTCAAGTCCCCTCCCAATTCTCACATTCCCACCCTTCAATTTCTGTCTTCATTTTTGCCTTCTCTCTCTCCTCTTCTTCAAGTCCCCCCACTGCTTTTCCTGTTCCTCCTCTGGTTGGGCTCTTCTTTTTTTCTCAGACTCTTTCGTCCTGATTAGTTGGCCATATGACAAATGGTGCCAGAGACAATTCTTCGAATAAGCAGTGAGTCTGCTGGGGGTTTTTTTTTGGTGAAACTGAAATTATATTCTTTTTAGAAGGTGAGAATAAAAACAAAGAGAGAAACCACACATGGGAATTTGCTATAGGCAATTATTATTGGCAGATGGTCTCTGGAGAAAGGGGGGTAGGTGGTTGGATATGTTCCAAAGAAAGGTGGATTAGACCCCAGAGCTCAGTGTTACTACATGAGAGGGAGTCCTTGTGACTCTACACATTGGGAGAAGTGTCCTGTGACCTCCATATTCCTCATTTATGTATAACTGTGATATTGCACATGCAAACATTCCATGTAAGGTCTTGGGGATAGGTTATGATTGGTTGAGTGTCACTGTGCCATCTAAGTATGTATGTAGTTGGTGGATATCAAGTTATGTCACTGTGTTGTATGGTTTTCACTAAAACAAGAAGTAAGTTTAGGAATCTGCCAGATATTAGCTCTCCAGAAACAATAGTAAGGAAAGTAACCCATGTTAGGACAGGTATCAAACAACCATCAACAGCCATTGTCTGGCAAGGGAGCTACAATTCAGTGACTCACCTGCATAAGACAGCACTAGGGGAATTGTTCAGCCTTGCCTGGGGACTCGGCTATGCCCACTAGGCATGCCTGGACTTGTGTTCTCCAAGCACATGGACTAAGGGTATACAATAGAACACAGGGGCCTTAGCTAGGCCTTTTTCCTGTCCCCACCTATACTGCAAGCAACAAGGACACTGAAAAGCCTGGAGACTCCATTACAAACTTAACCCAAAGGAGACACATGCCTTTGGAAGTATGGTATAAAGGGGCGACAATTCTGATTTGGAACATTGCTCTATATTGTAGGAGAACAAAAGTCCAAACTCTTGATCTTCCATTCCCTTACTAGGTACCTTATAAGTGGGGGTTCCATCCAGGTATGCTTCCTCAGCTAGCCCGCTTGTAATCTCCACCAGGCAGATTGGAACCTCTGGAGCATAGTGTAGGAACCTCTGTAGCTTAAGCTATAAAGCCAGCTGGCTAGCAGCTTAAGCTGTAGAGCTCCCTTGTTCTTATCTCTCACTGTAAGTGGTCTAAGTGCCACTGTAACCCCTGCACCTAATAGGGAGCTATCTCTTTAAGAGACCCCTGTGAGGAAGGTACGAGTGAATTGCGTGTTACTGATGCTGGACAGATTTAGCACTCCACACCCAGAAGTTTCTGGGGTTGGGTGTGGTAGTTTGGGGTCAGACTCCGTGAGCAAGCAGGCAGGCCAGATACTTTTCTAAGGCCTGTGTGAGCTGGGAGAAGTTGAGAGCTGTTGTCCCTCACTCTGCAGCAGGTTACTGATTTTGTTAACCCTCTACCAGGGATCATGGGCAATGCTACTTATAACAAGGAGGGAAAATACTTTCTTCTGTGTTAATTGGATGCTCTGAATGCTGTTTTGATTGGAGCCAAACTGTTGTAGTTCACTTTCTGAGTCAGTGGGATTCTTCAGCTTCTCTGTAAATGTAGCAATGGGGAAAGAGTCATTTCTGTTTTGTTATTCTCAGTTTTTGTCTTTTCTTGTAACAGTTTTCTTTAAGTCTGTTCACTTGTGAGTTAACTGACTAGTTAATCAGTGAGCTGCCTGCCTATCAATGAGCCACAGCAAAAGAAGAATCTGGCTGGAGTCCAACTGAAGATCCCTACAAGCAAGTGGGGAGATGGTTCAGACTCAGCATAGGGTGCAGATTTGATTATCAGAGGCACAAACTGAGACTTTGGTGAACTAAATTGAAGCTTTTGGGATCTCTCAGTCTTTTCTTACTGTGTTTGTGTGGACTGAACTGTTCATATTTTACTTTTAGTTTTTCTATTTACTTATGTTTACTGTAGCTGTGGACATCTATGGTTATAAAATAGCTGTGTTATGTTGTAAGAATTAGATTATTTGTTTCTTTGTAAGATTTTATAAAGTTATTTAATTTAAATTCATTTCTTTAGTTTCGTTTGGAATTTGAATGTAGGGAGGTAGACACTGGGCAATCCTTGCTGAAATCCCTTAGGGTATGTCTACACATCAACGGCTGTTATTTCGAAATAACTTTACTGGTGTCTACAAAGCCAAACCTCTATTTTGAAATTAATTTGAAATAGTGGAGCGCTTATTTTGAATTTGGTGAACCTCATTCCACGAGGAATAATGCCGAATTCAAAATAGCTATTTAGAAATAAGTGCTGTGTAGACACTTATATCGAAATAGGGGTCCTCCAGCCTTCCCAGGGTGCCCTGGTGCCCACTCCAGCCTCAACCAAGAACACTCCTCTCCCTTTCCTCCCTCCCCGGAGCCCTTAAAGGGGTAGACTCTGGCCACAGTGCCTGTGCCAGCTCCAAGCCTGCCAGCCCAGAGCCAGCAGTCACTGCCCCGCCCCAGTGGCCCCAAAACATGAGCCAGCAAGCCACTGGTAACCAGCCCTCCACCGCTCCCCAGGAGCAGTCTGCCAGTTCCCAGGAGCCTGCCAGGGCCCAGAGAAGGCAGGCACCTTCCTGGTCCAGGGTGGAGATCATGGACCTTATTCAGGTTTGGGGGGGATGTCCCCAACATCCATGATCTCCGCACTAGACAGAGGAATGCAGCTGTCTATGGCAGGATAGCTGCCAGCCTGGCCCCCAAAGGCCACATGCGAACCCAGGAGCAGGTTTGCATGAAAATCAAGTTGGTCCGGTGAAACCCCCAACCCTGAGCCCTGAGCTTCCCCTCCCCCTTCTTCCCCTTGCTTCCCCTTCCAGCTCCCTCCTCCCAGGTTTTCCCCTCCCCTCTCCCACACTCTCTTCTCCCCTCTCCCGCCTCCTTTCCCCAGTCTCACCAGAGTTTCATTCCCCCCCCCCCAGTTTTGTTAAATAAAGAGAGTTTGTGTTCATGAAAATACGTGTATTTTATTTGACGTCAGGAAGGGGGGCTAGGGAGGGGTAAGTGGCAGGACGTGAAGGAGGGATGAGGCACAAGCCCCCAGTAGGGCAGACCAGGGAGGCTGTTAGTGCTCCTCAGGATGGAAGCTCTCCCGCAGGACCTCCTGGATACTGACAGCCCCCCGTGGACCTCCCGGATGGCAGCCTGCAGCAAGTGCAGCCAGACTCACAGCAACATGTTCAAGAGAAGCACCAGAGTGCCCAGGGGCAGCTCTGGCTCCATGTTGCACAGTGCTGTGGTGTCCCGAGTGAGGGCAACCAGAGCACGCAGAGTCAAAATGCTTTGCTGTCCCTCATCGAGGTAGGCAAGCAAGCAGGAAAAGCTGAGAACTGGCTGTCCGAGGTGGGGAGATCCCTTTAAGAACAGGGCTCAGCCACACAAAGTAACTCCTGACCTGATGCCCTGCCGGACCTGCTTCCGGCCGGCCTTAAATGCGATTTAGCATCCACTCAATGTGGACGCGCTATTTCGAAATAGCAAAACACTATTTTGAAATGCATTTTGTGTGTAGACGTGTTATTTCGAATTAACTATTTCGAAATAAGATATTTCAAAATAATGCTGTAGTGTAGACATACCCTTATAGAATTAAGGATCTCCAGTTACTTTCTATGGGAATGGGGGTTTTTTTAGACACCGGAGAAGGGCAGTGAAGTCTAGCCTAGTGTTTCTCAACCAGTGGTACAAGTACCTTTTGGGGAACTCGAGAGAAGTCTGGGGGGTACATCAACACAAGTGAAATTTGGAGAAAACTGAATTTTTGTTTTAAGTTTTACAGCGCTTTATTATTTTTGTACTTTTTACACCCAAAAATTTCATCACCTGCCTGGCTACGATTAAGTTGTTTAAACAAATATGTTGCAGTGGTAGAAAAAAAATGTTGTATATCTGAAAACTGTACATACTGGGGGTACTTATATATTTTTAAAAGGGGTACTTTATAAAAAAAAGCTTGCGAAACACTGGTCTAGCCCACCAAAGGTTACACCACTACATGGGACAGTGAACTATACCCACTAGGTGTGTGGGTTATAGTAGCACAGTTTACCACTGCATGTATACACATGAAGATAAGAGCCAATCCTTTATTTCTCTGTTTCTTTCTTAAATGAACCATTATCATTAATTATTTACATGTGCTATCATTGGAATGTGTCTGTTGGTCTGGGGTGCACAGAGGCTGCATTTCCCTCTGAATAAAAGACCTCTTGTCCACAGGAAGAAATTAATCCAGTGGGATTAACTGGCCAAAGGGACTGAAAGTGAGAAAAAAATGGGCTCACAAGGAGGAGTATTAAGCTCTTCCCATAAGGTGCCATAGTGAGCAGACCTTAGTCAAGGCTGCCCTAAAGTGAGCACTGTAAAATACCTTTATATTTTAATATATGAATATGCCACTGCTTTATGAGCAGCTGTTGATTTTATTCACTAAGTGCAAGTGTAATCCTTGTAAAAATAATGCAAGGGCTGCTGGCAAAGCTGTCATCAAACATTCATGAGGAGGCTGCTCTTTAACTGTACAACTCCTCACACAGTCACTCTGCAGAAGTGAGTCTATGTATGACACCAGGTTCGCCCAGAACAGTTCACTCTTTGGGTATGTCTAGACTACAAACCTCTTTTGAAAGAGGCTTTTTCAAAAGAATTTTTCGAAAAAGCCTCTTTCGAAAGACAGCATCTAGACTACAGCCAGTACTTTCGAAAAAGTGAGCCGCTTTTTCGAAAGAGAGCACCCAGGCAGTCTGGATGCTCTCTTTCAAAAAGCATAGTTCACGTTCAATAATGCTTTTTTTCGAAAGAACACTTTCAAAAAAAGGTGTTATTCCTCATAAAATGAGGTTTTCCGCAATCAAAAAACCTGCCGCGTTCTTTCAATTTACTTTCGAAAGAACGTGGCAGCAGTCTAGATGCAGGGGAAGTTTTTTCTGAAAAAAGGCCACTTTTTTCGAAAAAACCCTGTAGTCTAGAGACACCCTTTAAGGCCGTGGCACTTCAAATAGTATGAGTTTAAATAGCTACTTTAAGGCAGCATAACAGTATTATAAATGCCTTTCACTGTTAATGTGGACTACTACTGTCCCTGCAACTGGAATTGGAGTCAAATAAGTTTCTTGTTATTCTGTACCTTTCAAGGCTCACGTATTATTCTAGAGCATGGGTTCCCAAACTGGGGGGGGGGGCGTGAAGAAATTCCAGGGGAGGTGCGAGGTGACCCAGCCTCCTCCCCCATCAAGTTTTGCTGCCCTGTTCAGTTCCTTTTTTCCTTTTTTTTTTTTTGCTCAACAAGTTTTGCTGCTATGGGGGTGTGTGTGTGAGAGGGTTTTTCAAAAATCAAAAAAGGGGGGCATGATGCCAAAAAGTTTGGGAACCACTGTTCTAGAGCAAGACTCAAGCTATTGGCAAGAATCCAGGTTGGCACAGCAGTCTTAACGTTATTATGACTGGTATATTGGGAATGCTTCTGGGAAAGACATCTAAAGGGAGACAGAAGTTCATGGGAGTGGGGAGGAGCAAGTACAAGTGACGGGATATATGTGAAAGGACATGGTCCCTGGTTATCAGAAACACAGAGCTTCACTCTGATTTCACTGGTTTAAAACTGGAGTACTTGCACTGAAGTCCATACTGAGAAATCAGGAGCATGCCTATAACTGATTGCTCTGGGAAGATAACTGAATTTCCACTTCAGCAATTCTCCTTTAAATACAATTTAAAAATGTATCTGCTCTTCCCCAAGGACATTGGACCAATGTCCTTAAAGATGCAAGACTAGCTTTGAACCAAGAGGCAAGACTAGCTTTGAACCTGAGGCTCTTTCTCTCATAAAGCATGTAAGTGCACTCAAATGTGCAGGTGGCTTTGTTCATCTGAGTGTTTAAATGGCTGTATTCTCTTTCTTAGGAGCTTTAGAAAAAATAAGCAGGTAGAAAGTCAAAAGTCTGAGCAAATGGGAAAATATTTTTCTATTCTTGGATAAGTTCTGAGATTTTGAGAAAAATTCCTTTCCTGATGTGGTCCAAAAAGTTGAAATCTCAAAAATGTTTGTAACTTATGGATCCAAACAATATTTTTTCAGGTCAATCCAGGTATTTGTTTGGCTAATTTTAAAAAGTTTCATTATGATTCTGACCTTTTACAATCTGTATTTACCTTTTTAGCTTACATTTAAACTGAAAAATCATGTCAATCTGAAAAAAATTTTTTTTAAGTATCTGGTGTGGGTTTTTTACAATTTCAATGCTTTTCCCAATTATATACTATCTCCATTATATACATAATGGGCATTATCTCAATGTACAATAATTTTTTTTGGGGGGGGGAGAGTTGAGAGGGGGACGAACAGGGATGGCATAGACAGGAGGAGTAAAGTTTTCTTACCATCTTGACCAATGTGCAGCAACCCTGGAATAACAGCTCTACTCTGCTTGTATGAGACTGAAGGACATTTTCCTATTGTCAGTTGCATTCCAAAAATACAGCTTTTATAAGTTATTAAACTTCTTGCAATATAATACAACGTGACTGTAAAACCAAGAACTGAAAGACATCTCACTGATCTTTCTACTGCGAGATACGCAATTCTTAGAAGTGGAGTTAGAATGGGTGAAAGAAGAAATGTATAGAGCTGCTTTAATAATACTTGCAATTTTAATGAGTTAATATCTAAACTTTCATTCCATCAAAATAATGGAAAATATGAAGGGTAGAGCTTTGGTAGTAGTTATCAGTTTGATAGACTTTATTGTTGGTCCAGTTTATACTCCTAACGATAGCAAGGTTGAATTTATTATATTCTACAAACTGTTGCTGTCCCAATTCCCACTTTACAGTATCTATATTAGCAAGAGGGGAGGAAAGTATGAAATGAAATATTTGATCCAATTTTAGATAGAACTGGACCACCATAAAGCAATTCTGGGATTAATGAATGTGTGACATGGGATTAACAGAAGTTGGAAGAACTTTTCACATAAAAATAGATAGATGCACAATCTTTTCCATAGTGACAAGCTATTTTTCCTAGCAATTTTTACCTGACCACAATGAATGTAATTTCTGGGGTATTCTGGGGCTCCTGACTTCCAGTCCACTTCCCTGTATTGTTAGTTCTGTCTGTGGCAGCCAAGGATATAAACAAGAATTCTCTTTACAATGAAAAATAAAGTATCATATTTTAAAAATTTAGGATCAAGTCCTCAACTGATGCAAATGAGAACTGTAGATGATCGGGCCCTGAATGTTAACACTATGTAGTGAAATATAGAGCAGGAAATTTCAAAACTTCAAAGAAAAATGTTTAAACGTGGAGAAAGAAGCTCTATGTGCTAAGAAGCCTTCCCCAACAGCATACACTTCTGCCACAGTCGTGTGCAAAAAATGGGTAACTGCAGGTCCAACTTCTTACTGTGAGTATCAATAATTTGTACTACAACAATGCATCAGAGCTTTAGTCAAGGAGGAGGACCCCAATGTGCTAGGCAGCATGCGAGAATAGGAAAAATGAATGGTTCCTGCACCAAGAAGCTTCTGGTTATTTAAGTATCCAACTGTATGTGTGTTATGTGCAACCCACTTTTCATAGAACTTTGAAGAAACTGCAATCATGGGCGTTCGTTTGCACACACACTTTTTGCCTTCAGAACTCAGCCTCTCTGGGTACGTCTAGACTACAGACTCTTCCATGTCCAGTGAATGTGTTTGCTTTTCCAAAAAAAATGTCAGAAAAGTAGATGCATTTTGTTGGCATCCCTGTAAACCTCATTTTATGAGGAAGAAGGGATGTTCTGAAAGAGGGTTTTCCATTCTGGAGGCAACCTGTGTTGGCTATCTGGCAGCACCCATTGTGGGTAGCACTCAAACCCACTAACCTGTGCTTCTGAGGCAAATGCCCTATCCCCATAGCCACTACAGGGCACATTTTTTCCCACCATTTGGCTCTATGTAGATGGGCCAAATGTTGGAAAAGCCTCCTTTGGTAGTAAATTGGAAAAAGATATGCAATTTACGTACTGAAAATTGTGTTTCTTTTTCTGATTTATCTTCGTAGTCTAGACACAGCCTCACTTTTGGAATATGCTGGCTTCCAGCTTTACATTTAGAAGTTTCTGAAATGTGTGTTCTTTTAATATCTTTTCCTGCTTCACTGTTTCTCCTTCTCTGTTTTTCTCCCTGGCATATGGCCGCAACAGAGCGGTAATGATGCAGTGTTTGCTATCTCATGACTAAAGCACCTGAAAAATTCAGAATTGAGTCTAAATTAGGCTCACCATTTTTAATCTATTTCAAATTAAGCAGTTAGTCTATTTGTGTGTTTTACAACTTTTTCATCCTGAAAGGATAAAAAGGGAAGACATGTAAACTGGCAATAGAAAAATGATAGCTAGTTATTGGGCTGCATACGGTAGAATGCTGAGGTTTTATTTTCTTTTGGAACCACTACCTCTTATAAACCTCATCCATCATATGTAATGAGAGCTGTCAGGAATATTTAGCTGAAAAATAGCTACTTGATATGCTAATGGTGGTCCCTTAGTGAATTCATTTGGTTCTGCTGCATGCCATAAATGGTTTTCATAATCTAATGAATGATGTGTGTAATAGAGGTAAGGCAACAGGGAATGACATTGTGAAGCTAGTGAAAGTGCTATGCATATATATATACGTACACACATATACATATACATATATATGTGTAGGTATGCATGCATTTATAAGCACATACGCACAATTGCTTTTGCAAGGTAGACAGAATAAACGCAACATAGATATACACAACATATATTTTGTAACACTTTTTATGTTAATATTTTAAATCCTTTATTCCAAAACCAATGCATATATGATAGCCAGACTTCTGTTTGCTCTCAAGACTGATCTTCAGATTACCCATCATCTCTCATATGTTATCAAGATGTCATCTCTTGCCTCCTTTCTGCTGGCAATGGAGCCTTCATTTCCCACTTCCTACATTTTCAAACAAGTGTACTTTCTCCCATGCTGCCTTTCATAGGTGGGAGGTCTTCCCTATAAGCTTCTTCAAAGCTATCTCATTGTCCTCCTCCAAATCCCTCTCTAAAACTCTACTTTGTAGAGCTCCTCTACCTACAAAGACTTGATGCTGGTTAGGCAACTGGGCTACGTCTAGACTACATCCCTTTTTCAGAAAAGGGATGTAAATTAGACGTATCGCAATTGCTAATGAAGCGGGGACTTAAATCTCCCCCGCTTCATTAGCATAAAAATGGCTGCCGCTTTTTTTCGGCATGGAGCTTTGCCGGAAAAAAGCGCCAGTCTAGACGCTGATCTTGCGGAAAATAAAGCCTTTTCCGAAAGATCCCTTATCCCTTATTTCAAAAAGGGATAAGGGATCTTTCGGAAAAGGCTTTATTTTCCGCAAGATCAGTGTGTAGACTGGCACTTTTTTCCGGCAAAACTCTGTGCAGAAAAAAAACGGCAGCCATTTTTATGCTAATGAAGCGGGGGAGATTTAAATCCCCACTTCATTAGCAATTGCGATACGTCTAATTTACATCCCTTTTCCGAAAAAGGGATGTAGTCTGGACGTAGCCCTGGTGTGCTGAGATTACAGCCTATCATGCTGACTATTGTTGTTTCATTGTTCCCTTGGATTCCACTGTTGTATCTCCTCTTATATTGTAAGCTATTTTGGGTAGGAACTATTTTGCTGTTCTGTGCTTGTACAGCTTCTAGCACAGTGGGGAACTGGTCCATGCCTAGGAATCTTAAGCTCTACTGAAATACAAAGAATAAAGAATGAGAGGGAAAGAAAGGGAGTTCGAGTGCAGTGTTCACTTTATTCTTCGTGGTTTCAGAACTAACGGCTGCTGACAAGAGCTGGGTGAATAAATTATATTTTGGTTCACTGGCAATTTAATTTTTTTAAAATATTGGTTGCAATTTGTACTGAAACCATATATTTTTGTTTATTGGGATGTTGAACCATTTTATTTTGGGTTGAATGAAATGAAAGCATTTTGTTCTGCTTTTGGTCATTTTAATGTCTACCAATTTAAAAAAAAAAAAGCAAAATAAAGGCTATTTTGAACTGACATCATTTCAAACCAAAAAATCAATACATTGCTTTTGAAAATGTTACAGTAAAACATTTGGATTATTTCAGAGTTCTTTTCTAAACAAAAAGTTTGGTGAAACCAACAGAAATTTGAAAATGTTTCGATGTTGCCAAATCTGCATTTTTCACTGAAAAAAAAATTGGTTGAAAAATGTTGTGTAGTTCTTCTGGGGCCCTCTGTTTGGTTTTATTCTTAAAGATAGACACAATGTCAAAAACTGTGAGAGAGACTGAGACAATCATATGGAACTCAAATCCAACCCTTCCCTCCACGTCTGAATATGTGTACAAAAATCTGAATACAAAACCTTTATTGATGCTGAATCAGATAGTGTAGTTACAAATTCAACAGATGTGAGGGATCGAGCTAGATCAGAGATGGGCAACAAGCAACCTGTGGGCCAGTTGCGGTTCACCAGGATTAGCCCCTGGCTGCCTGACGGATGCTTTATTTACCGGAGCATCCACAAGTATGGCTGCTCACAGCTCTCAGTGGCCACAATTCATGGTTCCTGACTAATGGGAGATGTGGGAAGTGGCACAGGCTTCCTTTGGTGGGGAACAGCAAACCATTGCCAGTAGGAGCTGGGAGTAGTCATACCTGCGTTCTGTGGGTGCTCAGGTAAACAGAGAGTCTGGGTGGCCTGCCAGCGGCTAACCCTGGTGAACTATGTTTGGTCCAAGGGCTGTTATTGCCTATCCCTGAACTGGGAATAGAAAAAAATCATCTAGGCAGGATGAAAAGATCAGCAAAACAACCCATTATAATTTTTTCAGATTAATTTCCTTTGGTTTAACAGTCACTTGCTTAAAATGGACACCTATTATCCTTTAGGCTGAATGGGATTTTTAATGGGTAGAAATGCCTCAATCACATCATTGCCAGGGTATTGCAAACACTATTGGTTGTGTGAAACTTTTGCTTATGTCAGTAGTCCCTTTACTTCAAGTACCTTCCATATGAGTTTGCAAAATTGTGGCCAGGTTTGGCACAACAAGCTGAATGTTCCAGGAAAATGTTTTAGGTACACACATATATTTTCCCATAACTGAACATTCTGGAGGCTTGTTTTTAGTGGACACTTTCCTGTGGTTTTGATCCTGCAGACACACAATCATGTGAATAAACAGAGTGAGATATGGAAGAGACATAAAGAGCACCAGTGGAACACCTTTTTTAGCCGGTGGCGTAGTCTCCTCACAGACATACCATCCCCTCTTTCATACAGGAGGTTGACAGATGTTTGGCTGATGGATTTGTATAATGGCAGATCCAGGAGACATGTGCATATCATAAATATAAACAATATCAGAATGGCCATACTGGGTCAGACCTATGGTCCATCGAGTCCACTCTGTTGTTTTCAGACAGTGACCAGTGCCAAATGCTTTAGAGGGAATGAACAGAACACAACAATTATTGAGTGATCCATCCCTTGGCATCCAATCCTGGCTTCTGGCCATCAGAGGGTTAGGGACACCCAGGACATAGAGTTGTGTCCCTGAGTAACTTGGCTAGTAGCCACCGAGGGATCCATTCTCCATCATGTCGTTGACACTTCCTCCTCAGCCCCACTTCCATACTAATGTAGGTGTAGCCTCAAATACACCACAGTTTTGTGGTGTCAGGGAACCAGACACTATTGTTTTCCCTCTATGGCCAACTGCATCAGTTCTACATAGCCTCTGACCGCCTTTGCGCGGTTCAGCCGCACTGGTTGAACTTTCAGGCTATATGTGCTAAGACTGGTGCAGTTTGCTGGTTTTGGACAATAGCAGGATCAAAATCAAGGAGCAGTATGAATTTATTAAGGATAAATATTGTCAGACAAGGTCAACTGGTGGTTTTATGATTGAACTGCAAAATTATGTGCTAATGGGAATACCACAGATGTAATATATTTGGATTTTAATGAACCGGACATTTTGCTGTCAAACCAAACTGGATTGTAAATGAGCACCATGATAGGGACTGAATCTGTGGAATGTCTGAAGCAAAGATTAATCTAAAATGATAAAGGTTCAGATTACAGGAAGATGATTTATAGACTACTGCAAAAGATGATGTTACATCCCATCTTATGTAATATCTTCATTAGTGATCCAGAAAAGTAAATAAACATCAAGTTAATTACATTTGCAGATAATATTAATCTGTGACAAGCTATAAGTATCACCAGGGACAAAACATAGCAGAAGGGGCCTAAATAAGTTATAAGTATGGGAAGAAATCAACATGAGATTAAATCTTAGAAAATTAAAGATAAATATATCTGGAGGAAATTAATCCAAACAGATTCAATGTGAGAGAGAGACCTAGGAAGCCATAATACTGCAAAAAGATCATAGGCGATAACAAATCGGAAATTAGAAATGAATTTGCAATATGGCAGCAGAACATTCTGATTTAAGAATGCATAAAGTACTATCAAGTTACAGAACAGGAAAACATGACTTTCCCTTGTGGCTCTGGGATGATTGCATCTGGAATACTGTGTATAGGTGAAGGCACCTCTTTACTAAAACCAGCTTGATATGTTGAAGGGAGTTCAAAGAAGGACCACAAAATTTATCAGTTGGCTGAATTGACCGGTTTATAAAGGAAGAATTTTTTAAAAATGAAATAATTATTATTTGGGTAAAAGTCAAGAGAGAATATAATAGTCTATAGATGTGTTATGGGTGTAAGTAGAAGGGGATTACAAGAAGAGAAACAAGATACAATTAGGAAAGAGAAAATTTAGATAGGAAAAAGCTTCTGGGAATTGAGCTATATCCACTACAGACCAGCATGCTGGGGAAGTGGTGGAAATCCTATCACCAGAGATACTTAAAATTGCATTCGATCAGGCACTTCAAAATATTCTGTAGGACACAATCCTGCTGTGGTGGAGAAATGGACTTGAATGTGAAAGATTTAATTAGTCTCTCTCTGTGCCTCTCAATCTTATTCCTCACATTCCATGATTCTGAATTTTTGTTTTGTTTTTGCTTTCTTCCATGTTTCCATTTTCTGGACAGATTTTTTTTAACCTTCAAGTCTTTGAAAAGCCTGATGTGGAATCACATTAGCCAGCTTTTATTCATTGCAGGATTTTTTTTTCCTTTGACATTGTAGCCTTTTGCTCTTTAAATACGATGGAGTCTGTTTTTCAGGTCTCACAGCTACCAATGGTTCTAAAAGAGATTTGTTTTATGAGTGTTCAGCATCCCAGACAAATAGGCCTTGTGATTTTTAGGATTTACCAGCCTTTGGCTGCACTCTTGAATGTTAAAACTTCCTCTCATTTCACAAAGTCTCTTAATTTCCTCAAATATTAAAGAATATTCATAAAATTCCACTTAGGTATATGTCATACATTACATGTTAAGACTGTATTTTACATGTAAATTAAATAATAACAATATGCTCCTGTTTTTAAAAGTGTAATATCAGTGTAGTCTAATTCATTGAAAATATGTAACTAACCCTCAAATGATTATTAATGATCTTATTACATTCCCGTTTCTTCTCCTACCTGGCAGATGGAGTAATACAGATGGTTTTGCATTACATCATCAATATTTGTGTTAAATTTTAGTGAATGTTCTAATTTATACATCACATTTTGTGCTTATTGGATTTATACTCTCTAGCTTATTATTTAATAACCTGTATAGTTCAAAGGAGACACAACACTGAATGCTTCTACTTTTTGTCTTTTTGCTGTAGCCTGGATAGCAGTACGTTTATGTATGCAGAGCCTGCCAGAAATGTGCTAGTTACATGCAATTCCCCATCTAGCACTTTTTGAGATCAAGAGCCCAAACCTGCGCCATTGAAATAACTCCTCTATAGGAGCAGAACTGGGCAGCACCAAGTTGGGCTAGTTTGCAACAAGAACACATCATTGATCAGCTAATAAACAATTTGGTTTTCCAGGTGAGATGTTCCTTTTTCTTTGTACTTACATGATATTGAAGCTTTGTTAGTACATAATTGTAATGTACATTACAAAACTATAACTGATTCAAAATAGCCATTCCCTTAGGGTATGTCTAGACTACATGCCTCTGGCTACCCGGCATAGGAAAATGAAGCGGCGATTTAAATAATCTCCGCTTCATTGAAATTTAAATGGCTGCCGTGCTGAGCGATTAGCTGTTTGTCGGCTCAGTGCGTTTGTCTGGACGCTCCGCGGTCGACATCAAAGGCATTTGTCGACCTCCCCGATAAACCTCATCCAGAGGCATGTAGTCTAGACATACCCTTAAAGAAAACTATTCATAATTTCTTTTGGCACTGAACAATCAGAATAACAGCATGGGCTTACTCATGTGCTCAAAGATAAGCATATGCCAGCCCTATAAGAGGCAAGGCCAGGAGGGCCATTTGCCTCAGGCTTCAGGAGACAAAGGGGCCTCAAATTTTGACATTTTCCTATCAAGTCATTTCCATTTATTATACACCTTGCAGTTATAACAGAGACAACAAAAGAAGCTGTATATACCTGGAAAAATTGATTTAAATCATTGTGGGTATGTCTACACTACAGCACTAATTCGAACTAACTTAATTCGAATTAGTTAATTCGAACTAAGCTAATTCGAACTAGTGCATCTAGACCTAAAAACTAATTCGAATTAGCGTTTTGCTAATTCGAACTAGCATGTCCACATTGAGTGGACCCTGAACTGAAGTTAAGGCTGGCCGGAACCAGTGCCGGCAGGGCATCAGGTTAGGGCTTAGAGCGTGGAGCTGCTGCCTCAGGCTAGCTGAGGGCTGTGCTTAAAGGGACCCGACCCCCACCCCGGACAGACAGTTCTCAGGGTTTCCCGCTTGCTTGTCTACCTCGATGAGGGACAGCAAAGCAGTCCTGTCTTGGAGTGCCCTGAGTGCCCACGTTTGGCACATCAGAGCACTAGGCCATCAGCCCGGCTGCACTTCCCGCAGGCTGCCATCTGGGGGAGGTCATTCGGGGGGCTGTCAGGATCCAGGAGGCCCTGCAGGAGAGCTTCCACCCCGAGGAGCCCGCAGAGCCACCCCAGTCCTCCCCATCGGGGGGCTCGTGCCCCATTCCTCCCTCACCTCCTTCCACTTACCCTTCCCTAGCCCCCCTTCCTGATGTAAAAAATAAAGGACACGTGTTCAAAAATAGAAACTCTCTTTATTTAACAAAACTGGGGGTGGGGAGATTAACCTCTGGGGAGACTGGAAAAAGGAGGTGGGAGAGGGGAAGAGAGAGGGTGGGAGAGGGGAGGTGAAAACCTGGGAGGAGGGAGCTGGAAGGGGGAAGCCAGGGGAAGAAGGAGGAGGGGAAGTATCAAACTATGGTACGCCATATCTTCAGTATTGTGTAGAGATGTGGTCTCCTCACCTCAAAAAAGATATTTTGGCCTTGGAAAGGGTTCAGAAAAGGATAACTAAAATGATTAGGGGTTTGGAACAGGTCCCATATGAAGAGAGGCTAAAGAGACTGGGGGTATGTCTACACTACAAAGTTAATTCGAACTAACAGCTGTTAGTTCAAATTAACTTTCATAGGCGCTACACACGCAAACTGCTAGCTTGAACTTAATTCGAACTAGCGGAGCGCTTAATTCGAACTAGGTAAACCTCATTCTATGAGGACTAATGCCTAGTTCGAATTAAGTAGTTCGAATTAAGGGCTGTGTAGCCACTTAATTCGAACTAGTGGGAGGCTAGCCCTTCCCAGGTTGCCCTGGTGGCCACTCTGGGCCAAGCCAGGGAAACTCGTCTGCCCCCTTCCTGGCCCCGGAGCCCTTAAAGGGCCACGGTCTGGCTACGGTGCCCGTACCAGGTGCAAGCCTGCCAGCACCCAGACAGCAGACCCTGCAGCTGGCACAGCACGAGCCAGCCACCCGCTGCCACCCAGCCCTCCCCCTCTTCCCAGGACCAGGCTGGCGGCTCCCAGGAGCCTGCCCGGGGCTGCAAGAGGCAGATGCCCACCTGGTCCTGTGCGGAGATTGTGGACCTCCTCCAGGTTTGGGGGGGAGGCCTCCAATGTCCACAATCTCCGCACTAGGCACAGGAAAGTGGCCGTCTAGGGCAGGATAGCTGCCAGCCTGGCCACCAAAGGCCACATGTGAACCCAGGAGCAGGGTTGCATGAAAATCAAGTTGGTCCAGTGAGACCCCCGACCCTGAGCTTAGAACATAAGAACATAAGAACGGCCGTACTGGGTCAGACCAAAGGTCCATCTCGCCCAGTAGCCTGTCTGCCAACAGTGGCCAACACCAGGTACCCTGGAGGGGATGGACCAAAGACAATGGCCAAGCCATTTGTCTCGTGCCATCCATCTCCAGCCTTCCACAAACAGAGGCCAGGGACACCATTCCTACCCCGTGGCTAATAGCACTCCATGGACCCAACCTCCATGAATTTATCTAACTTCTCTTTAAACTCTGTTCTAGTTCTCACCTTCACAGCCTCCTGTGGCAAGGAGTTCCACAGGTTGACTATTTGCTTTGTGAAGAAGAACTTTCTTTTATTAGTTTGAAACCTGCTACCCATTCATTTCATTTGGTGTCCTCTAGTCCTTCTATTATGGGAACTAATGAAGAACTTTTCTTCAGTAATGTCTGATCCATCCAGTTGGAGCATCAGTAGAGGTTGGAGGAAGTTGAAAGACTGGATTCCTGCACACGAAACTTCAGTATCACACAAAGATAACTATGGGTATGTCTACACTACATTCCTCTTCCGAGAGAGGAATGCAAATGCAGGTGAATGAAATTGCAAATGAAGAGCGGATTTGAATTTCTCATGCTTTATTTGCATAATTGTGTCCAGGAGCTATTTCAAAACACTTTATTTCCAAAAAAGAAATGCTGTCTAGACACGGTTATTTTGAAAGAAAACCCTTCTTTTGAAATTACCTTTAAGCCTCATTTTATAATGAATAAGGGTGATTTTGAAAGAAGGGTTTTCTTTCAAAATAACCGCATCTAGACAGCATTTCTTTTTTTGAAATATGGTATTTCGAAATAGCGCCCGGACGTGATTATGCAAATGAAGCATGGGAAATTCAAATCCGCGCTTCATTTGCAATTTCATTCACCTGCATTTGCATTCCTCTCTCGGAAGAGGAATGTAGTGTAGACATACCCATAGTTATCTTTGTGTGATACTGAAGTTTCGTGTGCAGGAATCCAGTCTTTCAACTTCCTCCAACCTCTACTGATGCTCTCTCGGAAGAGGAATGCAATATAGACATATCCTATGTTACATAGAAATCAGCTAGTAGAGCAGCACTAGCTGACAGTTCAACTGAAAACTTACTCCTGAGTGAAATAAACACAAACTGATAACTGGAAAAAACTTAATGGGTACGTCTACACTTGCTCCCTATTTCAAGATAGGGATGCAAATGTAGTGTACCAAAATTGCTAATGAAGCACGGGATTTAAATATCCCGCACTTAATTAGCATAATCATGTCCAGGCGCCATTTTGAAATCATGTTATTGCGAAATAAAAAGCCCCATGTAGCAACGTTATTTCGAGAGAAAACCCTTCACTTCTCATAAAATGAGGAGTAACAGTTATTTTGAGAGAAGGGTAGACAGTCTATTATCTGTACACAAAATGAGTTTATTGACCTGTGTGGGACATTTGTGCAAACAACAATTCTTGAAGAGATACGACACGCAAAGTTCTTTTCAATTATTATTGATGCAACTCCATACTGTTTTCATAAAGAACAGACAATTTTGGTTTTTCAATCCATTAAAATTGCAGGATGTTCAAAGGTTTCAATTGAACAATTCATTTTGTTTGATAATTTCACAAAAAAACTGGAAAAGAAATCACTGATCATGTATTAGAAATTCAGGAACGCTTCAAATTAAATTTTCAAGTCTGCATTGACCACGCCTATGACAATGGATCCAATATGGCTGGGAAGTACAATGGAATACAAGCAGTCCTTTCTGAGCAAAATCCAAACTGTATTTTCTCTAGTTCTGGCAACCACACACTAAATCTTGTCGGCATTGATTGCGCTGAATCATTCAAGGAAGCAATCACATACTTTGGAACAATCCAGAAATTGTACCTCTTCAGTAGCAGTCCCTGAAAGTGGGAAATTCTGAAGCAGCATCTGCCTGTTCCCCTTCATGGCATGTCGACGAGATGGTTAACACAAATCGATGGTGTTAAACCTGTTGCACAGCATTTGTACTCTGTGAGAGAGGCTTTAAGTGAGCTTGAATCTCTTACTCTCATATCACAGGCTTGCACTGAGCTTAAATCAATTCAGAAATATACATACAAATTTGAATGCATTTAATGTAGTCCATGTGGATGACGTTGCTAAAAATGATCCATGAAACTAATCTTGTAATTGCAGGTGTTGAGGGATAACACTGAGCTACTTCTTAAAGATATTCAAAAGATTCATGATCAACGGGATGCAATCCTTTCTGAGTCCAAATCAGTAGCAAAGGGTATTGACATTTCATCTGAGCTTTCTACCAATCGTAGCCTAAAATCTCTATCTGATGCAGAAAGGCACTATCAAGTCAATTTTTTTTGTTATTGTTGACTCCATCAAATCTGGTCTTACACGTCTATTTGAATTACTGCAACAAATTTGTGTCCTTTTTGGATTTCTTTGGGAGTTCAGAGAACTAAGTGATGCAGATCTATATTCAGTGGCTAAACAGTTTCAACAAAGGTACAACAACAAAATTTCAAGAGATCTCTCTGACGAGATTGTCTTCCTGAAATGTATACTTTCCACCAACTTTAAATCAGACTGCAAGCCAAAAGAACTGCTTCAAGAAATATTCAATCTCAGCCTGTCAACTGTATTTCCTAATATCACAATTGCATTGCATATTTTTGCCAGTCTCCCTGCATCAGTGGCTTCAGGTGAATGCAACTTGTTAAAACAAGTGAAGAACTGTCATCACTCTACAGTGGGACAAGAGTGTATGAATGGGCTCGCTGTGTTTAACATTAACAGTGATGTTTCCCATAAATTAGATTTTTCTTCAATTACAAACAAGTTTGCACACCACAAAGGCAGAAAAGCATTCCTAAAATGAAGAGTTTTGCTTGCAGTGGAAACTGACAATTAAAGTTACATTTGCAATATGCATGCTATTAATATAAAGACTTAATTGTTAATAAATAAATGTCTCAAGTGTTCATTTTCATATATTCTTTTGGTTTTGGTTTGACCCTGTGGATGAGAAGTTAGATACACCAGGGAGCTGGGGTTGGGCCTGGGCTGGGCTGGGGCCTCTAAATTCAAAGTGACCCCGGCCTCTGTCATTCTCAGGTACTTTACTGGATCAGGGTGCTAATCTTTAACACTTACACTGTTCAGTTATTTTGCTTGGCTAATATTCTACTATACAGTATAATGGTCAATGTGTAATACCAGTGACTTCAATGGTTATGACAGAAGAGAAATGGCCTCTATCTCTCATACCTCTATTGGGATACTGAAGCAGATGGAATTGCTAAACTGCTTGGAGGTAGCACATGCTCAAGTGTTTTGCTGGATTGGGACAATTCTGACAAGTGCTGACTGTAACACTGGAAGTTATTTGTTTTCTGTTTAAACTGGATACATGCAAGCTCTTCCTTCTGATAGCTTTCAGTATTTCTTTGCTGCTATCTGCTGCCTTATCCACTGGCAGATATAATCTAAATGAAATGGTCCCCCAGTTCTCTTTTCTGTCCTAGCATGACATTAGCTGGTCAAAGCCCTTCTTCCCTGAACATGCATAAAGCAAGCTCATTTATAAGGAAATTAGGACAATTCAAATGAAGTACCTCTGGTTCATGGTCTAACATTTGTTAGCCGTTCAGTGAAGAAAAATGTGGCACAAAGGAGTTCTATAATGAAGTAAGTTCAATGTCAAACAAACAAACAGAAATTCATCACTGAAAGGTTACAGAGACAAATAGATATTACCATGTACACACTACATTTGTTTAGACAAAACACCACATTCCGAGATTCCTACTGTAACATTGGGAACAATCAGTCTGCTATATTGGAATGTGGTCATTTACAGAGGCTCATTGAAGTTCGTGTTTTCCTCCTTTATGCTCAGTGAAGCTGAGATCAGTATGAAATGCAGTGGATACCTCTTGAGGGCAAAAGAAAGGGGTTCTCATGCCTTTATTGATGTCCACTTTCAATTTAGTAATTCTTGAGGAGTAGAAGGAGTAGAGCAGCAAGGAAGTGAGAGGTGAACTATTCTGGGATCAGCCCACTGACAAATCAGCATACAACTGGAGGAATGTGGTGGTAAAACAGGCCCTTGTTTTCATACCCACTCTGACCCTTTCTTTCTGGAGTTACAGCTGTAGGAGGACTTGAAATGGAGATGCAATTTGCCTATACAGTGAATGAAAAAACATCCTCACATTTCTTCCCCCACATTTCTGCCCTGAGCCCCTCCCCTACATCTTTCAATCCTGCCCTGACTCCTGCACCCCTATTCTCTGCCCTGGCCCCACTCCCCTCTCCCTAACCCCTGCCCTGAGCACCCCTCATCTCCCTGCCCTGACTCCTGCCTTGGCTGCTGCAGTGAGAAAGGGTCAAGGTAGTCCTGTCATCCCAGGGCAGCCTGCATTCTGAACCCTTCACCCTCCAGCCCCACCCCAGAGCAATGATTTAAATGAAGAAAAACACATATTAACTGAGTTAAGGACCTGAGCAATGCTGGGTAAACCTTCTAGTAATACATACCTGATGCTAACAGAACCCGGTCATCTGTGGGCAGAATCAGTCCATACATAAACCTCTACTGTATGAGCTAAAAGCCAGCTGGCTGGTAGCTGAGGCTGCAGAGCAGATTCATTACTTTCTCTGTAACTGGTCTCAGTGACCTTAGATGGACGTCACACCATGCCCAGAAGGTGTGTGGGTTACAAATACAGTGCATGGCAAACAAATCATTTAAAGGTATTCAATCACTGTAAATGTCCATTATTGTTGTACTGCACACATTGGGGGCCAGTTTTCAGCATGATGTGAAAAGAGATAGCAAGGCAATACTTACAGACAGTAACAGTCACCCAGTTACATTCTTGTGCATTATGATAAAAATGTTCCCCTTGCTTGAAAGAACTAGTGCCATTCTTACATCATGACAGAACAATTTTATGAGGATTGTAGTTTAAGAACTGCCACTGAGCAGTGTCATATTGGGTAAATGTAACCCAGTATAATCCGATTAATTTCCACTGGGTCAGATCCTTAGCGAGTGTAAATCAGCATAACTATATTAGATTTCAATGGAGCTTTGCATCATTTGAGGATCTGGCCTGACTGATTTCAGTGGAGTTACTCCCCTTTATAATAGGACTGAATGTGGTCCCATGTGTTTCCAAAGCCGATTAGGATATCAACCACCTCATAGTTGCATCAGTGTGCATTGATTTCAGCTTGTCACATTTCAGATGGCACATATCCTCTCAGCATGTGGGAATGTCGATCCACCTTTCAAATGCTGATTCACACCTTTCTAAAATAATTATCTTTTTATGAAAATGAGCACTTTTAGAAGCAAAGAGATTTAAGTGTGAACAAACACAATAAGTCTGACAAGCATTCTTTGAATGCTCTACATCTTAAGCTATGTGGTCATGGTCATGCTCATATCTGCTGCTAGACACTTGTGTAATGTCAGAAGCAGGGTCCTGTTATGTAGTACATTATGGAACAAATAATCAAGTACACATATACAAAATGGGAAGGAGAATTGCAAAAAAAAAAAAAAAAAAATCTGGGGGTTATAATGGATAAAAATGAGTCAACACTGTAATACTATTGCTAAAAAAGTGAACAGTATTCTGGGATGTAATAAAATAGTGATGCTGACAGACCCCAGTCAACTGCAGGCAGAATCAATCAGTACATGAGCCTCTACTCATGTTGTATGCAAGACATGAGAAGTAATTCTTACACTTTACTCAGCACTGATAAGACCCCAAGCTTTGTCTAGTTCTGGGCCTTAACTTCAGGAAAGATGTGGAGAAAGTCCAGAGATCAGGAATAAAAATGATAAAAGGTCTAGAAAACATGACTTGTGAGGAAAGATTTAAAAAATGGGAGAACAAAAGACTAAGTAGGGTCATGATAACAGTCTTCAAGTACGTAAAAAGTTATTATAAGTTGTTCTCATTATCCACTGAGGACCAGACAAGAGGTAATGGATGTGAAGGGAGATTTGGGTTAGCCACCAGGAAAAATCTCTAACCTTAAGGGTAGCTAAACATTGAAACTCATTACCTAGGAGTCTGTTGAATCTCAGCCATTAGAGATTTTAGAAATAGGTTAGACAAAACCCCCATCAGGAATGGCCTAGATAATATTTAGTCCTACCTCCATGTAGGGGACTGGATTAGATGATCAACTGATGTCCCTTCCCATCCTACAGCTCTATGTTTCTGTAGCTTCTTTGAATGTTCATGTTTCTAAATGACGTAATTTTGCACTGTATTTGTTACAATTTAACTTTGCCAAAAACATAGATACCAGTGCAGAAGGATCTTTTTCTTCTAAATTCATGTTTAGTTTCTTGCATGAAATCATTATGTCCCTTTTTAGCATTTCTGTCTGCCTGGAGTGTATGGTGTTCATTTGGGAGACAGAAATAGTTACACAAACCATCTACATCAATAATTTCAAACTTGGTTGCCTAGTAAGTAGGAAATTAAATAAAAGTAGCCTCATATTCAGAAGTGCTGGACAGCTCCCAATAACTACCAGAACGCTTATATTTAGGTACCTAAATAGGAAGTTTATTGTAAAATACCTAACTCCTAAATTTGAACATTTGGCCTCAGTACTTACTCTTTGGTGCAGATTTTATCATCTGGAACTATATTTATGATTAACCATATTTCCATTACAACTGCTAGTGGTCCATTTATTGATAGTAATCATGGAACCAGCCATCATAGTGAGATCCTCGCTCCCTTGAACTTTGTAAAACTTGTATCTAAACTCTGTAGAACAGGTCTGAATGCAAAACATAGATTGAAAGAACCGCAACTTGAAAAGTTTTCATAAGGATTTGGACTTTGGCTAATTTGTAGTGTTGTTATAGAAACATTTTCTGTGAGGCTCCGAGGGCTTTGGAATTTGTCCATTCTGCTTCAGCACCCCTTTTTACATCCATCAGTCTGTGTTGCCTGTAGGGAACATAGGAAGGCTAATCTTTCCTCCCACTCTCCCCTTGGCATTTGAAAATGGGATGACAGGAGAGGGGAATTTAGAAGGGGAGACTGTGGGAGAAGAATTCTATGGCCTTTTTGATTTGTCTCGTTTGCTGACAGTGGACAATTTTAGTTTGTATTGCTACACTTTAGTTGAGGGTGAACCTTATGTTATTGTATTTAAAAATTATGTCAAGGGCTCCTACATAGAAAGAACTGGCATTCAATTTTTAGCATTTTTATACATCTAAATAAATTGCTAATACAAATAAATACTGAATTAATACAGATAAATACTCTGCATTTTGCAAGAGCCATAGCTGGAAGCGGACCTTTAGGACAGAAGTTAATGATGAAAGGGTAGCAGCCTGTACGTTAGCCACTCTTGGAAAAATTAATAAGAAGATACCCCAATGTCCAGCAACTTTTTTTTTCAACGTAAGTAGCATTCACTCTCCATATGGAAATCAGAAATCACAAACATGCTGGGTATAGTCTCTTCCCCATATACAGAGAGTACCATAAAAACATTCAGCTCTCAACAGCAACTGCAGAACTATGGCATTTCCTTTTCTAACAACAGGAAAATTTTAGTGCAGGTACTTAATGAGAAAGAATGGAGTGAGGGAAAAGCAGATAACTTCTGGTTAAGACGTGGTTTTGGGACTCAACTTCCTGTGATCTTGGGCAAGTTATTTAATCCCTCTGTGTTCCCCATCAGTAATATGGGGCTAAACTACTATTATCTGAATTTTCATAGCAATGACTGTCTTAGACTATAAGTTTGTATAGTACCTAGTACAATGGGGTCCTGATTTTGTCTTGAGAGCACCTGTAATATAGTAATACAAAATATAACTAATACAGAGTGGTTAAATATGCTCCCTGTACATGTAGAGTGCTCTTTGACACCAAGAGGAGTGGTAATTATAGTTACAATTCTTAGGGCTGGTCTACATGGAGAGTCAGTATGCTGTGTGGCTGAATGTGAAGGTACAGCACACTTTTCTGCCGGCCCACCAACAGAGGGGGGACAAAAGGAGCAATTGTCCCAGGCCTTTTAGGTTGCTGACAGAGCACTGGGCAACACTAAAGGGCTGGCTGGGGGAAGAGTATGGTGCAATCAGGGTGGTGCTGAGGCCGGGCTACCCAATCCCGCCCCTTCCGCCTGAGGCCCTGCCCTTTCTGGGAGCACAGAGGCACTGCCCCCTTGCCCACGGGTCCCGCAATTTTGTCAGCCCCTCTGCTGGCCTGCCATGCATAGTTGGCCAGATGGGCCTTGCTATCACTCTCTAAAAATTCCACATTGCAGTTTGATGTCCTGCTGTTTGAAGTGGGAGTGTGCCAAAATGCATGGTAATTTTAGGTGCACAAGAACAACTTTTAGTGAATGGTAGCAGAGTTCATGCTGTGGGGTATTTAAAATGTCAGCATTCTTTCCTGGCCCTGCTTGCATGCTTCTCTGCAGAGTCCTCCAGCCTGCAGTGTGGGCCTAGCAGCAGTCAGCGTGCAGCCAGTCAGCCGAGAGCAAGGTGGGGTAGGGAGCAGCCTGCTTCATCTCTTCCTGATTTTGGGTCCTTCTATCTTATCTTCACATTTAGAACTATAAAAAGTAGTGTTACACTGCAACCTTCTAAGAAGAGCATTTTATGTTTTCTAATAGGTTTGTATGTATTCGGTACACAGAACAGAGCTGTTTAGCATGTGGCAGGTTATGTGTTGTACATTCACACCCTGGCTTGCTGTGCACTAACTCTCTGTGTAGACAAGCCCTTAGCTCTTATCTAGAGCTTTTTGTTTTCAAAGCATTTTTTTTAAATGAGGGCATATGGAGAGAACAAATGAAGCCTTAGATCAGAGAGCTACTATGTTTAGAGTCTGGGAAACAATGTATGGTTGTGTTGGACGAAACAAAAATAGAAATCTTGCCAAACAAACAGTCAAGTAAAAGTCACAAAACAGACCAAACACTCATTCCTGTTGTGTTAATCGAAATGAAAACAACCATTCAGAAAAACAAACTGGGGAAAGGATAAGAGAATGATCCTGTACTCAAAGCCAGTGTAGAGAACAAAGAGGTACGCACTCTAAGATGGTGTGACAGGGCAACTCCGCCCCGCTCCGGCAGTGCAGGTTCGCCCCGCACCTGGGCCACTCCGATCCCCGTGTTGTTCGGGTAGTCGGCTGCGAAACCCCCCGCTTTTTCCCACGCCACAGCCCAGCTGAGCTGCGACATCGGCAGGTGAGCGGGAGGGCACCTGGCCCCTATGGGGTGGGGGAGGGGCACGGAGATGTGGCGGAAGCAAGGGGAGGGGCTAAAGGGTGACGGGAGAGTGGCGTGACATCAGGGGGAAAGACGAGGGATGGAAGCGTCCCGGCAGGGAATTCAAAAGGAGGAGGCAGGACGCCAAGAGGGGGGGAAGAGGTAGGAAGGGAATGTGGGAGATGAGAGAACGCACTGGGGACCACAAACCAGGCTCATGGGGGTAGGAAGTAGCCCAGGGCAGGGCTTCCTGCATATTGCCTGAGGGCTGGTGAGTTTCGGCAGGAGCCCCACCAGCCATGCCAGACCGTGAAAGTATTGGCCCTTAGGACCCTGGGCTGGGACCCGTGAGAGAGGGTGGGCCCGGGTCCCCCTATTCCCCCCACGGGAGTACCTCAGAAGAGGGAGCTTAAGGGCCATTATTGACAGGACCGAGACACGTCCTCTGGAGCGATGGTCCAAAACTGAGTAAATAGCCTATGGGTGCACAGCAGGTGAAGCCCCAAAGGGGGTGAAGCCACAAGAGAAAAGGGGTACGGCCGAAGACCCTCTTACAGATGGGGTGAGGAATCTTTTTTGAGTCGGGGGCCACTGACCCATGGAAAAATCAGTCAGGGGCCGCACACAAGTGAGAAGCGGAAAAATACCCCTGATGCTGGCCTCTGAGTGAGAGAGAGAAAGACACTCCCCACATTCCCCTTGCTCACCAGAGCCTAGTGGGGGCCTAGCCTAGTAAATTTGGTGTGCTCCAGCCCCTAGAGGGACAGCAGGGGGGCTAGAGCACCAGCGCAGGCTCCCCAATGCTGGGGGTAGGGCTGAGCCTTGGGGACCAGATCCAGGCAAGCTGAGGGCCTCATCCAGCCCCTGGGCCTGAGGTTCCCCACCCCTGTTTTATGGGATACATTTACCAAGCAGTGAGTGGGAGGTACATACAATAAATCTCATCAACAAAAAATGGGACTTGCACATGCACTCTTTGGAAAATAAGGTCTAAAATGTAGAGGGGGCAGCTAACCATGTCCCTAGTTATTTGCAATTAGCAAACTTTCAGCAACTTTGCCATCCGTTAGCAAACTTTCAGCAATTCTTAGATCTGTAATTTTTTTTTAGTTTAGTGGTTTGCTTAATTCATGTAGAATTTCTGTTCTGAGTTGTACCATAATTAAATATTTCTCTCCAATCAATTCTGTGACATGAATAGAACATAACACTTACATATAGCAAATATTTCATGATGCCCCATAGAACTATATACTTTTACAACATTAGCTACATCTCTCCTCTCACTCAGCAGGCTAAAAAATGAAACTCCATAGGGGGATGAAAAATAAGAGCAATACTTGATAGTAATGAGAAGAGAGCTAGCCCAGACGTGAACAAATTCTGACACTTCTAGTGTGAAGAAAATGTACTATTACAAAAGAAGTGTCATAGGTAGTTTCAGAAAGCAAGCAACAAAACAAAATTAACAGCACTGGCTATGAATTTGTTATTGCAATCACAGTATTATTGTACGGCTTCCTAAACTCATTTGTTGTTACCTGATGATGAGAAAAAACCCTATCTCTAGCATGTCACCTTTCATTAAAACTGTGTTTGTCTGAGATTTTGTTATTTGCAGTTGCTCATCTGTTAAATTAAAAGTTTTAATTCTTCACAGTTTGTCACCTTTTTAATTCCAGTCTGTTGACACGTACTTTTCTATAATGTAAAAAAGGTTAAAAATTAAATTTAAAAGAAAATTAGCTCATACAAAGGCTTCAAAAGAAAGCATAGCTCTTTTGCCACTAAAACTACTTTTTATGACTAGTGAGTTTGGGAGTCTCACCTAACTGGAAACCAAATGATGTTTACACTATGATATCGTAGAAGTTTCTAAGTAACTGACAGCTTTGTTTTCAGGGAACCACCTCCAGTTATTAGAGCATATTTTAGGAACTAAAAACAGGACTATGTAGCACTTTAAAGACTAACAAGATGGTTTACTAGGTGATGAGCTTTCGTGGGCCAGACCCACTTCCTCAGATCAAATTGTGGAAGAAAATTGGCACAACCATACATACCAAAGGATACAATAAAAAAAATGAACAGATATGAAAAGGACAAATCAAATTTCAGAACAGAATGGGGATGAGGGGGGGAGGGAAATGTCTGTGAGCTAATGATATTAGAGGTGATAATTGGGGAAGCTATCTTTGTAATGGGTAAGGTAATTAGCGTCCTTGTTAAGACCTAGGTATAAAGTGTCAAATTCATGCTCTACAGCCAAAATGCTTCTGAAATAAATGTAGTCAAACTTTATTAATTCTGGGTCACTGAGAACAAAAATGATGCTTAAAATTGTTGATTGGCTCTAGTTTTCAAGATATGCTATTGGGTCAGTATATACGACCCTTGACTTGGGAATGGCGGAGGATAAGTGAGTTATAAAGGGAAGGGATCTCAATTTAAACCAGAAATGACTAAAATACATCTTTGACTGGATCTATGAATAAATCTATGACTGGGTTTGGACAGTACTTGCTTTTTAGGCAAAACAATGAATGATGCAATCTGAAGCTGGTATTGCATCATACATGATATGAATTGCATCATGTTATTCCTAGAAGTCATGGATGATGCAATCATAACGAAGCTTACATCACTCTGCTGAACAAATTGCCCTCTATCAGCTCTAGAAATCATACAGTGTCGTGCTCTCTTATTTGTCAGTGTTTGATTTTGCAAAGGGACACATTTCTGTTTAGCCAAAGTGAGCAGAGATGCCTCGTACTTGTGTGAACAGTGCAGATAACTTCTGCTATGTTTGTGGTGAAGTGACTTTTGCATCACAAAAGCGCAGTATAACCACTATGGTTAAGAAAGCCTATCACCTTTATTTTGGCTGCAAAATTGGAGATCAGGACAAGAGGTGGGCCCCACACATATGCTGCAACACTTGTGCAACAAATCTTCGCCAGTGGTTGAACAGGAAAAGGAAATCTATGCCTTTTGCAGTGCCAATGATTTGGAGAGAGCCAACAGATCATACCAGCAATTGTTACTTCTGCCTGGTGCCTCCAGTTGGGAAAGGTGTGTCAAAGAAGAAAAAGTGGACTGTGCATTATCCAAACATTCCATCAGCTAGACGCCCAGTACCCCATGGAGAAGGACTGCCGGTTCCTGATGCACCAGAATCATTCTCACTTGAGTCAGACGAGGAAGAGGAAGAGGATGAAATTTCTGGTCCTGAACCATCAATGTCCCAGGACCCACATTTTCTCCCATCCATCCTCCTCCTCTGAACCACACCTCATAACACAAGGTGAACTGAATGACCTTGTCAGGGATTTGGAACTACCCGAGAGTAAGGCAGAGCTGTTGGGCTCCAGACTACAGCAGTGGAATCTCCTGGCAGGTGATGTTAGGGTTTCCATGTTCCATGACTGTCAAAAGGATCTTGTCCCATTCTTCTTCATGGAAGGTGCTCCATTTAATGAATACAAGAGACAAGCCAAGAAGCGCCGAGTAGACACTGAATAGGACTAAACTATGTACATAATAGTTTTTTTGCCTTTTGTTTTATAATAAATTTTATTTATATAACCCTTTTGCTGATTTTTAAAGTGTTACATAAACAGGACAGGTGAAATATTATCATGTAAAGCAACCATAAACACATGAAAAGACCTAGGTTTACAATTTATGATTAAAACTCTACTATCTACACAATATACATAGATGTAAAAATGTAAAAACTTAAATATCTTGGAAACAGTAGCCAATCAGTTGTTTTAATTGTCATATTTGAATTCAGCACATCAAAATACATAATAAATAGCACATTTTATCTCTGAAGCAGACGACTTCTAAAAAATTGTAGACCAGTGTAATTCATGAATTACTGGACTTTAAAATACATGTGTTTTGGGATCATTATGCTGACTGCACTCCAGTGATGTGTACATCCTCTGTGGTAACATTTGAAACTTTAAAAGCTTCAGATTAAAATGCAAGTTTCAATAGTTACCCTTCCAAGAGTCATTCAAAATTGAAAAGGAATGTTTGAACAAGAGCATTCCCTCCACAATACACTTAGCCCAAATAAGTCTGGTTAGGGTATGTCTACCCTGCACCCTTAGCTCAAACTAAGCTACGCAATTTGAGTTACGCAAATTTTGTAGCTTATTGCAAGTTAATTTCGAAATAGCTTATTTCATAATTTTGTGCTGTCTACACAGCACCAAATTTCAAAATAAACTGCTATTCCGAAGCTGCCCTTAATCCCCATGGAACGAGGTTTACAGGGACCTCAGAATAGGGAGCCTGTTATATTTCAAAATAATGGGCTTGTTCAAAACATGTTGAATAGCTATTTTGGGATACCGGAAGTATCCCAAAATAGCACTGCAGTGTAGACGTAACCTTAGTCATTAAGGGTATGTATACGCTACACGCTTATTAATTTATATTAATACTTCATGAAATAATAACTCCTGAAATAACTATTTTGAAATAGTCTGTCCACACTACAAATGCCCATTGAAATAGCACAGAATTATGTTGAAATAGAGCGTCCACACTGTTTGGTACCTGGAGCATTTAACGCCCCCAAAAGCACTCTGGGCAGGGCATAAGGACAGCAGTTACTTCTGGGAGTTGCTGCCTGAGGCTAACTGAGGCTCATCCTTAAAGAGCTCCCCGCTGCAGCCATGTCTCAGTCTCCTGTCCATTACCTATCTCCTCAAGGGGCAGCAAACTCTTCTCAGTGCGTGCTCTGGCTGCCCTTGCAGATGCCACAGCACTTCTGCCATGGGCTGCAAAGCACTCACTGGCTCTTAGACCTCCTGCTGCACCTCTTGGCACAGGATCAGGACCAGCAGCTCACTCTGGGGCACCTCCTCACCCCAATCCAGGCATTGGAAAAGGTAAAAGAAGGGTAACAGAAATGATTAGGGGTTTGGAATGGATCCCATATGAAAAGAGAACATAAGAATGGCCATACTGGGTCAGACCAAAGGCCCATCCAGCCCAGTATCCTGTCTGCCGACAGTGGCCAATGCTAGGTACCCCAGAGGGAGTGAACCAAACAGGAAATGATCAAGTGATCTCTCTCCTGCCATCTATCTCCACCCTCTGACAAACAGAGGCTAGGGACACCATTCCTCACCCATACTGGCTAATAGCCATTAATGGACTTAACCGCCATGAATTTATCTAGTTCTCTTTTAAACCCTGTTATAGTCCTAGCCTTCACAATCTCCTCAGACAAGGAGTTCCACAGGTTGACTGTGCGCTGTGTGAAGAAGAACTTCCTTTTATTTGTTTTAAACCTGCTGCCGATTAATTTCATTTGGTGTTCTCTAGTTCTTATATTATGGGAATAAGTAAATAACTTTTCCTTATTCACTTTCTCCACACCACTCATGATTTTATAGACCTCCATCATATCCCCCCTAGAATAGTCTCCTCTTTTCCAAGCTGAAAAGTCCTAGTCTCTTTAATCTCTCTTCATATGGGACCCGTTCCAAACCCCTAATCATTTTAGTTACCCTTCTCTGAACCTTTTCTAGTGCCAGTATATCTTTTTTTGAGATGAGGCAACTACATCTGTACGCAGTATTCAAGATGTGGGTGTACCATGGATTTATATAATGGCAATAAGATATTCTGTCTTATTCTGTATCCCTTTTTTAATGATTCCTACCATTCTGTTTGTTTGTTTGTCACTGACCCACAGAAAAATCAGTCGGGGGCTGCACACAAGTGAGAAGCAAAGAACATGATGCCTGACTGAGAAGAAGAAAGACACTCCCCACATTCCCCTTGCACACCAGAGCTTGGGGCGGGGAGGAAGGGGGGCAGGATAGTATATTTTGTATGTTCCAGACCTGTGGATGGATGGCAGGTGGGCTGGAGCACCAGCGTGGGCTCCCCCAATGCTGGGGAGGAGCCCCAAGCCTCAGGGGCTGGATCCAGCCCCCAGGCCTTAGGTTCCTCCTCACCCCTGCTATAAACAAAGCTCTTTAGAACAAATGGTATCTAGGAGTTAAATTTAATATTTGAAATCTTGAAATTAGCCCACAGAAATTCTATCAATAGATGAAAGTAACTCAAAATGGCGGTGTGAGTTCCTGGCCATTTTAAAATCTTGCTACTTTTTCCTGAAGATTTGCCACATTTTTGAGTCATGACACTGTGTGCATTCATGGAACAATAAGGTGTCATAGTTAATGTTCAGAGATGCATAAAATGTTCCGTGTTTTCCAATGTCAGAAATTTCATATTCTTATCTACATCTCCTGAGTCCACAAAAGAAGACTGAAAATCCCTCAGCAATAAGCTTTCTCGTTTCTGAGATTTCCTGCTTCCAGCTGGACTGGAAATGGTGCCAGAGCAGTCTGTCTCATGAAATGTCATTGCTCAAACTTCCAGTCCTCTTTGGAAAAAGAGAGCATAGTAAAATAGAGCACAAAGCTATTTTGAAATTAAATATTAAGAAGAGGGCCAGTTCAATGGCTGAGTTTACCAAACTTGTTTTCCTTTCACTGGTTACTACAAGATTTTATACAAGAATGGTGAAATGGTGGCACACTATATTTATTAAGAAATTATGTGGGAGTGGGGGAGTAATAGTATAGAAGAAAGAGATGGCAGGGAACAAGAGAAGTTTCATCCGCAAATAAATTCTCAGTTCACACCCAAATAAATATTTTAAAAATGGCTTTATTCCTTATAGTTGAAAGGCTTCAAAATGTAATGATCTGTGATATATAGGAAGTCAGAGTAAATGATTTACTAGTCTCTTCTGGCCTTAAACTCTATTAATGTCTGCATCCCACAAATGGATCTACTCCTTATAATTTTCAATGCCATTCAGTGTAGAATTTTATTTGCAGGATAGTGGCCCTGGATATTAACTAGAAAAATGGCTTCTTTAAGGTAAAAGAAAGAGAAGACACGGATTAAATAAGGTGAAGCAGAAGGGAGACTCATAAACCAGAGAGTTCTGGGAACTCTTTGGGCAGAAGAGTAGAATTAATGGGACAACAGGTCTGATATGCTATTTGGCAAATCATGTTTTCCCATGGCATTATAATGTGTAAGTACAGATGAGAGAGTTAACACAAAAACACCTAACCTATCAACTTTTATCTTGTCTTTTCACATATGAAGTGAACAAGGTGAGGTTATTGTGTTTCCCTAAGAAATGGAAGGAAGGGAGCATTGTATAACACCTGGGCCTGAAAGAAAGTTTGGATTTATTTTTATATCTCAAGCAGTATGAGTTGGAAATACTCATCAAACATTTAAGATATTGTTGGGTAGATTCCATTGAAGACTGGTTAGCTAAGAAGGAATAATTTCTGAAAGCCAATGTAAACCTACTTCTTAGCTCCCCTTTACATGTTCAGTGCAGGAAAAGGGAATTAAATCTGTAATGGAGTTAGAACTGAAATAGCAGACCAAATGGAATAATTAAATGAATAATTGTTTGGGAAAAAATACCAACATTATGAATTCTTGGCTATGCTCCAAGTTTGGTCTCAGCAGAATACAGCAAAATTTCCCAAGCTGTACGAAACACTTATATTCATTCACTTAACCTTATTCTTATCCTCTCTTAATGCATGATTGTTTCCTAACTGAACTGAAACAGGTTAGGAGGAAATGGGAACATAACTTGAAGGAACTTTTCCTCTGTAGCATCTGGTACTGACCACTGTCAGAAGGACTGATCTACAGAAATGCCCATTGGACAGCAGCACAAAAGATACTTCTTACCATGGTGTCAGCCGATGGTCAGGGCAGTGTGTGGTATGTGTGTGTGTTATACACCCGAGTCTTCAACTGCTAGAACTCAAGGTTCCTTCGCAGCGGGCAGCCCAGAGAAGGCTGACGGATGCCCCAAAGGGTCTGTCCCGTGGAGGCGACAGGACTCAAACGCCCAGCTGTCCCTCACTGTGTCTGCCCTATGACCGGCTGGAGTTCTTTTAAATTGTGCTTGGCTCTGTTACAGCAACTGAAGGAGTCAGGTTAAAGCTTAAACAGTTACAGGTTTATTAAAGAAGCTTATAAATCATATGGTTACAATGGCTATTGCTCTATTTCTTAACTGCTAGCAAATATAGATCTTAAAAATGGTTACAAAGAAAATAAAGATAGAAAATAGAAATAATGGTACCAAGTGACAGCTTAATATTTAAAGAGCTCTAAGTCTATGTGTACACTTAAGACAAAGGACACATCCCGGTACAATTTTTACCCCTTTCTGTGCCTCTCGACTCCAGCGTATCAGGCCAGGGCCGATCCCTCAATTCCTAGGAAAGACAAATACGAGGTGGGCGTTCCCGTGGAACCTCGGGAGGCCAATCACCTAACCCGACCAGCAGATAGATGGTAGATTGATGCTCAGAGTAAGTGTGCTGCTGGGCCCATCTTTATATCAGTGGGGTCACGCATTCTTTTTCTTATCTAAGAAGCCAAATTGTGTTGGTCCGTTTGTGACGCCGGTTCTTACAAGGGAGTTTCAACTTAATTTACACTTGCAAGAGAGATAACTAAATTGTGAGTACTGGACATTCTTTGCTGGGCGGGAGATTCCTCCCCCCCGGATGAGTGTGTGTGATCGTATCAATATGGGTTTCAGTCAAGGCAGTTCTCGCAGCCTCGAGGTCAGCAATTAGCTCGATCACCCTCATATCTATGCTTACAGTTGTCCAAGGTCACTGTGAGCTAGCATATCCAGGCCTCCTGTCAAGGCTTCAAAGACTATGCTGATTTTACTGCTCTGTGTGTGCCCTGTATGCTCTAGCCATCTCAGAGAGAGGCAAGCAAGATGGATGTTACAAGGGGGGGTTCCTGTCTGGCTACACATGGTTAATTTTTTTTCACATGACAATTCCATTATAAATAAGAGTGAATCTGATCGAGGACTTATCTACACACAGAAATTACATCAATTTAAATATAGTTGCCTTTCAGTACCAATTTAAATTGCTGCAACCTTGTATATTGACACTGGCAATGATTAATCCTGCTTAACAGGGACATGTTAAATCCATGTAAACCAATTTTTTCTGATATACCTAAAATTAAGTATATAACTCATGACTGTGAGGGAGCTACTACTGCTACAACAACTACACACACACTCACACACATACAAACACACACAACTACAAAGGAGTAGTAACATGCTGTGCAAAAAACTTCTTACACTGTGGGTATGTCTACACTATGCAGCTTTTAGTGACAATGTGGGTCGACACAGCCCTGTTGCTAAAAGTTAGTGTGTCTGAATGGTGTTTGTCGGCACTTCCGCCAACAAAATATTTCTGCCTCAAATAAGTGGCTTTCACTTTGTAGGCAGGAGAATGCTCCTTCCAGCAAAGCAGTGTTCATACTGACACTTGTCACAGCAAAACTTTGTTGTTCACAGGGGCTTGGTGTGGGGGTGGTTAAGCACTTGTGAACGAAAAAAGATGTGTTGACCAAGGGCAAGTGTAGACATAGTTCAGACACAGCTGGAGGATCATTTTATCTAAAGACACTGAGGCTATGTCTGAGGTTATTCCAAAATAACATAGTCCATGTCTACACACAAGCAGTTATTTCAACATAATGTTGAAATAATGTCAAGCTGGAGGACTGCTTACTCTAACTCCTGTAACCCCCATTGTATAAGGAGTAAGGGAAGTCAGAAGAAGAATGCTCTAACTCCAAATAACTGCTGTGTAGACAGTGCCAAAAGTTGAAATAAGCTATTTCGACTTAAGCTACGCAATTAGCGTAGCTCAAGTTGCATAGCTTATTTTGAGTTTAGCCCTGTTGTGTAGACGTGCCCTTATTTATCACCATTATAGAATTAGTTCTGTGCCACTTTTTCCAGCTACATTATGAATTGTCCACAAACATCTGGACAGATTTGACCCAAAAGTGTTTCAACGTGTATAGGATTTTTGCCAGTAGTAGCCAGGCACCAGTCTGATATTCTCCACTCAGAGTGATTAAAAAAAATCATTGGCATTAATAAGAATAATAAACATTTCCCATAACATGCTTTGACCTTGAAAAAATAGGAAAATATATACTTATTCATGATGGGTTTATTTTTATAGATAGGTAGCAAAGAGTTTCTTTTTACAATGCTTTAAAAGATGATGTACTGTAGTTTGAGTGAAGAAGTGATAAAAAACACAAATAAAGTAAGAAGGACATTCCCATATCTCAGAAAGTATCCTAAGAGCTGCTGTAAAAACTGGGAATGGAATGTAGAGTAAAAAAAAAAAATCTCTTTTGTGATCATGGCAAAGTGATTATAATATTTGCCTGTCTAGAGGCTTAGGTTTCTCCCTAGTAGCTCACTAGATGAGTACTGGAACAATATAAAGGTGAGTGGGAAAACTGATTTGTCCCAGTTTTGATATTGTCTTTTTCCTTTGCTTTTTAATTGAAATCGGAGTTTCTATATTTCCACATACTCTTATTTAAATATGCACAATACTTAAATATATTTTTATGTTTAATAGGTTCTTGGCATAAAACAACCATTGGCTGACGAGGTTAAGCAGTTTTCCATAAAGCAGGTAACTTAGTGGTGGTTTAGACTGACAATTTCCATAGTGTCAGAGCTCCCACCGAGAGTGCCTTTTTCTTGAATAAAGAGGAGAATCCAGCTCAGGAGTATAATTGTCCACTGTAGGATTCTTACATCTTCTTGTGAGACAACATGTATTGGCCATTGCCAAGACAAGACACTGGAGAATACAAACCAGTGGTGTATGACAATTTCTGTGTTATATTTGTGCCCTAATTCATGTCACTGACATCTCAACATGAGCTAGAGGAGTAGGCAGAGATTATGGTTGGATACAGGGGAGTGGGCTTGGAGAGTCTCACTCAAATGCTCAGAGCCAGTTCCTTGGTTTGGGAGCTGAAAAGATGTTTTCCATTGGCCATGCAGAGACTTAGCTCCTGATTTTCTCACCATCTTCTGGAGCACCATAAAGTGGGGTACATTGCAATTTAAGAGTCTTGAGTGTTTTGGAGCCTATCAGGCAGTCAGAAACAATAGGGATTTATTTGTCACAAGATTTTGTGCTGTAGGAGTACATACAGAGGACTTGGGGCCTATAATTCAAACATCTGAGATTGAGTTTTGGAGAACTAATAAGGCCAAGACTGATAATGGTTTGAACCCTAGACTATATTGACATACATAAATAAAGCACAACATCCCTTTGGAGTGGCGATCAGCTGTTTGTGGTCAAGTGTATGAACAATGAATTCCCTATCAGTCTTCAAGGCGTAGAGCTGATTATGAAACAAAAAGGGATTAGGACCAGTGGCTATTCCTAAAATAAACGTTTGTGGTTTACTAAGATTAATAATTTAGGGATTGACCCATCATCCATCAAAGCCAACAGACTCCTTTCCACTGAATTCAGTGGTCCTTGGATCAAGTCTTTAATGAAGTAATATCTGGAAGACTTTCCACCATCATATGGTATTGAAGTGTATGCTGCTATTATCAGCTGATGACACTGGCAGTGGGCACCATTATGAGAAATGGGAAATCTCTGTTAGAACATCTTATGCCTCCCCTTGGCAATAACCTATACTCTTTGCTCTTGAGTGCTTTTGTCTGGTTTATTTTTAAATGATTTAAGGGAGGGAGTTTCCGCCACTTATTCCATAGTTAAAACATCCTTAGTGGTAATACCTACAGGCTATTTTATATTACAAACTCTGTGACAGACATCAGAGGGGTAGCTGAGTTAGTCTGTAACTGGAAAAACTTAAAAAACAACAAATACTCTTGCAGCACCTTAAAGACTAACAAAACAAGTAGATGGTATCATGAGATTTTGTGGGCACAACCCACTTCTTCAGATGACAGATGTAGTCCAGCATTCTCTACTTAGGCAAGATCTATGTGGGAGTTTTGCTTGGTTTGGAATTGCAGGGTCAACCCTCGTTCATTATACAGACAAAACAATTTCTGCTGTTTTTGATGCAAATGTTTCTTTAGATGTCTCATTTTTAAGATGTAGTCAAGGATTTAATTCAAAAGTCTATTCAAGTGTACTATATTTGTGTTCTCAGAGATTTATTGAGGGACAACAGATAAAAGCAAATGAAAAGTTGGAGGTATATATATTGATTGTTATGTAAAGACCATCCCTTAGCATGGCGCATTCATTTTCCTGTACTATCTCTTCGAGTATTACCTTGTTCTTTTCATATTTACTGATAAAATAAATATAGAACTCTGAGATTGCAATTAGTTTTTCATGGGTCCTTGCTCACATGGAGTTTATTGAACTGGGACAATAGGATTAAATAAAACATACTGTATATCAAGTGAATTAGCCAAAGATATCATTTGAATTTAGCACCTTAAGTAAGTCAAAAGGAAAGTGTGAAACATGCTGGTGATTGAATCTCACCAATTAGATAGTTGCAAGCAGCTTTATGGGCTTTTGGATGCTCATTTAGGAGAAGAGAAAACAACAAATAACAACAACAACAAAACAACTCTGTCAAACTTTAATATAATTTCCTAGGCAAATTTGTCCAACTCTTGGGGAGCAACACATCACTTAAATGAAAATTCTTTCATTTAATTCAGTGGTGTTCCTTTCTGATGCCTTTTTTCCATCATTAATGTTCAACATAAAAGTTTGCATACAGAAGATGTGTTCATGTATTTGCGGATTTTGCTATTTTAAACTTTAATTATAATGTTATACAAGAATGCACAGCTATCCTACAGTGGATTGGTCACATTAGTTTGCTTCAATGACAAAACTCAGCCTTTTAAAATGTAAACATGGCTTTTTAGTCATTTTAATTAAATTACTTCAGTAGTCATTGTAACAAAGACAATTATATGATTCAGTATAAAGTAGTTGGTTGCAGTTTGTTTTAACATATCAAATAAATAAGAGCTCATTAAAATAATACTTAGCATTTGCACAGTCATCTATGTTACCGGAGCCCAGTACAGAGATCAGTGATTTAATCCTCACAAAGTAGACATGCAACATATTCAGCCCCATTTTACAGATAGTTTAACTGAAATAGAGAGATGAAGGGACTTGCTGAAGGCTGCTCATAAATCAGTGACAGAGCTTGGATTAAGGATCTCCTGTTTTCAAGGCTATATGTATTTCTCCATAACACAATGTCCTATGTGAACAGTTAATGATGTTAAAGCAACAAAAGGTCCACAGCCTGATCCATCTGTCACTTGGACAATGAGAATATTTCTACTGACTTCAGTGGGAGCTGTACTCAGCCTTAAACCTCCAGGTATGGGGCACATTCTTTTTTAGATCACTCTGTGGACCTTATTTGGGGGCAGGAGGATGGGAACCAATGGCAGTTTCTCAGTTTGTCTGGCATGGCAAAAGGAAGACTTGGAACCCCAGGAGAACAACAGATTTTATCAGACACATTTCACACTTGGTTTCATTGGCTATTTCCTCCCATCTCAATGTTGGAAGAAGTGGAGTAAGTGAAAGCTTCACTTCACTTTCCTGCTATTTCCAGCTTTTGCGGATTCTTTCTGGCGCTATCTTCTCTTGACATGGGCTAAATTAAATGTATTTTATGAATAATAAGCAGCACTAATTTCCCTTCCTGCTGATGGCTGCATGGTGGTTTTGCCATTGTCTTTCTTCAGTTATGAATATCATCACAGGTGGTAAAAATATGGCAAAGTTAAATAGTTCAACGCTCTTCCCAGTGAAAGCAGATGACTCTCACTGAGGTCAGTGGATTAACTGAGAAGAGATTTTGGCCCATTTTGTCCAGATGGTCTCTTTTTGCTGAGAAGTCTTTTCAGTTGTCACATAGTCTGTTCATTCTGATCAGATATTCCTTTCTGTGGGGATTATCATAGACTGTGCTCTGTAGTTTGCTCATTATAGCTGCCTTGCTAACACTTCATTTATAACTCAGTAAAACTCACTGTTAGAAACTAAAAACAACCCACGTATATTAACATAGGCTAACGGGCAGCTGCAACATGAAATGAATGAAATAATTTATTCTCCACTCAGAGCAAAGGGGATAGAAGCAAACGACTGGACCCTCCTGCACTACTATTGCTTCCCAAGCTTTTCCTGATGTACCACGTCATCATCTCTAGGCTCAGCCTAATGGATCAATTCAGTCTTTGGTGAATAATTCAAGGGAACCACAATCTGCTCATGGAAAACATGTGAACAGAAAAAAAAGGGAAATAAAATAAATGCCTGTTATAAATTCACCAAGCTCTGACTGAGATCCTGGTATTAATTATCCCATCTCAAATGATTTCCCAGGTTACTGAGTTCTTGAAGGAACTCTGTTTCTCATTCATGGGGTTAGTAATAATTTAGGGGGAAATTTGCTACACAGTATTTTTATCATAGCCAGCACAGCTGAGGAGTATTTCAAGTGAATTTCAAGTGCTGGCTCATCATGGTAGCTATGGGAATAATATACCAGGGGACTCCATTTCCTCAGCAATGTAACTTGTGGTAAGTTCTGAGTAGAGCAAATTCTCTATTAATGGTAGTACGGATGCCTCCTGGGTGATTTTATGAAGCCATTGCACTCAATCTATGCTTAGAAAAATATTGCACTACTGCAAAGCAAATAAAACCAGGAAAAAGCGTACAGAGAGACAATATATCATCCCCCCCTCCCTCCCTGAATCCGTTATGCAGATCAATACCAACTGTTCAAGTTGATTGAATGGTGTAATTCTTTGGCCAGCCTGAGTCAAAAGTGTAAAATCTAATATACTGAGACTGTTGCCCAAACTTACTGTAAATATCAATGTTTTGTTCTTTGAATGTATTAATTAATCACACACACAGTTTCATGGATGACAGCCATTGTTTCATTTCCATTTCCAATAGGTGAAGCATTTTGTAGGATAAATACAGATCTGGTGACTTTTTTCAAAGTGTGGTTTTGATGGCAGCTGAGCCAGGGGTAGTCTGTCCTGGAAACCCATTTTAGCTCAAGGATGGTTGACCTGATAGGAGATAATGTGTCTTGCAGAAATGTTGGCATCTGTGTTATTGAACAAGCAGCTGTGTCTGAACTAGAGTACTCAGAGAGGAATAACTTTTTGCTCTGAAAGTGTCACTGAAATTAGAGCAAATGTCCATATGCCAAGAACCATGTTTCTTAAACAAAACCTCAGTTATCTGAGAGATTTAAATAGCCAGGTACAGGCACTTCTGATGAAATTAAAAAATAAAAGTTAATAAAATAATACTGGGTTTCAGTGCATTAGGATGATTGAAAAAAGGATATAAAACATCTTTACCAACTTTCTGATATTTAGAGGAAAAATCACTCTTAGGTTGAATGTTTAACCTTACAAATTTCATGCTATACTCACATAGTAGGGAGAGAGTGAGAAAAAAGATTTCAAGGGGCTACTGGGCAGCTAGGGAAAATGTTGCTTCTCTTTTAGAAGAGCAGAGGTTTAGCTGGCCATCTGAGGCTGCAGAGCCTGATCCAAAGCCAATTCATAGACTCATAAAATACTTGAACTGGAAGGAACCTTGGGAGGTCTTCAAGTCCGCTCCCCTGCCCTCAATGTAGGATCAAGCACCACCTAGATCATCTCTAATAGATGTTTATCTAACCTGCTCTTGAATATCTCTAATGATGGAAAGTCTACAACCTCCTAAGCAGTTTATTCCATTGCTTTACCGCCCTGAAAGGACTTGTTCCTAATGTCCAACCTAAACCTCCCTTGCTGCAATTTAAGTCTGTTGCTTCTTGTCCTAGGAGAATATTTGTGTCTCCTTCCACCCTGCAACACCTTTTTAGGTATTTCATGTCTCCTCTTAGTCTTCTCTTTTCCAAACTAAACAAGCCTAATTTTTTCATCCTTCTTTCATAGCTCATGTTTTCTAGACCTTTAATCATTTTTGTTGCTCTTCTATGGATCTTCTCCAATTTCTCCATATATTGCCTGAAATGTGGTGCCCAGACCTGGACACAATACTCTGGTTGAGGCCTAATTAGCAGAGAGTAGAGTGGAAAAATTACTTCTCATGTCTTGCTCACAAACCTTCTGTTAATGCATCCCAGAATCATGTTCCCTTTTTTTTTTTTTTTGCAACAACAGCACACAGTTGACTCAGATTGCTTTCTGCAATATTCCTTACTAGGCAGAAATTGATTGTTCCTCTCTCTAAGTGGAGTACTTTGCATTTGTCCATATTGAACTTCATTTTATTTACCTCGGACATTTCTCCAGTTTGTCCAGAAAAAGTTGACCCTATCTACCAAAGCACTTGCAACCCTTCCCAGCTTGATATCATCTGCAAACTTTGTAAGTATAATCTCTATACCATTATCTAAATAATTGATGAAGATATTGAACAGAACCAGTCCTAGAACAGACCCCTGAAGAACCCCGCTTGTTATGCCCTTCTAGCAGGCCTATGAACCATTGGTAACTACTCTTTGAGGGTGGTTATCCAATCAGTTATGCACCTATCTTATAGTATCTACTTTGTATTTCCCTAGTTTATTGATAAGAAGGTCATGCAAGATTGTATCAAATGCTTTACCAAAGTCTAGGTATAGCACGTCGACCTCTTCCCCTATCCAAAAGATTTGTTATCCTATCAAAGAAAGCTATCAGATTGGATTCACATGATTTGTTCTTGACAAATCCGTGCTCACTGTTACTTATCATCTTATTATCCTCCAGATGTTCACAGATGGATTCCTTAATTATTTGCTCCATTATCTTTCTTGGCACAGAAGTTAAGCTGACCGGGCTGTAGTTTCCTGGGTTGTCCTTATTTCCCTTTTTATAGATGGGCCCTATATTTGCCCTTTTCCTGTCTTCTGGAGTCTCTCCCATCTTTTCTGATTTTTCAAAGGTGATAGCTAATGGCTCAGCTATCTCCTCAACCAGCTCCTTGAGTATTCTAGGGTGCATTTCATCAGGCCCTTGTAACTTGAAGACATCTAACTTTCCTAGGTAATTTTTAACCAAATTAAATCCAGTGAGAGTCTTTCAACAAATTTCAGTGCACTTTGGATCAGGCCTATATTGTTTCAGGGCACCAGTCAGTATTGCAGTTACCCTTGACAAAACATTGGACTCTTCGCAACCATGAAAATGGTCCTGGGGAAAATGGTCCCAACCCTATTCTCTTGTTGAGGAAGAGCTGCATCACTAGTTTTGCCTGTCTCTCTCCTTCCTTGCCCTTTAAAAGAAAACCCTTCTTGCACTCCCCTATCCTCCTCTTTCCTCTCACCAAGCCCTCTCCTGTCTGGCTCCCCCAACTATTTATAGCTTTTCTATCATGACCTAGAAGATGTGAAGTCCTCCTTCTCCCTCTTGCACACCATCAGCTGGCTGCTGACGGCTTCTGTATCTTCTACTGATGCTTGAGGTGGGCCCCACTGTTCAGCACCCTCTCTTCCACAAAGTCTCCTACGTGCCTGGTGAGAGGCATAGGGAGGGAGGAGGAGGCTCTGATTGGTGGGGCCCATCACAGGTGGAAGGTGCTGGGTAGAGGGGATGCTAATAAGGGGGCTTCCAGTGTGTGCTCAGCACCCACTATTTTTCCCTGTGGATACTCTAGCCCCAGAGCACCTGCAGAGTCAGTGCCTATGCCCAGAAGCATGTGAGATTTGAATGCATTAGCTACTCAGGCCCAGAAAAGAGAAGGAAGAAACCTGACAGATGTTATTATAAAACCTTCTCCTTGGGGAGGGGAGATTTATATTGCTCATGAAGGAGAGAGCACATGAGCATAGGCCCCATCGGCTGTTACAAGGAGGGAGCAATGGGTGGTCCTGAATCATTTCTTTGACATTCAGGTTCTCAGCATCTCTAAAAGTCAGCCCCTTCTCTTCGAATGGTCCATCCTCACTATCTTGCTGAGGGAGAGCTGTACCACCAGCATGCAATGAACCGCCGCCCTTCTGAAAAAAGAGCCAATTAAAAACCTTAGTTAAAAGTCTCAATTAAAAGCTCTCTTGAACAAGTATGCCTGGCACGGCACCCTGGAGCATGATGAAACACCCACCAGAGCTATTTGGAGCTCTGAGACTGCAGAAGCACCACAGCTGAACTTAATTGTCAGGATGGCAAGCTCTTCTCCATTGCCTGGGGTACATTTTATGGCCCATGCACCCCAGGAAATAATGGCAACTGATTATAATGGAAATGCGGAAACCTTTTAACGTGCGGCATCAGGCAGGAGCAGCACTGTTGTAATTACTATGCTAATGACCAAGTAATATTGAAGTACTCCTGAGACATTTTCCAGTATTTTTAGTACCCATCTCTTATGCCCTGCAGAGGGTTTAAGAGCTGTTGCCACTCTCCTGCTGGGTCCCAACTCAGTTAGTTGGAGAGCTCTTGCTGTTTCCGTCCTCGGTCACACTGCAGGGGCCTGGATAGCTGTTGCCTTTCTCATTTTTGGTTCCCAGGCTCGGAATTCTTACAATCCCCTCCTTGGTGCCACTGCAGGTGGCTGAAGTGAAATCAACCTGGCTACTACAGCCTTTGGAGGAGTGTGAAGAACCCATCACTGTAACGAAGACAGGTCAGGGAAACGGGGCAACGTAAGAAAGAGGGGGCAAGGCAGAGAAATCATGGAAAAAGATACGAATCCAAGCATAGGAAAAACTTCCTTGATACCTGCCATTTCTGAAATGTCAGGGACAAACAAGCAGTCCAGACTAATAATTACTGTATTATTAATGAAGAATATCTACAGGTCTCTGTACACTTTTTGGGAAAAAAGAAAAGAAAATCCAATTCTGGCTTGGTCTGACAGCTCAACTCCCCACACAACATTTCCTTACCACCAATTGTCCTTCACCTACCTGACAAGTTAGTGCCAGAGGCGAAGAGTCATTTACTGGGAAAGCAATAATAATAATCATCATGTTGCTGGAGACTTGAACTTTATTTTTCTTCTGAACAGGGTTTCTGAGAGTGGGAGGCTGCAGCTGTTGCAGTGCTGTGTTTACAAAGAGCTCTCCTCATGCCTGATGTTAAAATAAATACTGAGATAGATTTCTAATTCCAGAGAGTGAATTTACAATTAAAGTGAATTCAAATTAAAAGGAAATGTGGATATTCTATGAAATATTGTTCTCTCGGCAGGCTTGAAATTTGTTTTTTCATTTTTATGTTATTGTGTTTAGTGCTTGTAAACAGCATCAGGAAACAGCACTGGGAAAGAAAATCCTGGATGCAACCAAAGTATAAATATTTTATGTATTTTGGTAGGGCAAGATTTCTCTCATACATGTTAGGATCCCCAAGGCTTGACCTGGCCGAATCACCTCAAGACATGAGAGACTGTAACATTGTTTCTGTCTGTTGAATCCTTGGTCATTTTGCTGAGGCTGTCAAATAACCACTTAGGCTATGTCTAGACTGCAAGTCTCTTTCAAAAGAGGCTTTTTCGAAAGATACTTTCAAAAAAGCCTCTTTCGAAAAAGAGCGTCTAAACTACAACCAGTATGTTCAAAAAAGCAAGCCGCTTTTTTGAAAGAGAGCACCCAGGCAGTCTGGATGCTCTCTTTCGAAAAAGCACAGTTTGCATTACATAGCACCTTTTTTCAAAAGAGCACTTTTGAAAAAAGGCGTTATTCCTCGTAAAACGAGGTTTTTCCACGGTCGAAAAAACTGCCGCGTTCTTTTGATTTACTTTCAAAAGAATACAGCAGCAGTCTAGTCGCAGGGGAAGTTTTTTCGAAAAAAGGCCACTTTTTAAAAAAAAAACCCTGTAGACTAGACACACCCTTACTGTCAGTTGCTTCTGATGGGTTCTGTGGTGCAAGTCATCTACATTGTGACCCAGGGACCAACCAGTATCCATTGGACAATAATGAATTTTGCTGTGACGTTAGCAGCAAAGAATTGAGATGATTTGCCTCCCAATATTTGCTCATTTGCTTGAGGGCAGTCCTGTTTTCCCTGAAATGCTGTATATATCCCCAATTCTTTATTGCCTTGGTTGTGACTATTTCAATCTGGTACAGTGCTGCTGGCCAGCAACCTCATTGAGGGGGAGCATCCTCCTCTCCAGAGCAGTTGAGCTGTGGAGTGACTGTCAGACAATGGGGTGGGGAAGATTCTATTCCTTGTATCCTCTGTACGTGTCCCTGGGGCAAGGCCCATTTACTTACGATTCGTGAAATGTTCCAGAATTTGGTTCCTTGTGATTTAAAAGTTATAGAAATTGGCATCGTGCTTCCAGAAAGAGAGACGTGAAACGCTAAGTGCTAAGACTTTCCTGACAAGCAACCAGGTCAAGCCATCATCATCCCTAGGCCGGGAGTGAGATAGATAAGGCCCACATGAGCCCTTTTCCAGTATGTCCCAGGGCTTCTCTGCTCTAGTTCCCTCGTTTTTATTCCTTGTATTGCTTTGTCTCAGCTTGACACAAAGTAAAATATTAATTGAACTAGGCTTATAGAAGCACTGCTTCATCAGGAAACTCAAATGAAATGTGTAAAAAATAAAAGGATGCAGAGACCCCCCCCCCCATGTGAAATAGGAAGGGAAAGGGAGAAAATGACGTGACAGAATTCCCCATTGCGAAAGAAAGAAAGAAAGAAAGAAAAGAGGGAGGGAGGGTACATCTAGACTACAAAGAAAAGTCTGAAAAAGATACGCAAATTGCAAGCCACAATTTGCGTATCTTTTTTCACTTTTCTGTCGAAAGAGGCTTTTCTGAAATTTGGCGCATCTACACAGCGCCAAATTTTGGAAGAATCTGCTCTTTCTGACACAGCCCTTATGACTCATAGAACGAGGTTTACAGGGATGGTGAAAGAGTGTGTCTGCTTTTCCGAAAAAATCTTTTGGCTACACGGGGCCAAATGTGGGAAAACCCTCCTTTTTTGGAAGAGCCCTTATTCCTCATAAAATGAGGTATACAGGGTTTCAGAAAGAACATGCCCACTTTTTCAGAAACTGTTCCGAAAAAGCGGATGTGTTCCCTGGAAGTGGCTGAGTTTTTCCAGGATCCTTTGGTATCCCGGAAAAACTCTGTAGTATAGACATAGCCTTACAGAAAAAAATGTAACATTTTATATTACATTTGAAAATAAGGGTCCTATTCAACCCTAAAAGGATATTCATTGAATGTGCCAGTTTAAAAAACAGATAGATTTTTGAGTTTTGACAGCGCTACAGCAGACCCATATGGACATTTCAAAAGGTATTTTAATAATTGGAGCTTAAGTAGCTTTAAATAAGTATTCTAATTAGATGTGTCTCTTTGGACCTGTCAGCATAATAATTGCATATTAATGCAAAGAAAACAGCTTTTCATTAAAAACGAATCAGCTGAAGTTAATACATTTAATAACTAGCTGGAATTTCATAAATGTACAATAACAATGCAATTATATCTAAATTAAATGCTCAGAGCCAAATGTTGCAGCCTGCAATCAGGTAACATTTCCACTGGGAGTTTTAATTCAGTATGGACGGTAGGGCTTGTCCAATATATAGTTTAATTTGGACAAAGACTCCAAAAAATGTACTTAGAACATCACAGAACAACTATCTGTGGTTGAATACATAGACATTTTATCTGTGAGCTTCAACTATTATTTTCCACTCAAAGGCAAATATTTCAGTCTGTTCCCAGTTTAATTCACACAAAAACCCTCTGGTTTAAAAGCTTCAGAGAGGTAGCCATGTTAGTCTGTAGCTGGAAAAACTTAAAAAATAACGAATAGTCTAGTAGCACCTTAAAGACTAACAAAACATGTAGATGGTATCATGACCTTTTGTGGGCAAAACTCACTTCTTAAGTTTTTCCTCTGGTTTAATACAGCCTAAGGAGTTTGGGACCAGATTTCCCAAGATGTGTAGGTATCTAGAGAAGCAAACAAATGTCCAGTATGATTTTCAAAAGTGCCTTATAAGGTTTGAGGTCATCAATTTCAAAGGGAGCTTGAGTCATCCGGCTCTTAAGTCTCATTTATTCTGTTATGAGATGAATGAAAGTTTGTTGTGGGTGGAATTAACACCTGATTGAGGTTGATAGTTGTAGCCTCACCTTTCAGTTACAAGCATGTAAGACAAAAGGTGTGTGGGAACCTGCCCAGGTGCTTTGGGTTGAGTATTGTTTTCGGTAAGGTTGTGGGGGAAGTGAGAGAGAACACACAGATACGGAAGTCACAAGCATAAACAGAAAGAGTCAGAGGAAAAGAGAGAAGAAAAAGGCAAGCAGGTGCCTGTAAGCAGTGTGATGCTGGAAAAAGCTACAGAGAGCCCTTTTGGATATCACGTTTGATAAACGGGCTTGGAGGCACTGGTAAGATAAGAAACTGTTCTGTTGTTGAGTAATGCCCCTTTAATGCTCCAACTTCAGGGGCACATGTGTCCCATGCACTTTTGACAGGAGATGTTGCTAGCAGTGCCTGTTCAGGGTTCCATGAACGTCAGACATCCTTGTGCCCTGTACCGAGGATAGATAGAGCTGTATAGGCAAACTGCCCTCAGTTCCTTATCAGCCATCCAACAACCTGAGATGGAGTGTCTAGCATGCCTGCTTCAAGTATGCTCTAGCTTAGCAGCAAGTTGTTAGCTCTAGGTTTAGCTTGGATTCGTTTTTTTAGTTCTTTTGATAATCATACCTCTTTAATTTGATGGATTTCTGTTTAGTATCCTCTGTCTCCCCTCTCCATTCTGAGGAATTAGCCTCCAGGGTTGGCATGGGACTGATGCATAGCGATCCCTGGGATTCAAGAGCTGCCTTACCCTGAAGGAATATATCAAATTAGTGATGGACATTCCTGCTGTCCACACTGTCATCCCAACTCACTGCAAGATCTGCTCATTTTTCAAAAGAGATTAAAAAACCTAGAAGATTAAAATTTGGCTTCTTGTGGTAGAGCATTCCTTCCAATCAGCCTTGGATCCAGACCCAGATACCTGCCCCGGAGAACCCTGGGCTACTGTTTACAGGCCCACCAACAGGGGAGGGCAAAGGGGGCAGTTGTCCCGGGGCTTGGCGATTCAAAGGGGCCTGGTGTTCCTAGCTGCTGCCACTGCCCGAGTATAGCAACATGCAGCTCTCAGGGCCGAGGGGAGGCCAGTGCTGTGCTCCCAGCGGCGCTGAGGGATGACTGCTCCCAACCTGCCCCTTCTGTCTGAGGCCCTGCCCCTACCACAGTCCAAAAGCAGCCTTCTGACTCCTTGTGCAGGGGGCCACGGTGGTTGTCGACCCTGCTGGATGGGTTATATTTCCCATAGTTCCATGAAGAGTGTTCCACGAGGGGCGAAAGACTTGTTTATTTGCATAGCACAGCCTTCCACTGAGTTAGAAATTGATATTAAAAAACAAAACAAAAACACTCCAAGAAATAAACTGAAAAACCTGCTTAGAAAACAATAGTGAGGAATGAAAATGTTTTCTGAGACTGGAAAATGTTTTGCAAAGCCTCATATTTAAATTTACACCTCTAGAAGCATCAAGAAATGTTCTTCCATCATCCTCTCTCTTTTTCCCACTCCAGATTTCCCCACAAACACATATAAAATGATTTCTGAAAAAACAAGATACTCACATATCAATTTAAATGTGATTTCTTTATCTTTGAATCAACAGATAGTCATCGGTTTCTGTGAGACAAGTTCTACTGGCAAGTTCTAACATGAGTTTTTCCCTCTCCTTGGCTAACTTTAGTTTTAAAGCTGACATTTTAATTAATAAGAAGAGAGTGTGGAACGCACAAGTCAATTTACTGTAACTAGCTGATTAACATCACGTTCCTGTTTTTGAACAGAATTTTTATCACTTTGGGCCTGATCCAAAATCCATTAAAATTAATGGAAACACTTTCATTAACTGTAATGGTCTTTGGATCATGCCTTTTCTCTGTGAAATGGCTGTCTGGTGAATGAGTTTGGTTTCTTAATCTATCACTTTACAGATTGCCCCATTTTTATTTTGTTGGTATTAACTAGTTCGGCTTTTATAATGCATTGTTATATGAGCTATTCAGGCATCCAGGATGGAGCTGTTCAGACATATCTTGCCTCTTCCATTAGCAAGCTGCAAACTTTCAGCCTTAAAGCACAATATTTTACTTTCCTCCAAAGTTGAAATGAAAAAAACATGCACAGATTTAGTGATTCTTCAGGGACAGAAAACTAATGATTTGCCTTTTAAAGTTTAATATTTGCAGTTATGAACAATTTGGAACAGCAGTAGTCCTTGAAATCTTCAAGTGCTTTGGAGACTTAGACCTTGCATTAAGACTTTAAAAAGGAATTACTTGTTTTGTTTTGTTTTTAAATAATAGTGTTTGGAAGTTCAGACTGCCTCAGTCTGAATCCCAAGTGGAGTCCGAGCTTGTTATTTAAATTAATGTTTTTGAGCTTGTTATGTAAAATAGCGTTTGAGTTCTCTGGGGCTAGCATTCTGCAGGGTTAATGACTCGCTGTAGGACTCAATACAATTCTTTTCAGTTTACTTCCAGTCTCGCTGTACCCTTCAAAAATCAGTTTCAACAAGAGCAGTTTAGACTTACCCATGAAAAGCCCCCAAATGCTTGATCTTCAAAAGTCCAATTTAATAGTCACTAGATGCAAAAGCAATATCACATTGTCATTAAGTCCTTACATGCACTATGGAGCCAGTGGCAACTTCTGGCTGCCCCAAATCTGAAACTGTGGGCTGAATCCACAAGACAGTAAGTCATCCTGCTATGTACTGTAGTTTGAACAAAGTACCATTACACATAGTTGCAGGGATGACTTGATAAGCCCGAGGAATGGCTCAGAAACCTGGATTTTGGAGGGCTAGGAGAATGGTTTCATCTGAAAAATACATTTGGTTTGCACTAGCGATGACATCAAAGGATTGACTTCAAAGGACTTTGCATGAGGCCCTGAGGCACAACTCCCATTGACTTCAATGGGGCCAACATTTCATCTCTACTAGCTTTATGTGTCTGGTCTGCCAGGGAGAGGGATGGAGCTGGTTTGGTGATGGTGCTGACCAGAGAGCAGACCATTCTGTTTGGGTATGTCTATACTACAATGCTATTTTGGGATACCAGGGATGTCTCGAAATAGTGTTTTATTTTGAAATTTGGCGCTGTGTAGACGCACCAAATTTTGAAATAGCCTATTTCAAAAAGGAATCGAAATAAGATACGCAATTTGCTTAAAGCAAATTGCGTATCTTATTTCGAGCTAAGGATGCAGTGTAGATGCACCCTTTATGTCCTGGTGGAATATTATAGTCTGCTATCATCAACGTCTGGAAAGGTTATGCAATCCCATTCAGAGATGCTGAGACTGGCTTTCCATGAGGAAGGACAATACGTTTGTGTTCTACTTACACACTGTACATTCTAAAGCATAATTCAAATTGGCTGAAGTCCGAGTTAAATGAGAAACTGCCTCTCTCCCAAAACACTGCTATGGCCCTAGAGGTCATTTGATGATCTACAGCCATATGTTGTCAGCTTTCACTGTCTGGGGACTGCTACTACCATAGGGAATTCATGGTGGAGGGCCCACCTCTCTCGAATTTACTTCTAACATTTGTTTAACAGAATCTACATTTGCTAGCTTTCAGGGCATGGTGTGTAACTTATTTGTTTACTAATGCATTTGGTTGAGTAGTGGCAACAGGTATGTTCATAATCTGCAGGTAGAAAAATCTATGTTGTCATTTTTTATTATTTTACATGGAGTAAAATTGTCACATTGTGTTACAATGCACCAAGTATTTTTTCTATATTTATAGGAAAATAAGGCCTCCTTCTTCATAAAGAGTATACAGTTTAAAAACTAAGCTGTGCATGCCCTGACTGAAATAATACACCTAAAATATAGTGGTGAGTATATTTTTAACAACAGTAAATCATACATATAATAAGCTGTAATTTTATATATATTATTTTGTAAAGTTTAAAAAGATCTGGTAAATTTTCTCAAAACTGGGTTATAATACAAGCTGCCCTGCCCTTCAGCTGTAGATGAGCTGTTTTTGATCAGCACTTAGGGCACTAGGGGTATGTCTAGACTACATGCCTCTGGCAACAGAGGCATGTAGATTAGGCTACCCGGCATAGGAAAATGAATCGGTGATTTAAATAATCGCTGATTCATTTAAATTAAAATGGCTGCCGTGCTGAGCCAATCAGCTGTTTGTCAGCTCAGTGTGCTAGTCTGGGCACTCCGCGGTCGACATCGAAGGCATTTGTCGACCGCCCCGGTATGCCTCGTGGAATGAGGTTTACCGGGGAGGTCGACAAATGCCTTTGATGTCGACCGCGGAGTGTCCAGACTAGCGCACTGAGCCGACAAACAGCTGATCGGCTCAGCGCGGCAGCCATTTTAATTTAAATGAAGTGGCGATTATTTAAATCACATATTCATTTTCCTATGCCGGGTAGCCTAATTTACATGCCTCTGTCGCCAGAGGCATGTAGTCTAGACATACCCTGGGAGTCAGGCAGTATAGGAAAGACTATATAGCATTGGTGTAGCTGGCTTGCAGATTGAGAACTTTGGGATTCCAAAAGCGCAGTCCTTCAGATTTACACATAAATTGTCTCTGAGGATTACAGTGATACCGAGAGAAAAGAATTACAGAGCGAGGGGAAGAGTTTGAAGTTGATTAAATACCTTTGAATTTGACTGTTCAGAACCTTTCCCTTGTGTGAAAAGTTTTGAGTTTGACAAATATTTTGCTTTTGCATGTAGATGTGTTTGAGAGTGTGTGGAAAAGCTGTGAGAATAAATGTCACTAATTGCTGCAGAGTTATAGGTTAATCAAAAAACTGTGGAAAAGATCAGTTTAAGATATTTTCCCTCCTAGCAATGAGGTCCTAATATAGGCAATCTATGATTCTAATGACCTCTGTGGGATCTGTGCAGAGATGTAACCTTTATTAGATTTAGGCGGTATGCATTGGTCTAAATTCCGATCGTGTAACAAGATTAATCTTTGTTAACACAATGGAATTGCACCCTGCGTTAGATGTCCTCTTGGTGTGTGGAGAAAAAGTTCATAGGAAGACCAGGTTAAGCAAAACACATTCTCCCTAGGTGAGTCAGTATATTTACAGGCTTTCTATTTGTGCAGTGTTAGACAAAGCAATATAGTCTCTGGCCATATTCCCTGCATGCAGAATGACAGTCTATAGGCTTCTCCAGCCACTCCACCTCTGAACATAAGCGCGTGTATGCCTAACAAACCCTTATCCCCTCCTGACATCAGAACATCCTGGTTCAGTCTTGCTGCCTGACTTTTAGGGTTCTGAGCATAAGTAGCTTCAGCTGCACCCAACTGCCTCAGCTGAGGGAGACACTCCCTGCTGGGGATGTAAAATCTCAACTGGGACTCAATGCCTATAGTTGAACGCTACTCAGCATGTCTTCCTTCTAGGAGCAAAAGTGGAGTTGAATGCAGCAAGCCTGTGGCACACCCGAGGCAGCAGAGAACAACCTTTATACCCAATCATTCACACCTGTTTATACCAGGCTAACGTTGGTCCTAATACATTACAGCCTCAGGAAAGATTTAGGTGGCAAATCAGAGCTCACCTAAAACAATTACTGTATATTTGTACCTAGCAGATTCCTCTATATCTGGTCAAAACCAGGTAGCATTGTATTCTGAGGCTACCACAAGGAAAAGGTTCAATTAAGCACCCTCACTTATGGATGTTCATTTGAACCAAAGTTTGGGAAGTTCCCCACATTTTTCCCCTGCAAATTATAAATTGTTATATAATAATATCAATGCATCAAATATGTTAGAAGGTTAGAGAGGGAAACTAACCAAGGTCTGTTATTGATCCAATATGTGTTTTGCAATGAGGATTTGCAATCACCCAAGTAGCAATAGTAGTTTGCAAGGGAGTTGCTGGATGCATCATGCCAATGATTTCTAATATTTACTGCTCACTGAGGGACAGATGTATTTGTATTACTGGAATGTGCAGAATAATAATTCACAAAGAGAGCAGTCCACAGTCCCAATCAATTCACATCTGTCCAGTTAAAATCAAGAGTATATTTGGCTATACTTAAAACTATATTCAAAAGACTGTATTACTCCCTATTTCTTAATAAGTATGAGACACAGTTCTGTTTCTGACTAAATTTCTGTTCTTGCCCCTTTATGTCCTAGGAGGTCTCATTAATCCAGCAACTTTAGGGAGAACTTCTAAACAACCAGTGGTGCACATTACAACACCAGGTAATATAGAATTCTTACATCAACCATTAAGGGCCATATGCTGCTAATTACAGTGAAATTAATCTGGAATAATTTAATTGAAATCAATGGGGTTGTTCCAGATTTACACCAATGTAGCTGAGAACAGAAATTAGTTCTAATAATAAATGCTAGCCAGAGCCATGAATGCACAAGCTCAGAGACAGTAATAAAGTAGCTAGGAGTCACCACTTCAGATCAAATTAGAGGCTTAAATGTGAGTGGGTAAAGCTGAAGCTTTAAGAATGGAGAACTGGAAAACAATAATACCTGCAAAAATTTACTTTCATTCATTAACCACAGGATTGTTTGAGAGCATGTACAAAACTAAAACTCGGGATACGTTGGTACCATTTCTATCTTGGCTAAAAAGTTTTCTGTGACCTTTGACAATTTGGTTAATATCTTAGTTTCCTTTTATGTAAAAAGGGATATTGTTACGTACCTGTAAAACGTGTGATATTCAATTAACTAACGTGGTTCTTAAAAATACCCTAGTTGCCTTGTGATCATTGTGAAAAGGGCTCTCCTGGTGGTTTTAGGGACTGTGCCTTTAAGAATTGAACCTCTCAAAGCAAGAAGCTGGGCAGTGCACTGTGACACTCTTATTGTTATGCTCAGCCATTTGGAACCAGCTACAGAATAAACCAGATCTCGTGCAAGCATTTAAATCACTAAAACCCAGATCCTTCCACGAGGAGTAACGGTAGTTTGAATTAGGATCTTTAATTGGAACTACCTAGTCCGTGTCGCGTGTAGCCGCGGGCACGGAGTTCGGACTAAGGGTGATTTAAAAATGGCGGCGCCCGGGAACATGCAAATGAAGCCCGGGATATTTAAATCCCAGGCTTCATTTGCAATTCTGGTTGCCCTCATTTGCCTACCTAGCTCGAACTAACGAGTTAGGAATCTAAATACCTTTGGGTATGTCTGCACTAAGTCCCAGAAGGGCGTTTGTGCTAGCACCAAAGCTCCCATCTCCTTTTCCATATAAAGGCTCTTTGGCAGGAGGGAGTGTGGGGTCTGAGAAGCAGTTTGGGTTCAGAAGGCGCTTCTTACCTGGGATAGGGGGCTGGGATGTGGAAAAGGGGGTGTCAGGGAATGTTCCCTTTAATCTTTCCCATTCTTGTGTAGGTTTTTTCCAACCATGTGCAGAATAAATTTGTGTATATGCACCAAGGCACATGCAAATGTGCATCACCAGTAGAAACCAAAAACCTAGGTGTGGGAGCTCTGCTAATCAGCTGGGCAGCATTTGACTCTCTCCTGGGTGGCTGCACAAGCGCACAGCTTACAGGGAACACTGGTGCCAGGTGTAGACTCTAGTCCTGGCCAGGAGGTGCTTACTGTAGGTGCCTCCCAGCCAGCAGCACAAGAGGACACACAGGCAGCAGGCTGTCTGCATGCCATGGCGGCCTCATGACTCTCAAAGCTGCCACACCGTTGGCAAGCGCGTCTCTGCGTGCCATTGGGAGTAAGGGCACTGGATCCCCTGTTCAGATCTCTCAAATGCACAGAATTCATATGTCTGTGAATCCTTTTGGGGCTCAGGGTGCAGCTTCCTACCCCTTCTGTAGCTGTCCAGCTATGCCAGTCCATGTGTTTGATGTTACAAGTGATGCCTCAACGTGTTTGAACAGTTAGTAGACAGACACTACTGGATTGGGCACTAGAATCTATAGAATTCTACCTGGGTTTTGTGGGACCAATGGCATTTCTTGTTATTTGTGCATGCAAATGGATTTCCTTGTACAGTTCTTAACATCATCTCTTAACCTAGGAAACAAAAAAGTTTTGCCTCATTTTGGGGAACTGCATGTACCCAGAAGGAAAGGGAGAGGATCATCCCTTCTGCTTTTCCTCATGCATGGATCACCACATAAGGGCTAGAAAAAGTCTGCCTGTGAATAAGTCATGACTCACAGAGACTTAAAAAAATCTTCTGGTAATATATATTATTATATCTTTCTTTTTCTGGTGACTTTCATCAGGAGAAAGTCACTTCCTTCACACACAGTGCATCTGAGTTTTTAAACAGGTTAATTTTCAGAGCAGGGTTATAGGAGGCAGGGAATAAAGACCTTGCAGAAAGTCTGGGGTTAAATCTCCGTTTGAAAATGTTCTGAAAGAACTTGCCATCCAGTGCATTCCAAAGATAAATGTGTGCTCTTCAGAAGTATTTTTATGATAAGGGTAAGTCAATCCTGGCAGGGTTTTATGGTCACAGATGCTGGGGAGAGGCGGAGTAAGAGGAGGGAGAAGAAGGGGAAGAGTTAGACTCCATATTAGACAGGAAAATTGCCCAAATCTTCTTTTCAAATTTCATAGCAATTAGAGATGGAAAGAATGATTCTGCGATCTCAAAACAGGGGTGTTCCATGCAGTTCGTTGTTAGAATTCTATCTAGTTTAGTTTTATAAGCCCCAAGCTTTGGGGATTTCTGTCCTCCTTGGAAGACTGCTCTACATCCTAAATCACAAGCTATATTTCAAGATAGTCAGCCTAAATTTTCTGTTTTAATTACATCCCGTTATTTTAGTTAACATTTTGCTTACTTAAATAAACCCTTTCCCTCCGTACTTCATCAAATATTATTATCATTATAATCAGGGCTTGACAAATTCTGGAAAACCCGACTTGCCAGATGAAAAAGGGACTCACCACCCTCCCCCCCAAAAAGTGTTTTTTTAATGGCATAAATTCCTAATAAGAATAAGAACAGTAATTACTAATACGTTATTAATAAATATCACCCACGCTATTAATAAATATCTTATAAACTTCTACCTTTTCCCTTTGCTGCCATGTCTCCTCCCCTTGCTCCATCAGCTCCCCTGGTGCCTGCTGCCCCCCAACCCGTCACCCTCCTCTGCTGTCCTGACTCCTGCCCTTCTCACCGCCCTCAGCCTTCCTGAGACCTGCCCCCCTCCACCAGCCCTTCTCTCCCCTCCGTGCCCACTCCTCCAGTAGCCCCACTCTGATCATGTGAGCTACCCCCTCATCCCCTCTCCTAACACCTCCCTCTACACACCTGCCCTGCCTCTCTCCTCTGGTGCTGGTCCTTCCCCTGCAGGTGTCTGCCCTTCTGCTTCACCCCCAGAATCCCCTGGCACCTGCACCCTCCTGATGCCTCCCCCTTCCCTCACTGCCCCTGCCCCCTTTGCCCTCTTTTTCCCTGATACCCACCCCCTCAGCACCCTCTGCCCCCATTCTCCTCATGCCCCTGTGCCCTCATACATGCCTTGCTCCATCCCCACCTTCCTCATGCCCACCCCTTCTTTCAAGCCTTCTCCCAGCACCTCCCCCTCCCCGGTTCTTGCCCCCAGTGCCCTTACCCTCTCCTCTTCCAGCATCACCCTCTTCCCCCTCCCACTGACACCTCCCCTCCTGCCCTTTTCCTCATTATCTGCACTTGGCCCCCTGGGATTTGTCTCTCCTGCACCCCTGTCCCTTGGTGCCTTTCCCTTTCTTCTTCTCCTGACCTTCTTCCCTCCCCTCCCCTCAGCACAATCCCCTTCCCCATATTTTCCCCTCCCCTGCCCTCCCCACAGCCCAGCCCAGCCCCTTCCCCTCCCCCAGGGCCAGCTCTAGGTTTTTTGCTGCCCCAAGCAAAACATTTTTTGGCCGCCCCCCCCCTTTTTTTGTTGTCTTTTACACGTTTGCATTTTGCAATGTTTTTTTTGTTTGTTTTCATTCCCCCCCCTGCATTTTAGCCCTATAAATAGCAAATAGCATTTTCATTCATTTTTTTCCATAAAGGCAAAGTCGCTTCAAGTGAACTCCCCCTTTCACTCGCTGCTGGGTCACAGCAGCCTTTTCCCTGCCCTGTCCAGCCCCTCCCTATGGACAAGCACTCCTCACTCCCGACCCACAGGGGGACCAGGGTGCAGGGACAGCACAGAGCCAGAGGGGTGCAGGAAACAGTGGGGGAAGGGGGACAAGGGTGGCATGGGGAACGGGAGGCACAGAGCCAGAGGGACGCAGGGATCGGGGGGTGCAGGGTGCGGTGGAGGCATGGGGAATGGGACGCGGGGAACTGGAGGGGCAGAGGGATCGGAGTCTAGGGGCAGTGCAGGGAACGGGCAGCACAGAGCTGGGGGGGGCAGGGATCGGGGGGAGCAGGGTGAGGGGTGCAAGGGTGACACAGAGCCAGAGGGAGAGCAGGGAATCTGGGGTGCAGGAGTGCGGGGTGCAGGGGTGGCATGGGGAACGGGCGGCACAGAGCCAGAGGGGCGCGGGGCAGGCGCAGTGAGCCAGGCGGTCGGCAGGGAGCGGTCTCTCGCCGGTGACGGGGCTGGGGCCGTGGCAGGACTGGAGCCGGCGGGGCGGGGCGGGGCTTGGCTGCGCCATGCGCCGCAGCCAGCTCCCGGGGACACGTGGCCAGAGCCGAGCTGCCGCGGCCCTTTAAAATTGGTGGGGCCACGTCATGCCAGTGTCCTGGCGTCTGCCAGCGTCCCGCCCTCTGGCTTGCGCCCCGCCTCCTCGCGCCGGAGCTGCACACAGGCAGCCCGGCACTGAGAATTGCCGCACTTCCCCCTCCCCGGCAGTGCTCTGCTCCTCCGCCCGCTGGCAGATCGGATGGGGCCATGCCACCTGTAGTGCGGGCTTTGGCCACCCCATCACAACGGCCCACCGGGCCAGTCCGCCCCTGAACTCTCCAGCTGGTAAAATCTACTCGCCATGGGTGAGCGGGCAAGTGTATTTGTCGAGCCCTGATTATAATTCTTTTACCACACTATTCAAAGTTAGATATTTTAACTTTTCCTCATAAATGAGTACTTCTAACCTTCTTAACATTTTTATTATTCTTCTGTGAGCTATCCCCAATTTGTCAATACCTGTGTGGCAATTTTCCCCTTCACTGAGATCAGAAACATATTGGCCAAAAATATGAGCAAGAAAATAATAGTGAAATTATGTCTATGGCCCTATGTTTAATTGTCCCTGTGGGAAACAAAAGTAGCAGTAACTGAAGCCATTGTACTTTCTGTGCAGGTAAGACTGGCTGAAATATAGAATCATAGAATACTAGGACTGGAAGGGACCTCAAGAGGTCATCGAGTCCAGTCCCCTGCCCCCATGGCAGGACCAAATACTGTCTAGACCATCCCAGATAGATGTCTATCTAACCTACTCTTAAATATCTCCAGAGATGGAGATTCCAAACAACCTCCCTGGGCAATTTATTCCAGTGTTTGACTACCCTGACAGTTAGGAACTTTTTCCTAATGTCCAACCTAAACCTCCCTTGCTGCAGTTTAAGCCCATTGCTTCTTGTTCTATCCTCAGAGGCCAAGACGAACAAGTTTTCTCCCTCCTCCTTATGACACCCTTTTAGATACCTGAAAACTGCTATCATGTCCCCCCGCAATCTTCTCTTTTCTAAACTAAACAAACCAAATTCTTTCAGCCTTCCTTCATAGGTCATGTTCTCTAGACCTTTAATCATTCTTGTTGCTCTTCTCTGGACCCTCTCCAATTTCTCCACATCTTTCTTGAAATGTGGTGCCCAGAACTGGACACACTACTCCAACTGAGGCCTAACCAGCGCAGAGTAGAGCGGAAGAATGACTTCTCGTGTCTTGCTCACAACACACCTGTTAATGCATCCCAGAATTATGTTTGATGTTTTTTTCCAACAGCATCACACGGCTGACTCATATTCAGCTTGTGGTCCACTATAACCCCTAGATCCCTTTCAGCTGTACTGCTTCCTAGACAGTCGCTTCCCATTCTGTATGTGTGAAATTGATTGTTCCTTCCTAAGTGGAGCACTTTGCATTTGTCTTTATTAAACTTCATCCTGTTTACCTCAGACCATTTCTCCAGTTTGTCCAGATCCTTTTGAATTATGACCCTATCCTCCAGAGCAGTCGCAACCCCTCCCAGCTTGGTATCATCTGCAAACTTAATAAGTGTACTTTCTATGCCAATATCTAAATCGTTGATGAAGATATTGAACAGAGCCAGTCCCAAAACAGACCCCTGCGGAACTGCACTTGTTATACCTTTCCAGCAGGATTGTGAACCATTAATAACTACTCTCTGAGTATGGTTATCCAGCCAGTTATTCACCCACCTTATAGAAGCCCCATCTAAGTTGTATTTGCCTAATTTATTGATAAGAATATCATGCGAGACCAAATCAAATGCCTTACTAAAGTCTAGGTATACCACATCCACAACTTCTCCCTTATCCACAAGACTCGTTATCCTATCAAAGAAAGCTATCAGATTGGTTTGACGTGATTTGTTCTTTACAAATCCATGCTGGCTGTTCCCTATCACCTTGTCACCTTTCAAGTGTTTACAGATGATTTCCTTATTACTTGCTCCATTATCTTCCCTGGCACAGAAGTTAAACTAACTGGTCTGTAGTTTCCTGGGTGGTTCTTATTTCCCTTTTTCTAAATGGGCACTATATTTGCCCTTTTTCAGTCTTCTGGAGTCTTTCCTGTCTCCCATGATTTTCCAAAGATGATAGCTAGAGGCTCATATACCTCCTCTATCAGTTCCTTGAGTATTCTAGGATGCATTTCATCAGGTCCTGGTGAGTTGCAGGCATCAAACTTTTCTAGGTGATTTTTAACTTGTTCTTTTTTTATTTTATCTTCTAAAACTACCCCCTTCCCACTAGCTTTCACTGTGTTAGGCATTCCTTCAGACTTCTCGGGGGAGACCGAAACAAAGAAGTCATTAAGCATCTCTGCCATTTCCAAGTTTCCTGTTACTGTTTCTCCCTCCTCACTGACCAGTGGGCCTACCCTGTCCTTGGTCTTCCTCTTGCTTCTAATGTATTTATAAAAAATCTTCTTGTTTCCCTTTATTCCCGTAGCTAGTTTGAGCTCATTTTGTGCCTTTGCTTTTGTAATCTTGCCCCTGCATTCCTGAATCTTGCCCCTGCAGACCATATGTAAGACTGTGGGATGCTGAGTGAACAGCTGCAGTGTTGTTGTAAACTGGATAATACTGTGATGATAAAATTATTGAAAAACAAAAGTACTCAGACACTGCTGCCTTGTACATCATTTGATTCATCTTCCCCCATCACAAGGACACTGCTTCAGCTATCTAGCCCTAATTTTTAAGGGAACTTTAGCATGCGCCTAAAGCTAAAGCACATGGTATGACTGGCAGAGGGTTTGGGGATACATAAAGTTTACAGTGAACTTCTACCTACCAGTTCACTGAGAACTGTCATGCAAACTTGTGTCACTTTAGACATCATAATCATTGCACGATGTATGTGTGGAAAAATTACATAAATATAGTAAAAATTCTGTTCTCTAGGTCTGGGAGTTAAGGCAGGTCATTACAGTTTTTTCCATTTTTTTTCCCCAGAAGAGGCTTTTCCAAAATTTGGCCCATCTACACTGGGCCAAATTTCGGAAAAATCTACCTCTTTCGGAAGATCCCTTCTTCCTCATGGAATGAGGAAGACAGGGCTTCCAAAAGAGCTCATTTACACTTCCTCAAAAAAGAAGTGGAAGAACAAACACGTTCCCTGGATGTAGTGGAGTTTTCTTCTCCATTCTCCATTGTCAATGGGCCCTAATCAACTCTTGGACCTTAAGTTTTTGCTATGCTTTTAAATTGTTGCCCCATAAAACACAACCTAAACTAAAACAAGTTGTTTAAATTACTTACTATGCATAAGTGGAACAAATGGCAGAAAGCAGATCTTGTATTTATCTTATTAGACTTCAAAAACTGTGGTGCAACAGTAGCACAATTTCCTAAGGAAGTGCTTTTGTGCTGTTCATAAACCTTTGACACAGGCAGCATGTGAAAGAACAATTATGGACTATTCAGAAGTATTACTTGACATTTTTAGAGCTGGATGTGAGAGGGTTTTGTCTTCTCCTATTTAATAATTACTTTTTCAGGTAGGGTGATCTGACAGCAAGGGTGTCATGGTGCAGTAAGGAAAGGGAATTTAAACAGGGTGGAGAAAGAGACAGGCAGAGAAGGAGAGAGAAGTTTGTACGGGCTTTTCGTTTGAATTGTTATCTATTTTTAGAACAGTCACCTTTATTCAGTGTTTAACTTTGGCAACAAGATATTAAGGTATTTACAACCCACGTAAATCAAATTGTATGGCTTACACACAAGAACATTCTACTATAAAGAGAAAAAAAAGAATGAGCCTAGAAGATAGTGTTTCATTAAATATCTAAAATAGAATATCTGTTAAGCAATGTAAATCAAGCTAACTGGTGGTTATAGCTCATAACCCAGTTGTAAACTTAATATTTCATATTACATATTTTTTATATTGCAATGGGTTGCTGTCATGGCTGCAGTCAAGCACTCCCTCATGACCATTCATCTGACTGCTCAGAGGAGATCCAGATGCTGAATCCCCAGGGGATTTAATTCTCTGAAACTGGAGTGCCTTGGCATTCTCCCAGGGTACGGATCTTCTGTCTCATATCTCCTCCTGATGTCTGTCACCCTGCAGCCCCCTGTCCACACTGTGTAACTAGTGCTGACTCAACAAACTTCCCCTTATGTTAACACCCTCTCCCAGTGCTCCCACCACACAGACGGCCTGGGCTCACAGTTTGCCTCTTTACGGGGCACATGCTGAATATGTAACACACAGACTTTGCACAAGAGTTTAAAAAACATTTTTCTTTTCTTAATCTCATGAGGAATACACAGATCTATTACAAATTAAAAAACCCTAAACATGTGTCTCTGCCTCAGTTTCCCCATTATTTCACAGTATTCTTCTAGGGCATCTGGGACCCTCTGCTGCTGTGCACGACTTGTATCCTGAAACTGTGAGCTTTCCCCGCTACCTCACCTGGTCTGACTTTGGTCCATCCTCTTCCTTTTTCTGACCCAAGCTTCATGGATGACTGCCTAAGTCTTCCCCATGTCTTTTTCCTGTTATCACCTTGGTGTGAATGTTTTGCTGCTTGTAAATCTCCATTCTCCAAAGCCATGTTTAAGGAAGCTGGGGAGAATTGGTTCCCCACTCCAGCAATCACTTTAGTATATTTATTGTCATTAATTCCTAATGGCCCATCCTTACCACTAATCTGGCAGGCACAGCACATTGAGCCCCAGGTGGATTCTACATATACATTCAGGCCTGCCACTAATACAACAACATTTATGTTCAGAGCTTCATAATATCAACCAGAATTCTGCATCACTGTGCATGCAGATTTCCCAAACTGTCACAGTAGCATCTGAACAAAACTTATTTTTCCTACATTTGATATGGAGACTTAAATAGTTTTCTGAGATTTTGCTTAGATGACCTAAAAATGGAAACAGTACAAACCAAACAGCAAAAGGGCTTGGCACTGGCCTAATTATGCTCTCAGGCTACACTACAAGTTTTCTCGGCAAAAAATATGCTAATGAGGGACTCATTTGCATATTTTCTGCCGATCCATTTTTCCTCTAGGGGTTTTTGCACAAAAACAAGCAATGTGGACGTTCTCTTTTTGTGCAAAAACCCCCTTTTTCCACAAGATCCTTATGCCCCCAAAAAGGAGGTATACCGATCTTGCAGACAAAGGGGTTTTGCGCAAAAAGAGAATGTCCACACCGATCGTGCAGAAAAAGGGGTTTTTGCGCAAAAAGAGAACGTTCACTCTGCTTGTTTTTGCGCAAAAACCCCTAGCCCAAAAACAAATAGGCAGAAAATATGCAAATGAGATCACGACTCATGCAAACGAGTCCCTCATTAGCATATTTTTTGCCAAGAAAACCCATAGTGTAGACATAGCCTCAGTGAAGTCACAGGGACCATGTCTACACTAGGAAAGTATTTTGAAATTACTAAATTCGACTTAATAACTCCCTATTTAACAAATTCAAATTGGCGTGTTCACACTATGGGGAATCCTCAAAATTAGTCTAGGGCAGGCTTCATTAATGTGGAAATGCCACATTGGACTTAGAGCCCCAGGCAGCACTGGGGAGTTATTATTTCTAAATAGTGGCAGCGGAGTGTCTACACTACCATTATTTTTCAATAGCTATTTTGGAATTAGTGTTATTCCTGATGAAAAGCAGGAGTGTAGATTTTGAATTCCACAGCCCGTTATTTTGAAGTAACAGGCTTGGTAATATGGATATTCTGCTTATAAATTCGATCTTGGGGGGGGAGGGGTTATTTTGAAATAAAGTTCTAGTGGGAGTTTCACCTTTCAATAGGCTCTCAGTTATTTTAACAATGGCTACCATATAAAAATCTAAGAATGACGGACAGACTTTGCAGGCAGTAATGCTAGGCAAATGCTGAACATTTTTGAAAATCCCGAAGTACAACCTCACAATACGAAGTAACTTTAAAGTATAACTAAAGATTAGAAAACCAGCCTGGATACAACAAACATAACTCCCTTTCTAGGTCTCCTCAAATGGCATCTGAAAAAACATCATTTTGAATATGCTTGGTTAACTTTTTCATTGTATTTTTTAAAGCATGTACATTTACATAGGCCCCAGACAATCTTGGAAGTAGAAACATCAAAATATTACAAAAGCTGTTTTTCCTTGTTTATGAAAATATCAGAACCAGAATGTAAGCCCAAAAAAATGAGATAATTTTAGCTTTGTTTTGACCTATAAATTGCTTGGGGGCTCTTACCCAGACAGAACCAACATACCAAATCCTTTCTGAGGTCCAGCCAAACACTGATTCTGAGGACTTGTATACACTAATCCCCTCCCTTTCAGCTGGGTAAAGGGATTTAAGCAGATGTGATAAACTGACCTCCAGTGGATTGATCGCTGCAGGGTCAATGCACTGTGTAGTGGAGACAAGGCCTAAGGCAGGTATCTTGAGGCAATATTTTATTGGGCCTTCAAGGCTCAGTAAGGTTTGATTTAATGAAAAAAATCCACATCTACGGAGATAGATACATAAAAGAGCTAACTGAAAAATATCATGGAAACATCAAAAGTTGATGATATTCCTCCACCCACACACACATTTTCCCATCAAAAATAGGGCCAGTTGAAAATTCACTCCAGAAACTAAAGACATGTTCAGAAACATTTTGATAATTATCGGCTGCAGCTCTAATAAATAATTATATATATACTAAATAATAAATAAATAATCAATCCTTCTAAATAATAAACAAACAAATAAACAAATTAATTAATTAATTAACAAACAAATACAAATAAATTCAGATGGCTGGTGCTTAGCATTAGGATACTTGTGGGCAAGAGGAATAACTACTCCTGAGTATAATTCAGAACTGACTAGATCACAAGATGGGCTAAAAGAAATTAGAAAAAAAACCCATTGACAGAGACACAGTGCACTATCTCAAATATATTTAACAGACTTGGTCTGACAAAGCCTAAGACTGGAAGTAGTATAAAGGTAATTTCTGAAAGGTTAAAAAAGTTGTGTTTTACACCAAGAGAAGCTGCTCTCCCTTGAAATATCTTGCTGCTACATTGACGGCAGCTTCAGGATTATGCTCCCTCTCTCTTTCCATCCATGAACTGTTTCTATGACTACAAAGGCCTGAAAAACTTGGCAGACTGCTGGAGCCCCACAGCCACAAGACCTCCTATATATGCCAAAGGCATAACATTACCTATATTATTCTTATATGGTTACTGGGTTGGTTCCACTATGCTGAAGGCTGGAAGAGGTAAGGGATGGTACAGAAGACTTGCACCATGGACAAATCCACAGATGTTCCCTGTGAACAATAGTGTATGTGTGTGTGTGTTTGTTTCAGTGTGTGTATTTGTGTGTTTGAGTGGGAGGTAACGGGCTGATAGATCCACCATCCAACCTTCTGGGAAAGAGAATTATGGGACCTGTGGATACTACTGATGTCTGAAGGCTGAAAGGTAGCTCATGACCTTGCAGGATCTCCTTACAGGTGATGTAGCATTGGCCCATATTATGTAATCAAAAAACCTGGACCATAAACAAAATGACTGAATTTGGCACGTAGGCCTGTTGACGCAAACAAGTCAATCCAATGAAATTGTTTATTCAGCCTCATTTGACCAAATAATTGCACCCATTATTTTAACTTCATTTCTGCTAGTCTTTAGTTTTAAATGCATTACTAATTAGCCCACTTGATTGTAGCTTTGTTCACCTGATTAATTCTCATGAAGATGGGAAATTGAAAGCATTTGTGTTTGCTTTTATTAACATTAAAATAAATCTACCTCAAAATTGTTAGCAAAGCAAGCAAGCAGACTTAATTGATTTGGAATGCTTACTTATGTTTTTCTAACTTATTTGCTACTAAGTGAATTTGCTTTCACTGTATCCTAGCTCCTTGTGTGCTTCCCTCCTTCCAGTATTCTAGTGAATGGATTTGGAAAAACATAGGTCTAGACAACAACTTGTAAAAAATATTTTAGAATATTCACAGGAGTTTTTCACGGGGAAATCTAATTCTAATTCCAATCAAGGAGTAAGAAGCATATTATGTGTCCTATCCAAGTAAGAATAACACCCTCAGTTTCAAATTTCTAACACTGAACACTCACAGCAATACTTGTCATGTTCAGTTAGTTTGCATTCTATAGGCTGAAAAAATTGCCGAAAACAACCACCTAATACATTTGATAATGGACACATATCTAGAAACCACAATCTGTTTGTAGGCAATTGGCAAACAGTAAAGTGGGCTCTGTGTCACTAAAATCACTGCAAATAGTTCACTGCTTGGCTCATGGTAAGATTTTGTGTGTGATGTTAATCAGTGAAGTTAACTATAGAGCAGCTACTGTTGTGATTTGGCAGGTGGACTCCAACCCTGGCACAGAGCTCAGCTGTTTTCTGCTTGCAATTTCAGCAGTGGGGTCTAAGAATGTTCAACCACTCAAGTTGTTTTATTGTGTGACTGTTAAAATTCTTTATTTAGACTATCGGGGGGGGGGGGGGAGGAGGGCAGTTGTGCCAAATTTTGGTTTCTGGAGCACGGGCAATGCAAGTTGATTTGGCTGATGTCATTTCTGGCAGTAAATTGCTTTAAAAGGTGACTAAATGTGCATTAAATGCTGCTATAATGTCATGTAAATAGTTACAGTGGCTGGGACAGGCATATCATATAGTCATGGAATGGGACCAGAGGTCATCTTCTCAATTGTAAATGGGGGAAGAAGTGGTTCAGGAGAAAACCTCAGTGTTGAAATTCAGTTTAAACTGGAAAAGTATGAGAATCCCTGAATTGGTGTGAAAACATGATTACAGAAAGTTTTTTTGTTACTCTTGGAAAAAAAGGATTGTTATTTATAGCAGGTGGCAGATAGCAAATTCTGTAATTAAGGCTGAAAAGTAGTTATCATTGTAAGTCCCTGTTTTCACTCACTAATACATTTCTGAAACATTTGCCTTTCACGTTGACATTTCCATTCTGGGGCTATGCCAACGCTGGTTTTTGTAAAGTATGAACAAAAATAACTCATCTATATTTTGAGTGAGAGTGAAATGAAAAATAGTTATTTTTTCCTATTGTAAAATATTCTTGTGACCATTTTTGAACAGTTCTGCCACTGAAATGGCTGTAGTTTAACAGTCACAATTTAATTTGGTTGTGGTCCTTACCCTGGTGTAGTGCTTGACTTTATTCTGGAGGAAACTGGTTTTGACTGGACCAAAAATACATAATGAATAGCATATATTTATCATATCCAGTATATTTTTTGCTTAACTCATTAAGAATATGTCCACACAGTGAAATTATTTCAAAATAACTAGCGTTATTTCGAAATAACTTAGTCCACATCTACACAGCAGGCAGTTATTTTGAAATATTGTCAAAACATTGTCAAGCTGAAGGAATTCTTACTCTGACTCCTGTAACCCTCATTGTACATGGAGTAAGGGAAGTCAGAGGAAGAGTGCTCTATTTCAAAGTAAGTGCTGTGTAGACACTCCCAATTTTGAAATAAGCTACGCAATTGACATAGCTCAATTTGCATAGCTTATTTCGAATTAAGCTCTGCTGTGAATATGCACCTTATGTGTGCACATCAGGAATAATGTACCATGCCTACATTCATATCTGAGTGCACACTTAATGCTTTAGTCCTCAGAATGACTCCCAACACATTTAGCAAATACTGTGGGAGACTTGGGAATGTATCAGATAAAAAGGATTTTTCTTGCTGCTGCATTCCTCACCAAAATGGCAGAGGGGAGAATAGTGAGCAAAAGGTAGGAGTTTCTAAATCCCAGATTTTTCCTTTACTGGCCTTACTGGCTGTTTGCATATCACTCTTATTTACTGAAGCCTTACTTCAGAATATTCGAACTAAGAATAAAAGCAAGGAAATTTTCCACATCAGGAAAATGCATAATGTTTCCATTTATTTTTAAATGCAATCAAAAGTCAGGATGGACAAAAAGAAAAAAAATAGATTATAAGTTTGCTATTAAATATTTAAGGAGTGCAGGATATGCGGTCTTAACAAATACATTTATAACTACAGACATGTCAATATTTTTAAAGGTCAAGTATGGTTCTCCACAGACTTTGTAATTACAGTTTTCATTCAAGAGGGATCATGACTTTTGGTGATTTCATTTAATGACCTTAAAATTCAAGTTCAGCTCTTTGTAGAGTGCTCAAGGACAATTTCTCAAAGAGATATTTTACTATAAGATTTCAGCTGATCAAAGATCTGATTTAAACCGCTATTAAGGACTAAATACATTGTTCCATATGCAAAAAATTTCTATTTTTATAATGCTGTTTTAACACAGGCTCATATACTCTCATTTCCTTTTGGAAACACGCTGTAGGGAACATCTCTAGCCTTTCATCCCTCAGTATTTTGTGCTATCTTAACTATCTGGACACAAGGTAATTATTAATGGAGAACAGCCAGGAACTCAGGAATCAGGCCTTTTAGAAGAGTGAGAACTGAAAGAACAAAAGAGAAATAGTGACCAGAATGTAATAAAATTTAACATTCCTGTGGTGGGAAAAACACCTTAGCAGCCCAACACTTTGGCATTTAATTTCAGAAAGGAGAACTACACAAAAATGAGGAGGTTAGTTAAACAGAAATTAAAACAGAAAGGTACAGTGACAAAAGTAAAACCCTTGTAAGCTGCATGGAAATTTTTCAAAGACACCATAGTAGAGGTCCAACTTAAATGCATACCCCAAATTAAAAAACACAGTAAGAGCACCAAAAAAGTGTCACTGTGGCTTAGCAACCAAGCAAAAGAAGCAGCGAGAGATAAAAAGGCATTGTTTAAGAAGGGAAAGTTAAATCCTAGTGAGGAAAATAGAAAGAAACATATTTTTACATTTAATTTGACAAAGTTTATAATAAGGAAAGCCAAAAAGGAGTTCGAAGAACAGCTGGCCAAAAACTCAAAAAGTAAGAGCAAAATGTTTTTAAGTTTATCAGAAGCAGGAAACTACAGGGGCCCCTGGAAGATTGAGATGCCAAAGGAGCACTCAAAGGTGATAAAGTCATTGTAGAGAAACTAAATGAATTCTTTGCTTTGGTTTTCATGGCTGAGGATGTTAGGGAGATTCCCAAACCTGAGCCATTCTTTTTAGGTGACAAATTTGAGGAGTTGTCCCAAACTGAGGTGTCATTAGAAGAAGTTTGGGAATAAATTGATAAACTTAACAGTAACAAATCACCAAGACCAGATGGCATTCATCCATGAGTTCTGAAAGAATTCAAGCGTGAAATTGTGGAACTATCAACTGTGGTTTGTTATCTATCCTTTAAATCAGCTTCTGTACCTCATGACTGGAAGATATCTAATCTGATGTCAATCTTTAAAAAGGGTTCTACAGGTGATCCTGGCAATTACAAAACAGTAAATCTAATTTCAGTACTGGGCAAATTAGTTGAAACTATAGTAAAGAATAAAATTGTCATACACATAGATGAACATAATTGGTTAGGGAAAAGGCAACATGGTTTCTGTAAAGGGAAATCATGCCTTACTAATCTACCAGAGTTCTTTGAGGGAGTCAACAAACATGTGGACAAGGGGGATCCAGTAGATATAGTGAACTTAGATTTCCAGAAAGCTTTTGACAAGGTCCTTCACCAAAGGCTCATAAGTAAAGTAAGTTGTCATGGGAAAAGAGGGAAGATCCTCTTATAGATTGATAACTGTTTGAAGGACAGGAAACAAAGAGTAGAAGTAAATGGTAAGTTTTCAGAATGGAGAGAGGTAACTAGTGGGGTCCCCCAAGACTCCGTACTGGGACCAATCCTATTCAACCTATTTATAAATGATCTAGAGACAGGGATAAACAGGTGGCATAATTTGCAGATGATACTAAATTGCTCAAGATAGTTAAGACCAAAGCAGACTATGAAGAGCTTCAAAAAGATCTCACCAAACTAAGTGATTGGGCAACAAAATGGCAAATGAAATTTAACATTGATAAATGTAAAGTAATGCACATTGGAAAAAATAATACCAACTGTATATACAATATGAATGGGACTAATTTAGCTACAACTACTCAGGTGAGATATCTTGGAGTCATTGTGAATAGTTCTCTGAAAACATCCACTCATCTGCAGTGGCAGTCAAAAAGGCAAATAGAATGTTAGGAATCATTAAAAAAAGGATAGAGAATAAGACATAGAATATCTTATTGCCTCTATATAAAACCATGGTACACCCACATCTTGAATACTACGTACAGGTGTGATCACCTCATCTCAAAAAAGATATATTGGCATTGGAAAAGTTTCAGGAGAGGGCAATAACAATGACTAGGAGTTTGGAACTCTCCCAAATGAAGAGAGATTAAAAAGACTTGGACTTTTCAGCTTGAAAAGAGGAGACTAAGGGGGGATATGATAGAGGTCTATAAAATCATGAGTGGTGTGGAAAATGTGAATAAGAAAAAGTTATTTACTTGTTCCTGTAACATAAGAACTAGGAGCCACCAAATGAAATTAACAGATGACAGGTTTAAAACGAACAAAAGGAAGTTTTTTGAGACGCAGCGCATGGTCAGCCTGTGGAACTCCTTGCCAGAGGAGGTAGTGAGACCAGGACTTTAACGGGTTTCAAGAAAAAACTAGATAAATTCATGGAGGATAGGTCCATCAATACTTATTAGCCAGGATGTGTCAGAATGGTCTCCCTAGCCTCTATCAGAGGCTGGGAATGGGTGACAGAAGAGGGATCCCTTGATGATTCCCTGATCTGTTCACTCCCTCTGGGGCATCTGGCAGTGGCTACTGTCGGGAGTGGCTACTGCTCAGGGTTCAGCTGATCGCCATATTTGGGGTCGGGAAGGAATTTTCCTCCAGGGTAGATTGGCAGAGGCCCTGGAGGTTTTTTGCCTTCCTCTGTAGCATGGGGCACGGGTCACTAGCAGGAGGATTCTCTGCATCTTGAGGTCTTTGAACCATCATTTCAAGGACTTCAATATCTGAGATATAGGTGAGAGGATTATTCTAGCAGTGGGTGGGTGAGATTCTGTGGCCTGCATTGTGCAGGGGGTCAGACTAGATGATCAAAATGGTCCCTTCTGACCTTAAAGTCTATGAGTCTATGAGACAGGATACTGGGCTAGATGGATCTTTGGTATGACCCAGTATGGCTGTTCTTATGTTCTAAATTTTCCTGGGATGTTGGATCACCAATACTTCTTGCAGCAACCCATGTTAACACCATCAGGATAGTAACTTTTCTTGCTGTGCTGCCATTGGCTTGCCCCCCGCTGGACAGGTCTGCTCTCTTTTTGAAATTGGTCTATATTCAGGGTGTATTCCTTTATGGGAGGAAAAAAAAAAACCCCAGGAAGATCATCAAGTGAAATCCCACGTCACCTCCTTTTCTCTCTTCCTTGACTCAGGATCATCCATATTGCTTACAGATCTTTGACATTTAAGTTGGGCCTCTACTGCTTTAACTCCTCAAGTATTCTGTAGAGATCTGGCCATGTTATGTCAAAGAAAACTGAATAGGATTCTCTTCTGAGTCCATAAGAGAGTTCCTGAATTTGCCAGATGAATGGCTATTGAATGAAGCAAGCCTGCTCCCCGCAAGTTGATTGCCTTCTATGAATATCCTGTATCCCACTAGAAAACGGAATGAGGAACTGGATTCACCTCTTTCTAATTGAACACTGCAGTGAAATACTACAAGGGAATAGCATTAGCAGAAGAATAGTATCCAAATCAAAGGAGATGATAGTACTGCTCTACTTGGCACTGGTTAGGCCTCAGATGGAGTTCTGAGTCCAGCACTGCATAGAAAGGATGAAGAGAAACTAGAAGGGATCCAGAGGTGGGCAACAAAGGTGATCAAAGGAATGAAAACTATATGAACAAAGGCTGAAGGAACTGGGTATGTTTTGTTTCGGGAAAAAGACAAAGCAAGATGGCCAGTTTTAAATTATTCCTTTCCCAGATCCTTTGGTTATCATAATCTTTGTACAAAATATGCCTTCTGAGGTATCATTTGAAAACCAATAACTCACTGTTCATTAATATTCTTGTGTGATGTGTGCATATGGTGGATATTAATAGTTATGTATATAGGCTGGAATTATGACTAACGTGTTTAAACTAAGCACATGGAGGTGAGTTGGAAAACAGGTCTGTCTTACACAAAGGAATGTATCACTGATTCTCTTACCAGCCTGATCTTCAGGCAATAAAAGTCCATTTTAGGTAAACAAATTAGGTAAACAAATCTATTGCACTAACAAATGAGGAAAGAGTGTCCTTTATCACCAGATTCAATCTCACCATTAAAATTCCTTGAATAAACTTTACTTTGAGGGATAGCCCTTAGAAGAACTCATTTCAAAAGACCTATGAAGACAGGAACTGAATCTCAGGTAATAAGCAATTGCATCAACTGATTGCATACAGTACCGTATCATAACAATGTATAAAGTGAAGTCTTTTCTGAAAGCTAATGACACACTGCAGGCCTGTACGCAGGAATTTCTGTGGGGGTGCTTTTTTTTTGTTGTAACTGTGGACCACAAGGGTATGAATGAACCCCTCCACGGTTCGTCAAGTAAGCAGGGAAATCAGCCCAGCCTTCCCCTGACTGGTCAGAGCATGGCAGGGGGAGAGGCTCAGGCAGCGCACTGCTCCTGCCTTCCCCTGATGAGGCAGAGCATGCTTACTTCGGAGACTATGGGAGTGCTTTCACACCATTTGCATGCCCCCCTGTATACAGGCCTGCACTGGCATGCAACCCCTCCTCTGCCATGGACCCCACCCTGCTTCATCCCTTCCCCAAATCCTGCCCCTGTTCCACCCTCTTACATCCTTCCCCAAGGAATATGGCCCAGGGGATTATGGGTTGCCTGGTGCAGTGGCAGCAAGAGTCGCCCCCCCCCACACACTCATCATGTGGGTGGCAGGAGCTGGAGTGGATGACAACCTGCTCTACCATGATGCACACCCCTCTCCTAGCCTGCTGCATCCTGCTACTCCACAGTAATATGAAGCAGAGTGCCTGGAGGCCCTGGGAGCTTTGATTCCCATCACCATGGAGCTGAGCACAGTGGCACAGAGGATTGGAGCATGCTGCTGGGCTGTTTTGGCTCCTGCCTTCTGCGTGGTGAGTGTGGATGGGTAACCCCTGCTGTTGCCCCCACTAGGTCTCACTCCCTGTAACACCCTACAGCCCTCCCATCCATACGACAGTTGGGGTGGCTGCCTTGGGGCCCTCAAAAGTGCAAGACCTGGGGCTATTGCCCCAATTTGTCCTATGGGTGGGATGGCTCTGCACACTGTTGATGAATATAATTGTGAGATGTATTTTTAACACTGTCGGAGGAAATACAGATACTAAATGACATTATGTTCTAAAGGCTGTGCCCAAACAGGGAGATATAAGTTCCCTCCCACAAAGAAGAGAAGGCAGCTATTTACCTGTCTCCTATGTAAGTTAAGCATGGTGGAATAAACAAACAAACAAACAAACAAATAATGGATGCTCTGTATACACAGATGTCAGGAGTGGGGTAGGAAACCCACATGAGTGAGCAAACATCCTGCCTTTTGAAACAAACTAATTGAACTTTGTAAGACACAAAGGAACAGAGCTCATGCAAGCTGAGAAGTATGAATCCTTCAACCAAGGCAGGTGGGGTCTGAAGTCTCTGGGAACTGAATATAGGTGAGAAAAAACATCTTGAACAAAGCCCATACCTTGCTAGATTAAGTTTTAGAATTTTAGACACATGTTTTTACTCTTATTTGCTTGTAACTTTTCTAACTTTATTCTTTTTATTTGGCATCACTTAACCTATGATTTGTTAATAAATTGTGTGGTGTTTTACTAAGAACCAAGTCAGTTCAATGTTTAAATGGAAAGGCGTATTTACTTCACATGAGTTAATAAGCTATGATGTGTTTATAGGAACAAACACATTTTATTATTTCTATGAACTGTCTAGTAAAGGACTGGACATTGCAGAGCACATGGAGTTGGAAAAATTGGGAATGTGAAGTGTGTTGGGGTCACTCTGCAAGTAGTAATCAAGGCTGTTTGATTCTGTAGACATATTGGTGGGTCAGAGCTGCTGAACAAGAGCTTTCTAGAACACACACTCAGGATGTGACTTGCATGCTTGTTGGCAGGTTGTCAGTGTTCCAGGTTGTAAGTTGCAGCAGCAAAGCACTATGAGGCACCCAGTACTGCAGGGCAAGTGACACAGCCATTCACTGGTCAGGATCGTCCCCACAAAAAGGCCAACAAAATCAGTAATTTCAGAGGAGTAGACCAGTTAGTCTGTAACAGGAAAAACTTAAAAAACAGCAAATAGTCTTGTATTATCCTCCATCATCTGAAGATGGGCTGTGCCCATGAAAGCTCATGGTACCATCTACATATCTTATTAGTCTTTAGAGGTGCTACAATCAGTAATGTACATTGTAGCCCAAGTGACTTTTCAGTGTCCCAATACCCAAGGAGGGCACATTAGCATGTGGTAAAATACACAAGAGGGAATTTTATGGGTAAGCATTATGCAAACAATAGTCTGGATTCCGGTACTGTTATTCAATTTGGATGTATTTTATTCCATCTTATTGAAGTCAGTAGAACGTGCTACTCACCTGAGTCAGATTTGTAATATAGGTCTATATTTGTGATCATGTTAATATATTTTTAGTTTGGGTCAAATGGGATAGCATGTACTTATAGTCCTGTAACACCTTAGACACACACACACACACACACACACACACACACACACACACACACATTATGGCTATGTCTAAACTACGGGGTTTTTCCGGCATATCGGAGGTATGCTGGAAAAACTCCGCCACATCCAGGTAACCTGTCTGCTCTTCCGCTTTTTTATTTTATTTTAGGAAGAGCAGACACGCTCTTTCGGAAGCGCTGTTTTCCTCCTCTCATGAGGAAGAGGGTTTTTTTCCAAAATTTGTCCCAGTGTAGACGGGCCAAATTTCAGAAAAACCTCTTCCAAAAAAACTATCGGAGCGCGGAGCGCAATTTGTGTACCTTTTTCTGATAAAGCCCCGTAGTGTAGACATAGCCTATATCATGAGCTTTTGCAGGCAAAACCCAGTTCCTCAGATGAGCAGAGGAAGTGGGTTTTGCCCACGAAGGCTCATGATACTATATAAGTATCAAATATATATAGTTGTTAGTCTCTAAGGTGCTACAGGACTAGTCATTGTTTTTTAAATTTACAGACTTACATGGCTACCCCTCTTCTTATGTTTGCAAATATGGTGGCTATGTTGTAATGGGGACATTATAATTATTGAATGCACAATTTAATTCTTATCTCATTATGCTGTCCAAGTAGGCTGTTTGGACTTTTGTATTTTTTTCTTAATAAAGTCTGTATGCCTAGTTGAACTCAAAAGTGTTTCAGTGCATGTTCTTTAATGTATATGCTCTTTTCTTCATTGGAATGAAACCATATATGTTCATCATTCATTACTGGGCAAGAGGAGGGTTTCTATTAGAAAGTAAAGCAGCATGTAGCTGAGCATAAAGCCATCAGTAATATACTTTTGTAGTCTCAGAGGGGGTAGCTGCATTGGTTTGTAACTTTATAAATGAGTAGTCCTGTGGTACCTCGGGCTACGTCTACACTGCAAGGTTTTTGTGCAAAAACAGCCATTTTTGTGCAAAAACCGGTGGAACGTCCACACCTCAAGCATGCTTTTGTGCAAGTAAATTGGCAGAAGAGAAGGCTTTTGGCAGTACAGTTATTCCTCTCCCCACGAGGAATAACTCCTTTTTGCGCAAGAATTCTTGAGCAAAAAGGCAAGTGTGGACGCTCCGCAGGGGTTTTTTGCGCAAGAAACCCCTATTTGAAAAAGCACAGGTGCTCTGTGAATGGCCATCAGAGCTTTCTTGCACAAGAGTGTCCATGCAGTATGGACACCCTCTTGCACAACAGCATATCACTTTTGCAATGCGCTTTGTGGTCTGGACACTGTTTCGCGCAAGAAATTTTTGCGGAAGAACTCTTCTGCAAAGGCTTCTTGTGCAAAAACCCTGCAGCATAGACAAAACCTCAGAGACTAACAAAATATACAGTATCATGAGCTTTTGTGGGTATCGTCTGATGAAGTGGGTTTTGCCCACAAAAGCTCATGATACTTATATTTTCGTTAGTCTCTAAGATGCCACAGGATTCCTCATACTTTCTGTAGTTATTTAACCATTATTTCTTCACTTAGGCATACAAGGTGGAAGGGTAAATTAAAATCTTAATTTTTGTCCTCTCAGGGCTCCCATCACTATTCTCAGTGCCTCTATAGAAGAGGTTGGTATTCACCTGGACAAAAGTCAGTTTCCAGACCTCACAGGATCTGGCTGAGATGAACCATTCTGTATACAACCAATCCCATAAAAACACATTTTTTTGGCAAAGTATGTTGATGCCACCTGTCAGAAAAACAAAATTTAATGTTCTAATAATAGCATGTTATAAAACTGTAATAGGCAGCAAAGTCTCCCATATGCAGTTCCATGTTCACTGGAGGCTATTTCTTGACAGGTATAGTCTGATGGCTTCCAGGTGTTCAAAAGTACACCTGCCATCATTGTACATTGGCTTATTAGGTTTTATAAAGATGATTTGCAAGTGATTTGTGAGGGAAATATATTTTATAGCTTGCACTTCAAGTGTAGCAAAAAAATTCATTTATCTCCCATACAGTGTTTTCTAAAAGTCAAGAACTAAAAATATAACTAGAAATTGATTTGGCAAGCCTAATGATACAAATTCTGCCACCTGAAAGACCAAAATAAAATTGATTTTTTTTTATCAGGGACAATATAGTTCATGGATCCAGTTATTACATCTTACATGAGATAGGGAGACTTGTCCAGATTCATCTGAAGAAAAGGGCATAAAAGCACTGGTGCGATTGCAGTATATATACAAGAGGACATTCAAATAATCATAGCTTCTGACACAGACCCACAAAATCAAGGACTTTGAAAGCCGAGGATGAAAAGCCGTTTTTAACTCATCCAGCTCAGAGACTGGGAAATAGGATTGCAAGTTATCCTGAGATCCTTAACAATCACTTAGAGCACGTCTACACTGCAGCATTATTTCAAAATAACAAAGTGCGCATCTACACAGCAAGCCGTTATTTCGAAATATTTCGAGATGGTAGACTTCTTACTCCTACTTCTATAACCCTCATTTCACAAGGAGTAAGGGAAGTCAAAGGAAGAGTGTTCCTCCTTTGACTTCCTGCTGTGTGGACAGTGCCAAAAGCCAAATTAAGCTATTTCTACATCAGCTACACAATTGAAGTAGCTGAAGTTGCGTATCTTAATTCAACTTTTGCCATGAAGTGCAGACGTGCCCTCTTATACAAGGTGATTGGTATAGGATGATATAGCTGTTAGCACCTTAATTGTATAAGTTTTTTGCTTATATAAATATATCAGATTTCTATCAGCATTTTAATAAATTTCCCTGGTTAATTCAATAGCTCCTTCATTACTTTTTTTAAAAAAAAGAGTACTATAATATAATATAATATAATATAATATAATATAGGCTCAGTTCTAGAAAGATGTTTCTCAGTTTTCACTCTGGAAAAAATAATAGGAGTTTTGTTTGCGAAATGACTTGAGGACGGGGTCCTAAAATAGCACTGAACCATGTTCAGTATCTTAGACTTTTCCAAAAATCAGTATATGCCTTGAAAAGTAGGTTCTGTTTGTCTACATCACTCGACAATTGCCTTTGCTGTAGAGTTACAGGGTATGATGTTGCTACCCTGGGAGACCTGTGTGCGGAAGTCTATACAAATACTTTCTGCACTATAGCTGGTTTTATTAATGGCTGTTTGGGTAGCAAATTCTTGTGTTTGAAATCTCAGAAATCTGTATTTTCTATTAATTGGTAACTAACAATGATATACTAACTCTTAATAACTAAGTCAGATAAATCAGCATGGTAAAATTAGTTGGCACAGGTACAGCTCAGTTTAGCGTAGTTAAACTAACTGACAGACCCCAGCTGAGGATCTGTTCCAGTCAAATCTAGGCTGACAAATACGTAAGTGTGCTAAAGCTCAGCTTGATGTGATTTGAAATGGCTCATATATTACACTTCCCATGATGGGGTTTGCAGCAAAAATAGCTCAACAGTAACAACACTTGCATGCTGCTAGTATGCTGTTTTCAAATAGAAATGACACTTTAATTACTGTTTGCAGTGTTCTTGTAGATGTATTGAGTGTAGGATATGAGAAAGACAAGGTAGGTGAGGCAATATCATGTATTGGATCACCTAACTTCTCTTTGTGGAAGGGATGAGCTTTTGAGCTTCAGAGCGCTCTACTCTGGAATAGATAACAAGAGCATCCAAGCTAAATATAAGGTGGGACAGTATTAGGGGTTCACGCAAGCTGTAGGAGACAACATATGGCAGAACTACAATACGGGGCAGAGTTGAACTAATTTATGCAACTCCAGCTGGAGAGGACATATTTTAGGTTGACTTATTACCGCCTCTATACTATGCTGGTTTATGACTTCCCTTATGTTTCTCATTCCACTGCAATACCAGAATCAATGAGATAGTGCTCAGTGGTCAGTTTAGCAGGTCTTCATTAGACCCACTTAATCAATGTCTGGGGGATCAACAGCTGTTTGTTGATCCCCTGGCAAGTGTAGACAAGTCCCTAGAATGACGTGGGCAATTAAGGGTTAAGCAGGGGTTAACAAATTGTGGTAATGAACAATAAAATCAGTGTCTCTCTTAAGTCCATCGTTTTCAGTGTCCAGGAGAATTGTGAATTTTAGGTTTGTCTTTTGAAGGCGTTGTGCAAGTGTCATTTGAGGACAAGGAGTAAGAGGGCTGTCTCAGCTAATATTTAGCTTGGACACTCTAATTTCTTTCCCCAGACTGGAGGAAAAACTCTGTGAAGCTTGAATGTTTGTTTCTTCCAGTAGCAGAAAATACTACTGTCTACTTTCTGCACTATAGCTATTATAGTTTCCAATAGAAGACATTGCCCCACTCACCCTTTACATAAGAACATAAGAACGGCCGTACTGGGTCAGACCAAAGGTCCATCTAGCCCAGTAGCCTGTCTGCGGACAGTGGCCAGCACCAGGTGCCCCAGAGAGGGTGGACCGAAGACAATGATCAAGCGATTTGTCTCATGCCATCCCTCTCCAGCCTCTGACAAACAGAGGCCAGGGACACTATTTCTATCCCCTGGCTAATAGCCTTTTATGAACCTAACCTCCATGAAATTATCTAGCTTCTCTTTAAATTCTGTTATAGTCCTAGCCTTCACAGCCTCCTCTGGCAAGGAGTTCCACAGGCTGACTACACGCTGTGTGAAGAAGAACTTTCTTTTATTAGTTTTAAACCTGCTACCCATTAACTTCATTTGGTGTCCTCTAGTTCTTCTATTATGGGAACTAATAAATAACTTTTCTTTATCGGCCCTCTCCACACCACTCATGATTTTATATACCTCTATCATATCCCCCCTCAGTCTCCTCTTTTCTAAACTGAAAAGTCCCAGTTGTTTTAACCTCTCTTCATATGGGACCTGTTCCAAACCCCTAATCATTTTAGTTGCCCTTTTCTGAACCCTTTCCAAGGCCAAAATATCTTTTTTGAGGTGAGGAGACCACATCTGTACACAGTATTCAAGATGTGGGCGTACCATAGTTTTATATAGGGGCAGTAAGATATTCTGGGTCTTATTTTCTATTCCTTTCTTAATAATTCCTAGCATCCTATTTGCCTTTTTGACTGCCGCTGCACACTGTGTGGAAGTTTTCAGGGAACTATCCACGATAACTCCAAGATCTCTTTCCTGATTTGTTGTAGCCAAATTAGCCCCCATCATACTGTACGTATAGTTGGGGTTATTTTTCCCAATGTGCATTACTTTACACTTATCCACATTAAATTTCATTTGCCATTTTGTTGCCCAATCACTCAGTTTGGTGAGATCTTTTTGGAGTCCCTCACAGTCTGCTTCTGTTTTGACTATCCTAAACAGTTTGGTATCATCCGCAAACTTTACTACCTCACTGCTTACCCCTTTCTCCAGATCATTTATGAATAAGTTGAACAGGATTGGTCCCAAGACTGACCCTTTGGGGACACCCATCTCCATTCTGAAAATTTACCATTTATTCCTACCCTTTGTTTCCTGTCTTTTAACCAGTTCTCAATCCATGGTAGGACCTTCCCTCTTATCCCATGGCAATGTAATTTACACAAGAACCTTTGGTGAGGGACCTTGTCAAAGGCTTTCTGAAAATCTAAGTATACTATATCTACTGGATCCCCATTGTCTGCATGTTTGTTAACCCCTTCAAACAACTTTCTTTCCATTTAATTTCTCAATTTAAATATATGAGCAATTCAGACTTTATAATGGTCTTATGGCAATTACTTTATTTACAATACTGTAGATTTTACTCTCAAAGGCAAACATGGAGGCTATGAAATCATTTGTAATTTTAGCAGTCACAGCAGGAATATGTATTTGGTACTTTGCACTGGCACTCTACCTTTTTGATGAACTAAAAAGCTCTATCTGTCACAGCAATTGTGAGGGATAAGGCGAAGGTCTAATAAATACAGCAGATGAATTGAAAGATATGAGTATTAAACATCAAGGACAAATCTAAGCATTTACATTTTTCTCTAATGCATTTTTTATGTTTGTAACCTATTGCATTGTATTATATTTACTCTCTGAACTAAGAACTTCTGCATGTCAGAGCCAATGTGAGGGATAAGGTGAAAGTCTAATAAATAAAGCAAGCAGATGAACTGAAAGATATGGGTATTAAACATCAAGGACAAAGCCAAGCATTTACATTTTTCACTAAAGCCTTTTTTTATATTCATAACTCAAAGTATCATCTACTTTATCATTTTTGTGGACTACATATGATGGACACACTCTATTTCCTGACTGGTCAATTGTCAATTGTTGCTTAAATATTACCACAGTGGTAAGAAAAGTACTAAATGTATCTGAAAAAAAGAATTTTTAAAAATAAGACTTTATCTGGATTCTCCTGAAGATTGGAGTGTTTTTGTTTTGTTTTGTTTTTTTGAGCTCTGGGTCTGGATATTAAACTTTTCAAAATTTAGACACCTTTCAGGTTTGAAAATCCAATTCTGATATTCAGTCTGGACTCTAGAACCAATATATGTATTTGAAAGACAACCAAAAGAAGGGATAATGAAAATGTACACTTAATATGAAAAACATTGCATGATCTTTCATTAGGAACCTCACTGTCATATTTGCATTCCTACCTCTCTTTTCTTTGGCACTGTCTAAACAACCAAACAAATAAATAAACAGACAGAGAGATAGGCCCATAAAATAGTAATGAGACTTGACATAAGAAGTTCTAAGCCCATGAAATTTGCCTATTTAATAATAATAAATAATAATGAGTTACTTATTATTGTTATTATTTTATGAAATGGTGTATTTCTAACTATGATCATTGTATCACTTAAACATTGGAGAAAATATAGGGTCCGATTATGTCTCATTCATGTCTTTGGGAACAGGAGAAGATGAAGCCAATTGAACATTATAGGTTTTCACTGGGGATTGAGCCTGGAACCTCTGCTGCTAAAAAAAATAGAGTCTTGAACTGAAAGAGTAATCCTGTAGGTAGCAATTATACAGCAGATTTATTTTGATGGCTTAGCCCATTAAGGACACATTTAGACTGCCCGTGGCTTTTGAAAGAAGATATGCAAATTTGGCATGAGTTTGCATATCTTCTTCTGATCCTGTTTTGGAAGAGTTTTTCTGAAAAAAAAAAACCAGTCTAGATGCGGTTCTTTCGAAAAAAAAACCCCCTTTTTCGAAAGAACCCTTCTTCCTAAAAAAACCGAGTTGTACAGGGTTCTTTTGAAAAAGGGTGGGTTTTTTTCGAAAGAACTGTGTCTAGACTGTTTTTTTTTTAACTCTTCCGAAAACAGGATTGGAGGAAAATATGCAAATTTGTGCCGAATTTGCATATCTTCTTTCGAAAGCCGTGGGCAGTCTAGATGTACCCAAAGGGGGTGCTCCCTGGGGAGGAGACACCAAACACACTGAGTGATGGTTTACACAAAAGAATGGACTGAACAGTGATACCCTTGATTAGATTCAGTGGGGCCTTAGCTGGGGCAGAAGTAGTCCCATTGAAATCAATAGGATCGATTGTGGAGAAAAGCACTACAAGGTGCAGGGTATGGCAATAGGGCCCAAAATAAATTTGATTTTTAAATAGTTTACTTAATGATCACGATCTGCAAACTGATTTTGTATTTTCTTGACCAAGAAACTTTGCTGGTAAAGATACTCAATTTCCCCTGGAATGGTGTAGCACACATGCATTGTAAACTATAAAGAACCACAGTTTACAAATTATTGCTGGTGAAGAAACTTTTTTGGGAAATTTGCCAGACTTCTAAAGGAAAAGATACTGTAGCAGAATAAAAATAGATGAATAATAAATTGCAACTTTGTCTAGAGCTGTGGACTGTGCTAGTCTTTCCTGAAAGATTTTATGGTGAAAATACTTTATTTTTTATGTTTTGAAATATACAGCATCATAAAAAATGTAATGGTTGGCTTAACCTATAAAGAGTTTTCTAATCAGTTAGTTCCTGACAGAAGGTGGAATTTGTATCTCAGTGGAAGATTTACTTATTTATTTTTTCCTTTCCTTTTAATTTTCGAAGTCCAGGATGCCTTGAAGTTGCTTGACATAATGGGATAAATTTTCAAAGCTCCTTGCAGGAGAGATGCCAGTGCAAAGAAACTATCAAGCCAAACTCTGAGTTATGTGTGTGTATCTCCTGTGCTGCGTTTTGATAATTCATCCCATATATCAGTAAGAAGATAGGATTTGCAAATAGAGTGAAATTATGTATTGGTCTGGTTACTTTCCCTCTTTTGCATTACATGGAAATTAATAAAGTCAATAATTGTTACATTTACTGTGCATTGAATTACTTGGTTGTTTGATAATTATTACCATGGTTACAACCTGACATAAACAACTGTGTAGCTGAAATGTGCAATTATGTTCGGTATATGCTGAGCTGACTCTTATTGTGCTTATTTTGCTGATTTTGCAAACAATTAATAAATACTCTTAAAATGTGGTTAGTGCAGAGCCTATAAATAACATATCAGAGTCCATTTTTTCCAGCTTCCACTTGTATGTGTACTGAGCACACTGTTACAGCTCATTAATAAAACCAAACAGAGACAATTATTTTAATCACTGTGAAAAGTGATTTAAAAGAAAGGTAAAGGCAATTTTGCTCAATCCTGGATTTTCATCCTGCTATTCTTTTCCTTCTGGAACACTTGTCAATAATGTCAGTGGTGCAGATAAAATGTTTATTTTGATTTACTGGAGATTTTTAAGAAGTGTTGCATTTTGGCATATTACCCTAATTTCAGCCTCTTTCATCATACCAAACTGTAAAGTGATATAAACAATGTGGTTTTTCATGCAGACACTACTTTTACATGTTCTCTTGCTATTAAATATAGCTAATTGTGGCAGAAAAAAACCCACATTTATTGAAAAGATTGTTGTGAAAAGTCAGGAATGTTGTTCTTCTTCACCATTAGATCTGGTCCTGCATGCCCACAGGGCTTGATGCTCCCAGAGTTGAACATCGGAACAGACTTGATGTTCTGGGCTGCCTGCACTCCTTGGCTGATGGAATTCTATCTTCCGTGTTACAAGGCATCCGTAAAACAGCATTTGTCGGAATGTGTTGTGGCATTCTTGTGACGTGTCCGAAAAGCATAATGCGCCATCTGTGGACAATAGCCCCAGCAATATTGTTTTTAAAAAATAAATAAAGGCTAAGACTTACTATCTGTTTAAACAATTCATATCCTGGCAATCAAGAGTTCTGTGGTGGTTTGTAACAAAGAAACTTGATAATTGTTAAATGCTTTTACACTAGTTGTTAGTACTTATCATATAAGGGATGAATACTGATAGTTTCGTTGTATGTATCAATCTGAGAGCATTAAAAATGAGCTAAATTAGCTTAGAGATCCTTACAAAAGGTTGGCTATTGTTTGGTGTGGTGTCAGCTATGCACATAAAATACCTACATATATTACAGTGATGCCAGCAGGATGAAAGCCTGATTCTGCACATCTATGAATCTCGTGTGGGCATTTCCACCTGTGTAAAGCTCAACCATTGTGATTTTATACCATTTTCCCATGTACTTTGCACTCTTCATGGGTAGCAATGACTATATACAATGTAAAATGTAGTAGAGAATCTGGCCTTTTAAGGATAGCTATCATTCATTCATTCATTCAAGAATGAGAAGTCCTGTGGCACCTTATAGATTGCAGATTCAGACTAACACGGCTATCCCTCTGATACCCTGGAATTCATTCATTCATGGAGCTTGACCTACAGTGTTATTCTCAATAACATGAAAACAGAACCTTGAGAGGAGATAAAGAGATCAGCATAGAAACAGAACTGTATTGTATTTGCAATATAGAGCTTATCTTCTCCGAAACCTGAGAACCTTTGGGTATCAATTTACCTTGAAAAAAAATCTACCACAAGTGCAACAGCAAAGTGAGCTTTAATGCTTCACCCAAAGCTGCTGGTTTAAGCTTTGTGCTCTGAATTGGCTTAGTTGAGCCTATAAATTTTGCACATTTTGTTGCTAGTGCAGGTGCTGCTGCACCTTTTAGCGTCACTATATATATTATTATTTCTTCAGTCCCTTTTGGGACTCTCAGGGTATGTCTAGATGAGGAAACTATTTTGAAATAACTTATTTTGAAATAATAACTCCTGAAATAACTATTTCAAAATAGTGTCTGCACACTACAGGGAAGCTTCAGAATTAGTCTGAGGCAGACTCCCTTAGGGTACGTCTACACAGCACCGTTATTTTGGAATAACTGACATTATTTCAAAATAACAAAGTCCACATCTACATACAAGCAGTTATTTCGACATAATGTCAAAATAATGTTGAGCTGGAGGACCGCTTATTCCAACTTCTGTAACCCTTATTGTATGAGGAGTGAAGGAAGTTGGAAGAAGAGTGCTCTCTCTTGAAATAACTGTTGTGTAGACAGAGCTAAAAGTCGAAATAAGCTATTTCGACTTAAGCGATGTAATTAGCATAGCTCAATTTGCGAAGCTTATTTCAAGTTTAGCCCTGTTGTGTAGATGTATCCTTAATGTGGATGCACTACCTTGACTTAGAGCCCCAGGAAGCACTGGGGAGTAATTAGTCTGAATGACTCTGGGGAGTAGTTATTTCGAAATAGCAGTAAAGCAGTGTCCACACTACCGCTATTTCAAAATAAGTGTTATTCCTCATGGAAAGCAGGAGTTATTATTTCAAATAAACCAGCCCTTTATTTCAAAATAACAGGCTTGGTAGTGTGGATGCTCTGCTTGTTATTTCAAAATAAGTGGAGTTATTTCAAAATAACTCTCTACTGTAAACCAGGGCTGAGTTATTTCCTCGGGATTTTGTTAAGATTGGTTTATGAAATTAAAGAGGAGGAGGAAGAGAGAAGGCAGGTAGATTGTAAAGCCCAGATCATTTTGTTTATGAAAATGTTCCATGTTCTGCATACCCAATCCCTGGAAATGATCATTATTAATATTATTATATGTATTATCACAGCACCAGGAGTCTCAGCCATTCTATTAGGTACTGTGACAACAGAACAAAATGACAGATTGTAAGCTCTTTGAGGAAGGGACTAAGTACAAGACAAGTGACCACAAACAGAGGTAAACTGACAGCAGAGCACAATGAAACAAAGAGACAATAGTTAGCATGATTGGCAACAGTGTCAGCACACCAGCAGCCAAGTAGTTGTCAAGTTTTGGGGCTTCACAGAATTAGAGATTCTGATTCCTGATATTTCAAAATAATTTCCTAGTGTAGACATGCCCTTAGAGTCCCAAAGGGACTGAAGAAATAATATCTATAGTGACAACAAAACAGTTTTGAAGGAGGGCAATGAGTTTGTTTTGAGGATGTTTACTGGGAGCTTCTCCTAGTTGTGAGAGAAAACAATTTGGTTTAATTCTTCCTTATAAATATGAATCAAACCATGGTCCATGCATGCACTCTAGTATCTTCCTAGTGCACATTTTATAAGCATCCACCTGCAGTACTGAAGGGAGAAGGTTTGACTCATATATATAAATCACTGTCTGTTACAAATATGTGTTCATTATTATTTTATTGGCTGATTTAGGTAACACTAATTGGAAATATCTTCACATAGCAATTGGATCAAAGCTAAGCATGAGGCTAATTAGTTAAGATGAAATAAGAATGGACTTAACTTGTAAAATTTCAATCTTATTTTAAAATATTGTTCTGGCTCTATTGCTTGGTACAATTAGCCAAAAGCTAAACTATGTCCTCAACAGTTCCTCTATTTGCTGCAGCTTCATAACCAAGAAAGTTTCAAAAAGTAAACCAGCAGTTTCTTCCATGGCACAATTCAGTAGTCAAGGCAGTCTGCCCAAATTAATCCAGCAGGATCAGTCTCATAGGAAGTGCTGCATCAAACCCATGCCAGAAACCAGGTTCTCCAGGTATAAAAAAAATAATAATCAACCTGGCACTCTGCAGTTTTTCATGAGAAATATTACTTTTCCACTAGTGTACTGACACCAAAGAAACAAACAGTAAGTCTGGCAAAAAAGAGTTAAGCTCTGTCTGCTTTTGTGTTGGTGGAGATGTGTCAGACCACACTAACCTATTCATTCCAAATAGGTGCTGTGGAATAAATGAGTAAATGATTTGTGGTAATACTAAAGAGGCACATTTGTGAGTCATCTGTATATAGGCAGTCACTAATGCCATCTGAATGGATGAGATAATTTACCTGAATTGTGTAGGGGGATAGGATGAAGGGTGAAGAATGGAGCCCTATCAGATAGCCACAGAAAGAGAGAAAGGAGACGAGGAGAATCTATTGAAAGAGATTCTGATGGAATAAGAGGAGAGTTAGGAGGGAGTACAAAATCCAAGGATGCATCTTGGTTTCAGGAAGGTGGGAATGGTCAGCCACATCAAAAAGGAGCTGGGAAATTGAGGTGTTTGAGGAAGTAAGCTGTCAGGGGATTAGATGGAGAGTCCTCTCATGGATTGTTTCCTATCTTTTAACAAGTTACCAGAAAGTAGGTATAAATGGTCAGTTTTCTCACTGGAGAGGGGGGGTAAATAGGGTGCCCGCTGGGGTATGTCTAGACTGTACCCCTCTGCCAGCGGATTAGGCAGGTTGAAATTGCTAATGAAGCGGGGATTTAAATATCCCAAGCTTCGTTACCATAAAAATGGCTGCCACTTTTTTTCGGCACGGAGCGTTGTTGGAGAAAAGCGGCAGTCTAGAGGCTGATCTTTCGCTAAAGAAAGATTTTTCCGATAGATCCCTTATGCCACTTTGGCACATGAACAATAAAGTAAAAGGGCTCATGTTCATAGTTATTTAAAGTCAGTTAATTGACACAAGCCAGGATTTTGGATGATTAGTCTAGCGGAAGAAAGAATTGTCCCACAAGACTAAGATGGGGAAGAAGTAAACTTGTCTTGTGTAGGACAAAAGTTTTAAAGATTTCAATCAACCTGTGAAGTTTTGTAATTATAGTTTTCTTGTTTGTAAAATGCTTAGAAGCGCAAAAACACATTCAATTTTTGTTCTTTTTTCATCCAGCCCTGGCACCTTTTATTTTCTCAAAACTATGGTGTGATGTTTCTTGTCTCACAGCCAGAGACAGGGATGAAATGAATTCAGATAGAGCTGTTTCTCAAAACAGAAGAACACCATGTTCAACGCTTCAAAGCACTTTAACTCAGATTTCTGTTTATATGCTAGACAACAGAGCCATATTACTTTTTTTGCTCATGGGTAACATCTTTTCACATCCTGGCATCAAATCTTACACCATTATTTTAGAGCTCACCTAGCATCGTCAGCTATTTTTTTTTCCTGACAGCTGTGTCTCTGGCCACATTGACTAATTGTCCCTCCCTAATTCATCTGCTTCTTTAATGAGAACGTGCTGGCTCTTTAGTGAAATGCCAGTAACTGGAGACTTCACAGAGAGTTTGGGAATTGGACAATAGTTCCCATCTCAAGAAGAGAGAATGAGACTTACTTCATTAGGCCATTAATATCAACACCTTTATGATCCTGTACCATTTACATGACAATGGAAATGAAGGATGGAAAGTTTTGTTAGGTATTGTGATTCAGGAAAGAAGTTCTCAGGACAGCTGCTCAGAAAATATGGCAAATTTCAATGAAAATGAAAAAAAAATTCTATGGATTTTTTTAAAACTTTTCTCAAAAAATGGAAAATCAAACATTTTTAGCTGAAAACTTGCATTTTAAAACTGAAAATTTCTATTAGGACACCCAATTACATTCCCCCATGGGAGCTGTATTCCAACAAGGGAGACCCGACCAAATTATAACTCTCATGATGCTCAGTGGTTTCTCTTCTTGTCAAGCCACATTAGAGCACCATGGGAGGGCCTGGGCCAGGTGCACCATTGGCTAAGTAGATAGATAGATATGCTCTTGTCTCCTTCCCTTGAGGGAGGACTTGTTTAGCTGGGTATTAAGGCTCAGCTTCTCTGATAGGGAAGGTTCTTAAATAATATATTTCAATAGCTCTAATTTTTTCACTCTACCCTTATTGGCTGTCTTTCCCATTGCATTAGGCAGCATTACCTGAGTCTGACAATAACAAATGTGAGGTTGCAACTCCCTCAAAGAACTCTGAAGTTCTCAGCCATTCAAATTTAGATATCTCCTTCATGATTTATGTTATTTTGCCATTAACTCTTTGTTAGTAAAACTAAACTCCAGGTAGACTGTATATTTGTTATGAAGCATGTTGGGAAAGATACAGCATACCCTAGTTCAAATGTATTTATTGTTCAAATATTCAAATAGCTTAGAGTTGTTAGAACATAAGAACATAAGAATGGCCGTACTGGGTCAGACCAAAGGTCCATTTAGCCCAGTATCCTGTCTGCCGACAGTGGCCAGCACCAGGTGCCCCAGAGAGGGTGGATCAAAGACAATGATTAAGCAATTTGTCTCCTGCCATCCCTCTCCAGCCTCTGACAAACAGAGGCCAAGGACACCATTTTATCCCCTGGCTAATTGCCTTTTATGGACCTAACCTCCATGAAATTATCTAGCTTCTCTTTAAACTCTATTATAGTCCTAGCCTTCACAGCCTCCTCTGGCAAGGAGTTCCACAGGCTGACTACACGCTGTGTGAAGAAGAACTTTCTTTTATTAGTTTTAAACCTGCTACCCATTAATTTCATTTGGTGTCCTCTAGTTCTTCTATTTAGAGAACTAATAAATAACTTTTCTTTATCGGCCCTCTCCACACCACTCATGATTTTATATACCTCTATCATATCCCCCCTCAGTCTCCTCTTTTCTAAACTGAAAAGTCCCAGTCGCTTTAACCTCTCCTCATATGGAACCCGTTCCAAACCCCTAATCATTTTAGTTGCCCTTTTCTGAACCCTTTCCAAGGCCAAAATATCTTTTTGGAGGTGAGGAGACCACATCTGTACACAGTATTCAAGATGTGGGCGTACCATAGCTTTATACAGGGGCAGTAAGATATTCTGGGTCTTATTTTCTATCCCTTTCTTAATAATTCCTAGCATCCTATTTGCCTTTTTGACCGCTGCTGCACACTGTGTGGACTGTTTGTGAAAACCTGTGCCAGTTTCTAAAAGTTTAATGAATTATAGTATAACCGATTTGTCAAAAAAAATCTATTATTATCTATTATTAGTGTTTATTTGCTCATTTAAAAAATGTCAGTCATCCAATCACAGAAGAGAATACATATTGTGTTACTTGGGTGATGAGTCACAGAACATAAATAATGCAACAGATCACAGGAAATAAACAAGGGAGGTCCAGCACTACTGCTGTTGCAGCTCCAGGGCCTCCAGGAGCCTTGAGTGGCTTGGAGACCTGGCATCTCCTCCCCATTGCCTGCAGCTGCTGAGAGTGGCAGGGCCTCCTCTGGCTGAGAGCTCCAGCCCTGAGGCTGAATCAGAAAATGCCATGGAGATCTCTAGAACTCACTGATTCTGAGACTTCTGTGACCTCTGTGGAATAACCTTAGCCTGCAATCTTGACCATTTGAAATTTGTTTGCATGAGTTGCCCAGCAAATATTTACAAGTCATGAAATTTGAAATTGGTGTGTGAGTGGCAAGCAGAAAAAACGAACTAAATTCAACACAAATATTATTTGTAATGAAAAACTCAAGCAGCTCTCTTGATGGCAGAACCCAAGTAGCCAATGAAAAAGTGACACCCCATTAAATCAGAAGGTCTGTCTTGCTTGTCATGTCAGAATAGGTAGGGTTTTACACTCACTTTGCAGAGGTGTCAATTACTATTCAGGGTTGAAGAAAGCAAAGAACAGGGCACCAAACATGAAGTAATCTAAAGGCAAGTTTATGGTAAGTGCAAAATTCATGAAATACTACTGATAAGTCTTTAAAGAGAGAAGGGAGTAAGGGGGTAATGTCAGTGCAATACAGATAAAAAAGGTCATGATGAAATGTTTTTGATTGTCGGTCTGATCTGCATGTGGATTGTCAGGTTTCATTACGCTTTTGAAAAGAGGTAAAAGAATACAGTGCTGAGTGTACCCCAGCCCCTCCGGCACTGAGGTTACTCAGAATACGCTGATTCTTCAAGGTGCTAAGCACCTTCAACTCTCATTAATTTCTGTGGGAACTGAGTAGACACAGCATAACGTAGGCCTGTCCACTGAAATCAGGAGTATTTCCTTGGACCTCAGTGAGTTTTGGATCAGACCCAAAAGCAAAATAGCAATGAATTTATGATGGCATCTGAGTTCTGCAGAGTATACATGATTCAACTCTCAGGTACTGAGCAATCTCGCTGAAAAGAAGAGACAGATTCTTTCTCACCAGATAAACCAAATCCCCAAAGTAAAAATTCTTTCCCAAAGAAGTAAAAGGTTAATTTCAAATGCTCAAGGTTTCCTATGAATCAAATGAAGTAATCCCATGTCTGAGTTTTAAAAGCATCCCTAAATTAGTCTGGTGCATTGCGTGGATCAAAGAGAGAGTTATCAAAGATTAATAAAGAGAGAGGGAGAGGAGAAAGATTCTGTTAGAAACTCCCTCATCACTGCAAGTGGATTGAAGAGTGCAATCCACTTATAATGGACACGCTTAGCATACCACTCAGTCCTCTGGCATAGAAATCTGGGCAATGCTCCTAAAAATCATAAGGAAGGGACAAAAATCAGACACCCTTTTTAGAAAATGTATAATAAAGGCTTTGAAAAAATACACGTAAGTGATTTTAGGAAAGAATAATGAGATTGAATGGGAAAAAATTTTTTTTTTCAGATCTAACTGTAGTTGTTTCTCTCTGAAGGGCAGATTACATGAGGAAAGTAAGTTTCAATAAACAATCAAAGAGTCTTGAGAAAAACTGCTAGTTAGATGAACAAAAAATGATTTTGCAATGAAAACATGTCATACAAATGATGAAACTTTGCCAACACTTTTTACATGTGCAAATTCCTAGCATTTGATTATGCTCAAATGCAGTGCTACCCCATTTATTCAAGGAGCTTGTGTGTTATTTAAAACCTTTGGTTGCATGAGAACAGTGGGTGGTATATATTGATGTGAGGGTGTGACAGCACTTTAACAAACTGGGAGATTCTTTTAACCAGAGATTACTGTGGATCTGATGCAAAGACAAAATATGTCAGAGACTCCCGTTGACATTCATTTTAGATCAGGATCTAGAACAGGCCTACATTTGGTTATTGTGAAGCCTTGTAGATAGCCAGGGCCAATATTCAAAAGTGACTCTTATAAAAGTGACCTGGCAAACAACTGAGTGTATATAGTTTGATCCATCAGAGTGTTCCTTTCAAGTCCTCCTGGGAAGGGACTATCTTTTACTCTGTATTTGTAAAGTTATTCCATCATGGTGGGGCCCTTTCATTATTGAGGTCTCTTGGTGCTACTGTAAAAAAAAAGAACCATACTAATAATGATATTAATTGTTGTACACTATTATTAATGTGTCTGATAGTCAATGGATCAATTGATTTTAAACTTACAAATACCCTGCATTTTTGGTAGCTGCTATTTCAAAGAGCACTACCCCCAGATGTATAGACCTTCATATTGCTAGATTTAGAAGGGGATGGTAGGATGGAGTTGGCAAACTTAAAGACTGAACAGGGGAAAAAATGGTCACAAAACACCACTGAAATGAATCAGAAATATGTGCATCACACTGTCTATGTAAGTGCTGCCCTGCCACGGTTCCAGCTGCATCAGCATCACAGACAGATTGGGGGTGTGGCAGTAGCACTTAGCATTCAGCTGTTATACATATCACCCATGCCAAGATGAAGCAGCCATCCACAGAACACTGAATTCTTTGTATCTCACACCTCTACATATGGAAACAAAATTGTTTCCTGAAACTGGGAATGAGTGGCAGTGGTGAAAATCTCTGTATAATTTTAATAATAAATTAACTGAAAAGATATAAAGGTTGAACTTCTCTAGACCAGGACTCTCTGGTCCAGCAACATCCATGGTCCAGCATGATATTAGTTAGTCAGAGGTTCACTTATCATGGGTATGGCCAAGTTTCCTGTGGTCCCAAAAAGCTTGTTTATAGCCACCAGTCCTGGCTGTCAGTGTTCTGTGCTGTTATTTTGCTCTAATTTACCCCTAAATGTCTTTTAAGAGCCCAGTAAGCAGTGGAAGTATTGGTAAAGCTGCTAAATAAATATTGATGTCCCATGGTCCAGCCAATTCCCAGCACTGGTCAGGTCCCGAGGGTGCTAGACTAGAGAGGTTCAACCTGTATTTTTAATTTTAGGCCCATTTCCTAAAAGACCATAATTTTTCTTCAGTGAGACTTGTCTTAAACCTAAGTGAATATATGCTTTAAAAATTGCATCATTTTAATTAACAGGCCCTAATACAGGCCCTGATCCTGCAAGGAGCACCTTGCAGCAGGACCATTTGCACCAGAGACCTAATTGTTTTCTGCTGGGACATATCAGCTTTTCTGTTTGGCACCGTGGGGGGTTCCACACATTCTCCTTCCCCCAAACCTGAGCTGGGAAGGTAGGTATTGCTGTGTATGGGGGATGCTCTAACTTCCCCTTACATCCTTGCACGTGTGCCCAGTTAAGGCTATAAACTAGTTTTTAGTTTTTAACCAATCATAAGTTCCCTAGAGTCTGATAGGTTTGAGCAGAGATTCAAATGGACTTGTCCTAATCACAGAAACTCTTGCCCACTGTCTAGGCTTCACTCTCTTTTTATCCTGCACTTAAGCACAAATGAAAGGTAAACCAGGAGTCTTGTTGTCCATGAAAAGTAATTCTGTTGTCCACCTCTAGGTGGGCTTATAGTACAAAAGAAAGCTCTCCCCTGTGACCAAAGAACTAGGGGCCTGGTCCCATTATTGTCAATTAAAAGGCTCCCACTGACTTTGGCAAGCATTGGCTTGAGTTCTAAAATCCGTGCTTATTTTCGCTCTGTCTCTCTGGGTATGTCTACACTACAAAGTTAATTCGAACTAACAGCCGTTAGTTCGAATTAACTTTCATAGGCACTACACATACAAACCGCTAGTTCGAACTTAATTCGAACTAGCGAAGCGCTTAATTTGAACTAGGTAAACCTCATTCTACGAGGATTAACGCCTAGTTCGAATTAAGTAGTTCGAATTAAGGGCTGTGTAGCCACTTAATTCGAACTAGTTGGAGGCTAGCCCTTCCCAGCTTGCCCTGGTGGCCACTCTGGGCCAAACCAGGGAAACTCTTCTGCCCCCCTTCCGGCCCCGGAGCCCTTAAAGGGGCACAGTCTGGCTAAAGTGCCCATGCCAGGTGCAAGCCTGTCAGCACCCAGCCAGCAGACCCTGCACCTGGCACGGCATGAGCCAGCCACCCGCTGCCACCCAGCCCTCCGCCTCTTCCCAGGACCAGGCTGGCGGCTCCCAGGAGCCTGCCCAGGGCCACAAGAGGTGGGCACCCGCCTGGTCTAGTGCGGAGATCGTGGACCTCATCCAGGTTTGCGGGGAGGCCTCCAACGTCCACGACCTCTGCACTAGGCACAGGAATGAGGCCGTCTAGGGCAGGATAGCTGCCAGCCTGGCCAACAAAGGCCACATGCGAACCCAGGAGCAGGTTTGCATGAAAATCAAGTTGGTCCAGTGAGACCCCCGACCCTGAGCCCTGAGCTTAGAACATAAGAACATAAGAACGGCCATACTGGGTCAGACCAAAGGTCCATCTAGCCCAGTAGCCTGTCTGCCAACGGCAGTCAGTACTCGGTACCCCGGAGGGGATGGACCGAAGACAATGAGCAAGCCATTTGTCTCGTGCCATCCATCTCCAGCCTTCCACAAACAGAGGCCAGGGAAACCGTTCCTACCCCCTGGCTAATAGCACTCCATGGACCCAACCTCCATGACTTTATCTAAATTCTCTTTAAACTCTGTTATAGTTCTAGCCTTCACAGCCTCCTGTGGCAAGGAGTTCCACAGGTTGACTATTTGCTTTGTGAAGAAGAACTTTCTTTTATTAGTTTGAAGCCTGCTACCCATTCATTTCATTTGGTGTCCTCTAGTCCTTATATTATGGGAACTAATGAAGAACTTTTCTTATGCACCCTCTCCACACCACTCATGATTTTATAGACCTCTATCATATCACCCCTCAGTCTCCTTTTTTCTAAGCTGAAAAGTCCCAGTCTCTTTTGCCTCTCTTCATATGGGACCAGTTCCAAACCCCTAATCATTTTAGTTGCCCTTTTCTGAACCCTTTCCAAGGCCAGAATATCTTTTTGAGGTGAGGAGACTACATCTCTACACAATACTGGAGATATGGCATACCATAGTTTTATACTTCCCCTCCTCCTTCTTCCCCTGGCTTCCCCCTTCCAGCTCCCTCCTCCCAGGTTTCCACCTCCCCTCTCCCACCCTCTCTCTTCCCCTCTCCCACCTCCTTTTCCCGGTCTCCCCAGAGGTTAATCCCCCCACCCCCAGTTTTGTTAAATAAAGAGAGTTTCTATTTTTGAATACGTGTCCTTTATTTTTTACATCAGGAAGGGGGGCTGGGGAGGGGTAAGTGGAAGGCGGTGAGAGAGGAATGGGGCACGAGCCCCCAATGGGGAGGACTGGGGTGGCTCTGCGGGCTCCTCGGGGTGGAAGCTCTCCTGCAGGGCCTCCTGGATCCTGACAGCCCCCCGATTGACATCCCCGGATGGCAGCCGGGCTGATGGCTGAGTGCTGTGATGTGCCAAGTGTGGGCACTCAGGGCACTCCAAGACAGGACTGCTTTGCTGTCCCTCATCGAGGTAGACAAGCAAGCGGGGAACCCTGAGAACTGTCTGTCCGGGGTGGGGGGGTCGGGTCCCTTTAAGCACAGCCCTCGGCTAGCCTGAAGCAGCAGCTCCATGCTCTAAGTCCTAACCTGATGCCCTGCCGGCACTGGTTCCGGCCAGCCTTAACTTCGGTTCAGGGTCCACTCAATGTGGACATGCTAGTTCGAATTAGCAAAATGCTAATTCGAATTAGTTTTTAGGTCTAGATGCACAAATTTGAATTAGCTTAGTTCGAATTAACTAATTCGAATTAAGTTAGTTCGAATTAGTGCTGTAGCGTAGACATACCCTCTCTGAGTATTGTACACTTCTCCTTGATTCCTGTATATCATTGCTTAGAAACTGCTGGAAATTTTGAAATGTACAGTACAATAACTGTACTGAGGGAGTTGGCAAATGTCATTGAGGAGCCTTTGACCATTATCTTTGAAAAGTCATGGAGATTGGGAGAGATCCCGGACGATTGGAAAAAGGCAAACGTAGGGAAGAAGGACGATCCAGGGAACTACAGGCCTGTCAGTCTTACCTCGGTTCCTGGAAAAATCATGGAAGGGATCCTTAAAGAATCCATTTTGAGGCACTTGGAAGAGAGGAAAGTGATCAGGAATAGTCAGCATGGATTCACAAAGGGCAAGTCATGCCTGACCAATCTGATTAGCTTCTATGATGAGGTAGCTGACTCTGTGGACATGGGAAAGTCAGTGGGCGTGATATACCTTGACTTTAGCAAGGCTTTTGATACATCTCCCACAATATTCTTGCCAGCAAGTTAAGGGAATGTGGATTGGATAAATGGACGGTAAGATGGATAGAAAGCTGGCTAGAAGGCCGGGCCTAGCGGGTAGTGATCAATGGCTCGATGTCAGGATGGCAGTCGGTTTCTAGCGGAGTGCCCCGAGGTTCGGTTCTAGGACCGGTTTTGTTCAATATCTTTATTAATGACCTGCATGAGGGGATGGATTGCACCCTCAGCAAGTTTGCAGATGACACTAAGCTAGGGGGAGAGGTGGATACGCTTGAGGGCAAAGATAGGGTCCAGAGTGACTTAGACAAATTGGAGGATTGGGCCACAAGAAATCTGATGTGGTTCAACAAGGACAAGTGCAGAGTCCTGCGCTTGGGACGGAAGAATCCCAAGCATTGTTACAGGCTGGGGACCAACAAGCTAAGTAGCAGTTCTGCAGAAAAGGACATGGGGGTTACAGTGGATGAGAACCTGGATATGAGTCAACAGTGTGCCCTTGTAGCCAAGAAGGCTAATGGCATATTAGGGTGCATTAGGAGGAGCATTGCCAGCAGATCCAGAGAAGTGATTATTCCCCTTTATTCGGCTCTGGTGAGGCCACATCTGGAGTATTGTGTCCAGTTCTGGGCCCCTCACTACAAAAAGGATGTGGACGCATTGGAGTGGGTCCAGAGGAGGGAAACCAAAATGATTAGGGGGCTGGAGCATATGACCTATGAGGAGAGGCTGAGGGAGTTGGGTCTGTTTAGTCTGCAGAAGTGAAGAGTGAGGGGGGATTTGATAGCAGCCTTCAACTTCCTGAAGGGAGGTTCCAAAAAGGATGGAGAAAGGCTGTTCTCAGTAGTGACAGATGGCAGAACAAGGAGCAATGGTCTCAAGTTGCAGTGGGAGAGGTCCAGGTTGGATATTAGGAAAAACTATTTCACTACGAGAGTGGTGAAACACTGGAATGGGTTACCTAGGGAAGTAGTGGAGTCTCCATCCCTAGAGGTGTTTAAGTCTTGGCTTGACAAAGCCCTGGCTGGGTTGATTTAGTTGGGATTGGTCCTGCCTAGAGCGGGGGGCTGGAGTTGATGACCTTCTGAGGTCTCTTCCAGCTCTATGGTTCTATGATTCTATGAACAATGTCTGCTGATATTAAAATCATTGTGGTAAATCGTCCCTTGATTACTAACCATACACAGATGGTTCTCCCCTTCACATGATGTTCATGTGTTAGTGGAGCACGTTGTCTGATTATCTAATGTGATGGAGGAAACCATTAAAAATCATTATTTGAATAAGGGTCCCAGGAGTGCAATTAAAAAATCTTAGCAGTACCTGGGGAAAACATAAATAGAATGCAATACAATGGAAGTGATTTTGTATATTAATTTTTTAAAAAATGTGCTTTATTGTGTCACTGAAGCTGTTCACAGCATTAATATTGGTTTCTAACTGCAAATGACAAATCTAACCAATAACACTTAATTATCACGATTGTGTTGGATTAGATTAAAATTTAAAAATACTCTATCCTCAACATGACTTTTATCAGAATTTGAATATTTCTATTCATGAATCAGACAATCTCCTCATGTTTCCCTGGGTCATATATAGGAAATAGGTAGCATATTGTTGGAAATCCATTTTGGTTAAGAGGGTAATTGAAATTAACCTATAAAACACAATTAGCTATCTTTCCAATGATGTCAGAGTTTGGAAGTGCCATATCCAGACTAGTTACCATTCATACCCTAAATAGCGAACATCCATTGGACTACACCCCATGTGTTCTAAATTTGCAGCCATGTCACCTTGTGTTGTGATCCAATAAAACAAAAGAGGCTGCAGCCATAAGTGATGCTGCTGTTTCCTTCTGAGTCTATACTGAACAAATGCCCAGTCGTGGTGTTCGAGATCATCACACAGTATGTGCTGCATTTCGGACAAGATTTAATATCAAGATCCTACTAGCACTAGAGGGGAAAATTATTTTTTAATGCATCACCATTTCCACTTACTCTCAATTGATTTTGCCTTGCTCATAACTCTTTACTGCTGTTCCTCAGCATGCGTGCAATTGTTTTCCATTGGTGTAAATGTTGGGAAATGCCCATAATTCATGCATATATCAATATTCACATGTGAATAGAAGGATTTGTTACTCTTGCTGGAAGTGCTTTGCCATCCACATATAAAATTTCAGTCATCCAGACAGGGACCAAAAATTATACCAAGAGACCTAGGTGACCAGTTAAACAAAACAATCAATTAACAGTTAAAGAAAATGCATTCTGAACAAGCTGTAGGCTGCACTATGTATGAACTGCTCGTTGAACACATGAATAATGAATACATTCATGAACATTAGTGTTTCTTGGTGGGTAATTCTCAAACAGAAAAAAAAAAGGATTAAATTGCTCAGCTACATTTTTCACCATAAATAACTCATTCAGCTCTTTCCATGCAACACATTGCAAGTTTAAGAGTGATAATCCTCGTGTCCCTGCCAGATTCCAGCATGAAAAATTGGGGTAAAATTTGCAAAATTACCTAAGTCACTAAAAAGCCTGAATCCTGTTGGCATTCAGAGGGAGTTAGGCTCTTAATACATGGACACCCTTTGAACTTTTTACCCAGAGGTTTTTAAATGCCTAAGTCATTGGAACATATACCCCTCAGTCATTTATGTGCTTTTGAAAACTGTTCCCCAACTGATCAATGTTTCTAGTTTATATATCAGTTGGTTACTTTTGTAAAAAGTTTAGGGATGCTTTGTGGGATATATACATTTTTTTTTCTGAGCAGAAATGATAATTTAATCCAAATTGAACATGTGGAATCCAGCATAAAGAAAATATGCCTTGATTTGACAAGATCAAGTATTATGAATATGCAGCACATCACCAACCCTCCTAGTGCAGACTAGAACTAAGCACTGATGGATAATAGCTCAGAAAGATGATGATGCATAAAGTGCATTGCCCTAAGAGATCTTTGGTCTGATTATAATTATCACAGGCTGTATAAGCAAAGCAAAGTTTGTGAGACTTCCTGTGTTGTGTGTGTGTGTGACGTGAAAAGCCCAACCTTTCATCAGTGCTCTGCTCACTAGTCTGCAAGATGAAGGTCTGTGTTCCTTAACTGTAAAAGTTAAAACAATGTTTACACCTCTAAAAAGGAAGGTTGGTGATTCATCTGGAAATGGATGACAGGAGAGGGATCACGTGGTGATTACGTGTTGTGTTCCCTCCCTCTGGGGCATCTGTATTGGCCACTGTTGGCAGACAGGACACTGGGCTAGATGGACCTTTGGTCTGACCCAGTCAGGGCTGGCCTTACCATGAGGTGAACTGAGGCAGCTGCCTCAGGTGCCAGACTGTGGAGGGGCCACCACTAGGACCCAGAGTGTAGAAAATTGTGTCTGCTGCTGGTGTATATGTATTCTTTCTGCAGTACCATGAGAGGAGTAGAACAGGAAGAAGGCAGAATTGATACCTTTCAAATTTTTGGCCCAAGCGAGGAGGCATGGGGGCTTCATTTGAGCTCCTCACCTCAGGTGCCAAAATGTTGTGGGCCAGCCCTGGACCCAGTATGGCCGTTTTTATGTTCTTGTGTTCTTATGTTAGTATCATGGTTAGGAGCCATAGCTTGTTCTACTGGATAGCCTGTTAGCATTCCCATTTTCTAACTTCTCCTAACGCCCCTATATAAATAATCATAAAACTCATACCAACTATATCTAAATCTACAACAGATACACTAATATTGTGGGCAATAAATACATTATTGATTTTAAAAAGTCTCTATACCTCTAACAAACACATATCAGATGTATACTTGTGCACTGTGTCTCTCTATCTTGCTGGTTACACATTTTATTGCAAATTGGAAGGTGTCTGTATTGACAAATATACTTTTGTTTTACAGCCAAGAGGGCTGTGTTGTCCCCCCGCCCCACCTGTTATATGAATGCTTTCATAATTATTTCACAAGTACGTACTGTGTAGTCAGAGCTAGTTAGTGGAAACCAGTTCATAAACTTCATTTTTATTTGGATTAAACCCACATTAGATTAACCAGACAATAATACATGCATGCTATGTAATAAAACCAATTACCATTAAGACTTTTCAGATTTCCAGACATCTGGAGAAACCAAACATGTATTAAAATGTCATTTATATTCAGAAAAGTGACTCTAAATAACCTTATGAGTGTTATTTACTCACTATGATTTTCATATCGAGTTTCCTAAATTCACAAGTTTAATTATGATTTTTCTAATTGCCATCCCAGGAAAAGCCCATCCCCAAATCATGCTCTTACATCACTGCCAACAATGTGAATTCTACATTCAGCAGCTAGCTGATAATTTTGTTGCGATTGTGGTACAACAGAATCCAGGCTGTTCTTCCATAGCTCCAATAGCATTGCTGCTTTAATGGTAGTAAATAGAGCTGTGCAGGGAATGAAAATTCTGTTTCATAAAGGAATCTGAGGATGTGTCTAGACTACAGGGTTTTGTCGATGAAAGTGGCCTTTTGTCGACAAAACTATACCTGCGTTTACACTACCAACGAGTTCTGTTGATATAACATTGACAGGACTCGGCAGTTTTGTTGACAGCGGTAAACCTCATTCTACGAGGAATAATGCCTTTTGTCGAAAGAGTTCTGTCGACAGAGGGTGTTATTGCATTTACACTGTCCTTTGTGTCTACACTCTCATGTCGACAAAGCGGCTTGCTTTGTCGACAGAACTGGATGTAGTCTAGACGCTCTTTATCGACAAAGCCTCTGTCAACAAATGCCTGTAGTCCAGACGTACCCCGAGATTTCAAAATCTGGCTTTGTTCCAAGTTGGAAGGAAACCCAAACATTTAGAAATTCTCCACAAAGGAATTTTTTTAAAAAAACATATTGATAAAAATATTTCCATTTGACTAAATCCTTTCCTTTTGATTTTTTACTTTAATTTCTATTATATGTTGCAAATACAGAATAAAAATATTGCAACAAGAAGCCATTGCAAAATAAAAAAAACTTCTGCATTTCATACTAAGAATGTTGAAACAGGATGTTTTGACATTACTGAACTCCCCCAAAATAATAGTCCAGAAGATATTGTGAGCATCTCAGTTTTAACAGAACGAAGAAAGGAAAATAGTTCCCTTGAAGTTTTTCTGATCAGCCCTTGTAGTAAACAGTAGGCTTCATAAGATTTTGGAGCCTCACTCAGTGGTAGCCCGTCTTATTCCATCAAGATACTTATCTGGCCCATAATAAGCAGGTAAAACTTGAAGGAAATGTGACGGTTCTTGAGGTCCCCAGGACTATGAATCATAGTTGTTACTGTCTGTCTTTAGCCAGAGGAAGTCTTCCCTGTGGTAGCTGGTTGTCAGCTGCTGTCACTGCCAGTTTTTCAGCCACTCAAACACTATCCCGTGGGTTATACCAGCCCTGTTTTTACCTTGCAGATTAACAAATGGTGTACCGCTGTCATGTGGTTTGATTTTAGATCCAAAGGAAACTTGGACATTCCAGAGAGACTTAACCACTTTCTTATTATCGCAAGCTTTCAGTAGTTAATATAGTTGTTTAAGTTTCACAAACCTTAAAAACAATTACAATTCCTACACTATTTAAACTTTAAATACTGTACATTCTAAAACTATTAGTTTTCGCACAAAACAATACAATAGCAATGAATAGATTTATTATATTACAATAATTAAGCCTAGTTCACTTACACTTCACCCGAATGCCACCTACAGTACCAGACAGGAGGTTTGTGGTCTTTGACTCCCACGCTTCGGGATGCCATGCACTGCTGTAGCCAGTGTGAAGGGTCTTTTACTTCTAGTTACAATGAGCAGAATGTGTAGGTCAACCCTGCGCACTACCTCCTATCGATTCTTCTTACTAAACCCATTTTATAGGAAAGCAAGACTTGGCCTTTCTACCAATTTATTACATATTGTGTAAGATACCGAAAATGCCCAATGCCCTTATTTGTGGTACATCCTGCTACTCAGGATGTTGCAAAAATGATGTGCTTGGTTAATAGCTTTATGGCTATATCTTGAATTTTTGCTTATCAGAAATAGAATGTACCAGTACAAGGCTCCTCCCAATGTTCTTCTTGGGGTTTCACTCTACCATGCTGAATCTGCATGACTGTGCAAAAAACCTGCCTACCAAAGTCCCCCCTCCCCTCAGCTTTGCCTGCGTGCTTATGTGCACAAGTCCTAAGACAGGCCTGGGTTTGGCTTTGTTAGAAATCCGTACCATGGGCAAGGCAGACATTATTATGTCTGTCAAGGCAGAGCCATCCAGGCTTCCCTACAACTGCAAACCCTGAGTTCCTTTGAAGCATTCCCCTGTGATATCTGGCCCAACACAGGCCTCTAACAGAAATGCCATGTCTTCTGCTTCTTTGGGAACAATATATCCCTCACCCCTTTACCAGCTTTACCTTAAACTACAGCTCTTGAAAAACACAGAGCTCCTGGTAGCACTTCAAAACACAAGAAGGTTTATTTAAGGAAAAATAGAGATTCTATGAGGAACAAGAGAGAGTAATGGAAACAAATGGTTACAACACAAAACAAAATCACAAAAGACAAAGTAGGGCCTACATTTATTAATAGTTACCCTTCCTGTTTAATAAAATAGGTCATCTCCCTGTGTGCATTTCCCTAAGTTCAGTCTGTTGCAGAGCTAACTGGCTCTCTGCACTAGAAATCAATCTTTTATGAAACACCCCCACTCAGCAAGAAGTTTCCTAAGTTGAACAGGTGCAGACTGTCTTTTTCCACCCTGTGATATACTGAATCAGTCTTCTGTGGGCTTTTTTCACAGTCAAGGCAATCCCATGTCTGATATAATGTTCCTTTTTTACCTTTGAGTGGTTTTGATTGTTTAAAGTTGTGTGATTAGTTCTTTGATTACATGAACAGGTAGACTTGGAGCAGTTTATAAAGATTCATGTAATTTATTGATTCTGCACCAGGAAGCAGAAATTATTATCTATGATTGTTTAATAATGATTGTTGCAAATAGTTTAAGGACATGTATAGAAGAGTTTTGTTTTTTTAGTTCAGGGTTAGCAACATAGAGAAGCCAAGTTTTGATGTATCTTATGTTACCACAAGAAAATCTGTTTAACGGGTTTTATGATTTGGTTGACAGCTTTTAATAGGCTAATTAGAGAAATTAGTGTTTTATGCTTTATTTTATTTTCAAATACTCACTTTCAATTGTACTTGTATCCTCTTCCACAAAGGGCAACCTTGGACAAAGATGCTCCAGAGGCACTGATGGTTGGTGAAGTGAAATACATCCATTGTTTGCCATGCCAAGAGGCCTCATTGGCCTTAAAGGAGAATCACTCTCTTGTAGCTCATTGGCCAAAATTCACCAAAAGTACTTAAGGTGCACATTTGTAGTCTGTTTCTTCCAGGATACTGAATTGCCACAAGGCTGATATATCTGTCATGCATGAAAGTACAGGAACTAGATAGTGGGATCTATGGATCTAGTCAAGACAGATCACTCCTAGTTTTTGAAAATGGAGTCATTCCCCTTCCTGATTCCTGTTATTTTCTGTAAGATACCATGCTTTCTTCAATGTTATCTGTGATAGAGCTTTTTGTGCATTGCACTGGGGTTTGTGAAGGTGAAAAAGCTTTTTTTATTAACATACTTAGGATAAAAAAATGTGCCCCTTACACATACATGTAGAAGGAAAACCCTACATTACCTACTGGCCCTGCCAAGAATCTTTCCTGAAGAACTCCCTCCACAGTAGTGATCTTCCTTTAAGGTGGTATTTGGACAGCCATGACTAGGGGGTTTACCTGATTGTTCAACTGGAATTCTAGGTCAGGATTTCACTCTTATTTGAGCTGTTCAAGACCACCGCTAGTCCAAATGCCTTCTTGTGAAACTCCCACCCGGATTATGTTTGCATTTCAAAAAACAAAACTGTTCAATCGACCGAGGGCAGGCCAAACTTTTTGGCTACTATGCCTATGAAATAAGAGCTTTTATTCTCATTCCAATTCCTGGTAGTGAACTAGTTATCCACATCATGTTTGGCTTTAATTTGCCCCATTGGAAGTCACAACTGAGATGTCAAGGACAGAGTGCCAGTTGAGTACAGCCTTGCAAGAGGCCGAGAAATAGAATATAGGGAGCAGCAGAAGCAGATGCTGATCAGAATGCAGTGGTTAGGGCCTCCTACCCTGTGAATATTGCTTCACATCCTACAGTCAACCTCTGCTCCGAGGTTGACTCAGGATTAGGGAAATACAAAAAATATGGGTACCAAACATCTCATCCATTAAATCATCCTTAAGGGTGTATTACTTAGTTGTTCTCTTGTCCTGTGCTTATCATGAATGAAAGTACAGGAACTAGCTAGCAGGATCTATGGATCTAGTCCTAGGAACCACAGCATACATCCAGGTTCTAGAGAGCATGGTTACTGAAGGAATTATGCTCTGTGGAAACCTTGCTTCACAGAAACACTGTTGTGGGGGAGGGCTTAATGAGCACACTCCACATGGTATGTCAGAAGCTAAGAATGAGCAACAGGGGAGGGATCACCTGATGATTACCTGTTCTGCTCATTCCCTCTAGGGCACCTGGCAGATAGTTGGAAGACAGCATACTGGGTAAGAAGGACCTTTGATCTAAACCAATACGGCCATTCTTATGTTCTGATGTAATTCTTACTGCTCCATGGACAACTGCATCCAGCCCTTACTGAAGTAGCCCTCATAGAAATGCTCTGTAAAACATAGTAGGATCAGACTACTAGGGCTATATAGACATTTATCGGTTTAAATAATTTCATAATTTTAATTTAAATGTAACTAAAAACCTATACATAAGAGAGAACTGTATCCTTCATATACATTTTTGAGCCATGTTTTAGAATTCTATGTCAGGGTTAGAATTCTAAATCACCTACATATTGAATTCTATATGACTAGACCCAAGGGGACAACAGGTGGTCCTTAAAACTCAGGGCTGGGGACCAGAGTTGAGGCAGCTTGCTCTGTTACATAGAACACTATAGTTAGAGAACTCTGAAATTTACAAACTGAAACCTTTTTGATGAGTAGTAAATTTAGTTTCTTGTAAATTAATTAATGAAACTTCAGGAATTAGGAGGAATGCTTCTGAATGATTTATAAATGTCCATCATGGTTTGTCACTCTATTCATTGAGGAGAGCCACATGGTTTATTAAGCCTGCTTTGGCTTTTGCAGGTTCATTACCCACTGTATGTGAACAATAAACGTCCCATTTCATGTTGGAAAAATTGCTCAGTAAAAATAAAAGAAAAGGCCATAAGAAACATTCATAAACAACATCTAACTGTGTTAAGTTGCTTGGCTGCTTTTGAGAGAAAAAAGAAACTGACATGCTGAAATAGCAAATTGTTCAATCAGACAAAATCTTGAGAGGAAAGTAGAAGCTTAAAACAAAACCATAGCAACTTCCCCTAATATATCTGGTTAGCTATACGATATTATGGGTTAGAAAATTCTGTCTCTGACATTAGCCAATGTATGCCTCGATCCTTAGTTCTTGATCTTGCACTATTAAAATCAGTGGAATTTTTCATTTCTATGCACATACTATTAAGCACATGGAACTTGACTTCAGAGGGACTATACCTGCCAGAGTACTAGGCACCTTGCTGAATTGAACAGTTCAACCATGAATTATGAAAGCTGCTAGCCCTTCTAATATTTAACCTAGCTAAATATTTTTATCCACAGAAATGTCCGTTGTATCTATAATTCGTAGCCAATGCTGTTTCTTCTTTTCTTTTGCTTGGTGTGGTACTGTGGGAGTTCAAATTCTTTTGGAAAATGCTGTTCAGCTGTCTTCCTGTGAGTTACAATGCAGAGCTACACTAATTTGCTCTGTGTCTCCACCAATCTAAAAATGTGTTTCCAAATGGTTGTCTCCTCAATATTTCTAAACAATATGTCCCTAAGGGCAGGAACATGAATACCTATGTATTTGTACAGTGCATGGTGCAAGGGGAGCTTAAGGCTGATTGAGGCCACTGTCGCAAACCAACAACAATAATAGTAAGGTAAATAAAATACCAGTTTCTTCTTTCTTGCCGTTAACAGCTGCTCACGGTATGGGGCACAGATTCCAAGCTTACATACAGACAGCATGCTCTCCCAGAAATATGTATACAGATTTGACTCCCATTGGCAAATTCTTGGGGACTTTAAAACCATAATTTCCATTTGACCTTAAAAATCTTTTGTAATTTTCTTTTAAACCTTTTAATCTAAGGCCTCATAAAATCAAATCTGGCCTTTGCTTATTTTTAATCAAATAAGCAAAGCCATCCTGCTCTTGGAACTCTTCTCAGAATCTACTACTTTTTGGGATATGGAACAAAACTTTTTTATTTGTTGTTTGTTTAAGGAGAGAGCTGGAGGGTTTTAGTGAATTCGGAGTTCAGAATACAGATGCTCAAAACATCATTCTCTGGGAAGATAAACTTATTAGAATGAAATAGGATAAAAATGGCCAATATCTTACCACTGCTGTACCTTTGCTTGCTATAGTTACGCTTCATCTGATACCCATATGGCCAAATCATATAATGTGTTGTTATTTGTGTCTGGTAGAGCAGTTTTGTTATATTGAATTGCATTCTTACAGTCCCAATTATGCAATTTACCTGCAATACATTTTCTATTTGTATATACTTGTAAACAATGCCTTATAAGTGCCCAGTGACTGAATCTATATAATTTTACACCTTTTTCCTTTTCTATCTGTGATTCTAAATATATGTTTATTAAATTTTAATCCTTCTTTCTTTGAAGAGAGCTACCCAAATGAACATGACCTATTTTCTGTAACATGGGTTTCAGTATTAGGATTTTTTGGAATCAGTAAATGGATATTCAGGAAAGCACACTTTTATTAAAAATGTATGAAGTGGCAATTTACTGTGAGAAAGATAAAATAAGATTAAAAAAGTTCTAATGGCTGATTTTTCTCTGGTCAGACTCTATGGCTGCACCACCTGTTTTTGCTCCAAACCCCAAAGTGTGTATTGGACTGTAAGTCAATGAGACTTAGAAGGGATTTTTTAGATGAAAAAGACATCTTTAATTTCAGCTGTACTGGCTGTTGATCTACAGAACAAATATTAACTTCTTTGGAGATGCCAGCTATATCAGCATGAAAAGCTCTTCTAAATTATATTATGTACTCACATTGTGCTAGAGATTATATGAAAAAATAGATCTACATAGTGACAGAGGTTCAAAGAGCCCAGTTTACATGGGTGATTTTTGTTTGATATTAGGAGTTTGTGGCAAGTATTGTGTGCCATTGATGTCCTTTGAACCTGAAGAGCTTAGACTGCTGGTGGGCAGGAGTAGCTGTATTTTTTAGGGAGTGCAATTATGCATTTATCCTGGGTGGCCCTACCATTCCTTCAAAAGTATCTTTCAAAAGTACCACCAAGGGTGGGAGGTCTGCAGCCACCACTGCGAGGAGGAAACATAGGATAGTAGTGGTTGGAGACTCTCTTCTGAGGGGGACAGAGGCACCCATCTGTCGCCCTTATGTATCATCTCAGGAGGTACACTGCCTTCCAGGTGCCTGTATCTGAGATGATATGAGGGCACTGTTGAGGATTATCCAGCCCTTTGATTACTGATATATGTGGGCACTAATGATACTGCAAGGACACCGTTTTCTCTGATAGGATAACAAGCCTTTTGGATAAGGGAGAAGTGGTGGATGTGGTATATCTAGACTTTAGTAAAGCATTTGACACGGTCTCGCTTGACCTTATCAATAAACAAGGGAAATATAACCTAGATGGGGCTACTATAGGGTGAGTCATATCTAGCTGGATGGCCATTCTCAGAGGGTGCATCTAGACTGGCAAGATTTTGCGCAAAAGTGGCTGCTTTTGCGCAAAAACTTGCCAGCTGTCTACACTGGCCGCTTGAATTTGCGCAAGAACACTGACGATCTAATGTAAGATTGTCAGTGTTCTTGAGCAAATACTAGTATGCTCCCGCTCAGGAATAAGCCCTCTTGCACAAGAATAGTTGCTCAAGAGGGCCAGTGTAGACAGGTAAGAACTGTTTTGCGCAAAAAAGCCCCGATGGCGAAAATGGCCAGCGGGGCTTTCTTGCACAAAATTGTGTCTAGACTGGCCACAGATGCTTTTGCGCAAAAGCACTTTTTGCACAAAGGCACCCGTGCCAATCTAGATGCTCTTTTGCGGAAATGCTTTTAATGGAAAAACTTTTCAGTTAAAAGCATTTCCGCAAAATCATGCCAGTCTAGACGCAGCCAGAGAGTAGTTATTAACAGTTCACAATCATGCTGGAAGGGCATAACAAGTGGGGTTCCGCAGGGGTCTGTTTTGGGACTGGTTCTGTTCAATATCTTCATCAACAATTTAGATGATGGTATACAGAGTACAATTCTTCAGTTTGTAGATGATGGCAGGGTGGGAGGGGTTGCAAGTGCTTTGGATGATAGGGTCATAATTCAAAATGATCTGGACAAATTGGAGAAATGGTCTAAGGTAAATAGGATGAGATTTAATAAGGACAAATGCAAAGTACTCCACTTAGGAAGGAACAATCAGTTTCACACAAACAGAAAGGGAAATGACTGTCCAGGAAGGAGTACTACAAAAAGGGATCTAAGGATCATAGTGGACCACAAGCTAAATATGAGTAAATAGTGTGACACAAATTGTGTGACAACAAAAATGATTCTGGGATGAACAATAGGAGTCTTGTAAGCAAGACACGAGAAGTCATTCTTCTACTCTATTCTGTGCCTGATTAAGCTTCAGTTGCAGTATTGGGTCTAGTTCTGGACATTTCAAGAAAGCTGTGGAGAAATTAGAGAAGGTCCAGAGAAGAGCAACAAAAATGATTAAAGGTCTAAAAAACATGAACTGGGAGGTAAGACTGTAAGAATTGGGCTTTTTTAGTTTAGAAAAGAGTATACCGAGAGGGGACATGATAGCAGTTTTCAGGTTTCTGAAAGGGTGTTACAAGGAGGAGGGAGAAAAATTGTTCTCCTTGGCCTCTGATGATAGGACAAGAAGCAATGGGCTTAAATTGTACAAGGGAGGCTTAGGATAGATATTATGAAAAACTTCCTAACTTAGCGTAGTTAAACTCTTGAATAAATTACCTAGGGAGGTTGTGGAATCTCCATCACTGGAGATATTTAAGAGCAGGTTAGATAGACATCTATCAGGGATGATCTAGATGGTGCTTGGTCCTGCTGTGAGGGTAGCGGATTGTACTTGAGGGGATCTCTTGAGGTCCGTTCCAGTTCTAGTATTCTATGATTCTATGATTCTTATTTTCCCAGGCAATAGAAAATCCCATATGTAATTCTGGACTTCTTTAAAATGCAGAACCCTAAATCAAGGTCCCCTCATAATAGGTCATAAAATAAGCTCTGCTGGCTTGTTTGAGGTATACTGTGAGTATATGCTGAGCAAGCTTCTCCTGCGGCTCTTTCAAGGTGCCTAAATTATGATTTCATTGAATTTCTGATTTCATTGGGACTTCTTGAGGGCAGAAGTACTACTCAGTATGAGAAAGGATATCAGAGACTCTGCTCATTACTGATTTTTGCAGGTACAAAACCCTTTCTTCATTGCATTTATTTAGCAGTATTATTTTTCTATACATTTTGAATGTTATTTTCCATTAAAAGCCTATTCTGTTTCTTGCCTGTGGTCAAGTTCACTAATACCACCTTTATGTTCATTGCTACCTGGGTTCATAGCTCTCACATCAAGCTGCTCCATGTTGTGCAGGATATATACTATAATATACTATAGCAGTGGTTTTCAACTTGTGTTATGTAGGTTTGGGGGTTTGCAGACTATGTCTAAGATTTCCAAAGGGCTCTGCACCTCCATTCAAAATTTTTTAGAGGTCTGCAAATGAAAAATGGTTGAAAACAACTGTACAACCTCTCTAGTCTGGCACTCTCTGGTCTGGCAACATCCATGATCCGGCATGATTTTAGTTAGCTGGATATCCACTTAGCATGGGTGTGACCAAGTTTCCCATAGTTCCATAAAGTTTGTTTACAGCCACCAATCCTGGCTCTTGGTGTTCTGTGCTGTTATTTAGCTCAGATTTACCCCTAAATGGCTTCTCAGAGCTCAGTAAGCAGTGGAAGTATCACTAATGCTGCTAAACAAAATTGACCTCCTTTTTTTTGATTTGGCACATTCTCTGGTCCAGTCCTAAGGATGTCAGACTAGAGAGGTTCAGCCTGTAGAATGTCACCAACAGAATTTGCAATCCCACCCTTTTTGGTACTTTCTTTTCACCATTCTGTTTTCTTTGTACTGCATCTTTAAATGTCAATGTGTTTAAATGCTGGTGGATGAAATCCTGACCCCTCTGACGTCCACCTGAGTTTTTTAATTTTATTAGGGCGATGGCTTTGCTTTCTTTATGTTCTCCCTCATTTTAACTATGACCACCAATCAGTCTGTTCCATGTATGATCCCAAGTGGCATTTTGGCCAAATACTCAAAGTTACTAAGGCACCAAACTCCTATTGATTTCAATGGGCATCTAAATACCTTTGAGAATCTAGTCCTTCAAGTATAGAATGATTGAGACTATGAACTATTATGCCCTGTGATTTTTATGCCTGAGAGTCAAAATGATGCCTAGATCCTCAGTTGGTGTAAAATCAGTAAAGCTGCACAATCCTAGCAGAGCTATGCTGATTTGAGATTCTAGTCTAGTATCTCAAACTGAATGTCATGCTTTCAAATAAAGCAAAGTTTCTGCCCCTTCTGAATGAGGAAACAGATCTTTAAAAAATCACATTCAAATTATGTGGGTCGGGTTGTTTATACAGGGTGCGTTTTTCTTTTTATATGCTGAGGTACTGAACAGAGACACCCAGCATGGCTCAAGCCATGAATTTTTGCTACTGAGGGAGGAGAGGAGATGGGAAAGCCTTCTATAGCTGGCAGCTGCTTCTAACAGAGAAGCAAGAAATGCATGATGCTACCTTTCCGGGAGACTGTTTCCAGCTACAATGACATGCTCCCTTGTAAGCACAGCCCGCTCATTTACATTCCCCCCCCTTTGCACACATGCCTTTGCAAGTTTTGCTTATTGCAGATGGGTCCATCGAGTTGGTGATGAGTCAGATCCATCATTTCCAGCATGCAGCAGTATCCTAAAGGAGAAATAAGTGCATTAGTGATACCTGCTGCCACAAGGGGGCAATTTGACCTCAGACATTTCGCTTTCCCATGTAGGCAGCCTCCTCAGTGTTAGCTTTGAAATGTTGGCAGCTAAAAACAAATCTTGAAATTGCAACCTCAGATGCTGGCTTGACATAGTCATGAGCCCCTGAATATGCTTGTACACAGGGCTTGATGCGACTTATAGACAGGGGAGACATGTAGCAAGTGAAGGGTGAGGCTGAAAGAGAAGGAACCTGTCTGGCAGAAAAATGCAGGGAGGTGGTGGTGATGGGGGCTTCCAGGCAAACAGCAAGGTTCCTGTAGAAGCACGTTACTTTGATTCTTGCTCTTTTAGCTGTAGCTCTTTTGGGAAGGCCTTGGGGGATTATTATCATGACTGTGTTTTTCTATTATTCATGCTAAAACTAGACAATCTCACACTTTCTTGCTTAAACTGTTTCTGAATGATAGCAAAGGCTCAGTTTTGGGGTATAAATAAAACACTTTAAGGTTTTTAACCTTTTTTATTGTGTGCCTCAAGATACTGAACAACACTGGCATTTAGAAATAGCCAGCCTGGCTAATTTATTATGTTATGAGCAGCCTGATTCTCAAGGCCCTTGTTTGTCTTATCGAAGGTTGGAAAATAAACTTATGCTCTCTGACTCTATTTTCAATTTCCCTCTAGGCTCAAAATCCCTCATTTCCTAGTGACAGATATCCTGGAACATTCTTTCCAGAGGTCTAACCTGTCAGTCCTTTCATCCACACATCCTAGGGTATGTCTATACTTTCACCCTCTTTCAAGAGAGGGATGCAAATGTAGACATTCGAAATTGCAAATGAAGCCGGGATTTAAATATTCATGTTATGGCGCTATTTCGAAATAGCGCTATTTAGAAAAAAGAAACGCTGTCTAGATGTGGTTATTTTGAAAGAAAACCCTTCTTCTGAAATAACCCTTATTCCTCCTACAACAAGGTTTACCAGTTATTTTGGAAGAAGGGTTTTCTTTCTAAATAACCGCATCTAGACAGCATTTCTTTTTTTGAAATAGCGCTATTTCAAAATAGTGCCTGGACGTGATTATGCAAATGAAGCGTGGAAAATTCAAATCCGTGCTTCATTTGCAATTTCACTCAGCTGCATTTGCATCCCTCTCTCGAAAGAGGGTGCAAGTGTAGATATACCCCTACACAAAAGGACAAGATGGGGAAAAGCAGCATGTATATTACTTATAAGTTATGAGAGTTTACACTCTGAGATGGCAGAGAAGTCAGCCTAGTACATATATAGCTTGTTGACAGGAGGTATAACTAATTGCAGTGAAAAAAGCACTTTTATCATTGTTAATGGACGCTTTTCTTGGTTGCCTGTGCTTTAAGTTCCCGGAAAAGTGTACTGAAGCTGTAACCATTCACCATGACAATAAGGGCCATTTCTCGTTTTCATTTATGCCAAACGTCACTGATTACATGACAGGTGCCCCCCTTTGGATGCCTCCTAATGTGCTGAGGTACCAATGCGCCTTCCTGTTGTGGCAGTCTGAGCACCCTTTTTGCCTGTCTCGCTGAGCCAGACTATTTAAGCCTCCTCCAGCAAAGCACACAGGCAGGGACACACCCAACTACAGAATGACAGAATGGGTTCAGGACTGGGAAGATTCAGTTTAAGGGACTTACTCCAGCATTCAGGTGTCCACCTTCCTTGGAGTGCAGACCCGAAAGTATATTATGAAATCCACCATCAATGTGGAGGAAGGTTTGTCCAGCCACTTTTCATCTACCAATTATGAATTCTATACACAGGATTATATTATAAACAATACATAACTTTATTAACTAAAATATGTGGATTTTAAGTGGACAAAGAGGTAGCAGTTTACTAGTCAAACAAAACATAGCAGTTTTATGGAATATAGCAGTTCACTAGTCAAATAAAACAAAGCACGCAAACTAAGCTTGATTCAGTAAAGAAATTGGTTACAAATAGTAATTCTTCATCCCAGATCTCATTACAGGCAAATTACAGAAAGCCTAGAAAGGCAGGAATTATTACTCTAGTCACCCTTCCACCTTGGGATCAACTCTTCTCTCCTCACTTCAGTTCTTGTTTCCAGGTGTTTTTCAGTGTCTCTTTGGGTAAGAAGGCTGAGGAGAACCCTGATCAACTTACTTCCCAGTCTTACGTAAGATTTATATAAGGCAGGAATCTTTTGTTTTCAAGTCTTGACCTCCCTCTCTATTTAGTGGCCAATTACTAGAAGTTCAAGATGGAATTTACTACCAGGTGACATGACTGCCTGACGTAGTGGGGAAGGAACGAGATTCATATCTTCATGGTCTTGTTGTTTATCCCTAACTGACCCATCAAGTCTGATGGGCTGTTGTCTTGGTATTTCCCAAATACACCCAGTTGCAATTGTTACATAGTACATATTCCTAATTTTAGAAACAGAAATGATACATGCATACTAATTGGGTAATCCCAGTCAGTAAATCATAACCTTGCCACTGATATCTCACACAACCCACCTTATATAGTTCTATATATAAGGGTACAACATCACAAACTGTTGTATAAATTTTTATGCCAGCACAAGTTTTATATGGCTCTTTGGTGAAAGCTCTTTGGCCGAAGCTATGTCGGCTTTTCATTGAGTGCAGCTTACTTCTTCCTCTGTACTGGCTCAGCCACAAGCCTATGCACTAGGGAGAATGGAGTCAAAGCTCTGAGCTCTCCCCACTCCAGCCTGACAACTCTGTCCTCATACACAGGAAGGAGATTAATAACCTTGTGGATGGTGACCAGTAACATGGATAGCCTGGAGGGCCCCTTATGTCCCTGTGCAATGAGTCTTTTACATGTTTAAGAGATGAATTAGGACTGGGCTCGCTTGTATATTTTTGTATTGGGCCACTGGAATTTTATAAAATAGAAAGGAAATAATAATTATGAGCAAGAGACTTACCACCAGCAACTGTAAGTAACCTGAGTTAGTTTTAGTTCTTGTTGAGTTAAAATTTGAATAAGTAGTTTTTGGAAATGCTAATTGTTGTGATTATGGCACCATTCCTGCAAGCTGTTTCAGATAAGTGGACTTCTGTGCTCATATGAAGCAAACTTTATGGGCGCTGTGTGTATGCAGGGATTTGTCCATCTGGAACAACTTAGAATCACAAAAGATTGGGGTTGGAAGAAACCTCTGCATGTCATCTAGTCAAACCCCCTGCTTGAAGCAGGACCAACCCCAAATAAATCATTCCAGTCTGAGCTTGGAGCATTAGGCCCTAGCTGTAAAACATAGGCTTGGTCCCATTTTTTGCCATTGCATGACTGGGCCCCTTATCTTTCTTTGGCATGTCTGCAGCTGAGTTATTTTTTGAGCAAATATTATTGAAACAGCATCATTTTCAATATGTTGCACTAAACACGGATGCCCATGGAACATGAACCAGAGTATCACACTGGTATTACCTACAAAGAAAAACTTTGTTTTTCAATAGATTGGGATTTCTTCACATTTTAAGGGTGAAATCCTGGCCTTATTATAGTCAATGAGATTTCATTCTAAAAATGTTTTTAATTTGTTGAGTTCAGGAAGGCTAAACAGAGCAGAGGAAACCCTAAAGTTTTTAACTGGGGAGCAGTTCTTTTAAACTTGAAGACAAGTGCAACATGATAGTTCAGAAATTGTCTGTGTGCATGTGTGTATGTCTGAAAAGTGTTCTTGAAATTTTTAAATAAATGCTGTGACTTGTCTGACTTTTATAGACTTTCCAGCTTGCATCTATTCTCACACTGTCAGGATGTGCTGCAGAAATCTCCATCAATGTCAGCTACAGTGTTCCTTTTTGTATGCCTCAGTGCTCCAGTCTATAAGAATGGGCCTTTTTGCATCGCACCCAAGATCAAACCAAAATGCTGTTGTCATGGAACTCTGGAAAGGCAATGTGATGTTTCTTTAAACTCAAGTGTTAGAGTGATGAAAATGTTGGTTTCCCAGGCAAACAGCAAAAGCTGTTTTTTTAAACACTGAATAAGACATTTGCACTTAGTACCTCTTACAAACACCTGCCAGCCCAGATAAGATAAATTGTAATTAATATTATACTATATTATATGTATTGATCACCTTTCACACCAAAGAAGCCCAGATCCATGTTAACATACATATAACCACTTTAACCTCCACTGAAATGCATCTACATCTGCAAGTGAATGTGTTATCTCTTTAACAGTATCTGCCACCGAAGTAAAACTATGTGGAGAATTTAGGTAGGCAGAATGTAATTACGAAAAATGAAATGTGGGTGACGCGTAGGAATTAATACCCTTAACTCTTGTGAAAAGTGCTATGAGATCAATTGGTCAGAGTCTCCATATCATATTCAATGGTGACATGTATGCCCTTCTCATGAAAAGAGGTACTTTCTGATTACTGGCAGATTGATAAACCAGATATGCTTATAATGTCTGACCAAGTAACAGGGTTATTGTTTTAATATAACATAAGAACATAAGAATGGCCATAGTGGGTCAGATCAAAGGTCCATCTAACCCAGTATCCTGTCTGCTGACAGTGGCCAATACCAGATGCCCCAGAGGGAGTGAACAGAACAGGTAATCATCATGTGATCCCGCTCCTGTCATCTGTTTCCAGCCTCTGACAAACAGAGTCTAGAGACGCCGTTCGTACCCATCCTGGCTAATAAGTATTGATGGAAGCAGGACCAACCTGCAATGGGGCAAATGTATGGATTCTATCTAGAAGTCAGTTGAGTATTTTAGGGGTACACGGTTTATGCTTATCTCTAATTAGCAGTAGCACATAGACAGCTATCCATGATAAAGGGTATGTATTAGATTTTGGGCTTGCTAGATTTTTTTGGTTGGATTGTTCAGTTTTGGTGATGAGAGAGAAATTAATTGATGTTCATTGACACTGACTTTAAAAAGAATCCTTTATCATGGTATGGTCCATGAGTGAGCCAGAGCTTCTAGTTACCCTTTATACCCAGTCCTCATTATGTTCTCTACATGGCCCACTACTCCCAGTGATGAGGAATATGTTATTTTGGAAAGACTTTTTACCAGGCACAGACGTGTATCTGCAGTGGAAAAATTTTCACTTCTTGTTAGATTTAAGTTTTAGAGGCTCTTCAGAATAAAACATTGGAACTCTTTGAGGTTCACCTATTAGTCATAATTACTGTATATGGATTGCTGCATAGAAAGAGGAGTTCAAGTAATTCCTGAAAATTTTTAGCAGAGCTCCCTCATTTTGGGAAGAAGAGATGGAAGAATTGGTTGCTGAATATCTAAACTTCCATAGCTAGAGGTGTGATGTGATTTTATTCTCTATGTAAGAACCAATTAAAGAATGGACATTTCTCACTGTTTATGGGAAATACATAGTTAATGGTGATGATTTTTTTACAGAAAATTGAGGCAACAAAGTGCTGCAAGGTTTCATTTTATGGGATGAAGAAAGAACATCTGTAGATTTTAATGGGCATATGTCTTGAAAGCTTAAAGCTCCAGTTCTTTTCTTTCCTTCATACTAGAATGGGAATTCTAATAGTGTTGCTGCAGTTGAGTATTAAAGATGATATTCCTTGGGAGAGAGGTTATAGAATTAAAAGTGTCCTAACCATGTCAGTGCAAATATTGGGAAGTAGTGAAATTAAGACCACGTTCATTGATGGTTCTGTTGGTAGGCTGAACCTGTTCTTGTGGAAGTTAATCTGTTTGCTGTTTCGCGGAATAGCATAGCAATGCTTATATTCATAACCTCTACCTGTTTTGTCAGAATTGAGGCATACCTGAAAAGTATTGATAACTTGTAGGAATAGCAGAGTTTAACTGAGTCTTTTAGACCAGATCTACACTAAAGGGGAAAGTCTACTTAAGATACACGACTGTGGCTATGTTAATTATGTAGCTGGAGTTGAAGTATCTTAAATAGTGTTTTCTCTCTGTCCACACAGCAGGAGGCCTATGGGAGCACACATTCCAATCAACTTCCCTTATTCCTCAAGAGGAGCAGGACTACTAGCACCAACAGGAATGCCCTCTTAGTTCGAATTAGTATGTCTTCACTAGGCCCATGAATTTGAACCCGGAAGATCGATTGCAGCAGCTTCAATCTTCTCTGTAGTGTAGACAACCCCTTACAGAAAATTATTGGAAAAACTTCTGATATCCTGCATGTGCATGTAACCTGTGAAGTGACTGTCCATGACTTTTTCTATGGGCAACACTTTACCTATTTCAGCACAAGATCTGATGGAGAATTTGGTCTTCCATCATTATTGGCTTCAGTTAGAGGCTGACACTCTCTCTTGCCAGACCACACTAAGGCCTTGATTCAGCAAGATACCTGAGCACTTCCCTGTTTGACTTAAAGCACTGAGGTCAATGGGACCACTCACTTTCACCTGTATGACATTAAACATATGTGTGAGTACTTTGGTACCCCCTCAATATTCCTGAGTTCTTCCAAGTTCCTGTTCTTGCCTGGATCAGGATGACCTAAAACCTGTACCTGATGCCAATTATTCAATGAAAGAATAAAACCCAGCTTATTGTGAAGGAAATGGGGCATGTCTTTCAGAATGATGCTGTGATGGTACTTTTACTTTTTTTAATAAAAATTCAGACTGCAAAGATAACAGAGTAGAAGGATGACAGAAAAAAAAACAACAAAGGGGATATAGGCAAACTATGAATGGAGATTTAACAACAGAACTGGATAATCTGGTCACAGCTCATCTATGAGAAGATCACAATTTCCCTGAATGAATATGCCAAATAATTCCTACAAATAAATCTTGTTCAGTAGGTCATTTGCAAGCAATACACTGTGCACCCTGAATATGTAAAATTCAAGTTGTTTTGACTAGAATTGTAGGTCACACAGTATATTTCTGTTCCTTGACTGAGTGACCATCATTCTTAAAATCTGGTAAAAATATTCATGATTATGAATAGTATAGTCAATTAATAGATGCTATTTCCACCTATAAAATTGCTTCCTGGAATATTTTTGAAGAGTAAGCCCAATAGTCAAGCTCCCTGTGTGGAGAGTGGAAAGGAATTCATTAAGATAATGAGAAAGAATATTCATGGAATGCTGTGGCAGTATTCACCTAGCTCCAGTGGTCCATAAAAAAGCTGATAGAAATGAGAAGCAACAGGAGAGGAATTAAAGAAGTTGGAAAAAAGGGACAAAGGCTTATGGGGAAATGGAAGGGAAAAGAAATGTGGGTTATGAGCTTTTTCCCTTCCTTTAGCTTTTTTCCTGCAGGCTGTGTCTACACTGGCACGATCTTGCGCCAAAGCGGCCACTCTTGCGCAAAAACTTGCTGCCTGTCTACACTGGCTGTGTGTTCTTGCGCAAGTAAACTGACGTTCTACTGTATAAAATCAGTGCTTCTTGCGCAAGAACTATGATGCTCTCGCTCAGGAATAAGACCTCTTGTGCAACTGTTCTTGCGCAAGAGGCCAGTGTAGACAGGCAACATGAATTTCTTGCGCAAGAAAGCCTATGGTTAAAATGGCCATCAGAGCTTCCTTGCACAAGAGAGCGTCTACACTGGCATGGATGCTCTTGCACAAAAGCACATCTTTTGCACAAAAGCACATGCCAGTGTAGACGCCCTCTTGCACAACTACTTTAATGCAAGAACTCTTGCGCTAAAGAATTTTTGCGCAAGATCATGCCAGTGTAGATGTAACCTTAGGGTACATCTACACTGCAGGGCTATTTCAAAATAAGCTATTCTGGAATAGTTATTTCAAAATAGCTTATTTCAAAATAGCACATCGATGTTGCAGGGAAGCCTCAAAATTAGTCCAAGGCAGGCTTCCCTAATGTAGATGTGCTATCTCAATTTAAAGCCCCGGGAGGCACTGGGGAGGAATAACTTAGAATGGCCCTGGTGAGGGGCTATTTTGAAATAGCAGCAGTTGAGCATCCATACATGCCTTATTTTGAACTAGCTATTTCGGAATAGGTGTTATTCCTTATAAAATGAGATTTACAGATTTCGGAATAAGCCGCCCGTTATTTCAAAATTATTTCAAAATAATGGAATGGCTGTGTAAACGCTCACATTGTTATTTCAAAATAATGCTAGTTATCTCAAAATAACGGTGCAGTGTAGACACACCTTACGTCTTCTCTTTCTACCTTTAGCCACATATGTAAAAGGCAATGGTTGGCTAATGTCCTCTGCAGTGAAAAACATTGTGCGCATCAAGAACATAAGCCAGTGGACAAGAAAGAAGGATGAATCAATACAAAAAGACTGGCCTGCTAAAGGGATAAAGATGAATAACCATAAAGTCATAAGGGTTTATACAGTGACAGATACTGCAAATACCTGCCATGTCTCTGGGGCCCATATATGGTATTCAATTTATGAATAATTTATACATCATTTTGGGCCACAGATTGTATACAGTTCTCAGGAAGATGTCTAAAATCATGGGGGGGGGGGGAGAAGGGTGAAGGCAAATCCCCTGGACTGGGAATACCTCCAGTGAGGTATCACCCTGTGAGGCTAGCACAAAAAGAAATCAGGTTTTCAGAGATCAGGCAAAGAAAGTGCTACATTTAAGCTGACTTGTATCCTTCTCTGATCAGGAAACAGACAGGACTTTTTTATTCAGAGTCCCTCCACCCCGCAACCCCAGCAGAAGTTAAAAAGGCTGTCCTACTAGGCCTCTTATGACTAACAGGTAAACTCTGGCAAATTTTCAGCATGCACAGAGGAACTTTCCTTACTTTGGGTTCTTTTCCTGTAATTTTTTTACCTTAAAATAAATGTGCTCTCTTAGAAGAGCCATGTGATAACTTGTAATTGTTGGCAATACTCTATTTGTAGCCCTCAGACAGAAAGCAGTACCCAGTCACTGACTGTTAGGCAAAGTGGCTTGCTGGGGATATCACAGTGTAAGGCAGGAACTGTGTAGCCTTAAATCCCCAGCCCGGGAAGAAAAAAGAGAAAGAGAGACGGGTCTGTGCCCAAGAATGGTGACAACCTAAAACTATAAGTGGGAAGGAAGATCAGGAGGTGGGGGCAAATGTACTGTTAACCCTGAAACTATGACATACATAATAGAAGAAAACTGCACTGACAATTACCTCATATTTTAATCGAACACTTCAGGTTATCTTAGAACATTTCCTTCCTTTTAGAGGACAGCCTTCTGCAGGAGAGCAATTTTTGCTAATCCCTTGCATAATGCTCCTCTAATAAACATTACTTTAAAATGACAGTTGTTATGACTTAATGTGACCAAAGCAAAAACATTCTGAGTCCAAATTTCCACCCTGTCTCTTGTGCATCATCTTCTACATAGCAAAGCACTATAGAGAGAGCAGTGGATAATTCTCTTAGAAGGCTGATTTAAACCAACAGACTTTAGCTTTTCAGAAGAAGATATCACTATTTACCTCAGATCAGCTATACAGATCTATTGGCTGATGTGACCAGAATCATTACAGCCTTTTTTTAGGAAAAACTCTATTACTTCCTATGTTGACACACTTGTTAAAGTAATATGCAATATATACACTGCTCATTCAGAATACTGGGTTAAGTGGAACCAATCCAATTCTTCCACTCATGTCAGCCCTGTGTGAGGGAATATTTAAATGAGAATATTATGCAGTGATATGCATTTGTGGTGGTTTCATTATAAGAATGCTTGAACACGGATGGCCAAATTTCAGTCTCAGTTATATACGTGAAACTTCACTGAGCTCATGAATCATAGTCTGTCCTTCCATTCACAACAGCTTTGGGCCAAATTAACATTCACGTACTTTCAACTACAGTTGTTTAAGAATTTGGGCATAGTGATGCAGTATAAGCAATAAGGGGGCCCGCAGGTCCGAGAGCTGAGGATGGAAATTCCCAGCTCTATATTTTAGCCTTGGTCCTTATCAGCTGGTCCTTATCAGCTTTAACTCATGCACTTGAGCTGGGAAACTACTAAGCAGTAAACAAGTTTGACCTCGGTCTCAGCTCATAAGAGTGATAAGAATGGCATTGAGCCAGTTTGCTCTCACCCAGTAAACAGCTGGGGTACAAAGGCGTTGATGGGTCTCATGCATGTTGAGTTTCACCAGGGACCTAGACCTCAGAGGGTGCCCTGGGTTCCCCCCACTCTCCCCCTCTGAAGCCTCATCAACTGCAGCCCTTGAAGCGAGGATCAGGGATGGGACTCCCTGCGGTAGAAGGGACATAAGCATTTCAAGTGCCTTTTACTCTTATATGTATTGCTCTGTAGCACTTGCTGATGTGCATTCTGTAACAGCTGTATAACAACAATTCAGCAACATTAACTCTGTAGTAGCAGTGATGTAGTGAGACTAATAAAACAAACTATCCCTAATCAACTCTGTGTTGAAGCGAATCCATAATCCTTTTTGTCCATGGCTCTGTAAGTTGACAAGTGACACGAATTGAAAAATAAAAAGCAATGTTTTTGGGGACAGAGATATTCTCTCTGCTATAAACCATGCATAGAACAATAGAGTTCTGTTTTATAGGACCTCCTGTAATACCAATTAATACTAATACTAATACATGAATTACTTAAACATTAAATTCTTGATTTATCTTTGTGGCTTGGTACTGTAGTGGGTCTCATAATTATATGATTTGATGCCCTGTGCATTGTATTACCTGGAGTCAATAGGTCACTTTAAAATAAAAAAGGAGCTTTAGTCTTTATTTTCTTAATTTTTTAGATGAAAAACAGTAATCATTAAAGATAATTAGTAGCAAACAGAATTAGAGAATTCCATCTCATAAAATTGATGCCCTGCTGCTTGGTAATGAATATTTTGCCAAGTGTTTATTTTGAATTAAAGCATCTCAGGCTTCAAATTAAATCTCAGATAGACTCTGGCATTTGAGACATGAAAAGTGTGAGTTTCTCTAGAGAGAAACTGTCCATTTAATTAAATTCTTGTGTCACGAGCACTGACCTATCTAGGTGAAGGAAAACTCCTTGGCAGATAGCCATGCTACAGAACTACCCTTTGTAGCATTTGGAAAACAGAAAGTTGTTGATTTTAGGAAATGGTTTCAGTCTGCTGTTAAAAAATGATAAGAACTGGCAGTATGGATTGGAGCTTTGCTTTACTAGTACTTTGACCCTCCATTATCTCCTGGCCATCAGCATAGGCTGTAGAAATGTGACAATCAGTTGTATTCCAAATAATATGCCCTTTTGCAAGAGTTCTGTCCGGTGACTTATGAAATACCTGTAATGAGAAACAAATTTAGTATATGCATTCCATAGCTGCCCATGTTGTCTCCCTAACAGCATGTCTTTAGCAATGGGACTATGAATAATATGTGACAAGGAAAATGACAGTGAATACACTGCAAATGGTGAATCAAATGATATTATGGAGTCTGATGGTTGATTCTGGAAGGAGGCTCAACTGGGTGGGGCCAATAACCAGTACTGAATATGGAGTTAGAGGAATAAGAATTTATTGGATGAAAAATGGCAAAATTTGATGGATACTTTATACATGGACGTATATCTGACTAGCTTTGTTTGTGAACAATTATTGAGCAGTAAGTCCTATCAAATCCTATTGCTGCTCCTAAACATTCCTTTTAATGTAAAGTACAATGAAGAGCACAGATACATGAAAAAATGTATTGGATCATAAAATGCTGGCAATAGACCAACAAGGTTTCTAGCACACTGTAATAGCCAATGGCTACTGGATGTAGAAGTAAATACACCTATAACAACATGACACTACTGGCTATTCTTTATCTTCTCCCAAGTGTCATAAGCAGAGTCTGGACAAGAATAAGATACATTTGTTTCTATACAGAATGGGAGGGTGATGCCCCCCTGCAGTTTAATCCCTTAGGGCATATCTACACTGCATGCTTATTTCAAAGTAAACTCTTCTGGAAAAAATACAGTAAAACCTGTGTTATCTGGCACACTCGGGGATTAGGGGTTCCAGTTATCTTAAAAGTTCCAGTTATCTGGGGGTCCCATCAATCTAGGAAAAAACAATGGAAAATAATTGTAAAACACAAGTTTTTAATATTGGTAGTTTTGTAGTGTGAGGCAGTTGGTCTCACATTTCTATTTTGAGTTAAAGATGATTAAATAAAAAATTGTTAAGCCAAACATGGTAAACCAAGCCAGGCCCGTGCACCTGAAGATGTGACAGTATTGTGGCTGGGGGCAATGCCAGTTAACTCTCTTGTACGCAGTGTCCCTCACCACCAAAGCTCCAGCACAAAACTCAGCATTGCAACATGCTTTGTGGGTCTCCAGACTTGCTCATTATGGCACTGTCTCCCTGACAGGGATTTCGCTGTTACAAAACTAGAGGTTTGTTTGGATGACATAAGAACGGCCATACTGGGTCAGACCAAAGGTCCATCCAGCCCAGTACCCTGTCTGCCGACAGTGGCCAATGCCCGGTGCCCCAGATGGAGTGAATTGAAAAGGCAATGATCAAGCGATCTCCCTCCTGCCATCCATCTCCATCTGACAAACAGAGGCTAGGGACACCATTCCTTACCCATACTGGCTAATAGCCATTTATGGACTTAACCTCCATGAACTTCTCTAGTTCTCTTTTAAACCCTGTTATAGTCCTAGCCTTCATAACCTCCTCAGGCAAGGAGTTCCACAGATTGACTATGCACTGTGTGAAGAGGAACTTCCTTTTATTTGTTTGAAACCTGCTGCCCATTAATTTCATTTGGTGGCCGCTAGTTCTTATATTATGGGAACAAGTAAATAACTTTTCCTTATTCACTTTCTCCACATCACTCATAATTTTATATACCTCTATCATATCCCTCCTTAGTCTCCTCTTTTCCAAGCTGAAAAGTCCCAGTCTCTTTAATCTCTCCTCATATAGGACCCGTTCCAAACCCCTAATCATTTTAGTGGCCCTTCTCTGAACCTTTTCTAATACCAGTGTATCTTTTTTGAGATGAGGCAACCACATCTGTATGCAGTATTCAAGATGTGGGTATCTCATGGATTTCTATAAGGGCAATAAGAGATTCTCGGTCTTATTCTCTATACCTTTTTTAATGATTCCTAACATTCTGTTTGCTTTTTTAACTGACGCTGCACACTGTGTGGATGTCTTCAGAGAACTATCCACGATAACTCCAAGATCTCTTTCCTGATCACTTGTAGCTAAATTAGTCCCCATAATATTATACGTATAGTTGAGGTTATTTTTCCCAATATGCATTACTTTACATTTATCCACTTTATTTATGACAAGGAGATAAAGGTGTTTCCTATAGGCCTAGCTTTACATAAGTAAGTTGACACATGTCAAACCTCATTTCTCACTGGGAAGGTGAATGGAAGGCTGCGTCTAGACTGGCATGATTTTGTGCAAATACTTTTAACGGAAAAGTTTTTCCGTTAAAAGTATTTGCGCAAGAGAGCGTCTACACTGGCAAGTGCCTTTGTGCAAAGATTTGTTTTTGTGCAAAAGCATACGTGCCAGCGTAGACGCTCTCTTGCGCAAGAAAGCTCCGATGGCCATTTTAGCCATCGGACTTTCTTGTACAAGAAATTAACGTTACTATCTACACTGGCCTCTTGAGCAAGAATACTTGTGCAAGAGGACTTATCCCTGAGCGGGAGCATCAGAATATTTGCGCAAGAAGCAGTGATTTTGTACATTACAACGTCAGTGCTCTTGAGCAAATACTCGCAGCCAGTGTAGACAGGCAGCAAGATTTTGCACAAAATCTTGCCAATGTAGACAAGCTGAAGACTTTTAGACTGGAGTCAGTGGAGCTAAGACAAGCAGGAACACCCAGGTAACAGCAACAATGGACAAAAACAAAATAAGGAGATATACCTATGTCATAGAACTGGACTGGACCTTGAAAGGTCATCAAGTCCACTCCCATACCTTCATAGCAGGACCAAGTACCACCCCTGACAGATTTGCCCCAGATTCCTAAATGGCCCCCTCAAGGATTGAGTTCACAACTTTTGGTTTAACAGCAATGCTCAAACCACTGAGCTATCCCTCATCGCTACATCTGGAATGTTGAGATCAGGTTGTACAAGGACAGCACATGCTGTACCGAGAGTGGCTCCTGAAAAGTTACCAAGCCAGTCATGAAGCCCATGATGCAATGTACAGTTAGGAATGGGGGGTTTCATAAAGCTGAGTATCAGAAACAGTTATTCTGTGTAACTTTAGGTTTGTGAGGTACCCTGCACTGATCCTTTCAGTTTGAGCATGGCCATCTTGCTGTACGTCACATCAAGACATCTCACTGACAAATTCTGGAATCAAAATAAGTTTCCGGGGATCGGACGAAGAAGGTCTTTTCGGGGAGCCCAACATTTCCTATCTATAGTCAGAATAGCTGAGAGGCAGTAGCATCCTCCTTGGGCTATTCAACATGCTACTCTTGTGGCAGAGTACATGTAAGGAATTCAGATAATGAAGTGTGGATCTTTATTAAACTGACCAGGTGCTGGGTTCTACAAGCTACTTTGAAAGAAAAGTGTTGTGCTTACTGTTGGGGAAATACTGTAAAAAAGCACCAGACAGACAGATAGGTGATGCTTTACATTTATACTCCTTTTTCCCTTTTGCAAGAGATTTATAAGCATTTTAACAGTTGGGGATCAGTTTTTACTCCCACTTTAATTCTTCTGCAGGTAAGAGCATAGTTTTAGGCTAGCAGTTTTCTCCTTTGACTTGTTTTATCAGAGCTGGTCTGTTAATTAGATCCAGGGTTTGGCTTCCTTTACTGTGAAATATAATTCTGTTATCAGTGAAACCACATTCTGCCCTAGGTGATTTCTGCTTTGGCTTTAATCCTTTAAAAAAAATCCCATGAAATAAAAAGTATTTCCTTACTAGGGTAAGCTGGATAGCCCTTTGGTCTAAATAGAGTTCTTTTACTTAGAGATTTCTGATATGCTAAACCTCTGAGAAAGTTTGATAAAAGGTAACTTTGAGGCTTTTAATTAATTATGTACAAAAAGTTGACAGAACTGTACTGGGAGGTATTCTTAATAATCCATGCGTGTAATATAACGGGAACATTGTTTATAAATATAAATGAACTGAAAGGTTGGTAACCCTGGAACAAAAGAAAATGAAAAATCAAATCATAGTTGGCAACCTCAAGATTAAATGACTGCTTGAGAGCCACAATTTTATCTTTGTTTTCCAATAAATACCTGAACGCTGGAGGGGAAAAAAATCCCTGAAATAGTTCTGCAATGCTCTTACTGCGAGTGAGGCATGGAAATGTTGCCTTAAATATCTCCCACAAAAAAGATGCACTCTTATAAAGCAGACTATGTGGGCACTTACTTCAAGGAGAGGGGGGAGGGTTAATAAATCAGAGGCAAAGCAGCAACAATTGGAAATGAAACACTATGGGTAAGTAAAAGAAAAAAGGGCTAAGAAAATGAAAAAAATTGTAAAAAGTAAGGCTTAGTAAAAAGGAATCAGAATATTAACAAAGCAAAACTTGTAAAAGAAAGACAGAAAGAGCCAATACACTGATCTAAATAATTCTGTCATTGCAGCATTCAGTTGAGTTAGAAATCTTACCACCATATACCAGCATGAGATTTAAAAATAATTCCATCATCAGTACTTCCCTGGCCTTTCAGATTTCTCTTGCTAAGCAGCAGGAAATATTTGCCTTCAGGGAAGGGCAATGCACATCAGAACTATAGCCACCAGTTTGGGGCAACAATTCTCCCCCATTATAATGTGTGCCCATCATTAAAAGAAACATCAGCCATTTAGAAAGAAGCACGATTTTTTAAAGATGGAATTCCCATTATAGTTACAAGTGAACGTCTCAGATGCCTATAATGGAAGGGAATTAGCAAAGGAATTTATCTTAGCTCCCTCCTGGTGGACATTTGACAGCATTTTGTGTATAGTTAGTTTCATTGTTCCCATGAAAAGTCAGAGCTAGACTGTGTCACTAGGAATAGAAAAAAGTAGAGGGAGGCGTATTGCTGAAGTGCTCCGGGAACATTGGTCAGCATCGTGCCTCAGACAGTTACTGTGGAGAATTAGCAATTTACGGTTGGGTAATACCACCAGCACATTATTACATTTCCCTGAGATAGCCCAAGTAACCAGTGAGATGGGAGGGCACAGCCAAAGTTTCACCCATTTGAGGTCACAATCTACTCCTTCACTTGTTTCCCTATTTGCTGAAAAACCCTCTACACGGGAGGAGAAAATAAAATGATTATAGAATTTTTAAAGTATTGTAAAGGGGTAATTTAGAAAAAGAATAAATTAACGTGACACTATCCCTCCTTAACCCTTTCTTTGCTTTTCAGTGGCACTATCTAAACCTTCCAAACTCTGTGGCACATTTTACATGCAAATATTTTCAGTACATCTGGGGGATGTACGTGGTATCTAGGTTTTGTATGTACCGAACATGCAAAAAGTGAATATTCAGCTTTCTCTACTGCCATGAAATTCTCTTGTACTGTATACCCGAAGTCCAGGCTGGGGAACCTGCAGCCCAGATCACCACTTCCCACAGCTGTCATTGGCCATGAATGTTGAATCCCCACCCCTGTCCTAAATGATTATCTCTCGAGAGAAGTTTCCAAAAGTATCAGAAGCATTGTTGCAATATGTTTGAATGATGGCAAAAGGAGAAATTGCTGGAACCACCTATCAGAGAAAACATAGAAATGTAAACATTCTTGCTACTTCACATAATAGCAAAATAAGGGGAGGAAAATAACGTATGGTTAATGTTTTACTGCATGTTTTGGTTATTTCAGACTTAAATGCTCACATAGCAAACATATGACCTTAGAACATAAGAATGGCCGTACTGGGTCAGACCAAAGGTCCATCTAGCCCAGTATCCTGTCTGCTGACAGTGGCCAGCACCAGGTGCCCCAGAGAGGGTGGACCAAAGACAATGATCAAGCGATTTGTCTCCTACCATCCCTCTCCAAACCTTCTGTTTCTGTTTTCTTTTTTTTTATACTGTGTTTGAGATAAATGTGTTCACTTTCAAATTAGTCATGAAACATGCAGGGTGCATCTACAAAGTGAGGTTATTTCAAAATAGCTTATTTCAAAATTTGGTGCTGTTTACACAGCACCAAATTTCAAGGTAAAATGCTATTCTGACAAGTATACAAACATGCGGATAAGGGGGATCCAGTAGATATAGTATACTTAGATTTTCAGAAAGCCTTTGACAAGGTCCCTCACCAAAGGCTCTTGTGTAAATTACATGGCCATGGGATAAGGGGGAAGGTCCTTTCTTGGATTGAGAATTGGTTAAAAGACAGGAAACAAAGGGTAGGAATAAATGGTAAATTTTCAGAATGGAGAGGTGTAACTAGTGGTGTCCCCCAAGGGTCGGTCCTAGGACCAATCCTGTTCAACTTATTCATAAATGATCTGGAGAAAGGGGTAAGCAGTGAGGTGGTAAAATCTGCAGATGATAGCAAACTGTTTAGGATAGTCAAGACAGAAGCAGACTGTGAGGGACTCCAAGAAGATCTCACCAAACTGAGTGATTGGGCAACAAAATGGCAAATGAAATTTAATGTGGATAAGTGTAAAGTAATGCACATTGGGGAAAAATAACCCCAAGTATACATACAGTATGATGGGGGCTAATTTGGCTATGACAAATCAGGAAAGAGATCTTGGAGTTATCGTGGACAGTTCTCTGAAAACTTCCACACAGTGTGCAGCGGCAGTCAAAAAGGCAAATAGGATGCTAGGAATTATTAAGAAAGGGATAGAAAATAAGACCCAGAATATCTTACTGCCCCTATATAAAACTATGGCATGCCCACATCTTGAATACTGTGTACAGATGTGGTCTCCTCACCTCCAAAAAGATATTTTGGCCTTGGAAAGGGTTCAGAAAAGGGCAACTAAAATGATTAGGGGTTTGGAACGGGTCCCATATGAGGAGAGGTTAAAGCGACTGGGACTTTTCAGTTTAGAAAAGAGGAGACTGAGGGGGGATATGATAGAGGTATATAAAATCATGAGTGGTGTGGAGAGGGCCGATAAAGAGAAGTTATTTATTAGTTCCCTAAATAGAAGAACTAGAGGACACCAAATGAAATTAATGGGCAACAGGTTTAAAACTAATAAAAGAAAGTTCTTCTTCACACAGCGTGTAGTCAGCCTGTGGAACTCCTTGCCAGAGGAGGCTGTGAAGGCTAGGACTATAATAGAGTTTAAAGAGAAGCTAGATAATTTCATGGAGGTTAGGTCCATAAAAGGCTATTAGCCAGGGGATAAAATGGTGTCCTTGGCCTCTGTTTGTCAGAGGCTGGAGAGGGATGGCAGGAGACAAATCGCTTGATCATGGTCTTCGGTCCACCCTCTCTGGGGCACCTGGTGCTGGCCACTGTCGGCAGACAGGATACTGGGCTAGATGGACCTTTGGTCTGACCCAGTACGGCCATTCTTATGTTCTAAGTCCCTTAGCCCTCATGGAATGAGGATTAAAGGGATGCTGGAATAGCGTGCCCGTTATTTTTAAATATATGTTTGGAAATAACAGGCACATTTAAAGATGCAGAATTGCTATTTCAGGATACTTCCGGTATCCCCAAATAGCCCTGCTGTCTAGACGTAGCTGCAGAGTGCTGGAAAGCATAGGGAGGTGATACTGACAATCACTGAGTTAATCTCTGTCATGGAACAATTCCTTCTGCTGTCATGCCTGTTGTTCATAAGAGATTTTAGAGTTTTAACAGAATAGGCATTAGATTTAAAATTTCAGATTTAAAAAGCATCTAGGAAAGTTGGGAGCTGAGGATTTCTATGTTTTCTTGCCAGCTGACTGGTTATTTCTATTTGAATTAGTTTTTATTTAATACAAACATTTGAAAAAAGAAGTCTTGCTTGAATACTACCTTGGAATCCCAGGAAGGAATCACAGAGGCTGTTTTATGACAGCATTTTTAACCATCACATAGTAGTACTGTGAGGCAAATTTGCACTTCAAACTGTATATGGAATCAACACCACCCCCATATAGAGATAATAAAACATCAAAAGAATTATGAAACACACTGGCACATGTATACATATTTTAAAATGGCACAAAATGAAGAAATCAGGGACACGCAATGAATGCTTTTTTCTCTCTGCTTGAATCGGGAGCAATTGTCCTAATAAGCAAAGTACAGAATTTTTGTAATATTCTCCCCAGATTCAACTGATGAAATGTGGGAGGAAAATGGACTTTCCCAAATGTTTATTAGGGAAGTTTCTTTCCACAGGAACCCAGGATTTTACAAGCTACAAATACCACCCAACCTCATTAACAGGGTTTGGCCTGACGTTGACAGTCTGTGTTCTGTGGCACACACAGAAATAATAAAGTGAAGGTTTCAGGAATACAAAACCAAAAGATCAATCCAATGTAACACACAGTCCTGTCAGTCTTGAAGAAGTAGAATCACCAAAGACACCTGAGACCTTGGGAGCCCGTCAGAGCCAACTGGCAAAGGGCCCACCATACTGTACCTTATATCATGTCGGACACGGTCATTGACCCAACTCTCTATTGTCTTAATAGGTGTCTCACAGATGTCACGTAAAGTATCACATGCACACTGGTGACATGCTGGCCCTGAAATCTTTGTGTGAGGTGTGTACAGGATTATAGATGTGTGAGGGGAAAATGTTTTTGAATTTGTGACTCAGTTTGCCCTAGACCAAAAAAGTGTATTTACTTGTCTGGCCAGCTTGATTATTTGCGGAGGACAATTGAAGTACCTTTACATGTAAGGTAAATGAAGCAATCAAGCAGGGGGGAAAGACCATTTAATAATCACCCAGTAGAACAGAATCTGCAACGCAGGAAATTTTCCTCATTCCTGAGTTTGGGTACTATAAGGGGAACAAAAAGGCTTTTTAGTTAACCATCAGGATACAGAAAATCTGACTGCAAGGGACTGCAACTGGCATCCCTGGTTCTTGTGCAGGATGCCTTGAACTCTCCACTGTGCACTGAGAAGTACCATCCCACATGTACTCCTCTTTGTGACCAAGGGTGTCTGTGAAGTACATGGCAGACAATAGCAGCTAATGGCCTGTGCGTCTCTTTGACAGTCCATTTGACTGGAGTGAGCAGGAGCATATCATATCAGGGCAAAATTGGCACCCATGGCAGAATGCCATGTAGTGAGCTGTGCCTAATCTTCTGAGCTCTCATTTTGAGGTAAATCTATGTTCCTGTAGGTGAATCTGGTAAAAACAGCCCTCAATTGATAAGAGTTTTCTGTGATTTAAGAGCAAAGGTGCTCAATGTCTCTAGCTGTACCATATTCATTGCTATGTTTATATCAAGGGCAGCTTCTCAATGTGGCAAACAATAAAAGCATTTAATCTCTCTCCTATGAGTCTTCCCCAAGGTGTTTATTGCTTTCTCTCACACATCTTTCTTACATTTGTTCCTCAATGTAAGTAGTGAAGAAATCTACCTCCATTAGTCCTTTTATCCTAGACTATTCGTTTCAGAGCTCCCATAAAAGAAGGCACATGCCCTCTTCTCTGTCTGATTGCATCACTTCCCTTTCCTGCTTGGTTCTCTTCTCCATTGTGTGCTCACAGAATTTGTACATGGTGACTTGTAATGAAAATAAGCTTTTGATACAATGATGAGATAAGCTGTTGCAAACTTATACATGATGAGTTGGCCCAACCACCTTTGTTATATGTGTGTTTATTGACTTGTCTAGTTTTAATGTCTTTTTCACTGTCACTTTTTTGCATGCTGCATGATCTGTCAGGTCATGAGATCTGAGCTCGGAGTCTCTTCTTCCAGCAGAATATTATGTTCAGACATTATGGAGCAACCTCTTATGATGATAAAAGTCAGCAAAATGTAGCTTCAGCTCCACTTTCTCATTTGTAAGATCCAGAAAGTTCAGGAGTACTCAGACTTGGGCTTTGACTTTAGGCCAAGGTTTCCTCAATCTTTTCCATCCATGTATAGAATAAATTTTGTTATGCGTGGATGTGTACCACCAGTAAAAACACATGCTGCTGGCTGTGGGCACTGTGAGTGCTCTGCTAATCAGATAGACATCATTTGACTCTCTCCTCGGTGGCCACCCAAAGGGCTCAGCTTACACTGCATTGGGCCCATCTCTACTAAGAATACAACATCCATGAAATATTTCAAGCCCCGATGGACAGAATACCTTAAGTTTCTGATCAGGCAAATGGCTTTAGAGATCAATTTTATCACTGGGACTGGTGATGATTTTGCTAATGCTTTGTGAAACTATAACATAGCTCCTTTCTGGTCCCAAAGGAAAAAAATGTGAAGGATCGTAATTGCATTTCCTGTAATGTAGACCATTGGTTAGGCTCTAACAGCAACTGGTTTCTCACTAAATTTAATAGCAAAGGAGAAAATATTAAAACAAGTTAACTCTGTAGTTAAGTGCTGAATGCTCCAAGAGCAACAGGTAAGAAGGTCAGACAGCATATACTGCAAATAAAGATTTGCTTACACTATCCCTATTTTTGATGTGTCATACTGATAGAGAAGACAGCTTGTAGTAATAGAGCTTACCCTGACTTGAATCTGGACAATGCTGCATCAGTACACATTACTTTTTACACCACTACTGTGGGTCTATCCTTGGAGTTTGTGCCAATGTAGCGATATTAGTGTACAGCAAGAGTGAAAAACAGACCTCCTTGAAATCAACATTAATAACGACATAGGCAGGGCCAGGATCGCACCGCACCTCTTGTGTGATGCCCCAGAATGAACTGTTCTAGGATGATAGTGTTGAGTTAAACTTTATACTCACAGTAAGATGTGTATTGAATACTCTTTCACTCACTGATATCGGGAGATTAATGTGTCAGCAGGTTTAACTTAGCAAAAAACCCTTAAATCTTTGTAGGCCAAATTTTCAATTTTCTGAAATAATTCTACCACACCTAACAGGTCCTGGATCTTTTTTATGATCTCTAACATCAGGTTTCTTTGGCATAGATTCTTCTCTCTTCGTGTGCAGAAACAGATGAAAATAAACTACTGTATTGGTGGATTTGGGGGCTCACTGTGTGACATGGAGGAGCAGATTTTCCTGAGCTCCTGAGCCAGCAAGTTTTATTGTCTCCATCCAGAGCCCAGGGCCCCTTGACAATCTCACCAATAAAGGGAGAAAAAGTTCAGAGGGGTAGCCGAGTTAGTCTGCAACAGGAAAAACTTAAAAAACAACAAATAGTCTGGTAGCACCTTAAAGACTAACAAAACATGTAGATGGTATCATGAGCTTTCGTGGGCACAACCCACTTCTTCAGATGACAGGAAGGAAGAGATAGACAAAAAAATCTCTGGAATGTCAAACTGGCAAAGCTTTGTCTGCTGGGAACTCTACAAGTAGCTGTAAAAGAAGAACGGAGACTCCACAACCACTACACCAGATGGTACTGTGTCTTTGATGGCCTTGCTAGAGAAAGGTGCTGCATATATAATAGATAACAAGGCCACAAAGGCCACCATACAACTGATTGTTACCTTGATTAACTCCTCTCTGAAAGCACAGACAGGATGGGTGAATGAAGCAACAAGGAGAATATGATTGGTAAGGTCAAGTACAAGGAGTCAGTGCACAGAAGCCTCACAGACTTATCTTAAATCTAATATAGGAGACCCTCAGGGAAGGTCTTGCCACAATAATTTGAAAATTATAGGGGTAACTGAAGGAGCAGAGAAAGGCAACCTCATAAATTTTTTACCCTGGCTCCTTTCCAAATGGCTCAGCCTGCTGGATAATTTTTAATTTGATTTAGAGAGCAAGCATAGGTCCTTAGCTCCTAAACCAGCCTCAAATGCCAAATCTCATGTATTGATTGTTACATTTCTCAGGCTCACTATAAAAAGAAATAATGCACCTAGCTTGCTGAAACAAAGAACAGTTTGGGTAGAGCCCTGCACAGATACAAAATTTGTATCCACATCCGCATCTGCAAAAATGAGCTGTGGATATCTGAATCCACATCTGTGGATGCGGATATCTGCAGACATAAAGTCGATATCTGCGGAGTTGGATGGCTATGGTGTGGGGGGATGCCACAAAAGAAGATTATGATCTTTCACAATTTTGCAAATATGTGATTGAACAGAGACTAGCCTTTAGAAAAGCACAGGAACTTTCCATGCAGCTGTGACTGCAATATTTTATAAAGTTTCCAGCTCAGCTTTATGCCAAGGTTGGTGAGGAAGTGCACCCAATCCATAAAATCACAAATAGCGGACATTCTTTAAATAGCCTGCAGTGACTTGAATACTTACACCTTGAGGTTGTTATAGCAAGTTTACTTCTCCGTTATTTGATCTATCCTATCTGCTCTTAGGAACTTATCCAAAGTTATTGCGACTAACTTTCTGATTTGGGTACAGACTTGTGCTTTTGCTTCTTTTTAACCTTGGGGGTTTGTTTATCAATTCTCATCAAAGGCCCCTTCAGGAGAATTAAGGAAACAGCTCATTCCTAATTGATCTCCTGCGTGTGAGTTGACTGTGGAAAAGTTTGATTTAAATTGCACAGTGGCAATATCAAGTGCCTTTGCTCAAGTCTTTTTTTCCGGGGAATTAAGTAAACATTTGACAGCATCCTTCACTGGACATATCAATATGCACCTGTGCTTGTAATCAAACAGGTCTGTGTCAGTTTGGCACTAAACCAGAGCACCAGGGCAGTGTAGCAACCTACCCCTTTGTAGCAGTTTGAGGGCTTCGGTACACAGAATGTCTGTATCACCTTACTCCTGGCAGCTTGACACCCCCTGTGCTGCAAGTATGAAAGATGGCTCTCCTCCCTGCAAGAAAAGGAAAGCTGCAATGGTGCTGAGCAACATAGTTGCTCTTCTTACAGACCAAAGCAGCAGAGAAGACCAATGAAAATTTGGTGAGCTACATGGACAGTGATTCTTCACTCCCTATCACCTCCTACGTCCTTTTCTCACCTCACCTCTGCTCCTGCCCTGGCTTGCCCCATTCCCCATATACCCTGCTTTCCTCTCCCCACATCAGCTCCCACCACACCACCTACATCCCCAATCTCTCTACTCTGATTGCTCCATCTCCCCTTGCCCTGATTGCCCTTTCCCCCCATAAATTCTTCAGCCTCTTCCCATGTCCTTCTTCTATAAGACCAGCCCAGCTCTATGATAATTGTTGCCTTTTCACTGGCATCTCCTATGCTTGATAACACTGGTCTACAATTTTTTAGAAGTTGTCTGCTTCAGAGATAAAATGTGCTATTTATTATGTATTTTGATGTGCTGAATTCAAATATGAAAATTAAAACAACTGATTGGCTACTGTTTCCAAGATATTTAAGTTTTTACATTTTACTTCTATGAATATTGTGTTGATAGTAGAGTTTTAATCATAAATTGTAAACCTAGGTCTTTTCATGTGTTTATGGTTGCTTTACATGATAATATTTCACCTGTCCTGTTTATGTAACACTTTAAAAATCAGCAAAAGGGTTATATAAATAAAATTTATTATGAAACAGAAGGCAAAAAACTATTATGTACATAGTTTAGTCCTATTCAGTGTCTACTCGGCACTTCTTGGCTTGTCTCTTGTATTCATTAAATGGAGCATCTCTTGTCACTGTCCAGCAATAGTCTGCAAGCATTGATGGGCTCCATTTGCCCTGATAGCGTTTCTCCATTGTTGCAATGTCCTGGTGAAATCGCTCGCCGTGCTTGTCGCTCACTGCTCTGCAGTTCGGTGGAAAAAAATCTAAATGAGAGTGCAAAAAATGTATCTTTAGTGACATGTTGCAACCAAGACTTTTGTATGCCTTGAGGAGGTTTTCCACCAACAACCTGTAGTTGTCTGCCTTATTGTTTCCGAGAAAATTTATTGCCACTAACTGGAAGGCTTTCCAGGCCGTCTTTTCCTTGCCACGTAGTGCATGGTCAAATGCATCATCTCGAAGAAGTTCACGAATCTGAGGACCAACAAAGACACCTTCCTTTATCTTAGCTTCACTGAACCTTGGAAATTTTCCACGGAGGTACTTGAAAGCAGCTTGTGTTTTGTCCATGGCCTTGACAAAGTTTTTCATCAGACCCAGCTTGATGTGTAAGGGTGGTAACAAAATCTTCCTTGATTCAACAAGTGGTGGATGCTGAACACTTTTCGTCCCAGGCTCCAATGACTGTTGGAGTGGCCAATCTATCTTGATGTAGTGGGAATCTCTTGCACGACTATCCCATTCGCAGAGAAAACAGCAGTACGTTGTGTATCCAGTCTGCAGACCAAGCAAGAGAGCAACAACCTTCAAATCGCCACAAAGCTGCCACTGATGTTGGTCATAGTTTATGCACCTCAAAAGTTGTTTCATGTTGTCATAGGTTTCCTTCATATGGACTGCATGACCAACTGGAATTGATGGCAAAACATTGCCATTATGCAGCAAAACAGCTTTAAGACTCGTCTTCGATGAATCAATGAACAGTCTCCACTCATCTGGATCATGAACGATGTTGAGGGCTGCCATCACACCATCGATGTTGTTGCAGGCTACAAGATCATCTTCCATGAAGAAGAATGGGACAAGATCCTTTTGACGGTCACGGAACATGGAAACCCTAACATCACCCGCCAGGAGGTTCCACTGCTGTAACCTGGAGCCCAACGGCTCTGCCTTACTCTTGGGTAGTTCCAAATCCCTGACAAGGTCATTCAGTTCACCTTGTGTTATGAGGTGTGGTCCAGAGGAGGAGGATGGATGGGAGAAAATGTGGGTCCTGTGACATTGATGGTTCAGGACCAGAAGTTTCATCCTCTTCCTCTTCCTCATCTGACTCAAGTGAGAATGATTCTGGTGCATCAGGAACCGGCAGTCCTTCTCTGTGGGGTACTGGGTGTCTAGCTGATGGAATGTTTGGATAATGCACAGTCCACTTTTTCTTCTTTGACACACCTTTCCCAACTGGAGGCACCATGCAGAAGTAACAATTGCTGGTATGATCTGTTGGCTCTCTCCAAATCATTGGCACTGCAAAAGGCATAGATTTCCCTTTCCTGTTCAACCACTGGCGAAGATTTGTTGCACAAATGTTGCAGCATATGTGTGGGGCCCACCTCTTGTCCTGATCTCCAATTTTGCAGCCAAAATAAAGGTGATAGGCTTTCTTAACCATAGTGGTTATACTGCGCTTTTGTGGTGCAAAAGTCACTTCACCACAAACGTAGCAGAAGTTATCTGCACTGTTCACACAAGTACGAGGCATCTCTGCTCACTTTGGCTAAACAGAAATGTGTCCCTTTGCAAAATCAAACACTGACAAATAAGAGAGCACAATGCTGTATGATTTCTAGAGCTGATATAGGGCAATTTGTTCAGCAGAGTGATGTAAGCTTCGTTATGATTGCATCACCCATGACTTCTAGGAATAACATGATGCAATTCATATCATGTATGACGCAATACCAGCTTCAGATTGCATCATTCATTGTTTTGCCTAAAAAGCAAGTACTGTCCAAACCCTGTCATAGATTTATTCATAGATCCAGTCAAAGATGTATTTTAGTCATTTCTGGTTTAAATTGAGATCCCTTCCCTTTATAACTCACTTATCCTCCTCCATTCCCAAGTCAAGGGTCGTATATACTGACCCAATAGCATATCTTGAAAACTAGAGCCAATCAACAATTTTAAGCATAATTTTCGTTCTCAGTGACCCAGAATTGGTAAAGTGTGACTACATTTATTTCAGAAGCATTTTGACTGTAGAGCAGTGTAATAAATGAAGCAGTTATGGGTTATGTGGTTTCATAGCTTTCCTTTAATTAACTTGTCTTTCATGCTCTTCCCTCCCCCTCTCTCGAGCCTTCTTATTCTTGGAGGTCTGGCAAGAGGCAAGCATCTGGCAAGGTAATTCAAAATCCGTGCAATAAGTGCTTGAGACATTTAATCCATAGACTCCCCTCCTCCTGGACGTCTGTGTGTGGGGCTATAGCAGAGCAATTGACACAAACATTCCATCACCTTTGTTTGTAAGACTACACATACAAAAATACTTGTGAACACAACCAATTGGTTCTGAATCTTAATTTTATTTCCTGGAATGTAAAGGGACTCATCAATCTAATTAAAGGGGGGAAAAGTCTGCTCATTATTAAACACGGCAAATGCAGACATAGTGCTTTCGCAGGACACACATTTGACTGCAGATGAGGCTGCTAAATTGGAATGTGCTAAAAGGGAAAGCAATGTGCTGCTGCTTCTCAACCAAATCTACAAGGGACTGCAGATTTTCCACACAGTTCCAGCAGGAACAGTCTTAGTCAATTTCAGATATCAGGGCGGATTTTTAAGCCCTACAGTAAATGGATCTGAACTAATTATTGCCAATATGTATGGTCCTTGCCTTGATGACCCTGCAATCTTTCCTAGGTTTTTTACTAAATTATTTGGAGAACTCTATATCTCTACTATGATTGCTGGGGTTTTTAATGGTGTGCTTAATCCTTCAGATAGCAAGAAGCCCTAGTGAAAATCAGCCAGGTAGATGGGGATTTAGTTCTTCATTGTTATTAGATACCCACATCAATATTTTTTTAAAAAGAAACTGGCCTGTTCCTGGAGGCAGGCACACAACTGCAAAACATCTTCCAGTGAGCTATTGTAGGAGACCATTTGATGGGCTTCCTATTTCATAGAAAAAGAAACATGGAGACTATATGATATTCCTTTAGAAAAAAAATTGTCATATGTTACAAACCTAACTCCAGGCTTGCTGAAATCCTTGATTAATTATATATATGAATTCTATCAACTGCACTCAGCACAGGCTGAATTCACCCTCTTTTGACCCAGGCAGAACTTCTGAGAATCAGGTAAAAAAGCTGGCACATTGCTGTTAACTTCATACATATGCTATTGGAATCTCCAGTAGTCAGGGAGCTGCGCAGTAAGAGATGAACATAGCTGAAAATAGATTTTGGCTTTTGCTGAAAATTATATTCTATCTTATGCAACTGGGTTTAACCCCACTAAAAAAACTTTGTGCTAGAAGGCTCCAATGATTACAAAGCACACAATTTTACAAAAATGGAGGCGTCTTATGTCCAGACTAGGGCATTGGCATTTGGACCGTTCTGAATTACCAGTAAAAGAAAGAATAGCTCATTGACAGAGAGAGAAATGATATGAATTTGGACCCTCTTTCTTGATATATTTGGATAAAAAATGCGGAGATGGCTGAAATAATGCCAGACTTCCATTCCTCCTGACCTCTCTATTTTCCTCTCCCTCAGGTCAATTCCCTTATTCCCCCTTCTTTTATTATTAATTATTAATTATTATTAACTCCCTGTATTAACATGATATATCTGTGTAATATTGTCTGATTTTGTGTTGTCTGATTTTGCAGCTTTGAAAGGTTGTGATGTGTTATTATAGAATTTCATGGCTATCATGTGAAATGTATAGTATGTGGCAACATATACAGGGAGTAGGTTATTTACCGTTGTGTATTTTATATTTTATTTGTTTATTTATGAAAATTAATTACAGCCATTCCCCAAAATGCCCTCTTGTGTTGGTGTATAAGCCTAGCAGAGCTTTTTTTACATCCGCTTCCTGCTCATTTCACCTCTTATCCCCTTTTGTGTTTGCTGAGGCATTGTCTCTGTTACCAGCTCTTTACAATAGCTGCCAGCTTTCTGTTCTGAACTGTGGATTATATGGCTTGATCTGCAAGCTATCTCCTATTCTCACATCATTTGTTCTTAGTTTTTTTGTGAAACAGCAGGTCAGTATCCATCGTTCCTGGATGTATTGGCTTTGTTAAGTAAGGTAAATGAATACTATGGACCAGCAGCTTCTTTGCACAGGAGAGGGCAGGTAAAGCCAGTGGAAATGGAATGGGGCCAGCAGCTCTGTGGAATCCTTTCCTCTCCCTCTCAAGGTTTGAACAGTGGTGAGCATCAGGCCTGCGGCAAGCTGGCTGCATGGTGAGATGATGTCAGCGAGCCCCCTGTTATGCTGCTGGTATCCAAACAGAAATCCAGCTGGGAGTTAAGGCTACTGAAATCAGCCTTCCCTTCCCTTTCCTTTTCTGAGGGGAAGAAAAAAGCAAGTGTGGGGGAGCAGCCTGGTTTCTTCACAGGGAGAGGGTTACCCAGGAAGCATCATGCAAAAAATGGAACTGACTCTTTTAAAGCCGGAGTTCTCAAGACTTCAGCTTGAGTTCCTTGTAGAGGCTCCAGCAGACTCTTTTCCTCCCCCGGGTTTTTCCTTTGTTCCCTAAGGTTTCAACGTCTATAAATATAACTGCCGGTTTCCTTTTGATGTGCAGCTCTCAATTCTGCGCGTAAAGATGGAGAAAATTTAGTACAACACAATTTCCTGTGTCTGCTTGCTAGTCTTGTACAATTTATCTACACTCATCCTTTCATTTCTAAACATTATCTGCATAGACTGCATCTATGCTTTGGTTGCTTTATTGAAGATGCATAAGCATACAATTTTATTCAAATCCTTCCATAATTATTCATCTACAGTTCTTTTAAGGTGGTTACTGCTGCCTTTATAATGCATCATAAAAATGACATTTACATGAAAATAGACTTCTAAATTTTGTTTTAAACATGATTAAATATGGCAAGTTTTGAAAAGAAACTCCACCATTTGAACGAAGCACACCATAAAGTTCATTTATGCAACTCTACTGGGGTATATATGGATGGAGGGTCATGCTCTTACATTGGGGAGCAGCAACTTATTCAAAGTCAGTGGGACTGCTTGTGAGAAAAACTAATGTCCACTGTGATGTGGGGTGGGGTGCACAGGAAACAGGCAAAGCCTTAAGGGCTGCTGTACCCATTCCAACTCAGAGCTGGGGGAATTCACCCCTGGGAAGGCAATACACGGGGAAACTGATGACAACTTTGTCAAGGCTTTTGACCCCAGCTGAGCATTGACAAATCTGTTGAATGCCACCAATCCGCTTCCCCTAGGAGTTAGTGTGGCAAAGATTAGTATTGCACTTACTACAGTGTCTTTAGGGTTTAGACTTTATGAAATGCTTGTGACTTGCTGCATGCATTAACATCACTAATGATACCTTTATCAGGTGCTGTAAGGCGATATTTACATTTTTGCTTTATAACTGTGAAAAAATGTTTGCTCTGAACCTGTGGACCCAGCCAAACATCTGGTATGGTATCAGTCCAAAATGTTCCACCTAACAATACTTTTATTACAGTGTTCTAAACTATCTTTTTTCTCCATTCAGGATGGCATAATACGAGAGCAATATGGTATACAGAAGCATTATAGGTAGAATTAAAAGGAGTTTGAAAACAGTGAAGCCTAGCCAAATGCAAACTCTTGGGCCATATTTCATATCCTATGTAAGGCCAGGATAAAGGATTCCAGGAATGTCTTGAGATAAATCTCACTCTGTTTCCTTTGAGTGCTCCCCTAATAATATAGAAACACAGAATAGGGGATATGTTAGTGTGTGCAGTTTAGGGGTGATTTTAGGCCAGTTATCTGTAAAAAAATCTGATGCCAATTACATGCATGCAATCCCCAGGCAGACTGGTGGTGCAAAATTGCCTTTGCTGGATTTTTGGTGTCCCTCCTTTCTGCAGCATGATGCCTTGCTACCCTAAGTTTCTTTTCTGCAGCTGTGCTTAGTAGTCTCCTTTGTGGATGTTATCACTGGTTAGATTGGTACCAATGTCTATAGAGGGTTACTATAGACTTTGAACAGCATAGGTACCAGCTTCCCCTGTAGGTTGTGTGTGTGTGTGGGGGGGAGTTGGACCCCTACGCTCAAACTCCACTGCACCACCTACATCCACCCCTTCCACCAAGTTCCTACCCCACCTCTACCTGCTTTCTCCCCACCTCCTTCCCCAAGCATGCCCTGTCCCCTGTTCCTCCCCTGTCCTCCCAGGGTTTCCTGAATTCTGTTGAGGATAGGAGTTAGTCAGTGGGGTCACTAGCAGGTGAGAGGCACTGGGGGAGTGGGGAAAGGAGGCAGAGAAGGAGTTTGGTTGCTGGTGAGTGCTCAGCAGCCATTAATTTTTCCCAGTGGGTGCTCCAGCCCTGGATCCTTTCCCCCAAGACCAACCTCTGCTCAACCCTCTCCCCCGGACTCACCCCTCACCCGTTCCCTCACACAACGGACATGGCCATTACTGGGGTGCCTGACATGGGGAGCAGCAGAGGCTGCCCCCTCCCGCACTCACCACAGTGGTGTGAGCCACAGGGAAGCAGAGCTACACAGCAGCCTACTCGGCTCTTTCACCATCTCCCAAGCTGGAGCTCTTCTTTTCCCACCACTGCAGTGAAGCAGAGTGACCCTGCTGGACTGGGAGATGGTGGCAGAACAGTGGCTGCTGTGTTGCTCTGCTTTGAATTAACTGTTAAACCTCATCCCTTAATCACCTCATTCCATGAGGTTTAACTGTTAATTCGAACTAAGGGGTTTATCTCGGAATCACGCTTCTCTGCCGCATGTAGACACAGGCAGTTACTTCGGGCTAGTCAGTTTCCAAAATGGCGACTGGCTGGGAATATGCTAATCAAGCGTGGGATATTTAAATCCCGTGCTTCATTAGCAATTTTGGTCGCCCTCATTAGCCTCCCTTGTTCAAACTAGGGGGCTAGTGCAGACGTACCCTCAGATATTAAGTGTAAAAAGCTAGACGGACAGCAGTGAGAGCAAGAGGTTTATGCATCATCCTCTCCATGTGGTCAGTAGGAGGGGTCATTTTTTAACTGGTACCCATAAATTGTCTAACTCTGCACATGAATATAAATGTCTACATGGTTAGCTTAGGAATCTGTTTTTGGCCATCTACAGCCTCATTATTTGTTAGGCTGTTTGTTAGGTTTATTTTGTCAGTCGCTTGTTACAGTTGTGCTTCCATAGCACGGCAGCGTAGACACGTATCACGGTGATGGAAGGGATTCTCCTATTGCTGTAGTTAATCCATGTCCCTGAGAGGCAGTAGTTAAGTTGACGTAAAAATTATTTCATTGATCTAATGTGGCTTACGCTGGGGGTTAGGTCAGCTTGATCACATTGCTCAGGGATGTGCATTTTTCACACCTCTGAGCGACATAGCTGGGTCAACCTATCTTTTTAGAGTCGACCTGATCTTAGAAAATTCCCTTTAGTTGTAATCTCTCTTCTCCCCGCATGCAACTGAAGCAGAAGTGCAATTCCACAAAGCAAATTTCAAGTAAAGAAAGAAAAATAAGTGAATGAGTGTTTATGAGGGTTGAGAGAATCCCCGGCAATTTTGTTACATTTCTTCCCTATTGATGTGCGCTTTTAAATCATCACAGGAAGTAATTCTTTTTTGGGTTGTGTATAAATGATGATTTATAACTCGTTGCTTCTAGTCAATTTATGTGATATGTAGATTTATATGTATCAATATTTGCGCAGCTACATCCACTATAGATGACACATGGGTTATTTATTAAAAACAGGTCTCATTTTAATCATCTTTTAAAAACTGCCATGCTATTTCATTCATCTCCTGTTGCTTCATCCAATTTCTTTCATTTAACAAGATATTTTATTAAACAAGAACATGTTTTGCCAACATCCCATAGATTTTTGTTAAATGATTAACAGACAGTAATAGATTAATGTATGTTTGTATCATATCAATGTCAGTTTCAGGAATGCAGTTTGGTAAGTTATGCATTTATAGCCGTTATAAAGTGAGGAAAAAATTTGGCAGGGGATTTTAACCTGAAAATGATTTACACAAATAAATCAGCCCAGTGGGAAACAGTTATGTCTTCTGGAATAAGCCACGTATTCTGTATTTAGAATTATACACAATCTGCACACCAGCCTCTCCTGCAATACCTTGTGACAAACTCTGGAAGAGAGGAGTGAGTGGGTTCACCTTCCAGGCCACTGACTCTCAGTCTTTCCAGCTATTATCCCTTAATCTCCTTTGCCTTGGGTACCTCCCAGTTTCACCTCTCTTCAGAACTGCTTGCTTACAAAACCAAACGTAAAAATACAAAAGTGTCAAAGCACACTGTTACTGAAAAAGTGCTTATGTTCTCATTTTTGCCTTATAATTATAAAATAAATCAATAGGAATATTAATATTGTACTCACAATTCAGTGTATAGTATGTAGAGCAGTATAAACAAGGGACTGTACGGATGAAATTTTTGTTTGTACTGACTAGTGCTTTATGTAGCCTTTTGTAAAACTAGGCAAATATCTAAATGAGTTGATGTATCCTTCATGTACACCCCAGGGTAGACATACTCCTGGTTGAGAATCACTGCTGTCAACCACTGTGGAGAAGGAAAAGGACTGGGACTAGGGAGGTACCCATGAGGTCAGCAGTGTCGACAGCCACCACAGGCCTGGAAGCAAGGTGTGGACTTTGAGCCCCAGAAGGGGTGGCACCTCGGGTGGAAAGGATGGGGTTGAGGGTAGTCAGACCTTAGTGCCACCTGGAGCGTGACATTTGGCCCTCTGCCCAGCGCTCACAGCCCTGGCTATTTCGGGATATCAGAGGTATCCCAAAATAGCTATCCTGCATCTACACAAGCCGCTCGTTATTTCAAAATATTTTTTGAAATAACAGGCCCGCTATTTCCCCATCCCAGTAAACCTCGTTGCATGAGGGATAAAGGATGGCTCGAAATAGTGCATTATTTCAGAATTGGCACTGTGTAGATGCGCCAAATTTCAAAATAAGCTATTTCGAATTTAGGGTTGCACCCTCAGGCTATGTCTACACTACAGAGTTTTTTCGGAAAAACTTCCCTTACATCCACACTGCAATCACATTCTTTTGAAAAAAAAAGTGACAGAACAGAGGGGTTTTTCCGACATTGGTAAACCTCTTCCTGTGAGGAAGAAGCCTTTTACCAAAAGAGCTCTTTCGGAAAAAGGCGTGTGTGGCCAGGGAAGAGGGAGTTCTTTCAAAAGAAGAGAAAAAAGCACAGGTGCCCAGTGGCCACTCCATTCATAGTAATCACAGCTTAAATGTGAAATAGCGTCCATTCAGTGTGGACTTTCAAAAAAGCAGATCGCTTTTTCGATCCACTTGGGCAGTGTGGACGTGCTCTTTCGGAAGAAGTTTTTTTGGAAGATCTCTTCTGGGAAAGCTTCTTCCGAAAGAAGCCTGCAGTCTAGATGTAGCCTCAGTCTCTAAGTTGCCACAGGAATCCTTGCTGATTTACAGACACAGACTAACACAGCTTCCCCTCTGAGACTTAGGAAATTATGATGATTTCACACAAAAAAATTTGGCAAAAAGCCAAAAAAACCCACTCCAGTCCTTGCAATGCTGAAATATTCTCTTTAGACATTTTTGGAAAGCAACATTTTGATTTTATGTCTTGAAATGACTTCTCATTTGTACTGTTTATATTTTGCATTTTATATAAAATAATATAAAACAATCAAACATGAAAACAGAACATTTTGATTTTCTTGCAATGAAAAGTATCAATAATCCCAAACTAAATTTTGCCCCCCAAATTTTCTTTCACAGAGAATTTCAAAATCTTCTTTGCTTACATTCAAAATGAAGCCAGATTTTTAAATCCCCCAAATCCTTAGTGAAATGTCTGCTGCACAGCAGTTCATAAATTTGTGTGTCATTCTGGTACAGGGGCCAGGCTAATCTTCTCTGTGTTGTGCCAATTTTAGTAGATGTGCTGTTGTACAAGAAGGTATGAAAGTTTATGTTGGGGGAACCTAGTGCGGTGAGAACTGCACATACTTGCTCATTTCTATTAAGCTCTTGTGAGGCACTCACATATTAGGGTGATCTGAGCCAAATAAGTAGATTTGATCGACAGTTCAGGAATGTCTATGTTTTAATGGCACTCTTCAGCCCCTGCTGCCTCCATGGCAGCAGACAGCTCCGTCCCCCAGCCCTGCTGCAGGGATTGACAGCTCCAGCTCCCATCAGAGCCACAGCAGTTGATGCCAAAGAAGTCATGGACGTTCATTAAAGTCAAAGAATCTGTGACCTCTGTGACTAAATATTATCCTTATATCTGGCTAATGGCATTAACACTGTCACTGTGAGAGTGTAAAATGAAGAGTTAGCACTTGGTTTAAAGATGACTGAAACTTTTACTGCCTGAATTAGCTATCTCATGTATCAGTCCCATCCCCCTGAGCCTCCACTAGTGTCTCAACAAACATCCACACAGCTATTCTGCATGCTCGCTTTGAGTGCTCTAGTTTATAGAGTAACCCCTTGTGGACCCTGTGACAAGTAACCAAAATTACGCAGGAGTTTTTAAAGACAATAACTTTTACCCTCAAAGCTCGCAAGAGTTATAGTTCTTTAGGAAAAACAACAAAAGCCTAGATATGAGAGAGAGAGCACATACGCTCACCTCTCTCCTGGTGATTCTTAGCCGCTCCCATCCTCTGCCTCCTGCAGTCCTGTGATTGTCTCTCAGTGGTCAGCCAGTGGGAAAAATGGAGCTTTGAGCAGATCCCATCCGATCCTTAAATAAGCTTTTTACCCCTTCTGTTGGGTGAGGAAATGATCCCCTGCCAAACACAAGTCAGCTGGTGACCTGGGAAGCTCCAGCTGCATGGAGTAAAAACTGGGAACACCACTTCCCTACAGCCTGGCTCCTCTCTGTAGAAAGCCCATTGTGCTAGTCCTGGATCCCCTTGACTGGAAAACAATCAAAGCTGATGACTCTTCTGTTGGACCTTCAGGAAGGTGTCAGGCATTACAATAAATAGCCCTTGACAGCTCAATCCATCACCAAGATGAATTGTTCTTGTGACAGATACTTGTGTTTGTAATTGATCATGAAGTTTAGAAAATATTCAGAATATACAGTGGAAGCATTTGTTAATGGGTTAGGAAACAAGTTTATTGACCTCAGCATCACAAATTCCCTCCCAACAAATGCATAAAGCAGTCTCAGCCAATTGGCTAAGGATGCCATTTGCACAGGAATGAACAATTCTCTTGATGGTAGCTAGAATTCCTTCCAGTTTATGGTTTATTGCTAGGGAAGTGCAGGGAAGCTTGCGTGGTCACTAGCCATAATGTCTGTGTTTTGTGGAGAAACTTGACCAAAATGTAAATGAACCTACAAGCAGATTTGATGCAGATTCAGTTTGAGGTTTAGGGGAAGGAACAGATCTAGTTATTTTTGCCTTTTATCCACCATATACTGTGGGGAATGTGCACTCAAGTTCTTACTAAATGAGTTTTAATAAGAAAAGGTTCATTTCTGTGCTATTGTAATTCATGCCAGCAACATGTGGGACTCTGTCTCCCTCTAGGAACTGGACCATATAAGAGAAGCTATCAGTTTAAAGAGTTTTCCCTTTAATACCATTTATATCATACCCTAGAAAAGAGGAGGTGGTGGCCTCCAGAAGGAATTATTTTCAGTCACTCTCAATTGTACCCAATTCTGAGAGCCATTGGGGATTCACATGACTTTCTCTTATTTATTTAAATAATCAACCTTCTTTGATCTTATTAACAAACTTGACTAAATGAAGCTGTTGGTTACCAGGCTGATCAATCTACAATAAACTTTAAACCACCTTTCATTGACTTTTACTACAAAACAAAATCACAGAACACTATAGAGAGCAGATGCTTTATTGCTCTGACTTGTATGGTTGCCATAACTGTCTGCTGTTTTTTCTTCCCAACAACTACTTGTTAGTTTCACCAGCTGCTCAACAAGCCCCACGAGTCTGCTCTGCTCTGCACTTCCACATTGTGAAGAATCTTCCTTGGAAACGGAGCCAATTTTATTTTGGTGGAAGTATGTATAACTCCATAATTTCATTGCTGTCAATGGCAATGCACCTGTTTTTAGATGGGTTGAATTTGGCTGTTGGAATTGCAGGAGTTGAGTGAATAAGGTCAGATTCATACACACTGGTTGCTGTTAAAAATGTGACATGTGAGATTACCATAGTATTCCCTGACACACAGGCCACCTGCTACCACAGTTACCGGCAGGCATCGCCAAGCCTGATTACTATTGTAGATCACTCACAAAGAACCATCATGCAAAAATCTGAAGATAAAGAGATACCCTGCTGTTGAAACATAGACCTACTCATCCCCAATAAAGATAAATATGTTGTAGGTTTCTGTTCTCACAGCACAAGAGCTGCTGTAGCAAATAACATGAGTACTTTTAGAAACCAGAGAAGGCTGTAGTCATTAAATAACAGGAACAAAACAACTGGGCACTTCTTCTACACATGCCTACCCACTATTGAAAACAACAACATGGTGGCAGCCAGTCACTGGCTCTTCCTAGGACAAAACTTCCCTTTTCACAGATTCATAGTTCAGCCTAGGAAGTACTATTAGGTTATCTATTCTGACGACCTATCCATCACAGGCTATTAAATTTCACACATTTACTGTGTTGAACCCAGTATCGTGTGTTTGGCTAAAGCATGTCTTCCAGAAAGGCATTCAGTCTTGACCTGAAGACATCAAATATCCAAATCCATCACTATCCTTGGTAATTTCCCTCCAGCGGGTTAGTTTCCTTCACTGTTAGAACTTCGCTTATACTTCCATTTTCAGACATTAGTTCTTACTATGTCTTTCTGCACTAGATGAAATATCCCTTTAGTATTTATTAATTTCTGCCTGTGTGGGTTCTTATACACTCCCATCTCATGTTCCATCCACACTGTGAGCTTGGTGTGTGATGCCCAGCTTGTATACAGATCCTCACATCAAGCTAGCCTGTGTATGTGTACGCTCATTGGGAATTATAGCCCTCACCTGTAGATGGGGAGTAGATGTAGCCCCACTCTTCTGTTATGAAACTTTTACAGCTCTCACTGAACAAACCAACAACCAACCAACCAACCATTTTCTCTTGTTCTTAAATCATTGATACGGTTCTTTTCTTCAACCTCTAATTTTTAAAATTTGGACCCCAGAACTGGATTCCAGCATTGGTTTCTCCAAATCTGAATATACAAGTTAAATCATCTCCCTTACTACTATTCCTACTCACTACTCCTCTGTGTATACAACTGAGGATTGCAGTAGCCATTATTGCTATAGTAATGCACGGAGAAGTAATGCTCAGTTGTTTGTCCACCAGGACCCCTTAATCTCTTTCACAGTCACTGTTTTCCAGAGTAATCCCCCTTTCTGTGTGTATGGCCCACATTCCTTACTCCTAGATGGATGTAACTTTTCATTGAGTGGTATTAAAACATTGTTTGGATGGGCCCTAGTTACCAACCAAATCAGATGGTTCTGTATGGCTGTCCTGCCCTCATCATTATTTACTATTCCACCACTCTGCAAATTTTAACAGTGACTATAAATTTGATTCCATATAATTGATGAGCATGTTGATCTGTGTCAAGCTGAGTATCAATACCTGTGGAACCCTACTGAAAATATCCCTATTCAATAATGTTTCACAACTGATCACTACTTTCCGAGATCTAGCTATTAGCCAGTGCTTAGTCCACTTAACATATACACTGTTGATGTTCTATAATGCTAATTTTTGAATTCGAACATTGCATGGTACTAAATCAAATGACTTACCAAAAACCCCAGGGTATGTCCAGACTTCAGATTTTTTCCTGGAAAAGCTGTGTCGTGTCCAAGGAATGCATCTGCTTTTCCACAAAAAAAAGTTGGAAAAGCAAATGCATTTTTTCAGCATCCCTGTAAACCTTGTTCTATGAGGAAGAAGGGATGTTCCAAAAGAGGCTTTTTTTCCCCGACCTTTGGCCCAAATGGGCCAAATTGTTGGAAAAGCCTCTTTCGGAAGAAAAGCGGAAAAAGATATGCAAATTGTGGTTTGCAATTTGCGTATCTTTTTCTGATAGAACTTTGTAGTCTAGACACAGCCTTCGTGTATTACATCTATGCAACTATCTTTTATCATCCAAATTTGTAATCTTATCAAACAACAAAATCAGGCTTATTTGACAAAACTTATTTTCCATAAAATGTTTTACTGGCATTAATTATATATTGCTGTCATTTAATTCTTTATTGATTGAATCCCATATCAGAAGTTCCATTTTGGATTGATATCAGGCAACCAATCTATAGCAACTTGGGTCATCCTGCTTTCCCTCTTTGAATATTGGCACGTTAGCACTCTTCCCATCTTCTGGAATTTCCTGGTATTACAACATTTATTTAAAAATAACATAAACGGTCCAGAGATATACTCAGCTAACTCTTTTAGGACTTTTGGGTGCAAGCTGTCTAGGCCACATGATTTAAAAAATATTTTGTTCTAATAGATTTTGTAAAATATCCTTCACGATTACTAGTGGACTGGGAAGTACTTCATAAACTTCATATTTTATGAAGTACATCATCCTGCTTTTCTTTCAAATACAGAACAGAAATATGTATTCAACACATCTGCCTTTTCTACATCATTAACAATTTTACCTTCTCTTTGTGGTAAAGGCCCTATATTATTATTAAGATTTCTTTTGTTGTTAATAAATTTACAAATTTATTCTTATTGTCCTTAGCCCTGCTAGCCATGGTTTTTATCCTGATGTCTATAGCACCCACCAATTTTGTGGATTTTTTAACTTTTAATTCATATCAATTGCTATCCATTTCCACATTAGTTATATATTGCCTTTTCATTTCTAATTGCTGCCTTCACTTTGCCATTAAGTTAGGATGGGCTTTTAGCCAAAATTGTCTTTTCTTGCTAAGTTGTTGACTTTTTTAATTGTCTCATAATTTTTTTAAATCATAAGGTTCACTAAGTGAAGCAGTAAGAGTGTAAAATGAAAAGAAAGGCCAATATGCCTGGAGCAATGAACAGGTTTTGAATTTTCATTTTTACTTCTCTTTCTCCACTGTTGCCTCACAAGGATTCTCAGAGCACACCATCCATCATAATTTCTCCTTTATGCATGAGATAAAAATAGATATGACACGATAATTGCATCCCATTTTGTTATCCCTGTTCTTTCTCTTTTTGCTATGTCCCTTTTTTTGTGCCTTGTTTTTTATATTGTTTGGCGCACGTGCTGATTTAGGGAGGGTTAGTGCTATAGTAACAGCTCTCTGGCTACATTACATTAGGAAAGATTTGATTGCAAGGAACAATGGAAGGAAATGCTACTCTTTTTATTTCCCCCTGCTTCTCACTCTTTTTTTCAGAGGAAAAGGTCTTAGTAGGTCAAATTTACATGTTCTCCCCAGGAAGTCGATCAATATGGCTTCATTAATGACTTCTCATTAATGATCTGGGACTGAAAAAATTCCCAGAATTGAAAATGCAAATGTGATACGTATAGGAAGGAAAAGAATGTTCCTAGCAGTTACTGTCTGGTACATTTAAATGTCATTTCTAGTGACTGAAAGAAGGCAAGGTGTTGTAAGAGGAGAACTTTACTATGTAATCATTTGAAAAAACTCACCACATTGATGTAATAGTCGGTAACCTCTCTAACACACAAAACAACAAGAAATCTCTGAACACTGTGGGTAGGAAAGAAATAAAATAGACCAGTGTTTTTCAACCAGTGGCATGAGTACCTTTAGGGGTACTTGAGAGAATTCTGGGGGGGTACATCAACACAACTGAAATTTGGAGGAAATTTTTGAATTTTTGTTTTAAGTTTTACAGCGCTTTATTATTTTTGTACTTTTTACACCCCAAAATTTCATCGCCCTCCCAGCTACAATTAAGTTGTTTACACAAATGTGTTGCAATGGTAGAAAAATTTTGTGTGTGTCTGAAAACTGTAGGTACTCGGGGTACTTATAATTTTTTTTTGAGAAAGAGGTACTTTATTAAAAGAAGGTTGAGAAACACTGATATAGACATCTTTTCTTAGTTTTCATGAATTTGTTGGGAGCAAAGATATCCTGGTGAAAGGTGTGCTACAAGAACCTACATAGATGAGATATTATATCTCATAAGATTGGATTATACTTGAATATGGTGCAACCACACCTGGAATATTGTCTTTTACTTCAAGTAGTGTATGTACCTCATTAGCAACAATGCTGACAAACTGGAGGGTGCCAAAAATGTTTATGGTTTTGGAAGGATGACTTACTGTTTCAGTGTCTCCTCATTTCAGAAGACAACTACATTGAACAAGTAGGGCAAGATTCAGCCTAGAAGGGTTTGATGCTGGTTTGATCATTGGCTGTTATCTACTTCCACTTTCATTGGATTATCAAATGTTCAGTTTCACCATGGCAAAACCAAAATGGGAAATTTAAATACAAATATTTTACTTCCTTTGTTTCCAGAGAAACATACCTTTTTTTTAAAAATTATTGAACAAGCTCCAAGGCTTTTTGTCATTGTAGTTGCCTTCTGCTGTGCCTTACTACTGCACCCTAACATTATATAATTGTAATAATAGTAATAATAATATTTTATAATATCTGTTTTAGTCTTGGGTATTTTAATGCAGAAATTGCACAAAGAAATTGCACATTGATTTTGTTTCTCCAGAGGACGGACAGTAACACTATTGTGAAATAGACAGAGAGATGAAATGTTTGCAGTGTTGTAGCCATGCTGGTCCCAGGGTATTAGAGGAAAGGTGGGTAGGTAATATCTTTTACTAGACCTTTTTTTCAGAGGCTCAGAGACAGAGAGTCCTCTGGGGATCATATTTTGTTCTTTGCATTTGCTCAGGAAATAGATGTCTCTGTTAAGTTTTCCTTCCTTCACGTTTCCGAGTTTCCATTTCAGAGGGCAAAATGTGGTATTTTCCATTGTTATTTTCAGTGTTGTTGTAGACATCTTGATCCAAGTACACCTTGTCTATATTGAGAGATGGAATATCTTGCTAGGTATTGGCATGGGAAATTAGCAAACCAAGCCTTAATATCACTTGAATTTGTATGAGAGTCATGTAACAATCAATAATGCACGTCCTAAGTGAGCGGAAGCTACCAATGAGAATGACAAGTGAAAAAAGAAGTAGGTAACCTGTGTATTTTCTGCAACACAGTTAAACGCTTGTATAGCTGATGTTCATGACTAAAGTTGTAGCTTTGAGTCTCAGTCTCCAGAAAAGACTCTCATTATACAAATAAATACAAACACAAAGTGCATATTGATATGACAACCTTGATTCTGTAGCACTGCTACTAAAACATGCATCTTTTCCAGACTATTTAGCTGGGCTTTCTTATTGATTTAATTTATAGGAAGATAGGGAACCATAGGCTCCTAGACTTAAGTCCAGAAGAGGCCGTCATGATCATCTAGTCCAGGGGCCGGGTATAGCAGCAGAACCCTCTAGGGGCTAATCTTGGAGAACCACTGCCAAGTTATTGCCCACCCCTTAGGTAATCTGACCTGCTGCAAGTTGCAGGCTACAGAGTCCTATACACAGCCATAACCTTTGGCTGAGTTATTGAAGTATTCAAACCATGATTTTAAAACTTTTAAGTTACAAAGTATTCATCATTTACACTAATTTTACCTGTAAGTGACCCATGCCCCCATTGCAGAGGAAGGCAAAAAACTTCCTGGGTCTCTGCTAACCTTCTAGTGATGCTCATGTAACACAGAACAATGCTTGTATAACACAGATGGTATTGTGCTTATTTCTGATTGCTCTTGCTATGACTGCACTGCAAGAACAGTCTCAATACTTAGCCACTGCAAACCGACTGCTACGCCTCTGCATCTATAAGAGACCTATGCTATCTCCATTATGTTAAGTAGGACCTTACTTCACAAGAAACCCATAGAAATCAACAGGATAACTCATGCAATAAGGCGCCACATGATGTGCATAAAGGTAGTAGATGTATTACTGAATACGAATGAAACATAGGTGCCCCCACCAATCATTTACATTTGCTTTGATTTTGCTGTTGTCAAATTTGGACTCTCATTCCATTATTTCTATCCACTGGCTCTGTTTATTCTTTCAACTTAATTATGTAAATGTTTCTCATTTTCTTTCAAAGTCCTACAGTCCTCTAATTTTGGTCAACTAGGGATAACATTTTACTTTTGTTTCTAGAGCTGGTTGAAATTTTGTTGACTGAAAATTTTTGGTCATTGAAAGATGACTTTTAAAAAATGGTGCAAGTATTGGACAAAATTGAATATTTTTGTGGGAGGTTCCCCATGAAAAATGAAGTGCAATGTTTAGCTAAAATATTAATAAACATTTTTATAAAAATTAAAACGGTTATAGGAAATTTTCACTTACTAAAACCAAATTTTGACATTTTTTATTTATTGAAAACTGGGGAAATAATTAATGAAACTTTTCAGCAACCATACTGATAATTTTTTAAAATTAAATGTCCTTTAAAATATTTCATAAAAATGAAAAAAATAATGTTTTAAACCTCATAACAAACACAAAAATCAAATTTCAGATTTTTCCACAGAATGGATTTTTCCACACACCAGTTTTTACATTTTTTGACCAGCTTTAATTTTTGTCTCTGATTTTCCTTCATTGCTATTGTACGACACATGAAAAACTCACCTACTAAGTATCTGCATGTAGTTAAATATATGGGCAATGAGGTAACATGCTACAATAGATAGAAAGAGATGACATTTAGCTTTCCAATCCCCTGTGATGCACAAGGCTTAGCTTCACTATTTTCAATCATTTTGATTATCCTAGTGTGTCTACTTTCTCATAAAGCTGGAAGGGACCTTGAGAGGTCATCAAGTCCAGTCCTCTGCCCTTATGACAGGGCCAAGTGCCACCCCTGACAGATTTGCCCCAGCTCCCTAAATGGCCCCCTTAGGGATTGAGCTCATAATCCTGGGTTTAGCAAGCCAATGCTCAAAGCACTGAGCTATTGCTCCCCAAGTTAATGTATTGTATGATCAAGGGATTTCTGTGGAAAACTGCATTTAAAAATGTTGATCAGTTTCATTTTGACTCCAGATTTCAGCTATCCCTAACATGCATGTAAACATAATTTCGTCTTTCACATGTAAACAAGTTTCTTGCATGGATAATGGAATCACTAGCCTTTATCTATTATTAATTATTGTTATTAATTACACTTTTTATGTTATTGGTTAAGGGCCAACCAAAAGTAGGGCCTTGTTGTGCCTGGCACTGAACAAATCTGGATTAGCAGCCATTCCCTGCCCTGAAGGGTTTACAATCTAAATAGAGAAGTCCGACTCAGGGTAGGAAAAGGGCTGTAACACAGAGCAAAGTGATCTGTATGAAGGCAGCAGATGTCACATTAATCTTATTTTTTTAATAGATGAAAAGGGAAGGAGCTGAGGGGAACAGAGTAGTGGTGAACAAGGCAGGAGAGGCCGATGTGAAGTGATGTTGAGGTGATAGAGATTCTCTAAGCTGTAGTCAGAAAGAGAGGAGGGGAGAGGGCAAACCATGGGCCAGAGCAGACAAACAACCACATACAAATGAATCCAATGCACCAGGGAAGGGCAGACAAATAAGCAGTGGCAAATTTTTAAAGTGCTTCTACACAAATGCTAGGAGTCTGACTAATAAGATGGGTGAACTAGAGTACCTAGTATTAAATGAGGAGATTGACATAAGAGGCATCACTGAAACCTGGTGGAATGAGGAAAATCTGTGGGACACAATCATACCGGGATATAAAATATATCAAAAGGATAGAGCAGGCTGGGTGGGTGGTGGAGTGGCAATGTATGTGAAAGATAATGTAGAATCAAATGAAATAAAAATATTAAGTGAATCAACATGTTCAATAGAATCGCTATGGATAGTAATTCCATGCTCCAATAATAAGAAATTAGCAGTAGGGATATATTACCGACCACCTGACCAGGACAGCGATACTGACATTGAAATGCTGAGGGAGATTAGAGAGGCTACCAAAATAAAGAACTCTATAATAATGGGGGATTTTAATTATCCCCATATTGACTGGATACATGTCACCTCAGGAAGAGAAGCAGAGATAAAATTTCTCAATGGCCTAAATGACTGCTTCTTGGAGCAGCTGGTGCAGGAACCCACAAGGGGAGAGGCAATTCTCGATTTAGTCCTGAGTGGAGTGCAGGATCAGGTCCAGGAAATAACCGTTACAGGACCACTTGGGAATAGTGCCCATAATATAATAACATTCAACATTCCTGTGGTGGGTAGAACACCTCAGCAGTCCAGCACCCTGGCATTTAATTTCAAAAAGGGGAATTACACAAAAATGAGGAGGCTAGTTAAACAGAAATTAAAAGGCACAGTGACTAGAGCCAAATCCCTGCAAGCTGCATGGAAACTTTTTAAAGACACCATAATAGAGGCCCAACTTAAATGTATACCCCAAATTAAAAAAACATAGCAAGAGACCTAAAAAAGAGTCACCGTGGCTTAACCACCATATAAAAGAAGCAGTGAGGGACAAAAAGGCATCTTTTAAGAAGTGGAAGTCCAATCCTAGTGAGATAAATAGAAAGGAACATAAACACTGTCAAATCAAGTGTAAAAATGTAATAAGAAAAGCAAAAAAAGATTTTGAGGAACAGCTAGCCAAAAACTCAAAAAGAAATAACAAAATGTTTTTTAAGTACATTAGAAGCAGGAAGCCTGCTAAAAAACCTGTGGGTCCCCTAGACGATCGAACTATAAAAGGCGCAATCAAGGATGATAAAGCCATTGCGGAGAAACTAAATGATTTCTTTGCTTCAGTCTTCACGGCTGAGGACGTTGGAGAGATTCCCAAATCTGCACCGTCCTTTGTGGGTGATGAATCTGAGGAACTGTCCCGGATTGAAGTGTCATTAGAGGAGGTTTTGGAACAAATAGAAAAACTTCATGTTAACAAATCTCCGGGACCGGATGGCATTCATCCAAGGGTTCTAAAAGAACTCAAATGGGAAATTGCTGAACTATTATCTGTGGTTTGTAACCTATCCCTTAAATGGGCTTCCGTACCTAATGACTGGAAGGTAGCCAACGTGACACCAATATTTAAAAAGGGCTAGAGGCAATCCGGGCAATTACAGACCGGTAAGTCTAACTTCAGTACCGGGCAAATTAGTCGAAACAATAGTAAAGAATAAAATTGCGAAGCATGTAGAAGAACATAATTTGTTGGACAAAAGTCAACATGGTTTCTGTAAAGGGAAATCCTGTCTTACTAATCTATTAGAGTTCTTTGAAGGGGTTAACAAACATGCGGACAAGGGGGATCCAGTAGATATAGTATACTTAGATTTTCAGGAAGCCTTTGACAAGGTCCCTCACCAAAGGCTCTTGTGTAAATTACATGGCCATGGGATAAGAGGGAAGGTCCTTTCTTGGATTGAGAACTGGTTAAAAGACAGGAAACAAAGGGTAGGAAAAATGGTAAATTTTCAGAATGGAGAGGGGTAACTAGTGGTGTCCCCCAAGGGTCGGTCCTAGGACCAATCCTGGTCAACTTATTCATAAATGATCTGGAGAAAGGGGTAAGCAGTGAGGTGGTAAAATCTGCAGATGATACCAAACTGTTTAGGATAGTCAAGACAGAAGCAGACTGTGAGGGACTCCAAGAAGATCTCACCAAACTGAGTGATTGGGCAACAAAATGGCAAATGAAATTTAATGTGGATAAGTGTAAAGTAATGCACATTGGGGAAAAATAACCCCTAGTATACGTACAGTATGATGGGGGCTAATTTGGCTATGACAAATCAGGAAAGAGATCTTGGAGTTATCGTGGACAGTTCTCTGAAAACTTCCACACAGTGTGCAGCGGCAGTCAAAAAGGCAAATAGGATGCTAGGAATTATTAAGAAAGGGATAGCAAATAAGACCCAGAATATCTTACTGCCCCTGTATAAAACTATGGTACGCCCACATCTTGAATACTGTGTACAGATGTGGTCTCCTCACCTCCAAAAAGATATTTTGGCCTTGGAAAGGGTTCAGAAAAGGGCAACTAAAATGATTAGGGGTTTGGAACGGGTCCCATATGAGGAGAGGCTAAAGAGACTGGGACTTTTCAGTTTAGAAAAGAGGAGACTGAGGGGGGATATGATAGAGGTATATAAAATCATGAGTGGTGTGGAGAGGGCCGATAAAGAGAAGTTATTTATTAGTTCCCTAAATAAAAGAACTAGAGGACACCAAATGAAATTAATGGGCAGCAGGTTTAAAACTAATAAAAGAAAGTTCTTCTTCACACAGCGTGTAGTCAGCCTGTGGAACTCCTTGCCAGAGGAGGCTGTGAAGGCTAGGACTATAATAGAGTTTAAAGAGAAGCTAGATAATTTCATGGAGGTTAGGTCCATAAAAGGCTATTAGCCAGGGGATAAAATGGTGTCCTTGGTCTCTGTTTGTCAGAGGCTGGAGAGGGATGGCAGGAGACAAATCGCTTGATCATTGTCTTCGGTCCACCCTCTCTGGGGCACCTGGTGCTGGCCACTGTCGGCAGACAGGATACTGGGCTAGATAGACCTTTGGTCTGACCCAGTACGGCCATTCTTATGTTCTTATGAAGGAAGGGAATGTTTAGGATTGGAGCAAAGAGCCAGTCAACACAGTGAAGAGAAAGTCCAGGTAAACTGTATCAGGTTCTCTGAATACACAGAGGTCCCTGATTTTGGCTGCTTGTGTTCCTACCAGTTGGACTCTGAACTCTTTCCCCCAAGGCAACTTGGCAGAATGGTAAAGGGGGAAAACAGAGATGAGGGATCCCCTGGCTCCTAGTGCTCTCACAATAGTGGTATCTCCCCTACACAGTTCTGAGTCATGTGGGATACTGGGTCATGTGGGGTATTAAGTTGTCTGGGCTCTGTTTTACTGCCTCTCTCTCCAATGTAACAGTTCCTTCTTTGGCTGCTTCTGCTGCTGCTGGATGGACTATTTAGAACACAATTGATTAGCCTATGACTAAACTGGGACAATAAAGGGACAAAATGACATTTGAAAGAAGTGATAGAAGAGTTTCTTAAAAGTAAAGGCTGAGAATTATTCCCCTCCCACAGGTTCTAAATGGCTTTATTATCATAAAGACTTTGAAAGCTCAGATGTTGACTCATCTACTTGTACTGATGTGCTTGTACTGATATTTTACATTTTTCCCCCTGAATTACAGCAAAAACCCATATTTCTGTAATCTTTATTCCTCCGTCTCCTTATTGTCCTTACTTCAGGACAAGCTACTGGCTAGCTGTTAGCAGATGTGTTTTCAAGCTGGTGGATGTTTTCAATTTTTTAAAGAATGAAATGGATATCCCAGTTTAGCCTTTAGAACCCTGGCATTTTCTGCACTGACTGCCAAAGGAGTTCCTAAAAGCAGACGTTTCAGATCACTATTATACATAGCATACTGTTATCCAGATTCTTCAGAAATATTCCTTACCTTAACCATCACCTCACCAAAGATGTGTTCAGTCATCCTAAGTGTTCTGTTTTGAAGTTCCCAAAATAATGCTACTGAGGTACTGAAGGCAGTCTCTTGCTGTTGCACTGTGGTACTGAACTTTTCAGTACTTACTTGTCTTATTATTCATACCAGCTGGAATCCCTTTGTCATTTCCTCTTCCTTCCGTACAGCAATCAAGACATTTCCATCTGCCTTCCATATTATCCCATTCTGCATAATAAAATACCCTCCAAAATGATCTTGAATCAGACTTAAACTGCCTGATTTCCTGGCATGGACTGTGGTCAGAAGAGGCTGGAAAGCACTGCTTCAGGGAACAAGAGGAATCAGTCTTAAAAAGGGTTACGAGCAGTTGATTTGATGGCCTGATTTCCAGTTCTATGTACCTCTGGAAATCAGACCATGGACCTTTTCTTTTTTCATTATTATTTGCTGTTTTAATGAGCATCAGAACAGGAGTTAAAATGTAGTGTAGCCATTATAAAGAAGGATTCTCCAAATGCCTGGTAAGGTCTATGTTATCATTACGCATGGAACAGAATGCGCTGTACTAGAATTCATTTTTCCTCCAAAATGAGCCTTCAATGATGAACAAACAAAAATCTTAAAAACATTACATCTGCCTCAGCAGAGCTGGATGCAACAGTACTACAAATATCGCACACTGCGGGCTGTTGAATAGATTTTTCATTGAAACTGGCAGTCACATTGGGAACCAGCTGTTGGCTGTAGGTAGATCATTTTAAAGTAGTTTAAAAAATCTAAGGGATAATTCTAAGTTTCTATAACACAGTCCAGGAGAATTCTCTGAGTATTCTAACCAAGAAAATAGCACAATTTCTTGACATAGTATTACCAGATGTGATGTAGTTTTTTTCTCTGATCCATTTTGCTATAGTATGAAAGGAAATGATATGAATTCTGATTTCTGTTTCTGCAATCTATTCAGTTTGTGGAAGATGGCAAAGGAAAAATATTTTAAGATATTCCACAGTTGGTTACAATCTCTGGAAGCAGTAGAATCTCTCTAGTGTATGTGTGTCTAAGAAGGTATCCCATTACAGTTGGCCACACTCATGGTAAAATAAGTTCTGTTTGACCTTGGACAAATCCTCTGTGTCTTGGGCAAACCTCTGTATACCTCCATAGTGTTTAAAATGGGTATAATTGTATGTATCTACTGCATAGGGCTGCTGTGAGGGTAAATACATTTCATAAAGTACTTATAGCTCACCATGTGAATGACATTATTGAATAAATCCAAAATATTGCTATGTAGTAGTCGGCTGTGATGGAGAAAGCTTAGCTTTTCATGTTTTTGAGTAGTATTGGGTAAATGATCCAGGTGAGTGCTGCACTCTCAAAGAGTACATCTACACAGCAGCATTATTTCGGAATAACTGATGTTATTTCAAAATAACATCAAGATGGTGGACTTCTTACTATGATTCCCGTAGCCCTCATTTTATGAGGAGTAAGGGAAGTCAAAAGAAGAGTGTTCTTCCTTCAACTTCCTTCTGTGTAGACACTGCCAAAAGCCAAATTAAGCTTTTTCAACTTCGGCTACGCAATTGTCATAGCTGAAGTTGCGTAGCTTAATTCAGCTTTTGCCCTGCAGTGTAGATGTGCCCTAAGTGATCTACGTGCCCCTGTTAAATGTTACAGTTTATGAACTAAAGACTTTCAGGTTTGGTCCAGCAAAGTGTTGAGTGCCCTAGCTCCCACTGACTGAAAAGGGGGTTTTTAGGAGAAGGCCAATGAGCAGAGTACAAAGTATTCATGGAAAAAGTTGCCGCTTTATATCCGCAACCAGAAAGAAATATGGTGTCAGTAGAGCTGTATGAGATGTCTGTTCAGCTGAAGGGCTGAAAGTAAATTAGATGCTGAATACTGGGGTACAGCAACACACAGTGCAGTTACAAGGATTATATTTGATCATTTATTAAAATAGGATGTCAGTAGCCTTACTAGACTAGCCTTACCTAGTTTTTAATTAGGATTTTATTCTAATATAATTATACATTATATTTTTATCACACTAAGAACCTAGGTTGAGTGGGGGAAGGGTGCTTTAGTACTAAAAATATTTTCAATATCGTGAATAAAACTCAATAACAATCATTAGCCTCAGTCTCTGACAAAAGGAAATACAGCATATTCAGATATTTTTCTTATTGTGTTTCAGATTCTGATACCTTACTCATACTGAGTAACATGTCTTTCCTACTTATGATCAGCAGTGAAATAGTTAAAACACGGTTGCTGTTTTATATCATGATGCTTTAGAAAAAACATCAACTTGATCTGAATACACATGGTTCACACCTCTTGACACTGTTTTTCAGGCAGTCAGCAGACTCCGGTAGAACTCATTTCATCAGTTTATACTCAGTTCCCATTCTGAAGATTTTTTTTCTTATTATTTTATCAAATAAAACCTTAAATTTTGAAGCACAAGAAAGATACCCACTTCAATCCTGTCTTCCATGACTTAGCCATCACTGCTACATTCATAAGGCACTTCGGGAGGCAGCATTTTATGGAAGTGCACTTAGATACAAACCTGCACATACAACAAATGCGGAGTAAATATAAATTGATGTCACTGCAGCAGCCTGCTCTCTATTCTAATAGGTCCATCACTAGGCTAACTTCCAGCCCTCTAGTTTTCTCAGGCTAGCATATGCTGGGAGCCTTAAAGGACAGATAATTGCATTGTTGCTGATGGAGCCCAGCAGAAAAGTGCTTTTTAGCTGTTAGGCCCTTGACCATAGAATTTCCTCCTACCCAAAACAGGACTACCCAAATCTCCCATGAGGAAAATACCAGGGCCAAATTTTCACAAAAGCCTTTGGACATTGGCTACACCTGAAGAGCACTCTAACAACACTTTGATAAAGATAAACCCTAGAAACCATCCAACTGCCACATACAAAATTTAATTATAAAGCAGGGCAGCAGAACGCAGCCCTTCAGACTGAAAGGAACATTATCTGCTGACATTCATATGCAGCAGTGTTAGAAATACCTCGATGGGTCTGCTTACATGACACTTCAATTTGCCCCTCCAGATCTGTAAAGCAAAGCACTAACCTTTTTTTTTCTTGTTCCAGAATCAATTTCAATGCACTGTCCTTGATGCTCAGAAGTACAGGCATCCTTTTACAGTACTTAAATGTCTCTCAAGAATGAGGACAAACGAGCAATACAATTTTGTTGTATTAAAGTGCCAGGAGTCAAAGAGCTTTTTTATTTCAGAACAAGAGAGCCTCATATAGCCATATAGAAAACACCAGTCTTGCTGTGGGGAGTTCACCTCCTGTTCTGATTTACTGGGAGACAGATAAATCAGGGCATGTCGTAGAGATTTTAAGGTCAGGCCTTCTTTTATGTGGATCATTTTCTTGATTATTGGGCTCATTTCCTCCATGGCCCTAACACACCTCTGCATTTCATGCTATAGATCAGGGCAATTTGGTGGTCCAGCCAGGATATCCTGTCTCATGTTTCCCCTGCCGTTTCCTTTCTTGGATTCCAATCTGACTCTTACGCCCTTCTGCCTGGAGTATTCCCAGATTCTCTTCTCTGCCTTCACTGTGTTATTCCTAGTGGAGACAGGCTGCCCAAGCACACCTGCTTATTTCTATTTAGAATCTGGCAACAGACTGATTGTCAATTTTCTTTATACAAGCCTATTTTATTCTTTGGATAAAAAGCACTCTAAACAAAAATAATAAAAGAACCTATGCACATGCTAATAAGCTTTCTAGATATCACCCAACTCTAACAGGAGGTCTGGCAGTCTTTCAAACTCATCTGTGGGGTTTCCTACATGGTCACTTGTTCAGTTCAGTTTTGGTTAAGAACATAAGAACACAGGAATGGCCATACTGGGTCAGACAAATGGTCCACCTAGCATAGTATCTTATAGTCCTACAGTGGCCAATGCCAGGTGCCCCAGAAGGAATGAACAGAAAAGGTAATCATCAAGTGATCCATCAGCCATATCCAGCTTCTGGGACATAGAGACTAGGGACACCATCCCTGCACATCCTGGCTAATAACTGTTGATGGACCCATCCTCCATGAACTTATCCGGGATTTTTTTTGAACCCTGTTATGGTCTTTGCCTTCTAAATAACCTCTGGCAAGGAGTTCTACAAGTTAACTGTGCGTTGTGTGAAAAAATGCCTCCTTTTTGTTGTTTTAAATCTGCTATCAATTAATTTCATTTGGTGACTCCTGGTTCTTGTATTAAGAGAAAGAATAAATAGCACTTCCTTATTTACTTTCTCCACACCAGTCATGACTTTGTAGACCTCTATCATATCCCCCTTTAGTCTTTTTTTTGCCAAACTGAAAAGTCCCAGTGTTATTATTCTTTTCTCATATGGAGCCATTCTATACCCCTAATAATTTTTGTTGCCTGTTTTTGAGATGGCGGGGGGGAAGCATATCTGCACACAATATTCAAGACGTGGGTATAGCATGGATTTATAGAGAGGCAATATGATAGTTTCTGTCTTTTTTTCCCCCATCTTGTTGATTCCTTACATTTTGTTGGTTTTTTGACTACCACTTCATACTATATCCACAATGACTCCAAGATCTCTCTCTCTCTCTCTTCAGTGGTAACACCCCATTATTTTGTGTGTATAGTCGGGATTGTTTTCCCATGTGCATTACTTTGCATTTATAAACATTGAATTTCTTCTGCCCAGTCACCTAATTTTGTGAGATCCCTTTGTAACTCTTCTCAGTCTGCTTGGGACTTAACCATCTTGAGTAGTTTTGTATCATCTGCAAATTTGGCCACTTCACTGTTTACCTTTCTCCAGATCATTTATGACTATATTGAATAGGACTGGTTTAGAATAAGCACGCTCATAACATCTATAGTCCACTCTTAATAGAAGTCAGGGGTCTCAGATTTGGAGTTTCTTGGAGCAAAGTAATTAGTAAACAACTATTTTGCTCCCATGGGCCTAGCTTCAAAAGAGTGGATTTGAAGTAGGTCAGTGCATTATTTTATTCCCTAGTACTTCCATCCTGGAAAATCCACTTTCCCACATATTGTTCCAAATCTGATTAGTCTTCTCAAAGATCTTCCAGAAACTGCAGTAGTTAGTGTCCTAGTGAGGACACTACAATTCCACAATAACACACACCCAATTTAATTTTGAGTACAATGAACCCCAAAGGATTTAAAACTAATTCATTAAGGTACAACTTAATTGAATAAAATTCACTAGCAAATAATGCCCATGGTACAATTCAGTTTCTTAACTCAATCTTCATTCCTTTTTTTTTTTTTTTTTTGGTTGGCAAATAATTGATTGGGTTCATTCCTCCTATCATGCCAAGCTAGTATTTTGTAAACTAGCAGCTACCTTTGCTTACTTATTGGAAGGAGCTGCTGCTTCTGAAAGTACTAATTTACCCTCATTCAACAGCAAATGAACTATCAGCATTGAGCTAGGAAGAAGACAATTGCTTTCAGTCTCTCTAGAAGTCGGGATGCTCTGTTAAGGGCTGTTGAATTCCTTTCTCCAGGTCTTGCATAAACAGCAGCAGCAGTATCAGGTTTGCAGAAATGTGGATGGTACTAGACTCAGAATGCAAGAGCCTGGGGGCTTAGGAGGGGGTGCAGGCTCTGGGAGGGAGTTTGGGGGCTGGAGGAGAGGTGGGATGAGAGGGTGTAGTCTCTGGGAGAGAGTGGTGTGTGTGGGGGGGGGAGGGGCATACTTACATGGGGCATCCCCCTCTGGCAATGGCTCCTGAGAGGGTGGGGAGCTCTACGTTCCGCTGCCCATCTACCACCCCTATGCACTCCTACCCCGTGTGTTCCCTGGCCCGCCCACTGCTCCCAGGAAATTTAAAAAGTCCTGCCTCCCCCCAAAACCATCCTGTGTGGCTGCTGGCACATGTGTCCCTGAGGAGGGATCTTCATGTGCTGCTCCCATTGCGGAGACACCCTCCACTCCCTGCCTAGGGTCTACAGGGCTGTGCCTGTGGCCCTGCTGCCATTGGTTGTTTTAAATTGCCCAGGGACAGCTGGCAAAGCTGGGGGACTCACAGTGGGGAGGGGGAGTGTGTTGGGCAAAGGGAGAGACCCGGCCCTGAACTTTGTTGGAGCTAGGCCTACAATACTCCTGATGCCTTGGAACCCCAGGACCATAGAATTTGCTACCAAAGTGCACAAATCCACATGCAATACTATCTCCTTCGCTATCCAGAACTACAACAACTGAAATTAGCAACCGGAAATGTTCATCCGATAGCACAGGACATGGAAGCATGAGAGGTTGGCTGGCTGCAAATTGTCAAAACATGTCTACTGAGTGCTATGTAGAACACTCACAATTTAGTCATCATTCCCTTTCTTTTATCAGACAGAAGATAGTGGCATACAGGGAGATAAGTAAGTAGGGCAGCATTTTTGGTTTTGGATTGCCTTTTTTGTGATTGTTGTTCTTCATGTTATGTTCTGTCACCCTGGCTTAAAAGTATGTTTTCCAAACTTTGTAAGATCATTGAGATCTCTGTTGGTCTGCGATCAAGCGCTTTCCATACTATGCTATATTTTTTTAAACTGGTAATCACCAATGGTGTGTTTCACACACAAGAGTAAATTGGGAAATAAGTATCTTCTATCTATGTTTACTCTCAGGTAGTTATGTTAAAGTAGGAATCATGCTACGATTTTGTTTTCTGTTGTTGATTCCTTAAATGTATTCAGTATTCTGTCAAGAAGGTTTGCCATAGATTGACTTGGCTGATATTCCCACGAGATTTTTGTGTCCTCTGTTGTAGAGGGTTACATTTGTTTGTTTGTTTTTGTAAATTGTTTTTCCTAATTTGAATTATAACACTTCAAGACTGACTTTACATGTATGGAGAACAACAGTTGCTGAGTTTGATTGTGGAGCAATAAAAGCTATAATATGTCATTCATGTTACAGTCTTACATTCTTCTGGTAATTGCTATCTCTGTGTAACTATCATTTGATAGCTTCTGAGCATAATTAGCTTCCTGTTTTTGGAAATCTAATAAGCCTTTTATTTTTTTAAAATGTGGATTGAAGAGTCCCTGCCCAACCAGGTCTCCAGGTTTCTGTTAGAAAGCTCACAGCATTTTGTTATGATTACTTTGCAACTTCTTGCAATAATGTATATTATTCAGTTGAGATTCATAGCAGAAGCCATTGCACTAAACCCCAGAAACATCAGAAATTTCAAGTAAATGAATACAAAGTCTTTTAACCTTATACTTTAGCATTTCCGTCCCCCCCCCATTAGTCCTTTACCTACAGGGTACGTTTAGACTACATGGCTCCGTCGATGGAGCCATGTAAACTAGTTTACCCGGCATAGTCAATGACGCGGGGATTTAAATAATCTCCGCTTCATTAAAATAAAAATGGCCACCATGCTGTGCCGACGATCAGCTGATCCCGCACAAGCGCAGCAGTCTAGACGCGGCACGGTTGACAAGGGAAGCCTTTGTCGACGGCTCCGGTATGCCTTGTGAAATGAGGTTTACCGGAGTGGTCGACAAAGGCTTCCCTTGTCGACCGCGCCATGTCTAGACTGCCGCGCTTGTGCCAGATCAGCTGATCATCGGCACAGTGCAGTGGCCATTTTTATTTTAATGAAGCGGGGATCATTTAAATCCCCGCTTCATTGACTATGTTGGGTAAACTAGTTTACATGGCTCCGTCGACGGAGCCATGTAGTCTAGACGTACCCACAGTTCTCTGCCATCCCGAGAGCTAGGATTTTTAGGACAAAGGGAATATTATGGTGCCCTTCTATCCTTGCACATTTGATTAATGCCTTACTCCTCAAGAAGTCATGTTGATTTCCGCACAATCATCTGAGAAGTACAGCACTACTCAGGGTGGCAGAATCTGATCCATAGAAATACTTCCCTAACATTCACGTTAGCCTTCCTGCCACCTGTCTACTCAAAATAGAGTAGTAACATGTTTTCCAGATCTGTTTTGCAAACATTTAGAACAATAGCTTGGAGTTTGGATACACATGAGTTGAATTCTTCTTCCTTAACCCACAGATTCAAAAGTCCAAAGTCAGAAATAAGGTGCAAAGGTTGTTGCCGTGTTAGCTAGCTAGGGGATACTTTATGTGTGACTCTAGCGGTGCAGTCGCTTCTGAACCAATACTGTGTCATTAAAGAATCCTTTGTGTGTAGAGTTCTTCCAGGATTAACAATGTGGCTGGCACAATACTTATTTCAGCTTGTGTGCAGGCGTCAAAATACCTAGCCTGACAGCTAGTACGCCATCAGTCATGCTCAGAACGAAGAGATCTTCTTTCAATAGATTTAACTAAAAGCCATATCCTTCAGTCTTTACAAGTCCTGTCTCCAGGAACTTTCCCCTTGACTTCAAGGGAAGTTTTGTCTGAATCTGAATTGGGAAAAGGCAGCTCCTGCCCCGGCACTTTGCCCTTGGTTGGTCACAGAGCCCTGAGAGAGAAAAAAAAGAAAAAAGAAAAGGAAAAGGAAAATAAAAATTGGGCCCACCGCGGGACTGGCAGCGGGGAGAGGGCTGGAGCTTAAACAGCAGGGCAGCTGGTGGCAGGAGGACGGATGGTTGCGAACAGCAAGCCCCAGGCTAGAATTGCTTGGTGAAAAGTGTCAGTCCCGCAGTAGGCCCAATCTTTACTTTTAAATTTTCCACAGACCCCCTACAGTACTGTCGTGGACCACCGGATGTCCAAGGGCCACAGGTTGGTAACTACTGCTTTAGTAGCATTTTAGTTCTAATGAAATACAATAGCCCTATAGTTTTTATATGCCTAAAACACAGTATTCTAGATACTCACTATAAAGATGGATTCTTGTTATGGAGGAATGAATTAGAAATGACACTTTTGTGTAATAAAAGTAGTCTTCATTTGCATGTACTAATTAATTTCTACATTATACTATCAGCATTTGGGACTGTTGGCCTTATTAGCTAAAATGAATTTGCTCATAATCTGAAGCTAACGACTGAAGAAACTCAGTGAAGGTTACAAATTTTTCTTTAAGTTATCAAGGTTAATTATAAAATTAATTAGGCCCATTTATAACTTTGATTAGGCGAATATACCTTCTTTCAGGTTTGACACAGAAACTGGATACACAATTGAAGGAATATTTCTTCTCCAGTATACGCAACAGTTTTATAAAGTTTCTATTAACACTATTACCAGGCATTCCAAACCCTAACTAAGGTAATGTTATTTAACCTAAAGAATAAATAATACATATTTATGGCTTTATATATATTTTTTCTTTTATTCTTCAGTTTTGGTTGTCCTAATTTAATCATGAAATTGGATTTTCCAGGGATTGTTTTTCATGTTAAACAGGAAATTAAAATAGAAGTTTTGGATGTATCATGTTCTTTTCAAGCATTGTCAGTAGATGACTTATAATACGGAGAATCTAACATAGAATAAATACTTATATGTACTTTTTGTCTTGTTCTGTGATCTTGTTAGCATATTTCTTTTATTTCTCAACACCAGAGATACCAACGTATTACCATAAATTACCTAAGGAGGAAACAGACTTTTATTCTGTTTTCATTTTCAGTTGCTGGAATGCTCTCCTGCCAACAAAGCAAATGCCACTTGGCAAAAGTACAGACAAAGGAGCATTTACACTGCCCGACTTTTAGCCACAGAACCCTGTGGCTAAAAGCTGTGTAATGTAGACAAAGCCACAGTGTCTTACTTTTGAGTCAGCTATTAATAAATTGCCCAAGCTCAGAGAGTCTATGGCTGGGCCAATGAATTGAGCTCATGTTTTCTGAATCTTAGTCCAGTGCCTTAAGAAGGCCATCTCTTATTTCAGCATTAATATGACACTCACAGTTGGAAAGCACTGCTGAAGTATTAACTAATTAACAGTCATAACATTGGGTTTCTGAGTATTAAACAGGGAAGCTTCATTCTGCAAGGTGCTGAGTTCTTGCTCAGAGGCATTTACAGTATTAGCTCCAAATGACAGGGCAGGAATTGAGAGAAACTTAAGCAACGGGTTAAATAACTTGTGCAAGGTCCCACAGACAATGGTTAGGGAGTTATTGTGATATGATTGTTGTTTATACATCATTTATAGTAATTTCACTTGTGCTTCTCACACCTATGTGTGGTGTCAGCCTCTTGTCTCTGATCTTATACTTAGGTTGTAATTTCTTGGGGGCAGGGAGGGTTATTTCATTGTGGACAAGTGCAGTGTCCATGACCTGATCCCCAGCTAGTGATTTTAGGCATTACCCTAATACAAATAAATAAATAATAAACTATACATATTCAAGTAATAATAATATTAAAGTCAGTGGCAGACTCCCCAAGAGCCCTGAATCCCAATTCAATATTTTCCCCTCTCATTCCTGCTGTCTCTTTATAAATCTCATCACTCTTTGGCCCAAGCAGTTAGCCAGTATTCAGGGGCTTGCTGGGAGGTTTCTGCTAGGTATTTCTTTAATGCAATCCTGTGTATTTACAAAGATTTTACACAAGTTCCTTTCCCTCCAAACACAGTGGGAACAAACAATACTTTTTGCTCACAGTTTCTAAGCCTGCCTGTCCAGCCTGCATTATGCTTTTTTCCCCTCCCAGGTTTATGCACCCAGGGCTTCTCTCTCTGTCTGCTTGCTTTCTGGTTTCTTTCACTTTTCACTCACCCAGACATTCATTTCCACCAATCAGTGCTCCAGCCTCTAGGTTATCAGTTATCAGTTGGTTCCAGGGACACCCCTGAGCTTACATGGTTCAGCTTCTACTCAGACCTTGCCATATTGGTCCATGCCTTGAACAGTGGCTTCTCTTCTTTCAGCTATTTCACTGTGTAAATGAAGTTAACTGCTCCTTCCATTTAGCCCATGGCTCATCAAGCCATCTGCCTCAACAAGGTTTGTGATTTTCTATAGTTCAAAGCCCCCTTTGATGTCAGCAATTAACTTTTCTAGCAGAACTAACTCACTATAATATTTTCTATTTTGTGTTAAATTACGGAAACCAATCTTGCTGGTATCAATAGGCCGACCATATTTCCCTATGCTGAATATGGAACACTTGGTAAAATTACTCCTATTCAAGTGAGTTCAATGATAATTAATCAGAACTAGGCAGTATATTCAAATGAACATCAAGTTGGCTGAGCCCTTGTTAAAAAGGAATATGGCATGATTGGATTCTTTTTATTTACCTTCTTATCTTTAAGTCTTGAGGGTTCACATGGGGAGAGGTGACACCCATACTCTTCCATTTCCTTCCCTCACACAGAGATGAGTGACTGACCTAACTCTCCCTCTCAGATACTCTTTGCCCTCCATGCCTGGTTGGGCCTCTGGGTTGCGCTTGCCTTTCTTGGTACCTGGCAATGATGTCTTCCTGAAGCAACCCATGGTGGAGGAGGGAGCCGGTAGGGTCATATGCCCAGCTCCCAGATTTTGGCCAGGGTTTCACACCACAATGTGATGGCCAACAGAGACCTTTCGGCACTGTGCAAGAGGGAAGGGGTGGAAGGTGGAAGCTGCTTCCAGCCACAACGGAAGGGGAGGGATGAGATGGCCTATGTTTTTGCAGAGGTAGTCTCACCTTCCCTTTCCTCTCCAATCCCCTGTGGCTGGAAGCAGGTTGTCCCTCCTTGCCTGCACAGTGTCAAAAGGTAACTAACACCTCCAGGCTGCTGCTGGTCACTGACATAACCCAGACGCCTCCTGTCCCCCAGCTACAGTGTGGGCAGGAAGGACACATTGTGCACCAGGGCTCAGGGAACTGCAGGGACTTCATCGAACCTACCCAGCTGACAGGTGGATCAGCAGGGGAGGGTGCCGAGGGGACAGAGCAGCCCCACACTCCCGGGGGCAAGACTCAGGGCAGGAGGTGAAGATTGAAGAGGATGCCAAGCAGGAAGGAGGCCACTCTGGAGCCTGCACAGTCGGGGCACTAACAGGCTGGGAATTCCTTCTGCCCCCTCAACCCACACCCACACTGCTCCAGAGCTTAGCTTGGACCTGACTCCTCCTACATGTGACAAAGCCTCACACACAGGGTCTTGGACTCTCCTGGGGTGCTGGCCCAGCCAGAGTGAGAGGGGAAGGAAGGTCCCTGCTGGCCAGGCTGTTGGTGAGCGCTCCAGCCAGGAGCTGGTTCTCCACACCATTGGGGGAGGGGGAGAGAATGGAAGAGCAGTGGGACTGCAGGGTGAAGGGACAAAAGCATGTGAGGAAGGAGCATGTAAAGGGCTGCAGAGGCAGCATGTAACGCCATTGCCTAGCACCTGCCTGCATGGACCAGCCACCACAGCTCATGGCACACAGCCTATGGTGCCTGGAAATGAGTCAGGGGAGGGGGACACCTTCCTGGCAGAAAGCTGGCATGCAGCAGGGGCTGTGCTGATGGACTAGCAGGGGGAGTGGATGGCCCCCGTGCACTGAATTTTCACCCCACCACCAGCCTTCCATACCCACCACCATTTTTAGCCATTGGAACCCTGCAGTCACTGCTGGTGAGTGGGCAACTTATGATCAGGGATCTGGCAAGCAGCATGACCCAGGAGTAGGAATGGAGTGGGGTGGGAGGGCACACAGAAAATATGGGACAATCTGTCTGTTTTTAAGAAAAAGCCGGGATACCTGGAGGAAGGTTTAAATATGGGACTATCCCTTTAAAAATGGGACATCTGATCCCCCTAAGTACTAGGAGTCTGTTTGGGCCAGTCGAAGAATTAAAATTAGGCCAAAGTTTATCCAGTCGTTATGTCCTCTACCTTGGGAGTGGGGGTAGAGAGTAGCTGGAACAAATATTATTTACAGCTATTGTGCAACAACTAAGATAAATCCTTTATCAGTTCTATGCCTCACGAAGTTCATTTCTCCCTCTACTGAGCTTGTTCTAGGGTCTTTTGAATAAGGACAGCACAGGAAAAGAATTATTCATTGCTATTACTTAGTGTCTATGAATAGCACTGCTGAGGTACAGCTTGATTTGCAGAGTGAACAAAGCGCTGGTCCCAAGGAATTAACCTATCAGTACACTCCCTACAGCTCAGTCTGGGCAATCAGTTCAGAGATGTGAACAAGTGTGTTCTTTTAGAGTCAGTTTGCTTGTGTTTACATTTTGCTCGTTCTCACTTGCGAACTAGAGCCAAACCACACATGCGGATTTAGAAAAGGAGGCCCAATGGTAAAGTAACTTTTTGAGCCCAAAACTGCAAATGCTTCATTGTGCCTAATGCAAGCTCCGTGTGTGTGTGTGGCAAAATAGCAGGATTGAGCTGCACATGGTAAGAATTGGATGGTGTGGGGGTGGGGATACTACATTTTAGTGAGTGCTAGACCAAAATGGTGAAATGTCTAAATGTTTTCTGATAGTCTTATGTATAGAGATGGGCCACATAGATTAAAACATAGATCCATAACTTGGGACATTTGGCTGAGCTTGTAAATCTAACATCTGCCAAACTTCCAAGACAATGAATAATCTTCGTTTTTTTTATGCAAGGAGGAGACTTGCTTAACCCATTTTAGTATATTTATATGTATGTGTTTTGCATGTTCAACTGATCTTGTCGTAGCATTTTGCCAGTGTGAGGAGTGTGAAGTGTTGGCTACTCATGAGTGGAGGGACAGCTTCTGATGTACAGAGCCATCCCTTCCATAAGATGGTTTGGGGAAGCAACCACAGGCCCCATGCTTTGGAAGCTCTGCATTTTGGGAGGCCCTGTGATGGCTGCCCCATTCATCCAATGGATGGGACAGTGGCTCCAGGAACAGTCATTCAGCCGTGCGTGCCACGCTGGGGATCTAGGACCCACAGGGCAGCTGTGTTCTGGGACTCTGAATCCCACAGGGCAGCCACATGCCACAGCTCCTGCCCCACTGAGGTACCTCAGCTCCCAGCCCCGCTGGGCAGCCTTGCATTGGGTCTCCCAACCCTGCTGGGCAGCCCTACTGCCACACACTGGGCAACCCTGCAATCAGCTTGTTGCAGGTAGCCCACTGCCCTGCCAGCCTCAGAGGGTTCCGTGCTGCTGGCCCTCCATCTGGACTTTGGTCCTGCAACATCCATGCTAGACCACAGATGTTGCCAGACCAGAGAATCCCGGTTAAGAGAGTTTCAACCTGTATTGTGACCTTAGTTTACTGGCGCTTTTCTGGTACAAGTTGAGTCAAACAAATCACTGGTATAGGTGCTAGCTATTTCAGCCTGAGCCTTTTCAGTTGGTGGCACAGAGTGAACAATGCTTGCAGATGCTTATTACAAATTATCCTCAGAGGCTATGTCTAGACTGCATCCCTCTGCGGACAGAGGGATGCAAATCAAGCACTTCGGAAGCACAAATGAGCCCAGGATTTAAATATCCCGGGCTTCATTTGCATACTCACGTTCCGACGCTGTGCCGATCAGGCTCAGTGTTGAAAGTGAAAGTAAAGTGTAGCCGCGGTTCTGCCGACCATTTTTTTGAGGAATACAGGATCGGCGGAAAAAGCTCCCCTCTGTCGGCAGAACCGCGGCTACGCTTTCCTTTCACTTTTGACACTGAACCTGATCAGCACAGTGTCGGAACGTGAGTATGCAAATGAAGCCTGGGATATTTAAATCCCGGGCTCATTTGCACTTCCGAAGTGCTTGATTTGCATCCCTCTGTCGACAGAGGGATGCAGTCTAGACACAGCCTGAGATCTCCTGCTGAAAAGTTAGGAACTGTTCTTAATTCTTTAAAAGCAAAGCTGAGGACTCCTTTGCTTACCTTTCTCCTGTTGAGTGCCTTCAGATGTCACAGGTGTTATCTGAGGGAAAGTTTGTTTAATTAATTAAATATGTGCTTTATAGAAACCTACAAAAATGTTTAAAACAGAATGCTTGAACTTTCCTTTCCCCCCTTTCTTTCCTCACATGCTTTTGTGACAAATAGAACCTTTTTATAATTAAAGTCTTGTCAAAGTCGTTCTTCCCCACTTGTTGTATTAAGGTATCTTTGCTAGTTCTTAGCAATTTAATGATCTGTTGATCTGTTTGTCTCCTTCTCCTAGCATTCTCCATTTCATTATTTACTGCTTTCATGTCACCACCTCGGTAGATGCAATCATTTGTTCTTTCCTGGGGTTTTCTCAGCCAAATGTCAGCCTTCAAATACATTAAAATCAATGTCTTTTGTCAGAATGATAAAGAAATACACAAAACGGCAAAGTGTTTTTAAACAGTTAATATTAGAAATGTGATGGAATTAAGATCTCTATCTCAGGTGCAGACAGTCCTGTGATATGGATACATGTTTCTTTAACCTGTGATTTAGACTAGGAAGAGGCTGATAAAGGAGGCTGCTTTTTTTAAAATAAATATGCAATGAGGACATTGTCATGAGCAACTTTTTCCTGGGTCAGAACAACAGACTAAAGTAACAAGCACCCACACTGAATTGTATGAATTAGCAGGCTTCCTTTCTTTACATTTTTGGTCCAGCTGGGATTCAATATCTGAACGTAAAACTCAAATAATCTGCAGATGTCTGCTGAAGAACTTGGACTGTAAAGATTGCTAACCTTTTTGGTTGTAACTATTCTGCCTACCTATTTCCTTTGAGTTGCAAATTTTAGGGTTCACTGGAATGTTATCAAAGGAATCTGTGCAGAACAAGTTGCAGGATCTAGGGTTAGGTTTCTCTTCCTTTCATTTTCTTCCTTTCAATAAGTTAGAATTGTTTCATCATGCAGGCATGTAGCTTGCCTGCTTCTTGCTGCTCTAACTAGGCTCTTCTATTTTGCATTATTCTCAGATGTGTTCTGAAGTTACTAGTTATATGTAGAGCAATGTTCTAAGTTTTTCATGGCCAAATGGGAGACACATGGCTTAAATTGCTATGTAGCACTTAAAATACCCTGAGGTGAACAACTAATAAAATATCAATAGTTGCCTCTCATCACCACCAGATAATTTGTCATGATTTGGATCTTTAGAAGTCCTCCTATCTTGCTGGAATACTCCCTCTCCTCTTGTTGATTTCAAAATACTAATGAATTAAGAATGCAAACTAGCTAAGGACACAAACCAAAAATTAAAAATAAAATTAAAAAATGGCCTGTTTATTGCTATTCATGGAATATCCCATAAGCCAATTATACACCTTGAGGGGCAAATGCTACTTCCCCATGCGCAGCAGTGGAAAGTGGAAAGACATGAATACACTGAAACTGCTTTGCATCTGCTACATGGGCATTGGCAAGAGCCTGTGCCTTCCATGTACACTGAAGGACAGTGCCTTGTGTTTTAAAATAGGAGGGTTTTTTTCAGGGTGTGTGACAGGGCCAACCATACATCACTCAGACCATGAGAATTTACTCCAATAGCATTGGTCAATATGGAATTGTTGCAAATCCCATTAATGTCAATGGGGCTCTTTCAAATTATATTTAATTAATACAAACACTAATGGCGCTGTGAATTTATAATGTCAGTGTATAAAGCCTCCATAACCAGCTGGAATTCATTTATATAATGAATTAATAATTATCTATTAATGAACTGCAATAAGAGTGTCTTATTTGTTGACATATCAACTACCGTACCTTTATTTTATGGGTCACCAGCCTACTACACTGAAGAAAAAAGGGACATGCTATTGCTCTGAAAGTGTTCCTACTTTGCCGAAGGAATGTATCTTTTTATAGACAGTCAAGGTGGCTTTCCCTGAAGACCAGAAATTCCCTTGTAGAAAACTCACATATTTAGGCAGCAGGGTCAGAGTTAACTTCCTTGATCATTATTAATAAATTATAGGATGTTATGGAATGTCATACAAGAATAATACTGAAGCCAACAGAGTAACTCTGCCATGTACCATGCTAAGTGTGCTTGAGGTAATTTCAAGCAGCATTCATAGAATCATAGAAGACTAGGACTGGAAGGGACCATGCTAGCTTTTGGGCAGCTTTATGCTGCTTGTCAGAAAGAGATGCATCCCAGAACTTCCAAAATTTCAGCTAACAGAAAATTCTCACAGAAACACAAGGGCCATTTCAGGTAATCCCCTTTATACAGAGCTTCCCGTTGATTCCAAGGAGGAGTATTTTTCATGGGTTCCTTCAATGGTTCCAGTCCCCAGATGGTGAATTGAGGGAGAGAGAAATTCAATGCAAGGGCATCAGTTATGGAAGGTTTGGGGGGGCAGTAGCTCCCCCTCCTGAGTTTGAACTTCCTGGATTTCATATTTGAGGTCTGCTTAAAGCTGCATGCCCTGACTCCAGAGGCAGTTCTTAAATGCAACAGAGCTGCTTGCAGCTCTGCCTTTGGGGCTGGGAGTTTGTTATAAAAAGAGAAAGGTAGGATTATTAAGAATAACAAAAGGCTGGGCATTCCAGTAATTGAAGGATCATTAGATTATCATGAAAACATTGCCAGGTACTCCACTTGAAAGATAGGGAGGAAAAGAGTAGGAATGAGTGTTGTGCTGCAGGGATCTGCATTTGGATTACTGTGTTAACTTTACAAATGTTCTTGAAAAAGGGGTGAACAGGGACTAATCCAAAGCTGATTGCAAAGAGCTACAAAGGGATTTCACAAAATTGGATGACTGAGCAACACAAAAGCAAATGGAATTCAGTGTTGATAAGTGCAATGTAATGCACCTGGAAAAATATAAACCTAACTATAGATACAAAATAGCTGTTATCACTCAAGAAAGAGATTTTGGAATCATTGTGGATAGTTCCCTGAAAACATCTGTTCAATGTGCAGAGGCAGTCTAAAAAGTAAAAAGCTAAGATAATATTGATAATAAGACAAAATACCATATTGCCTCTATATAGTCATTGTATGCCCACATCTTGAATACTGTATGCAGATCTAGTCAACGTATCTAAAAAAAGATATATTGTATTTGGAAAAGGTACAGAAAGGGCAACAGAAGTGAATAGGGGTAAGGAACAGCTTCCATATGAAGAGAGATCAGCAAGACCGGGACTTTTCAGCTTGGCAAAGAAATGACTAAAGGGTGGGATGATATGTTAGATGTCTAGAAAATCATGAACAGCATGGAAAAATAGAATAAGGAAATGTTATTTATTCCTTCACTATTATAACACAAGAAGCTGACCCAATTAAATGTATAGGCAGCAAATTTAAAACAAACAAAATAATTATTTTCACAATCAACCTGTGGAACTCTTTGCCAGGAGATGGTAAAAATGCCCAAACTATAATAGAGTTCCAATAAGAACAAAGTAAGTTCAAGGAAGATAAGTCCATCAATGGCTACTAGCCAGAATGGGCAGGAATGGTGTCCCTAGCTTCTGTTTGCCAGAAGCTGGCAATGGGCAACAGGGGATAGATCATTTGATCGATGCCTCCTCTGTTGATGCTTTCTGAAGCACCTGGCATTGGCCACTGTTGGAAGACAGGATACTGGGCTAGGAGGCCCTTTGGTCTGCCCCAGTATGGACATTCTTATGTTCTTATATAGAACTGAAATGTATCTGCCCCCTTGCTGTAACCCACTAGACCCCAATCCACATCCAGAGTTGAGTTAGAGTCCAGGAGTCCTGAAGGGGCCTCTCTCTCTCCACAGAGTTAGTAACAAAGTAAGAACATACATAAATATTGACCCACTCAGCTCTAATACTAACATATTCTGACATCTTGTAGCAAGTCACTTAAAGGACACTGGTTAGCCTTAACATTTTTATTTAATTTTCTTTCTTTTATATCAGAATTAGATACAGTGCTCCCATCAGCTAACTGCTAAGTTGTCTGCCAAAAAAAGTAGCATTTTCCAATATCTTGGTAGCCCCTGGATAGAGATGATGCATGTGAGCGGGGAGGGGGGATGGAGTTGGTTCCCCCTACCCCATTTGGTGCTTGGCTTGTACTGAGCATGCTCGGTAACACTGCCGAAGCCTCTGTCCTCAGTCTGCCCCCCATGCTTTCACTCTCTCCCCACCCCCATCATGGCATGCACAGGTCGCCCCCCCCCACCAAAATCTGAAATGGTGCCCCTGATTCAATGACTTACCCAAAGCCATGATGAGAGTCTCTCGCTCAGCAAGGAACCGATACATTGTCAAGATACATTGGTTCCTACCAACTGGACATCTGCTGACCAATCTTAAAATCATTTTACTCCTGACATCTACAGCTTTCAGTTGGAGAATCTGATCACCAGATCCATTTGATAGTGAAAAAGATGGTTAATGGATGACCCAAGACATAGGAATTAAAAAGATACTCAGCCAAGCCATTTTATGTAGCAAAGAATCTATAATCTGAAACAGAATGTGGATAATTTTGTGATACTTTCTTACAAGGAAAAACACCATAAAGAAATAAACTGAACAAATTGTAATTGTGTGCACTTCCTTTATGTGCAGTTTAGAGAAACCTTAAAGTACCGTGACAGCTTGCTAATGTATTTGAATATGTGGATGATCGTAAGTGTACGAAACACGTACAAATTGTCAGGTAGGTAACAGACAATTATGAAAGTGCAATAACTTTTTTCTCTGTATAAGCTGTTCTCAACATGATTTATAGGTGACATAGATATGGAGAGTTGAGGCAGGCATGAAGCTTTATGGAAAAGGTTGCAGTCATATTTCACAGAATGGATTTACTTGTGAGGCATCAGACTACTGGACTAAATACAAAAAAGTAAATATACTTACAGTGCAATTTATAGTAACTATCATTGAGCTGCTGAAATCAGTGTTCTTTTAAATTTTGGGGTCATTTGGAGGTTACATGGTTGGAATCGAAGCATAGTTTTGATTGTGCTTCTAAGTGGGAACACCAGCTAATGACAGACAGCAAGATGCATTCTTGTATAGCTATATATTTAAACAATATCCCAGCTCACTACAGGAATATTATTTTTTATCATTAAAATAGCCCAATAAAAGCCAATGCAGATTATTATAGTAGCAGAATGTGCCAGCGTGGGAGGAACAGGGATGGAACCGCTCCTGTGGTGCTTTGCTTTCCATGCCACCCCATCAAATTGGCTGTGAATTGATCAAAGACTTCATCCATTTTCTATTTGTCTCTCACTCGGGCCAAAAAAGCAGTAGTCTCATCTCAGATTCCTCAGTTGCTGGGAACAATCTACAATTATACTTTAAAAAGGTCTCACTACATTTTGAAATAAGCAGCTATGTAATTTTCCCCTTTCGTGGTAGCTTACAAAAGAAGGATGTTTTTAGACATGTGGGCCAGGAATTAGGCATCTAACTCTAGGTCTAGTGGCACACTGAGCTGGCTGTGTCAGTGCTGCTTTCTGGACTGACTGATAGGAGGTAATGAAGTTCTGTTTTTTTCCCTTGGCACCTGGAGAACAAATGTGTCACCTTCATGGTCCCTCTCAGTGAAAATGTCAAAGCCCCAGAATTCTAAAGAAGGGGCATCAATGCAATATGAGGCAGAATCGTTTTTTTTTCTTTTCCTAAGGCTGTTTTCTTTCCTATTTCTTGGCAGCTGTTCATATCCCTTCTATCTGTGTACATTTTGGACTCAAAGCACTTTATTATTCAGAGCTTGTATATCATAAGTGACAGTGGCACTTACTGACACTCTGAATAGAGCAGGGGCCCATAAGCCCATATGGCATCTAGGAAACAGCTGGAAAATGTATAAGATGTTTCTTCAAGTAAAAGTGGAATGTAGAGTTCCTGCAAAGTCCAATTTAGACACCTTCACTTTTCATATCATGAAGCCCATAGCAGAACTATTCATTAGAAACTGGAATAGATTCCTCTATTGAGCTGAATAGTCTAATGTTGAGAATTTAAAGTCATGTAGCTCCCCAAGGGTGAAATGTGTAGTGTGAAAATCACTGCACAGATTTTTCTGCTACTGTCAATAACATTCAGCTGTTAAACTGCAAAATGCTGGACTTTTTTAAACACCTACTTTCCACCCCTGGTAAATATGTTATTCTAAAATGTTGCTACATTTTCAGTTTCAGCAAAAAAAAATCCACCTCTCATGACTGACTGTGCATGGACTTTTCACACATATTGCTCAGATTAACCTGCACAGTGGTTCATAAGTGTGTAGGTGTTAGAATCTTCTGGAGTTAGCCAATCACGAATTGTAAGTTTAGATGCTAAACCAAAGATTATCCCAACTCATGTTAACCTCCTCAGGAAAAATAACCAAAACCTTCAGATGATCACATTTATGATCAAGTTTTAATTTTTTCCCATTTTTGGATGGGCCATCAAACCAGCAGATTTGATATTTCAGCTAATTATTCTGACTCATATATGCACTTACATTTTTATAGGATATTTCTTTTTATGTGCATACTATATTTAGATCTACTCTCTCTTTAGAGTCATGGAGCCAAAAGCTGGGCTGATTTCTGTAAACACATCCCCCAGCATGGGTCATCAGTTGGGATAAAATCCATAAGAGGATCGCATATGCCCATCCCTGGGCCATTTAGGGTATGTCTACACTGTATTCCTCTTTCGAGAGAGGAATGCAAATGCAGGTGAATGAAATTGCAAAAAAGAAACGCTGTCTTCTTTCGAAATAACCCTTACTCCTTATAAGGAGTAAGTAACCCTTATAAGAAGGGTTCTCTTTTGAAATAACCGCGTCTAGACAGCGTTTCTTCTTTTTGAAATAGGGTATTTTGAAATCGCGCCTGGACGTGATTATGCAAATGAAGCACGGGAAATTCAAATCTGCGCTTCATTTGCAATTTCGTTCACCTGCATTTGCATTCCTCTCTCGAAAGTGGAATGCAGTGTAGACATACCTTTAGAGAGCATGTTACATATACACTTTAGGACCTGCCATTGAAAGCCAAGATGCCACTCAGTGAAGCATTTGACTGTCATGTTTAAATACATAAATGTTCCCTTCTTTTCTCTTTTCCCTGAACTCTTGAATTACATTACATCACTCTTGTGCTCATGGAAAATTTAACCTGCAAAACCATGCACTATAAATGACAATCACTTTCTTCTTGTGGTAAAGAAAGGTTTTAGAGAGGGTAACCCAGTTTCCATGGCAACTGAATGACACTTATATGCCATGGGGAAGTGTCATATTCCAGAGATATAACTTCATGGACAAGTCATACAGGACTTCAAAAAGAGGAAATTGCAAGTTTAAAATGAAACCTCTCATTTGCATTTTCCAATTACAATATCCAATTGTGCACAATTTAGTAGAGAAACATTTCTGATGAATGATAAAGATCAAGTTCACTTAGCAGAAGATAACTTTGACAAATTCAGGTTCAGGATATGAAATGTTGGCCCAATTTTGGTTTAGTTATATCGATGTAAAATGAAGTATAACTCCATTGGCCCCAATGGCATCCACATTTACACCCATATCAGAGCAGCTGAGAGAGCAGAATTTGTCTCGGAGATTCATGACACAGCTTGCAAATTCAGCACGTAAAGTTTTACCTTATAGATTCTGTGTTACCTTTCATACCATCGATCATCATCCATTGTAATCCACATTGCATAGGAGAGCATTTTATGATGAGCATTATCGTTGTAGTATAGCAAAGAGCATTGTTAATGAAGCATGGAAAAGGAATAAATTCAGCTAATGGGTATATGTGTCAAATTTCAATTAGGGATATGTTGGGAAGTGAAAAAGAGAGATGAGCATACAAATTAAACCTTTGACCTTCAAAGGAAAGAAAAAAAACCTGACAGCACTTCCTAACTAAATGCTGCTTTTGAGACAGGATTTTCTAACTAAAAGCAGCGATGTCTAATGCAGGGCCCATGATGTGCTTTTTAAAATTTGTTTATTTGTTTTTTAATAATCACTACATTCATTCACAAGCATTGACTCAAAAACAATATCCACTCCATGCTGTTTACTGAAGGAAATATTACTGCATGCACAATTTATAGCACTGGACATATGCAAAGACAAGACATTTTATCCTAACATAAAAGTTTTAACACCCCTTCCCCTCCAATTTTACTTCATATAAGGAAAGATTTTTATCATCCTTTATTTTAACATGGTATTGGAGGGTATCCCCCTACTCCCCATGTCCTCAACATACACTTTAATGAATGCAATCAATCAATATGCCATACCTTTTTACACTCAAGATCACTTTTTAAATGTCAGGGCAAGCTAAGATCTACCCTATCCCTTCCCCAAGACCCCACCACTTCTTTGAGACCCTACCCTCTCCATTTCCCTCCTCTCCATCACTTGCTGTCCCCAGACCTTACTCACTCTCACTGGGTTGAAACAGGAGGTGTGTGCTCTGGGGAGGGAATGAGGGATTTGGGTGTGGCAGGGGTGAGAGGTGCAAGCTCTGGGAGGGAATTTGGGTGCAGGAGGAGGTGGAGAAGAGGATGTTGGCTCAGGGAGGGGGCTCCCGGCTAGAGAGTGTTGGGATCAGGTGGAGGGTTCAAGTGCTGGAGCAAGCCACAGGCTTGTAGATATGGGGGTGCAGGAGTTCGGGTTGGTGTGTATGAGGGGCTCAGGGCAGTGGGGTTGGGTGTATGATGGGCTCAGGGCACAGTTTTGGGATGTTTGGATGGTGCAGGAGTGTTGTGGCAGAAGACAGGGGATGTGGGGTGCAGAAGTTTGGGGATGTGAGGGGCTCAGGGCAGGGGGTTCAGGTGTATGATAGGCTCAGGGTTGGGGTCTGTGGGGAGTGCAGGAGTGTTATGATGCTGTGGCCAGATGAGGGCTTGGCCCCCATTGGGGGTTTGTTGGCCAGGCTTCATTTGTAAATAAAATATTATGTCAAACACAAAGCATTTCAGCGTTGTCTTTATTTATGGGAGGGGCGGGGAACCTGTTTTGGGTCAGGGGCCACTGACCAACAGAAAAATCGGTCAGGGACTGCACAAGTGAGATGCAAAAAACCAACCACTTCAAACCCCCAACCCTGACTGATGTGGCCCCAACTGAGATACCTCACTCCCCTGGCACTCAGCCCCGTGTGGGGAGAGGGGGTAGGTTGGACTGAGGTTCAATACCTCATGCCTGTTTAACTCTTCTGGAGTTCCAGGGTTAGTGGAATTTGTGGGCCCCTCCATACTTTGAGGTGGGACCGAAAATGAGGGATGCAGTGTGCGAGACTGCATTGCCAGTGACTGGAATAGGGATGGGGGTGCAGAATTTGGGTAGAAAATAGGGTACAGGAGCAAGCTGGGGTTAGATGTCTGGCCAGCAGGGAGGGGGCAGGAGCAGGGTGCTGCTGGTGTCTGGCCAGGAGGCAGGGGCATGGTGCTGGATGGTATCTGGCCAGGGGACAGGTTGCTGTATGGTTGCTGTAAGGGGCAGGATACTGGGGGGGCGTTCCTGCTAGGTACCAGGGTGCTGGTGGGGGCTTGGGAAGGGGGCAGGGTGCTGGTGGGAGCTGGGGCAGGAGTAGGGTGCTGGTGGAGGCTAGGGCAGGAGGCAGGGGACAGGGGCAGGAAGCTGTTGAGGACCTGGGCAGGGTGCTGGTGTGAGTCTGGGCAGGGGCAAGCTGCTGGAGGGGGTCTGGCCAGGGGGTAGGAGCAGGGTGCTGTATGGTGTCTGGCCATGGGGCAGGGGCAGGGTGCTGGTGGGAGTCTGTCCTGGAAGCAGGGGCATGGTGCTGGATGGTGTCTGGCCAGAGGGCAGGGGCAGGGTACTGGTGGGGGTCTGGCTAGGGACCAGGGTGCTGGTGGGGGCTTGGGAAGGAGGTATGGTGCTGGTGGGGCCTGGGGCAGGAGTAGGGTGCTGGCGGAGGTCAGGGCAGGAGGCAGGGGACAGGGGCAGGGTGGTGGAGGGGGTCTGGCCAGGGGGCAGGAGCAGGGTGCTGTATGGTGTCTGGCCATGGGGCAGGGGCAGGGTGCGGGTGGGGGTCTGGCCAGGGACCAGGGTGCTGGTGGGGCTTTGGTCAGGGGGCAGGCTGCTAGTGGAAGCCGGGGCAGGGGTAGGGTGCTGGTGGGGGCCTGGGCAGGGGGCAGGGTACTCATGGGGGTCTGGGGAGGGGGAGAGGGCAGGTGCTGGTGGGGGTCTGGCCAGGGGGAGGGGACAGAGACAGCTCGGCCAGTACCTGGGGGTCCTGTGGCTGTGGCACCAGATCGAGCATCTCAGGAAGCACATGCACTGCTCCTCCCCTCCCCACTGCAGGAAGACAGGCAGGCAGCATGGGGAAGGAAATCCCATGACTGCGTGCCAGAGCTGGCATCTCAGAAAGTGCACTGGCTGTTTTGGGGAGGGGAGGAGCAGTGTGCGTACTTCCTGAGATGTTGGATCTAGTGCGCAGCCACAGAACTCCCCCCCCACGCTGCAGGATGCTGGCGCTACCTCCATTTTCATAGTGCCAGTGTGGGCTCCTTCTTGCGGATGAAGGGGAATGAGAGGGAACACCTCGTGATCGACTGGCCGTGCCCCCACGATTGACCAGCTGATCGCAATCGATGGGTTGATGACCACAGCCATATGATGATCACAGATTTAAAATGAAAACAAACATGAGTGGTGAGGGAATTGAAGTAGAAGGACAGTTGCCCAGGATGTAAGACAGGATCAATACAATTAATGGTTAACTGACTCAGCTGGGAATTGATATTGTAAATCTTTATGTTGGATTTACTTGTGTGATGCTCCAGCTCCACAGGTGTGTATTTAGACTTATTATGTGTCTGTGTCCAGCTGAACAGATATCATTCACACTATTGCTTTTTAAGGATAGATGATTTTCTATTGCTGCAGGGTCAAATTCAGCTCTGGTATAAAAAAGGAAAATGTTCATTGAAGTCATATGGCCTAGCACTGAATTTGACTCCAGTGTATTGAGAAGTAAGATCTAAAATTCACTGTGGTCAATGGAAAGACTCCCACTGATTTCAGTGGACATTGGGTCAGGCCTCACGTTCATGGTCAGTTTGAACTTTTAAAAAAGAAGCTGATTTTAAGTTATCAATCCCCAAACCAAAATAACTGATCTGTGTCATGATAAATACCATGCCACCAGGCCTGCTGATGGCCTAACACAGCAGTCAGTAGTGGCTTAAGCCCTGGGCCCTTTGAATCACTTCTGGAATGCCACGAGGCATGCTCCAGGGGGCGCTTGGGGCTGGCCTGGGGGAGGCATGCTGCGACATGCTCTGGGTGGTGCTGAGGGCTGGTTGCCCTTATCCTGTCCCTTCCACCTGAAGCCCTGCCTTATCCGGGAGTGTGGAGCACACTACCACCCCCCGCCTCCATGTCCAGGGGTCTGACAGTTGTGTACTGCCGCTGTCAGAGGCACTGCCTTCAGAGCGAGGTTCCCAGCTAGATGCTATGGACCTTCTTGCTTCTGGGGGAAGATTCCCAGAGGTGGGTCTGACCCAGCCCCAGGAAGAGTCTCTTCAGAGAAAGAGAACATCCTGCCTCTCTCCAGCCCAACAAGACTCTCAGCTGGAACCCAGTGCGACCCAGTGCAATGTAGGAGTTCCCAGAAGGGGCACTCCCAGCTATGCCCCTCCCCAATTCTAGGCCAAGCACTTGGGAATAAAAGGGACTTTGGGCTAGTTGTGTATATGTGTGGTAGGGGAGAGCTAAGGTTGGTCCTGCCTCTCCCACAAAAAAGTGATGACCATCCACCATGCCACCCTCACATCTGTGCTGCATGTGGTGGTGGTATTGCCTTCAGAGTGGGGTACCTCTCCACTCTCTGGCCACCCAGCTCTGAAGGCAGTAAAGAAGAAAGGGTGGCAATACCGCAGTCTCCTCTACAATAGCTGGATTTTACAATCCATAATGCATTTTCACGGTTGTGTATTTGATAGAGCCTAATCTTTGATGACCAGACTCTGAACAGCAAGCTTTCTTGAGGGTTGCCTGGTACCTTCTGTTCCATGCCTTGATCACATATGTGCTTATAATTAAATAATACAATAGGCATTTTTAAAGTACAGTTCAAAATTTGCTGTTGATAGGATTGTAGTTTTAGAACTTCACAATCTTTTTTTTTTCTTTTTTGCATGAATAGCACGGACACACATAAAACTGCTGTATATACTCTTGGTCTATAGAAATTGTCAAGCGCAGCTTGTTTAAAAATGTTCACAGGTACATATGCATTTCCAGCAGTATTGATCAGTTTTGATTGTATAAGTAGACATGTGGCTTCTCTTCTAATAACTTCTGGATAAGTTTAACTCTTAAACTGATATTCATGGTGCTAATATTCTCATTTACATGTTTAAGATAATATTAGAGAACATTTACAGAAGGTGGATTTTTAAGTTTGCTGTTTAATTGAACATTTACCCAGTAGCTTGTTCACTGGGATATTCATGGAAAGGCCATACAAAAGGGTTATAAAAATAGTGCATCAAATTACATTTTCCATTTGAATGAATATCTAGAAAAAATATTTGAGGTCTGCACTCAGTCCTACTTCAGATTGTGCAGTGTTTGATCCTGTCAGGTGCTTAACACCCTGGCTTGCCACTGAAGCATGTGGAATTTGAAAGTATTCAGCTTTTACAGACTGGAGCATCCAACATTGTAATAATCTGTGAGCAGTAAGAGCTAAATTACCTTACAGCTATCTTCAGAATTTTGTCACATAATTAGTAGTGCCAACCCCAAACAACACATTGGAGGGTCTTTTTATTTGCTTTCTGGGTTTTGAGCCTTTAGGATCCACTCAGGTTGCATTTTCAAGTTTTTCTCCGTAATGTTGAGAATCTTGCATAATCACATAACTCCAAAGGCTAGGGCTTTCAAGTAAAATGTCAAATACTGTAACGCTGCTGATAAAATCACAAGAGTTGGCAGCACTGCGTAACCCTGAAGGGTCAGCAGTGTTGATGCTGTTTACCTTTTGCTGCCAGGAATGATAAGAATCTGGATGCTGGATCTTAGATGGGTGGCTATTTTTGTCCACACAACTAATACAAAGTAGCTCCAAAACTTCCATAGTCAGACATGTGAAGATCTTCTTAGGAAAAAGGGTTTCCCACCCACCACAGATACAGCATAATGGCACCTGTACCACTACCCAGGAGGCTGGCATAAGGTTGTGGCCATGGGAGAGGAGAGTCTCAAATACCTTGACTCTATAATGATCCCGTGTGGTGACTGGTAGTGGCATAACTGAGACCAAACCTTCACATAGGATTGGAAGCAGAAAAGACTACCTTGCACCATTCTACCTGCATTCCTCTCCTCTTGAGAATTCTTACTCTACTAGTTAAACTAAAATCTTATTCCATTTCAAGAGATGTATTTCCAAATAGGTGTGTGCATCACACAATGCAATTCTTTGCACTTCAGCTGCCATTTTATTCTCCTGGGATGAACACTTTTGATCATCCATAGATTAAAAGTCTGATTCAGCAAAGACACGCTACCAGGAAAAAGTGCTCATTACTATGGTAAGTCTTACGGAAACCATTGAGCCAGATCCTGGCTCCTAGCTCCATCTTCTTTGTGTCACTGGTAGGAATGGAAAGCTGCCCTATCAGGTTCCTAACATGAAAATCCCCAGATATTGTAAAGTTCATATAACTAGCTCTAGAAGTAATGCTGATTTAAACTATGCTGGGGGCTGGTTCAGCCTTGGTTGGTGACCAAGAAAAAGTCTCCTGTGTTCAGAGACCATATAGGAAATTTGCTAAAGGATGACTCCCATAACACAGCACTTTTCTTGGTGCCTTATCCATCTAATCTTGTGTCTATCATAAAAAGTGAAAGTTTTGCCTTTGACATCAGCGACAGCTGGATGGGGCACTATCATCTTCCTAATTTATTGAATGGGTATTTCACAAATTTAAATAAGCAAAGGAATTAACTATTATGAACATTATTCTTATCCCCTATATTATAAATAGGATTTTTCTGTATTTTTTCCACTGTTTCATGCATTCTGATTTTTTACATGGTATTGTTAGGAGGGTGCCATAAAATATAGATTAATAGTTGCATTTTCATGCTTTGATGTGTCATTTAATGAAGTGGATGCTCTTTCATATTTGACATCAAAAAGACATCTGCTAGAATTCTTAACATACACATCAAATGATTTTTTGCATTAATAGGTATAATAATCTGAGCAACAGAATACCTGCTTTTTACAACAACTGCTATACATTAATTCACTGATTTAATCATTTACTGCAACTTGATATACTATAAACTGATGCAGGGCAACCTTAGTGTTAGCATTACTTTTTATAAGTACAGAAGCGCAAACCAGTTAAATAAAATAAGAAGTTACATGGAGTTTCACTCTGAACCAAACAAAATGTGTTGGTTTTTTCATGGAAGTATGGTTAATTTATTAATTTTAATTTTGAATACATTTCTTCATCTGGTTACAGCAAGAGGTAGAAGCAAAGGTGCTGAAACATTGTTTTAACAAAATACCTAGCTCAATGCAATGGAGTTTGAATACGTTCAAATAAGTTGGATTTTTTAGATGATAGTCCTAACCAAATGAAATGGGGGTGTAAACCATCTAAGATGTGGTATCTCTGCTACGAATTAGGAAGTGCCCAAGTTTGGCAATAGCGTTATTATTAATCATTGCCAGGCATTGCCTCGATAGCAGACAATGATGTCTGAAACTATTGTAAGAATCCTACTATGATGATAAACTATTGTAGGAATCCTGACAAGAATCCTCCTCTGTTTTGCAAAGAAAAGTTTCACATTCAGGAAAGGTCCTAAATGCGCCATTTGTATAGGACCTAATTCTCTACTATGGTCTTTTAGCGAGTATAACCCGCGGGTTATATTCATTTTTACAAAGCCCGCACCCCCCCCCCCCCCCCCGTGGGCTGTACTCGTGCGTGGGGTATATAGGGGTTTTTTACTGGATGGAAGAGGATCCCCTCCCCCCGCCCCGCCCACCGTTTCATTACCTTTGCCGGGCTGGGGTTAGGCTCCCAGCCCATGACTGAACAATGTGGGGAAACTTACAAGGGGCGCAGCAGCTGGGAACGCTCCGGAGCCAGGGCAGAGGCATCCCCAGCAGAGGCGCAGGCAGGAGGCTCCCAGCCCGGGCTGACAAAGGGAAGGAGCCCGGAGCAAGTTGCGGGCGTGGGGCTCGGCGGCCAGCAGCAGCGGCGGGAGTCTGCAGGCGGCCACGGCTCACAGGAGCGGGGTCGGGGCATGGTTCTTGTTGCTCCTGCGCTATCCAGCCGGGTGTCCTCACCTGCAGCTGCCACCGCCGCTGCACGCCGGACCTGCTGCGTGCTTGTTTGTTGCTCCTGGGCCGGCGTCTGCCCCGCCACCCCGAACCATGCCCCGGCCCAGGAGCAACGAGCGGGGAAGTGGCATATGGAAGCAGACTCCCGCTGCTGCTGGCCACCGAGCCCCACGCCTGCAACTTGCTCCGGGCTCCTTCCCTTTGTCAGCCTGGGCTGGGAGCCTCCTGCCTGCGCCTCTGCTGGGGATGCCTCTGCCCTGGCTGCGGAGCGTTTCCGGCTGCTGCGCCCCTTGTAAATTTCCCCGTGTTGTTCGGTCTCAGGCTGGGAGCCTAACCCCCCGCACCGTAAATAGAACCCTGCACCCTAAATATACCCCCGGCGCAGTCTTGTATACCCCGCGGGTTATACTCGTGCGCGAGGTATACAAGATTTTTTTTAACTGAAATAGCAAAAACCGCAGGGTATATTCGGGTGCGGGTTATATTTGGGTGCGGGGTATATTCGCTAAAATACGGTACTTTGATCTTAGTGAAGTTATGAAGGCGTAAAACTGATGTCAGCTAGCAGAGAATTAGGATGTGTATTGTTAATCTCATTTGTACAGAGATGGGGACTAATACACTTGAGTCACTCTGAAGGTGAAGGGGACATATTGAAATGAGTTACTAGTTTGTTATGATGCAAACTCATAGGAAATGATCCGTGGCAGTTCCATCTTGTCTTCACTATCTTTAGGTGCTTCAGCAACATTTACCTCATTGCCATGGACAATGGGGGATCCTAGTCATGCAGAAGAAAAAGCCACTCTGTTCTTTCTTGTGGAAAGCACTAGCTGTTAGAATCACTTAGCATCTACCCAGCAGGGCTTAATTTGAAATAAGCTGTGCAAGTTGAGCTACGTCAATTGCATAGCTTATTTCAAAACAGCTTATTTCATAATTGGGAGCGTCTACACAGCACTTATTCTGAAACAGAGCACTCTTCCTCCGACTTCCCTTACTCCTTGTACAATGAGGGTTACAGGAGTCAGAGTAAGAAGTCCTCCAGCTTGACAGTATTTTGACATTATTTAGAAATAACGCTAGTTATTTTGAAATAATGTTGCTGTGTAGACGTACCCTTAGATGCCATATGATTGGTGCTAAGGAAAATTCTAGGAAAAGGCTTGACTCTGAGATATGCCTAGTATAGTGTTCTGGCTGTGGGGCCATGAGAAAGGGTGACAGATTAAGTCCCACAGAGACATGGGACAGCATAGTGAGTTGAAAAAGGCTTTCAGACATGGTACAGCTGTTACAATGGATAAGGAAATGGATATTCCCATTTACTACTCAGCTAAGGACAAGACTGGGACAAGATTGTGCCTTTCTGGGTACATCTGCACAGAATTAAATGACCCCTGGCATGCCTGTGGTTGGTCCGGGTATGCTGGCTCAGGCTGCAAGGCTAACAATCATTGTGGACACATTCCAAGTTTGTGCTGGAGACCTTCCGTCTCCAGCCTCGGCCAGAACATCAGTGATTTCTCAGCCCAAGAGCGTCAGCCCCACAAGCCACAGTCAGTGAACTCAGCACAGCAGTGGGGTTTTTATCCCTGTGTCAGCACAGTCTTATCCACTGCTTTGCCAAGACAAGAGTACTAGGTATTCCAAGGTTTCCAGAGGTCTTGAACATGCAGTGGGAGACTGGCTGCTGCTGTATCACTAAGGAGGCTACAGCATGCATCCTCTTTTGCAGCCTACCAGATGCTGACCCTGTCAGCCCTCCCTTCCCCTTTCTGCTCTCTCATCTGAGCATACACTGAAATTACGCCCAGTACTTATGGGAGGTATCCTGTATGCCACACAAGGGCAGGGATTATCTGGTCCATTTGCTATCTGAGGATTAGTTAACACATGCACTTGATTCTTAAACAATATTTGATCATTCTGCCATAATCTGGCACTTTCCTTTTCTTCTTAGAACATGAATGGCATTTCTTGTTTGATAACCAGCTGTTCAGAGAGCATCATTACTGGGGAATGTAGACAGGAAGGCTACATCTAAACTACAGGCTTCTTTCGGAAGAAGCTTTTTTCGGAAGAGATCTTCCAAAAAAACTTCTTCTGAAAGAGAGAGTCCACACTGCAAAAGTGCATCAAAAAAGCAACCTGCTTTTTTGAAAGAGCAGTCTCAGGCCACAGGCCGCAGTCACAGGCCACAGTCCAGACTGAATGGATGCTCTCTCGCACGTAAGCTGTGATTGCTATGGACGGAATGGCCACCAGGGCACCTGTGCTTTTTTCTCTTTCCTCTTGTTCTGAAATAACTCCCTCTTCCCCGTCCACACACATTTTTTGGCGAAAGAGCTCTTTCGTAAAAAGGCTTCTTCCTCATAGAATGAGGATTACCAATGCTGGAAAAACTCCTCTGTTCTTTCGATTTTCTTGTGGAAGAAAGCAATTGCAGTGTGGACGTTCCTCAAGTTTTGTCAGAAAAATGGCCATTTTTCCGACAAAACTCAGTAGTGTAAACATACCCGAATTGAAATACTTGCTACTTGCTAGTACATGGCATGCATGCCCTTCCAAATGCTCACACGATGAATGGATAGGTACAAAATAAAACAATACAATGGCAGCTTTCCTGGCTGGGCCACAATCATCATAATTAGCAGTGTCACTTCATCAAATGCTACCAACGTATACTGCCTCATGTATAGATAATTAATGACCACTCTGTCCTCAGTCTTCTTAAAGCAGGTACACAACCATGTGTGAGCATGTTCTGCAAATCACTGATGACTGAAATCTCTATTTTAATCAGTACCCTTGTGCTTAAAGTAACCTATTTTCACTGAGTCTAGTTTTCCTGATTTGTGCCTATAAAATTGTTCAGAATTTGAATGCAAGTGCTATAAAAGCACTTACCAGAGAGTGTTTCCAAGAGGAATTTTGAGAAACCGTTCAGCCTTTCAGAATAGGGTGCTCCTGCTCAAGTTATATTCATGTGGCAGCTTTGTTGAATGAGTTTTGACTTGTTGAACAACATTTCCTCCTGGACGGTCCCCTATCTTGCACTGGTGCTAAAAGTTCACTCAAACTAGCCTTCATGTCAATAATGGCCAGATTTATAGAACACTTTGTCTTTTGTCATAGAATGGGCCCAGATGTTGCCATGAACCAATGGTGCCAGAGAAAAACATTTGCTCAAAAATCTTAGCTTCCCCTGTCTTCCTAGTAGCATATTGGACTCCTGATCAACCAGACGTGCAGTGTTGCTTTCCTCTACAATTGCATAGGGTCCTTTCATGTGTGTGCAATGTTTATCAGCTGGACACTGCCTTGGACTTATTGCTTATTTGATGAGCTTGCAGACATGAAGATATTGCTCTCTGTCATTTCAGCAGGCTTCAGCTATGTGTGAGCAAATGTACCAATCATACAGCGGCATTGCATAAATGATGTGAATATATACAATGAAAACTTTAGTCTCTTTTCAACGATTCATACAATATCCAAAAGACTATTCATTCAAACACAATGCAGACAAGTTGCAGTATGTTTCTCAAAAATATTCAGTTAACAAGTATGGATTTCAGCCTTCATTTCTTCACATTCACATGTTTTATTGACCTGTTCCAGTCCAGGTAGCACAGTAATATAGCCCATAGGCTGTGTCTACACTGGCACGATCTCACGCAAAAGCAGCCGCTCTTGCGCAAAAACTTTCTGCCTGTCCACACTGGCTGCGTGTTCTTGCGCAAGTACACTGACGTTCTAATGTATGAAATCAGGGCTTCTTGTGCAAGAACTCTGACGCTCCCGCTCAGGAAGAAGCCCTCTTGCTCAACTGTTCTTGCGCAAGAGGCCAGTGTAGACGGGCAGCCAAGAGATTTTGCGCAAGATCACACCAGTGTAGACATAGCCATACAGTCTGGAAAAATTGTGGAATAATTTTCCTCTAAAAATAATAAATTGAAAAAGAAAACATGTTTGTTTTACAAAAATAAAAACAGTCCAACATTAGGGGGGGTCTTAGCTTGGATGGCGAACACTAAGGCTGTTCAAGGGAATGAGTGTGCTAAAGCACTCTCCTTTTTGTGCAGCCGTAGAAGCAGCTGAAGCCCTTTGCTAGTGCAAGAGAGTTCACGCAAATGAGAGATCTGCAAGACCATGCAGTCTAGAGGAAGAATGTGCAGCTAATGGGATTTCTTACTTTTCAAATTCTAGGGTGGAACGCTGGAGCAAAGCTCTTTGTTAAGCATCAGGACACTGACTTTGGTGCAGTCCCTGGAAAGAATCAGTCTTTGTTCGGCCATGAATCTTGTGTGAATCCCTGGGGAGAAGCAGAAATGCAGTATAGTTGGAGTGAATTCCTGCAAAAAGGTTACTTCTGGCATGCTGTTTGTTACTGTTGCTGTTCCAAGAAACATAGCATGGGTACATTTTTAAATAAACAGTTTGCAGTAAAAAAATACTTGACTCTGTGTCACAGATTTCCCATCCAAACAGAAACCCTCCTGCAAGGTCCCAAATCTAGTTACCACTCAACAAAAGGAACCAAATAACAGGCAGCAGCTTCTTTTGCTAACAGAACCAAGACCAGAGTTTTGAGCCAAAAAACTTCTCCGCTAGTTTCTTCCAGGATCACCCACATACCTTCAGCCGCTCCTTTAGGTTTTTTCCTCACATGCTCATTCTCTTTTGAATTTGTGTGTGTTCGCTTGCCCCTCCACCTGCTTCCCTCTATACCTGTGTACGCGGCGGGGTGGCAGTCCTGTCCCGCCAGGTAAGTACTGAGCCCCCCTTATTTGCATTTCCCCGGCCCGGGGGTAAGTTCTGAGGAGCTCTCGAGTGCGCTGGCCCGTGAGTCCGGTCTTTGCCTGCTGCTGCTAGGAGGGTGGGGTAGGGGGGCCCGGGCCCGCCCTCTCTCACGGGCCCCAGCCCAGGGCCCTAAGGACAGGTTCGGTGGGACCCGTCCAGCCGGAGGGGCTAACGCCTGCAACGCACCGGCTCACTGGCTCCACGCCCCGCCCTGGGCTACTTCCTACCCCACCGTCACCCCCTGGACTCCTTTTCTTTACCCCCTCCCCTTCCCCCACGGGTGCGTCCGCCACTCAGGTGCCCACTCTTCCTCCTTCGGCGTCCTCCCCTTTCCTCCTTCTCCTCCGGCGTCCTCCCTTTCCTGCCTCTCCTCCTTCGGCGTCCTTCCCTTTCCTGCCTCTCCTCCTTCAGCGTCCTCCCGTCGTGACGTTGGCCGACGCGCACGTCACGGCCCACGTGGTGTGCCCCGGCTCCCGTATGCCGGCCGGCACGCCCCTCCGGCCCCGCCCCCACCCCTCAGCTGAGCGGCGGCGGCCGTACAGGGGCCTCACGCCACCCGCTCTCTCCGCGCTGCTCCTAGGAGCGCGAGCGCGACTGCGGGGTCAGTGCGGGGCGGGTCTGCCTCCGCGGGGAGGAGGCCGCCTGTCCCGTCACACGCCTCCCCCCCAAGTTCCCCTCTCCCCTAGTTTGGTCTCCCTCGTCCTTTTCTGCAATTCTTGAAAATAAGTCCGCATTACCGTGGGCCTTCCCAGCCCGGTGGCTGACCTCGAAGCGGTAGGGTTGTAATGCCAGGTACCACCTCATTATTCGTGCGTTGGAGTCTTTCATGGCCAGGAGCCATCAAAGGGGAGCGTGGTCGGTTACCACTTTGATATGTTACTATATTATCTTCTAGGCAGCCCCTTCAATCGCCCACTTTACCGCCAACGCTTCCTTTTCTATCGTAGAATATTTTTGTTCTCGGAGCAGCTTTGATGTATGCTCGGGTAGTAACAAGAGGACCCTATCTCCCGGCTGGAAGATCCTTACTCGGGCATTTCGATTGTAATATTGTGCCTGACGTTCCTGCGTTTCTACCAGATTTTGTTTGGCGAACTCCCCAACCCGCCGTAACCTTTCTCTCAACTCGAGGATGTATGGCACGGCTCCCTGGACCCTGGTCGATTGCTCCTCCCAGGACTCCCTAATAATGTCTAGGATTCCGCGGGGTTGTCTACCATAAAGTAACTCAAAGGGTGAGAAGCCCATTGAGGTTTGGGGCACTTCTCTCACTGTGAACATCAGTGCGGGTAGGGCCCGGTCCCACTCCTTAGGGTCCTCCTCCACAAACTTTTTGAGCATACTTTTAAGCGTTCGTTTGAACCTCTCGACAAGCCCGTCTGTTTGTGGATGATAAACTGAGGTCCTTAATGTTTTCATCTGGAGGAGGCGGCATAGTTCTCTCATCAATGTCGACGTGAAGTTTGTTCCTTGGTCCGTAAGGATCTCTTTCGGCAGGCCCACCCTCGCGAAAATTTTGACTAATTCCCCTGCCAGCGTGGGGGCCGTGGTGTTCCGCAGGGGTACGGCCTCCGGGTAACGGGTGGCATAATCTATCACCACGAGAATATATCGATACCGATTACCGGTTCGCTCCAATGGGCCGACCAGGTCCATCGCTATCCTTTGGAATGGGACATCTACCACTGGCAGCGGCACGAGTGGGGCCCTGGGTACCCGCCCCGATCCCGCCTTCTGACATTCTGGACACGAGTCGCAGAAGTCTTTCACGGCCCGGTAAATACCTGGCCAATAGAATCTTTGAAGCAGGCGCCGCGCGGTCTTTTCATACCCCAGGTGCCCTGCCCAGGGGTTACTATGCGCTAACTGCAGTAACCTCCGGTGATACCTGCCCGGTACCAGCAGCTGGGAGGTCACCTCCCCTACCTCTCTTCCCTCGTTGATTCTGTAGAGGCGGTCTCCTTGGATCTCGACGTGCGGGTAGGCCAGGGCTGTTTTCGGGGTGCCTTCTGCTTCCATATTGGCGGCAACGCTCTCCCAGGCCTGTTGGAGGAGGAGGTCCTCCCTCTGCTCCCTAACAAAATCCGCGGACCACTCCTCTTCTCCTATGTTCATGCCGGGTCCCTCTGTTCTTTCGATTCCTCCTTGACGGGGTCTTACGTGTGGTGGGGCCCGCGACCCCCGGGTCCCTACGGGGTCCATGGCCAAGGCCAGTTTCCCCTCCCCTGACTCCATCCCAGGTCATTCTCGGAGGGCCTGCTCAAAACCCCTCCAATCTCACCCGAGGAGGACCGGATAGACCAGCCCCGGGACGAGGGCTACATAAGACCAGCCCTCCTGGCCCCCTTCCTTAATGCGTACCCATGCCGTGGGGTACGATTCGACCCGCCCATGTACGCATTGGACGAGCACCGGGGGTCCTCGGGGGCCATCTACTTCCACTAAGTCGGCCCTTACCGATGTCTGTCCACACCCGGAATCCACCAGGGCAGTAACCACCCGGCCTTCCACTTCTACTTCCTTTAATATCTTCCCCTGGTCCCGTGTCCCCGGCACGCACCCTCCGATCATTACCTGTCCATACGAGCAGTCCATATATGGGCAGTCCCGTTTAAAATGTCCCTCCTGGCCGCATTGATAGCATCCTCCGGTTGACGGTCGTGATAGGGGAGGATGTTCCATCGGGGCTTCTCGGGCAGTTCTCGCAATGCGGGTCCTTCTCTCACAGGTCGGCTCCACACGGGTGCCAGTCGCCTCCCTACCCTCTTTCCCGGGCTACATGGGCCTCCTGTCCCCCTACCATCCCCGGGACGCGTCGGGTGTGCCCCCCTTCCCACACTGGGGACGTTCTCTCTCCACCCTGTGCCTCCCCCTTCCCCCACCTCGGCCGCCAAATAGTCCTCCATCAAGGTCACTGCCTCGTTAAGTGATGATGGACTGTGCCGTCGGACCCAGCGCTGCCCTTCCCCCGGCAAAATGTGAACAAACTGCTCCAGCACTACTTTCTCTGCCACCTGTGGTCTGGTATGTTGGTCTGGTTCCATCCAGCGCCACCTGGCCTCCCTCAACCGTTGGGCCACCACCCGGGGTCGCGCCCCCGTGGGGTACTTTTCCTGCCGGAACCACTGCCGATAGGACTCTGGGGTGATTCCTAGTTGGTCCAATATGGCCTCCTTTACTTTAAAGTAGTGTAGGGCATCGCACGGATCTAGGCTCCGATAGGCCAGCTGAGCGGGGCCCGTAAGGTACGGAGCCAAGAGCGTGGCCCAATGTTGCTCTGGCCACCGGGCCGTGGTGGCCACTCTTTCGAAGGTGGTCAGGAACGCCTTGGGGTCGTCCGCGGGTCCCATTTTAGTTAGTCTCACCGGCAATTGAGCCAGGGGCCCTCCCTCAGTGCCCTCCCCCCCTGCACCAGGGACGGCCCCTGCTCCAGGCTCACCCATTGTCTCACCCATCGCTCCTGTTGCGCCTGGTTCTGCTCTGCCAAGTCCTTCAGGAGCTGTCTTTGCTGGTCTTGCTGTTGGGCGGACAGCTGCTGCAGGAGGGCCGTTTGCTGTTGTTGCTGTTGCCGTTGGTGTTCGGTCAACCACTTAAACACGTCTCCGACCTCCATCTTCAGGCGGGCTTGCTCCTCGCACCGTACTGAGGTAGCGGCCCTATCCGGCTCCTCCTTAGTGAGCCTCCTCTTCTTCCCCTTTTCCAGGCTCCTTTCCCTTTTTCTTCCTTTTTTTTTTTTTTTTTTTTTTTTTAAATCCCTTCCCCTTCGTCCTACTGCTGTGGGGTCTTATGATCTGCCCACATTCTCCACCACGTGTACGCAGCAGAGTGGCAGTCCTGTCCCGCCAGGTAAGTACTGAGCCCCCCTTACTTGTGTTTCCTCGGCCCGGGGGTAAGTTCTGAGGAGCTCTCGAGTGCGCTGGCCCGTGAGTCTGGTCTTTGTCTGCCCGCTGCTGCTAGGAGGGTGGGGTAGGGGGGCCCGGGCCCGCCCTCTCTCACGGGCCCCAGCCCAGGGCCCTAAGGACAGGTTCGGTGGGACCCGTCCAGCCGGAGGGGCTAACGCCTGCAACGCACCGGCTCACCGGCTCCACGCCCCGCCCTGGGCTACTTCCTACCCCACCGTCACCCCCTGGACCTCTTTTCTTTACCCCCTCCCCTTCCCCCACGGGTGCGTCCATCACTCAGGTGCCCACTCTTCCTCCTTCGGCATCCTCCCCTTTCCTCCTTCTCCTCCAGCATCCTCCCTTTCCTGCCTCTCCTCCTTCGGCCTCCTCCCCTTTCCTGCCTCTCCTCCTCCGGTGTCCTCCCTTTCCTGCCTCTCCTCCTTCAGCGTCCTCCCGTCGTGACGTCGGCCGACGCACACGTCATGGCCCACGTGGTGTGCCCCGGCTCCCGTACGCCAGCCGGCACGCTCCTCCGGCCCCGCCCCCGCCCCTCAGCTGAGCGGCAGCGGCCGTACAGGGGCCGCATGCCACCCGCTTTCTCCGCGCCGCTCCTAGGAGCGCGAGTGCAACTGCGGGGTCGGTGCGGGGCGGGTCTGCCTCCGCGGGGAGGAGGCTGCCCGTCCCGTCACAACATGGTTACAGTACTCAGACAAATACCCACTTGGTGCTAGTTTCTGGACAGACACTATTAGGTTTTGATTCAGGTATGGCCACTTCAGTGTCTTTTGCCACTGACTTTAATAGGGGAATCATTGATTCATCTGTTTAAAGAGCTTTTAACTCAGCCCTTACCAAGATTTCACCAAGCTCATGATAGTACCTGCGATCCAGTCATTTACTTCTCTTGCAAGAAAAATAACCCACTTCCTCAGTCTTTGCTGGGTCTAAATTCACTCAGCACTTCTCACCATTGCAGTACAATTGTAGTTTTGATCTCAGTCACATACAATAGTTCACTTAGGTTGCTCTTCTCTCTGTCACTCCACTCAAAATTTTTGTGATCCCTCAAAAATACAAATATCAGTAATGTTCCATTTGTTGCTATATTATAGTAATAAATAAAACTGACATTGTGTATTGGATACACTCCCAGCACATTGAATTCCTAGAAAGTTTTGGTTTCTCTGAAACTAGCCCCACTAATGGTTTCTAAAATGTGCTCCCCAAAAAACTCCCCAAAATCCTTAAGCAAATTGTAAGTGAGACTTCAATACCCAATAAGCAAGAAAACAAATGAAACAATAAGCAATGGGGACTATACATTCCTCACTGTGTCATGTCCTGGTCACTGCCTACTACCATTTCAAAATGCGTCTGTGAGGCAAACATACTGGTATTTTCCCCATTAGTTATTATTTAATTTCAGAGTGGAGTCATTCGGCATTAGCACAGGCAATCTTTTAACTACCAGATTGATTCTTTAAGGCAAAGCCCTTGGCTATGTGGAGGGTCCTGGGTTTTAGAATGTGAGCCAAGAGGAGCAGTTAAAACTCTTCCAGTTTCTGGGAAATGCATGCAGTGGCATCATCTTTTGTACAGTGCAGCATCTTCCTGTCCCAATGCAGAAAAGCAGCCTGATCCAAAGCCTCGGGATGGTCTCCCATTAGCTTCACTGGGATTTGGATGATTTCCATAATCCACACACAGTACCCCCTCACACGGGCCAACAAAAAAAAAGCCCTGGGTAAGGGATGACAAAATGAAATGCTGTACAGAACACAGAACAGTCAGTCACAGAATGCACAACATGGGCCTAAAAATCCATTCTCTCCCTGGACCTTGATCGTCCAGGAGGTTTCGTGGGAGTTTTTAAAATAAATCTTTGGGAATCTGAAAAATGATTCTTATTCCAGAAGGCAAATATACAGTAGCTTCTACTGTGACACTTATCTTTCAATTGCCAGTACGTTTTGTATGGCTCAGGGATTTTTGATATAGTTTGGCCTATTTACTGTGCTATACCTAAATGGATTGCTTTAATAGACTATTGAGATGAGACCTCACTCTGGAAAATCATTATATGGTAATGAATTATCACCCTTTCGTCACCCATATAGTGGAACACATTTTTCTCAGTCTACAGTGCTATCAGCATAGGACTTCAGTGAAAGGTCCCTAGGAGAGTTATTTAGATGCTATGGCAGTAATCTGTGAGGCACAAGTAGCCAGTAGACCTTTTCTTTTATCAGCAGGGCAGGTATCTGCTGTGAGATTACTATATCTTTATCAGACACTAGACTTTAAAGCATATATCTCTGTCTTCTGATTTCATCCTGACTGCTAACTTAATATAAAATATTTAAAGCATCACATTTTTATATCATTTAGTCTGAGACTGTTTTTTTTCTTTTGAAAACAACCCCTTTATACTTCTATTTGATTATGGGAGAGAGCAAGCTTGACAAAGACGTTATTTTCACTACTTGTTTTTGACAAAAGTACTATTGACAAAAGTACTATTGACAAAAGAACACCAAAATTATTCATAGCCCAGTGGGAGTATAATTGGAAGAGCACATCAGGTAGCATCAACATACAGAAATATAGTGGTCTCCCATAAAAAGTCAACAATAATTATGTTTATTTCCTCTACTATATATAGAGAAGGATTTTAAGAGTAAACCTTAAATTTATATCAGGCCTGATGCAAAACCCAGTAAAGTCTCCAACAGCAGGCTTTCCATTGATTTCAATGGACTTTGGAACAGGTCCATAGTGCATAAATATACAATACCTAAGTAACTTTGTTCTAGCACAGCCATGGCCAACCCGCAACTCATGGGCTGCATGCAGCTCTTCCCTCCCCCGGTTCATGAAGCCCTCCTCCCGCCCTCTTCTCCCTCCCGCAGCTCGTAAAGCCACCCTCATGCATCTGAAAAAGGCCCTCTCCTCCCGGTTCCCTGCACTCACCGGGGCAGGGGAGCCGTCCGGCATGGCCATTAAAGATGGAGTTTTAAAGATGGTACCGGCTGGTGGGAGTCTGATGTGGCCAAAAAAGCCTCTAAATACGTTTTCTTAAAGGGGCAGTCCTTTTTTTTTTGCTTGACTAAATGCAGCCCAGGGGCTCCTTTTTTTGCTCGACAACTTTGCCCCGGCTCTTCACATTGGATCCACTGATATCTTGGCTCTTTGCCTGGAATGGGTTGGCCACCCCTATTCTAGTATGATGAATGAAGATTCACACTCCTCTAGTAGAAAATATTCAGTCAGTTGGACAGTATGGATACGTCTATACAGCAGGTCTATAGTCAAATTAAGCTACACAACTCCAGCTATGGCAATTGCATAGATCATGTTGAAATAGCTTAACTCGGCTTTTGGAGCTTTCTACTCAGCAGAAATCGAAGGAAAAGCATGCCTCCTTCGATTTCCCTTACACCTTTTAAAATGAAGGCTATAGGAGTCGGAGTAGGAAGTCCTCCAGCTCGACATGATTTTGAAATAAAGGCTTTCAGTGTAGATGCACACTATGTTTTTTCGGAATAATGTCAGTTATTCCAAAATAACAATGCTGTGTAGACGTACCCTGTGAGAATTATTTCATCTTCAGGACCTTTATGTGACAGCGAAACTTCCATAAATATCACTATATACCTGCCAAATAAACTAAAATTCATTTATCAAGTGATGGAATGAATGTCAGCTGATGGAATAATCTTACTCTATCAACTGATTCCATTACTATATGCACAACAGAAAATTTGTTGCTGATCATGACTTAAAAACAATGATGCTTGTATGGTTCCCATTTTAAATTTTTGTTTGACTTTTATTATCATTCTTCTTTGGTATTGTTTGAGGTGGTGTTCCAAGGCAAGAAATGTAAACACTCAAAATTAATCTTCCTTTTAAAAAAAAAATAGAAATACAGTTTCTATGCCTGGCATGATCAGACTATAGCATAGAAACCCCTGTATCTGAGACCTAAACCATTTTGACCCACAGATGACCCACAGGCTATCACTTTTAAAGTTGAGAAAGAAGGAAGCTTCCTTGGGTGAGCCAGATATGAGCCTATGAAACTGAGGTTGATCCAGGCTGTAGAAGTTGTGGCAAGGTACAAACCAGCAGTTTTGTTCTCCGTCTAGTTAAGTGACTGTATCTGATTCAGGAAATAAGCTGTAGAAAAATATGTTGGGTTCATTTAGGTGTCACCTGTAAATATAACTAATTTTATACAGTTTAAAAATTGTTGTAAAGTGCCAACAAGGCATATGATGCATAGAACAGGCCTCCCAGAAAATAATTCTAGTAAATTGTACTTTTGCTCATAATGAAGCTATATATAAACTACACAATGAGGCAAGTTGTGCCCACGGGGAACTGTTTTCTCGCACACCAAACCTGCAACTATTATTACCTCATTATTCTTGATTCCTTTCTTTCCTACACAATTCCTTCATTCATTGTTATGAAAAAAGTATTTTATTTTCTTCATAATCCTTTTTCTGAAAGGGGAAGGTTAAAAGAAGTATTGTGCACGCTCATTACTGTATATCACCTGGTTTGCTTACATGGTCCTTCCTGACATGTGGAATAGTACGAAAATCCGATTATAAAGATTCACAGCTCATTTCCCATTATATAATATTGAGTGCAGAGCTATAAGTATTGATGATAAAGAAACTATTGTCATTGGCCCATATGCCTCATTCAAGGGGAGGGGAAGTCTCAGAGCATGAATAGAAGCACTGACTAATTCTCACCTAAGGGGTTCTTCTTTATTGGTGCTCACATTTTCAAGTCTTTTCTTTGTTATTCAGTATCTGGGTGAGACCAGAGGAAGAAGTCAGAGAAAGATGTGGCTTGTGACATTATAGAATGGTGGTAGTCATCCCATACATAAGGTTGCAATTATTCCCCTCATAAACATGATTCTATCGTCCTTTGCCCTCCCCCCCAAATCTTTCCATAAAATCAATCCATGAATAGAAATATGTTATCCTCAAAATTATTGGTAAGATCTAGGGCTCCTGAAGATCATTTGGAGGTTTGCAGGGATTTAGTATTGGAGGAGTCCCACAAATCTCTCAATACATTTGGGAGGGAATATTGGGGTTCCCCCAAAACAGGTTGCACTTCGTTCCCTGAGAACTCTATTTGACTTTAATCTCATCACTCATATAGTAGAGTCTGAGTTGATCAGACTCAAGGGTAGAGGGTATATAAAGGGTGTATCACACACATCCAAAATTATACAGACAAACTTTCCTTATGTACTATTATACCAATAGCATATGCATTTATATGTTAATACATTTATACCATAGTAATAACACAGGTATTCCTAACTATACATTGCATCAAACACTGGGATTGACTTGGTTACACTGTGGGAACCAATCCCTGTACAGCACTGTCCACACACTGCATGTGCATAGCCTACTCTCACCTCATTTTAAATTCCAAACTTGCCTTGTCCACTATAAATAATACCAGCATGTTCCTTCTTACTGCAACTAGCTTAGACATCCTGCCACTATTGTACTGATCCATTTACCTTCCTAATCATGCACACTAAGAAATGAGACAAGTTATTTATGCCCAGTGCACAGGGAGACAGGGGATAAGTATTTCAAGGCTCATTTTAAGGTAACTGATGCCAGTTCATATCAGAACCATTTAGCAAACTTTAGAAATTCCCAAGCAAAAATATTGCTATGAACAAATTAAAGGTCGAGAGCCCATAGCAGTAATACAAGAGCATATATATTTATAACAACATTTTAGTCAGCAAACAAACAAACAAACAAACAATATTTCCCCTGACCCAACCACCAACCACCAACCACCAAAAAGGTAGAGTATGTCTACACAGCAAAGTTATTTCGGAATAATGGCTGTTATTCCGAAATAACTATGAGAGCATCTACACAGTAATTCCACTATTCTGAAATAATTTCAAAATAAAGGGAAGCTTATTCTGAAATCTGTAAACCTCATTCTACGAAGAATAATGCTTATTCTGAAATAGCTATTTCGAAATAAGGCATGTGTAGATGCTCCACTGCTGCTATTCCAAAATGGTTCCTCACCAGGACCATTCTAAGTTATTCTTCCCCAGTGCCTCCTGGGGCTCTAAGTCAAGATAGCACATCTACATTAGCGAAGGCTGCCTCCAACTAATTTTGAGGCTTCCCTGTAGTGTACACGTGCTATTTTGAAATAAGCTATTTTGGAATAACTGTTCTGGAATATCTTATTCTGAAATAAACGTGCAGTGTAGACGTAGCCTTACAGTTAATCTTACTAGAAACTAAACATTTGAAAGCATGGACATGTACAATAAAATTTGCAAAAATACCTTAACTTTAGTCACAGATTACCCACTTTCAGGAACCTCTGTGCATGGGTTTCAGTTTGGTAATTCAGATGCTTGGGACATGAATAGTAACAAAGCTTGTTGGTGAGTAATTAAACCAGGAAAAAGGAAAACTCTAAATTAAATACTCTTGAGCAGTGTTTCTTAAACTTTTTAAGACCGAGGAAAACCAAACAATAATTTTTTTTATGAGAAACACCGAGGATTTTTTGTTGAGCAAAAAAAAAAAGGTTGCCTGCCCCTTTAAGGGTGGCCATTTTGTTCTCCGCGGCACATCTCCAACTGCTTTGTGGCACACCAGTGTGCCTCGGAACACAGTTTAAGAAACACTGCCCTTGAGATGTGAGAAAAGCTTTTGGAATTCTGGGCAGTGGGAATACTCTTATGGAACTCCAAAGAGACAAGTGGAAATCGTGGATGTACACGTGAGAAGCAATTGGATTGTAGAGTATATCCTCTGAAGAGGGAAACAGTGACAAACCAGATACCTAGATCTTGGCATGAGGTGATATTTTGGATCTTTTTTTTTCTGTTTACACTTAAAGTGTGGGAATAGTTATGCTTTTAAAGGGGTAGCTAGTGTAATCTATTTATCAACTCAGCAGACTCTCACAGATGGTGAGATGGCTGTATAGTTCTAAACCAGGAGTTCACTCAGTTCAGTTGGCAGCTCTGGGTCAATAGGATTCCCAGTGGCCTAAAGTCAAGGAGAATAGCCAGAAAGATGAATCACTGGACCAAAATTCAGACTCGCAAAAGAAATGTGTAAGGAATGTGTGCCAGTTACTACCCTCAATGTGTCTTCATTAACAATTAAAGGTGTGGAGCTGGCTGAGATGATGGCCTGAAAAAATATTGACCATATACTTGATATACTACATGCAGAAGATAGATGGTTAGGGCATGTAGCCTGAGAACTAGGACTGGACTGTATGTGACCATCCAGGTAGTAGTGGAAGAAGAAATGGTGCAGGAGTTGGTATTGTGCAAGTTGGGAGTTATCAGGATTAATGACTATTTAATGGCTGTCTGAATACATGCAAAAGAGTGTGGGTTATTTGTGGTATTGGTTTATGCCCCACAACAAATTTGCCCTGAGGAAATATTGAACATTCAAGTCCCTTATTGATAAGATGTCAGTTAACTAGGCTCAATTAGTTTATTAATCCAAAACAGATCAACATACTACAGAAATAAATAATACGTTATCACTCCAGAGGACAATCCTGCATCTGTAACAGTGTTACTCCAAATTATGAGCTCAGTTTTATTCATATGTAGAAAATTCCACCTTTTTTACCTAGTTTTATATATAATGTTTTATATGGCAGAGAACCTTAGAGCAGGGGTGGACAATAATTTTGATGGGGGGATCGCTCCAAGAATTTGGTAAGGAGTCAAGGACCTCACTCTTCCATGATATTAAAGGACCTGGTGCAGGGTCTGTGCTGGAGGTTGAGTGTGAAAGGAAGCTTGGTGCAGGAGGACATGTGGGATCTGGGTGAAAGAAGGGACAGGAGAGTGGGGAGCATAATGAGGCGCAAGATCTGGGAGGGTTGTGACCTGGGCAAGAGTGCAGGAGGAGGTGAAGGGATTTGAGTTGTGACCAAGGGTAAGGGGTGCAAGTGTTGTACTTTAAAAAATTGTACGGGAACTTCTTCAGAGGGATAAGGCAAAAGGCCACACTTATAGGTAATACATCATTATTGTATTATATGCATATAATATAATGTACTCATGTACTCCTACACACACACACACACACTCCATCTTGTCACTGCTTAGTTACCAGTTTGTTTCTTCCCTGAACTCACTGGCCAGGTGAGTTAGATGGGGAAGGGAAGTAAGGTGCCTGGCTTCTGTCGGTCCAGACCAATACTCTGATTTTGACATGACGAGATCCGGGGTCCAATGCAAGATACCTCATATTTATAGAAGCTTCCCTCTCATGTAAGTCTGTGCATTTTCATCCTGTCAGTTCTTAATGTTCAGAAGAAGGAGCCACAGATCTAATTGTCCCCAAAGCTGCCATCTTCAAACACAAAGAGAGTGTTTGCTTTTGACTCTGAGGCAGTCCATATGTCTGATTCCTTCACAATGAGCCCATTTGACAGTGTCTTGGTGTTCTTGGGTTTGGCTCCTATTCTTCCCCTTTTCAGCCACAGATTCTGTTAATCTTTCAAGTTGTTACCTTCCTTTGAACAACCGCAAAGGTACTTGCTTTCCATGCCTCATTCATTCACACCTCATTCATCAAACACAGAACCACTTTCAAGTCAAAGAGGTAAGATCTATTCTACTTCTAGTACAAGGACATTTTCTTTACCTTGTTTATTCCTAAGGACTATAAAACTTTATACAACTAATACAACATTTCTATAAGACATTATAAGACTATCTACACAAGGTCTAGGAAGTGGTTGTGACCTGGAGGAGGGATATAAGAGAGGGTGCATAGGATTAGGGTGCAGGGTTTGGGAGGAGGGGGCATACAGTTGGGGGGAGGGAAGGACTGAGGTGCCAGGGGCAGGCCCTGGCCAGAAGGAGCTTCCCTGGGTGGCTTCTGGCCAGCAGCCCAGCAGGTTCTTCATTGAGTGTTCCTGCCTTCCATGACCCTCCAACAGCTGCAGGGTCTATGTGTGGCTTTAAACCCTGCTAGCCCAGTGGTGGAGGAGTACTTCACACAGCCTGTCTTGCTTTAGAGACATCACTGACTGTATCTAGCACACAATTCATATTTGTCAAACCTCCACAGAACATCCATCTTTTTCTGACAAATTCTACAGGTACAAATAACAGAGGTTACCAAAATAAAGTTCAGTGTTCAAGGCATTTTGGGAGGACATTTCATAGTTATGCCACTTACTATAAATGCAAAATATTCTGGGCTTGACTATCAGAAGGAAAAGATGAGGCAGAATCTGCAGAATTTAGCAGATATGGCTGGATCAGGGGAATTACCGCTCATCCTGGGAGATTTCAGTGCTCACATGGACTCAAGCTGATCAGGCTCTGAGCAGCTACTGTGAAAATTTGCACTGGAATTACAGAATGCAGAAGGTGCTGCACAGCTTGACATATGACAATCAGTGGGTAATTGCCAAATTTGATTTAAGAAAAGTGAAAATCATCTTTACACACACTGGAGTGGTGGAATAAGCAACCCAAATGAGCTAGAGGAAGAGAGTTAAGGATTGTAGGATTATCCAAAGTGAAATGGTTGCACTTCAGTGCAAGTCATTGGTGGCTATGATTGCAATTGGTGAATAGGTTTGGCATAAGCTTTGCTCTAATGAGACATACACCAAGGTGTATAGACTGTTCTGTGTGACTTCAGACAAGCTAGGGAGAGAGTTGTGAGATCAGGGCCAAGTGGTACAGAAATTGGAGCAGCAGAAGAGGAATGGTGCATCTTTAAGAATGGATTGATCCATGAAGCAGAGGTGCTATGTGGCTGTGCTAAGCTTGGTAGAGCACAATCTCAAGAAGAATGGTGGTGGAATAAGCAGGAGCAGCAAGAAGTAAGAAAGAAGACAAAAATGTGATTGATAATAACACTTTGGAAAAAAGCAGTTGTTACCGATAAGTCTCCAAGTGAGCAACAAAGCAAGCTGTCAGAAAGGTGAGAAACCTAGCTTTAGCTGAGTTCTGTAATGAGCTGAACAACTACCTTCACCTTGCCAAAAAGAAAATATATGCAATCACGAAGACAAGAAAAAAAAAGGCAGTGAACACACCATTCCAAAAGGATTCAGGGGGCAGGCTGCTTGTGACAGGAAACAAGGTATATAACTGTGGCAAGAATACTAGGACGGTTTACTTAACAAGAACACTTTGTAAGCTACCATTCAGCTGAACCAATAAATACATATCTCAATGACATGTGAGTGTATCTACATAGCAAAGTTATTTTGGAATAATGGCCGTTATTCCGAAATAACTATGCGAGCGTCTACACAGCAATTCTGTTATTTCAAAATAATTTCGAAATAACGGATGGCTTATTCCAACTTCTGTAAACCTCATTCTACAAAGAATAACACCTATTCTGAAACAGCTATTTTGAAATAAGGCATGCTCCATTGCTGCTATTTCGAAATAGCCCCTCACCAGGGCCATTCTAAGTTATTCCTCCTGGGGCTCTAATTCGAGATAGCACATCTACATTAGGGAAGCGTGCCTCGGACTAATTTTGAGGCTCCCCTGCAGTGTAGATGTGCTATTTTGAAATAAGCTATTTGGAATAACTTCCGGAATAGCTTATTCCGAAATAATTGTGCAGTGTAGACGTAGCCTGTGAGAAGCAGACATAAAGGCTGCATTGCTGATGGTGGAACCTGTTAAAACAGCAAGTCCAGTCAAAGTCACAGTGGAAGCGATCAATACCTTGATAGAGCTGAGTGTACGCTGGCTCATGCTAGTCCTTTTCACAGTTTGGAAAGAGAAGAAAATCTCAATAGAATGGAGAAATTTTATACTGGTGCCAATACACCACTAAAATGTAACAAATGTGACTATATACAGTACTGAGGATTTATGCTGCTGTCACGCTATATGAAATGGCTAGAAGGAATCATAGATAGTTGCATTCTTCAGAGAGTGGAGACCATTTAGGACAGAAACTCCTTTAATTTGAGAAGAGGAAATGCGCAATTGATGGAGGGAAACCTTGAGCATACACCAAAGCACCAAGGTGACTGCTGGTGCCCCTATTGTGATTACATGCTGTCTCTAAGACCATCATCCAGATAATAGTATTCGAAAGGGAGACACTGATAGAGAACTGACGACAAAGCTGCTGAGGGTGGGCTGTCTGAAACTGGATAAACAGAGTGATTTGTAATAAATGGACACCTAGACTTCTTAAGGACAACATACAAAACCATAGTAAAACCGGCTCTTCTGTTTGGGTCAGAGATAAGGGCAACCAAATACAAGCACTTGAGAAGACTTCAAGCCATTGAAAGGAGATATGTAAAGGCATATCAGAATGGTGTCATCAGGAATGAAATCAAGGTCTGTGGTATCAGAGAGAAGCAGTAAGAGAGTAGATTGAGAGTATATAGGCACGTACAAAGGTCAGATGAAGAGTATCCTGTTAGGGAGGTATTTGAGAATAGGGTTCACACGTGCAGAACAAGAGGATGATGGATAGATTGTGTATGGCAGGATGGCATGGATATGGAACAAGCATTGTCCGAGCAAGCCTGGAAAAGACTGATTTGGTGATCTGACCCCAGCTAGCTGGGGAAAAGGAAAGAATACAGATGAGTCACAACCAAGCTTGTGATCACTGGAAGAGAGACGGATGAGTGAATGAAAAGAAATCTGTTGAGGCAATATACTCCCAGGGAAAATCAGAGAGTGTGCACAAGAGAGTGAGATCAAGAAATCCCTTGAGAGATGTTCATTTTGTGAAGAGAGAAATCAATGAAAAACTGTGCTTGTTTGCTTTAAGGTGAGTTCTAATTCCATTTATCCCTAGCTGAAGAACTGGTTTTCATTCAGATGCTGTAATTGTGAACATTTCTTCTTCTTTTCTAAAGCAAATCCTTCTCTCTTAGTCAAAATCTATTCCATCAACCATTCTAATAGGGTTACATGGGTGTAAAAGCAGAATAAAATAGGGGTAAAGCAGGACCTCATATTCTTTAGAGATGACTGGTCTATCCTGGGCCATGGTCAAAATCCATGTGGATTTACTTGGCTCAGTGTTGAAGTGGGTTAATTGAGAAAGAACATGAACTTTGAACTTAACAGAAAATTATCTGCCAACACACAAGAGTTTATATTCAAAAGAGAAGTTTATTAATTTGCTTTAGATAGGGAGGATGACATAAGTGCCTCAGCTCCTGAGCTTGTCCCTTCTCTAACTTCCCCTAATTCATTACTATGGCCATGTCACTGAGGGGTAGTTTTTGGGAAGATAGCACAAAAAGCACAGAGACACAATTTGCCTGGAGACAGTGAGAGAACTTTAACTCGGAACAGACTATGTTTTGACTCAGCACAACTTTACAAGATTTTGAATGGTTCTGGAAGTGGAACTATTCCATATAAATTGTGCAGTTTTATGCATCTTTAATATGAAAGCATTAATATGAACTGTGTGCATATCTGAATTAAAAATAGACAAGGAAATAACATCCCTGATTTGTATCCATTTATTTCTTGCACAGATAACCTGTTCCAGGGTTATTCTTTCTTGACAATCCAAAAGCCAAAACATACCAACTTTTCACAGATATTTTATTCATTATAATGTTAAAACACTGCACTCCAGGTACATTTTGTTGTCTCTTTCATTATTGCAGTTTCTAGAATTCTAGTTAGCACCAGTCAGAAGAAACTAAACAAATAAACAAAAATGGGGGGGAATAAAAAATTTTAAAAAAACCTATCAAACCCAAAGACAATAAGACAGCAATAAAAAGGTAATATTACTCTTTTCTGTCATCTTGAATAATTTATGTTCCACATACAACTCTTATTTTTTATAATTCCCTTTTGAATTTTGTTGTTTGTTTGGGGACCTAGATTTAGCTGAAAGCAATTAGGGACACAGCAGGGCTAAAGCCAAAATTAGCTATGCAACCTGAGCTATGTCAAATGCATAGCTTAAGTCAAAATAACTTATTTCAGCTTTTGGCACTGTCTACACACAGCAAGAAGTCCAGGGAAGAGCACTCTTCCTCCAACTTTCCTTAATCCTTGTAAAATGAGGGTTACAGGAGTCAGGCTACATTTAGACTGCGAAGGTAAGGAGAAAAGAGGCTTTTCTGAAATTTGGCGCATCTACACGGCACCAAATTTTGGAAAAAAGTCCTCTTTTGACACATCCCTTCTTCCTTGTAAAATGAGGCTTACGGGGATGGCGAAAGAGTACATCCGCTTTTTCGAAAATTTTTCCAAAAAAGTGGATGTGTTCTTTGCACGCGACATTGCTTTTCCGTGACACCAGAGGTATCCCAGAAAAGTGCTGCAGTCTACACGTAGCCTCAGAGTAAGAAGTCCTCCAGCTTGACATTATTTTGACATCATGTTGAAATAACTGCTTGTAGTGATTCCGAAATAACACTGTTGTGTAGACGTACTGTAGAATAGCCATACCAGTTCAGCACATCTAGTAAGAGAGAGGAAGAATGGAAGGGTGGTTCACAGGATAGGTGTGAGCCACAGATTTGGGAGACCCTGATATAATTGCCTGCTCCAATATAGACTTCCTCTGTGATCTTGGACCACTCACCTGGGCCCAGATCCTAAAGGTAGCATTATTTCAAAATAATATCAAACCCAGTAGCATTATTCCAAAATAACATAGTGCACGTCTACAATACAAGCCTTTATTTCGAAATAATGTTGAGCTGGAGGACTTCTTACTCTGAATCCTGGTAACCCTCATTTCATGACGAGTAAAGGAAGTCGAAGGACTTCCTGCTGTGTAGACATGCAATTGATGTAACTCAAGTTGCATGGCTTAATTCGACTTTAGCCCTGCTGTGTAGATGTACCCTAAAAGATACTTAGGCATCTATCTACGTCTTTAGGCCTGCACAAAAATCTGCCAGTGAGGTGCTAGCGACATCTTCATAACCACTGCTCAAATGCCACCTAATCCCTACGTACTTAAATTCCTTAGGCACCTACATTTCTGCCATTTGGGATTTGCAAAGTTGCTCAAGTCCTGAGACTGTAGCTAGCAAGTAGCTCAGAGCCCTTGCAGAAGCCAAAACAGGATTCTCAAATTAGGTGAGGAATGCCAATCTTGCCAGTAGAGCCTAGTTCTGCAGGCATACTCTGAGAATGCCTAAGACAAGATTCCTGTTAGACTGCAGTAGGAGGCCCAGATACATGCCATCCACAGGTGGGCAGCACAGCAGCCATATGAAAGACAGATTGGGTTACAAGGAGACATAGTGTGAGTATCAAAGAGGAACTAAATGTGGGCAGAAGAAAAAAACTAAAGAGAGATGGTTTCAAATGGTAGGGCATGAGGTATATAATCACCTCACCTAGCTTAGATACTTAGCTCCAATAAACGGTTTTGTGGTTGAGGATCTTGAGTGGAGGGAGGAACCTATCTCTGCTCCATTAACCAGGTGCATCATATCAGCCACTTAAGACTCTGTCTAAGCCCTGCTCCTTTCCTTATTATTTCAACCCCAGCTTGCTTACGTGGCTCCCTGCTCATTTTGCTGTCTTCTTAGGCTCATTTCTTAGAATTTTTAACTCTAACCAGGTATTCTCTGGTGAAACTGGGTGCCTAGTTTGGGGCTAAATGTTCCTTTCCATGGGAGCTCCAGGAGTGAGGCTTGGCAGTGCTGAGTGGACAAGTGCCTAAGTATCTTTGGCTATGTCTACACTGCACGCTTCTTTGAAATAACTCCTGTTATTTCTGTAACCCTCATTTCACAAATTTAGCCCTGCAGTGTAGATGTACCCTTTGTGAGTCTCTGCCCTGGTCTATACTAGGGAGTTATTCAAAATAACAAGCCAAGCGACCACACTACCATGCCTGTTATTTTGAAATAAGGGGCTGGTTATTTTGAAATAGTTATTTTAAAATAGTGGTAGCGTGGACACTCCACTGCTGCTATTTTGAAATAACTACTCCCCAGAGTCATAAGAACATAAGAACATAAGAATGGCTGTACTGGGTCAGACCAAAGATCCATCTAGCCCAGTATCCTGTCTGCCGACAGTGGCCAGCACCAGGTGCCCCAGAGAGGGTGGACCAAAGACAATGATCAAGCGATTTGTCTCCTGCCATCCCTCTCCAGCCTCTGACAAACAGAGGCCAAGGACACCATTTTATCCCCTGGCTAATAGCCTTTTATGGACCTAACCTCCATGAAATTATCTAGCTTCTCTTTAAACTCTATTATAGTCCTAGCCTTCACAGCCTCCTCTGGCAAGGAGTTCCACAGGCTGACTACACGCTGTGTGAAGAAGAACTTTCTTTTATTAGTTTTAAACCTGCTACCCATTAATTTCATTTGGTGTCCTCTAGTTCTTCTATTTAGGGAACTAATAAATAACTTCTCTTTATCGGCCCTCTCCACACCACTCATGATTTTATATACCTCTATCATATCCCCCCTCAGTCTCCTCTTTTCTAAACTGAAAAGTCCCAGTCGCTTTAACCTCTCCTCATATGGGACCCGTTCCAAACCCCTAATCATTTTAGTTGCCCTTTTCTGAACCCTTTCCAAGGCCAAAATATCTTTTTTGAGGTGAGGAGACCACATCTGTACACAGTATTCGAGATGTGGGCGTACCATAGTTTTATACAGGGGCAGTAAGATATTCTGGGTTTTATTTGCTATCCCTTTCTTAATAATTCCTAGCATCCTATTTGCCTTTTTGACTGCCGCTGCACACCGTGTGGAAGTTTTCAGAGAACTGTCCACGATAACTCCAAGATCTCTTTCCTGATTTGTCGTAGCCAAATTAGCCCCCATCATACTGTACGTATAGTTGGGGTTATTTTTCCCCGATGTGCATTACTTTACACTTATCCACATTAAATTTCATTTGCCATTTTGTTGCCCAATCACTCAGTTTGGTGAGATCTTCTTGGAGTCCCTCACAGTCTGCTTCTGTCTTGACTATCCTAAATAGTTTGGTGTCATCTGCAAACTTTACCACCTCACTGCTTACCCTTTTCTCCAGATCATTTATGAATAAGTTGAACAGGATTGGTCCTAGGACCGACCCTTGGGGGACACCACTAGTTACCCCTCTCCATTCTGAAAATGTACCATTTATTCCTACCCTTCGTTTCCTGTCTTTTAACCAGTTTCTCAATCCAAGAAAGGACATTCCCTCTTATCCCATGGCCATGTAATTTACACAAGAGCCTTTGGTGAGGGACCTTGTCAAAGGCTTTCTGAAAATCTAAGGATACTATATCTACTGGATCCCCCTTGTCCGCATGTTTGTTAACCCCTTCAAAGAACTCTAATAGATTAGTAAGACAGGATTTCCCTTTACAGAAACCATGTTGACTTTTGTCCAACAAATTATGTTCTTCTACATGCTTCACAATTTTATTCTTTACTATTGTTTCGACTAATTTGCCCGGTACTGAAGTTAGACTTACCGGTCTGTAATTGCCCGGATCGCCTCTGGAGCCCTTTTTAAATATTGGTGTCACGTTAGCTACCTTCCAGTCATTAGGTACAGAAGCCCATTTAAGGGATAGATTACAAACCACAGATAATAGTTCAGCAATTTCCCATTTGAGTTCTTTTAGAACCCTTGGATGAATGCCATCCGGTCCCGGAGTTTTGTTAACATTAAGTTTTTCTATTTGTTCCAAAACCTCCTCTAATGACACTTCAATCCGGGACAGTTCCTCAGATTCATCACCCACAAAGGACGGTGCAGATTTGGGAATCTCCCCAACGTCCTCAGCCGTGAAGACTGAAGCAAAGAAATAATTTAGTTTCTCCGCAATGGCTTTATCATCCTTGATTGCGCCTTTTATAGTTCGATCATCTAGGGGACCCACAGGTTTTTTAGCAGGCTTCCTGCTTCTAATGTACTTAAAAAACATTTTGTTATTTCTTTTTGAGTTTTTGGCTAGCTGTTCCTCAAAATCTTTTTTTGCTTTTCTTATTACATTTTTACACTTGATTTGACAGTGTTTATGTTCCTTTCTATTTATCTCACTAGGATTAGACTTCCACTTCTTAAAAGATGCCTTTTTGTCCCTCACTGCTTCTTTTACATGGTGGTTAAGCATAGGTCTCTTGCTATGTTTTTTAATTTGGGGTATACATTTAAGTTGGGCTTCTATTATGGTGTCTTTAAAAAGTTTCCATGCAGCTTGCAGGGATTTGGCTCTAGTCACTGTGCCTTTTAATTTCTGTTTAACTAGCCTCCTCATTTTTGTGTAATTCCCCTTTTTGAAATTAAATGCCAGGGTGCTGGACTGCTGAGGTGTTCTACCCACCACAGGAATGTTGAATGTTATTATATTGTGGGCACTATTCCCAAGCGGTCCTGTAACGGTTATTTCCTGGACCTGATCCTGCACTCCACTCAGGACTAAATCAAGAATTGCCTCCCCCCTTGTGGGTTCCTGCACCAGCTGCTCCAAGAAGCAGTCATTTAAGCCATTGAGAAATTTTATCTCTGCTTCTCTTCCTGAGGTGACATGTACCCAGTCAATATGGGGCTAATTAAAATCCCCCGTTATTATAGAGTTCTTTATTTTGGTAGCCTCTCTAATCTCCCTCAGCATTTCAATGTCAGTATCGCTGTCCTGGTCAGGTGGTTGGTAATATATCCCTACTGCTAATTTCTTATTATTGGAGCATGTAATTACTATCCATAGCGATTCTATTGCGCATGTTGATTCACTTAATATTTTTATTTCATTTGATTCTACATTATCTTTCACATACAGTGCCACTCCACCACCCACCCGGCCCGCTCTACCCTTTCGATATATTTTATATCCCGGTATGATTGTGTCCCACAGATTTTCCTCATTCCACCAGGTTTCAGTGATGCCTCTTATGTCAATCTCCTCATTTAATACTAGGTACTCTAGTTCACCCATCTTATTAGTCAGACTCCTAGCATTTGTGTAGAAGCACTTTAAAAATTTGCCACTGCTTATTTGTCTGCCCTTCCCTGGTGCATTGGATTCCTTTGTATGCAGTTGTTTGTCTGCTCTGGCCCATGGTTTGTCCGCTCCCCTCCTTTCTTTCTGACTACAGCTTAGAGAATCTCTATCAATGGATTCTTCTCTAAGAGAAGTCTCCCTCCGATTTACGTGCATCTCCGCACCAATCGGCTTTCCCCCATCTCTTAGTTTAAAAACTGCTCTACAGCCTTTTTAATGTTTAGTGCCAGCAGTCTGGTTCCACCCTGGTTTAGGTGGAGCCCATCCTTCCTGTATAGGCTCCCCCTCTCCCAAAACTGTCCCCAGTTCCTAATAAATCCAAACCCCTCTTCCCTACACCATCGTCTCATCCACGAATTGAGACTCTGAAGCTCTGCCTGCCTACCTGGCCCTGCGCGTGGAACTGGAAGCATTTCCGAGAATGCCACCGTAGAGGTCCTGGATTTCAGTCTCTTTCCTAGCAGCCTAAATTTGGCCTCCAGGACATCTCTCCTACCCTTCCCTATGTCATTGGTACCTACATGTACCACGACCACCGGCTCCTCCCCAGCACTACGCATAAGTCTATCTAGATGCCTCGAGAGATCCGCAACCTTCGCACCAGGCAGGCAAGTGACCATACGGTTCTCCCAGTCATCACAAACCCAACTATCTTTGTTTCTAGCAATTGAATCACCCACTACTAACACCTGCCTCTTCCTAACTGGCATTCCCTCCCCCTCAGAGGTATCCTCAGTGCGAGAGGATACCGCAACATCCTCTGGGAGGAGGGTCCCAACTACGGGATGGTTTCCCTCTGCTCCCATTGAATGCTCTGTTTCCTTGAGACTTTCATCCTCCTTAAGAGCATTGGGGCTCTCAGACTGGAGGTGGGACAGTACTACAATGTCCCGGAAAGTCTCATCAACATATCTCTCTCCCTCCCTTAGCTCCTCCAGTTCAGCCACCCTGGCCTCCAAAGCCCGAACCCGATCTCTGAGGGTCAGGAGCTCCTTGCAATGGGTGCACACATACGCCACCCGCCCACAGGGCAGTTAATCATACATGTTACACTCGACGCAATAAACAGGCTAGCCCCCACTCTGCTGCTGGGCTTCTGTCTCCATTTTTCTAATGAATAAGTTTAAGCAGAAACTGGGATTCTTTTTAAACCTCTGGAATATAGATTATTATAAGAGTTGTTTTTAAGAAGGTCAGAGTCATTCAAAGTTATTACTTTCCAGTGCTTCCTGGGGTTCAAAGTCGAGGTAGCGCATCCACATTAAGGCAGCCTGCCTTGGACTAATTTTGAGGCTTCCCTGTAGTGTGGACATGCTATTTTGAAATAGTTATTTTGGGAGTCATTATTTCAAAATAAGTTATTTTAAAATAAATTTCTAGTGCAGACATGCCCCTCTGTTCTTCGTCTGCTACATGGGGATAACAGCATTGCCCTGCGTCACAGGGATGTTGTGTGGATAAATACATTAAATACTCTGTAATCAGGAGGACTGAATAAGCAAGGTTCCCTCTAAGCTGAGTGGCAGCATGGCCCTGCAGCTGCTTAATCAGCCCTCCCAGCCAGTGGCTGAGGACTCCGCTCATGGAGCTGCTTGACTGGGGGGAGGGGCACTTCCTGCAGGAGCTGCTTCTGTCACTGAGGGAGAAGTGCCCCTTCTCCAGCCAGGCAGCTCCGTGGGCAGAGTCCTGAGCCCCTGATTGGGAGGGCTGATTAAGCAGCTGTGGGGCCATGCTGCCACACAGCTTAGAGGGAACCTTGCTTATAAGCACTGAAGATATAGAGGACACTGACCAGTTTCAGCTGCCTAAGAGGAATGTGCAGGGAAGTCCGGCAGGAGGCAATTCAGCCTCCTCCTAACGCCCATCAACTGGTAAAAACGAATAAATCCATCATTTCCTCTTAGATTAATTTATAAATAGTCTCATGAGTATCACATGTGAATACTTGTGAAACACAAAACTTTGGAGCCACCCCCCAACATCCTTTTGAGTTTTGAAAGCTGCATATTAAAGGAAATAATGGCATCTTTCCCAGATGATGTTTTCATGTAATGGAAATCATCAGTAGAGAGCAATCATTTCACCATGCAGGTGCTCAGCATCATTATCTCGTGCTAGTAAAAGTAAAGAAGTGATGCACTTAAATTAATCTCTGATGATGTGATTCGCGTCTCACATAAACTACTGCAGAGGAGAAATAATTTCACTGATGTTGTCAGTTTTCTACTAATATGTACTAGTGCAACTGTGATCAGAATTGGACCCAGAGACTGCACAGCATATTGATGAAAAAGCTAAGCATAATTCTGTGCAGCTGATCTATCATAAAATTATCTCTCTCTAAATGCCTCTTCTTGTCTTGCAATGCACTGTGTATATTTAGATTATTCATATTGGAATCCAAATGTGTCTCACTTGTATGAACCTTAATAAGTTAGAACTTCAGCCTTTTCCTGGTAAGAATGACATTAGTGAAATAGTCACATTAAAAATAAGATGGTAGGAGTACTAAACAAATCAATGGCAAAACATGCATGCCTAGAAGCCCATATGTGAAGGAAATAATGTACAACATCACTGTATTGCAATACAGTAGTTCCGTTCCTTATACATATTAAATGTTGTGTGATAAAAAGCAAAAGAATGTGGTTGGCATAAATCCAAAGTGCTGAAGGCCAGAACGGAATGTTTTTCTTCTTTTATTTGCATTGAAAATAAATTGATCTTTGCATTCTTCTTATGTAATTTACAATTATAAGGAGGCATTAAGCCTTTTAACCTTATATTTAAATAACTGGGCTGAATCTCAGGTTGATTGATTGTCTCCATATTTTTCTTGGCTTTCTTTTAATATATTAATTAAACATGTTATAAATTGCAAAAATTTGGTTGCTTAGCTCCGTAGGATATAACAATTCCTAAAATAACTGAAGTCCCAAACTACTAGCCATCCAATTAATTGCATTTTACTTCTAATCAGATGCTTCACAGATTTCTAATCAGAATCTGTTTCCAGAAACATGGATTCTTAAACAAGGATTTCTGTGCCTGTAACTAGTCCCTAAGAAATTAATCTCAGAGGGGCCTGATTAAATGAACAAAAGTACATTCTAAAATTCCTACATGTTAAAAATTTGATTTATAGACGGCATCTTACCTGTCCCATATTTTTATTAGCTGAGAGGTTTCCTCCATATCCATTCCTGTGTCACCAAAAATGCCCTTCATGAGGTTGCCATCCAATATGCCTCTAACAAGTTGCCATCCTCCGTTTTTACTCCTTTTCTGGCAAATTGTAGTATTGACTAGAATTGGGTAAAATTTTTAATGAAAATCTTTTTTTTCACCATAAAAAATTTGCCAATTCAATGAAGTGTTTAAGTTGAATTTAAAAAAAAATTGGAAATGCTGAAATGATTCATTTGGCATTTCCAAAGTAAAATGTTTTGACTTCTCATTTTGGAAGGATGTTAACTCAGTTTTGTTATATTTTTGAAAGCCTTCAAAATGAAACAAAATATAATCATTCATTTTTGATATTATAATTTCTTTGGAAAAAATGAAAACTGTTCTTGTTTCAGGTCAATGTAAACCAAAATTGTTTTTAATTTTTTTGGTTCATCTATGAGACTGGAAAAAATGGTAATGTGTACAGCTCTACAATAGACTATGAACATATGCATGTAACTTTCTGTTATCTCTAATATATTACTAACAAGATGATTATGGTAGCGGATGATTTTCTCCTCTGTAAAGCAGGGAGTATTTTGGAGGATAGGGTCAAATTCAAAATGACCTGACAAACTAGAGAAATGGTCTGAGGTAAATAGGATGAAGTTTAATAAGGACAAAGGCAAAGTACTCCACTTAGGAAGGAACAATCCAAGTCACACATACAGAATGGGAAGCAACTGTCTAGGAAGGAGTACTGCAGAAAGGGATCTAGGGGGTCACAGTGGACCACAAACTAAATATGACTCAACAGTGTGATGCTGTTGCAAAAAAAGCAGACATGGTTCTGGGATGCATTAACAGGAGTGTTGCGAGCAAAACACAAGAAGTCATTCTTCTGCTCTACTCTGCACTGATTAGGCCTCAACTGGAATATTATGTCCAGTTCTGGGCACCACATTTCCGGAAAGATGTGAAAAAATTGGAGAAGGTCCAGAGAAAAGCAACAAAAATTATTAAAGGCCTAGCAAACATGATATATGAGGGAAGACTGAAAGAACTGGGCTTGTTTAGTTTAGAAAAAAGAAGACTGAGAGGAGTCATGAGAGCAGTTTTGAAGTATCTAGAAGGGTGACACGAGGAGGAAAGAGAATATTGTTCTCCTTGGCCTCTGAGGATAGGACAAGAAACAATGGGCTTAAACTGCAGCAAGGGAGGGTTAGGTTGGATATTAGGAAAAACTTCCTGTCAGGGTGGTTAAACACTGGAATAAATTGCCTAGGGAGGTTATAGAATCTCCATCACTGGAGATATTTAAGAGCGAGTTGGATAGACATCTATCAGGGATGATCTAAATGGTGCTTGGTCCTCCCGTGAGGGCAGGTGACTGGATTTGATGATCTCTCATGATCTCCTCCAGTTCTAGTATTCTATGATTCTGTGAATAATGTGGGATTTTAACTGCAGGCTCTCAGGGCATGATACTACATCACTAAAATCAATGGGAGCTTTAGAGCTTTCTTCAGTGCATACAGGATCACTCCTCATTGACAGTTTAAGAGCTTGTCCAAACTTAAAATGCTACAGTTTTCTTGCTGTAGCACTTCAATAAAGGAATTATCTGCATTGATGGGAGGAGTTCTCCCATTGGTGTAGGTAATCCACCTACCTATGGGATATTTAAATCCCTGCTTCATTAGCAATTTCAGTGTGCTTGATTTGCATCCCTCTGTCGACAGAGGGATGCAGTCTAGACATAGCCCTAGATAGGTTTAACGGTGGTACTCATACCAAACTAATTTCTTTGTTTAGGTTAGGTCTAAGGTATGCTGAAAACTTATTTTGGTACATGCTCTATGTTAGGGTCATATATTAGATTGAAGCGACTCAAAAAATGGACAGTACATCTAGAAAGAAAAGGATATAAGAGGCTGAAGGGTAACCACAAGAGACATAAAGCTTTCTGAAATGTTAGATCTTTGTAGTGTGATGATCTGTACTCCTGTTTTCACTCTTTTTACAGGGATATGATAAATTTTGTACAAAGTATGCTTTGTGAGATATGGTTTGAAAACTCATAATTTGCTGATCATTATTGTCCTGGTAAATATGTGTGGCAACATTGTATATAAAGATTCCTCTGTATGGTATTACTGAGACATGTTCAAAGGCTATGGAGCAGCCACAAATCAGTTTCTTACAGACAAAAGGCAACCTGATATTTCAGCTAGGTGTCAGTGAAATCAAATGATTATTACCTGGTTAAGTGACTACTATTGGGCAGGAAAAAGAGTGTGGGCAAAAAACAAAAAACAAACAGACAAAAATCTATATGTTGACAAAGAAATAGTTTAGGGTTTCCAGACATATTGACTTTTTGTCTCTTGAACCTCACTTGGAAATGATTCTCAAAGAAGACGAAGAACTATGACAAAGGAGAACAGATTCCTCAAATTATTCCTCCCTTTCTCTCTGTCCATAGCCTTTATAACACCTGAAAAACAGAAGCAGCAGCACTGGACTGAGGGAGGGATCCTTACTGAAATAAATTCAGCCTGTAAGACTGCTGAAACATAGGGTGAGAATGACTTTTCTGTGCATTCAATCACATTTGTTAAGTTAGACATTAACTGTGTTTTACTTTTATTTTTCTTTTAATCTGTTCTGACTCTGATACCACATTATTTGTATTCACTTAAAATCAATCTTTTAATTAATACATTTGTTGTATTGTTATATCTAAACCAGTGTGTATAAACTGAAGTGTTTGGGACATTCTACTTGAGATTACAGGATTTATGAATATCATTTTCTGTTAATAAAATGATGGACTTTATATGGGCTTATATGGTGCAAGGTAGAGCGAGGCAGTACAAGATGTATATTTCTGTGGAAAATCTGGGTCTGGGAGTTTGTTAGTGTCACTCTGCAGGAAAATTCAAGAGTGGCTGGCTATAGCACTCATACACTATAGCTGGGAGTAAATTACATGCTGGATACAGGCCTAGGAATGGTGACTTTCACAGTGAAGCAGTGTCAAAAACACCCAGGTTAGAGAACTGAGTGAGAACAACAAATGGTCTGGTAGCACTTTATAGACTAACAAAACATGTAGATGGTATAATGAGCTTTTGTGGGCACAGCCCACTTCTTGTTAGTCTATAAAGTGCTACCAGACCATTTGTTGTTTTTTTCTGTAACAGACTAACTTGGCTATCCCCTGAAGCTCCTGAGTGAAAACAGTAATACATCAATCCAGACTGTACCCTGTCTAGGTCAAACATTGTCAGACAAAGACTGGTCCCATTAGAGTGTATGGGAGTTTTCCCAGAGATTTCTGTAGACCATAATTTGCCCAGTGTTCTTATTATTGTTATGGCAAGAGTGCTAATGACTTGCAGGGTGACACTCTGCATCAGGAGGGTTAAAGATGCCATGCGGTCACCTCACCCCCCAGAGATGCTAATAGTATTGCCTGGACTCAGCTTGCTTTTCATGCTCTGGACTATTAGTGGTTCCTTTGTATTGAAAAGCAACTCCACAAAATGAGGGCAGATGCCCAGATGCACCTTGTAGTTTCCATGAGCTACCTTGGACAAGGGGTTTCCTGAGTGAAAAGTGCTGAGGGAGGGAAAGAGGCATGTAGTTTGTTAAGCAGTAAGATTTGTGTGAGGCCCTGGAGACAGACAGTGGTGCAGGAGAGTCTGCACTAAGGAGTTTGCTCCCACCCTTACTAAAAGGACATTTGAACATTTTGTAAAGAAGCAATTTAATCCAAAAATTCCCCTGTGACTGATTTCTGACCCACATGGGAAACTGGATGGCAAGGCCCCAAATTTGGCAGCCACTTTGCCAAAGGCCAACATTGTTTTAAAAATGAATTAAAAAATGCCAAGGGCATAATTATAAGTGATCAGACATGCACTGGCATTACAACATTTTGTAGTATTTTTTTTCTTGTGACTGCTCATGTAAGGTTCTGAATCAGCAACTCTCTGTGGGGATCACCCAAATGGTGACAGCATCCCTCTGGTACTCCAGCACAAGCCTCAACTCTGCCCCTACGGGACACTCTGACAAGATACTGTTGGTGGCTCTCTGACCCACCATAAAGCAACTGTAGTTCAGGCTCCCAACCCAATCAATTGCTGACCCCTTGCCTGAGATTACTAATAATGGTGCTGAATTTGGAGTGTTTTTATGCCTCGCATGTATGTCCACTAGGAATCAAAATGTTCCCAGATCCCAAGGCAACTCAGTGTATGCTCACTGTGTATACCTGTGCCTTCCCTCCAATCTGCTTGCCTACCAAATATTACACCCACTTCTGTGGTTGAAGGAGAATCTGTTAAGAGTAGAGAGTTTGACCCACATTTGAGCAGTGCTGATTCCATCCATTAGATGGAGTGGTACACATGCACATAGCTCTTTCATTAAAATATATTCTGGCAATTAACCCTGATACCATGGCAACCAGCTCCCTTTAGACACACTGAGTTACTTATCTGAAACTTCAGCTAGGGAAGTAGCTGCCTAGTATGGCAATTATGAGGTGATAGACCTATTGTTGTGGTTTGGAGCTTGACACCTTCACATTCCACTGAGTGTTCTTTGAGTAGAATTCCTCTGGGGAAATAGAGCTATGGATTCCCAGAAGTCTTTGGGAGCATTTTAAAGCTGATAGCTCTGAAATGAATGCAAGGGGGGAAAAACACTTAGAGAACAGATTTCAAGCAAAACATTTCAAATGGTTATAGATTTAAAAAAACCAAATGCTTAAAACTATCCATTCCCACAGCAGTGAAGGGCTTTACAACAGCAAACTTCTGCAAAGATAAATGTATTCAGTTTCTTTTGGTTTGCAAAGGCCATATGGACTCAACAGTCCTAAATTGTTTGTCAGGGAGTTCTAGGACTAGGGTGCAGACTAAACAAAGATGCTTGTGTCATGTCTGCTGAATTCAGTTATATGGCTATAACTACCAGAACTTGGTCCCCCAATTGAACAACACAGAACAAATTCATAGAAACGGGCTGAAATATGGCTCTCTTTCAGAATTTCTCAGCTGATGAGGCAAAATTGTCTATCTATAGAGGTGCACTCCACTGATGAAGGGGAAATACAGCAGCAAAATCTCGTGGACTATCTTTGGACTAACTGAAAATAATAGCTTGAGACTAAAGATTACTTGGACTAAGAAGAGAGGAAGTATAACCAAGTGATTAAGGCCTTTCTTGGGATTTGGAAGACCACGATCCAATTTTCTGAATCACCACAGATGCCGTAGGGCTATGGGCAAGTCTCTCTATGGCTACGTCTAGACTACAATGTTTTATCGGAAAAAGGTATGCAAATTGCGTTCTGCAATTTGTGTACCTTTTTCTGATAGTTTTGTCGGAAGAGGCTTTTCCGAAATTTGGCCCGTCTACGCTGGGTTAAATTTTGGAAAAATCTCCTCTTTTGGAAGAGCCCTTCTTCCTCATGGAAGGAGGAAGACAGGGCTTCTGAAAGAGCGCATCTGCTCTGCCGCAAAAAAAAGCGGCATCCCGGAAAAACCTTGTAGTCTAGATGTAGCCTAAGCTTCCTTATCTGTAATTAGGGATAATAACACTTCCCTAGCTCATAAAGATGTTGTGAGAATGAATACATTAAAGACTCAGACTCTGTTCTAATGGGGGCCATAAGAGAAGTACTTAGATAGAGGAGAGAAATGTTAGCGACTGATATTTTTGTACAGAACCAGTGAGAGATCCTAGCTGGAGAAAGAGGGCTGGGGGTGAAATTTACCTTTGAGCTTTCACCTAAGGCTTAAAAAATGGGCATTAAATATGCAAATGTTTCTGCTGGTCCACTGTACAGGTGTGATTCAGAATTAGACTCATTAAGAGAAGTCAAACTTCAATTAGATTTTTTTGAAAATGTAATTATAGGGATAAATATCACTTGTCAAAAATCTAGCTGTAATGTGAATAAACACAGCAATATTTTACTTGAAGTGCATATGAAAAGGCAAAAAACTATGCTTGCAATCAAGATTATTATGCAACATTATTCAGATAGTCATTTTTGTTAGAGAGAATATTTAAACAGAGAGTCAAAGATTCCATTTTTAATACCATGCCATTATTATTAACTAAGAAATGACTGCAGCATGCATTTACAATAAGGCACTGTATTTTCTCATAACTGTGCACAGATCATCCTCACTGAAAAAGTTGAAAATCAATGCCTGTCAAAACTTAGTTATGCTAGGCATGCATTGGCGTTTTTGGACCTCAGCTAGAGAGGCAGCAAAGAGGTTAACATACTTTCTAGTGTTTGTTCCGTTCCCAAATAAAATGGCTTTCTTTGGGAGAAATGGATTCTATGTTTTGAGAAGAAGAGTAACAAAGAGATGGGATATTTTCCCATCTTTATTGCTAGATTGTGTTAGCATTAGGAGAAGAGAATACAGTCAGGCTACGTCTGCATTGAAGGCTTCTTGTGCAAGAGCACATCCACATCTCAAAGCGCATCACAAAAGTGATGTGCTTTTGCACAAGAGAGCATCCACACTGCATGGACGCTCTTGCGCAAGAAAGCTCTGATGGACATTCACAGAATGGCCATCAGAGCACCTCTGCTTTTTCCCATAGGGGTTTCTTGTGCAAACCCCTCTGGAGCATCCACACTTGCCTTTTTGTGCAATAGCTTAGCACAAAAGGGAGTTATGCCTCGTAGAAGGAGGTTTACCTACACCAGCAAAAGCCCTCTGTTCTGCCATTTGACTGCTGATTTACTTGCGCAAAAGCGCATTTGAGGTGTGCAAAAACCTTGCAGTGTAGATGTAGCCTCACTCTACGGTTCTGTTGTGATGATGGGTGTATTGCTCCATATCAAGCCTCCTGGTATAACTGGTATGTCCCCTGTCCCTCCTTGTTTATTGGTGTGTTGCTGAATTATAGAAAATGCCTTTTATCTTCTGCTTCCATAGGGAATTGATTTGGGAAATAAATTTGTTAAAGGAAACTGAGTATACCTCATAATAAGGAGTAGCCAAATGACAGGAAAAATCCTGGCTCCATTGAATTTATTAGCAAAAATCCCACTGACTTCAGTGAAGCCAGGATTTCACCTGTAATCTTTATAGGAGACTTATGGTAGAGCATTTTTCAAAAAGAGCAGAATTATAACAAGCTGACATGATGTGGTGTATGTACTCCAATATGCTTCTGACAATCTGCAGGTTTACAGTAACTACAAAGCATTTCTACTGGGACTAACAATAGGAAAACAATACTTTTGTTTCCAAGACATTGTTTTAGAGACATCTAACAACACAAAAGCTGCCTGCAACAGGCAAATGCAATGTGCTATGAATGTACAGTACAGCCTGCAACATTGCATGGCCACCATCATTCTACGCCGATTACCTGAGGCTGTGCTCTTGAGATGGTCAGCTAATTTAGAGTAGGCTTAATAGAAAATGTCACTGACGATTGAACAAAGCAGCCCGTTTCTTCACACTGTGCTGAAATGATGGAACTACTGGTTTAAAGGTGAATAATGAAGCAGTGAACAAAAGACTGCTAGGGGAGTCCCCTGACCAGTGGCTACATTTCGCAGCAGCTACCGACACTCTATTTATTGAGTGTCAGGCAGGGAATTCAAGAGCTGCAGGGTGAGAGGATGGAAGGGAGGGAGAGTGGCTCAGAAGCAGAAACATTTGGGAAGGAGGCCCATTAGAGGCTTAGTGTAGTTAGAAGCAGAGCATTATAATTATCATTACTGGTGAGGGAACACTGCATAGTGCTTAGAAGCGCTTACAGTGAAAGCTAGGTAGTTAATAAAAGAGGGCCGTGTGTACTCCTTTCATGATGGACCAACAAACACTATCTGTTTATAAAAAGAGGGTAATAAGACCTCCTCTCCCCACTCCTTGTCTGCAATTGAGTTAATTATTTCATCATTTACTCGAGTCTATCCTTTCTCAGTAAAGCAAGGCGTATGGGCTTAACTTTCAGCATGTAATTTGGATCCATTGATTTAAGCATGTTCTTCACTCCCACTAAAGGGAAGCATGCATTTAAACACCTTTCCTGAATGGGGATGCTTTCCTGCATCACAGTCTTAGACAGTAAGGGTCTCTCATTCTTTGTACAGCACCTAGCAAAATGAGGCTCAGATCTCGAGTGTGTTCTTTAGGTGATACTGTAACAAACATAACATCAGGAGGCACCAGAGGAGGACCAGAGCAGTCCAGAACTAACCACAGAACAGGAAAAATATGCTAATGTGTATTGACCAGGGAGAACAATTTAGTACTTTGGAGGAGTAAGGGACTGCTAATAAGTCAGTTGCTCAACTTTCCAAGAAGGATTATGCAGTTTTGTGCAAGAACCAATGAATGGAAAAAAAGCTAACCAGACTCAGAGGGTGCATCTACACTGCACCGTTTTTCCAGACTAACGGCTGTTATTCCGGAAAAACAATACGAGTGTCCACACTACAATTGTGTTATTTTGACAGAAAGTTGAAATAACGGAGGGCTTTTTCCGATGGCGGTAAACCTCATTTCATGACGAATAAGCCCTCCGTTATTTCGACTCGTATTGTTTTTCCGGAATAACAGCCGTTTTTTTTCTGAAAAAGCTCTTTTGGAAGAGGGTGTGTGTAGACGCTCTACTGCTGCTATATCGAAATAGCTCCTCACCTGGGCCATTCTAAAGTTATTCCTCTCCAGTGCCTCCTGGGGCTCTAAGTTGAGATAGCGCATCCACATTAGGGGAGCCTGCCTCAAACTAATTTTGAGGCTTCCCTGTAGTGTAGACGCTCCATTTCAAAATAAGCTTTTCTGAAATATATCTTCCAGAAAAGCTTATTCCGAAAGAAGCTTGCAGTGTAGACGTACCCAGAGAGGCTAAGTTAATACTTTGCTACAGCTCTGGTTAAGGCTTTATATGAACATTTTTACAGTTAAATTATAACCCTCTGAAAATAAGGGTTGATAATGAACCTGCAGGCGCAAGCTTAACAGTGCCAGTGTGAAAAGGGCCTCTATGAAATGTCTTCTGACGTTGGGTGTTTCTATGTGATTCTTTAGTAACACATAAACCATTTAGAGAAACAAACAACAGGTTTTCCAACTTGAATATCATAATTGCTACATTTCATTCATGGCTGTTCCATTTGGAAAAACAAATCATTGGTGATCAGAACACAGGATATAAGTGGCAGATGGTCACCGAATGACCACATCAAGTTATAATGTCAGAGAGCCTGGAATGAATAGCACGGGGTGGTTTTCAAAATCTAAGTAGCTACTTTTGAAAAAATAACTTTATCATCGCTCTGAAGTATTTTTAAAACTCTTAAATATGATGCCTAGGGGAGGAAGCTATTTTTTGCATTGGCAGAGATTTCAGGAATGAATTTTTGGCAAGCTCAGCCGAGTTCACTCATTGCACAGTACATGGTAATGTTCATTATGATTATATTGAAAATGATCCATTCTGTGCAGTACTAAATATGATCTAATTCTGAAATGAATTCAAATAAGTAAAACCCATGAGTGTACGGGGAAGTAGGTTTTATTATTATGATTAGTATTGGTAATTATTCCATAATTCTTTCAGGGTTAATTCTTATTTTGATGTGTAGTTGGATTTTATTATATTGTTTGCATAATGAAAATGTTTGTGATTGTAACAAAAGGTGTCTTTCTTTTTGTTGTGGAAGGCCAAGAAACAACAATGATGGACAAAAGAGACCCCAGAGATCACTTAGTTCTCTATCTCTGGAAGAAAGAAGATAGTTTTTCTATCTCAGAGGCTGAAACTCCTGAGATTTTGAATGCTAAGAGTTTCTAATCTTTTATTCTCCCTTACTTAGCATGTGATACATATTCATGAAGGTCATTATAGCAGCAGCTAGTAGTGTGGCTATAGTTTAGAGCAGTGACACTCAACTTTTAACAGCTAAAGTCATTGAAAAGAGTTTCAGAGAAGCACAGGAATATTGAACATTCAGATACTTAGAATAAAGCAATTTTCTTAAAGATAAAACATCAAAGCAAAAGTTTTCACATGCAGTATTTGGTTACCAGTGGAAACAGGGGTTTAACCGATTTGAGTCTATGTCTGTATATTTTAAAATGTCATTTTGTCTTGAGGTAACTCTGTGAGAGCACTGCATAATGCATTTCTCAAACTGGAATAGAAGGATGTGGTTATGAAATCTACAGATGCTTTGAGAACCTCATGCTGATTATCACTGGTTCAGAGTAGTAAGAACATATGAACAGCCATACTGGGTCAGACTAATGGTCCATCTAGCACAGTATCCTGTCTTCTGACTTTGGGCAGAGCCATGTATTTCAGAGGGTATATCTACACTACAGTGTTATTTCGAAATATCTTATTTTGAAATAGTTATTTCAAAATAGCTTATTTAGAAATAACGCATCGACACACAAATGCATTTCGAAATAGCGTTTTGCTATTTCAAAATAGCACATCCACAGTGAGTGGACTCTGAATCGCATTTAAGGCCAGCCGGAACCAGGTCCAGCAGGGCATCAGGTCAGGAGTTACTTTGTGCGGCTGCTGCCTGAGGCTATCTGAGGCCTGTGCTTAAGGGGACCCTCCTGGACAGCCGGTTCTCAGCTTTCCCTGCTTGCTTGCTTACCTCAATGAGGGACAGCAAAGCATTTTGTCCCTCACTCGGGACACCACAGCACTCTGCAACATGGAGCCAGAGCTGCCTCTGGGCACTCTGGTGCTTCTTGTGGACGCTTTGCTGCGAGCCTGGCTGCACTTTCTACAGGCTGCCATCCGGGAGGTCTGTCGGGAGGCTGTCAGTATCCAGGAGGCCCTGAGGGAGAGCTTCCACCCTGAGGAGCACTAAAAGCCTCCCTGGTCTGCCCCACTTGGGCTTGTGCCTCATTCCTCCCTCACGTCCTTCCACTTACCCCTCCCTAACCGCCCTTCCTGATGTCAAATAAAATACACATATTTTCATGAACACAAACTCTCTTTATTTAACAAAACTGGAGGGGGAGGGGAAATGAAACTCTGGTGAGACTGGGGAAAGGAGGCGGGAGAGGGGAGAAGAGAGGGTGGGAGAGGGGAGGGGAAAACCTGGGAAGAGGGAGATGGAAGGGGGAAGCAAGGGGAAGAAGGAGGAGGGGAAGCTCAGGGTTGGGGGTCTCGCCGGACCAACTTGATTTTCATGCAAACCGGCTCCTGGGTTTGCATGTGGCCTTTGGGGGCCAGGCTGACAACTATCCTGCCATAGACGACCACATTCCTCCATCTAGTGCGGAGATCATGGACATTGGGGGCATCCCCCCCAAACCTGATTAAGGTCCATGATCTCCATTCTGGACCAGGAAGGCGCCTGCCTTCTCTGGGCCCTGGCAGGCTCCTGGGAGCTGGCAGACTGCTCCTGGGGAGCGGTGGAGGGCTGGCCGCCAGTGGCTTGCTGGCTCATGTTTTGGGGCCACTGGGTCAGGGGCAGTGACTGCTGGCTCTGGGCTGGCAGGCTTGGAGCTGGCACAGGCACTGTGGCCAGTCAACCCCTTTAAGGGCTCCGGGGAGGGAGAGGGAGAGGAGTGTTCTTGGCTGAGGCTGGAGTGGCCACCAGGGCACCCTGGGAAGGCTGGAGGCCCCCTATTTCAATATAAGTCTCTACACAGCACTTATTTCAAAATAGCTATTTCGAATTTGGCGGTATTCCTCATGGAATGAGGTTTACCAAATTCGAAATAAATGCTCCACTATTTGGAATTAATTTCGAAATAGCGGTTTGGCCGTGTAGACGCTAGTAAAGTTATTTCAAAATAATGGCTGTTATTTCGAAATAACTTTGCTGTGTAGACATACCCAGAGGGAATAAACAAAACTGGGAAGTTTATTGAGTGATCCACTCTTTGTCATCTGGTTCCAGCTTCTAGCAGCCAGATGTTTAGGGATACCCAGAACACATAGTTGTGTCCTGGAGTCTTCACTGATAGCCATTGACAAGCCTGTCTTCCACCAATGTATTGAATTCTTTATTAAACCCAGTTTTACCTTTGGCTTTCACAGCATTCCCTGGCAACAAGTTCCACAGGCTGAAGTGTTGTATGAAGAAATTCTTCATTAGATTAGTTTTAAACCTGCTGAATATAAATTGCATTGGGTGACCCCTGGTTTGTGTGCTATGTGAAAGAGGTAAATAACACTTCCTTATTCACTTGCTTCACACCACTCATAATTGTATAGACTCTGTCATAGCTCCTCTCAGTTGACTCCTTTCTGAGATGAATAGTTCCAAGACTTTTAATCTCTCCTCATATGAAAACTGTTTTATGCACCTAAGCACTTTTGTTGGCCTTCTCTGTTGGCCTTTCTACTCTATCTTTTTGAGCTGGGGTGACCAGAACTGCATGCAGCATTCAAGGTGAGGGCATATCATGCATTTATATAAATTATGATATGTTCTGTCTTATTACCTATCCCTTTCCTAATGGTTCCAAACATTCTGTTAGGTTTTGTTGTTGTTGTTGTTTTCAGTGCTGCTGCACAATGAGCAGATGTTTTCAGCAAACTATGCACAATGACTCCAAAACCTCTTTAGCAAGAAATGACAGCTAATTTAGACTCTATCATTTTGTATATATAGTTGGGTCTTATGTACTCCAATGTGGATACCTTTGCATTTATCAACATTAAATTTCATCTGCCATTATATTGCCCAGTCACCCAGTTTTGTGAAATCCCTGTGTAATACTTTGCAGTCTGCTTTGGATTTAACTTTCTTTGGTAATTTAGTATCAGAAAACTCTGCTGCCTCCTTGTTTACCCCTTTTCCCATTACCATAAATTAGTGAATATAACCCACGTCCATGTATAACACGCACTCATTTATTACCTGCGGCTTTTCTATCACGTGTAAAAAAAATATTAGATTACCCGCGGATGTATGTAACCCACAGAGACTTCTGCCGCCTTCATAAAAGGTGGTCTTTGATGCCGTGGTGGGAGATGTGGTGGCAGTGGAAGCACTGCCGCTTGGGCCGTTGCAGCAGCCCCGGGCACTTGAGCAGCAGCGCCGAGGTGAGGAGGTAGCTGCCCAGAGTAGAGATCAGACACAAGGCGACGGCCATCCTGCTGCCAGAGAGCCGGCCAGCCTGCGGGAGGGGAGCCGCGCTTGTGCCCAGGCCCACCCCGCACAGCCACAGCCAGGCGCCACCCACCCTCCTCCAGGCGGGGGGGAACAGACAGAACAGAGCAGGTGCACTGGAAGCTCATCAGGCCCTCCCTGCCCCCCTGCAGCAGAGCTGACCAGTTCTAATGGGGGGGGCAGGCAGAGCCTCTCAGGGGAACTGATCGTCCCGGGGGAACTCCAAGGAGTAAAAATCAACTTGTATAAGACGTGGACATGTATACCCTGCAGGGGGGTGGGGGGAGGTTGTAAAAACGTGTATAACCCGTGGGTTATAGTCACTAATTTACGGTAACTCTTTCCATTAAAAAAAAAGTGTGTTGATGAGGCAGTGAGTGTTCTAAATCTGTGTTACATTTAACCTGAGCTGCAGGTTGCCTTTGAGATTGATTCAGAACTAGGAGTTGGATTTGATTACATTGAAATACCACAAGTTGCTGACACCAGCTATGATAAAATTGGCACCAGAACCAAAACAGTAGGGGCAGGTCATGATCTACAAATTTCAGTCAGACCATCAGTCAAAAAATCACAACTCCTTCAAAATTCAGAGTTCTGGACAAGATTTTCAGAAATGGATGGCAATTCTATGTGCCTTATTTTCTCGGTGCCCAGTTCGAAAATGTTACAGTGCTCTGAATTTCAGAGAGTGAAACCCTTATACCGTATTTTAACGCATATAACCCGCGGGTTGTATGTGTTTTTACAAACCCCGCAACCCCCCCCCCACGGGGTACATTCGCGTGTGGGGTATATAGGTTTTTTTTTACTCACCAGCGACTCTCCAGGAGGTGAGCGCTCCCCCGCCCAGAGGCTGGTGGTTCCTGCTCCCCCGCCCCTTCCTGTAGTTGCGGAGGAACCAGGGGGATGAGCACTCCCCCACCTGGAGGCTGGAGGCTGGTGGCTGCGCAGGAACCGGGGCGGTGAGTGGCTGGCTAATTTCACCTGCCCCCCCACCCGCACCATAAATTAGCAAATATACCCCCAGAAAATACACCCCCGGCACAGAAAAGTCTTGTATACGCCGTGGGTTATACTCGTGCATGGGGTATACAAGATTTTTTTGTACTCAAACAGCAAAAACCGCGGGGTATATTCGGGTGCGGGATATATTCGCTAAAAGATGGTACTTCCTGTGAAGCTATGTCAAAATAGGAATCCAACAAATGGCCTACCTAGAATTATCAATTCTGCCCAGACTCATTTTACCCCACCCCCCGCACATACACACACTATCCATACCATATAAGCCTTTGTTTTGGAGTTACACCTTTGTGGTAAGCATTCTATATACAGTGAAAATTAGAACATTGTACCTGGGGCCTGAAGCATTTGGTTTTAAAAAAGAAACAACAACAAAAAATTCCCCAAATAGCTAACCTTTTAATTCAGATTTGAAAATTAATTATTTTCAATATATATGTTTGTGCGTATATTAAAAAGTTAACATTGTCGCTGTTCGAGAGAAACTGATACATGTTCTGAAATGCAATATCTTGATACCTTATTGTGAGTCACTGGACCCAAACACCTATCACATGTACAAACAATCAAAGAGAAACATTAGCAAAACAAAGCGGGGAAGAAATATGTCCCATCTGGGTCTACACACCTGCCTACCTAGTATTTTCCCTTCTCACTGCTTGTGCACCTCTTTAACATACTGGTTGATACGATCACTATTTTTAGCAACCATCCCCCATTCTAATTTCCTTCTTCATGAAGACTTTTCTCCTAAATGTGCATCTGTCACAGCAGGGGGATTACAGCCAAAATCAGTTTATAGCTGGATAGTGCACTGCACAACGGGCCAAGCATGGAGGGGTTGTATGCCTCTCTGTCCAGTATCACCACTATTACTTGGTCTCATGCCAGTGGCAAGGGGAGAATGGCCATGCCACCAAAAACCACCATCACAACTGGCCACCTTAATGAGGAAAGAAGTAAATTCAGAAGAGAGCAGGCAATAGGGCCAGTTAGAAAACAATAATTAATTTCATGACAACATTTTGAGGTTGTGAAGGTTGTTTTTGTTCTGCATCCGGACAAAAATAATACCTCTTAATTTTTTTTGTGGAAAATGAGAGTGGCAGCCCCGGGATTTAAGATGCTCACTGGGAGATACCAGTTTAGGTTCCTGCTCTGAATCATGCAGTATGCTCCCAGATGAGGGTCTGACTCCCTGAGATATGGGTTCTTTTGTGGGAGGGGGCTTCTCTCTCTTCCCTCCTATCCTGGACCTTCTGAATCATTCTAGTATTAGAAAATTCCATTTATTATGTTATATAAAACTGGCCCTGCACTGCAGAGCCACATATGATCAGAAAAGAATTTTCTATCTCAAACAGCACCAGATGTGCAAACATCACCAGAAAATGTTGCAGGAGCCTATATTTGCTTCAGAGACACTTTCCAACCAATAATAAATGGAAAATAAAAGCATGCACTCAGTAAATTTTCAAGGCAAACCAAGCAATCACCCATGATTATTTCATATCAAATCTTTTAGAGAGTATATAAACTTACTCTGTTCCAGTTGGTGCTTTCTAAAAGTATAGCTTTGCATTTAAAAAGACCATGACAGAAAGAAATGAGCATGGAGAGGAAAATAGTATATATTTCAGGTTATGAGCTTCAGACATTAAGAACAGAAATATTTCCTTGAAGGATTCAGAGAGTAGCCGAGTTAGTCTGTTACAGAAAAAAACAACAAATGGTCTGGTAGCACTTTATAGACTAACAAAACATGTAGACGGTATCACGAGCTTTCGTGGGCACAGCCCACTTCTTCAGATGACTGGAGGCTGATAGCTTTAGAAGCTGTGCTTAGAGATGTCTTCATAGTTTGGATGGTTCTTCTAAACTTACAAATAGTTAGAAATCATAGAAATGAAGGGTAATCTTATGGATAAAGCCCTGCACTGAGACTCATCATATCAAGGTTATTTGCTGAATTTTTGTGGTGTGAACTAGCCATTAAAAAAAAAGATGTTATTGTGGTTAAATTATCAAGTTGCACCCTAAGGCATCAGAATTCAGATCATGACACTGCTATTAACTTCCTGTGTGACTTTGGGCTAATCACTTACTTGTTCCATGTCTCAGTTTCCCTTTCTAAAATGGGAATTGAAATGCTCCCGCTTTCCCATCTTTTGTCTGTCTTATCTATTTATATCATAATATTTTCTGGACAGTAACTGCCAATTACTAAATGCATAAAAGAAAAGAAAATGCACCACTTTCACCTCACCATTGTCCAGGTTCTACAACTGAACCCAAACTAATCTTTTATATATTCTGTCATGATCAGCTATCAAACTGCTCAAGATAGTTAAGACCAAAGCAAATTGCAAAGACCTTCAAAAAGATCTCACCAAACTAAGTGATTAGGCAACAAAATGGCAAATGAAATTTAATGTTAATAAATGTAAAGTAATGCACATTGGATAAAATAATCCCAACTATACATACCATATGATGGGGACTAATTAAGCTACAACTACTCAAGAGAGAGATCTTGGAATCATTGTGAATTGTTATCTGAAAACATCCACTCAGTATGCAGCACAATCAAAAAAGCAAATAGAATGTTAGGAATCATTAAAAAAGGGATAGAGAAAAAGACAGAAAATATCTTATTGCCTCTATATAAAACCATGGTATGCCCACATCTTGAATACTGTGTATAGACGTGGTCACCTTATCTCAAAAAAGATATATTGGCATTGGAAAGGGTTCACAAAAGGGCCACAAAAATGATTAGGGGTTTAGAATGGGTCCCATATGAAGAGAGATTAAAAAGACTTGGACTTTTCAGCTTAGAAAAGAGGAGGCTAAGGAAGGGATATGAGAGAGGTCTATAAAATCACTATTGGTGTAGAAAAAGTGAATAAGGAAAAGTTATTTACTTATTCCTGCAATATAAGGACTAGGGGTCACTAAACTAAATTAATGGGCAGCAGGTTTCAAACAAACAAAAGGAAGCTTTTCTTCATTAAGAGCACAGTCAGCCTCTGGAACTCCTTACCAGAGGATGTGATGAAGGCTAGGACTTTTAACAGGGTTCAAAAAAGAGCTAGATAGATTCATGAAGGTTAGGCCCATCAGTGGCTATTAGCCAGGATGGGCAGGAATGGAGTCCCTAGCCTCTGTTTGTCTGGAGATGAGTGACAGGGAGGGATCATTTGAAGATTACCTGTAGTGTTCCCTCCCTCTGGGGCATCTGATATTGGCCACTGTTGGCAGACAGGATACTGAGCTGGATGGATCTTTGGTCTGACCCAGTATGTCCGTTCTTATGTTCTTATCTTTTATTCCTGTAATTTGTCATTTTTTTGCACTTCTGCTTTTATTCCAGGACAGAAGACTTGAAAGTGCACCAGGAAAAACTGTTTTTGTATTTAAAAACTGACTAGGGAATGGAAGTGCCAGAAGCCTAAGAAAATCTATTCTCCCAAGGTTGTTATCTCAGTCTTGCAGATTCAAGGTGTTCATATCATTTGGATCAACATAGTGATTGTAGGGTCTATATATAAAGGACATCCCTGGACCAGCAATCTGCACATGCGAGTTCTTTACAAGTGGGATATGTAAAAATTAATAGGGGTTCGGGAAAAAATACAATAGTGGTAAGGGGTCCAGCCAGAGCAGGCATTGCCCTTTGAGCATATTTTCTCCCTTTGGCCTTGCAGCCTAGGAAGATAGCTGTACTGAACACTGTTTTCTTTGTTTTGTCATCTCACTTGCCTGTAAAAATACTTTCAGGGTCACATTCTTTGGAATCTTTGTAACATGCTGACTCAGAAAGTTTGTAGGGTAGAAAAGTGTTAATTTAATTAGACATTATGTAAATAGTAATTAGGGGTGGGTATAATAATATTCATCATCTGCCTATTAATATTCATTGTATAGGAGTTAACATTACTAAATGAGGATTTAGGGGAAATAGTGATAGACGTGTGAATTAACATACTAAAATGGATAAAGAAGTGTAACTGGTGCCAAATTGTTGCTGCTTTGAATGCTGTGTTGAGGGTCCGAGCTAAACTTGTGTTAGGTGCCATCCACTCCTGGGTCACCTGTTTCTTCTCTAACAAAGCCCATAGCCCGTTTCAAATAGATGGCATTCTGCATGGGCACAAGTGTCCACCCACCTGAATCTAGGGTTGCCAGATGTCCAGTTTTCACCCGGACAGTCCGTTTTTTCTGGCTCCTGTCTGGTAAAAACCTCCCAGAAAATATCAGACATGTGAAGTGTCTGGTATTTTCTGTTTCTCTTGGATGGAAAGCCAGCGGGAACAATCTGCCCCTGCCGCATCTGGCGTGAGCCGGGGGAAGCAAGGTCACCTGAGTTGTTGGGGTTTTTTTTTGCCATGTTCAGGAATTTTTGTGAAAGCATCTGGCAAGCCTACCTGAATCAGAACTCTGAAACCCACATCAGACATGGAAGGTTATTCACCACTATCACTATCCTGGTCTGGCCTATATAATGTCACTGATTTCAGTCATCGTGAGTGTTTTCAGCAGAGTTAGCAAGTGGTGAACATAGCCACATTGTTGAAGTTGGTATGGGATCACATTACATAATCTCCTGTATAAAAAATAATATATTGCAACACATTTGCAAAGATACCATCTAACCAGTTGTTAACTGGTTAAAAATTAATCTCATATTAGGCAGGATGGACACTTATATCTACAGGTGTCTTTGCAAATTATACCAACCTATTCCCCCATCCATTCTAATAACATTTCTGCATCCGAAAATGTATTATGGCAAGTAACAAATTAGAAGAACTTCATAAAAAACTGTTTAAAGTTTATGAAATAATTTGTTTCCCCAAAGCAGTTATAATACAGAGTTACTAGAGTACAATTTGTTTGGATTTATTTAATAAAAGGTTACGTTTTTCTTCTAACTGAAAGAGGCAATGGAAAGGCAGCTATTCTCTCTTGCACAATGGAAGGTAGGATTATAGAATAAACACGAGGGAGATAAGAAAGGTGAATCAATTTAAATGACCTTTATTCAAGCTCCATTGAAACAAATGAATAAGAGGATTTATTCCACAGAAAATAAAATGGAAATGGAAAAATAACAGCCGAGTAGCAAACTGAATGTATTTCTATCAAAGGAAGCATACAAAAGTCTTATTATATTGAAAGAGATTTGCTCAAGGTTTTTTATTTTAAGACTAAAAATAACCAAACAATGTGTTAAAAGAAGTATAAATGAAAGCCTAGCAAATATAACAATGAAACAACTCTGGTGCTTGAGGCAGAGCATAGTACAGTGCTTTCAGTTCAGAAAAGCTTTGTCTGTTTGCACCATTAACCTTCTAAAATTCCCAAGTGCTCCTACCTCTCAGATCAGTTGTTTTGTAGATTAATTGTTTCTCTAATCCTAAGAAATTCCAATTTTATATTCTTTACAGGGGAATCCTTATATAGGAGCTACATACATCATGATACTAAAGATTCAAATAGCATCAGTACAAAGGTGAGAAAATAACAATGAAACAGTTTTTCAAAGATTTTCCTGAATATAGCTCTTAGTTTGGTTTGCTGTCATTTCTACAGTTGTGTTGTTCACGGAGGCTATGTCTACACACTAGCATTATTTCAGAAAAACTGATGTTACTCCTAAATAACATAGTCCGCGTCCACTCAGCAAGCAGTTATTTCGAGATAATGTTGACATAATGTTGAGCTGGAGGACTTCTTACTCTGACTCCTGTAACTCTCTTTGTGTGAGGATAAGGGTATGTCTACACTAGCCCCCTAGTTCGAACTAGGGAGGCTAATGAGGGCAACTGAAATTGCTAATGAAGCACAGGATTTAAATATCCCGCACTTGATTAGCGTATTCCCGGCCGGTCGCCATTTTGGAAACTGACTAGCCCGAAGCAACTACCCGCGTCTACACGCGGCAGAGAAGCGGGATTCCGAGATAAACCCCTTAGTTCAAATTAACTATTAAACCTCATTCCACGAGGAGTAACAGTTAATTTGAACTAAGGGGTTTATCTCGGAATCCCGCTTCTCTGCCGCGTGTAGACGCGGGCAGTTACTTCGGGCTAGTCAGTTTCCAAAATGATGACCGGCCGGGAATACGCTAATCAAGTGCGGGATATTTAAATCCTGTGCTTCATTAGCAATTTCAGTCGCCCTCATTAGCCTCCCTAGTTCGAACTAGGGGGCTAGTGTAGATGTACCCTAAGGGAAGTTGGAGGAAGAGTTCTCTTTCTCGGACTTCCTGTTGTGTAGACAGCACCAAAAGCCGAAATAAGCTATTTCGATTTAAGATATGTAACTGATGTAGCCCAAGTTGCATAGCTTATTTTGGTTTTGTGTAGACGTGCCCAGAGTGACCAGCAGGTTTCCTTGACTTTGAAACTCACTCCCTAAATCAGGGCTACTCAACATACGGCTTGTTTGTTTGCGGCCTGCAGTGTGGTTTGGATTTACATGGGGCTCAACACATAGCCCGTGGATGGGATCCTTTGAACATGGCCTTCCCTGGGAACATGCTCCACAATGGTGAGGTGTCTCCCAGGTGGTGTGAGCACTGAAAAACACAAGAGGATGGGCTGGCTGGAACAGACGGGTACAGGGGGTCAGCATTTCTAGCGGCCAGAGAGGAGGTGTTGGGAGTGCCAGGGCATTGTGGGAAGTGCTTTGTATTCATGCTTGTAAGTGTGAAAGAAGCTATTTACATATATATTTGCATATATATGCAACCATACTTAAGTTGCGGCCCTCAGCATGTGCTGCGAGTATCATTGTGGTCCCTGGGGCTTCCAAAGTTGAGTAGCCCTGACCTAAATGCTCCAAAATAGTCAGAATATGCTGATAATCAGTGTGTGCTATAAAAGTCAACCTAGTCATGGGCTTTAGGTGGAGTGGGATGGATATCCTCTGTGGTAGTTTCTATAACAGGATTCTATTTTCCTTAGTGTAGGTTCTCAGTTCATGTGTTTTAGTTATTGTTGGCCAACCTATGCTATTCCCTTCTTGTTCTGCCACTGTAGCGAGCATTGTAGGGTGGGCTGGGGATAAGAGGAGAAGTGGGGTTGGAAAATAGTATAATCCAACAGTCCTTGCCAGCAGTTTGGCTCCTGGAGAGCTGTTATCCACACATGCAAATTAGAACAGCCCTGAGGCTGGTTTTCTTGTGCTGAGGACCGGTTCAAACTCCCTGTATTGGAGAGTCAGAAAATGTGCTATAAAGTCACTTAGGTGTCCCCACTCCTAGAAGCACTAAGGACTCTTTTGGCACACTTGGGGTACGTCTAGACTTCAGGCTTTTGTCGACAGAAGTTTTGTCAACAGACATTGTCAACAAAGCTTCTGTTGACAAAGAGCGTCTAGACTACATTCAGTTCTGTCGACAAAGCAAGCCACTTTGTCAGCATGACAGTGTAGAGGCAAAGGACAGTGTAGATGCCATAATGCCTTCTGTCGACAGAACTCTGTCGACAAAAGGCGTTATTCCTTGTAGAATGAGGTTTACCGCTGTCGACAAAACTGCTGAGTTTTGTCGACATTATGTCGACAGAACTCAGCGGCAGTGTAGACGCAGGTATGGTTTTGTCGACAAAAGTCCACTTTTGTCGACAAAACCCTGTAGTCTAGACACACCCTTGGAGAGCCTGCCCAAATTCTCCGTTTCCCTAGGGGACCTACTGAGACCCTATAATTGTTTGTATATTTGGCTCTCTGAATCCCAAGTGTGAGTTTTCACATAGTTTTAAACTTTTAATTAAATAGTAACTTTTTTGTAAAAATGTGATTTGTATAATTTCTCGTGACAATCATTTGAAAATTAATTAAATTCAAGCCCACTAACAGGGGGCAAAGGAGACAAGTTGTCCTGGGACCCAATGATATTCAAAGGAGTCTGGGGCTCCTGGCTGTTGTGTAAATCCCCTGCCCAATACACTGTAAATTTGTAACTTTCAGTTATTATAAGTCATGTGGCTTGATATGTAACTCTCTGCTATGTGACTCTCAGTTGTTCTATGTAACTCTCTGCTACTGTAAGCCATGTAATTCTCAGTTGTTCTAAGTCATGTAAGTTTCAGTCATTGTGAGCCCTATAACTTTCTGTTACTATAAGTCATGTAACTTTCTGTAACTTTCATGTAATGTTTCAAGTTCTGCAGCTTCTTGCAAACTTTGTAATCTCACAATCTTTAAGCTCTGTAACATTCTATTCTGTGACAAGGGAGTTGGTGGGTGGGTGTGACTGTATGAATAGAGTAATGTCTGTGCCTTTGTTGAGAGCAGCCATGAGGCTACAGACCTGGAGCCAGGGGCTATATGGAGTCTGATCTAATCTTCCCTTGTACATGAAAAAGGCAAGAAATGGAGGCACAGTGAAGAGGAGAAGAAGAAATTAATATGCATGAGGAGAGTGAGATCTGGGCAGGCCTCAGTGATGGATAGAGAGGAAGAGCTGAGTGCATGTGACAGAGGCTGCCCAGGTCAGTAAAGAGAAGAGAGTATGCAGACCACGCTCCTGTACGATCAATTGGCCATCCCGGATTGGTGACTGCAGGCAGACATACCAGACCCACCATGTTTGGATTCTTCTGCCCTCGCTGCACAACTCGTCACGTGTGTAAGTGTCTGGGTGTCTGAATGTGGGAGGTGCTTGTGTGAAGGAGTTCCATACCCTTTTTGTTTGATCCAATAGCGGCATTGAATAAATCAATAAAAGTGTAACCCTGGATTGGTCTCCAGTGAATATTTGGTAACACCAGCCACCACTACTGCTACTGTGGCAGCAGCAGTGGCCAGAGCCCCAGGCCCTTTAAATTGCTGTGGGAGCACTGCTCCACACATTCCTCATGGCTCTGAGGGCTGGGGTGGGGGAGGGGAGGGAGGGCAGCGCCATGCTCTGGGTGGCTTGGAGGGCTGCCTGTCCTGGTCCTACCCCTTTGCCTGTGGTCCCACCCTTTCCAGGGGTGTGGAGCCAGTCCCCTCACCCCCAGTTAAATGTTGTGTCATAATTTTGTGTTTTAGCTAAAGTTATGACATTTCCTATTTTGCCCATGACAATCAACCAGCTTTAACGATAATGTGCATGGCGCTGATCAGCCAGTAAAGGCTGGCTTACAAGATTTAAGCAAAGTAATGGAATCTGACAACTGTACTTTACTGGCAATTTTATGTCAACGGCTACTAACTCCATTTAGGCATTTAGGCAGCAATACTGCATTTAGGCAGCAATAAATACTAACTGCATTTAGGCAACAATTAGTTACATGAATGGGAAATGAAGGATGGCAGACTGAGGAACTGTACGATGCTGACAAGACAAGATTTTATTGAAAGCTCTTTTTGATAAAAACACACTTCTTAGCCAACGAGAAATTTGCCCCTTGATTTTAAAAGAGACATAACAGCTCACTCACCAGGTAAGGACTAAGTAACAGGATATTACAAGCTTAAATATTGGTACGTGGAAGGTGTTGCTTTACTCGCATTAATATTCATTACCTTTGTAAAATCTAAGCACAGATTACTCCAGTCATCTCTCCTTAATTATTCACCCAATATTGGGCTGGTGCCAAGCTGGAGGCAGTAGCTGCTGTAAGATGTATATGGGACAAGGCAAATTAGCTTGTGAATAAAGAAAGCCACCAATTTGGCCCTGTCTTTCTCCTTAGTGTAGCTGTGCCACCCACCTTGCACCCCGTTCCCAGCCTGGCTTCCCTTCCACCTCTGTTCCCAGCCCAGCTCTCCCCTCCCTGCTCACTCACCTGGTTAAAAAATTGCAGCAATTGCTGCCGCAGCTGACTGGCTCCTTCCCCTGGTTCTGCCTTCCTGTCCTGACTCACCTTCTGGCTGCCCAGGGCCCCTCCTGCCCCAGCACTGTCTGGTGGGGGTGCATGGAGCATGGGGGCCAGGCCGGCAGAGTCTCTCTGCAGCCCACCTGACAATGTGCAGGGCCCGGGTCTTCCAGCTGGTGCTACTGTGATGGTGGCCAGAGAACTCCAGGCCCCTTTAAATCATCTGGGCCCCTGGGCAATTGCCCCCTTTACCCCCCTCCCCCCGCCCCTTGTTGGTGGACCTGTTGAGTGCACAATGGGAAGCATGCTAGATGCTTTAAAAGGCTATTACACATTACTCTTTCCCCAGCATACAGGCACATCCTGTGGTGATGCGGCTCTGCACAGCCCCCCAATTCAAAGCAGTGGCAAAATATCACAGTCTGAATCCCAAGCGGTTTGAGTAACTTAACAGAAGTGCTGTGTTTTGCCCATGATTCTTACTTGTTGCACTGAGCTGCTTGCTGTCTGCTCCTTACATTCATTTCTCATTCTCCCAGATTTTAAACTTTTCATCAGTACCTGAAACTTCTGGGTAATCTGGGTATTACGGTCCATTGGCATTTACAGTGCTAGGGACTGAATTTCAAATAAGAGGGACCTTAATTTTTTTAATGTTATATTGCAGTGGGGTGGTCATGCTCCTCCAGTGAAATAAGGGTTACATTTAGCCCTGGGAGAGGGCTAGGACCCTGGACCAATCAGGTGAGGGCAGATAGCAGCCAATCACAGAGGCAGCAGATTTGCAAAAAATTTGGTGGTGACCAGAATACACAGAGCCCGCACCACTCATTCATTCAGACTCTCCCCATACCAGCTGCCTAAAGCTCTGAGAGGGAGACTAGCTGAGGAAGGGGTGTGGGCTGGGCTGGGCTGGGCTGTAACTGGGGCGGGGGGGGGGGAGAGGGGCTGGGGCATCCCCAGTGTCGCAGGGCAACCACTCTGCCGCAGGCCTCACCCTGCCTCAACTCCACCCCTTCCTCGATGACCCGCCCCCTCACCAAAGCCCCCTCCCCTGAGCAACCCGAGCCGGGGGGGATTACTGGGGGCCTGGTGTGGGGCAGCACCAGGGATTGTCCCCCCACACACACTCACGGCAGTGGCAGGAGCCGGAGTGGCCCACCATCCTGCTTCGCCCCCCCCCCTCACCCTCTCCCAGTCTGCTGCACTGCACTTCTTGATGGTGGCAGGAAGCAGAGCACCTTGGGGCTGGGGCTCTGTTTCCTGCTGCCACCATGAAGCAGAGCACAGTGGGAGAAGATGGCAGTGGAGGGCAGAGCAGAGCAGGCTGCTGGGTCCTTCTCGGTTCCACCGCTATGGGTGGTCAGGTGACCTTTGCTGCCACCCAGGGTGTCCCCCCTGTGCTCCCCTCTGGGCTTCCATGGAACCCATCCATAGGGTGGTTGAGGCGGCTGCTGTAGGGTCCCAAAAACACAGGGCTGAGGGCAACTGCCCCAAACCATTCTATGGAAGGGGGGGTGGCTCTGAGTTCAGGGTCCGGGAGAGAGTTTGTGTTCTAAGTGCAGGCTCTGGACTGGATCAGGGGTTGAGGGACAGGAGGGAGTGGAGTGTACAAGGGGATGTGAGGGGTGCCATACATACCTCAGAACACACCCCTCTGGCAATGGATTTTGGGGAGCAGGGGGGTCTCCAGGTGCTGTTACCCCAACACCATAGGCATGGGAACTTGCGGTGTGGGGGATGCTACAGCACCCCTGGGCTCCTGGCCTAGCACCTGGGGACACTGCTGCTGGTCCTACATTTCAGGGGCTCTGCTGCTGGCTTTGCATGCTGGGATCTCAGTTTGAGCCCCGTACACTGGGACCTCGGCTGCCTGCCCCACACATGAGGTCCTGGCTGCCCTTCCTATGTACTGGGAGTTCTGCTGCCAGCCGCGCATGCTCGGGGCCTGGTAAAAGCTTCATATACTGGAGCCTCTGCTGCCGGCTCCATGCCGGGGGTCCCAGCTGCTGGCCTCAGCTGGGGGAGGGTGTGGACTGGGGTAAGGGAGCTCAGCACCTCCACTTTTAAGCATGTTCCCATGCATGTGCATCCCTGCAACCAAGGGTAGGAAAGAGGGGGAGGAGTCTTGTGCACTGCTCCAGTCGCTGGAACAGTTACTGCATGGAGACTCCGCCTCCTTCCCCCTCAGCCACAAGGATGAACATGCCAGCTGTTGGGATAAGCGAGTGGATGGAAGTGACCCTAACCCCACTGTGCTGCTGGAGGCCCCTCCCCAGGCATCTTAAATCTCTCTGGTGGCAGGCGGGGTTGGAGGAACACACTGGGCAGAGGGGGGAGAGTGTGGGGTGTGTGTGCAGCTCAGGCAGGGTGAGGCAGCAAGTATTTTAATGGAGCCCAACCCTGGCACCCAGAATATTCCTGGTGCAGGGGCTCCATAGCCCCATATAACTGGCAGCCTATGGCGAATCAGGGTCAGTAAAAACAGGGGCTGCTTAGCTCAGGGAGGCACTTTTGTTCTAGCTGTGGAGCAGGTAGGACCTGGTTGCCTGGGAAGCTAGCAAGGATACCAGAGACAGAGCACTGCTGGGGAAGGTCAGGCAGGTCTGGGGAGGTCTGGCCAGGCAAACTCCCAGTGGAGGGTTACCAGGCTGCAGGGAGGTGGCCAGGACAGGAGAAGGCAGAAGGTCCATACCCCCTTGCCAATGGTGATGGCGATTTCAGACTGCAGTTTGTCCCTGAGGCGGAGGCTGAATGATGACTAGCAGTGGGTCAGAGGCAAGTGGAGTATGGGGGGGTTGGGATTCTCTGGGAGGGGAGGACTCCACAGTGTGGGGCTCTGCTGCGGGGGAATACCACAGGGGAATGGGCACCGGGCCGGAAGGGGTGCCGGGTCTGACGAGTGATGAAGACAGTAACAGGAGGCAGGTCCTGGACACCAGCCAACAGGGGGTATTGTTCCAGGGCTGGAAGAGCTTATTTCCAGATTGACCAGCTTGAGGCACCATGCTGGTGAGTGCTTGAACCCTAACATATACAGTCAATGTATTTAAATGGCAGTGGTGGAAAAGAAAACTGAATGGCTGGGGTGTACAGTCAGGGTCTCCGAACTGGGACTTGATCCTGTCAGGCCCAGAGCTCCCTAGCCCTTCTCCACTAATTTAGGTTACATTAGTACAAAGTGCATTCCCTTTGATAAAGTATTAAACCCACGCTTATGCACATGCATAGGAGATTATTAATATGCTTAAAGAAAGGTAAGTACATGCTTAAGCGCTTTGCTGGATCACAGTCAAAGAGATCCGTGTTGGATGGAGCCCTTGGACATGTTTAAATTGGAATGAAAGGGCACTTTTAAGGAGGAATCAAATTAAGAAATTTGCCTTTTGGGGCAAACAATTGCCCATTTTATTCATTCATTGCTGAATGTGTAACAACCTCCCCCACCCCCCTTTAGTAATTAGGCATGGTCTTCTTTAAGACAAAAATACCTGGCATCATTTGAATGAAAGACTAATATTCTGCTTTCATTTACATCACCTCAAAAACCAGAAATCCAGTCAGCACACCTGATAGGAGAATAGCGTGCTTGGTGCTCTTACCCTTGAATCTGTACAAAGCTTCAGGTAAGATTTTTTTTTAAATCTTTTGCTTTGTTCTCATTGTTCAGTGAGCTGACAAGTGTTGAGATGAAACTTCAGCTAAAGAAGATGCTGCACAAATACTGCTACCCTTAGCAACAGTGTTGCTGTACATGAAAAATCTATATAGGGGGTTAGAAGATTTTATTTCTTTAAATAAAGATAAGGGGCTTGCAAATATTTCACATACCTCTAAATATATTGTAAGTACAATTCAGATAGAAATTGAATTCTTAATATAAACAGAATAAAAAGTTCAGTACTGAGACAGAGAACTAAAGAGAAAGATAAAGATCATTTTTTTGTGAAAAGCATATTCCACCATTATGTGCTGGAAGAAATAGTGCATTTGATTTTGATTCAGAAGAAATAGAAGTTTAGAGGACAATAGTATTCCACAAAGGATAGCTGCTATAATAACTGGAGTGCAAAGTGAATGTGAAAAAGGTTGTGGTAGCCCAGTTATATGTGAGAAAAGGCCTAGACACAGCATAGAGAGCTATTTCACAAAAGAAAGCCCTGCAAGGAAGGAAAGTGAATAGAAAAGGTAAATGAATCTTTTCAGAGTTCAGATGAAGGATGCATTTAGAAGAATGTGGCTCTGGAAATAAATCCCCCATCTTTTATCTGAGAAGTATATTTAGGAACCACAACTTACAAAATGTTAATGATGGAACTGAATTAATGAATGCAGCTTCTATGCTGGAGCAATTCACAGTTCATTTGACGGAAATATTAAACATTTTATATGTGTCTTCTCTTTGACAATAGTTCTTAAAGAAGAAGCCTATGATTATAAATCTCAAAGCAAACTGCAATGTTCAAAACAGACTGCATTTCAACTGATAGGAGTTATTATTTATTTTACAAAGCAATTTATCTCCTAATTGCTTAACTGATTAAATCCCAACTTCTGATAACATCAATGATGGTGTTATGGTGACTGTTTTAGCGGGATACCTTCTTGGAGCACCACATTTTATTATACATAGCAGGGGATTTCTTAGTAATCAAGAAAAAACCCAGACTGAATTGTGGGAAATGAAACCCTGGGTCACCAAACCTACAGTAATATAAAACTGTTGGTCAGTTGACTCTTTTTGGCTATGTCTACACTACCAGGTTATTTTGAAATAAGTTATTTCGAAATAATAACTCCCAAAATAACTATTTCAAAATAAGCTTTTCCCTCTTCTCAAGTAGGAGTTATTATTTCAAAATAACAGGCTTGTTAGTGTGGATGCTCACCTTCTTATTTCAAAATAAGTCCCCAGTGTAGACATGCCCTTACTGTTAATATCATGTGTATGCTCAAGATAGTGGCATATGGAGTTTTATATCATACATCTGTTGGAGAACAGACAGCTTCTTTTGAATTTTGAGATAATTTGGACAGAGGTTTCAGAATGTTTCAAGAAAGGTTCTGAACAGACAACATAGTGCATATAGCATGAGTTAGCAGTGTTGTCATAAATGCTGATAAAAAGGACTTAGCACAAGTGCCAAGCACACCATTGCAGAAGTACTTACAAGTGGGAGCCTGCTGTGGAAATGGTACTTGAATATATAAGTAAAACAAGAAGCTAAAGTTACTTCAGTTGCTGTATTCCCTGCAATCTATGGACAACTACGTAAATAATACAGGCACCTAGTGGAAAGACAGGGAAAAAAAAAAGAGATGCAGCTACTGAGTTTGTTCTCTTAAGGCAGAACACAGAGGTACGTGCCAGCCCCTCACACTTCCACTGACTCATCCCTCCTATAGGCCAGGCCAGGCAATGAGTCTCCCCACTGCTGCTGGGCTGGGAAGCTACTTGAAAGTCTTCTGCTCTCAGTTGCCATGATCCATAAGAAGTGAAGGGGATAGGGTAACCAGACTCCTTGACTGGTGCAACAGCAGATCTTATTTAAAAAGTTACTTTTATTGAAGCATCTATTAAATATACTTAAGTATAAGTAAGAAGTACAGAATATTCAAAGTTCTTGAGTGCGAAATATGTAGAGTACTTCAGAGTACTCCAATATGTACTTATGCACAAAAGACCACTGCTGGTTAGTGATACAAGCTAAATAGTAATGAGTTTAATGTGGGATTTTTGTGTGTATAACCTTAGAAACCTCATGACTGGCACCATTTGTGGAATCAACTAATTTACTGTTTTGGAAAACCCATTTCTAGTTTCTACATGATCATATTATTGTAGCTGGCAGCATGACTGCAATGGAGCAAAGCTAAACAGGGATTCTCCTACTTTACTATAACAGCCCTAGGGTGTTACTTGGAAAAAAGCTAATGAAGGCCTGGGACTATGTTGCATTTTCTGGATAAAGACCATGAGGCTAAAGGTGGATTATTTAGGTCTTCCCCGCTTAGTTTCCACACCATACCCCAGACTGCATGAAGGCTTGAGAGGTCCAAGCGTGAAAGACCAACAGTGATACTATGGGAGCAGCTAAGTTCCTGTCCATGTATGATTCTAGCAGACAGAATGAGATGGCCCATTGGGAAGAGTAATCCTGTGGGTGAATCATGGAATTACAACTCAGGAAACCTGGATTTGGTTCCTTGTTATGTTGTAGATTTCCTGGGTGCCCAGGTGCAAGTCATATGATGCATCTCTGTCTCAGTGCCTAATCGGTAAAATAGCAAGAATAGTCTTACTTCTCTACATCACAAGTGTATTTTGAAGACAAAGCCATAAATATTTGGGACATATTTGGATAACAGAAGCCAAGTTAGTACTTAGATAGCTATAGAAAGAGATATACCACATATGCTGTATTTTTCCTGGCCTACCCATAAATTCTTAAGTGTATGAAGGTTTATATACAGATTTTCAAGAACCAATGCCTTCAATGGAGCTATTCTAATTTATACCAGCTGAAGATGAACAAAATATTTAGGATCCTCTTACCAGCTTCTAGAGTTATCCTGTCTTCCCATGTGATACTCCCCCTTTAAATTGTATTAGCCTATTTTTTAAAGGAACAAGTCTGAGTAGTGGTATTTCTGCTCAAAATATTTCAGCAGCAGTTCCTCACTGAATTTTTTTTCTCAGATGCATAACATTACTCAAGACACAAGCCAGTTGCCTTCTTGTGATTTCATACACTCAAAATCACATAGTGCCACTTCAAATTGTATTCTCTACAGTTACGAGATAGGTTATCAATTATATTTCATGTGTTATACAGCAATTGTTTAAAAGAAAATTACATTGTTTATATATTTTTGCTACAGTTAACAAATTATCTCAAATGCCAAGTTGGCTGAGAATGACACAAGGGAGTTTACTGTATGCCACAAAACAGTACAATTGATGTTAAACTTCATCCAACATAGAATTATAAACATTTAAATACCATTTGGAAGGAAAATACCTACTCAGAGGATTCAGCTGACATCATAAACAGTGAAAGCGAAGCCAATAATTTATGGATGTCAGGAGAACAAAATATAAACTGAGTAGAATTAGTCACATGGTGCTAGCTTTTAGATAACAGCTGCATTGCATCAATTTCTTATTGCAGTTCTGAAATTAAGTTGGTAACAATTCATTTCTCATTAGTTGTGATATAAATAGTGGGACTTTGTGAATATTGGAGGGGTTAGCTAACCTCTAGTATTAGTTTGTTCATAGTGGTTAGAAATGAACCAAACCTTGTAGTTTGAAATGTAACAGCTCACAACACCTATCTCCTTTGTACTCCCCACAACCTTTTCCCTCATCCATCTTGCTAGAGCTTATCTCCATTTTCTAACAGTCAACCCTGGGTCACCCCATGACATCTAAGATAAGAAAGGTTTGTCCTAGGGTTTGTTTTTGTGAAAAATTAGGAAAAATAGTATCATAAAAGAGATTCATCGTCTTTCCAGCCAAACAAACTATTTTAGCTATGTCAACCCAACTTTTGCAAGTCATGGGCTGAGGTCCACTAAGCATCATAGGGTAAGGATTTAAATTACCCAAGATGAGTAATTTGGGTGAGTTTCAGGTTGAAGATGAGTATTTCACGTACATTTAATACAGTCCCATTGGCAGGAAAGGAAGGTGTGTGGGTTTTTTTTTTTTTTTTTTTTTTTTTTTGTTAAATAGAGGTCCTTGTTACAGAAAAGAATTCAGCATGTGTTGCTGGAACCCTTATGGAATAGAAAGAATTCTAAACTATGAGATTTGAAAATAGAAGGTAAAGAGTAATTCCTATTCAGACATGAACAATACTTGAAAGTAATAAAGTACAACTGATTTTCACAGTGAGGAAAAATATAAAGATTAAAAGAGTCAAGTGGATTGATTTTAGTTATATCTATTAGAGCATTGCAGGCTAGCCCAGTAGTAATCACCATAGGTTCCTCAAGAGGTTGGCTGGTTTACTTTTTTAAAATAATCAGATGGTTTTATGCTTATTGAAAACTTGTAGCAGCAAAACCACCATGCTCTGAAATTTGATTGGGATGTCTCATCTCTTAAGTTTTTCTGGATTGATTTCCATTATTTGTCACCTCTAGGTGGCCCAGAAATATTGTAGTCACAGCAGTCCTGATATTTCACTACTAGAGATTGATCCTGCAAGTGCGGGAAAGCAAAACCCCATTAGTTCCAATGGGTGTTAAGACCTAAGTATATTCTAAGCATAGTTGGGTGACTTTAAATTCCATGAATATTGGCCTACGGAAAATGTGAACATCTTCCTGTTCTCTGCAGGTACAGAAACTAATCAAAATTCCAGAAAGAAAATTGTCTGTGATTCATGAACTTCTCCTTTCTTTGGACTAGAGTCCTTGATTGTGTCTGCCAGGTTCTCGATGAAGATGCCAGAGATATTCTTGCATTTTCAATCCACCCAAAGTCCTACAATGGGAGTAGGTTATTCCGCAGTTGACTAGCGATGTTATCAATGGTATCAAATATCCAGAGCACCATGCCATCCAGCCCTTGAAAAGTATTTTAATTTAAACAACTGAGTTTGTCTGTTCCCTCACCTCTGGTTGCTCATCAGAACAATTAATTCACCCAATGTCACTAAGGTGAGCGTACTTCATAAAGAAAAATAATAGGGTGTAGACCTTTTCCTGGTCCATCAAAGTCAATGGGCAGGGGAGGGGGCACATTTCCAGATGATTTCAATGTGAGCAGTGTCAGGACCTAAATAAAGAGCAAGTTGACATGAACTTTCTGCCTTCTGATTTGGTCTGCAAGGCTGTGAAGTGTCCACTTTTGTATGGGCTTTAGCAGCTGGCTTGCCTAATTGAATTAAATCAGTGTCTTGGTTCCAGAATGCAGACCTTCTGGGGCTTACATCATGCAGAAGAGATATTTTTTCTGACTAATTAGGAGACTTCAGTTTGCCAATAAGACAAAAGTTAACATTACATTACATATTTACAAATGGTCCTTAATTTTTGCCGCAAAACGTAGATGTTACCCATAGCCCAGGTGTATGCATGTTTCAGCCTCACCTGGCTCAACTGAAAAGATTTTCATACTCACATCAGTGCAATGCAATCATTGTGTATTCGGGTTGAATCTGCATTACCAGCTAGACTCCATTCAAGCCATACAACCTTCTCACACATGCAAGGTTACTTTGTATTCCAGAAAATCAAAGCTGTAGAACTCACTTTCATTGATATGTAGCAAGTTAAAGTGAAAATCAGAAGCTTTATCACCTATGTCCTCTGCAAAACTTTTGGGGACAGCACGTCTTTAGCTGTCCCCTAAAGTTAAAGAGCCAAACACTCAAAGTTCATCAAGATGGCTCTTCTCCATCATTGATGCAATATTATTATCATCAGACCTCCAAAGCAGGAAGCCAACACTCATTTTTGTCTTTGTCATGCAAGGAATTTGCACTTACAGTCCTCATCAAGCTAAAACGAACAAAATATTTCATTAACATTTTTCAACAATCTTCTCTGCTCTTCTATATTACAGGTTCTCATGCAAATGTTTCACCAACCATTTATATTTAAAAAGGCACATTACTAAAATTGTTCTGGTTTACAGACAGTGAGACATAGCTCCTGCGAGTCATTCATGAAATTAGGTTTCTTGGAATTTTTGAAAACGCCAAAAGAATGTCAGCCAGATTTTCCAAAGTATTTAGGCCCCTAAAGATGGAGAGAGGCATCTAGTGGGATTTTCGAAAGACTCACTTAGTTGCTTTTTGCAAACTCCAGTAGACTTCTATCTACATGTTCAGGCACACAAGTGCCTTTGGAAAATTCTGGCAAAGGTTCAAGGATATTTGGGTTCCTAAATCTCACAAGCTTGGTTGAAAACTCTCGCTGTATTTCTTTAGATGGATGTGAATCCTGTACCGGGGCTCTCAGTTGTATGCTATTCATTTACAGAAATACTGTGTGGCATTCACCAAATATCTAGGAGCCCTTATTCTGACTATTCTATCTTGACATGCATTTAGCTGAACTTTTGTTCCTTTTCTTCATCTGTTCTTAATGTGAATAAAAAACCACAACCATCTAGTCTACCTAAACTAATATGACAGTAATTTTAATCTTAGAGTACATCCCTGCATAGTGTAGTCCTGAAGCACCTTAGGGCATGTCTACACTAGGAAATTATTTCAAAATAACTTATTTAAAAATAATAAGTCCTGAAATAATTATTTCAAAATAGCATGTCCACACTACAGGGAAGCCTCAAAATTAGTTGGAGGCAGGCTCCCTTATTGTGGATGTGCTACCTTAACTTAAAGCCCCAGGGAGCACTGGGGAGCAATTACTTTGAATGACTCTGGGGAGTAGTTATTTCAAAATAACTATTTTCAAATAAGTGTTATTCCTCATGGAGTTATTATTTTGAAATAACCAGCCCCTTATTTTGAAATAACAGGCTTGGTAGTGTGGACGCTCTGCTTGTTATTTTGAAATAAGGGGAGTTATTTCAAAATAACTCCCTAGTATAGACCAGGGTTTAGAGACTACAAAAATATATATAGTATCATGAGCTTTGGTGGGCAAATCCCACTTCTTCAGATGGGCAGAGACTCTGAGGAAGTGGGTTTTGCCCATGAAAGCTCATGATACTGTGTAAGGTGCAACAGGACTACTCTTTTTTTTTTTTTAAAGTTACAGACTAACATGTCTTCCCCTCTGGGAGTTTTACCCTGCATAGTGGATGATGTCATGTTTAACTATTAACATATTTGGAAAGCAATCCTATTGATTTCAACTGACTTTGAATGCGGAGAGGAGATGGGGAGGCTTTTCAGTGTTAAATAAAAAATGAACATTTTGCCCCAGCAAGATCTGTAATTTGGCTCTGTTAATCTGGCCAAATTACAATAGAAATTGTACACACAGTGGGATGTGCTGAGTGTCAGACCTTTAGCAGACATCCACCACAATTATAAGGCAGAAAATCTGGAACAACAGATGCACTGCTATGCTTGTCTTGTATTTTATTTCACTGCATATGGCTCTGTATTATAATAGACTGAAATTATGGTAGCACTACTCAAGCTGCTCATGCTAACGTGGTGGCAATAGTTAGCCTCTCTCATATAAATCAAGTTGTTTTGGGAGTTTTAATGGCTGGTCATAAATAGTTGGTCTGGTCTAAACACTGAATATTGGGCCAAAAGTGTTAGAGGGCCCTCATCCAGTTCTCTAGTTTGCAACCACAATCAAATAAAGATACAGTACTTTAGGCACAAATATTTGCAGGTGCAGTGGATGGCATTCAGATAACAAATGACATGACTGCACATTCAGCATTAGTTTGAAAAGTAGTTTTCTGGGACAGGTACTTTCTCTGTATCTGTTTTTGTACTTTCCCTAAAACAATGGGGTCTTTCCATACCAGATGATGATGCAAACCCACATAATGGCAGCTTCAAAGCAGGAGGCCAATTTTAAAAATGTGGAGCATAAATGTTCAGTCAGGAGCAATCTTTTCCTTTTCATCAAGTATCTAATTGCTGCAATTTGACATATCAATATCTCTAACTGTATATAATAGTGTCTGTGGGGGGGAACAAAGGGGAAAAAGAATTTAAATACTTAAGATCAGAGCTGCCAGTGCAGGGAGAGGGGCAAACAGACCCGCAATATAAAGGGGTCCAGCTTTCCTGGCCACTGCTGCCCATACCGCAGCCACAGCAGTGGCTGGATCTCTGGGGCCTGTAAATCACCACTGGCATCCCCGGGCAGGCAGAAGGGCTGGCTAGAGGAGGCTAGCCCCCAGATCACCCCTTCTGCCTGAGGTCCTCCCCCTTCAAAGAGGGCCCAGAACTCCTCCCCCCACATACACACCTTACCCAGGGTCCTGGCATTTCTGTGTTCAGCCCTCCTTCAGAAAACACTTAATACTTGTAAAAATTCATATATTAAGACAACAATTGAATAACTGAGAATTTTGAAACAAGTGTTAAGCTGTTAACAAAGCTGGCAAACTTTCAGGCAGTGCTGGCATTAACGTAGCTCCAAGAAATGTAGTCTTTCCAGGTATTCTTTCCTAAGTGGATTTACTCATTTGGCAAACTCCTCATATAAGATGATGAAGCTTTTGGAAAGGCTTAATGGACAGAGGGGCTGAGGGGCCACTTTGGGCCAAAAGGAGAAGATGTAAAAGAGGGATGAAGAAAGCAGGGAAAAAAAAGATGGAACAGGAAAAAGAGAAAGACACACTCAGGAGACACAGCTGCAGGTAAAACAGCACTAAGGGAAAAAAGACTGAAGGATGATGATTTGGGATATATTCTTTTAATAACAGGAGAGTGTTGACAGTAAGTTAGAATATTAAGATCAAGAACATTACAATCAAAAGGAGACTGGAATCAAAATGGAGTCTTGAGTTTTACACAGAAATCAAAATGGAACCCAAAGGACTAAAAGACTTTGCTGCCAAAAGTCATCATCTACACACAGCACATGGCTGCGCACACAGCACTGTTGCTCTGCACATGGCACTAAAGTCTGCACCAGGAACGCTAATCTGCGCCCAACACTACACCTTGTGCACTAGAGACACTCCTGCTGTTTTCCCGCCTTGGGACCTTTATAAGCTCCTCCCCTGAAGGGATCGGGTTCCTGTTCTGCTCTGCTGCTCTGCTCTCGCTCTCCTCCTGTTCCTGGTTCCTGCTCCTGTTGAAGAAGAGCCATGGCGAAGGCCGGGACCTGCTTCCCAACAGACTAGACCAGATTCCATTCCACCGCTACCTATAAGGTGCATTAGCTCACTACTGTGGCAATTGCCCAGTGCATTGTGGGTTATAGCTACCTATAGCTCCGGACTGAGAGCAGCTGCCTATCACCCAGTTCCACTCCAACCATTGTGACAAAGGCCCTATTTTGGAGCTGAGAACTGTTTACCATCGAGTGCTTGTGTAACATCATATCAGCAACAAATCATCAACTGGACTCCTCAGTGTTCCTCCCCTGAGGCTGCCTATGCCAACGGATTGAAGGTCCTGAGCCTCGGCTGTCATCTGACTGAGAACAGAACAGACTGAGTATAGTGTTTTTCTTGTTACACTGTGCTATCTTCTGTTACTTCTGGGGTGAGGGGTTGGTTTATGCAGTGTTGTATTGTGGGGTTATTCTTTGTGTTGTTACCTGTTGTATTCAATATATCTTTTAAATTTGACATTTGTGTCTGTGCTTATTTCGGACTGGAGAAATCCGCCGGTGATAGCTACGGTGGTTTCCAGGTTGGACCACCTTCTGGGACAAAGGCATTTTCCATCTATTTCGGCCCCACATACTAAATTTAGTTTACTAGTGTGCCTTTGCTAGTAACAAGAGATTTGAATAGATTTCACAGCATCTTCTCCTTGACATTAGAAATGCCAAATTTGAGGTTCACAGGCTATGTTTTCAGCCACAATTACAGTATTTACAAGACAGGAGTGGTCTGAGTGCCAGCTGAAATGCATAGTTATCTGCATTCTACTCCTGCCTCATGTTCTGATTCCTCCATGCCCTGGGGCAACTCACTTAACTTCTCTAAATTGTTTCCTTTCCCTTTCATTGTGTTAACAATATTTACTTATAACCGAGCTGTTGTGAGAAAAATTAGCTCCTGTTGGTAAAGACTTTAGAAGATGAAAAGTGCTATCCAAGTGATAAGTATTATTATTATTATAACCAAGGCCAAGCTGTGTGCTTGGAAGACTGAAATATAGGAACCCCATCACTGTGAAATGTTAGGGTGAGAAAAAAAACTGCTGTGTTGATCTAACTTCTCTTTTCTGAGCTTTTGTATGTAGGACACATCTCATATATCAGATAGCATTTCATTATCTCTCTAGACATGAGAATGCTTGGGTAATATATCATATTTTCCAATAAATCTTAGATTTGCAAGCCTAGCAGTGCTGTATATACAATGTTACATCCGTCACATGTTTTCTTCCAGTTTATCAAAATCAGACATGACACCTACTGTAAATGATATTCACATTTAGTAAGTAATGAAACATCTGGTTCCCATCATGTGCATATTCCAAAGATTCACTGAACAGATATTTTGTTTTAGCAACAACCTGTATGCCAAATTGAAGGTTCATTAGCTTTAACAGATCAGAAATTGAATCCTATATGATAATGAGTTTTGGACCACAAGCCAAAATGGCTTTGTTATTACATTTTGGATAACAGAGCTTTCAGGTAATGGGGTTTTGAAATTTTAAACTAATATTCTTCCAGGCGCTGGGACACCATAAAGGATTCTGAAAAAAACCATTATAATTGTTTATTCAAAGGGCAAACATGTCAGACTGTTAATAGTATTTTAAACTTACTTTACTGAGTAGCTACCATTATTCTTACTGGGAAGTGCTACAGAGAAGCAGTAATAAATCAATGACTTTACTGATATGTCTTTTTGATATATGGCATGAGCTATAATTAAATATTTGCAGTTTCATTAGAATATATATCTTTTGGGGAAGAGAGGGAAGAGATCATATGGCTGAATACAGACTTACTAAGTTTCCCAGATTCTGAGCTCAATTCTGCAATCTTTAAATTGCATACTCCTATATCATGCAATTTCAATGGGTCTTTTTTCTGTGCGTGCTACTCAGCAGAAATCTGGACTGGACAACTGGGCCGTCCATTTGTAAGACAAGTTTAAATTTTCCATGTGCTTCTAAAAGATCTGGCTTCTAAAGGTAGAATCTTTGAATTCTGTGATAGGAAATTAGTATGTGAATAAAGAGAAAACAAGTTATAACAATCACATTTCATTACTTTGACTCAGACTGTTGCTCTGATCCAGTACAGGAGTACTTATATTTTTATTCTGAATGACTTTATATGTTTCCCTTTCATTTCTGCCAGTTTCCTGGATTATTACCTTCTACAATCAGGGCTCAGGGCCTGATCCAAAGCCCATCAAAGTCAATGGGAACTTTTCATTGGACCTGAAGCAGGCTCTTTCTCCTATAAGATCAGTCCCATGATGGAGTACATTGTACAAGCATGTACTGCCAAGTGGACTCAGCAAAAACCATAGTTAGTTTGTTCCCAGTGTCCTGACTGCAAGTATAAGACACAATACATCATCTCATTATATCCCTTAAGTGTAGCCTGTCATGTTACTTTCAAAATTATTCATGGATAATTTGATTCTATGAATAATTAGTTAACATAGTGTCTCTACTAATGTGAAAACCAAAAATGTTCAGGAATATCTAAATTGACAAAACAGTTGGAAAATCATACTTGTCCTGTCTTTCAGTTACATTCTGTCTCAATTAGAGCCTTCTTTGATCAAACAAAGAGAAATGGCAGATCAGAATTTGAAATCTCTCTCTCTATCATACAGAGACTGTCAACTTTCCACACTGTCAGATGTACAGGTTTAGGGTTTTTAACATGAATGTTATAACTCCTCAGCAGATTTGTACTAGATTGTTTGCTTGGTTTTTTTTAAACTTTGATTAATTGTAATAAATACAGAACTACATTACAGCCAGCACTAATAGATCACCCTTCTTGAAAACACTCTCAATACTTTTTCTATAATCTGTTGTTATTTTCATTGCCAGTATCTAAAAGGAAATGAGATGAGTGAGAGTTTGGAAGTAAGAGAGTATAGCTGGCAGTGCTTTATTGTGAGGTTCCAGCTGAAAGTTCTGGATCAAAATGGTTATATATATTTAATAATGCAATAGTTTTGTGGGAATATAAAGTGGATTTCAAGCCTCCAGAGTGGTAGATCAAGAGCTAAATGCTATCTATATTTGGCCCAAAATATTTCATGAAGTTGGATTTCACAATGTGCTCAGTCTTATTTGACCCTTAGTCTGTGCGTCTCTGCCACTGTTCTCTTCTGTTATTGGAAAACAATCTCGCTTAATCCTGTATCCTGTACAGTCCAGTGGTCACCAACCAGTAGATCGGGATCTACTGGTAGATCTTGGAGCCTCTGACAGGTGATCCTGACTGGTTTGGCTTGGAGCTAAAGTACTTCAGTTGCCCTTCCGACACTGCTATGCTGCTCTTGGCCTCTGCCTTGGAGCTGGCCCCCAGGGGGCTTCTGTTTGTTGTTCAGGATGGGGGAGGCAGAAGAGAGGGGTCACTGATGTCATGATGTTCCCTTCTCCCCTCCTCTGTACCCCCATCTCCACAGAATGAGCAGGGTGGGGCCTTGGAGAAGAGGTAGGGAAGGAGGTAGGACTAGGGTATTTGGGTTTGAGGTAGATCCTGACTTGACTTAAATTGGAAAAGCGCTTAAAAAGGTTGGAGACCACTGCTCTACACTATGTGCTGAACAGGAAGAAAATTATTTCAGCCATGTGAGAGCTCATGCAAAGTCCCACACTTCTGTCATCTTAATTTGCATGGCATCGTAATTAAACGAAGGTGTTCAAATCACCTGACATGCCATCTGCCCTGTCCCCTTCCACACCTTTAACCAACCTCATTTTGCCATTTCCCAATTTAAGTCTTTCCTGGTCTTTTCTTCCACAAAAGCCTGGCAACTCCCCCTCTAGATCCTCTTCAGCAACTTATACTTACACCTAGGAAAGGGATCTGGATTCATCCCAATCTCTCTTTTCTCTAATCATTAAGTGAACCCCTTACAAAGTACCCAAGCATTTTCTCCCACCTGCACACATGATCATAGAATCATAGATCCTAGGGTGGAAGAGACCTCAGGAGGGGATTGAGTCCAGTCCCCTGCTCAAAGCAGGACCAATCCCAATGGACCAATTCAAGCGGCTTAATCCTGTGGCCCAAGTGTGCCTCTCTAGCTATATCAGCTCAGAGCTGCCTCAGAGCAGAGGCACAGCTGTAAACCTCAGGGGGAAGTGGCCAAATACCAATGGGCCAAAAAACACAATATTGTTTTTGCTCTGTCTAGGATGTACACTCAAACTACCAGACAATCTGAAATGAGGTGAATGGACTTGTACATGCTTGCAAGAGCTCTTCGATTCACTCTTGCTGCAGATAAAAATGTGTTCAAGTATCCCACCACCATCCGTCAGTCACAAACCTGTCCACTATCCCCTCTGACAGTGCACTGAACCTGTACAGCTTGAGTATGATTCTGAGCAACCCATGGGCTTGAACTTATCAAAATAAAATTGACCTTCAGAATAGAAACCCAGAGATTAAAGTCTGAGGTACTATTGGGAGTATCCAGAAAACTGACACTGTGAATTGGTACCTCTACCACATTTAGAGTGGTTCAAAGGAAAAATAAGAATAGATCATGAAGAATAGATCTTTCCTGTCAGTTGTTATACTTGCTGGTATGGATGCTGAGATACTCAAGTGATATTCCACATGCCATTTTTTTGCATGTGCCCCAAAGGAGATATCAGCATATCTGCTATCCTAAAAGGCCTTGAAAACTTTCACAAGGATTTTTTTTTCAAAATCTGACCTCTTAATACTAGATATAAACCCTCTTACATCTTCAGAGTTTTAATTTATCCTATCAAATGTCCCTCTTCATATGCTATCTTGAGTCCTACTGAACGCCTTTCCCACACTGTGCTCTCACACAGGAGTGCCCACAATATCTTGAAGCCATTCCCATGCTCTCACGACTGTCCCAGTGCCTAGATAGGGAGCATTTGTCTGGCTTCTGCCCCCTTTCTAGTGACTGCCAGTGTTCCCTCCAAGCTGCATGGCAGCACAGCCCCGCAGCTGATTAATGAACCCGCCCACCCAGGGGCTCAGGACTCATGCACAGGGCTGCCTGGTGGGGGAAGGAGCACTCCTTGCCTAACAACAGCAGGGCAGGGACGTGTCCCTATGAGCTGGGAGAGACTCACTGCTCTGTCCTCAGCAGGGAGCTGCTGCTGTCGCTAGGTGAGAAGTGCTCCTTCCCCCACCTGGCAGCCCTGAGCCCTTGGCTAGGTGGGGCTCATTAAACAGCTGCAGGGCTGTGCTGTCAGGCAGCTTACAGGGAACACTGGTGACTTCCCTGGGGGGCTGCAGCATATGTGTGCTCCCTCAGAGTCCATCCATTTCTCACCTTTATGCTCACATTTGTATATATCCCAGCAGAGTTGTTTGTGAAGATCAGGTGCAAGGCCTGTCTGATGGGGAATCAATACACCCATGAAGGTAGAGGAAGAACCAAAGTCAGTCATTCTAACAACTTATCACCATTCCACTTCATTTCCATGCACACTGCAGTCATCCATCTAAATTCCTCCTCGTGGGTAGTAAATATATGGGGGCCCTCATAGAATACATTGTTTTATCGTAGCCAGCCTGAGAAGTTTTCTGCACAGCATGCCTCTACACAAAAGCAAGCGAGTAGCATGCCATGTTCCCAGGCCTGGGTAATTCTGTTTCATGTTGTGCTCATTGCTCTTTGCCCCACCTTACCTTAAGGCTACGTCTACACTGGTGGGTTCTTGCGCAAGAATGGCCATTCTTCCGCAGAGTGTCCACACTGCCCGCCCGCTCTTGCGCAAGAAGATTTACAGTAAAGTGTGGTAAGAGAGGGCTTCTTGCACAAGAGCTACGCTCGTTTCTAACAAGTGTAAGCCGTGTAACAAGTGAAGGCAGTGTGGATGCGCGGCAGGGGATTCTTGCGCAAGAAAGCCCTATGGCTAAAATGGCCATCAGAGCTTTCTTGCTAAAGAGAGCATTCACACTGCCATGGATGCTCTTGCACAAAAGCACATGGCAGTGTGGACGTGTTCTTGTGCAAGATGTTCTTGTGCAAGAACCCACCAATGTAGACATTGCCTAAGAGTGAGTTAGTGTAAAAGTAAGAATATTTTAATATATTGTCCTCAGAGCAGGGGTGGGAAATAATAATATCTGTAGGCGGGGCTACTGCACCAATGTTGATAATGGTTTTGGGCAGATCCCAGAAAGGACGGGACATCAACTGGAAGGGGCACTGCATGTAGGGGGGGGAGATTTCACGCGCATGGGAGGTCTCTTCCCCTCCATGCCAGAGGCATGTGGCACCCAAAGGAAACCAGTGGTTCCCTCTGGTGCTGCATGTCCCTGGTTGGGGGAGGAGCACGCAAGGCCCCCACCACCCCACCACTCAGGGCGCACAGTGCATAGAGGGAACCGCCAGCCATTTTGAACAGCTGGTGGTTCCCTCTGGTGCCATGCATCCCGGGTGGGGGAGGAGACTTTGCGAGCTCCTCCACTCCAGGGTTTCAATTGGCCTGGGGTCAGGGGCATGGCAGGGTGGACCATGGGCCAGAGGAAATGGCTTGGAGGGCTGGATTCAGCCCACGGGCTTTATCTTGCCCATCCCTGCCTCAGAGTGTTATCTCCAGTGACTTTGATATTGTGCACTGTCACTAGAACAGATATTCCTGGATAAACCTGCCTCACAACAACAGGGGCACTGTTAGCTGCAGGGCCATCCACCGCATGATCCAGCCCATACCCCATTCACTGTGGGGAGCCTTCCTCAACCTCCATGGCCCTTCAGACACATTTCTGTCTGAACAGGATTCAGAGGTGCTTAAACTGAAAGTTTGTGCCTGCTGAAATGAGAGATGCCCAGTTGGCTACTGTATTTACCCTAACCCAGCCCCCACCCTAACCTGTTGGGGTGCACCCAGATTCCACCACAAGGGTTCAGAAACAAAGGAATCTGAGCCCTCTTACTCTGGCCAGCCCTATTGCAGGAGTGGTGGCACTTGAAGCTGGGATTCTGAGTTACTGCTAGCTCCTGGAGAACGAAGGGAAAAGGGAGGCCTTGCCTAGACCTGGGTCTTGTGTGGAGACTTCCTGCCCCATGGAAAAAACTATTTATTTAGATTTTAAAACATAAAAAGAGATGTCAGTCTAGGTCCCTAGTGTCCTAACATCAGTCAGTGATTGCAGTCCATCCGAAAGTCCCTGACTCTCCCCTACTGTTCCTTGCTGCCCTGCTCATAACTCTGGGGGAATCTGGTTTGGGGGGCATAGTTATCAGTCTCAGTTCACAGTGATTTCCAGCAATAACTGCTCTTTTGCCACCAGCTTCTTCTGCCTTCCTGGCTGCTGAAGAGCTCTTTTCCCTCTAGTGCTGCTTGGTCTCCATAGTAACAGGAGAAGCAAGGAAGCTGCATTTAGCAGTGACTCCAGCTGTTTCTCTCCCCTCCTTTGCTGCTGCAGGTGGACTGGAGCCTCAGTTTCTGCAGGCCATAGGACATGGGCACACTGACTAGATTAATGAGCCTGCTAGCTCCTGCCTCCCTGCTAGCTAAGCAAATAACCTGCCTGCCTTTGCTAGCAAGCAGTCTGCACAGCAGTCTGGTGAATTAGTTATTAGGATTTCTGCCAGCACCCCTGTGCTACTTGACATGACAAGAGAAGAAAGTCCTTAACTGTGTTCTCAGGCCCTCCTCTGAATCCTATGCCATCTTACAAATTATTAAAGAAAATTCACTTCTCACATTCTATCTGGCAAACTTAGGAGCATGAGTCATAATAAAAGTGGGTTGACTCTGTAAAGTAAATGAAGAAAGGATGATATGCCGGCCAAATGATTTTCTCTCAGTAAGGGCCTGAAATGATGTCTACTGCAGTCTCTCACGGATGTCACTGGATTTTTTCTCAGGCTCTGGCAAGTCTTGGGAGGAAAAAAGCACGTTTGTACTACACGCATCTAGGTACTTTTTTAATTGTAGCAGTCACACTAAACAGCATCAGCGCCTGAATGATCAGACAGAGGAAAAGCTAACAAGGGTCTGTGAGGTATCATGAGACAAGCTGAACTCTTTTCCAATTAAAGTAGTGAGGATTGTAGGAAGGTTACACATGATTTTTTTTTAATCTGAAATGATTTAGTCTCAGTTGCTTCTCCATTTAATTGCAGCATTAACTTTTAACATTGAGCACACCTGGGATCTATATATTTGTCAGTAAATCAAACAAAGACATGGAAAAGCATGAAGCCCCTCAGTTCCCATAAGGAGATTTAGCTACCTCTTGCTTGCCAGTTTCATCCCACCTCCTCTGAAAACATTGCCACTATACCCCCATCTTCTTTTGATATACTGTCTCATATTCATCTACCCGATGCTGATTAAGTCACCTTACAACCTATCTTCTAGACCTTCCACCTCAGTAAGCAGGGCATATTCAAAAGGAGGTAGACAATATGAGGACCATACAGGCATGGGATTAGAGAAGTTTCTGGCCAAAAGGAGCCATATCTGGATTGGAATTTCCCTTAAGGCATGAGTCCAGTGCCATCCAGTGTCCTGCTACCTAGATGCTTGATCTTTAGAATAGTTCCTCTGCTTGTCCATCTGCAAACTGGGTCATTTTCTAAGGATGAAACTCTCTTTACAGTAATAATGGAGGCAGCATTTTTGAAAAGAGCTTATTTGCAAGTACTGGTTGAACCTCTTTGGTTCGGTACTCTGGTCTAGCAACAGCCATGGTCCGGCATGATTTTAGTTAGCCAGATGTCCACTTATCATGGGTGGGCCAAGTTTCACACAGTCCCATAAAGTTTGTTTACACCCATCAATCCTGGCTCTCAGTGATCTGTGCTATTATGTAGCTCTAATTTACCCCTACATGTCTTCTAAGAGTTCAGTAAGCAGTGGAAGTGTTGGTAATGCTGGTCCGGCAAATTCTCTGGCTCAGCACCAACCAGGTCCAGAGGGTGCCAGACTAGAGAGTTTCAACCTGTAGGACTTTTGAAGCTCTCCAAGTAAGACAAATGTGAGTTTTAAGAGATACTATGTGTTACTACTGGAAATATGCAAGGAAATTTGAAACATTGTTATTCCTATTGACATTATAGGTCACTGGGCTCCTAGAATTTATCAAAGTTGTGACAGTCAATAGCTTGTTGCTTCTGTTTAGAAATGTGTATACACTTGCATCCCCTAACAACCTTTGTTTTACAAGGAAAGATTAAATATTCATGTAATTTAGCTTTGTTCCAGTTTGTTTTCAATTAACAGAAGAAAATCCTCTCACACATAATAGGCTATTTTATGTTAGGTTTTGGTGTATTTATCTAACAAAATTAAGCTTTTAGGCTTATGAGTCACAACCATTAAATGTATTAAATAAATGGATGCTAATAAGATTAGGGGAATCATATAAAAGTTAAAATATTAATTTTAATTATAAGTTTCCTATTCTTGGTGTTTCACAGTGAATTTTATGCTGGCGAGTGTTCCATAATAAGCAATATAATATTTTAGTTCAGGAATCTTTGTATGGCATAAAATTAATTTTTCCTCATCATAAACCTTTCTAAACCCTTAGTCAATGTTACTGTATTTCTGATGTGAATAACTTAAAAAAATATTGTAACACATTGAATATCTTGTCAGCAAATGGGGAACAGGGAAGCACTAATGATAAAGTGCAGTTGATCAAATCCTTTTCTGATTGTCTGTGGATAAGTAAACAAAGATTTCCATCATGAGCCTGACAAATGGCACTCAAAATTTTCTCTGTTTAGAAGATCTGTGGAGGTAGTGATATGAGAAAAGAGAAGCACCTTTGGATTGTGAAGCAAATACAAACACATATCTGTATGAGTATGCATGTGTCTCTCTTTTCCTGGCTACTGCTCAAAACCTGCAGATCCTTCTGGGAAACCTTCCCCTGTACGGCTTGATCCAAAGTTCACAATGAGCTCTCTTCCACTAAATTCAGCAGGCTTTGGATCAGGCAGCAAATTATTTGGGCCAAATCCCAGGGAAGATGAAAAGAAATACAGCTGACTTTGCAGGGTTCTGACAGTGTCAAAAACCACAAGAAATCAACTCAGGGAAATAAATATTTTGTTTCCCTTCTAGTGTAGAAATTGTTAGTCAGTGTGATGGAAGCAGCAGGAAGAGAGGAAGGGAGAATGAGACAGAGGCAGGTCTGATCCTCACTGTATACAGAAACCTGGGACAAATTAAAGGACACTTCCCAGATGCAGAAAGAAGTTGGGGTAGCCACAAGTGCTGCTGGGAGTAGTCTGTAGAGTTGTAAAAGTCAAGAACTCTGGGGAGTCCAGGAGGAAATAAGATGATAGATATAACCCTCTAATTTCACTTGTATTTTGGTTACATGTAATACCACTGCAAAAGAGAGTGGAGGCCATTTCTTTTAGTGTTCCCCAGAGTGTAGCAAGCTTTCCAAAGAGACCAGTTTTCAGGCTTCAGTGGAACTAATACTTGGAAAATGGATTAAAGTGAAAAAAAAAAAAAAAAGAGGTGGATCTCATCAAAGTTATAAGGAGTCCTGGGAAGCTGATGTGTCCTTAACAGTCCAGAAGGTGCCACAAGTACAATAATCAATTCAGAGGCTAGAAAGTACAGGTTAGTGTAAACACCACCAGGCAGATTTGAACCAGGGACCTCTGGAGCTGAGTATAGGAGTCTCTACCCTCTGAGCTAAAATGCAGCTGGCTCCTAACCCATCCTGTAGAGGTCTCTTGAGTGTAACTGTTGCTGTGGTCTAGGTACCACTTGCATTGCTCAGTAACCACACTAAGGTTATGTCTACACTGGCAGGTTCTTGCGCAGGAATATCTTGCGCAAGAAAACGTCCACACTGGCAGGAAGCCCTTGCGCAAGAACATGTCTCTGGAAGCAAATCGGCCATGTCAAGAGGTCACCAGCAGCGTCTGTGGACATGCACTGGACCCCCACTGGGAAACGTACTTAAAGGGACTCCTGGACGGCCATTTCCCTGTGGTTGCATGCTCACGCACCCTTTTGAGGGAGCGAGAGCCAGAACAGCACCTGTCACCTCTGTTCCTGGCAAGTGCCTCTGGGCACGCTCGCTGCCACCGTCACAGCCATGGAGCCAGAGGAGGACCCCAGCCAGCAACATCCGCTCCTTATGGCCATTACAGAGGCTGCAGAGCTCCACCACCAGGAAGCCACATTGCTCCAGCAGGAGCTGGAGACTGGGAAGCAGGTGCAGGACCTCACCACGGCTGCAGCTGGGCTCGGGCACCCGCACCCCACCAGTGACAGGCGCCTCTGGAGCTACGACACCAGTGGGGACTGGTGGGAGCGCCTGGTGCTAGGACAATGGGGAGACCAGCAATGGGTGCAGAACTTTCAGATGCGCAGGGGGACATTCCATGAGCTCTGCACCTGGCTCACCCCTGCGCTCTGGAAGCAGAACACCTGCCTTCTCCCCACCATCCCCATGGAGAAGAGGGTTGCAATTGCCCTCTGGAAACTGGCCACCCTGGACAGCTACTGGTCCGTGGCGAACCAGTTTGGGGTGGGCAGGTCTACCGTCAGCGCGATCGTCCAGCAGGTAAGGCCCTCCGTGGACCACGGGCTCATCCTGGGGGAAGGAAGGGGCCAGACCGGGTCGGGGGAGGCTGTAGGGGCAGGGGGAAGCCCCACACACAGGGGGTCACGCTGTCCCTCCTGCACACAGCCCCGCTGGTGGGGGAGGGGGAGATCCTGGGGGACAGAGGGCCCTGGCCTGCATGAGGGGAGGGGCCCCAGGGGTCCAAGTACGCACTGTGTCTCATTCCATGCATCCCCTGTGCTCCCATGTGCCCCTCTGCAGGTCGTCAACGCCATCAATGACGTGATGCTCCAGAGGGTGATCCGCCCCCAGGACGTGGACACCACCATTGCCGGCTTCGCCACCCTCAGGTTCCCGAACTGTGGGGAACCGTAGACGGGACCCACATCCCTATCCAGGAGCCAGAGCACCAAGTGGCCCGGTTCATAAACCGGAAGGGCTACTGCTCCGTGGTGCTCTAGGCGCTAGTGGACCACCAGGGCCGGTTCCAGGACATTTATGTGGGGTGGTCCGGGCAGGTCCACGACGCTCGCATCTTCAGGCACTCAGGCCTGTGTCACAGGGTGAAGGCGGGCACCTACTTCCCCCAGCGGGAATTCACCATTGGGGATGTCAGGATGCCAGTCTGCATCTTGGGGGATGCGGCCTACCCCCTGATGGCCTGGCTGATGCGGCCATATACCGGCCACCTGGACCACAGCCAGGCCACCTTCAACAGCCACCTGGACCAGGCCCGCAATCCCGTCGAGTGCGCCTTTGGCCATCTGAAGGCACGGTTTAGGTGCCTCCTGACCTGCCTGGACATGGGGGTGCAGCACATCCCGGAGGTCATCTCGGCATGTTGTGTGCTCCACAGTATTATTGAGGGGAGGGGGGAGGCCTTTCTCCCAGGGTGGATGGTAGGTGAGGGCCAGGTCTACCAGCAGCCCCACATGGCTGCCACCCACAGACCAACCGCCATGGGGTTCAGGTCCGGGAAGCCCTGCGGGTGATGCTGGACCAGGCCCCCACAATAGGCCACTCCTACACCTCTGACTGCAGGGATGCCCCTGTGCCCACACTTCCCGCTCCCATCACCACCCCTTCCTGCCACCCTTCCCTCACCTCCCAATGAATACAATGCACTTGCTGTACATAAGGCACTTTTTTATTTACATGGGGAAGGGAGTGCACTGTGGGGAGGGGGGAGGAGGGGACCCTGAACTGGGAGGGCCTCATGATGGATAATGGAGGCCTCTCCCACCCCCATGGGTGCGGGGGCGCCTCTTCCCCTCGTGCTGGGTTGGGGCAGGCTGCTCCAGGAGGTGCCGAGGGTGGGGGACCTCGGGAGGGAGCATGGGCAAGGCAGGGGGAGAAGCGGGCGGAGAGCTGGGGGGGCAGAGGGGGGCCTGGCAGCATTGGGCTGCTGCACAGGGCCCATCCGGTCAGCAATGGTGCCCAGGAGAGTGCAGACACGGCTGCAGCACTCCAGGTACTGTCCCCACACCCGCTCCCGCCACTCCGCATCTGCGCGGATCTTCTCTGTCAGAGTGCGCTCCATGCACTCAATCGCGCAGACATGGTGGCGGAGCAGGTGGTGGCGGTCCTGGGGGTGCTGCGACGGGCCCTGGATCCTTTGCGCCGGCGGGATGGGGCTGGAAGGTCCCTCGGTGGCAGGGGGTCCCACTGCAGGAGAAGCAGAGGAGAGCAACATGGTCAATGAGCCCTGCCCCAAATGGTGTTCCAGAGCCCCGTGCCCTCCTCCCAGCACGTCACGATGCCTGGGGACAGGTGTGGCTGGTGAGGGGGAATTCCCCTGGGGCAGCAGGGGAGGGGTCCCAAGGTGGCCCAGGAGCCGCCGGGGGGCCGCATGTGCTTGGGGGGGCCTGTTGTGCCTTCCCCAGGGGAAGCTACAGTGTCCCAGAGGAGGCCATGGATGTGTGCTGTGTGCAGCACCCTTTAGGCTGTGTGGGGTTAGGCCTGCAACCTTGGGGCTGGCCTACTCCTGGCCAAACCCCTCCCCCCACCCTGGTCTGGTCGAGCGGAATCCCTGGGGTCCCAGGCGCATGTTGGGGCTAGCTGTCGCTTCTCTGTGCCACTTGGTCTGGCTGCACATAGGGTTGCTGGATGGTTTCAACAAAAATACCGGACACACTTGACATTACATGACAGTCTACATTACATCTTAGTTAAAAAATACCAGACATGTATATTTTCTCATTTTTATCCTCTCAATTTGTTTCCCGAACAGAAAGCTCAAAGACTGGACTGTCTGGTTCTAAACTGGACACCTGGCAACCCTAGCTGCATGAGGTTGCATGTGCTGCATGCCTCTGCGCAGCATGTGGCCAGGCTATGTCATGTGCCGCTACCTCTCCCCCACCTTGTGGCCCTCCCCCCCCCAGCACACTTGCGAATGGTAGCCACCGCACTCACCAGACAATCTGTCGCCGTCTTCGAGGATGCCCGGGACACATCCTGACTGGCGTGGTGAGCACGGGCGTGTATTTGGCGCGGTTCACCCTCACCCCCGAAATGTGCCTCTTCTGTGGTGTGAGGGAGACCCTGGCGCAAATCTACATCGAGTGCACCAGGCTACAGCCCCTCTTTCGGCTCCTCCAGAACCTCCTGTTGAGGTTCTGGCTGCACTTTTCCCCCCACTTGTTAATTTACGCACATCCCATCCGTGGCCCCACAAAGTCGCGGGACCTCCTGGTCAACCTCCTCCTGGCTATGGCCAAATTGGCAATCTATAAAACCGGGGAGAAGAGGTTGGCCGGGGGAGGGGCCACAGATGGGGCCACGGATGCGACTGTGGGGCCTATTTCCGTTGCTGTATCCACTCACGTATCCGGGCAGAGTTCCAATGGGCAGCGTCCGCTGGCTCTCTCGAGACCTTCGGGGGGCAGTGGGCGCTGTCCGGGGTTCTCTGCTTGGTATCCCCATCCGGTTCCCTTGTTTTAGCCCTTTGACCCTCACACCCATCCTTATTTTCTCATTATTTGTCCCCAGTAATTAGTTGGTTCTTCTGGGTTCTGTGGACCCTCCCCGCAGGCTGAGGGGAGGTCCTTTAGGTGTCCTCCCAGACACCAAATAGTTGGAGGTGGAGATAAGAACCACTCTTCCACTGAGCACAGCAGACTGCTGGTCTGGGCTTGTTGTGCTTCCCCCCACCCTGCACTCCTCCCCTCCCCTTTTTGGGAGGGGTGTGTCGGGGGTTACTGGGGTTGTGGCAGGCAGGCCCTGGCTACATTCTGGGCCGGGTCCCCTTTTCTCTCTGCCTGCTTTGTTTGCAGGCAGCCTTCTCCCCGCCCCCCCCCTCAGCTGGCTACAGGAGCTGCTGGGGGTGTGGGGTGGATGGGGGGGCCTTTGCTGCCCTCACCCTGGTGGGGGGAGCGGGACCCCCATTTTCCATCTTTTTGGGGACTGCCTGGCCCCTTTCTTCACTGCTGCAGGCCTGGACTCCACTGTTCCTGTGGCTGCTATGCCCTCTGGAGTAGAGGAGGTAAGGGGGCTGCTTTACAGCAAGCTCCTGGGGTTTTTCCTTCCCCTCCACAAGTTTGTGGGGAGAGGGGGGTAAGTGTTTGTGAGGGGCCTCCTGCCATCTGGGCCTCTAGGTGGCAGCTGGTACACCTTTTGTGGGGCACTGGGGCTGCGGGGTGGCTCCCTCTGCCCCCGGCTGTCTCCCCTGCATCTCTGCTGCTGCTGCTGTTGCTGCTCCCTCCCCAGCCCCAGATGCTGCAGGGGCCATCTCCATCCTTGGTCCCACTGCTTGCCTCCCCACCCCTCCCTTGTTCTGTTGGGTCCTGCAGCTGGTGCTGCGAGACTGCCACTCAAGTGCCCGTGGGCACACTAGTTTCCTCCCCATCCCCAGCAGTGTCTTGCTGCCCCCCTGGTTTCTTGAGCAGACCCCTCCTCACAGCCTGCATTCCCCTCTCCTCTTTTCGTGTGCCCATGCTCCCCTTTGTCATCTTGTTTCGTGCCTGAGCCTCCCACTCTCCTTTAGTTACCCTCCCCCCACGCACCGTTTCACTTCCCACATGCCTTTCAATAATTGACCCTCTCACATTCCCAGTGCAGCCGGAGGAGCTGCTCTTACCATCCTGTGCTGGGAGCTGTACCCCTTGTTCCTTTACCCCTCCCTTCCTCCTATGTGTGTTGCTGCCCTCTCACCCCGCTTCCAGCCTAGCGGGGGGAGTGGTGAGCCTTTCTCTCCCTCCCTTTTCCTCCTCTCCCCTGCTCCTTGCTCCACCCCCTGTCACTATTGGTCTCCCCTAATTGTCTGTTCCTGTCTCCCCCTGCCCCTCCATCCATGAACATAATGGAAGGGCAGTCATGCGATGCCCCTGCTACCCCTTGCCCACCCCCCCTCACTGCCTCTATGAACCCTGAACCCTCTGAGGCTGCCGGGCCACCCACTCATGCAGCGGAGGTGGTGGACATGGACGGAGATCCCGGGACCCCGACCGCTCCTGCCGCGGCACCTTCTGCCACCAGTGTCACCACCAAGAAAGCTTCCCTGAAAGGCAGGAAGGGCCAGGGGACCAAGAAGGGCAAGAGCCCCACCCGGAAGGCAAAACCTCCTGTGGCGAAGGCTCACCCTCCTGCCGCGGTCTCGGCCGTGGCTTCCCCTCTTTCCTGTCCTCCTGTTCCTTCCACCAGCTCTGGGGGCAACGGTGTCCCGGCCCCCAGGGCGTACGCCCAGGCAGCCGCCACCCCCCTGCCTGCTGCCTCCCGATCCACCGAAGCCGCTTATCGGAATTCCATCCCCGGCAGTCGCGGCCCCTTCCCCACCCTGACCAGGAGGCACGGGGTCCGTTGCCTCCTGGTGTCGGCCTCGTCCCACGTGGAGACCTATGTGTGGGCATTGGCACGCATGGTGGGGCCCGCGGCCGTGGTGGCGGCTTCCAAGGTGTTCGGGAAGGTGGTATTCTTCCTGGTGTTGGAGGCAGCCGCCCAGGAAGCGGTGGAGAAGGGTTTGTCAGTGGGGGGAGTCCATGTCCCACTCGAGCCTTTGGAGGACCTGGGTGTACAGGTGGTTTTTTCCTCCGTTCTTCCCTTCCTCCCCAATGCCGCCCTATTGCCTTTCCTCTCCACCCTGGGGAGGCCCTTGTCAGTCCTTAGTCCCCTTCCTTTGGGCTGCAAGGACCCTACCCTCCGCCACGTTCTCTCCTTCTGCTGGCAGGTGCAAATCCAACTCCTGCCGGTGGGGCGTGGTGGAGAAGCCCTAGAAGGGTCATTTCTGGTGCCCTATCAAGGGGCCCAGTACCGGGTATATTACACCTTGGGGGAGGCCCGGTGTTTTCTCTGGGTATGTCTACACTACAGCACTAATTTGAACTAACTTAGTTCAAATTAGTTAATTCGAACTAAGCTAATTCGAACTAGTGCATCTAGACCTAAAAACTAATTCGAATTAGCGTTTTGCTAATTCGAACTAGCATGTCCACATTGAGTGGACCCTGAACCAAAGTTAAGGCTGGCCAGAACCAGTGCCGGCAGGGTATCAGGTTAGGACTTAGAGCGTGGAGCTGCTGCCTCAGACTAGCCGAGGGCTGTGCTTAAAGGGATCCGACCCCCCCGCCGGACAGACAGTTCTCAGGGTTCCCCGCTTGCTTGTCTACCTTGATGAGGGACAGCAAAGCAGTCCTGTCTTGGAGTGCCCTGGGTGCCCACACTCGGCACATCACAGCACTCGGCCATCAGCCCGGCTGCACTTGCCGCAGGCTGCCATCCTGGGGTGTCAATCGGGGGGCTGTCAGGATCCAGGAGGCCTTGCAGGAGAGCTTCCACCCCGAGGAGCCCGCAGAGCCACCCCAGTCCTCCCCATTGGGGGCTCGTGCCCCATTCCTCCCTCACCTCCTTCCACTTACCCCTCCCCAGCCCCCCTTCCTGATGTAAAAAATAAAGGACACGTGTTCAAAAATAGAAACTCTCTTGATTTAACAAAACTGGGGGGGAGGGGGGCGGGATTAACCTCTGGGGAGACTGGGAAAAGGAGGTGGGAGAGGGGAAGAGAGAGGGTGGGAGAGGGGAGGTGGAAACCTGGGAGGAGGGAGCTGGAAGGGGGAAGAAGGAGGAGGGGAAGTCTAAAACTACAGTACTCCATATCTTCAGTACTGTGTACAGATGTGGTCTCCTCACCTCAAAAAAGCTATTTTGGCCTTGGAAAGGGTTCAGAAAAGGGCAACTACAATGATTAGGGGTTTGGAACAGGTCCCATATGAAGAGAGGCAAAAGAGACTGGGACTTTTCAGCTTCGAAAAGAGGAGACTGAGGGGGGATATGATAGAGGTCTATAAAAGCATGAGTGGTGTGGAGAGGGTGAATAAAGAGAAGTTCTTCATTAGTTCCCATAATAGAAGGACTAGAGGACACCAAATGAAATTAATGGGCAGCAGGTTTAAAACTAATAAGCGAAAGTTCTTCTTCACACAGCACATTGTCAACCTGTGGAACTCCTTGCCACAGGAGGCTGTGAAGGCTAGAACTATAACAGAGTTTAAAGAGAAGTTAGATAAATTCATGGAGGTTGGGTCCATGGAGTGCTATTAGCCAGGGGGTAGGAACGGTGTCTCTGGCCTCTGTTTGTGGAAGGCTGGAGATGGATGGCATGAGACAAATCGCTTGGTCATTGTCTTCGGTCCATCCCCTCCGGCGTACCTGGTGCTGGCTGCTGTCGGCAGACAGGCTACTGGGCTAGATGGACCTTTGGTCTGACCCAGTATGGCCGTTCTTATGTTCTTATGTTCTAAGCTCAGGGCTCAGGGTCGCGGGTCTCACTGGACCAACTTGATTTTCATGCAAACCTGCTCCTGGGTTCACATGTGGCCTCTGGTGGCCAGGCTGGCAGCCATGCTGCTGTTGACGGCTGCGTTCCTGTGGCTAGTGCGGAGATCGTGGACGTTGGAGGCCTCCCCCTGAGGTAGTTAATTTGAACTAAGCTAATTCCAACTAACGCATCTAGACCCAAAAACTAATTTGAATTAGCGTTTTGCTAATTCGAACTAGCGCGTCCACACTAATTGGACGCTGGGTCGCATTTAAGGGCAGCTGAAACCGGTTCCGGCAGGGCATCAGGTCAGTAGTTGCTTTGTGTGGCTGCTGTCTGAGGCTATCTGAGGCTCGTGCTTAAAGGGACCCCCCTGGACAGCCGGTTCTCAGCTTCTCCTCTTGCTTGCCTACCTCGCCGAGGGACAGCAAAGCGTTTTCCTCTGCACCTGCCTGTGTCGGTGGTTCCCATTGGGGACGCTGCCGCAGTTGGCACCATGGAGCCAGAGCTCGCCCTGGGCATTCTGCTCCAGTTTTCGGACTTGCTGCTGCAAGCCTGCCAGCAATGGCTGGAGGCTGTCTGGCACCACCTGGTGCACGTCAGCCCCCTGCCTCTCCACCTGGCCTCCCTGGGGGCCATGGAGGAGCCGCAGCAGCGCCCGGATGCCAGCGTGCCCCGCTGCATCTGGCGTCTGGACACCAGCAGCGACTGGTGGGACCACATCGTCCTGGAGCGCTGGGGAGACAGACAGTGGACCCAGAACTTCAGGATGAAGAGGGACACCTTCCTGGAGCTCTGCGAGTGGCTCGCCCCTGCTCTGCGGTGACGGGACACTTGCATGAGGCCCGCCATCCCCCTCCAGAAGCGTGTGGCCATCGCCGTGTGGAAGCTCTCCACGCCGGACAGCTACCGATCCGTCGGGAACCAGTTCGACGTGGGGAGATCCACCGTCGGAGCAGTACTCATGCAGGTACAGCACTCACCGGCCACTGGGCCGGGGAGGAAGGGGGCTGCAAGGAGGGAATGGGCTGCCCCAGGGAAAATGGGGGTGGGGGAGGAGGCGACAGTGCCCCTCATGGGAGGGTTCGGTCTGTCCTGGCCGTACTACAGGCCGCCAGCGGCGGCCAGGATCGCAGCGGGGGTTGCTTCTGGGAGTGGGGCGCGGGGCAGTGCCAGGGAATGAACACTCCCAGCCACCCGGGCGCCCCAGTGATTCGCAGTTTGCTGTGTCTCTCTGCAGGTGGTCAAGGCCATCAACCGGGTGCTGCTCTGCAGGGTGGTCTGCCTCGCCGATCCGGATGCCATCATCCAGGGGTTTGGTGCCCTTGGCTTCCCCAACTGCGGGGGGGCCATCGACGGGACGCACATCCCCATCCGTGCCCCGGAACACCAGGCCTCCCAGTACATCAGCCGCAAGGGGTACTTCTCCGTCCTTCTGCAGGCTGTGTCTGACCACTGGGGCCAGTTCACAGACATTAATGTGGGCTGGTCTGGCAAGGTACACGACGCCAGGGTGTTCCGCAACTCCTCCGTGTGCCAGAGGCTGCACGCCAGGACCTTCTTCTCCGACTGCCACATCAGGGTCGGGGACGTGGACATGCCCGTCTGCCTGGTGGGGGATGCGGCCTACCCCCTACAGCCCTGGCTGATGAAGTCGTACACGGGGCACCTCAACCCCTCCCGCCAGGCCTTCAATGCCAGGCTCACCAGAGCCCGCATTGTGGTCAAGGGGGCCTTCGGACGACTGAAAGCCAGATTTAGGTGCCTCCTCACCCGCCTCGACCTCGCCGAGCACAATATCCCTCCCATGGTGGCAGCATGTTGTATGCTGCACAATTTGTGTGAGCAGAAGGGGGAGGCTTTCCTGCCAGCCTGGATGGCTGAGGCTGAGCGCATGGCTGGCCACTACGCTCAGCCCCACACCGCCGCTGTCCGGGAGGCCCAGCGGGGGGCCATCCAGATCCGGGAAGCCCTGCGGGAGACCTTCCTGGTGGAGGAGGAGGACTGAACTCTCCCTGCATGCCCCATGGGGGCCTTCTTCCACCCTCCCCTCCTTCCCCTTTCCCCTCCCTAACTCCCCTTCCTAATGTTAAATAAAGACACCTGTTTTGCAAACAATAATCTCTTTTTATTATACATAACTGGGGTGGGGGGAGGGGGGAATGAGGATGGGAGAGGGGAGGGGGAACCTGGGAGAAGGGAGCTGGAAGGGGGAGGAAGGGGAGGAAGGGAAGGGAAAGCTCAGGGTTGGGGGTCCTGCTGGCTCTCCCGTCTCGCAGCACTGCGGGTGCGGGGGCGTCGGGGAGGAGTGGGTGTGGAGGGTGGGGCAGGAGGGATGGGGGGTGTGGAGGAAGTGGGAAGGGGAGCAGGGGTGGGAGGAGGAGTGAGAGCTGGGGCGGCTGCAGGGGCCGGAGCAGCAGGAGGCAGGAACCTGTCCACCAGGGTCTGGAGGTGGCCTCTGAGGGCACGGCCCTGCTCCTCCAGTGCCTCCAAGCTCCGCTGCCGCAGCCGCAGGTCCTCCCGGACCCAGTGGTCCTGGGTGCGGAGCTGGTGCTCCAGTAGCCGCAGGTGCCGCCGGTGGTAGTCCTCCAGGTTCCTGGTGCACCTGCTGACCCGGGTGCGGGTGGCTGTTGCAGGCGGGGTGGTGCGCCCTGCAGTCCCAGGTGCTGCGGCTGTGGTGAAACAAGAGCAGTGGTCAGTTCTCCCTGGGGACACAGCCCCCCAGCCCGCCTCTGCAAGGCGAAGTTGGCGTGTGGGGAACGGGCCAGGGCCCCTGCATGACACCCAGCTGCTGTTCCATGGTGGGCAAGGCCCAGGTGCACGGTCCCTGGGCTCCCTCTCCCCCCCACCTTCCCGTACACATAAGGGGAGCATGATGGCACTCACATGTGGAGCCCCCCTCGGCCTCGGACGACACGGCTGATGTGCTCTGTGGGATGCCTTGGGGGTCCTGGGTCCTGGGCAGGCTCCCTGCAGGCTCCTGGCTCTCGGCATCCTCCTCCTCCTCCTCGGTGTCAGGGATGGGTCCCTCTGCCCCGGGGTCGATCACCACCCGGGGGGCATGGACTGTGTGAGCCCCCAGGATGCGGTCCAGGGCCTCATAACGAGGGCATGTCTCCGGGTCAGCCCCTGGCTGGAAGGCCCTGGAGTAGGACTGCCGCAGGTCCTTAATTTTGCAGCGGATCTGCTCCTGGGTCCGCATGTGGCCTCTGGTGGCCAGGCTGGCAGCCATGCGGCTGTAGACAGCCGCGTTCCTGTGGCTAGTGTGGAGATCGTGGACATTGGAGGCTTCCCCCCAAACCTTGATGAGGTCCACGATCTCTGCACTAGACCAGGAGGGTGCCCGCCTCTTGCGGCCCCGGGCAGGCTCCTGGGAGCCACCAGCCTGGTCCTGGGAAGAGTCGGAGGGCTGGGTGGCAGCGGGTGGCTGGCTCATGCCGTGCCAGGTGCAGGGTCTGCTGGCTGGGTGCTGGCAGGCTTGCAATTGGCACGAGCACTGTAGCCAGACCGTGCCCCTTTAAGGGCTCCGGGGCCGGGAGGGGGGCAGAAGAGTTTCTCTGGCTTGGCCCAGAGTGGCCACCAGGGCAACCTGGGAAGGGCTAGCCTCCAACTAGTTTGAATTAAGTGGCTACACAGCCCTTAATTCGAACTACTTAATTCAAACTAGGTGTTAGTCCTCGTAGAATGAGGTTTACCTAGTTCGAATTAAGTGCTCCGCTAGTTCGAATTAAGTTCGAACTAGCGGTTTGCATGTGTAGCGCCTATGAAAGTTAATTCGAACTAACGGCTGTTAGTTCGAATTAACTTTGTAGTGTAGACATACCCCTACTGAAGGGGAAGGTACCCTCCTCGTGCCTCTAGGGGTGGGCGTCAGAGCCATCCCTCCCTCCGAGCCCCTGGATGCTTCATAGCACCGTGAGGTAGCTGATGTGGCCGCGGTGGTTGTGGAAGGGGTAAATGCCTCCCTCCCAGAGTCCCTGCAAGAGGGAGTGTCCACGGGGGATGCTCCCACTGTCCCCACCTCCGCTGTGAGGGTGACCGCTGACCCTGCCGCCAACAAGGGCGACCACGTGGCGGTGGGCAGCAGGCTCGCCTTCCTCTCCCAAGAGGTGGAGGCCTTAGGGTTAACCCCGGCTGCCTCAGAGGTGGATCAACATGCCTTGGAGGGACAACAGTCGGCCTCTCCTTTCCCTTCTAGCCCGCCGCTCTCCCTTTTCCCTGCCTCCGGGTTGTCCCAGGGTGTAACCAACTGCCCAGCCATCGGCAGCACTTCTGCCACCGAACCCCTGGGGGATCCTAGCGGGCGGGAGTTCCCGTCATTCCCCATTACCCCTGGCACTGGAGCCTCTGGCGCTGCACTCTCAGTGGTGCCGGAGACTGGTCCTGGGGAGACACTAACTTCCCCCACCACTGCTACTGATCCCCTACCCTGCGAGGAGACACTGCAACCCGGTGGCTCTACCGCTGAGGCTTCAGACCCAATCCTGCTCCCTATTCAGCCCCTCTCCCAACTGAATTTCCCACTTCTCTTCCTGCTCCCCCTCCTCCTTGTCTTTTTCCTAATCCCCCATCTCTTCCCCCCCCCCATTCCCCTTCCTCCTCTTCCTCCTTTCCCTGATCCCTTGCCTGACCTCTTTTCCTCCCCTTACACTGTTACTGCCACCCCCATGGCTGCCACGTTCAGCTCAGACGTTGGCCCCCGGGAGGCGGTTTTTTTTCTCCCACTCCCAGCACATCTGGGGCTGTTCTCCCTCCGCCATTACCCCTGTCGTCATCCCAGCAGGGACTGCAGAGTCCCTGCTTTCCTGCATCAGTCGGTCACAGGGCATGCGGAGGGGTCTGGCCCGAGACCCCGACACCCGACGTGCTGAGGGGCAAGATGCGCAGCTTCTTGGAGGACATTCGTGGCTCCAAGAACAAAGTGGCTCTTGCCCTTCAGCGCTGGGGGGATTTCCATCTCATCCTCCAGACCATAAGGGCCATTTTGGGGGAGGGTAAAGGGACTGGGCGGTGGGAGGCTGAGGCCTACCAGTGGGCCTGTGGCTTCCGTGATGCCCTGCTTACGTTTGGGTATGGTCACAGTTTGCTGTGGGCCCAATGGGGACTGTCAGCACTCCTGCCAGCAAGGATCTTCCCCAACCCTCTCGATGCTGCCATTCGTCATTGCCACTCTGAACACCCGGGGCTGCAGGCTGGGTCTCCGCAGGTGTCAGGTACTCTCCTTCCTTCGGGGGGGGGGTACTCTGTCATCTTCCTGCAGGAGACCCATACCGCGTTGGCCACCGAAGCGAGCTGGCAGCTGGAGTGGGGAGACAGGGTGTACTTCAGCCACCTGTCGGCCAATCAAGCCATAATGGCGACCCCGTTCTCCCCGAACCTGCGGCCTGAGGTGCTGGGGACTGCCGAGGTTGCACAAGGCCACCTGCTGCACCTCCGGGTCCGGGTAGAGGGGCTAACATTAAATCTCATTAACATCTATGCCCCGACATCCGGCCCGGAGAGGCTTCGCTTGTACCAGTGGGCGGCTGCCTTCCTTGGCTCTTTGGATCCTCAAGATGGTAATTTATAAGACCAGGAAGCAGAGGTTGGCCGAGGGAGGGGCCTGCGACTGTGGGGCCTATTTTCGTTCCTGCATCCGCTCATGTATCCAGGCAGAGTTTCACTGGGCAGCATCCGCTGGCTCTCTCGAGACCTTCGAGGGGCAGTGGGCGCTGTCCAAGGTTCTCTGCTTGGTGTCCCCATCCGGTTCCCTTGTTTTAGCCCTTTGACCTTCACACCCGTCCTTGTTTTCTTTTTATTTGTCCCAAGTAATTACTTGGTTTCCTGGGCTCAATGGACCGTCCCCATAGGCTGGAGGGAGGTCCTTTAGATGTGGACGGGCTAACGCCCGCCCACCTCCTGGACTCCGATAGGCACCCCTGCTCTGTCACAGAACCTAGGATGTATCAGGTAAGGTATCTCATTGTATGGGGCACTGGGAAGACCTCATCTGAAATACTGTTCTCAGTTCTGGTCACCTATGCTCAAGAAAGATGAATTCCACCTGGAACAGGTGCAGAGAGAGATAATAGGTTGATCAGTGGAATGGATGACCTTTCTTATGAGAGGAGACTGGAAGAGTTTGGCTTGATTAGATTAGCACAAAGAAGGCTGAGAAGGATATTACTCTCTATAAATACATTGGGAGAGTAGATGGGCAGAAACACCAGGGAGAATGAAGAACTATTTAATCCAAAGGACAATGTTATCACAAAAACAAAGGGATATTAACTGGCCTTGAATAAATTAAGATTGGAAATTAGACGGTTCCCAACCATGAGAGGAGGATTTGGGTTAACAAACAACGTAATTAGATTAGGAGAGAGATGAACAAATTTATCAGTGTGATTGACAGTTTGTCACTTGCACTGTCTCAGTGGTCCAGCAAGAACATCCATTCTAGGCTGCCTGCTCCCCAGCTATTGCCTCTGTTGATTAGAGATGCACACATCACTCTCCCTTCTGACTGAGGTATTTCCAAATGGCACAGTCTCTTGTCTAAACTGTGATATCCCCAGCCAACAGATAGACTGATAAAGAAAGCTATTTTGCTTTCTCTTTGATTATGATACACAGTGTAATTGCCACAGTTAAACTGCCACACAGCTATTTTTAAGCAAGCACAGATGATCTTTAAAGTGAAAGCAATACAAAGAAAATATTAAAAGCATTAAAAGAACCTATGCACATATCAGTAAGTTTACCAGATGTTACACTTTCACTCCATCAGGGCTCTGGTTGGTGATTAGTTTGTCAAACTAAACACTAGACTTTTTCCTATGGTCACATGTTCATCACATCTTCAGCTCAGAAGAAGCACACTCATGACTCTGTGAGCTATTCATTTATCCATGTTTAAGAGTCCATAAATAGGTACCAGCCAGCCAATGATTTCCTGCTCAAGGTGAAGCTTCAAAAGGGGCCGAGGGTGGCGCATTTGACATGAACTATTTCCTCGGAAATCCACTTCACATGCATTGTCCCAAGAAGTGCTTTCAAGTTGCCAATATTTACTAGGGATTGCATTAATCCTAACTCCTAGAGAAGTTACATGTGGTTCCATAATAATACAGAAACAATTGAATTTTTCATATACTGGACTCTGAAAATACTTAATTCAGTAAGGTTGAACTTAATTCCATAATGTTTCTCCAGTATATCGACATATCTGTCAAAGCGCTATGTTGCTAAAAGCTCATGGTTCAGGTTGTCAGTGACCTTCTGCAGGGTCAGGGTCAAGTAGAATGCTTCTTTCTTCCCCATTGAATTCCTTTTTTGGGTCTCCTTCTAAAGCCTCCAAGATGACCAAGATGACTGGAGAAGAGTCAATGGACATGGAAGACCAGTTCTCTGAAGCTGCACTGGCATTCTTTTTCTCGGGTACTTTGTTGGCTGCTTGCTTAGGGTCTAATTAAATCTCACCAAATTATTTCCCAGACACAGCAGGGGCCTTGGCCACTGGTGCACCTTGGTCCTTCTTCTTCTCTCCCTGTCTAATCTCCTGGGGGCTGTAATACTTTTGTCTAATTTTGGGTGTTAGTTTCATTGTGCAGGGGCCAGGTAATGTTGGTTGCCTGTGATATACAGGTAGTCAGACTAGATGATCAGAGGGTCCCTTCTGGTTTTAAACTCTATGACTCTCTGACAAGTTTACCTTAATTTTATGACAGTTTCAAATAATCCTCAGTGTGTTCACTATCACTATTTGACCTTCTTTCCATTCTTTATGAAACTATAATGTTTATTGGCCTCCTGGAGACTCTGTTTATCTGTAGATGTTTGGTTCTTACACTGTTTTATCTCTAAGATTTTACAATATCTAAATTAAAATACTATAACATATAGTCTATGCCTATATTGAAATTGGCTTGAGAGGTAATTCCTTTTAGAGAGTAATTTAGTTCAAGATAAAGAACTTTAGTGTGAATATGTTATACAGTACTCACTTTCTCTCATGGGAAGACTTTGGGACTGATTCTGCTTTGACTTTCACTGCTGTAAATTTGAAATCTTTGAAGTCACACCATCAAAGTAAGTAGATTTACAGGGGTATAAATAGATAATTGAGCTCTTTCTGTGTTCTTGTTTGCTTGCTGTAATCTGAAATAAAATCACCTGACTGAAATATGATTGTTCTTTGTGTATAAAAGGCACAATAAACACATTCCAAAATGTAGACCAAACACAATAATGATTAAAAATTCAGCATCCGTTCTCCTTTATTTTCACAATCTGAATTTCAGTCATTACATTTTGATTTTTTCATACAAATTTTATAATCTGGACTATTTGCGTTATTCATATTTCTGTTGTCACAAACAGCAATTAAAAAGTGTATACAGCACCACTAATTTTAATAATTTAATTGCAAAAGAACAAGGCATATTAAAATGAGTGAATCCCATAAGTTCCTCTCCATTCTGTCTTTGTGATATAATAAATAATGTTCATGTTATGATTTGGATGCAGTGGATGTGTGAAGCATGTGAAGTTACTGCGCATAAAAAGAAAAGCAGGCTTGTGCAAAAGTGACTTTAAAAAAAAAGCCACTACAAAAAAGAACTATCTGTGTCTAATGAAATGAGATCACAATTGTATCTTCATATAAAGAAAGTATAAATGGTGTCAAATGCAAGATGGAAATGGCACATTTAAATCTATACTCTGTGTTATTCATTCAAATGGGAGAGTCAGGTGTACCATATACATTCTCACATTTATGTATGTGGGGATTTAAATATTTGAAGAGTGCATATCAACTTTTATACCATATTAATTAAAGCTACTTTAATCTGCTAAATGGCTCATTAAGCATGAGATTATTGTTTGAAATACATTTCCAGCTACCAACAGAAAACATGGTGTATTCCAGGCTCTGAAATTTCCATTTTTAATATTCAAAAGTAAATTATGATGTTGATGAGAACACTTTAGACTGAAAAGAATAGAGAAATGAATATCCACTTTTTGGCAGGGGAGCAAAAGTTTGCACATAAGATGAAATCAGCAAATTTTGCCCTTTGGCATTTATAAAGTATGTCAGTTCAGGCTTTCTGAGCTATGCAGGATAAACATTGCCTACCCTGTTTTGAATCAGATATGGCATGATCTTTACTTAGTGCTGTAAATTACCTCAGAGGATACTTTTACCTACCCTTTTTCAGATGTCACCAGTTTCTACTAATACGGCATTGCTGTTGCTACTTATTTTTCATGTAGTTAGACTTGTTTAAACCGCCAGAGGAAATCAGAGCTCTTTAGTAAGACTGCTTGCTACCTCATCAAAACCAAAACTTGTTTCTTTGTCACACCAGAGGGTGAAGAGCTGAAAGTTAAATGGCAGGCTTATATCTTGAGAAGACACATCTACATGGGCTGAGTTCTACTACCCAGATAAACATTGACTCTCCCCATAGAAGGAATCCTGGAAAAGGAAAGAAGGAATCCTACTGAGAGATACTCTACAACTTTGTGAAAATAGATATCCATGCTGTAAGTTTGTTGTCCTTTTTTCCTTCTGATTAGTTTCTTTGGACTTGGAAAGAAAAAGGGTATCTGTTTTTTGTCCTCTTTGCATGGCAATTTCTTATTCTAGGAGCGATCCTTATTTAGCAAAGCTTATGGGCATGTCCCTAGTCTTGTTTTTCAGTTAAAAATGGTTTAGTGTTTTTTGCTAAATTGGGGTCAAAGTACCTACACGAACCCTTAGTTTCTTATTAGCATCTCTTTAGGGGATTGTCCCATATTTTGACTGGTTAAATGCTGCCAGCCATAGTTAAGACATTAGCTCCATTGTACATGTGGGGGCGTGATTCCTTTTCAGTTAGCTGTGGATAAATTAATGTTGACTGAATCTACCTATTTAACCTTTACTACAAGACTATTAAAGAGCTCTGCATCCAGATTTTCTGGACTGGGACATCTGGAGAGGTATATTTTATTAGTAATATTTATTATTGCACTTATATAATATTTTCCATGCAATGCTCTCAAAGTGCTTTACAAACATTCATGAACTGAAATAATGCCCCTGTGAGGCTTTATTCTAATTTTACAACTGGGGAACTGAGGGAGAAAGCGATTTGTTCAAGGTCGCCCAGATCACCTCAGTTCCTGTCCTATTCAGGTATGTCTACACATCAAAGTTATTTTGGGATACCATATCCCAAAATAGCTACCCTGTGTCTTTTGAACGCGTCCATTATTCCAAAATATAGTGAATGCGCTATTTCACCATCCTTGTAAACCTCATTATATGAGGAGTAAGGGATGGCTCAAAATAGCACTTTATTTTGAAATTTGGTGCTATGTAGACAGCACCAAATTTTGAAATAGCCTATTTCGAAATAGACTCAAAATAAGCTATGAAATTTGCTTAGCGCAAATTGCATATCTTATTTTGAGTTTAGGGCACTGTGTAGATGCACCCTTCCTGAGCCACAAGTTCATCCTCTCCCTCATATCTGAAGAACTAATCTAACTCCCTAATCTGATCTATTTTTATATATCATTGCTGTTTGGGCTCAATGATTCAAACCTCCTTCCAGTGGGACAAAAAATCTTGATCAAAACTGAAAAATGTTGCACTTGAAACACCAACACGAGTCAGTGGGTAGGACACATCGAAGCCAGCAACACGCTAGACTGCTACAAAACTGTCATACGACTTCAACTCAGTGAAATGTCTACAATTAAACCATTTCCACCAAGTACAGAATCAGTAGTCAGAAATCAGAGATGGAAACTGGAAGGCACGAAACCCAGTTTAAACCTGAGAGGAATGATTGTGCTGCTAATGTAACAGAGGAGAGAAGAGAGATACTTTCTACTTCCTTGTCACAAATGCAAGTAAGTGCAAGGGAGATATTTCTTCTAACTATCAGCAATCATAAAAGATTAAAAAGAAATGAAGAAAAATTGTGCATGGGCAGGGTGGGAAGGAGAGATGTAGCTGGATTGGCACCACTTTATGCAGTAATTTGCCATCAGAATAGGAATCAAACTATACATATAGTGCAGGCCTACTATACATAGATCTTCCTTATATCTGATCAGTACCCGAAGGGCATGTCTCTTTTAAATGCTTAGGCAGTGCATGCCCCAAACCCCTCATTGAACTGGACTGAATGCATGCTGCAGCCTGGATGGTTCACATAACAAATCCTTTTGGGAATCCAAACCAACTTTCCTCTCATTTCTCAGAGAGATTTGTTCATTGCCCTATTCCTGTGCCTGGTTAATAGTTCCTGAGGGGAAAAAAAACAATGTTACATGTATTGTGTAGTTGTGTTTTAGGATTTCCTGGATGCTGTCATCCTTTGTGTACTCTCAGGAGAGTAGCCAGAATGGGGGCAATGACACATCAATCTAGAGTTTGTTTGGAAGGAAGTGAACATTATAAATGATAGTGTTGTCATTACAGAAGGACCTAGACTTTCCTGTCCTGTAGAGTAGTATTATGATATTTTTGGGAGACACTAGCAAAGAAATGGAGACAGTGATTACAAATATGACAATAATTCTAAAATGGAAGACAATGGCACAGTGAAATGAGAGGAAGACTTGCAAAGTACAATGTCCTTTTAAAAAGCAATGAGATCATTGCCAAGAATTGTCAAACAATGTACAACTGAAGCTCTGCCTGTCTAAAAAAATCAGCAAATCCTGTGACACCTTAGGCTTAGTGACTAACAGATTTATTACGTCCTAAACTACCGTGGGTGAATCCCACTTCATCAGATGAATTGGAGTGGAGTTTATAGATGTGTGGGTATATATTTAAGGACAACAAAAGAAAGAGGCTAAATGTCTAAATGAGGCAAATCAAGTCAGGGTGGAAGAGGCTCAATCATAGCAGTTGATGTGGAAATGTGGATATCAAAAGAGGGGAAATTGCCCTTGTAATGTGTTAACCAGTTAAGACCTGTATTCAGTCCTATGCTGATACTATTGCATTTGCAAATGAATTCCAGTTCAGCTGTTTCCCTTTGTTTCCCTGAGCAACAGGCTGTGTTACTGCTGCAGCTACATTGGATTCTACCTTGTTACTTGACTCCCGAATCTTGATTTGTTTCTGATTCCTGCCTTCCTGCTTTGTTGTAGACCCCCTGCTTTTATACTCCACCCTGATGACTGACTGCAGCCCCGACTCACTCTGGGCTTGATATCCGGCTCAGGCTCTTTAATTGATCTCCAGTTCCTGACTCCTGCTCTGACCACTACAGTTCAGGCCACTAAGTCTAACTGCATAGATCTCAGCCTCGGACAGTAATAGGATAACTTCTGAAAGCTAAGTCTGATCCATTCCAAACTTTCTGGGAGTTTTCTAGGTATCTACAGGAAAAACTCCTGTTGCTTTTGATAACAGTGGGAAAACCAGAACACTAGAAAAGTCTGATTTCTACTAAGTGCTCATGTGGTGCTCAAGTCAGGAGCAAACAGTGATATTGAGGGGTAACTCAGACGATCATCATTCACTCCCGTTAGGTCATTTGCATATTGAAAGGAGTCAGCAAATGAAACTGCATGTCAGGAGCAAAGTGCTCTGGCAGACTTGGGGATGTGTGTGGGCATTCAGGATGGGAATTCTGGCTTCTTCAGATGGGGAAGATATATTCGTAGTGTAGGACTAAGGCTGAATATTTGCTCTGTGGCCCCTTCCATACACTGCCCAATTGAATTAATCTCACCAGTGCAGGCAGCATAGCTTTAAGGTTACGGTTACTTGAAGGAGGAAATGAGAACTGTCTGAGTTACTTCTGATGTCAAAATGCTATTGCTAAGGCTCCTCTGCCTGCAGTGCTGTCAAGGGAAAGTTGTTGATATGAAAATGATAAAACAATGGAGAGACAAAAGAGGAATGGCTTAGATGACTTGACAGTATAATTTAGGTTTAGTGACAGTACCCTGTTGCTAAAGGATCAGGGATAGAGACTGCTTTCCTGCCCCTCCCATGACCTACCGGCTTGACCTCTCTAAACAAAGAAATGGTTTTAAAAAGGAGTGGTGTAGAAATAAATATGCCATCATCAGGGGTAGCAATTGCACAACAATAGCAGGTTGTGCTGCTTTACTCTCCCTTTCTATCTAACAAGAGTCAGACAGGTCAGTTGTTCTAGTCTCCCTTTCTTCTGACGAACAGCATTTGTCTAGTATCAAACACATTACCAGTCAGCCTCTTGGCAGACAAAGATGCATTCTAATGCTAATGTGGTTTTCCTCTGCAAGGGGCACCCATTTAACCCTTTCAGATGAGACCAGCAGCCTGAATTGATTTGATATGACAGCTCTCTCTTGTGCTGAAATTGTATTCTTATATTATGGGGATTCTGAAAAATGGATGCAACTCAAAATTCATTTAAGGAGTCCTGGTTTAAATTCTCCAAGATCTGCTTAGACAAACTGTTGCAGCTGAAAATAAAGTAGGGTTGCTAATGCCACCCTAGCTACCTCAGCTCCTGCACCTATAGAGACACCTCAAGAGTGCGAGTATAAGTCAGAAGAATTGTGGAGCCTGCTTTCCCTGAATGTCACTGATCCAGCCACTTGGATGTCCAAGGTTCCACACATTACTTCTGATAAGAAGAGAAGGAATGCAGAAGAGAAAGTAATTTCTTGCACTTTTCCTTATGGAGATAACCTTACCAATGTAAGGTGATAGAATCCAGGCACAGCTATAGAAAGGAATTAACAGCTGACTTCGGATTCCACAGCAGCAGGCTCGAAGTACCTAAAGATTTCTTCAACAAAATGGGTCAGTTAAAGTTGGGATGTATCATAAAGAACCATCTTGCTAACTTTCTCCCAAATCCTTTGGCCAACTGTCAATGTAGGGGTGTGTCTAGACTACATGGCTCCATCAATGGAGCCATGTAGATGAGGCAGGATGACAAAGGGAAATGAAGCCGTGATTTAAATAATCGCTGCTTCATTTAAATCAAAATGGCCACCGCGCTGTGCCCATCAGCTGTTTGTTGGCACAGCGCAGCACGGCTTACAGGATCTGCCAACAAAGAGTTCAGGGGTTGGCAGATCCCTGTCTAGACTACCGCGCTGTGCCAACAAACAGCTGATCGGCACAGCACAGCGGCCATTTTGATTTAAATGAAGCAGCGATTATTTAAATTGCCGCTTCATTTCCCTTTGTCGTCCTGCCTCATCTACATGTCTCCGTTAACGGAGCCATATAGTCTAGACGTACCCATGGTGAGATCCTAGTGGAAAGGGATTTCATAGTTCTGAGGTGAGAGCAGCAGAGAATTGGCTGGCCCAAATATGCTAACATCAGCTCAGTCCTTTGTGAAATAACACTTGTGGGATGTATATAGGTTACTTCCACCTTTGACTGGTCACTTCTTCATGTGGCTATCCCTGGGTTTTCCATTTCAGCTTGGTGACTTCACAATAGTCTTTGTGAATCTCCAATATTTTTGCATTGACATGACCTGTTGAACCAGAAATGGAGCCAAAATGCCAACTTCTTAGTTCTATACCTGCCTATTTTCATACTTCATTAGTTCAATACCTATATAAATAAACAATAATATTTTTCAGCCATTAGACTATGCTCAATTCACACTGCCACAGAGGGTAAGCGTTATAAGCTGAATATTTATTTTCCTCGTAGACGGACCCACCAATTCTAGTTTATTGTCAACATGCAGGGACAAAGCCATGCCATTTACATAATTATCTACCACTAAAGTTACCTGAGTTTAGAAAACAAGAAGTTCTCAAATGCACCTTTCTTTAATCTTCGTCATATTCTTTGTTAACAGTCAAATAATCCATAAAGGGTCAGCTTTTTTCAATCTTATATTTTCACACAGGATTGGTATTCCTGATGTTCATTGCCGTTGCAATTTCAGACACTGTTTCTTCTACTGTCTCCAAAACAAAGTGCTCATCTATGGAACAGGTTTCTTTGGTAGTGACCTCTGAAGGTCATATCTTCCCGTGTACACTAGAATTATATAAAATATAGTTCAGCAGTGCTACAATCATAAACTTATGCCGAGATTTTCAAAGCTTCATGAAAGCATTATCAAACTTTGCAAAGCTGCTGGTAGCTGCCAAATAATTTTCATTTATATTGAAGTCTGAGAAAACCATAATTAGCACCTCACAGTTGAAAAAGAAAGCAGCGTTGTCTGTTGACAGTAAGCCAGGAAGCTGATAAACACAACTTCCTCAAATTTAATTTTCCTGAAAACCTAGATGAGGGTATAAATTCTGAGCAGACTGGTGTTAGCACTAATCTCTCAGTGCAGCTGTGTAGCATAGTCACAATTAAACTCTAGCCCCTGATATTAGCACTTACTGTCTGAAAACATCTTTTTTCACAAGATTTTCAAATTAACCCAAGGTTTGGGTCAGGAGTTTCTGATGGGAGATGCTTTGTAATAATACATTAAACCTATTCAAAACAGAGGTGTACAGAATATTCAGGAATACTCCAATTTCAAGGGGCTTGGATTTATTTACATTTTATTACGAACTAAAAAATGGAGTAATTTTCATAGAAAAGATGCAGGGCTAGTTTTGGCGTGTGAGGCCCTAGTGTGTAAGGGGTGTAAGGAAATGTTTGGATTAACAGAAATATTGGTGATGAGAACAGTTATAGATCCAGACATCTTTCAGACTTTGTCTTACCAATATGAAATTGAGACAGTCTCTGAGGAAAATTGGATAGGATAAATGGATAGAATTAATGCCCACTTGGACTTACCTTTACTTTAATGGTTTTTGTGTGTTTGTTCACATCATGTTTCCAGTGCCTCTAACCATATAATTTCTCTTGGACTTGTTTATTGTGGGCTAGATTATGATTCACACTGCAAACCAAAACAAGCAAGTAAGTGGGGGTAAACACTTTAAGCCCTTATGTGGACTACCGAGACCTGAATTTGTACAAGCAGAAATAAAGTGGTCTGCTTGCCCAGTTAATCCATCCCTGGTGTAGGCAGAGATAGATAATGGGTGGAATCTTAGGGTATGTCTAGACTGCATCTCTCTGTTGGCAGAGGGATGCAGATTAGGCAGGTCGACTTTGCAAATGAGGCAGGAATTTAAATATCCCGCACCTAATTTGCATAAAAATGGCCACCGCGTTTTGCCGACTCAGCACTTTGTCAGCAGAAAGTGGCAGTCTAGAGGGGGATCTGTCGAGAAAGAAAGCCTTTTTTGACAGATCCCTTATGCCTCCTGCAAGGAGGTTTACAGCATATGTCGAAAAAGGCTTTCTTTCTCGACAGATCCCCCCTCTAGACTGCCACTTTCTGCCGACAAAGGGCTGTCGGCAAAACGTGATGGCCATTTTTATGCAAATTAGTCACGGGATATTTAAATCCCTGCCTCATTTGCAATGTCGACCTGACTAATCTGCATCCCTCTGCCAACAGAGGGATACAGTCTAGACATACCCTTAGTGTCAGCAATACCCTGCAGTTGCAAGAGTAGTTTAGCTACAGTGAGGGGATTAAGCGTAATTTATGGCTCGGATAGAGCAAAGACAAGTAACAGAAGCATTGTGCCCCAGATACACACTTCTGTGTCATATGACCTCCCAGGGCTACTCTGAACGGTGAAGCTACTCATTGTCTCTGACTCAGGTCTTTGTTTCTAAAGTCACAATCTAACCCAATGTATTTTGTCCATTTCATTCTTTCTTCCCCTCCCATTCTTAGTTATTTGTATAATGGCAGACTTTGTATCCTCACCTCATACATTCTGAAAAGTGTTTCCCTCTTCCATATATGATTTATTAACTATTTTTTTCAATTTGTGTTTTATTCTTTAGTAAGGGTTTTTTTGCTCTTTGCATATAGGTACATGTTACTTTTTTGTGTCTAGTGGGTAATTCTTATGCATTCTATCCCACGATTGACCTTAATAAATATTAAAAGGCACACTCAGGGTCATAAATCTGAATGAAGCTGAAAAATACTGATTTCTACAAGCACATTTATGGGCTCTCAGTTTTCTTTGGCTTGGGGCCAAATTCTATACCAAGTTACACCTAGAGTATGTTCATTTTCTTCAGGGATGTAATTTGGTCCTTAACTCTATGTTTTTCTGAAAAGGAGAGATAAATGAATTAAACAAATGCCACAAATAGCAACCCTAGCACTCCTTAAACCTAGCATTTTTGGCTGTATCTAGTTACGCTGAATATTACAGAAACTGGAGCAGCACAGCCATGATTGCTAAGCATTGTCTGTAGCTTCTCTGTGTAATAGGTGGAGAAGGATTTTTCATTTCATGCATCATTTGCAACTACCCTGTGTTATTCAACAAAGTCAATACATACCCTTGATGCAAAGTTAAGAAGAAATAAACTGAAACAAGCAGACAACAATAGGTATTTCTTTTTAAAGCTGTGCTTAGGATTCAGGCACAACAAAGAGTGTTTTCCCCCTTTTCCACTAGAAATTACATATGACAATAGTTTTAATGGCACACTTTTGAAGGAAGCTCCATGAAGTCAAATGAGAAACTCAAATGTGAAACTGCAGAACTATTAACTGTGGTTTGTAACCTATCATTTCAATCATCTTTTGTACCAAATTATTAGAAGATAGCTAATGTGACACCAATTTTCCAAAGGGGCTCTAGAGGTGATCCTATCAATTGCAGATTGGTAAATCTAATGTCAGTTCTGGGCAAATTGGTTGAAACTATAGTAAAGAACAGAATTGTCAAACACATAGATGAACGTAATTTGTTGGGGGAAAAGTCAACATCATTTCTGTAAAGGGAAATCATGCCTTACTAATCTACTAGAATTCTTTGAGGGGGGGATGTCAATTAACATGTGGACAAAGGAGATACAGTGAACATAGTCTACTTAGATTTTCAGAAAACTTTTCACAAGGTCCCTCACCAAAGGTTTTTAAGCAAAATAAGATGTCATGGGTTAAGATGGAACGTCCTCTCATGGATTGATAACTGGTTAAAAGACAGGAAACAAAGGGTTGGAATAAAGGGTAGGTTTTTAGAATGGAGAGAGGAAACTAGTGGTGTCTTTTAGAGGTCTGTACTGGGACCAATTATATTCAACATATTCACAAATAATCTGCAGAAATGGGTAAACAGTGAGATGGCAAAAATTGCAGATGATACTAAATTGCTCAAGATAGTGAAGTCCAAAGCAGACTGTGAAAAGCTTCAAAAGGATCTCTCAAAACTACATCACTGAGCAACAAAATGGTAGATGAATTCTAATGTTGATAAAGGCAAAGTAATGCACAATGGAAAACACAATCCCAATTATACATGTAAAATGATGGGGATTAAATTAGCTATTCTCACTTAAGAGAAAGATCTTGGAGTCATTGTGGATAGTTCTCTGAAAACATCCACTCAATGTGCAGCAACAGTCAAAAAAGCAAACAGAATATTAAGAATAATTTAAAAAAGGATAGAGAATAAGGCAGAGAATATCTTATTGCTGCTACATAAAACCATGGTATGCTCACATCTTGAATACTGTATGCCAGGGGTGGGCAATAATTTTTTGATGAGGAGCCACTCCAAGATTTTGAAAAGGGATCAAGGACTGCACTCTTCCATGATATTAATGGAGTAAATGCGGGGTCTGGGATGGAGGCTGGGTGCAGAGGGGAGTTTGGGGTAAGGGATTGAGGTGCAAGAGGGAGACTGGAGTCTAGGAGGGAGTTTGGGTGAAGGAGGAGGTTGTGACCTAGGGCAGGGAACTGGAGTGCAGGGGGTTGAGATGTGACCTAGGGTAGGAAGGGATTGTGATCTAGGACAGGAGACTGGGGTGCCAGATCTGGGAGGGTTTATGGGTGGAAGAGGGGGACAGAGGGTTGGGTATGTTGAGTCGGGGAGGGGAAGCGGGTTGGGGGAGGGAGGAGCTGGGGTGCCAGAGGCAGGCTGTGGCCAGGAGACTTACCAGCCAGCATGCAAACCAGCCTGTCTGTCTGCAGAGCTAAGGCTTGCAGAGCTTAAAATGTTTCCCAGCCAGCCTGCTTGCCTGGCCGTGTGCTTCAGTGAATAAGGGTATGTCTACACTACCACCCTAGTTCGAACTAGGGTGGTTAATGTAGGCATTCGAAGTTGCAAATGAAGCCCGAGATTTAAATATCCCGGGCTTCATTTGCATCTCGCCGGGCGGGCGCCATTTTTAAATCCCCTTAGGTCGAACTCCGTGCCCGCGGCTACATGCGGCATGGAGTAGGTAGTTCGAATTAGGATCTCTAATTCGAACTACCGTTACTCCTCGTGGAACGAGGTGTACTGGTAGTTCGAATTAGAGATCCTAATTCGAACTACCTACTCCGTGCCGCGTGTAGCCGCGGGCACGGAGTTCGACCTAAGGGGATTTAAAAATGGCGCCCGCCCGGCGAGATGCAAATGAAGCCCGGGATATTTAAATCTCGGGCTTCATTTGCAACTTCGAATGCCTACATTAACCACCCTAGTTCGAACTAGGGTGGTAGTGTAGACATACCCTAACTAAGCAGAGGAGAAGGGGCAAGGTTCTTCTTGGCTGCCTGTTATTCCAACAAGCAGCTCCCATTGGCTGGTTTCTGATCAGAAACTGGTCACTGGGATTGTGCTGGTGGCGGGGTGGCTCTGGAAGCTTCTCCCCTCCCCATAAGTTTTGAAACAGAAAGGAAGCCCGGCAGCTGCATTTCTGAAGGGCACACGGGGCTGCAGGGCAAGCAGGGAAGCCTGCCTGGGGATCCCCACTTCCTCCACAGGCCTGATCTGGTGGCTTGGAGGGCTGTATCTGGTCCACGGGCTGTATTTTGCCCAGGTCTGCTGTATACAGATGTGGTCACCTCATTTCAGAAAAAGATCTCTTGTCATTGGAAAAGGTTCAGAAAAGGTCAACAAAAATGATTAGCAGTTTGGAATGGCTGTCATATTAATGGACAGATTAATAAAACTGAGACTTTTCAGCTTAGAAAACATGAGACTAAGGAGGCTATGATATAGGTATATAAAATCATGACTGGTGTTGAGAAAGTAAATAAGGAAAAGTCATTTACTCGTTCCATACCAAAAGAACAAGGGGACACAAAATGGAATTAATAGATGATAGGTTTAAAACCAACACAAGGAAGTATTTCTTCACACAATGCACAGTCAACCTGTGGAACTCTTTGCCAGATGCCATTGAGAAGACCTGGACATTAACAGGGTTTAAAAAAGAATGAGATAAATACATGGAGGTTAGGTCCATCAATGGCTATTCGCCAGGATAGGCAGGGATGGTATCTCTAGCCTCTGTCAGAAGCTGGGAATGGGCAAAAGGGAATGGGTTACTTCGTGAATACCTGTTCTGTCCATTCTCTCTGGGGCACCTGTCATTAGTCACTGTCAGAAGACAGGACACTGGGCAAGATGGACCATTGGTCTGACTCTGTATGTCTGTTCTTAGGTTCTTATGTTTTTCAAATCAAAATTAGGTAAATTTCAAGTTTAAATTTTGTAGTTCATGTTCTGTCATGCTTCAAGTTATAATATCTTTCAGTCAGGGATCAAACCTATTCCCACTGAGCTCAGCAGGAATGTTACAGGATAACCAATGCTGAGTTCCTCCCCCAAAATAAGATTTTTTTTAAAAAATCACAAGACTTTGAAATAATACTTTTGTACCCTTTTTATTTGGCTTCTGGTTTCTGAACACGAAGGATGTGCTTATTTCCCCCGTTCAAGCTTATTTTGTGCAAACATTAGCACTAGAGACTGAGGTACATCAACACTGCATGGCTATTTTGAAATAAACTATTCTGGGATAGTTATTCCGAAATAGCTTATTTTGAAACAGCACATCTACACTACAGGGAAGCCTCAAAATTAGTCCAAGGCAGGCTTTCCTAATGTGGATGTGCTACCTTGATTTAGAGCCCCAGGAGGCACTGGGGAGGAATAACTTAGAATGGCCTGGTAAGGGGCTATTTCGAAATAGCAACAGTGGAGTGCCTACAAGCGCCTTATTTCAAAATAACTGTTTCAGAATAGGTGTTATTCCTGGTAGAATGAGGTTTACAGATTTTGGAATAAGCCCTCCCTTATTTTGTAATTATTTTGAAATAATGGAATGGCTGTGTAGATACTTGCCTTGTTATTTCAGAATAACGCTAGTTGTCTTGAAATAACAGTGCAGTGTAAACACACCCTGAGTTTTTTAAAATAGTGAATTGTGTTCACAAGACTACAGCACAAATATCATACTCACAATAAACTTCTGAGAGTTGGCATTACTAGTGTTAACTTTTTGCCAACAGGATTCGGCCTCCCTTGTGGAAGCTACAGTTAAGGTTTTGTTGAGCGATATTTCTGTTTGAACCTTCTGCATTCTTATGTAATTTTCTTAAAAACTGTTCTTTTAGTTGAACATTTACACACTTGTTTCAATCTAAAATTGAATGTATTTCCCTATGGAATTTCGAACAATTCCTTTAACTCCTTCCTTTTTCAGTGGGGAAAAATAACATCTTTTGTACAGCACAAAAAGTGTAAGACTTTCTTTAAAGCATATATAACTCTAAAAGGGCTTAGCAGTAAACACTGGAATTTTCCAGGTATCTTGTCCTTGTTTAAAATTAGTATCTAGGACAGTCTGAATAAAACACGTATATCTTATCCATATAAATAAAAGCACACATTTGTATATTTATATGCAGATAAAAAATGTTCCCAGATAAAAAATTGTGGTAAAATGAAGTTAAGATTGGAAGTACAAATTAGAAAACTGTGTAAAATGCATTACAGAGATATTGTAAATTCTCAAGCTAAGCATTACAAACTCAAGAATTAAAGTTAAACTCAAAAGAAAATCAACACATTTAGATGTAGAAATATACAGTTAGGGAACATCTAGGCCTTGTCTACACTGGCATGTTTTGTCACGAAAAACTGCCTTTCAGTGAAAAAGCAGTGAGAGCATTTACACTACAACGTGATTTTTGTTGGGTAAAACACCCTGTTTTGGCAACACAAAAAACCTTTTGACTTTTTGTCTCTTCCTCTCCTCTTATTGTTGAGAAAGAGCCAGTGTGGATTCTGCTGTTTGTTTTGTTGAGAGAATTGTCTTTCACCAGTATCCCATAATGCCTGCCCTGATGGCTGTGCTCAATGTTTTGTGATCTCTGCTGCCCTGCAGGCATGCGCTTCTCCCCTTTCAAAGCTCTGGGAATTATCTGACAGCTGAGTGAGCTGCTCTGTTTGGGGAACAAAGAGCAAATCATTGGAATGCTTCGGTTTTGCTCTGCTAGAAAAACAGCAGCAGGTGGACTGCTGCTGCAGCAGGAGGACTGGAGTGACTGATGTGCTGCTTTGACATTCTTCAGCACGGAAAGCTCACAGGGCAACTTATGATGCCACTCCCAACAGCTGAGAATGCTGTGAGAGAACTCAGAGGGAATCCCAAGAAGCACAGGGATCTGCTCTGGCCTCTGCCTTCCCACAACACTGCACTGTGGGTGCTTACCCACATGACTTTGCTATATCTGTCGACAGGGGGCTAGCAATGTGGCTATGAAATGTTGACAATGGGAGGCAGAAAAAATGGTTTGACCGGTTTTCACTTTTGTCGACCGCATGTTGACAGCACTTTTGTTGCCAAATCTTCCCAATATAGACATAGCCAAACAAACTTAACTCTCTTCTGAAGTGATAGCATCCAATTACTATAAGATAAAGGCATTTTGTTTGTGGTCCCAAATTAGATTAAACTTGTTTTTAAAGTCACAGTACATTTTCTTTCTTTTTATTTCTTCCCTCTCTCCCTTGTTAATACTGGGTGGAATTAAAATTGTTTGGGTGCCTTAGCTGTGTATTTCTATTCCTTACTACATGTGTTATGGAGGTCATATCAGTGGTAGGCATTGAAGTAAGATCTCTGCACTTGAAATTCTGTGGAGGCTGGGTGGTTCTCCAATACACATGAACATTGTTTGGCTATCGTGGAAAATTGGGAACACAATGAATGACTAGAAATGCAGCTCCTGTTTATTTTTGTAGACAACCAATGAGCAGCCTTGTAATGCTGGCCAAATGCCAGATCTTGCTAAGGCTTTAGGCCTCAGGCCAGCATTGACAAATTTATTGCTGGAAACCAGTCTTTGTGTTAGAGGGTTAAGATAGGTATTGGACTGATAAACATTTGTTAGTGTTAGACTTTATGAAATGTTTGTAAATTGCTGCCTGCATTAATCTCACTTACAATTTCTTTATCACATGGTAGAAGGTAATATTTAGGTTTTAGTTTTGTAACTATAAATTATATATGTATGATTGTCCACTTTAACCTTGCAATAACTCTCTCATTTCTCTTTTTAGTTAATAATTCCTTAGTTAATTTGCTACAGGATTGGCGGAAAGTATTCTTTTTGGTGCAAGATGTAAAGTATAAATTGATGTTGGGGGTAAGTGATGGTCCCTTGGGACTGGAAGTAGAGTTGTCAGCTTTCGTGGCCAGATGGATTGGATGCCATTTGTGACAATGGCATCCTGTACATCTGTTGGAAGAGTTGGCAACTCCAAAGAGGCAACCAGAATCTTTTAAGAACATTGCTGCATAGCAACCAACTATCAATAAATCTAGCTTGCCGGGGTGGCAAGACAGACTGTAATGCCCAAGAGGTTTGTCTGTGACTCCATGGTAAGACTGTTATAGTGTGTGAAGAGTTCACACTTGCTCCTGGGTTAGTGATATCTGATTATAGCACATACAGTTTGGGGTCTTTGTCCTACTTCTTGACCCTCTGCTCTGAGGCTTTCACTCATGGTTGCAAGCCACTCTTTACAGCATGAGAATCCTTACCAAAATAATATTTCTCAGTTAGAACACCCCTGTGAAGTAGGTAGAAGTCCATTTTGTACCTGGGAAAATGGAAATAAAGATCCTTACATGGTTCTCCCAAAGCAGGTGGTACTGTTGGTGCCCACACTCACATGATTAGCTCTCTCTTTCTCAAGAAATTAGTCCCAGAGAGTAAACTTTATATGATAGTCAAGGAATTAATTCTTTTTTAAATTTAAGAGAAGTTCTGCTGAAGATTTAAAAATATCTCAGTTCATGCTCCAGCCTCTTGCTTCATAAAAACATAACTATACATTTAATTTCCTATTCTGCCCACTGGAATTCTGAGAATCTCTGGATTGGTACATTTTTCAGCTGCTCTGCTGTCTCGGTAAAATGTATGTCACATGCCAATGCTCTTGTTGTCTGATTGAATGAGAGCCGGGGAATGTAGAACTCACTGAGCTTCAGCAAATGAACAGATGTATTGTTTTGCAGAAAAAAAGGAACACCTGGCATGTGCAGAAAAAAAAAGAAGAAAATGTAACATCCATAAAAAATTATTGAAATGGGATTGGAGAAAATGGGTACTTTTGCCCTTTTATGAAGAAAAAGCCCACCACAAAGTAGAATCAGTAATTACAAACTAGCATAACTACTACCTTGTTCAGAGTGATTACATTGCTATGTCCACTAACAGCCTCTGTCTTAATTAGAAATGTTGTGCTCTTCACAATGGATTCAGCTTGCTGGATGCTTCCCATGTTACTCTGGAAACATTAGAAAATAATCATTATTGCTTTTTCTCATGACACTAGATAATGACTTCTTAAGACATGAGACAGTAATTTGTATTGTGAGATTCTATTCTTGCTTATCCCAGGGTGTGTCTTCAGTGGAGTTACCTTGGATTTATTCTGATATACAACTGAGAGCTAAATTTGGCTTCCCAGCTAGATTTTTTCATTCAGCTCATTACATAAACAGTTTGGAAATATCTTAAGACAGCTTAGACTCTGGACTACTGATGGGTAGGACCAGTTCAGATAAAATAGGAATTAACTCAAATAGTAGGCTTTTATTTAGGCCTCAATTAATTCTCACCAACAGGAGTGAGTGGCTGAGTATCATGTTCATCTATTACCATTTAGAGAAGCCAGGACAAGTGAAATACAGGTTGAATTTCTCCAATCTGGCATTCTCTGATCCAGTAACATCTCTTCGTCTGGTATGATCTTAGTTATCTGGATGTCCACTTATCATGGCTGTGGCCAAGTTTCCCGCAATGGCATAAAGTTTGTTTATAGCTACCAGTCCTGGCTCTCAGTGTTCTGTGATGTTATTTAGCTCTAATTTACCTCTAAATGTCTTCTAAGAACCCAGTAAGCAGTGGAAGTGCTGGTAATGCTGCTCAACAATATTGACTTCCCATGGTTCAGCTTATTCTCTGATTCGGCACTGGTCAGGTCCCAAGGATGCCGGACTAGAGAAGTTCAACCTGTTGTGGCATTTTGAACATAATTTTATTTTATGGTAACAGAGGGGAGATGACTATTTGTAATTAGACCTCTTCTCTACACTGAAGCCAGAGGAGACCACACTGAACTGCCTTCTTACTAGTAGTATCAAAAATATATTAAAACAAACAAACAAACAACAGGAAAATAAATAAATAAACCCTGCAGGCTTTCTGGGAAAGTTTTGCTAAACTACAGTGATGCATGTGTATATTTGGTGTCACACTGTGGTATGAAGAAGAGCAGAGAGGTACTTATAAATGCAGGATAACTGAGTACTTCAATAGTGATTATCCAGAAACAACAGTATTTTATACATATGCACAATGCAGAATATACATGAACACATAGGCTAATTTCAATTCTGTAATTGATACCCAAAAATAACAATAACAACATTTATATACATTTCTCTAAATGTTACAGAAAAATAAATCCACAGAAAGTGAGCTAATGTAAGTATTTCACTCAAAACTCACATTGACTTCAATTTGGCCAGAATTTCACCATTGTTGTTCCTGTCACCTTCTGGATACAAGCTAGAGAGCTGATAAATAATTCTCCCTTAATGTAAAATCCCCTTTGGGAGCAAATAAAATAGTGCACTTAGAATATATAGTGCCCTAACTTTCACGTTATCCATGATAAACATGTAGGATTGTGTGTGGATAGTTACAAAGGCTGAACTGAGGAAGAAAATATCTGAAGATGAAATCAGCCTTGGGTTCTTATTTATACAAATCATATCTCAATCAGACATCTATAGAAGCCATTTTCTTTGTTACCTTTAAGTATACTGTAAATTTCTCTTATGTCATTTATTCATGAATAGGGAAATAGTAGAGGATGTCTGCTACAATCATTGAAACATGCTGAATTATAGGTTAGCTTCTAAAGAAAGTTTTGGCATTCAACAGCTTTTGAAAGACATTCTGCTGATGTCTTGTATATCCCTCTCCCATGAATGTTGGGCCAAATGTGTGTTTTCCTCTGTCAGCTCATAGCTGAGTTTTATAAAATTTCTTCTGTTCTGAAGAGGCACATTATCTGTAAAGTCACTTGTCCAGTGAAGTGAGGAGCAGTAATTTAAAAATGGAGCAGATACAAATGACCAGGAAACGGTCTCCGTGCTCTTAAAAAAAAAAAAATCTATGCTTATTCTCCCCACAACCCCATTTCAACCCAGTCAAGTGAACTTTTTGTTTGCTTGAACACACACACAAATTAGAAAGTGAAATAAAATTTTGAGGCAGTAACAAGTGAGGGTACATCTAAAGAACAGCGTTATTGCAGAATAATGGACATTATTCTGAAATAACATGCGAGCATTTCCATAGCAAGCCCGTTATTTTGAAATAATTTTGAAATAATGGGTGGCTTATTTAGACATTTGTAAACCTCATTCCATGAGGAATAATGCCTCTTCCAAAATAACTATTTCGGAATAGCAGTAGTGTGGACACTTCACTGCTGCTATTTTGAAATAGCTCCTCCCCCAGGCCATTTAAAGTAATTACTCCTCAGTGCTTCCTGGGGCTCTAAATTGAGGTAGCGCATCCACATTAGGGGAGCCTGCCTTGGACTAATTTCTAGGCTTCTCTGTAGTGTATGCATGCTATTTTGAGATAAACTTATTCTGAAATAACCATGCAATGTACACCTAACCTGACAGATCTGAACAGTATCAGTTAGTGTTCATCCTTGCTATTTGGATCAAGTAAGAAGGATGACACCATGGGATTTAAAAGTATTAAAAGCATTGCTCCCAAAGAACAAGTTCAAGTCCCACCATGAAACTTTGGACCTAGTTTACCAATTAAAAGGAGGGTGTGGTGTCAAAATATTAATACTGTCAGACTTAGAGTCAAATTGTTATCTGCCCTGTGTGTGTGTGTGTGTGTGTGTGTGTGCACATGGGAGTCCAGGCGTGTAAGTTGTCACCTAACTCATAATGTGTTGATTGCCTACATTGTGGGAAGCACATGGAGGAGATGATGTCTCTTCTGAGTCACTAGTCCTTCTTCAATGCAGGCAGAAAGGGAGTGGGCAAATGCTGGAGAGAAATGGGCAGAACATCTGTGGTAGTCTGGATGTATCAAGATGTACTCTGCACTGGATATAAAGCTGGTCCAGAAGATACGTTCCTAGAGAAGAGGCGAAACTAGGAAACTGGTTGTCATAAGCCCTGCATGGAATAACATAGTGGTATCAGGAACAGCCTAGAAAGGAGAGTGTAACTCTCATACATAGTCACAAGTTAGCCCTTAAAAAGGCAGCATAGGGTACAATCACGTAGGGTGGTTGTATTTTGACCATAAAAGATTCTTGATTTCCTCTTAGCAATGTCAAAGATGTAAGTGATAGGTGAACTGTGGAGTGAGGGAGCTTTAAGCATCAAAGGGTCCTGGCCAGAAACAGGATATTGGTCAGCCTGCAGATGACTCATGTCTATATGCCACTTGATACAAAATTAATGACATAAGCCAACAGCAAGGTCTTATTCAACAGTTATTTTCATTAGGCTTTTCCTAAGACTTTGCTGATGATTTGTTCTCTGCAAGAACAACACACTTTCAACTGGTTGTTTAGATTTTCAGCAAAGTGATTCCAGAGGATGGGTGTGTATCATGTAATTATAATTGGTTTTCTTATAGTATGGTGGGTTTAATAATAATAAATGAGGGAAAACTTGGGGACTTGGATGAGACTAGGAACTTACTTCACATGGGCCATCAAACAATCTTCAGAAGATGGTAATATTCTATGCCCAGAGAAGACCAAGAGGTGACAAATTCTGTATTTTTCACTTATGCTCCTTAAATATAGGGGTTTTTTTTGGAGGGGGGGCGGCGGGGAGTAGAAGGATAAGAGTGGGTATGAGATGTTGGCATTGGGAATGATTTGAAGGAAGGCAGGAATTGGATATATGATCCTACGCCCTGTACCCAGGGACCATGCCAGGTGTTGCCTTTCCATAGGCAGGTGAAAGAGAGCATCTAGGGACCTCCTGCAGCCAGAAAAATGCGGAGAAAGGAAGAATGACACATGGATATTGTTTCTGAAAGCCCCTTGCCCCTCCTGTGGCATTGCTGTAACACAGATATTGAATAGCACCAACTCTACACAACACATCTAGTCTTCAGCTCATGAAAATCTGCTCTAAACAGGTACATTGTGCAGTTACAATGAAATGGCCTGATTTTCAGTTACATTATAGCCCCTTTTGTGCTTCTCCGGCAGAAAAAAAAAAGGGGGATCATAAAGGTGGAAGAAATGGCTCCTTCAGCATATCCCCTGTGCATGGCCCTTTCTCAGCTCTTAAGGATGGCATAAGGATTCTTTGTCATGCCTGGACCAATCTCCAGCACAGGAGAATGGCTGGAATGTTTTATAGGACCCACAGATGCAAATCAGAGTCAATTAGATCTGCTCTGTATTGACTAATTATTCACATACAGAAACAGTGGGTTTTTTTCTAATCTTTATTCGTAATGACCTACCCTAATGAAAGGATTGCTAGATGTAGTTCCCTTAGGAGTCTGTCTTTTAGCTGGCCATAATGGACCACATCATCACCTCCTTCCCTTAAGAGCTAATTTTATTACCTTCACAATGTTTGTCTGCGGCTATATCTAGACTGCAGGCTTCTTTCGGAAGAAGCTCATAGATCTTCCAAAAAAACTTCTTCTGAAAAAGCGCGTCCACACTGCCAAAGAGAATCAAAAAAGCAATCTGCTTTTTCAGAAGATACCATCCACACTGAATGGATGCTATCTCGCATTTAAACTGTGATTATTATGGACAGAGTGGCCACCAGGGCACCTGTGCTTTTTCCTCTTTCCTTTTCTTCCGAAAGAACTCCCTTTTCCCTGTCCACACACGCCTTTTTCCGAATGAACTCTTTCAGAAAAAGGCTTCTTCCTCATAGAAAGAGGTTTATCAATGTTGGAAAAACCCTCTGTTCTTTCGATTTTCTTTCGAAAGAACGCAATTGCAGTGTGGCTGTAAGTGAAGACATACCCTGCCAAACTCTTGGTTGTTGGCTATGGCCCCAATTCTGTAATGAACTCTGTGAGGGCAGAGCCTTCACACTCACTGCAGGAGTCCACGTGTTCAGAGATCATATCAGTGTTGGGAATCAAAGTCACATTAGCATGGTTGGTTCTATGCAAAAAGGAAAAAATAAAAAATAAGAGAGACTCCTTGGGACTGCTATTGTTTTTCCAGGAAGGTCAAGCAAGGTAACTTGTTCTACAAATAGGCTTTTTTCTCTTTGGCATTCAGCCTCATAGCCTTATTAATTAACATTTGCACAGCACTTTGAAGGTATGAAATGCAATTGAAGTGCTAAGTATTATTTTTAATATTAGCAACAGCGCCAGAATGCTCCAGGGAATGCATTTTCCCTCAGACTTGGGTAATAGAAAGAGTCATGCCAACTGAAGTGACATGTTATAAACCTGAAATGCACTCAGAGCTTCTTTATACTTGACAGTAACCTAAATGGCTCAAGACACAGCATAGCTGGGCACCTTTTTCAGTCTGTTTAAAACTAAATGGAAAAAAAATGAAAATTGGACCTTAAGCAGCACAATTTGTTCTAACTCCATTTCTAAGGCAGACAGACAATGCTGCTTTCTCAGGACAGGTTTGAGATGGTTTATGGGAGGCCTTTTGGCACTATGTAGCCCCCAAAACCATATCTCATTTGCCAATGGCAACATTGGTACTGCCAACAGAAATGCCAGGCCTTGGGGCAAGGTAGGGGGTTCAAGTTAAGGCAGCAGGCCTCAGGCAGAAAAGGTGGAGCCCATCAGTGCTGTCCAACACTGCCTGGGGCTCTGGCAGTGATTTAAAAAGCTTGGTGCAATTGCCTCTTTTGCCCCACGTTGGAAACCCTGGGTGCCCAACAGAGCTGCTGGCCCGACATGGCATCAGCACGTGGGCTTTGAGCTGGACCAAGGCTGGCAGCTGGACAGGGCATGCAGTACACACAAGGTGCATCCCCTACCACAATTTAAATTGCTGTGATTTAAAAGTGGCAGGGAGCTTTGGGTCCTTTTAAGTCACTGGGGCTGCTGGGCAATTGCCTTCTTCACCCACTCCCATTGGTGGCCTTGAGCAATACACAATAAAAAATAACGGTACATCAAGTTCTTGTGATTATATCTTCCTGATTAGATGAACAGAATCATTTGTTGCTGTAAGTCACCAGCCGCAATCTAATGTGCAATTGATCATCTTTGTTCTCAAGTCGTAGTTACAGAAAGAAGATGGTCAGGGGAGATGTATCACGATTTCACAAGCCACATATGACTCCTGGCCACACTTTTGACAAACCTGTTTTATGGGATTGATAATGGGATACTAGGTTTCTAACCTATTGGTTCAGGCCAAGCTGACAATGATTGAAAGTGGTTACAATGTGCTGGCTGTTTGGTGGCATGTGAAATGAGTTGGTAGCTTCATTCAAGGCGATTAAAAGTGAACCACAGGATTTTTTATCTCTAAACACACCTGAATATTTTTTGCAGAACCTTGTGCTTCAGGTGGTTAGAAACTTCCTAATTTTCATCATACATTTATTCATGACTAGTTTATAACTTTTGTTCTTATATTATCATTGACCTTTAGCTTAACTCTTCCTCTCTCTGGTGTTTTCCCGCACCCAACTAATGAATTTATAGAAATCAATCAGATCCCCTTTCAGATACTCTTTATTTTGAGACTCTAAACAATCCATGCTTTTTCCATCTCTTTTCATAAAATAGGCCTTCAGATCCTCTGGTCATCCTAGTAGCTTGCCTGTATACCAATTCCAGTTTGAATTCATCTCCTTTGTATATAGGTGACCACAGTTAAATACAGTATTCCAGATGGGGGTCTTATTTTGTAGAATGGCACCAGTACGTTCCTATTTCTACTTGAAATACTTTGCTTGCTAGATCCTAGCATCACATTTGCCTGTTTCATTGCTGCATCACACTGGTGGCTCATAGTCACTGCACAATTGACTATTGCACCAAGATCTGTCTCCCTCTCTGTTGTTTCCAACTAACCAAACCCCAGCTGATAGGATACCTCCTCCATAGCTAGTGTGATGACTTCCCACTCAGGAGAGAGGCTGTCTGCTCTGATCTTTAATGAAAAAAGTTTAAAAGGCACCTAAATTAGGGTCTATCCCAATTAAAAGTGAGGTTTTAAAAAGAGAACATTTGAGGGTGGAAGTCAGATATGGGTATACCCCAGGTCACAGACCTGGATGGTGTCCACCTTGGACACACACCAGGCTCATGTGTTGGCTAGCTGTGATAAATGGGCTTATAAATGTACCTTTAGTGTGAGCTCAACTGAAAAAAGTGACTGAAAGTTCATAAAATGTCACAATAACCTGTAACAACAAATGCTGATGAAAAAAAGAAGCAACAGCAAGATATATAAAGTCCAGACAAAACAGCCTACTGATAGTATTCCAGGACTGTGTTACAATCATGCCTGATAAACAAGAAAACTATGGAACTGGAAATTAACCAAAATTGGCATAAACTTAAAAAACAACAAAAATCGGTACGTCAGATATTAGGCCTAAAATAATAAAGGGATAGATGATTCCCTACATCACTCCGTTTCGGGGTCCATAAAGACAGAGTCTTTAGGAGACAAATTATCTGCTTTCGTGAGCTTCAACATCATGGCTGCCATCCCCCCCATCTCTTAATATCCTTTTGCTACTTAATCCTAATCTTGAGATGAAGGGTAAAAGGGAAGGACCCAGATAACACCAGTTCCAACTAAATCCCAAACATCTCCTGGGATGTGAAACTTAGTTTCTTCTTCTCCACATGTCCTTTTCCCTCACCCACCTATTTTTTATGGTTCCTGTTCCTCTATTTCTTTCTGTCTAATAAGAGTCTGGCTTAGCTGGCTAAAACTGTGTATTTTGCAATCTTGCTGTAAGCCTGGTACCAAGACGAGGCAGCTAAATTCAATATCCTCCTGAACAGCCCTACACTGATATGAGTTTGCCAAGTCTTGGAGTGGCTGGTAAGAGGATGTGTAGTCATCACCAGAATCAAAACCAGCTGCAATTTCTGTCTTTGGTGTTCCTTTCTTTTCCATTTTGCATGAATTAGTCTTACTTTGTCTTCTAGGAAAAGGGGCTGGGCTTTAATAATAACATCCATAAAAACATCTCCAGCCTCTTTCTCCCCCTGGAAAGAACTGTTATTACCGTATCTGATACTATTTAAAGGAAAGTCATACGAGATTTTCCCCCCCTCTGCTAGAGACTCCTTCCAGCTAAAGAGAAAAGGAACAAAGGAGGATGTTAAAAAGAAAACTATACTTAATACTTTATGTTTCAAAGGCTTTAACTATTTTTTTTCTTTTCTGTATCTTTAATTAAAAGGACTTTTAATGAGGTGTTTGCCATGGAACTAAACAAGCTGTGGTCTCTCTGTACCAAATCCTGAACCTTGTTTAAAACTATTTAATGTTGGAAAGTTAACAGGGTCTTGGTAACACTTTTGATTTTTAGGCCCTTTTATTCCATCTAAATGAACACAACAGAGCTATAATGTGAGCTCCACATGCTATTAAGCTCCCCTGTTCTGAGTATGTGCCAGGAACAGTCTCTTTCATTGGCTACAAGGCTCAATCCTTGGACATTAACTCTTCTGGGACCTTACTGTCCAACTTCCCAGAGCTCTAAACCCGTGCTGAACACCACAAGGATGATCAGAGTATGTAATGGTACCATAAGAGGAGAGATTAATACAACTGGGACTTTTTTTCTTGGAAAAGAGACAACTAATGGGGAGAGAGAGATGATAGAAGTCTATAAAATCATGTCTGGTGTGGAGAAAGTAAATAAGGAAAAGTTATTTACTCCTTTCCATAACACAAGAACTAGGGGTCAATAAATAAATAGACAGCAAGTTTGAAACAAATAAAGAAAGTATTCACACAACACACAATGAAGTTGTGGGACTCTTTGCCAGGTGACATTGTGAAGACCTGGACATTAATAGGGTTTAAAAAAAGAACTAGATAAATTCATGGAGGACAGGTCCATCTATGGCTCTTAGTTAGGACTGGCAGGGATGGTGTCCCTAGCCTCTGTTTGTCAGGGCAGGGAATGACCAACAGGTGATGGATCACTTCCTGGTTACCTGCTCTGTTCCTTCTCTCTGAGGCATCTGACATTGGCCATTATTAGAAGACAGGATACTGGGTTCAATGCTCCTTTGGTCTGACCCAATATGGCCGTTCTTATGTTCTTATTCAGACAGAGCACAAAAGAGACAACTCTAATGAAAACAATAAAAAAACAAACTCACAATTCCCTGCTTCAGCTTCCTCACTATTCTTGAGAACTCTTTGGGTTCTGGGTCAATAATTTTTCAAGGTTTTAGGCCCCCTTTCCTGGATCTCACTCCACTAGTTCAGGCATCTCCAGTGCATAGTCTCCTCATTGACCGCCACAGCCAATTCCCTTCAGCCTTGGCTGTTCCTGCTGTCTAAAAGTTCTTTCTAGCTCAGAATCAGGACCCTTTGGTCAGCTACCTCTCAGCTTCTCAGTTTTTAAAAGCTACTTGTAACCCCCACCCCCTTTTTTTTGTTCCCCTTGTGGGGATTTTTTGCTAGTCTAACTTCCATCCTTGCATATCACTAGGAGTAACTTTATTCTTGCCTCTCAGGAATTTTTCTGAGCATACCTACTACACCTTTCCAGAACATTCATTAAGTGTTAATGACTTATTTTGTTTGTCCTGTAGGTTCTTTCAGGTAGACCTGCATGATACATAGCAGGGCCTTTTTCAGCCCATGATACATAGCAGGCCTTTTTCAGCCCATGGACATTACTACGCATTGATGGACGGAGTGATACACAAGTTGTTAATGCCCAACAGAATTCATAAATTGTACATTGACACAACTCTCAAACCATCACAGTCAATGTATACTCTCAGAAGAAAGTGGAGAGACTAGATCCTACCTTGTACACAAAAGAAAGCCTCCCCAAAATATTATATTTATGCTTGGAGTATATGTTTCTAGGTATTTTTAGCATGTTTAATGTTTAACTCCTGGCTGGCTGAGCATTTTTACCAGTAAAACAATCATACTTCCCTTAATAAAATTGTGATTCTCCATGTCATTTCTCTCCATAAATGGGAAACTGATCATTGAGATTGCTGGCAAAATAAGTGACTACTTCATGCCTGTGGTTCCGAGGGAAACAAAGGGAACAAATGATACCTGAGATGAAAGGTGCTGTCAAGCCACATGATGCTGAGGAGAGTGTTGCAGTGAAAACCTGACTACACTGAAGTCAATAGGGTCAAGATTTCATTTCTGGAATGAGACTAGCAATTGCTTGAAGTACAACTGGATGGCCAGTCAATCGGGGGAGACATGCCATGAGGATCCTAATCTATGATATTACCTGGCATATTAGGCACAATAAATGGAGCTAAAATATGCTATTTTTTGGAGTCAGTGTTGGCTAGAAATTCAGGAAATAAAGAAACCATCAGCAGCTGCTTCCACTAACACCCTGAAGAGTAGATGAGTCAGTTACAAAGGGAAGTGACAGCAATGTTACCTAACAAATCCAGATTTAGTAGAGATAGGACATGAGGGACATGGACAGTGGGATTCACTCTGGCACTTACATCTCAGCAGCTGTCAAGAAAGTAATTACTTCCAATGACTCTTCCTCTTTAGAAGGACTAGGTCACAGGCTGCCGAATGGGAGATATTGAGGACACTAAACATTTGCAGTCTCTTTTGAAGTTTGAAACAGTGGCCAAGTCATGCAACTGGCAAAACCCAGAATGTCTAAATCTTCTCCCCCCGGATCTCTCATGCTTAAGTAGCACTGGAAGCTATGATCTCACTTGCACAAAAGTAAAATCAGAGTAACTACTAAACTCAACAGAGCTTGAAATCCTGCCCAAAGTCAGTAGGTCCTGAAAAGGCAATAAAGCACACAACAAAAATATTTTTGCTACAAAATGACAACTTCCTATTGCTTTGCAAATCAACACTCCCTACCTGCCACCCCCGACAAACCAATCCCTCTTTGTCCCCAAAATACAAACCAGAATCTGCAAAACAGAACAACAACAATAAAGTATGGAAGATGTGGCCAAATGCACCAATATAGTCACTTCCTACACACTGTTGCAATAATCTTTGTACAAAATATGCTTTGTGATGTATCATTTGAAAGCTAAATTCACTGGTCAATAGTATCATGGTGAAAATTATGTAGCAACATTATACATAAATTTATGAATTCCCTCTATATGATGTTGTTAGTACATGTTCAAACGCATGTAGCCCTGATTAGCAGAAGTTGTTAAACAGGTGTATGCAAATCTAAGAAATGTATATTTATCATTTATATGTAAATTGAAGTAAACAGGATCCTCAGGACAGCAAGGGTGCATTTACACAGGAGGACTAAAGCTGAAATAAGCTATGCAACTTGAGCTACATCAATTACATAGCTTAAATCGAAATAGCTTATTTTGGCTTTTGGTGCTGTCTGCATAGCAAGAAGTTCAAGTTAGAGCATTCTTCCTTCAACTTCACTTACTCCTTGTAAAATGAGGGTTCCAGGAGTCTGAGTAAGAAGTCCTCCAGCTCAACATTATTTTGACATTATGTTGAAATAACTGCTCGCTGTGTAGACGCGGACTATGTTATTTTGGAATAGCGTCACTTATTCCAAAATTACACTGCTGTGTACACATAGCCCAAGAGGGTAAACCAATTTCTCAAAGACAAAAGATAAGTTAAAGTCTGTAGTCAGGCGTCATCAAAGTTGATAGGCAATCACTGTCAGATGGTCATTCTTTGGCAACAAAAGAGAGACAGGAACAGATCAATTTGTGTTTTAGGCCTTGTCTACACTACTTTCATTAAACTGCTTCTGTTAAAGCTGCTGTTTTATGTCACACTAACTCCTTGTATCTGCAGAATTCATCCATGCTAACTGCTCTTACATTGAGACAGAAGGCTCTGTGGTAGCTATACCAGGGAATGTCTACACTAGGAAATGATTTGGAAATAACTAAATTCAACTTAACTCCTGATTTTACAAAATCGAAATAGTGTGTACCCACTGCGAGGAAGCCTCAAAATGAGTCCAAGACAGGCTCCATTAATGTGGATGTGATCCCTCGACTTGGGATGTGTAGGGGTACAGGAGTTAGGGCAGGGTCTGGAGATGTGTGGGATTCAGGAGCCAGGGATGGGGCAAATGAGGGGCTCAGGGCACAGGGTTGGGGTGAGGAGGCTTCAGGAGTATTAGGGAAGGGGGCTGGAGATGTGGGGGTGAAGGAGTCAGGATTGGGGTGCATAATGGGCTCAGGGCAGGGAGTTGGGATGTATGAGGGGCTCAGGACAGAGGGTTGGTATACAGGAGTTAGGGAAGAGGGCTGGGGGTGTAGGGATGCAGGAGTCAGGGTTGGGGTGTATGAGGGGCTCAGGGCAGGGGGTTGGAATGTATGAGCGGTACAGGAGTTAGGTCAGTTGGCTGGGAGGGTACGTCTACACTGCCACCCTAGTTTGAACTAGGGTGGCTAATGTAGGCATTCAAACTTGCAAATGAAGCCCGGGATTTAAATATCCCGGGCTTTATTTGCATGTTCCGGGTGCTGCCATTTTTAAATGCCCCGTAATTCGAACTCCCTGCCCGCGGCTACACGCGGCACGGACTAGGTAATTTGAATTAAAGCTCCTAATTCGAACTACCATTACTCCTCATTGCAGGAGGAGTAACAGTAGTTCGAATTAGGAGCTTTAATTCGAACTACCTAGTCCATGCCGCGTGTAGCCGCGGGCAGGGAGTTCGAACTACGGGGCATTTAAAAATGGCGGTGCCCAGGAACATGCAAATAAAGCCCGGGATATTTAAATCCCGGGCTTCATTTGCAAGTTCGAATGCCTACATTAGCCACCCTAGTTCGAACATACCCAGAGTGAGAAGCAGCTTCTGTGGGCGGTGAGGGGGTCCTGAGGCTGGATTACCTTACTCGGCTGGGTCCGGGCTGCTGTACCCGGGCAGCAGTGGCTGGATGAGGGGCCAGTCCAGGATCACCGTGGTCAGATCATGGCCTCTCTTCGTACTCGCACCACATCAAGACGGGGAATGGGGTGTCACTGCCAGCCCTTCCTGCAGCCAGATGGAGGCTGGCCTGTGGGGCCTGTCCCAGGATTGGGTCTGGGGACAGGCTGCAGCATCCAGATGGGAGCTGGGCCTTGACTGGTGCCTTGTTGGCCAGGTTGCTGTAGCCAGAGCTGGGCTATCATGGCTGAAACCCTGGGTGGGCCATTACAGCTGGGGCTGGGTGACTGGAGCAGGATCCAGAGCTGGAGCCTGAGCTGGGTTGCCAGGGCTGAGCTGCCATGGCAGTTACTGGGCTGCTGGAGCCAAGCTGCGGGGTCTGTCCCAGGGGCATGTTGATTCCCTTTGGGGGAATTCCCCAGCTGAGAATTTGATCAGCAATGTTGCTGGCAAACTGTGGTAAGGAAAAAAACTAAAAAAAATAACAAATAGTCTCTAAGGTGCTGCTAGACTAACAAAAACTGTAAATGGTATCATGAGCTTCATTTGCACAACCCACCTCTTCAGATGGCCTGTGCCCACGAAAGCTCATGATACCATTTACATTTTTGTTAGTCTTTAAGGTGCTGCAAGACTATTAGTCTATACCTGAAAACACAAAAAATAACGAACACAGCTACCCCTCTGAAACTTGTGGTAAGGAGTTTACCTTGAACCAAGTCTAGCTTGTTACATTTAGCCACTAGGAAGCATTTTCTCTTGTAAGCATTTCTGACTTCAATGCCTTACACTTGTACTCACTTATAATCTTTCTTTTTTGTTAAATAAACATATTTTATTTTCAATCAAAAGTAACGTAGTGTTGTGTTTAAACCAAACTGTTTGGATAACTCCAATTAAAGTGGAAAACTACTTCATATCGACCTTTTACAGGGACAAAGGACCTCTAATATCTGAACTGCTCAGGAGAGGGTTGTATAGTGCAGGACTCACATTTTTTTGGAAAGTTCAGGACTGGGAATGTGTTGGGGTCACCCTGAAAGTAGTAATCAAGGCTGGTGGAATCCAGAGTGTGATGATAAGTCAGAGATCCTAGACCAGGACTGCAACTATTCACAGACAAAGAAGGGTGTGACCAACATGTGGTTTGGTCCAGGATGGGAGTACAGTATCAAAGCATTGAGAGGCACCCCAGGTTTCAGGGCAGGTGATGGCACTATCCCCACCCCTCACCCAGTCTGGATAATGCCTAGGAATATGACACTAGCATTGACATTAGTTTTCATATAAGATATGACCTTTAATTTATAAATAATATCTTTTGGTTCTATTTCTCCCTTCTTCCTGACCCCTCCCCCCCAAAAAAACCCTTAAATCCAATGACAATGAGATGCTATATCCCTAAAAGATAGATGTCTCAGGGTACGCACACTCCATCTCTTGGGAGGGAAGTTACATGAGGATGCGGACGCCACCTAATCAGCTGTTGAATCGTTGGCAGTCCCTTACATTGTCTATGAACCCTGACCCTGGCTCCAGGGTAGTATGGTCTAATGGTTAGACTCAGTGAGTGGTGTTCCCCGAGTCAGGGTAGCACAGCTGGGTAGCCGAAGTCAATATGGGATGGTCCTTTAACTCAGGTCCACACAGTTTGGTAGCCCCAAGTAAATGGGGTAAGCCCTTTAATGCAGGGTGGCACAGCCTGGTAGCTCAAGTCAATAAGTTGGGGGATTGGGGGCTAATTGCCATGGCAGCAGGACTTGGACCCACCCTACTCCACCGGGTCCTGACCTAGGACCCTGTGAGTGACAGAGCAGTCTACCGCTCCCTCAACGTGGAATCTGGCCAAAACACACCAAATTTACCAGGGTGGGAGAGGCCACTCCTGCACCCTCTCTAGGTCACTTCCTACTGGCGCTGGTGGGATAGCATCCCATGAAGTGGCTGAGTCCTTTTCCTCTGCAGCTACTTCTCCCTGGGGTTGCTTGGGGGCTGTGTGACAGCAGTCTCCTGGGGCGCTATCTCCCTCTGTCTGGGTCATTGGCTGGCATAGTCTGGGAACTCTGGCCAAAGGTCCTTCTCCTTCAGTGACCAGCCCAGACTGAGCTGTTCTGCTGCTTTTTATACTGCTCCAGCACTTGGAACATGCCCAGTCTGGGTGAAGAGGCAGGATTTCCTCTGCCCACAGGGTTTTAACCACTTCTATTTCAGTGCAGGGTAGGCACACCCCGTCACAATGCATAATAACAATATACAAAAGATCCTTAGAATTTGAAAGCTTAGTGCTGAAATATGGAATTCAGCGTTACGTTGCTGGTCAAAATACATCTGATAGTTTTAAAAATGCTGAGAATATTTCCAGAACCATGAGATATATTGGGAAGGCAGTTTTCACACTTATGACTCATTCTTTCTCCTCAACATGTTCAGGGATCAAGAGAAAAAGTCCTATGAAAATTTAACAGAGAGCTAAGAATACTAACTTCATGAAAAATAGAAAGAAAAAAAGCCCCTTAAAAATAAAGGGAAAAAAAAGCCACAACAGAATTGAAATCCTGAAAAGCAGCTCTTTGAATGCAAGATAGGCTTAGTTAATTCCGAACCTTCAGTCATACAAAAAGGTTTAGCATATGAAAGGTCTTTGTAATATTTGCTAGCATCATTATAAGCCTCAGATGGATTGGCTTTGATTTTGTAAACAGTGAAAAGAAAGAATCCTAAGTGTTTTCTACAGATGTGTTAAGATGCTTAAATTGGACTATCTCTATATCCACACCAGATGCTGAGGGATCTGCCATAATCAAAATAATCACAATAAAATTAATAATAATAGTATCTCACTCTTATATAGCTCTTCTAAGCCATAGATCTCAAAGCAGCTGGTTAGTTTCCTTTTACTAGGATGGTCTTTTGCATACGACTCAGCTTTAGATAATTTTTTTTAGAGGGGTCTGGGGCGCATGGACAGGGATAATAGAAGGCATCCAAGAAATGTAATCCAAATTAACTAATAACTAAAGATAGGAATTTGAAGTGGATTAGTAAAACCACATTAAACCCTGGTATAAACACCTGCTTTCAGAATTAAAGTGGCCTTACTTCCCAAGAGAAATAAACTACACCAAATTAAAATTATTTAAATTCTGAATACAAGCATCTAGACAGTGCTTTAATGTGGTTTAACAAATCCACTTCAAATTAAGAACTTTAGTCAATTTGGATTGATTTTCCTGAATGTCCCCATACAGGCTAGGCCTAAGAAACAATCTATATGGTGCTTTTCAAAGGTATCTGTGAGAAGGTGCTAATCTTTCCATGTGTTTCTTAAACAGTTTAAAAAATAATGGTTATTAAATACAGCACTAGGCTCCAGACTTGCTTAGACATGTTTTCTTATTACATTTACTGATTTTTGTTGTTGTTGTCTAAAGCCTTCTTTTTGGGGGGAGAGGAAGGGGGCTTATATTCCTCCATTTGCATTTTATTGAGTGCCTAACAGAAATATGAAGATATTCCACTGAAGCCTGCAAAGAATTTCAATCCTATATTCATTTACAGAAAATCTCTGTCATCCTGGATTGAAAACATGGAGTACAAGCTGCAAAATATTGACAAAAATGCAGATTCTGCTACAACATCGAAAAGAGCCAGTCTTTTTTTCTGAAGTTGTAGCATAACTAATCTCCCATGCTCATTAAATCGTATGATGTTCTTATTCACACTTCATGACTTACATAAACACTACATTTGCTGCCTAATTGAGAAAAATGTAAAGAACTAGAGGATGAAGTCCCATATCTAGACATAGGCTGCCTCATTGCAGATGGGCCCTTGATGTTATTTTACATAATCATCTCAAACATAACCTGATGGGCCTTATATTAGATGTGGCGGAATAACTAGTTTACCATGCCTTTCAAGTCAACCACACAGACTGCCATTTTCACTTAATATGTGTTTCCCCTTCTGGTATGGTATCTTGAAAATTAAGCTGAGTGAAAGCCATTTCATTTTAAAGGTATTTTATCCATCTAAGATAAATGCAATTGAAGGAAAAATTAACAGAAATCTAATTTACCAAACAAATGTAGCAACAATCTGTCGTTACAAATGATATTACAATTTTTACTGTTGCTCAGATTTATTATTGTGTAATGTTTTCCTATTTTTGCTTGGTGTTTGCATTTTTTAAACATTTCCAACAGTTGATAACCATGCATGCATGATTTTTAGAGTTGGCTTTCTCAAAGGAATACCTAAAACATAAAATACCTGCCTGCACATATGCAGTAGTGATCACTTTATCTTTTCAAAACTCCTTAACAATGATTTACTAAGTAATACTCCAAATGCCCCTCTGATTTAGTAGCTACATATATATAGGTTGTGAAATCTCCATTATTAGAGATTTTTAAGTGCAGGTTAGACACACACCTGTCAGGGATGATCTAGGTAGTGCTTGGTGCAGGGTACTGGACTTGCTGACCTCTTGTGGTTCCTTCTAATTCTGTTATTCTATGAATCTAAATGAATTTAGCTAAAGCCACACAGATAGTCAAAGTGGGATCTGAGTTTAGATATCTGTGATCACTGGATCACTAGAGAAAACTTCTTTTCGCTTAAACAGAGATTTTCAGTAAACAGATGCCATTGGAAGTGATATGTTTTAGGGGACCTTAAGGGATTAACCCTAAAGCCTGCAAAGAATTTACCCTTTCAATTAACCCTTTCAAAAACTTAACACGGGCAAAAATATTTCCATGACTTTTTTATTTTTGAAATTCCAGTGGAAATAGTTGTGCAAAATTGGCCAGAGTGTATGAGTGAATCTTTAATTTATCTCAGCCTCCTATTTGGCACATTTCAAATGGTAATAACACTACTTCATTTTTCCCTACCTTTTTTCTCTCTTGTCTGTTCAGACTATAAACTCTTTTTGGAGGCTGTTTCTTATTATTTGTACATACAGTGTCAAGTACAATGAGACCCTGCTCTCAACTGGAGTTTCCAGGTCCTACTGGAACACAAGTGATAATAATAGATCAACCTCCTCGTTTTTCATTCTGGTTTTAAAAGAAATAGCGAAAGTAAATGCTATAGAGAATGAAAAGTAGACTCATTTTTTTATAATTATAATTTTATAATTATATCTGTTTGAATAATCAAAAACGTGACTGGTAAAATAGATAGGGACATTTTTTGAAAATAAAGTATGCAATGCTTATGGTGGTGACAGTGGGCCTTTTAGTGTGTCCTGCTGGTTATCCGTGAGTGGCCTATTGGAAATGGCATACTGTCACTCTCCAGTAAACATGTGGTGCAATGGAGCTTAGAATGCACTAAGCTGAGTATTCAGACCCATTCATGTTATGCTGGGCACAGTTTTCAGACCAAAAGTATTCCCCATTCATATTACCCTGGGCACAGTAGTAGAAAAAAATGTGTTTTAGTGTGATCTTTGAAATCTATTCGCATAGAAAATGTTTTCAGAGAATAGGTGAATCAAGGGAATGTCCTCTTATGGGAACTAGGATACAAGCTAATAATAGAGGGCAAGGTCATGGCTTCTCAAAGGACAATGTAGAAATTTGTAATCTGTACCAAAAAAATACTGTTACAGGTTATATTCTGGCTGTAGCAACAAGCAATTACATACTTCCCTTTACTCAGGAGAAGAGGCAAATCCAGTATCTAGCCCAAAGAGCTGTTTCTTCATTTGCTTGAATTCATCTTACTTCAATCCAACAATTCCATGCTATTAAAACTTATTTGCATATTAATATCAGTTTAACAATGATAGTTTGTGGAAGAGAATGGTACACTGACGATATGTTTTATCAATCACTTTAGTTACCAGGTGGCTGCTTTCCATCCCTGCCCACTATAGAAATGACTCTAAATATTGATCTAGTCATCCCTTCTGGCATCAAACTCTATGGCTGTGGCTCTATAGTAACATTTAAATGTAGCTATAGGACTTTGATTGATCTAACCTCAACATTTTTTCTGATTTATATAGGTATTTGAATTTAACACATTTGAATTTTAACATCAAGAAATCATGAAAAATTATGAATGTGTTTTTCTTTTCCTCAATAAAGGAAAGACATGCAGGTGAACATGACCAGTGACAGAATGGATGGTTTGGTTTTTAATCTCAATTCAACACTATTTAGGAACTTCAAAAATGTTGTAGAAAATAATCATGTTCCCAAATGATACTGAGAATATGTCTGAGGTGGGGAAAGGAAAGTATAATGTGTCACCTGTGTCATTATACTGTGGCATAACGTGGCCCAACACATCATAAATTACATTATCATGAAATGGAGAGTTATAAATTGTGTATTGGGTTTGACACTTGCAATCAGTCAGAGTTACTTTGCAAATAAAGTATTAGCAAAGCAAATGCTTTAAAAAGCTGCATTTTCCCACTCTTATTTCAAATCCATTGGGGGAGAGAGTTGCAATGCCTTGGCCATTTCTAATTTTTTGCTAGATTGGAGCCATACTGTACCTACACTGTTTAATGGCATGATCTGAACTCATCAGCCAACTGTCTGAGAAAATGAGATGGGATTACCTTTTGGCAACTGCCCTCTCCATTTCTAAATGAAATGACCTTCAACCAGGGCAGTAGTGAGAATCAAAGCAATCTAATCTTAAATGTGAACTCCATGGTGGGAGATCAGTAGTTCACATTATAAGTGGAATGCATAAGCACTTTGAGTCATCACCGCTCTAGAAGAAAAATGTCATTCTTTTGAAAAAACCAGATTTTACACACACAAAAAATATAAAAAGACAATGTCACGGAGCTAGGCTAATAGACATGCTATTTCACTCAGATTCATGGAAATATGGTTTCCCTTGTTTACTTTCCCAATGCAGATAATTTTATGTAATTTTCTCTCATTCCAGTTAAAATACAGAGATATTGGGTTCTACCTGGAAGAAAGCAATCTCCCTGTGTCACCATTTTTTCTGCTGCATTAACACAAAGACCCTTTGTTTTCAGTTTAAATCAGTTTTTACCAAACAAATCCCATGTTTATAAAAATATTTTTTAGAATTTCTACCCTACTAATAATTTTAAATCTGCAATAAATAAATGATCTATTTGAATGAAAGTTTTATTTGGAGATTAAATATATATTGTTTTCTTAACCTACAAGTGGCTTTGTGTTTTCAGTTCTGTTTTAGTTCTACAGCAAACTACATTGAATTCTATTCATCAAAACATTCATCTACTAAATACTTTTTTCTCCTGTCCTTCTGTCCACTAAAATAAGCCCCAGTATTTATGCAGAATAATTAGTTTTCCACCAGTTTTTCACCTGGTTTTGTTGTAGTAGTAGTAATAAAGCACTAATTATTCCAAACCCCCTTCCAAAAAAGAAAGAAAGAAAATAAAAACTGTAAATGAAGGGCCCTACCCACAATAGAATGGGACACATCCAGACCACTTAATTAACTTCATTGACACAGGTCCTACAATTGACAGGTAACTGCTTTTGCTGTTATATATAATTTGGATTCTGTATTTTCCACTCCAACTCATCTGATGAAGTTGGTTTTACCCACAAAAGCTCATGATTTAACATATTTGGTAGAACCAGGTTCAAAATTTCTAAATTCAGCAATAAAAACAACAGGTAGTACTGAGGCACCTTAGAGACTAAGATCACTTGTAGTTTTCCCTATGATATACCACATTATAAAAACAATCGATTTAGCTTCTTGCATATATTTATTTCTTTGCCGTGCTTTAATTTCAGGGGGAAGCTGACAATTATAAAAGCTTCCATATTTGGAGTATATTCCTTCCTTCAGGTGCATGATTTCTACCAATCCACTCGCTTTCACTGCTCCTGTATCAATGCAATGGGGGCCAACATGCTCTTGCCTCAGGCTATCTGGGGAGAACTGCAGGAAGCCACACTCTTGCCAGCCAATCAGAACATCTAACTGGTCTCTCTGGAACATAAGAAGGTCTTGGTGGATGGCCCCTCCCCTTCTTAAGGGAAATGGGGAAAGGAGACGTGGATTCTCCCCATGTGGATTCTCACTCCCTCATGTGCTGCAGCTGAGGTATTAGTTGTTCAGGTTGGTTGTGTGCGCTATATGAAGTTTTTGCACTACCTACTACGTGTTTAGCTAACACATTGTGGTTTTCCTTGTGAAGCTGTCAGTTACTGGACTGTGACTCTAGCCATCTCTTTACTAGGGTGGAGCTTTTGATGTGTTTAACCTAAGCCAGTTGGCTAGACTATGGGAGGTCAAATGGACAATTTGGTTCAAAATTTGTTGAGGAACTAGCGCTCTCCTATCACCTGAAACAATGAAGAGCCTCAGATGGAGGGAGGAATCAGCCTCAGTCATCCTTTGCTGCAAGAACTATTCTTTCTTTTCCTGTGTTGTTGTATATTCAATGATCCCTGTCTGTCATTCAAAAAATCTCACTTCTGCCTTCCATCAGGAATATAGTTGATATTTATATGTAACCCTTCTGCCAGGTAGCACCAGCAGCAGCCAGGGCTGGGGTCAATATCTAGGGGTTCCTCTCCATCCATCCAACACAGAACTGGCTCGAGTCCCCACCCAATGACCTGGGAAATTCACAGAAACCCCTGGGCACCTCTGGCAGGCAATGCTTCCTCACTCGCAAGCACAGATTCTGAGTGTAGAAGAGAAACCTTTAATAAAAGGGGAGGGAAGTAACATGACATTAATTTGGGAAAACACCGCAGTAGAGTTCATAACCAAAACCATTAGTAACAGTCCCACTCCAAGTAAGTTGGGCAATGGCCTTTTTCTCTCAGGTTCCTAAATCCAGCAGTGTAAGTGTCTCCTTTGCATGCCCAACCCCTCTGTGCACCCCACTCACAGTTGCTGTGCTTGGTCAGGGCAGATCAGAGCTCAGAGGTGCATCTGCAGAGTTCACCCCCATCCTGAGCAGGGGAGGGAGGGGAGAAGTTAAGAGGCATCACTCACACCACTGGTTACTCACCACCCACCTGCTCGCTCCTCTGTGCCGCCACCTTGCTCACCTCACTGCTGCCACTCTGCTGGCCACTCATTGCACCTCTCCATCACTGCTGCTCATTATGCCTCTCCATCGCCACTCTGCCGGCTGGCTGCTCATTGCAACTTCCGCTGGCTTGTGGTGGGTTTGGCTCTGGGCCAAACTTAGTGATTTCAGCTCTCAATGATTTCAGCTCTTGGCTCAAAGCACAGTCCAGACACAAGAGATTCCAGCATCCATGGGAATACATTTAAAATAATAAGAGAGACTTCTTATGGAGACTGTTTTAGTTCTATCATTAGAATGGGGAGAGAAACAGGTTGAACCAGTCTCACAGCTCATGCCTGGAGGGCATGCAGCCTGTTGATTCAGAGCCCTACCCTCCCCAGTTAACTTCAAGGATCTTTGGCAAGAGGGCCCTTGTCCATCCAAGGTTCTTTACATTGACAGTTTCTCTTCTTTGATCTGAGTTAAACATAGTCTGACTTTTCTGCATTCCTCCAGTAAATGCAAGCATTGGTGATCATACTTCACAATTACTGTATTTAGTGTTAACACAGTTTGTAATCCCACAACAGCATGAGAGTCTGGGCATGCACATGTAAATACAGTTCACTCAATTTGCTTAGGCTTGCTTGATAGTCCACCATTGTAAAAGCTGAATATCTAGCAGGCCTAAGCAAACTGAGTGAACTGTATTTACATGTGCGTGCCCAGAATCTCATTCTTTAAACTATTTCCCTCCTTTGTGTCAGATTAAGCACAGACTTTCTTCTTTTGTATTTCCCCAACAATTATAGACATTGCAATTAGTATTAACACAAACTGTGACCCAACACCAGACAAGTTGATTACAAAGAGCAAAACACCACTGTAACAGCCAAATATCTAACCCATCGAAGAAATGCATGGGCACACTGTATTTACATAAACATACAGGGTTTCTTTCCCATTGCAGCTGGATGTAATGGAAGCTTTGATTCAGACCCTGCTTACATATAAAAAATCCCTTCCATTGTTCTCCTGTCCTGGTTTATATCTGTCTTGCTGCCCTTTGTAAGCCTCTTGAGAATGAGACTGAACCTTTTCTGTTTGTCTGAATGCACTTAACAGATCATAGGCATTATTCCAAATAACTAATAATAACTGTATAAATCAAAGTGTGAGCGTGACTCTTACAACATCATCTTTCTTGTTTAAAAATTGTTGTTCAAAGTCTATGTGCCAACTCGGAGCCTTTGGAGGAGTGTTGCATTTTCTGTACCCTTTGGAGTGAAGACTTTCTGCACCATTGACCAGCCACTTGGGGCAATCAAGTGAGGAATCTGGACTGCGATTTTGTCTGGCCTTTAAATAAGTAGTAGGACAAGCAGTGAGGGAAGCAGGGCTCCCTGAACTCACTCCCTCCCCTAATCCTTCCATCCCTCTTCCCCCCACCCTGCAACTGCATGTCCATCTAAGTACCAGCTAAGTGAGCTCCAGGAATATCTGAAGCTTAATAGAATGCAGCTTTGATGGAGTTCCTGGGCAACCTTGACCATCACGTCAAAAATCACTTAAAAAATAATCACAACACATAATATTAAGCACCCTTAAGGGAAGACTCTTTAAAAGCTACAGCATGTCAAGAAAGCAGCATAAGATGAAAGTAGAAACTGGGATACTTGTGGTAGCAAACACCGCGTCATGTCTATACACAGCTACAAGTAGACTTACAGACGCAGGGGTGTGTCCAGACTGCACTGTTATTTTGAGATAACTAGTGTTATTTCTAAATAACAATGTGAGCATTTACACAGCAATTCCATTATTTTGAAATACGTTTGAAATAATGGACAGTTTATTCTGACTTCTGTAAACCTCATTCCACAAGGAATAATGCCTATTCTGAAATAGCTATTTCAGAAGAGAGCATGTGTGGACGCGACATTGGGAGTTATTTTGAAATAAGGGGCTGCCAGGAAATCCCACAGGTGCCCTGCTGACCATCCGCACTCCTCAGGACTCTACAGTTCCTCTTCCCCTGAAGCCCTTAAAGTTGCAGCCATAGGGGGAAGGGCTTGTGGTAGGAAGCTGTCCCTGACAGCCTCCTGTCACATGGCTGCTGTCACAGCACATAATCTAGCCACTATTGTTGACCCTTGAGCCCTCCAAAAGACCTCCCTCACTCCCAGGGAGCAGTCTGATGGCTCCAAGAAGCCTGGCAGGCAGCGAAAGAGGCATGCACCATCCTGGTCTGGGGTGGAGATCCTGGATCTCACTGAGGTGTGGGGTGAGGAGGAAAGCCTTCAGGATCTCTGCTCCAGACAGTGCAACGTAGACATCTATGGCTGCATAGCCAATAGCCGGGCCACCAAGGGCCATATTCAGACCCAGGAGCAAGTCTGGATTAAAGTTAAAGAGCTCTACCAGGGTGCATCAGGGTGAGGGAGCGCAGCTCCTGCTCAGGGGCAGAACCACACTCCTGCCCCTATTATCAAGACCCACACCATATCCTGGTGGGCAGTGCAGCCCCTTCCCCACCCTTGGTGGTGGACTCGGGGCTGGAGATACCTGTTGTTGCCCACTCAGGGGCCAGTGCCAGTGAGGAGGAGGAAGAGGAAGAGGACCCCGATGCTGCCAGCAGCATCACCTTGGTGACAATGGAGCCGGTACCCCATGGCTTGGATGTGTCCCAGGCATCCTCAGAGGCTAGGGAGGGAACATCAGGTGAGTGACCTTAATTTTCTCACACAGACAGAGTGGAGGTGGCAGGCAGTGAGGGCTGGGGTGCGCTCCTCACTCAGGCTACTCGGCCTGTGGAATCACACTGCAGTCCATGCATGTGGATGCACATGCAGTGCCAGTCTGTGCCATACTGCCCCAGGAGGCTGCATCTTAACACCCCTGGGCTCCTGCTCACAGGGTCTTCAGAGGCCGGCCACAGTTCAGACATCTGGATGGGATGCTCACACTTTGCTGCTCATACCTCCCTTCCCCTCCCCCTCCCCCAACACCCTCACCCTTACTCCCCCAGCAGCCAAGGATACAAGTTCTCTCCCCTTGGGATGCTACAACTTCTGGACCTCATGTGTACGTGGCACCGAGACAAGCCCAGCCAGAATGATGACCTGCTCCTGCCCTCAGGATCTCAGTGTGGCTGGCCACTTCCAATGCCTGCTTATCCCTGGGATGTGGTGGGGGCTGGAAGCATGCTCCCCTGGGGACATCTGGGCCTCTGTAAGAAAGAACTTGCTGTCCATGAGACACACGGCCTTGCTCCCAGGACACCATCTTTATCTGACCTGAGAACTGTTGGTCCTGGCTCACAGAGGAGGGCAAGGCTTCAGAGACAGTGTCTCCAGGGATGACTGACCACCTCTCTTTATTGTCCCCAGCCGGACCACCTGCGAGAGGCGGGTGGACAATACCACCCGAAGCAGCCACCTGACGCTGGGGGAGCTGTAGGTGCCAGAGAATGCAGGAAGAACTGCTGCAGGAGCACACCTCTGTACTCCGGGCCTTGCACAAGATGCTGGCTCAGAAGCTTCGGGAGGACATGCAGTGGCAGAGAGAGACCTGGAAAGAGTTGCTTCAGCAGGGACACAACATGTGCACAACCATGAAGGCTTTCCTTGCCCACCCGGAGCCAGCTCCTGCTCCTGCTGCTGCTCCTGTCCTAGGTCCCAGCTCCTGGTCCTGCCCCTCTTCCCATGCCTGCCCCTGCTCCTGCCTCTCCTCTTGCTTCTCCCACTAGCCTCCCCAGTCCCCAGGCACCACTTCCAGCCCCAGCCCTGAGCCTCTCCTTCCCCCTCCTCCCTCTTTCATCTCCCTTCTCCCCCCTCCCCGGTTCTCATTCCTCCTCCTTCCCCCTCTCCATTTCCAGGTTCTTTTCCCGGTTCCTGCCCAGTTACTTCTACCCCAAATCAATAACAAAAGAGGGTTTTTTTAAAACAATTTGTTTTAGTGTCTTTGCAGGGCAGAGGGGTGGAGGGGGGAAGGGAGGGGTTGTTGGAGGAAAGGCAGAGAGGGGCAAGACACAGGCCCCTAGTGGGTAGGACCTGGGGAGAATGTCACTGGGGTCCTTGTGAGAAACTCTCCCTCAGGGCCTCCCTCATGCACTCCTCCGCTTGATGGGCCTAGTGGATGGCAGATGTGTGTGGCTGTTCAAAGGCTCTGCCCTCCCCACCGGCCTCTGCTCCTCACCCAGGAAGGGATGCCTCCCCCTTCCTCTCACAGAGGTTGTGGAGCACATAACACATGGATAGCACCTGGGGGATGTTCTGCTCCCCTATATCCAGGTGGGTCAGAACGCATCAGAAACTGGCCTTGAGATGCCTGAAGGTGCACTCCACCTGCATGTAGGCCCTTCCCAGCCAGGCATTAAAGTGATCCTTGCTGGGGTCAAGTTGTCCGGTGTAGGGCTTTATGAGCCATGGCATCAGAGGGTAGGCCGCATCCCCCACAATACACAGTGGCATGTCCTTGTCCCTGACCCTGATGGCGCACTTGAGGAAGTAAGTGCAAGCCTCCAGCTTCTGGAATAGGTTGGAATTATGGAACACGCAGATGTCGTGTGCCTTCCCCAACCACCTGATGTAAATGTCAGTAACCTGCTTGTGGTGGTCAACCAGGGCCTGCAGTACCATGGAAAAGTATCCCTTCCGGTTCATGTAGAGAGATGCCTGGAGGTCGGAGGCCCAGACGGGGGTGTGGGTGCCATCAATGCACCCCTGCACTTAGGGAAGTCCATGGCAGCAAAGCCAGTGATGATGGGGTCCATGTCACCAAGGTGGATGACCCTGTGCAGCAGGACAGTGTTAATGACTCTCACCACCTGCAGAAGGGGAGAAACAAATGAACAAAACAGAGAATAACAGGGGTGCCAGAACCCTTGGGAGGTCATCAAACCCCCTCCCCTTCTCCCCCAACCACACCAGGATCTACCCCTTATGTAGCCCCCCCCCCAACAGGGCTGTGTGAGGGCGGGAGTGGAGAACTGCCCAGGGAAGGGGGCTTCCCCCCATCTCTACATCCAACCCTCCCTTTCCCTAGGGTTCCCCTTTCCAGCACTTCCTCACACACACCGGGACTGCAGGCCAAGAGTGCCATATCTGCATGATGAGGGCCCCGACGTTCGACTTCCCCATACCAAAATGGTTCCTGACAGATCAGTAACTGTCTGGCATGTCGAGCTTCCAGATAGCAATGGCAACCCACTTCTCCAAGGGGATGGCAGATCTCATCTGGGTGTCCCATCGCATGAGGGCAAGGTTGAGCCAGGCACACAGCTCCAGAAAGGTCTCCTTCCTCATTCGAAAATTCTGAAGCCTCTGCTGGTCACCCACCACTTCATCATGAGCCGCTCCCACCAGTCGGAACTGGTGTCCAGCCGCCAGAAGAGGTGGTGCATAGTGGGGTGCAGCTGGAAGAACTGTGCTCCCAGACACAGTTCTCCATCTGGTTGGGAAGCTCCCAGATTGTGCTTCTCAAGCAGATAGAGGTTGCGTTCCTGCAGGGACCAGAGGGCAGCCTGTAGAAACTGCTGCATAAACTGCAGCATGACCGTCAGGGGCCGTCACGTATCCAGAGGTGACTATGGAAGCTGAGAAGCAATCAAACACGAATACAGAGTCAGAAAGCACCACAGTGCCACAGAACATAATAATTTCTTTCTCTGTAGCTCTGGACTGACTGTATCTAGAATGCAGTGTTCAGTTTTGGGCACCTGATTACCTAAAATATAGTAGTATGTGGGAGGAAGTTCAGAGTGAGTAACAAAAATGATCCAGGAGCTGGAGGAAATTACTTTTACAGAAAGATTAAGAGAGCTGAAGCCATAAAACTTGGTTAAGAAATGACTAAAATGTTATGGGGTCACAATAACAGTCTATACATATCTGAAGAGTGCCAAAGAGGTCCAAGAGTTATTTAGGAGACAGGCCATAATTCAGAAAATGGGATGAAGTTCAGTATAGGCAATTTGGATGCATATTAAGAAAACATGTATTGGCAGTGAGAACTAATACAGGAACTGGTGGAAAAATCTTCCTATGGAAATGGTGGAAGTCACATCTTCTAATGTGACGGTACAGCGTGCAGACTCCTAGTACAGGCATGAGAGCTAGTAGTTACAATCCCTCCTAGAGATCTTCCTGGGCTGTGGCCACCCTGTATCTCTCTCACTGTGAGTCATTTTGTAAACTCCATAGTATGGATCAATATTTGTAGATGGAGGTGGGTGGAGGGAGTGCAGAATTGACAGGTAGATGGGCAAGGTGGGAGGGCCTAGCTCTGTGCTTCTGGAAGGAACAGGGTCTCAAGTGGAAGGGCGGGGCTTGGGGGGTAGCCAGGCCTCTCAGCCATCCCATAGCGCCACCCAGACTGTGCTGCCTGGGGTTCTGGCTGCTGCTGAAGTAGCAGTGGCCGTTGTCCATAGACTTTTGCCTCAGAGCAGTTACCCCTTTTGCCACCACCCCCCCCACCACCATTGGCAGACCTCTTTATAGATAAAAATAATACCATGCATTTTGAGGGGTCTCAAGGACAAACTTTTTCATACTTTTTATATAGCTACTGAGAACAATACATCTGACTAGAGTTCACAAATCAATGTCACAGAATTTTGAATTGGGGCTCAGTCACAATTAATTGGGAGATGTGTGTATTTCTCACTTTCCCTGAGAAACATAATCAAATCTTTTAGTTAGTCATCTTGAAGAAACTTGTGTTTCTCAGTGCCTCATTACTGACATTAGACAGTGCAGTCAAGAGTGTATTTCATGAGGCATCTACACAGAATCTGTGCTGTGTTGTGAAGGCAGCCAGGGAATTAGTTCCTATCCTTTTCACAGAAACTGGTAGAGTGGTTATTTTTACAACCGTAACAATTTATAAGCATTATAGCATTTCAGATACATGACTGTGATATTCCACATTCTCACTGTGGGATTGCTCCAAACTTCACCATAGATTCAAATTTAGTTGCAAATTGCAACTATCACAGTGTAATGGTAATCAATGTAGCAGCATCAAAATTTGTTGCAACATACGAGTCACATTCCTGTGGGCCAGTGAGGATTTCTTTGTAGCAGCGGTTATTTCTCATTGTGAGTCCTTCATAGGTTCAGGACCTGGCCATAGTTTTCTTTGTGTTGCTCTTTGAATTGTTGCATCAGTACCCTGAACACATCAAAACTATAGCTCACTCGCTAACAGGACTTAGATAGATTTGCCTTATACAGAATCTCTGCATAGCAGCAGCTTTTGGAAGCAGTGAAGAATAAGTTCTAACAATGGCCCCCCAAAAAGATCTATGGGTGTCTTTAGAGTGTGTCTTTAGAGTGTGATAATTTCAGTGCCATTTTTCTAAAATAGAGGCTTCGTCTACGCTGTCAGTTTTGCTGGCAGCGAGTATGCAAACGAGGCGCAGATTAGCATCTTGCAGCACCTCATTTGCATAATTTATGCAAGCCGTTTTTGCGGGGAAAAAAAGGAATGTGGACATTTTGTTTTTGCACAAAACCCCCATTTTCCACAAGATCCTTATGCCTTTCCCACTGGCAGTGTAGATGTAGCCCAAGTGTTCACCAACCAAGACGTAGCTGGTGACACTGTTTTTCTTGTGGAGAAGTTAGAGAATGTCAGTTCTGCTATCTAAAGTCTCCAAGACACTGACCACACTATGGGGCTGAATGTCTCCAGAGAAGAACAAGGTCCAAATCCTCAGAGCTGGTCCTCTAAAACTCCTGATAGAGATAGGGATGAATATTTTGGAGGGCATTGAAGCAATCAGCTGCGTGCAAGCAGAGTTTGAACGGTCACAGCAAACTGAACATTCTTTGATGAATAGGCCTTGCCACCTTCTGCATGAAGTCCACATCTCATTTGTGGATGCAAACATGGCAAAATTCAGGATCTATCTAATTTGCGTACTACCTGTATTGCTCTATGGTTCTGTCTTATAGGTGGTCTTGAAGAAGCTGGAAGCATTCAATCTGCTCTATCAGTGACAAATCCTGAGCATAAAGTGGTTTGTCTTTGTGTGAAATGTCATAATCTCACAGAGATCTGGCTTATCTTCAGTTGTTCATTCTGAAGCATTGCCTGCTCTTTGGCCTTGTAGTCTGGATGGATAAAAACACCCCAGCAGACTGTGCCAACTCTCATCAACTTAGAAAGGGTGTTCACCATGCTCCTAGCTGGGGCCACCTGCAGGGGCCACCACAGAAATTTGTGGAACTGAAGGACTGAGCTCGATTGGGAATTTCATTACATGATGCCCAGCACAATACCATCAACTGTGTTTACTGTAGCAAGCACAATGGTGCTCTGTTGACAACAGGTATTTGATGATGTTATTTTTTCCCCTAAAACTATTATAGGAGTCCCTGAAAAGAACAAGGGTTTTGTAAAACTTAAAAGTAGTGCTGCTTTACAACAAATAAATGATAACCAAAAAAGCAACTGTTTGATATGATTAGGAGGAAACATGATATGGGCCATTGTCCAAAAATGTTTAACTGAATGCGAGTAGCGCGAGGAATGAGAGAGGTGTGAAGAAAGTTTCTTTTTTAAGAAAGTCTTTTCCATCATTTAATGCTTGTTCAAAGGAATGAGTTGACCACACCAAATAGCCTGTTAGTAAGGACAATTCCAGAATTCCCCTTACCCTGTCATGGTCCATCAACTAAATCACTCAATGCTTTTCAGGGACACGGACTCCAGGGAGAAGGAGGTAGCTTGGCTTCAATACACAGTCACAGTTTTTGTGTTTCTTTAGTTAGATAGTCAATGGCAGTGCCAGTGGTTCCGACACCATTCACTAGAAGATGAAAAAAGATGAGCACACAAACTTATTTAATACAGGAACCTGCAGAGCTATCAGATGATAAGTACTTTTGGCCACTACCAAGCATTTATAAACCTCAATTACACACCCGGAGAAATAAAAAAACAAATTGAAAGAGCCAGACAAATACCCAGAAACCATCTACTTCAAGACAGACCCAAGAAAACCAACAATAGAACACCACTTGTCATCACCTATAGCCCCCAACTTAAACCCGTCCAACACATTATCAATAAACTACAACCTATACTGGAACAGGATACTACACTCTGAGGGTATGTCTACACTAGTCCCCTAGTTCGAACTAGGGAGGCTAATGTAGGCATTCAAAGTTGCAAATGAAGCCCGGGATTTAAATATCTCGGGCTTCATTTGCATCTTCCCGGGCGCTGCCATTTTTAAAAGTCTCCTAGTCCGAACTCCGTGCCCACAGCTACACGCGGCACGGAGTAGGTAGTTCGAATTAGGATCTCTAATTTGAACTACCGGTACACCTCGTTCCACGAGGAGTAACGCTAGTTCGAATTAGAGAACCTAATTGGAACTACCTACTCCGTGCCACGTGTAGCCACGGGCACGGAGTTCGGACTAGGGGACATTTAAAAATGGCGGCGCCAGGGAAGATGCAAATGAAGCCCGGGATATTTAAATCCCGGGCTTCATTTGCAACTTCGAATGCCTACATTAGCCACCCTAGTTCAAACTAGGGTGGTAGTGTTGACATACCCTGAGAGGCTCTGGGAGGCAGACCCATAGTCTCCTATAGACAACCAGCTAACCTCAGGATGATTCTTACCAACCACCACAGGACATACCACACTAATACCAACCCTGGAACTTTCGCTTGCAACAAACCCCGTTGCCAGCTTTGTCCACATATTTACTCTGCTGACACCATCATTGGGCCTAACCATTTCAGTTATAAGATCAAGAACACATATTCTTGCTCATCCAGAAATATAATTTATGCCATCATGTGCCAACAGTGTCGGTCTGCTATGTATATTGGGCAAACTTCTCAGACACTTCGCCAAAGAATCAATGCACACAAAACAGACATCAGAAAGTTTCACAAAGAAAAAACAGTTTCTTGCCATTTCGACCAGAATGGGCATTGTCTCAATGACCTGATTACCTGAATCCTGCTTCAAAGAGATTTTAACACAAGACTTCAAAGAGAAGCCTCTGAACTGTCATTCATAATTAAATTTGACACTTTACGAATGGGCCTTAACAAAGATGCAAATTATCTTACCCATTACAAAGATAGCTTCCCCAATTATCACCTCTAATATCATTAGCTCATAGACATTAACCTCCCCCCCATCCCCCCTCTGTTCTAAAATCTGATTTGTCTATTTTATATGTGTTCACTTTTTTTGATTGTATCCCTTTGGTATATATGGTCATGCCAATTTTCTTCCACAATTTGATCTGAGGAAGTGTGTCTGGCCCATGAAAGCTCATCACCTAATAAACCATCTTGTTAGTCTTTAAAGTGCTACATAGTCCTGTCTTTTGTTTCAGCAAGACCAGACTAACACGGCTACATCTCTATTAATTAAACCCAGTGACTGAGACCCCAATGTCACAAACATGTATACACATACTGAACTTTGAGGTTTCTAGTCAATGGAACTACTCATGAGTATAAATTTAAGTGTGTCATTTTCAAGACCAAGACTTTGAAGATAAAAAGCTTCATAGTCTATTGCTAAATTCCCTTAGAACACTAACTCCCGGTATCTTTTATTTCCTTTGAATACAATTACACACATTTTTCTTCAGCACGAAGGAGCATTTCTCTGTTTATTCCCGGCTTCAGTTAAAATCCCCAATGCAATGGTAGATAAAGGAAGTTTGCAAATTAAAATGTGACTTGTATAAGCACATAATAAAACAGTTGGCAAAATATAACAAAAATCTCTTTATTGATGGAAGGTAGAATGTGAAGTCCCTTTCATAAAACTATCATTTAACTTCTCTATAGGGGGAAAACCTCTAAGAGACTAAACTGCATTCAGAGAAGAGAATTAACTATTATTAACTGCCTTCTCTTGAATTACAATGACTATGTTTTTTACATGTCAGTAGTACCACAATTTACTTTCAGACTCTATTTCATTTCTCTATAAATGTGTTTTGGTGTGCCAGTAAGATTGTTGATCTATCAGTCTGTAAATCATATATGTTCTTCATTTTTATAGTTCAGTCACTTAAAATCTTTCTGCTGATGAACCATGCTGAGAACAAATCTTATTTATCTTCCACTTTTGTGAAACCAAAATAAGCCATATGGTGGAATTACACAGAGTCTGCCATAGTTATACTGAAAAATGCACCCATGGGAGTTTTCTCTTATGTTCCTTTTAATTTTCAGTAATTGTAAAAATGTTTGTGGATTCGTTCTTTCCTTTGATGAGTCCAGGACTAAGAAAATAATCACATTTTTGAGGATTCTTCAGCTAAAAACTGGCCCTGATTTGTTGATTCAGAAAGTCTACAGATCTCACACCAAATTCCATCATTCTTTGGTTTTCACTCTAAAAATCATAACTAGTGGCTTTGTCACATTTCACAGTATGAAACATCATTACATGAAGGATATTCAAACACATTGCATGGCAACAAATTTCAAAGAGACAAACTTAACTGTTACTCCTCATTGCATGAGGAGTAAGTAAATTCGAGGGAAGGGTTTTGGATCGGACTACCGCGTCTACACGTGGCGAGTTAATTCCAGCTACCAGCTTTTTAAAATGGTGACCAGCTGCAAATATGCTAATCAAGCACAGGATATTTAAATCCCGCACTTCATTAGCAACTTCGGGATGCTTCATTTGCCTCCCTAGTTCGAACTAGGGGGCAAGTGTAGACATACCCTTAGATTAAGTGGCTTCTTGGCTTGTCTAGGTCACTCAAAGTTGGTCCTCTGGCATCAGAAATAATTATTTATGTCTTATTTATTTATTATATTAAAGCATAGATTTCTCTAAGCTACCTATCATGATATATCAGCAAATATTTCAATACTTTTGAAGGAGAGACTGAAATAGATTTATTAGAATATTTTTCAGATACTGATTGTTAAATTCAGAAAAATTACCAGTAAAACCTATGTAGCAGAAGATCATTATTGTGCTGTGTTATATCTGAGTGCTGGCCTGGCTCCACAGCCTGGTGACAGTGCAAAGTGCTGCCAACTAGAGCTCAGATTTGAAGCAGCATAGCTTAAACTAGCAAGAACTGGAAGCTCCAGAGTGACACCAAGCTCTACCCCACTGAAAGGCAGAGAACACTCCTTGATAAATGTTGAATGCTGCACCCTACTGCACCGAAAAATTATGTGAGCTGGGCTCACTTAGAAAGAGTTAGTGCAAATGCAGACAACTCTGTGGTGAAGAAACAGTGTATCAGTGGGCTGCTGGACACAACAAATGCTTGTCAAAGTCAAAGCACTCATAAGTCATTCATGAATGATTCTCATCAGCGCTCATCTTCTGTGGGCCTGGAGGATGCTAATGTTGCGGATCCTCTGCTCATCACTACCTACTGGAGACAGGGTTATAAGAGGAGATGCACAGCAGTATTGCATCATTGCAGACTTCTATAAGCTATGCATGGTGGGCATAGAGCTTGCCTCACAGAAAGGAAATACACAGAGAATATAACATATATTCTGAGAAGAAAATGTCTCTCAGTCCATACCCACTGTCTTAGTAGGGAGAAGACATGACTCACGTGCACTGGCGAAGATTCAATAGAAATCCCCACTGAAACTTCACCAGGTGTGTTCCTTGCTTTCTGAGCCATAGGGTGTCACAGGAGAAAAAGTAATAATTAGCACTTACATAGTACTTTACGAGAGGCTACTCACACAACAGATCAATTGCTAAAGTGACAGGTTGAAGAGAAAGGCATCAACAGCCACAACTGTTTTCAGAACATGAGGTGTGGAAGCCAAGAATCAATTTCCTCCTCACAGAGAAACAAGTGTTTCAAAGGTATTGCTTTGACCAAAAAATATTCTGAAACTCCATGGGAATTGCAAATGGACTCGGAGAGAGACACTCATCCTAGTTGTGCGTTGCCTAGTAACAACAGCTTTTGGATTCTTGGCAACAATGTCCATCCACTCTCCCCCCAGAGAGCACAGGTGTTATCTTGTGTCACCTCCCACTATTTTTTATGTTTTTCTCTGTACTAATCACTATAATTTTCCTAGAGAAAGAGTACATAACAGATCAGGGATTTCTATGTCATGCTTCAATTTCCATCAGGCTTGCATTGTTACAGACTGTACAAACATCCCTTGCACATACTACTCCATCATGCAACTACACAGGAAGACATCACCATTACTGAGTCCCCCAAGTGAAAATGGAAACACTTTTCTTCTTGTGAATATGTGAGTTCAAAAATTTCAAGATATCTTAACACTCCTCTTAGGCTGTTTATTATCTAAAAGCATGTTGTGACTTTTACATTTTTTGATAACTATCTCTGGGGAAGTTTTTAGGAAACTTGTCAGATTAGAAGAGGCTGAATATTGTGCAAGAATAATTTTCATAATCACATATTGAAGAATTGGGGCTTACAGCCAAATGTGTGGCCATGACCATAGTTACATATTATTTTCTCTCACATAATAGCATTTACCTTTTGAAGAACTGGCTAAAGATTCTATTCAAGAGCCTTACAAACCCTCCGGGAAAAATTATAATGTCCTGAGGCGTGTCCAGCCCTGTGTTTTCAGCCTCTCTCTTTCCCCTTTAGCACTTGAATACATGGAGTTTGAGAAGCAAATACAGGTTGAACCCTTTCTAGTCCAGCACCCTTGGTACCTGACAATGTCGAACCAGAGAATTTGCCAAATAATGGGAGGTCAATATTATCTAGAAGCATTACCTATACTTCCACTGCTTACTGGGCTTTTAGAAGACATTTAGGGATAAATTAGAGATAATTAACAGCACTGAACATTGAAATCCAAGGCTGGTGGCTGTAATCAAACTTAATGGGACCACGGGAAATGTGGCGCACCCATGATAAGTGGACATCTGACTAACTAAAATCATGCCAGACCATGGATGTTGCTGGACCACATAGTGCTGGGCTAGAGAGGTTCAACCTGTAGTATATTAGTGTTGGAGATCCTTCCCTCGCCAATTTAAAGTTACCACATGCCAAAGTAGTCACTATTTAGGATGCCTAAGCTACACCTTACTTGATAAATGCCCACCCCTATCCTGGATCCAATGGTATTGCCTGTCATACAACACACTGCATGCACTCTAGCATAGTATCATCTTCACTTGTAATTTCAAATATGGTCTGTACCAAGAGCTTTGCAACCTTGCTTTGAGGCACAAAGGTACCACGACCACACAACTGGCTTGCAGAACTTTGGAGGTCTAGCTCCAACAATTTAGCATGTGTGCTTCTCCATCCAGGTTAAGTTGATTGTTCCATTTCAATCACAGTCAATTGTGGATTGGTTTCCTATACACTTTGACCAAATACTAAAAAAGTAGCTAACTTTTCATGTCAACTCTGTTATTCATTGTGAGTTCAGTGGAGGAAGCCTCATTTGCAATGGTGAGCATTTTCTCCGATGGACTGACCCATGGATTTCCATAGGGATGCTTGCCAATATAAGCATTCACCAGTGCTCTTGGCACTCCCAGAATGAGGCCAGTTTAATAAACTGTCTTGTTTCTCTCTTTCCTTCAATACACAGTATTAACAATGAATCTGTAGCTTAGCTTCTAATTTTATTTCTCCTTTGTATTTTCAGCTCAGGTAAATTGTATTCACAACTAGATGACAATATGTGATTATAAATTACTTACAGTTCACATTTTTGCACCCCCAGAAGAAACCAATACCTCAAATCTTAAGAGAGGTATCTTAATGGTGTGACATTGTCATCATGATGCCACATACAACTGCTTTTTCTTTTCTTTATTTCCTGTTTTTGGTATGACAATAGGAGGAGTGGAAAGAATGGGAAAGGAAATGAATATTAATGAATAAATGCAAACAAAAAGAAAGAAAACCATATGATGAAACATTAAAATATAAAGGAATATATTTTATCAACAAATGAATGAACGTACTGACTTTGAAAAATGAGCCCATAATCTACCAGAGAGAAATATTACTTTTGCTATTTGGAGAAACAACATGGTTTCTCAATTACTGACTATTTATCTTGTCATATTTTTTCAGGTAATAATTTATTAGACAATTTTTCTGTATAAACCAGCTAGGCTGTTTTAGAAAATAACCTGAGTATTTTGCCACCTTTAATACATATCCTGCAACTTTGTCTTCTTCACTATTATTTTTCTACCCATTTATAATGGAAGAATTCTGCCAATTTTGACTGAAACTTGAAAGTGGGCATGAAAGAGAATGTTTTATTTTTGGTCTATTCAGATCTCCGTATTGAAGTGAATCCAGTGGAGAGATCAGAATTCACTATCCCTAGATTATATTCCTAACTTTGTCAGTGACACATTTTGTAAATTTGGGCAATTGATGTGGTCAGGATGACTCTGTATTGTAGTTTCAATTATTAAAAGAATAAAGAGGATTTTATTTTGTGTTCCAATGACATGAAATCATCAAAGTGAAACTTGTCTGGAACAGTCAAGTTTTAGATGAACTCCATGCGAGCCCAAGTTGGAGTCACCTTCCAACAAACAAACCAGCCTAGGATAGTAGGCGAAAACTTTAGTCCCATCCCTTACCTCTAATGGTCTTGTGAGGAAATCTGTTGGACTTTGACCCATCTTTGGAAGGAAGAACACTGATTTTTCATGTCTGTGTTCAATCTATAGAAAGAGTTTTCACCAGTGTTCCAGACAGAACTGTTTTTTTCCCCAAATTTCAAACTTTCAATGATAACTGAAAACTTAAATTCTATGTTTCTCCTGATTTCAGGCATTGGTCTGAAAGTTTCATGCATCTACATGTATGAATTACAATAATGAATTAATGATTGTAATACATCCTGATCTCCTCTGGTCATGCAATAAAGCTCAAAAGCTATGGGGACTTGGTTAATTGATAGAGATATTTAAAAAGTGGTGCATTCTTCTTATCCTTAGACCGTTACAGGGGGATTATGATGAAAGATTGGAAGATTACGAGGTCATAAAATAAGAATGGTTAGAGATGGACATCCTTGTAGCATTATGCTGTAGATAGAATGCACAGTGAGAGTGAGGTAACTGGAAAACATGAGCGAGTCTTCTCTTTTTCCTTCCCTTTGATACACACAATTTTCTACATCACATTTTAAAATTGGAAGTTTTATTAAGTTCTTATGATAAATACGCAGCTTGGGCTTTTGTGATTACTAGATAGTTTGATTTGCCCAATAGGTAGTAAGTGAGAGATAGGAAGCCAAGCAGTGATCTAATTTTTAAAGAAGCTCGGTCTTCATTGATTTCAGCAGGCGCTGTGGGCACCCAGCAGCACCTCTGAAATTTAGAACATTAGTCTGAAGCCCTGATCAATTTCTTTGTTGGCCCCTTATTGATCTAGAATCATCTTTTTCTCCAGGGAAGAGTCTGAGGTGATCAGTAACTAGCTCTGAAGGATTTGATCACTCAGTTTACTCATGCTTACTATTTCATATGATCATTTCCATCATTTGTGAAGTCAGCACATTAATTCTTCCCAGATAAGTGTGTGTGTGGGGGTGGGGGGTGGGGGGAGAATTGCCCTCGCAAGGCCCTTTAAAAATGTAATATCTCTGCCTCTTGATCTTTAGTCTTTATGTACCACCTGGCTTTCTATTGATATCTTACTCAGTAAAAATATGCTACAATGTTGTTTCTTTTCTGTGTTTTGATTTAAATGAGACATCTGTCAAAACTCAGTGTGTGCATTGCCTATGTGCATTTTGGGCTATTACACATTAAACATCAGGGATCAGAGACTGAATCTTTGATTTTGTCTCTGTAAAAAAGGAAGAGTTTTAATATTATGATTCCATGTGTTTCCACCTCTAATAGCACACGCTGCTGTATGTTAAATAATGGCAGCCTTGTCTAAGCAGTACTAAGATGTTTCATTCTGAATTCATGTCCTGAAAATTGTATATTTTTGCTTTGACTTTTACATTTCACCACATTAAGATTTTCTAAGACTTAAGTATGACAAAAATCCATCTGAGTATTAAGGGCACATCTTCACAGCAGTGTTATTTTGGAATAACTGACATTATTTCAAAATAACAAGGTGCACGTCTACACAACAAGCCATTATTTCGAAATAATTTCAAGGTGGCAGACTTCTTACTCCAACTTCTGTAACCCTCATTACATGAGGAGTAAGGGAAGTCAAAGGAAGAATATTCTTCCTGTAACTTCCTGCTGTGCAGACAGAGCCAAAAGACAAATTAAGCTATTTCAACTTCAACTACGCAATTGTCATAGCTGAAGTTGCGTATCTTAATTTGACTTTTGCCCTGCAGTGTAGATATGCCATAAGTGACTAATTCTTTGAAGTCCTAACTGAGGCAAAAGTTCAGCTAAATTTTATGAAAGATTTGCTTGAATGAGAACTTCAGAAATTATCAAATATCTGTTGAAGGAAATGAAATGCATGAGAAAAAACTCATTTGGGGGAAAAAAAAGGAAAAAGACATTTGGGTTAACTTAGAACCTGGGAATATTGCACAATGAAGCTAGGTGCATACTTAGTTTGATCTATCTCATTCTTTCATTTTTCTTTATTGTCCTACACCCCTGGTGCATAGGGCATCCACCAGATTCTTCTCTTCATTGTAGTCTTGTGCTGGTCTGTTCAGGCTTTTGAGTTTTGTGCTGATAGATTTGGCTTCTGTCTCTATTGTTCTGTGTAATATTTGTCTAGGTCCCCCTATAGCTTAAATCTCATGTAACTGTAAAGAATGTGATAAACTCAGTCAAAATCTGAGGTCAATTAGGCTTACAAAATGTAGCCCTTTTGGAAGCTCAAAGGTAAAAAAATATGTGAAAAGTTCCTAAGACGGTACAATGACCATGAAAAATAGGTCACGTTATGAGCAGTGATCTTTTTAGGCTTCTCTAAAAAAGATTGAGCAGTTCAGCATTCGTTCTCATCTCTTGGCCCACCTTGCATCCCAGCTTGCCTCATGTCAACTTATCTAAACGACCTTCTTCCTGAGCAGAAGGCTAACTGGCCATGCTCTTGTATAATGAACTTTGTTTTCATCTGAGAGTGCTGAATGGCATCTAGTCCACAGTCCACCCTGGGATATCTAGTTAGAAGCTCTGCAAAAGCACCACAGATCCTTTTTGTATTCTCTTCCCTGGATGTGTTAGTTTCTGCCCCTCTATTTCTTTCCCTCTATCCTATCTCAGCCTTTTGGCTTTTTCATTCAATCCTCAAGTCAAGTCTACTGGAGTCATTCATACTAGCTTTGTCTAAGGAGATAGGATCTAACCAAATGATGGCCCTGAGCAAATTGTAACAAAACAGAATGCCAGAAATACGTGGTGTGGTTGATTTGGCACAAAGCATCCACTTCTATCTAACCAGTGGCCCAGTGCTCCAAAACATCAAGCCGTATTTTACCCAGCTATTCTATCTTGTCTCCTCCATCTTGTGTAAAACCAAGGGCTCTGTTTCAAAATAACTCTGTACCTAGCTATCACTGCTTAATGTTGAACAATGAGAAAATTAATAAACCCCTTTAACTCTTTGGGCCTTTGAGATCAATACCTATACAGTTGTTCCTGATTCCTGCAGATCCCTTGTGAAGTTAGGAAGCAGCAGAACCCTGAAGCTATAAGGTAGGAAAAGTTCCACCTAAAGATTCGAGAGATGAGGCCACCTGGAAGGAGGATCAGTGGAGAGAAAATGATGTCTTGTGACATGAAGGAGAAAATGAACAAGGGAATGCTTGGGCTCTGTAGAACCTAAAATTCCAAGTAAAGCTGCGGAGTTTGGTTCATTGTCAGCCTGTAAATCAGGGCTAACATGTGACCCGCAGATGGGATCCTTTGAATAGGGCCCCCACTGGAAACTTGTTCTACAACAGCGAGGCATTGAAAGATGCAAGCGGACAGACTGGCTGGAACAGACGGGTACAGGGTGTTGGCGATTCTAGCCCTCAGGGAGGAGGTGCTGGGAGCACTGAGGCATTGTGGGAAGTGCTGGCTGCTAAACCTTGTGGGCAGAGCCTGAGAGGTGCTGACTGGCTCACACTGGCCATGTTTGGGTCTGGCGCCATGGCCGGCCAGCTCTGCCTTCATCGCACACGGAGAGACAGACTCCCACGTAGGGACATCAGTCCTGCTGAGAATCCAGGACAGGGCTCCCAGGTACCTGTCCTTTTTTTCCTCTCATGTCTGGCCTGACTCACCCAGCTCCCTGCCCACCACAGGTTGGAGCGCTCTGGCTTGGGAACTTTTCTTCTTACAGTAAAATCACTCCAAGAAATGCACAACCTGATGCTTCAAGCTAAACACACAAAACATTGGTATACAATTTTCTTTTTAACAAGAAGCAGTTTTTGTTTGATTTGTTAAAATTGTGAAGCCAAAACAAAAAAGTAGTCAATATAATGGTCTCCTGTTGACATGCGTTTTAGTAGTTAAATTCCTGGACTGTCATTGCTCATTAAAAGTGCTGTCATATGGGTGGAAATTGGGTAACTATTGCATTTTATTAATATCAGCAGAACTGACTGAAATGGGGCCTACGTGTTGCGTAGTCTTGCCTTAATCTTTGTATTCATGCTCTTCAGTGTGAAAGAAGCAATTTGCAAATATTTGCATTTATATTTGCATGTATATGCAACCACACTTAAGTTGTGGCCCTCAGTATATGCTGTGAGTATCATTGTGGCCCCTGGGGCTTCCAAAGTTGAGTAGCCCTGCTGTAAACAGACACTGAAAACTGTGGGCCAGGTAACTTGATTACCTATCTGAATTGAAACATGAAACTTGGAGGGGAAAATGGGCTGTGGAGGTCAAAAATGGAAAAATCTATTGCATCTGTTTCTTTTCTCCATCTTGGAAAAAGGAACCCCATGAGAAGATCCCCCCCAACCCAGATTACCAATGATATCATCATAAAGTCCCTGCTTCATTAGCCAGTACTCCTGAACTAATCTCCTTCCTACTGGAGTTTGTCCTGTTGTTTGTCGTTTCTTGGGCCTTAGCTTTCCAATTGTTAAGGTGCTGCATTGAGCCACTAGTATCCCTCAACAATAGCTTGTTCACAGGTGCAAGTCAGATAGAACCATTTCCCTCTTTGTCCTTTGCTTATTTTCTAAGGAAGTTTTATAGAGATAAAAATTCAGTGGTGGTTAATAAAAAAGGAGAGAGGCAAAAAAAAAGTCCAGCCTTTCACATTTCAATCAAATCCCACTCACGCAAAATAGGAAACTCCAGAACAGTAGAGAGATGTGTACCCTTAAGGGAAAAATAAACAAACAAAACATTTTAAAAAAGACTCTTAAAGAGACAAACTACCATGCCACACTATCTACCCATCCTTGAGATAATGATTGCATACTGAAAGATGCCTTTGCGGAATATTAGGGAGATATATGAGATCTTCCAGGAAGGATGCAGAAATAAAAACTGTCATACAATAGAGTTGTCAAATCATAATTCTTTTAATTTGAATCTAAAATATATTCACAAAACTTCCATTTTGAAATGACTGTGTTTTCTTTTACTCTGAAAAACAGCTTGAGTTCATTAGTTTATTATGAAAGCAGAGAATTGACAAAACCAGGCACTGTGTTGGGAGGTGTTGTGGATGTTTTCAAAGTACATCTCTACCGAAACAAAAAACAGGACTATGTAGCACTTTAAAGACTAACAAGATGGTTTATTAGGTGATGAGCTTTCATGGGCCAGACCCACTTCCTCAGATCAAATAGTGGAAGAAAATTGTCACAACCATATATACCAAAGGATACAATTAAAAAAATGAACACATATGAAAAGGACAAATCAAATTTCAGAACAGAAGGGAGATGGGGGGGGGGAGGTAAATGTCTGTGAGCCAATGATATTAGAGGTGATAATTGGGGAAGCTATCTTTGTAATGGGTGAGATAATTAGAGTCTTTATTCAAACCTAAGTGTAAAGTGTCGAATTTAAGCATGAATGACAGTTCAGAGGATTCTCTTTCAAGTGTAGTCTTAAAAGGCCTTTGAAGCAGGATGCAGGTAATCAAGTCGTTGAGACAATGTCCTTTCTGGTTGAAATGGCAAGAAACTGTTTTTTGTTTGTGATCCTGACATTGTCTCACAGACATTTACCTCTCCCCCCATCCCTCTTCTGTTCTGAAATTTGATTTGTCCTTTTCATATGTGTTCATTTTTTTAATTGTATCCTTTGGTATATATGGTTGTGACAATTTTCTTCCACTATTTGATCTGAGGAAGTGGGTCTGGCCCACGAAAGCTCATCACCTAATAAACCATCTTGTTAGTCTTTAAACTGCTACATAGTCCTGTTTTTTGTTTCAGCTACACCAGACTAACACGGCTACATTTCTATCACCACTCTACCAGTGCAGGACCTCAATCCATCCTTGATGTTCCAACCCTGTGAAATGGTTGAGAGGTGGATCCAAATAGTGCTGCATTGTGTGACGGTTTTGCAGTGTGTATAATGGCCAGGGGGATCCCACTAGACCTGTAAACTGATTTCTGATGTGATCTACTTTCAATCCATATGCCAGGGATGTAGAGAAGAAAGGCAAGCGCTATTTAATTGCATTCCCTGGGAGCTGAGATGGACTTCACTTGAACTATGATGGTGTGCACTAGGTGTGGATCTGACCCTCTATTTTTGCTAAGCAGAGCAGAAAATTATCCCCTCTGTATTATAGTCTCAGATCTAAAATAGCCCCTGGTACAATTCTGGTGGTGCAAAAGGGTATATATATTTTGCCCTAATTGTACACCTGAAAATTCCTCCATTGTTCAGTGAATCCCAAAGTTGTATAAAGTTGGTGTATGTCTGTATTGCCTGGTGCTCCTGGCATAGGCTGAATGTAAGGGAAATGCCTGGAAGAAGAGGTATGGCTGGAGTGTTGGTATTACCAATCTTTGGATAACCTAATGAATTAATAAACTTTCTAATGTTACAGCAGCCATGAGGCTGCCGCAAATTATTCTGGGTACTGAAACAGCTCTGGAGAGCCCTGGAGATATTGGAGCACAAAGAAGTCATACAGCCATTTTTCTTCCTCCAGTAGTTCCAATATAATTAGAGACACCTAAGGATTAACCCTTATGTATATATGTAATGTAGAAGTTTTAGGCAGATATCCAGATTTTATTTTATTTTATTTGATGCAATCTCTAATTTTTGCTTGACTTTTTCCATCCTTTTTTAAAAAAAACCCAACCTTATCAGCGTTTGCCCGCAGAGAGACTCTTTTTGTCCTATTTGCGTTAAAAGCACATTTTCTGCTTGAAACACGAAGAGGTCCCCTTCTGTTCCAGTTTTCTTGGCACACTCAAAGGCACTCCTAAATGAAAAATAAATTAGTATGATATACAGTGAAACAATGTTTCCTTCTCTTTTCAGTCGTTAGTCCCAAAGCCCGAGAGTACAGCCTCCACACTGGAGCAATATGCTGCACCAGATTAGAGGAATACTACTTCTGACATGTAAAAATGTGTCTATTTTTATACTGTGAACGTTGCTTTAAAAACACACCTTTCCCCAGCATCAGTCCCTCTCACAGATAAGTTGTATCAGACCTGTATGAGCAAATTGATATAGGAAGGCTGTGCTATTCAAGAAGGAGGCACAGACACAGGGGCTTGTGAAGTCATGCAGTGAAATGCTTCAGTGGCTGATGATTGAAAATGGAAGCTTAATGGGGTGAAAGTGAACAGAGAATTAGAATAAATGCAGGTGGCTAAATAGGCTGTATGGGGTGGAGAAGCAGATCCAAGCCAAGGAAGCACAGTTTTGTGAGATAAGTCTGAAAATCAGATTATAGCCAAGTCAGCTTTGGCACTGGGGTGAAGAGAGGCTCAACTGCTGTCTCTTCAAGTATCAATGTGTGTAACAGAAAAAAGGATAAAACCCCACTGATTGCTGGACTCACTTCAAAAGGTGATTTTGTCTCCCTATCTGTTAAGCAAGAGGGTAATTTTAAATTAAACTGTTTACATAAAAATATATAATTCACATTAGCCATGTACTAAGCTTCTGTTATGAAAAATAAATTAGTATGATGTACAGTGAAACAATGTTTCCATCTAACACATCTTCATCTGAACCAATATATTAGCAGCATGAGAAAAAGCGACTTTGTAATATAGTGGCTTCCTGCATGGATCGAACCCTGTTCCATCCAGTGCAACAGCTGGAGAAAACGCTGCCCCAGCTTTTGCTCTGCATCTTTCCAACCCAATAACATGTTCTTTACTTGTTGCCAGAGCAGCTCATTTCTGAATTGTGCCACGAGGTCATAGCCTGGATACATGAAGCCATATGATATGACTGAAGGTCTAGAGAACATGAGCTATGAGGGAAGAGTGAAAGAACTGGGCTTGTTTAGTTTGGAAAGGAGAAGGCTGAGAGGGGGCATGTTAGCAGTTTTCAGGTATCTAAAAGGGTGTCAGAAAGAGGAGGGAGAAAAATTGTTCTCCTTGACTTCTGAGGATAGAACAAGAAGCAACGGGCTTAAACTGCAGCAAGGGAGGTTTAGGCTGGACATTAGGAAAAAGTTCCTAACTGTCAGGGTGGTTAAACACTGGAATAAATTGCCTAGGGAGGCTGTGGAATCTCTATCTCTGGAGATATTTAAGAGCAGGTTAGATAGACAACTGTGGAGAGTTGGCAGTTTTTCAAAGGGACATTATTAAGGGCCCAAAAGCAAGCTATTCCGCTGCATCAGAAAGATAGGAAATATGGCAAAAGACCGCCTTGGCTTAACCACGAGATCTTGAATGATCTAAAAATAAAAAAGGAGTCATATAAAAAATGGAAAGTAGGACAAATTACAAAGGATGAATATAGGCAAACAACAAAGGAATGCAGGGGCAAGATTAGAAAGGCAAAGGCATAAAATGAGCTCAAACTAGCTACAGGCATAAAGGGAAACAAGAAGACTTTTTATAAATACATTAGAAGCAAGAGGCAGACCAACGACAGGGTAGGCCCACTGGTCAGTGAGGAGGGAGAAACAGTAACAGGAAACTTGGAAATGGCAGAGATGCTTAATGACTTCTTTGTTTCGGTCTTCACAAAGAAGTCTGAAGGAATGCCTAACATAGTGAATGTTAGTGGGAAGGGGGTAGGTTTAGAAAATAAAATAAAAAAAGAACAAGTTAAAAATCACCTAGAAAAGTTAGATGACTGCAAGTCACCAGGGCCTGATGAAATGCATCCTAGAATACTCAAGGAGCTGATAGAGGAGGTATCTGAGTCTCTAGCTATCATCTTTGGAAAATCATGGGAGACAGGAGAGATTCCAGAAGACTGGAAAAGGGCAAATATAGTGCCTATTTATAAAAAGGGAAATAAGAACAACCCAGGAAACTACAGATCAGTTAGTTTAACTTCTGTGCCAGGGAAGATAATGGAGCAAGTAATTAAGGAAATCATCTGGAAACACTTGGAAGGTGGCAAGGTGATAGGGAACAGTCAGCATGGATTTGTAAAGAACAAATCATGTCAAACCAATCTGATAGCTTTCTTTGATAGGATAATGAGTCTTGTGGATAAGGGAGAAGTGGTGGATGTGGTATACCTAGACTTTAGTAAGGCGTTTGATACGGTCTCACATGATATTCTTATCAATAAACTAGGCAAATACAACTTCGATGGGGCTTCTATAAGGTGGGTGCATAACTGGCTGGATAACCGTACTCAGAGAGCAGTTATTAATGGTTCACAATCCTGCTGGAAAGGTATAACAAGTGGGGTTCTGCAGGGGTCTGTTTTGGGACCGGCTCTCTTCAATATCTTCATCAACGATTTAGATATTGGCATAGAAAGTATGCTTATTAAGTTTGCAGATGATACCAAGCTGGGAGGGGTTGCGACTGCTCTGGAGGATAGGGTCATAATTCAAAAGGATCTGGACAAATTGGAGAAATGGTCTGAGGTAAACAGGATGAAATTTAATAAAGACAAGTGCAAAGTGCTCCACTTAGGAAGGAACAATCAATTTCACACATACAGAATGGGAAGCAACTATCTAGGAAGGAGTACGGCAGAAAGGGATCTAGGGGTTATAGTGGATCACAAGCTGAATATGAATCAGCAGTGTGATGCTGCTGCAAAAAACAGCAAACATGATTCTGGGATGCATTAACAGGTGTGTTGTGAGACACGAGAAATCATTCTTCCGCTCTACTCTGCGCTGGTTAGGCCTCAGTTGGAGTATTGTGTCCAGTTCTGGGCACCGCATTTCAAGAAAGATGTGGAGAAATTGGAGAGGGTCCAGAGAAGAGCAACAAGAATGATTAAAGGTCTAGAGAACATGAGCTATGAAGGAAGGCTGAAAGAATTGGGTTTGTTTAGTTTAGAAAAGAGAAGATTGAGGGGGGACATGATAGCAGTTTTCAGGTATCTAAAAGGGTGTCATAAGGAGGAGGGAGAAAACTTGTTCATCTTGGCCTCTGAGGATAGAACAAGAAGCAATGGGCTTAAACTGCAGCAAGGGAGGTTTAGGTTGGACATTAGGAAAAAGTTCCTAACTGTCAGGGTAGTCAAACACTGGAATAAATTGTGCAGGGAGGTTGTGGAATCCCTATCTCTGGAGATATTTAAGAGTAGGTTAGATAAATGTCTATCAGGGATGGTCTAGACAGTATTTGGTCCTGCCATGAGGTCAGGGGACTGGACTCAATGACCTCTTGAGGTCCCTTCCAGTCCTAGTATTCTATGATTCCATGATTCTATGATAGACATCTATCAGGGATGGTCTAGACAGTACTGGGTCCTGCTGTATTCCTAGGTCATCTTGGCTATGCCCCCTGCTGGAATAGTCTATAGGACCTTTGGAGCAGGAGTGCAAATCTGGGCATTCCCTGAGTCCAACTGAGTCCAAGCAGAGGGTTGAACCAGCAGTGCCAGTGATCAGGAGCTGGGCCACAGGAAGCTGCCCAAGGCTCAGCAGCTGCCAAAGGATGATTTCTTGTCATTATTGCATGCAGTATTGCTGTAGCCATGTCAGTCCCAGGACATTAGATAGTTTTTGACCTATACCGAGTCCTTCTTCAGGTCCGTCAGAGGTGTGGTACTATGAGAGCCCGTCCCACACTTGTAAAAGAACTCTATGCATTTCAAAAGCTTGTCTCTCTCACCAGCAGAAGTTAGTTCAATAAAAGATACCTGTGTCTTCCCTGAAGAGGGTACGGTACAATCAATATTTGACAGGGCACACCACGTGAGGGTCAGAACCAATAACAGGTATGTGAGTGGGGAAGAAAAGGAGAGGAAGGGCAACGGTGACAGTCATAAGATCACGTGATGACTTTCTCGGCACCTAAACACATTGTCTGATTTTGAAATCGTGGCTCTTCAGCACTTTTGAAAATGTTTTCGTATCTGTGGGAAAATCTTGTTTTGAAAATGTTTTCATATCTGTGTGAAAATCTTGGCCTGATTAAATTTTGAAATCCTATTCGTTCAAACCAACCTGAAAATGAAATGCAGCAACATGACTTAAGTACTAAATTCTGCTTTCACAGATATACATTGCAACTCTCATTATCTGTAGATTTACAGCCTGTAATAGAAAAGACCAAGACGTAGAAATTCCCTGAATTAATTCCCGTTTGCAGTAGATTTTTTTTAGAACAAAAAAATCTAATCTTGATTTTAAAGTTGTCAGTGATGGAGTATAGGTTCCAAGGGTTAATTACCCACCATGTGAGTTGTTTGCGCCTTATTTCTAGTTTGAGTTTCTCTCTCTTCATGTTCCAGTCATTGGATTGGTTATGCCTTTGACATTTGTTGTACCATTACATAGATGTTATTATTCATAACCAAGCTAATTCAATATATTCCTCAGGTTCAGAAGCCACTGTATACCTATCCTTTTGACAAATGGGCAGAGAACCAGGGTGCTGTTGAGCATAAAATACATCATTGCCTTGCAAAGATCCAGCACATGTACACAAATGAAAATTAATAGTCACCATTAGAAATTTAAAAGTAGACTATAGACTGTGAAATTAATTAGCAGATTTCTTAAGAGAATTTTCACTTCTGCAAGAATGTCTTACCGGAGAACACATTTCAAATGGAAACATTTCAGACAATCTTAGTTTTGTTCCTATAAAATTATGCATTTTTAATTTGTAGGATTGTGTGCTTCTTTATAAAAGTGTCTGAACACCAATGGCCAGACACAACAGCCTGTGCTGAATGTAGGCCACAGCTGCAATGGCCACTGGTGGAGCTCTTGGATATTGCTCATATCTCTGCCATTTTCAGTCCCATTACTCCAAGCCCCCTCAGGCATTTTTCTTCAGGGGAGCCTACATCCAGGTTGGTCCCCTGGGAAAGCAGGGGGGGCAGGGAGGGCTGATTTTATGCTCCTGAAAGGGGTGAGGCCTCAGTGAGGCCTCAGGTGGAAGAGGCAGGTCCGAGGGCAGCCAGCCCTCAGTGCTGCCTGGACTGCGGTGCCTTCTTCCCCAGTGCTGCCTGGAGCACAGTGCACGGCACCCCTGCCTCCCGAGCCAGCCCTCAAAGCTGCCTGGAGCATATAGTGCAGCACTGCAGCAGAGATTGAAAGGGAGTGGCAACCAGAGCCCTACGCAGCTTTGAATCACTGTGCCCCAGGACAGTTGTTCCCTTGCACCCCTCCCCACACTGGATGGCCTGTTCTCCCGAAACTCCCTTCTACACAGGGAGGTGCAGCCTGCTTCCTGTACACTATCGGAGGAAAAGGGTGGGTTTCCTTGCCTGTGTCTTCAGTGTGGATTAGGCCCACAAGGGTGCGTGGTGGGAGCAGACCTTGCACTCAAGGACTGTGATTGTTCCTGGTCATTGTGGTTGGGAGGGAATGATTGTTTGTACCCTCCCTCGGGCTACATCTAGACTGCAGGCTTCTTTCAGAAGAAGCTTTATTCAGAAGATCTCCTCTGAAAAAACTTCTTCTGGAAAAGCACGTCCACACACAAAAGTGCATCGAAAAAGTGATGTGCTTTTGTGACAGAGAGTGTCCAGCCACTCTCTCACATAAAAGGTCACCCAGAACCAGTTCAGCCAGGGCTTTAGGTCTCCAGTTGCTTCCAAGTGCTGGTGCCGGAGCCTTGCAGAGACACGCGCTTAAAGGGACCCTCCTGGACAGCTGTTTCTCTGCTTCTGTTGTGTGCTTGATACCTCTTTAAGGGACAGCAAAGCTTCAGCAATGCCTGTTGTCATTGCCCTCTTCTTTTTTGGATGCCACAGCTTTGTTCTTTAGTGCCATGAAGCTGGAGCTGCCCCATGGCATGTGATGGCACCACATGGCCATGCTGCAGTTTTTGCAGCACTTTGTGCCAGCTGCCTTCCTGGTCCTGCACGAGCTGGACCCCGAGCTCATTCTGGGTACCCTCTCCCTGGGTGTGGGCGCTAAATTCTGGCAACTGCACCCTACTGTGGAAAGGCATTTTTGGAGGCTCAGTACCAGTTCAGACCAGGTGGGACCGGCTGGTTGTGGAGCCGTCGTGGAGCCGTGAGATGACCAGCAGTGGATCTAAAACTTCCGCATGCAGAAGGCCATTGTTTTGGAGTGGTGTGTCTGGATCACCCCCATCCTCTGAAGATGCGACACCCATCTGCGGCCAGCCATCCCCTTGGAGAAGTGGGTCGTAATCACCTGTAGGAAGCTCGCCACCCCTGACAGCTACCGGTAGGTGGGCAACCACTTTGGTGTGGGGAAGTCCACCATTGGGGCCCTCCTCATGGAGGTAAGGCACTCTGGGACTGCAGTCCCTGCAGGGGGGTGGGAGACCTGGATAAAGTGGACCCTTGGGAAAGAGGAGTTGGGGGCTGTTGGAGGTGGAATGGGGGTGGAGGGAAAGCCCCATCCCTGGGGGTTGTAACATCCCTCCTTCACACAGTCTTGCTGCTGGGGGATGGCCTGATAAGGGGTGGCTCCTGGGGTGTTTGAGGAGGGGTAGGGGTGGGGAGCATGGTGGGTACCTCCCAAGGGCTCAGGCACTCCCTCTCTCATTCTCTGTGTTGTGATAGAGATGCAGTTGTGTTAGTCTGGTGTAGCTGAAACAAAAGACAGAACTATGTAGCACTTTAAAGACTAACAAGATGGTTTATAGGTGATGAGCTTTCGTGGGCCAGACCCACTTCCTCAGATCAATATGTGGAAGAAAATCGGCACAACCATATATACCAAAGTGATACAATCAAAAAAATGAACGCATGTGAAATTGACAAATCAAATTTTAGAACAGAGTGGGGGTGAGGGGGGAAGGTTAGTTTCTGTGAGGTAATGACATTAGGGGTGATAATAGGGGAAGTTTCTGTGAGGTAATGACATTAGGGGTGATAATTGGGGAAGCTATCTTTGTAATGGGTGAGATAATTAGAGTCTTTGTTTAAACCCATACATAAAGTGTCAAATTTAAGAATGAATGACAATTCTGAAGCTTCACGTTGAAGTCTGGAGTTAAAGTCTCTTTGAAGCAATATGCATGTTTTAAGGTCATTGAGGGAATGATCAGTCTGGCTGAAATGGCAAGCAACAGCTTTCTCTCTGAGAGAGTGTCTTATGTCTGTTTTGTGTGCATTGATTCTTGGCGAAGTATCTGAGACGTTTGTCCAATGTACATAGCAGACGGACACTTTAGGTACATGATGGCATAAATTATATTTCTGGATGAACAGGAATATGTGTTCTTGATCTTGTAAGTGGCATGGTTAGGTCCAACAATGGTGTCAGCAGAGTAAATATGTGGACAAAGCTGGCAGCGGGTACCCATGGCTGTGCCGCTGATCTGGAGGTATAAGTTGTCACCAAATTGGAAATAATTGTGGGTGAGAACAAAGTTACACAGGTCTGCTACCAGATTGGCAGTGGTATCCTCTGGGATGACGGAATAATCATGAAGATGGATTATAAGCAATTAGAAACACTATCTCAGAGGATACCACTGCCAATCTGGTAGCAGACCTGTGTAACTTTGTTCTCACCCACAATTATTTCCAATTTGGTGACAACTTATACCTCCAGATCAGCGGATACTTTATGTATGGGTTTAAACAAAGACTCTCATTATCTCACCCATTACAAAGATAGCTTCCCCAATTATCACCCCTAATGTCATTACCTCACAGAAACTTCCCCTATTATCACCCCTATGTCATTACCTCACAGAAACTAACTTTCTCCCCTCACCCCCACTCTGTTCTAAAATTTGATTTGTCAATTTCACATGCGTTCATTTTTTTGATTGTATCACTTTGGTATATATGGTTTTGCCAATTTTCTTCCACATATTGATCTGAGGAAGTGGGTCTGGCCCACAAAAGCTCATCACCTATAAACCATCTTGTTAGTCTTTAAAGTGCTACATAGTTCTGTCTTTTTTTTCTTTGTGTTGTGTGTTTGTTTGTCTCTTTCAGTAGCTTGTGAGGACCCTCAACCCAATCCTGATGTGGAGGGTCATCTGTCTGGGAGACCTAGACGTGACCATGGCTGGATTTGTTGCCCTGGGGTTCCTGAACTGCAGGGGAGCAATTGATGGGACCCACATATTTTTCCATACTTTTTGATGGTTCTGCAGGCCCTGGTTGACCACTGGGGACACTTTACAGTCATTTTTGTTGTGTGGTTGGGCAGGGCACACGATGCCCGAGTCTTCAGAAACTCCAGTCTGTACCTCAAGCTGGAGGCAGGCACATTCTTCCCCCACCATGAACTTGCCATCGGGGATGTGCAGATACCACTGTGCATCGTAGGGGATGCGGCCTACCCTCTCGTACCATGGCTTATGAAGCCATACACAGGCCACCTGGATCCCAGCAGGGACCAATTTAATGCTCACCTGAACCTGGCCAGTGCACCTTTGGCTGCCTTCAGGCACATTTCAGGTGCCTCCTAACCAGCCTGGACATGGGGGAGCACAACATCCCTGGGGTGGTGTCAGCATGTTGTGTCCTTCACAACATTGTGGAGAGAAAGGGGAGGCCTTCCTCCAAGGGTGGGGGCAGATGCCAGCCACGAGGGTTGAGCATTCGAGCAGCCAAGGTTAGCTGCCAACTGATAGGACCATCAGGCTGGGGTGTGCATCCAGGAGGCCCTGAGGGAGAGGTTCTCTCAAGGACCCCACTAACTCTCCCCAGAGCCTCCCCCCTAGGGGCCTCTGGCTTGCTGCCCTATTCCTTCCCCACCACAAACCCTCCCTTCCCCCTTTCCCTGACCTCTCAATAAACACACCAATTTGGTTTTCAACAAAATTAAATCTGTATTTATGGAACATTCAGAAAAGGAGGCCAGGGGGGAGGGGGGCTCATAACTGGGAAGGGGAGGGTGGCTCAGGGCAGGGAGGGATTGATGTGCCACCTCAGGGACCTTATTGGAGTTGGAGTTTGGTGCATCTGGGGACCACAAGGGGGTGGACAGGAAGGGAGGTTGGAGTGGGCTCAGGGATGTCAGGGGAGCAGGGGGAGGGGGCATGGGCATCACTTGGGAAGGGAGCAGAGGCATTGCTTGAGGAGGGAGAGAGGCATAGCGGGGGGCTGGCGGAGGTGGAATGGGCATAGCAGGGGAGGCAGGAGGGTGGAAGCCAGGAGCAGCAGCATAAGGCGGGTCCCATGCACGGTTCCGCAACTCAAGTCCTTGTGGACCTTGTGCACCGGGTCTGCTGCATGTTGTGCAGGAGACTGACGTGCTGGCACATCAGATCTTCATGGACCCTGGTGCTCTGGCGGGTGGCTGCGGTGGTGTGGCTCAGCCTTCAGTCCCAGCTGGTCCGGCTGTGGAGAACACACAGAGGGAGAGGCGCTCAGTCATCCCTGCACATACTGTCCCTGAGGCCTTGCCCTCCTCTGTGGACATTGACCAACAGTCATTGGGCCAGAGAAGGGGGAAGTCCCTGGAATAAGGCCATGTGTGGCCTGCATAGCAGGCCATGTCTCACAGGGGCCCAGATGTGCCCAGAGGACCATGCTGCCCGCTTCCCGCCACCCTTCTCGGCCCACGGACAAGCAGCCAAGGGAAGTGTCCCACCACAGTGGGATCCCCTCTTGGGCAACAGAGGAGCCGTGAGCAGCCTGGGACTCCCTGGGGTCCACACACACACAGCTGTGGCTCAAGCGCTGTCTACGGGAGTGGCTGCTGTCTCGCACATGCAGGCATGCCCATATGCTGTGTGTGGCACTCTTCAGTCTGAGTGGGGTCGTGCATGTGACCTTGTGGCAGACATCCTGGCTCAATGGCACCGGCTCCAGGGAGAGGGTCATGGTGTCCACTTCCTCCTCCTCTGCCTCCATCATGCCCTGGCCCTGGCCCTCCTTCTCCTGCTCTGCAGAGACCTCCAGCCAGGTGATGACAGGGGTCTCCAGGCTGGAGTCCATGAGGATGGGTGGGGAATATGTTTCCCCATCCCCCAGGATTTGGTGCAGCTCCTGGTAATAGGGGCAGGTGTGGGGTCCTGTCCCCGAGCATGAGCTGTGCTCTCTGGTATGCACATATCCCTGACGGAGCTCTTTGACTTTACTCTGGACCTGTTTCAAGGTCCGGGGTGGGTGTCCGCACTCCACCGGGACTCGGCCATCTGGCCATAAATGTCCACATCGTGGCACTTGGCCTGGAGATTCTGCAAGGTCTCCTCCTCACCCCACAGCTAGAGGACGGACAGGATCTCCGGGCCAGACCAGGAAGGTACCTGCCTCTTGGTCCCCCAAGGTGGGTCCTGGGACCCCTGGTGCTGCTCCCTGTGAGGGCCAGGGGTGTCGCAGGGGGCTTGAGGCTGTGCTATCACTCTGTAGGCCTGCGGCAGGGAGAGCATTGTGGTGAGGTGCTGCTCTGCGACCAGCTTCCTGCCACGAGGCTTGTCCAGGGTGCCTGCAGCTTTAAGAGGGGCCAGGAGACAGGAACTATAGAGTCCTGATTACTTTGTATGGAGTGATCACCAGGGCACCTGTGCTATTTCCTGGAGGCCTCTTCTTTCGGAAAAAAACCCCTCCTCCCCAGCCACACACGCCTTTTTCTGAAAGAGCTCTTTCGGAAAAGGCGTTCTTCCTCATAGAATGAGGATTACCAACATCGGAAAAATGCCTCTGTTCTTTCGATTTACTTTTGAAAGAATGTGATTGCAGTGTGGTGGACGTTCCACAAGTTTTGTCGGAAAAATGGCTGTTTTTTTGACAAAACTCTAGTGTAGACGTACCCTCAGTTCTTAGTGCCAGGGGCTAGGCATTGTCAGCCCATCTGTTTAATCATGGGTAATGTAACCTGCAGCACTGCCGATACCAAGCATTTAAAAATCATGAATCAGGCCAAAAAATGGTGACGTTGGTTTAAAAACTGAGATTAAAAAAATAAATTTGGGATTCTTTCCATTTACCTTCAGACTTTTGAGACTTCAGGGTGCACTTGGGTACAACTTTTCCTCACAACCAGGAGAGCTACAAAATTACCATTGTCAACAGGAAAGCTGAGCCTTTCTCCTCATTAATTAGCTATAGGAGCTGTGTTTTAAGAAAAAAGTGACAAATATTGTGAGACCTGCAAGGAAATCACAGGAGCTGGCAACACTGAATATGTGTCAATAAATCCAAGAGCAGCAGGAGAAACAAACAAACCCAATGAGCAATATAGAAGCAGTCCAGCAATAAACAACGCTAGCTAGGAGTCTTGAGTTGAAGGATGCCAGAGACTCTCTGATGAACACTAATGGGAAATGCATTCTAGTGCGGCAGGCTCTTGACAAAAGAAAGCTTCTGCTTCTCCTTCTTTTCCAGAGTACCTCTGGGGACTATCAGTAGTTCTAGCCCCACTGATCTCAGTTGTTGCAGCTGTTCATAGGGTGACAAATGGTCCCTCAGGTCTAAATCCTTAAAATACTGCTTCTAAGACTATGAATCATACAGGAAAAGAGTCTAATTTGCCTTTCTTTTGGCTGTTTTCAGGTAGCACTATTTCCTATAATCCTTCAAGTAACTGGGCTCCACAACTAATCCTTTCAGAAAATTGTTCTCTTTCTTTAAGCTACCTTCTCATAATTCTCCCGGAAACTGAAAAAAACAAGGGCACTTTGAAAAATCCAGATAGGAAAGTCCAGAGTCAATTTTATGTGGCAGAGCTTAATGGTAAAATAGTGACTTCATGCCAATAATTTCTTTCAAGGAAACTTTGTTGCTGGCTGAGAAAATAATACATTTCTTTCCTGTAAAGAAAAATATCCTGTTTTTGCAAACTTCTTATGCCTCTAAGATATAGTACTTGTAGAATAAAGTAACTCCTAGAAGAAAAATCATAGATAACAAAAGAATGGTTGAGAATATACTTGTTTAAATAATAATCTTAGAATCCTAAACAATCACTAAAAGCACATTCTTCAACATTTATTGCTTAAGTGGCACATAGTTTTTTGTAAAGCTTTTAGTATGGGTTAAAATGAGAATAATTGATACTGTCAAATTACCTGGATTATTTGATCATAGAGATTGAATGCATTTTTGTAAGTATGACTGTAAGGATCGTATTACTTCAATATAACTCCCATTGTTGCTGTTGGGATAGATATCTCAAATGTCTAATATATCTAGCATCGAGATACCAAAGACTGTAATTAAATCACTCTGCACTCATTTTCTGTGCCAATCAACTTTTTCTTTTCTTAATGAATGGACACATGCTATTTTAGATAGAGTCTTATTGATATGAAAACAGTGTAATGGGAACTGATGAAAAGTTTCCTTTATTCACTCTGGTTAGAGCTGTAGTAGAGGTGAACAATTGTTTCGAACTGTGTCAGCCATAAATGTTAACAGATGACAGCTTCAGCACTAAACTGTTTCTTGTAACCTATCATTTAAATCAGCTTCTTTACCAAATGACTGGAGGATAGATAACGTGACGCTAATTTTTGAAAAGAACTCTAGAGGTGATCCTGACAATTACAAGCTATTCAGGTAAGCTTGACTTCAGTAGTAGGCAAATGGGTTGAAACTATATTAGGGTATGTCTACACTAGCTTGTTAGTTCGAGCTAGGTAGGCAAATAAGGGCAACCGGAGCTGCAAATGAAGCCCGGGATTTAAATATCCTGGGCTTCATTTGCATGCTCCCGGGCGCCGCCATTTTTAAATCCCCCTTACTCCGAACTCCGTGCCCGCGGCTACACGCGGCACAGACTTTGTAGTTCGAATTAAAGATCCTAATTCGAACTACCGTTACTCCTCATTCCATGAAGGCTGAAAGAATTGGGTTTGTTTAGTTTAGAAAAGAGAAGATTGAGGGGGGACATGATAGCAGTTTTCAGGTATCTAAAAGGGTGTCATAAGGAGGAGGGAGAAAACTTGTTCATCTTGGCCTCTGAGGATAGAACAAGAAGCAATGGGCTTAAACTGCAGCAAGGGAGGTTTAGGTTGGACATTAGGAGAAAGTTCCTAACTGTCAGGGTAGTCAAACACTGGAATAAATTGTGCAGGGAGGTTGAGGAATCCCTATCTCTGGAGATATTTAAGAGTAGGTTAGATAAATGTCTACCAGGGATGGTCTAGACAGTATTTGGTCCTGCCATGAGGTCAGGGGACTGGACTCGATGACCTCTCGAGGTCCCTTCCAGTCCTAGTATTCTATGATTCTATGAAATGGTCAGTTTTCAGAATGGAGAGAGGTAATAGTCCCTGGAGTCTGTAGTCGGACCAGTCCTATCTGACATAATCATAAATGATCAAGAAAAATGGTAAACAGTGAGGTGGCAAAATCTGCCGATGATACAAAATTACTGAAAGCAGTTAAGTCCCAAACAGATTGTGAAGAGCTACAGAAGGATCTCACAAAACTGGATGACTGGACAAAAAAATGGCAGATGACACTGAAAGTTGATAAATGCAAAGCAGGGCACATCAGCAGGGGCAGCCCGAGGTGAGCTGCGGCAGCTGGCGCCCCAGGCAGAACGCGCGAACAGCACTCCCACCTGCACGGTCGTCAATGGCATGACGTAATCATTGGGCGCCCCGGGCACCCCGTTGAAGGCGGCACCCTCGGCGACCACCGAGTCTGCCTATACTCATGGGCCACCCCTGCACATCAGAAAATACAAACCCAACTATGTATATAAATTGATGGGGTCTAAATTAGCTGCAAACACTCACGAAGGAGTAATTGTGGATAGTTCTCTGAAAACACCCACTCAATGTGCAGTAACCGTCAAAGAGAGAGAGAGCAGAATATGGGGAATCATTAAGAAAGGGGTAGATATTGCTTCTATATAAATCCATGGTATGCCCATACCTTGAATGCTGTATGCAGATGTGGACACCATACCTCAAAGAAGATATATTGGAATTAGAAAGGGTTCAGAAAAGGGCAACAAAAATTATTACTGCTATGGAATGGCTTTCCTATAAGGAGCAATTAATAAGATTGGGATTTTTAGTCTTAGAAAAGATATGATTAAGGTAGGATATCATAAAGGTCTATAAAATCAAGAATGGTGTTGGGAAAGTAAATAAGGAACTGTTATTTACTCTTTCCCATGACACAAGAACTAGGGGTCACCAAATGAAATGTATAGACAACAGATTTCAGACAAAGAAAAAGAAGTATTTTTTCACACAATGCATAGTCAACCTGTGGAACTCCTTACCAGAAGATGTTATGAAGGCCAAGATTAGAAAAAAGTACGAGATACATTCATGGACAACAGGTTCATCAATGGCTATATGCAAGGATGGGCAGGGATGGTGTCCCTAATCTGTTTGCCAGAAGCTGGGGATGGGTGACAGGCGAGGGATAATTTGATGATTTCCTTTTCTGTTCATTCCTTCTCAGACACCTGGCATTGGCCATTGTCAAAAGATAAAATACTGGGCTAGATGGACATTTGGTCTGACTCAGTATGGCTTTCTTATGTTACTCATTAATAATTGTGCTAGAAAGTTGGATCAAATTCATAAATGTTGGAGTTCACTGAACACTGTTTTATCTCAAAGGCTGAACAATGATTTACATTCATATTACTGCTACTTGGCCCTTACATCTCATCTTGGCATCCACAGATTTCAGAACATCATAACCCTCTTTTTAAAGCAGGGGAAATTGAATCACAGGCTGACAAAACAAATTGCTCAATAACAAATCACAGGTCAGTGGGAGAGGCAGGAATAGTTCCCAGGCAAATTCCTGATCTAACAGATTAATTAATTCACTACAAATTTACTTTGGGAGTCCTGAGCATTGTTCAGCCATGAAATACAGATTTTTGGTCTCATTGATAGCATATATTACAATTATGCACAGCACAAATATTCCACAAAGTTGGAAATCCCTAATCAGCAATTAAGTGCACTGACAAAGCTACCCAAGGAAGAATTGACTTCCATCTGTTCCCAGCCTTCTCTTCACTCTGCTCACACACTGTCTGGCAAGGCTAGTGTAGTGTTCTTCACCATGTGGGAGTGTCCTCTAACCCCCCATATTCCTCATCTGTACATTACTGTGATTTGTACATAAAGCATATGAAATGTTAAGAATTGTGTTGTATGGATTTCACTAAAATATGCTTTGGGCTTGGGAGGCATTCAGCTACTAGCTCTACAAAGACAATAACAAGAGAGGTAACAAACACCCAGGAGGGTGCTATTGAGGAAACATCACGAGCCACCGTCCAGCAAGAGAGCCACAATTCAAAGACTTGCCTACATGAGGCTACACTAAGGGAACTGCTCATCATTGCGTAGGGACTCAGCAATGCCCATCAGATATGCCTGGACTTGTATTTTCCAAGCACCTGGAAACACGTGGGTTCATGCTTTGCTTTTCTTGTTCACCCACCTGGCTTGCAAGCAACCAGGATGCTGAGAACACTAAAGATTCCAAATGAGGGAACTGGCATAGATTTCAGTGGTGAAATCTGGATACTATGGACTGTGATATCCAGTATGGTGAGAAAAACTGCTTGGTCTAGTTGTTATCCCCTCTAAAAAGGTTGAGAACTCCAACTGTGTGTTTATATATCATAGAATCGAAGGGTTGGAAGAGACCTCAGGAAGTCATTGAGTCTGGACCCTGCCCAAAGCAGGACCAACCCCAACTAAATCATCCCAGCCAGGGCTTTGTCAAGCCGGGACTTAAAAACCTCTAGGGATGGAGATTCCACCACCTCCCTAGGTAACTCATTCCAGTGCTTCACCACCCTCCTAGTAAAATAGTTTTTCCTTATAGCCAACCTAGACCTTCCCCACTGCAACTTGAGATCATTGCTCCTCATTCTGTCACCTGTCACCACTGAGAACAGCCTCTCTCCATCCTCTTTGGAACCACTCTTCAGGTAGTTGAAAGCTGCTATCAAATCTCCCCTCACTCTTCTTTTCTGTGGACTAAATAAGCCCAAATCCCTCAGCCTTTTCTCATAAGTCAAGTGCTCCCGCCCCCTAATCATTTTTGTTTTCCTGTGCTGGACTTTCTCCAATACATCCACATCTTTTCTGTAATGGAGAGGTGGGCAGAATTGAATGCAATACTCCAGATGTGGCCTCACTGGTGCTGAATAAAGGGGAATAATCACCTCGCTAGATCTGCTGGCAATGTTCCTCCTAATGCAAAACTATTATGTTGATATCCTTCTTGGCTGCACACTGTTGACTCATATCCAGTTTCTTATCCACTTTAATTCCCAGGTCTTTTTCTGCTGAACTGCTGTTTAGCTAGTCGGTCCCCAGCCTGTAACTGTACTTGAGATTCTTGCGCCCCATGTGCAGGACTCTGCACTTCTCCTTGTTGAACCTTATCAGATTTCTTTTGGCCCAAGCATCCAATTTGACTAGGTCACTCTGGACCCTATCTCTACCCTCTAATGTATCTACCTCTCCTCCTAGCTTTGTGTCATCTGGGGTATGTCTACACTAGCCCCCTAGTTCGAACTAGGGAGGCTAATGTAGGCATTCGAAGTTGCAAATGAAGCCCGGGATTTAAATATCCCGGGCTTTATTTGCATCTTCCCGTCCGCGCGCCATTTTTAAATCCCCCTATTCCGAACTAACTGCCCGCGGCTACATGCGGCAGTCAAACGTTAACTCGAACTAAGTCCTTAGTTTGAGTTAACTGTTACACCTCGTGGAATGAGGTATAACAGTTAACTCGAACTAAGGACTTAGTTCGAGTTAACGTTTGACTGCCGTGTGTAGCCGCGGGCAGTTAGTTCGGACTAGGGGGATTTAAAAATGGCGCCCGGACGGGAAGATGCAAATAAAGCCCGGGATATTTAAATCCTGGGTTTCATTCGCAACTTTGAATGCCTACATTAGCCTCCCTAGTTCGAACTAGGGGTCTAGTGTAGACATACCCCTGCAAACTTGCTGAGGGTGCAATCCATCCCTTATCCAAGTCATTAATAAATATGTTGAACAAAACTGGCCCTAGTACCAACTCTGGGGCACTCTGCTTGATACTAACCACCAGCCAGACATCAAACCATTCATTACTACCCGTTGAGCCCAACAATCTAGCCAGCTTTCTATCCACCTTACAGACCATTTATCCAATCCATACTTCCTTAACTTGCTGGCAAGAATATTGTGGGAGACCGTGTCAAAAGCTTTGCTAAAGTCAAGGTATATCATGTCCACTGGCTTCCCCATATCCACAGAGCCAGTTACCTTGTCATAGAAGACAATCAGGTTGTTCAGGCATGACTTGCCCTTGATGAATCCATGTTGACTATTCCTGATCAATTTCTTCAAAATGGATTCAGTGCTTCAAAATGGCTTCCTCCATGATTTTTCCAGTGACTGAGGTGAGGCTGACCGGTCTGTAGTTCCCTTCCCTTTTTAAAGATGGTCATTAAATTTGCCTTTTTCCAATTGTCCGGGACTCCCCCCAATCACCACAAGTTTTCAAAGATAATGGCCAGTGGCTCTGCAATCACATCAGCCAACTCCCTAAGCACCCTTGGATGCATTAGATCCCACCCCATGGATGTGTGTATGTCCAACTTTTCTAAAATGTTTTAACCTGTTTTTTCTCCACTGAGGGCTTCCCACTTCCTTCCCATACTGTGTTGCCTGTGCAGTAGTCTGGGAGCTGATCTTGTCTGCAAAGACAGAGGCAAAAAAAAAAAAAAAAAAAAAGGAGTACTTCAGCTTTTCCGACATCATCTGTCACTAAAGGTACCTCTACATTGCAGTGTTATTTGGGGATAAGTCCAGTATAGACAGTACAAAATTTCAAAATAAGCTATTTTGAAATACACTAGAATTAAGCTAAGCAATTTGCATAGCTCAAAATTTGTAGCTTATTTTAAGCTATGGGTGCATTGTAGATGCACCCTAGGTTACCTCCCTCATCCAGTAAGGGTCCCATACCTTCCCTGACCACTCTCTTACTGCTAACATGCTTTTCTTATAAAAACCTTTCTTGGTACCCTTCACATCCCTTACTAGCTATATATTTAAGCCAATATATTTATATATATTTAAGCAAGTATATTTAAGTGACTATAAGAGTTAGGCAGAAAATCAGAGTAGTTACCTATAACTACTCTGATTTTCTGCCTAACTCTTATAGTCACTTAAATTCTATCTTTGTAGTCAATAAACTTGTTTTACAGTTTAACTTTACCACTGAGTTTTACAAAGTGTATGGCAAATCTTCTCATGTATTACAAAAGCTTATATATGTCCATTTTCCATTGATGAAGTAATGAACCCGTTAATAAATTAGATGGTATATTCCTGAGGTACAATACTGGGAACTGGGTGGAAAGGCTCTGGTACCTTTCTCTGTGTGTATCATAAGTGGCTTTGGGGGGATTCATGCAATCTAGATTGGTTTGGGATCTCCACATGTGGTTGTGCTGAGTGATAGTACCCGTAGGGGTTGTTGCTAGTCACTAAGGGTGCATCTACACAGCACGGCTTAACTCAAAATTGGGAGCATCTACACAGCACTTATTCTGAAATAGAGCACTCTTCCTCTGACTTCCCTTACTCCTCGTATAATGAGGGCTACAGGAGTTGGAGTAAGAAGTCCTCCAGCTTGACAGTATTTCTACATTATTTTGAAATAACTGCCTGCTGTGTAGACATGGACTAATCCCATCACAGATGTTACTGCCCATTCCTCTCACTTCATGCTCCTTAAACTGAAGACTTGCCTTTGAAACTAGTCCCTGCTGGGAACTCAGGTACATATACCCTCTTCTCCCTTGTGTACCTCTGCAGGGGCCATGTATGCTCTTTTCCTGTATTTGTAAAATGGTTCTTAGATAACATAAAATGTATGACTGTGTGGTGCTACAGTCTGATTGAAAAATAATGTGTTCAGTCATGCGATAGAATGTGAATCTTTCAGTTATTACACAAGGTCTGTAGAACATTATACTGTGGATCAGTGAGCAAACACAACTCTGTTGTAGTAAAGATTTCTTGCTTTGAGAGTTCAGTATTTACTATAGATGGGGGCAGTACCAGGCTATGCCCACCAAAACAGGAAGCCAGTATATGTATTGTTACATACATTCCTAATATCTTCTCCAGAAATATCTAGAAATTGAACTATAAGAACATAAGAATGGCCACACTGGGTCAGATCACAGGTCCATCTAGCCCAGTATCCTGTTTGCCAACAGTGGCCAATGACAGATGCTCCAGAGGGAGTGAACAGAACAGGGAATAATCAAATGATCCCTCTCCTGTCATCCATTTCCAACTATTTTTCAAATGGATATTTTAAAGAGCATATGAATAATGAAAAGCGAATAGGTTCTAATTAGTTCTGAACATGGAGCTGTTATTTCATACATAATGTGAAGTAGCAACATTGTTCCTAACTGCAGTGTGCCTCTGAGAAGGGAATCAGTGGAAGTCTCCTGTGATTATATTCTGCCACTCATGAATAAAGATTTTTCTTCCTTTAACTCCCAATAAAAACAATGCTGTAAACAAACACCAGATCCTGTTTTTCAAAATTTCAAAACAAAACCAATCCCCCCTCCCTGTTATAGTCTCACCATGAAAAATGCCTGGGACAAAAATTGGGAATTTCACCTCAGTTCTACAGGACTGTAAATTTGAGTTACAATTGTTAAACTTCTGCCTTTTTCAGAACAATAACATTACACTTTACTCTGAGCAAAACACTCAGACCATCCCTGGAATGAAATTACAACTCTATACCTTTCATAAAAGGATTAAAAGCCTGCTTTTGATTTTCAATTGTTATTTGGCAAGCAGTGGCTCCCATACAGACTTTTTACTTAATGCTATGTTGCAATGACAGGATTATATTCAATTGCACTGCAGATAATCACAGTTTGAAAACTGGTTAAAAATATTACAATGCTCTTTAGAAGGCCTTAAAAGTTTTACTGAGGTTTTTGTGTATTTTTAAATCTAATTTTGTTGTCATGGACTGCCAAAGTTTGTGTAAATTTTTAAGCCTGAGACAGCATTCTTATTTTAGCCATCTGTGAAAACAAAAACCTAGTACAAATGTAACTTTGAATAAATGAAACACAGGAGAGAGGGGGGCGAGGGGTTGTACTTAATATAAATAATTGCATCTGTAGCTTTTTGCTATGCAGTTAACAAAAGCAGTTCTCTTTAACATGAATATAGACCCATATCTTTAATAGGTTTCATTTACAAACATGAAGACAATGAAACATTAATATTTTCCTGTCTTCTCATTGCAAGTGTGCATAGGAGCTCAATGCTGAGCTATCTGTTTCAATTAAAAAAAAATGTAAAGTCTTCTTGAGAGAAATAATGCTCATGATGACTGAATCTCACAGGAACCACACTTCATACACTTAGAATCTAATCCAAAGGTCAGTGAGGTCAGCAGAGCCATATCTATGCTATGCGGAACATTGACACTGCCGCGATCGATCTTCCGGGGTTCAACTTAGTAGGTCTAGTGAAGACCCACTAAATGGAACTGATAGGGTGTCCCAGGCAGCACCAGTATTCCTGCTCCTCACAAGGAGTAAGAGAAGCCGACGGGAACATTTGCTTCCGTCGACCTCCCTCTTAAATCACTGGACGGTGATTTAAGATATGTCAACTCCAGCTACTTAATTAACATAGCTGGAGTTGCGTATTTTAAGTCAACCTTCCCCTTTAGAGTAGACATGCACTAAGTGCCTTTACATTGGCTTTTATAGGCTTTGGATGAGGGCCATATATAGTGTGCCATTCACAAGCTGGGTTGAGTCTGGGAAGCCAAGTTTCTCTTCTTATCTTTCGGAGTGAGACACGGTGCAGCTAACACATATTACCTTTGAAAGTATGGATTCACCTTCTAGATAAGTGTCAGGCTTCAGGTTTCAAGGGGAGTAGAAAACTTCATACACAAAACAAACAAAAAAACCTGAAGCTGATTAGGGGAAGGCAGAACTATGGGATCAAGTGGCAACATATGACAAAGAATGAGCAGGTCTACTGCTGCCAAATCTTCTGCTCAATAAGCATCCATTTAGTTCTTGAAAGCAGCATTATTTATTATAAATGAGCTGATATTTTATTGATTTAGGATTTTACTTGCTTCCTTCCATAGATAGGTCAGCTTAGCTACTTGTAATGAAGGGTGCAACCCACAAAGTTCAGATTCAAATCTAAGCATTCCTAGAGTTTGTTGTTACTCAATCCAGTCTTCTGCTTTGCACAAGCATTTCAAACTTACAGGCCCGATTTATTTGTGTAACTAAGGCTGCTTTATGATGCTCTGACAACTGCTTTGGAGACATTAAGCCCGGAAAACATGGCCATTAAAGAACGTCCCTGGTGGAAGCAAACTCAAAAGCAGCTTAGAGCTTCTGGAAAAGCCCCAAGCTGGTTTCTTTTTATAGTCCCCTGCCAGAGCAGAAGTTGTGCCAATGACTAGGGGAGAGGAGAGACACAGTTAGGGAGCCTGGCATAGCCTTTGTTAAGTGGGTGTTCTGAGCTGCTCAAAGAGTATGGGAAATGCAAAGGCTACTTAGAGAATCCTTTGCCCCTTTGTTTCAGTCTTGTGTCAAATTCAGGAACAAAGACACTGGGAAGCAAGTCTAAATGTAAGACAAACTTAGAAGTAGTTGTATTGCTGTCCATTGTTTATTTCTCCTCCTTGCTCATAAGATTTTTCAAATACCTCAGTTAATAAAGATTCAAAGGTCACAATGAACAATCATCATAGTCTAATCTGAGCTCTGTGATGTTTGAAAACCTGTGTTAAAATTACAAGCTATTACTTTAATTTGTGTTTTTGTGTCTTGCTTGCAGTCTAAGGGGCTCTGTAGGGAAGCATGTAATCTGAGTCAGTCTGCAAATAACTAGTTTACAGAAAGGTGTGTGGGCATTGTGCTTCTCAGTCTCAGGGAGCAGCCTGTTTTCTCTCTTTCTGTGTTTTGGGGTCTTGTGTATTCAGGATCTGAATTTTAAGAAATAACCAGTATTAGACTGAAACTTTCCAGTAAAAGTATTTTATGTTTTGATCTGACTTAACACACTTTAACATAACACAAGCCACAGAATTCCACGAAGTGGTTCTTACATGATGCGTATGACTTCTGGTGATGAACTTAGTGAAAAAAAAAATCATCCTCCCATGCATTTGGAAAAACTGTTATCACATTTTTTTAGCTGCAGAGAAAACAAAACACTTATTTGGTTCCTGCTGGTCCCACACCCCAAAAGGCACTGTATTTCCCTAGTGGAAAGCTGTCATTTTCTATGAATAGCTGATCACATACATGGTGAAAATTAAAAAAGGAAAACCTGCCTGGATTGAATGCATGAAAAGTTATAGTCTTTGCTCAATAATTTCAGCAAGAGAAGATATGTTCGCTGCTGGAAATAGTGACAATTTGCTTTGGACCAAATTAGTGAAGATGTAATGTATCTTAGTCACTGAAGATGTCAGTTTTGCATGCTAATAAACAAGAAATGAGAATTGGTGGTGTCACACAGCTTTAATGAGGGTGTGTGGTAAAAATAACAAGAGAACAAGCATCTGCTATAGAACTTCTGTGGGTTATTGGGATATTATTATTGGTTCTGACCTTCTAATTGCTTCTTTATTTTCTGTTCCCTGCTGCACAATGAATAATATGAATACTTTCTGAACGCCTACATTTCCCCCCCCCACGCATTCCTCTCCCCCTTTTTCTCACAAGGAAAATAAATAAACTACTTGTTTAATGACTAATTAGCTTGTACTTTCAAAAGAGTTCCACAAGCTTTTGTAAAAATGTTTGGCTTTGAACATTTTTCAAACAGAAATTGGTATTTTTGCTTCTCTCTTGCTTGTGACTTTTTGTACAAGCCAGTGAGGAACCTTTTAATTAGAACACTGTCCATATAATACCACACCCTTCCTGCTCTTGTCAGATTGGTAGCACAGAAACACTATAGTAACTTTCTGTATATAAGCAGGTCTTACATCGTAAAATGTACTGAATATCAAAAAGCTTGAGCATCTGTTTCTGATCTTTTTCTATGGTGTAAATCTGGAGTCACTCCATTGACATCAGTGGCATGACTGGACTTACACTGTGTAACTGGGATAAGAACGTGGACCTAAACTTTGGAGGATTTTCCAGGTAGGCACATCTTAAAAGATTTGTCTCCACGGTAAATGGTGCTTTTGTTTCTGCATGAGGTATCTGTTGCAGTAGCAAGATGAAGGAGGTGGAGGAGAGGAAACTGCGTGAAACATTTATAGCAGGGAGAGAAGGAAAACCATGACAAGCCTGTTGAGTAAAGTAGAACATACTGCCCTACTCATCAGCGACTCCTGAGGCTGAGGTAAATTCTTTTTTCAAAGCAGTATCATCCAGCTTGCTATTTGAAAGAAAAATGCTCTGAAGATGGTCCTGGAGTTGAGGGGCAGAGCAGGTGTTCTCTAGACACATGGGTGTATTTGTGCTGTAAAGAGATGTATCCATCCCCGGAAAAAAGCAGTCATGGTCTGAACTCACTCTGTAATCTCTGTATTAGAGAGGAACTTAAAGCAGTGTTTCTCAAAGTGGTCCACGGACCCACTCTGAGAAAGCTGCTACCGAGCCACTTTGATTTGTTTACGTAATGGCTCCACAGTCACAGAGCCTTGCAGCTCCCATTGGCTGCAGTTCACCATTTGCAGCAAATGGGATCTGCGAAGTTCCGTGGGTGATGAGCCTATAAGTAAACAAACCTGGTAGCAGCTTTCTCAGCGTGGGTCTATGGACCATTTTGAGAAACACTGGATAAAAGCATAGTATTTTTGGTGGCTATTCCAAGACGTTGTTATGGTTATCAGTGGCCATTAGATGTCACTATCATTCCATACAAAAGAAGATAGAAGCTAATTTATCAGACAGACTAGAAATATTCGACTTGCACTGAGCATACAGTGAGTAAATGGCTGACAGTAAGTATTCCTAAAGGCCAGGATTAAGTTACATAGACAGAGAAGACTATCCCAGCCTTAGTACCTCTGTTGAACTACCAGTCATATCATGTTCTGATATCCACAAATAAGAATGGCATAATCAACCTCATTTACAGTTGAGGCCTGAACTGACATTTGAAGTCAGGCTTCTTGGAATTTGAAGCCAAGGCATTAAAATACACTCCTCCACATATCCCATACAGTAATATTTAAGTTTTTCTTGGTGAAAGCTTAAATCCACAGATAGAGAAATAGGTCCTGTATAGCAATGGGAGTATCTTTTATATAATTTCTGATCATACTATGGCTAGGCTTGTATTCCTTCTAATTTTGTCATTGACTGGAACATATTTAAAACCCACACAATACACATTATTAGGAAGGTTGCTTCATTTTCCAATGAGATAGTAATCAGTTTTGTTCTTGAATTTCATGTGCTATACAGTACTGAAATTTCCATCCCAAGTAATTCAGAAGATAGTGCCTTTCTTTAGTACTTATTTAGCAATTTTCTTTTTGTCAAGAGTACAAATCATTTGTACTTTTCTCTGACCCTGGAATAGGGTACAAAGGAAAAATGAAGTGCATCTCTATGGCAAAGCCTGTAGTAAAATCATGTCATCTTGCTTCATTAAGCAAGAATTGCAAAGTTGGGTGGAAAAAAAATAGGTTCAGACAGAAATGCAATTTTTCTGAAATGTACAAATGTGCCTTAAATTAACAGCTGTTGATTAATCTGGTCTACAATATACATTTTAAAAGTTCAGATGAATGATCAGTTAGTTATTGGCATCTCTTGAATATATTTACTTAGACCAAAGTTCTATAACCTCTGTTCATTAAGGCAGACATTGCTACTCAAAAATATTCACTTTTAAAAACCTTATTACTGTCAAATTCTTTATTTAAACCAGTGATTTAACATTCTTCTATGTGTGAACATTAGAGCTTTTCTCTTTTTGACCTCCTGATGCTGAAGAATAAATCATTTATAACACATTCTATTTTCTGTGTCTTTTCAGTATTATTGGATACTTATCTTTCATTGCAGTCTAGGCTTCTGATTTAATATATTCAAAACTTTAGTTCAGCTTTGCATTCCATAAGAAGATTCTAAGAAAATATAAGAGTATAAACCGTTAAAAGAAAAGCACAAAAATCTACTTTAGATTTTAGAAAATTAACATGGTTTTATTTAAAAGGAAAGAAAGATTATGGAATCATTTGATGTGGCACCATAATTTGGCGAAAAGGCCACAAATGATTTTATTTAAAATATGCATAAGCACCTCTATCTGCTCCCCATAACCTCTTTCATTTGAAACAGATATGTCACAAACAAGACTCCATTTTTTCAATCAGACCCACATGGCAGATCCTTTTACTTGTTCAGAGCTCTGCTGATTTCCACCCAAAATGTAAATAGATATCTACATGGATCTGATTGCAGGATCAGGGCCTAAAAGAACATGTATGTTCAGAAATAAAATTACCCTTTTCTCAACCTCTTTAGCCTGTTTATTCCAGCACCCAAATTAAAATTTGGTGTGCGAATAAAACACTAGTCTCTATTCTTACAGAACAGTGATGTTGGGGAAAAAGTCCTATAACAACATGACTAATAATTTTAAGAATGGCCTGCAAATGATCAGCCTGATCCTGTGTTTCTTGTACACCAACATTTGCTGGACATTGGTAGATGTGCCAAGACAGCAAGATTCAACTCAAAGGTCACAATTCATCTCCTGCCCCTCATAGCAAGAATAACAGGGACATTAAAATACGTACCTTTGTAACTTTTTTCATTCAACAATATTCAGTAAAAAGTTTTGATCTACATGTAAGAGGAATGGCTCTGCTTTTGAAAATAATTAGCCTTTTGAGGACTGGAATATACCTGAAATTATATGTATCTGAAAACAAAATTAAAATTGATTTATTATCACATTATTTAACATTTGTTTGAACGTGTTTGTCTGTCTGTCTGTTTGCTCAAGAACTCCTCCTAATGGTAAGAGCTCGGACCACCAAATTTGGTATGCAGCTTTCTTTTAGCTTAACCTAAAGTAAGGTAAGGGTTTGGTTGTGCTAGGAAAATGGGACGTGCCTGGAATGGGAGTGTTTCTCATAAAACCATGAATACCAAAAAAGGCAGGTGAAAGAGCTTGCTGGGTGCCCCCCTATCTGGGACTGCCCCAGTCCCAAAGCCTCCCACTCCCCCAAGTTGTCTTTAGGGAGGGAACAGGGGGGCTGAAGCTCTCTCCCTCCTCCAATTTGTATGGGGGATGCATGAAACTATACAGAAAAGAGAATCACCAGACACATGAAAGAGGCTGACTGGGGGTGCACCCTGCTCCAGGACTGTCTCAGCCCTGAGCCTCCCACTTCCCACGTGCCCTTTAGGAGCTTCCCACCCCCTGATTCATACAGGAACATTGCTAGCTGTTCCCCTTCCTCAGGTAGCAAGGGAAAAGTTCAGTTTTCTGCATTCCTTGTTCTGGCTGCAGAAGGCAGGGGGCCAGATGAATCTGGACCTGACTCAGTCATGGGACATGCACCCCTCCCCGGCTATACCCATTGCAGATGCAGTGCCCATGGAGATGCATGTCTTACCTGGCCCCAAGCTGCTGCAATGAGAGAGAGCTGGAGTAGCCGTCTCTCTCTCTCTCTCTCTCTCTCTCGGACAGCCTGCATACTGAACCCCACCGTTTTATTTTCCAAAAAACAAAAATTAATGGAGTTAAGGACCAGAGCAACACTGGGTACATCTTTTAGTTTATATTTTAAACAAATAAATATTAACTGGTTGGCTTTCAGATGACGTAAGTATCCCGTGCAGTATGTTAGCAATAGCTAAAGGGAGGGAGATGGGATCAGACCCTCATCTCAGTTCCCCCCTTCTGAATTGTTACAGATTTAACTTGTCTCCTGAAGAACACTCTAATATAGGGGTATTATACTAAGAGGTGTGAATGGTCATTAATTATAGCCCTAGTTAAAGATGAATGATGGGTGCACTAAACAATGAAAGGAGCAGTTAAAATGCCCCTTTAGGTAGTAAGAGCTGAAGCAATAGGCACTTGCCAGCATGACAAGGCTAAACATGGCAAAGCAGAGGCAAAGCTATACAGGTCAAGGGATTTCCCTGGGGACTGATTGCAGGTACATGGACTTGGGAATTGATGGATCTCAGCTTTGTCTACCTGGGTTTCTCTGAGGCAGAAACCCAGAGAAGCAGTGGGAAGAATTGTCCTGGGACAAAGCCAACATACAGAGTATGATTTTTGACATGGCACTTACTGAAAAGACAGACCTAGATTTCCTGAGTAAGGCCACTGCTTCTTGTTTATTTCTGCTGTGTTCAGGGAAATAGGACTTTGTGTGTAGATAATCAGGATTACGCCAAAAGAAATATCTGTCATCAATGTCTCCTCTTAATAGAAACAACCCAAAAAGGGCCTGAAACATTGACTGACTCAAGCCAATGAGGCAAGAGGGTGAATTCCCAAGTGGTGCAAGGGTATAGATAAGGAAAAGGAATATGATTGGGATGTCCAGTGATCCCTGTCCAGGCATGACCCCTTTTGAGCCACAGGCTTCCAATCTCACATTACCACTGTTCCTACTTTTAATGCAGATCAACAGGACTGCAAATTGCAGTCCATAGACTGTCACCTATTATTTTGCAGCCTGACTCCTACTATCATTTTATAAGCTGATACCACACAGATTTTACCACATGGATGTGTGGAATAATTTGTATGAAGTTCCAGGAATTGGTCACCATCTACTTGATGGCTGTAAGTTGTCTCTCCAAGTTTTAATATTAGTTTGCATTTGGATGAGCCCAAAATCTGAAACGCAGCTAAGCAACATGTAGGGAGGGTTCATTATTCCAATGTGAATCTTCTCTTGTAGCAATTACATGGTGCAGGTTTGGAGTAGGGGTGGAGAAGAAGCCCTCCTGGGTCATTTAAATAAGGTCTGCTCTAAAACTATTGATGCTAACGGACAGATTCTCTTTGACTTTGCAGTGAACTTTGGACCAGGCCCATAGGGAGAAAATACTAGCAGACCTTCAAGTCATTCATCAAAGTGCTGCTGTTAAAGATATCTGTGAATTCCTGCTCCATGCCAATTATTTCAAATGCTCTTTTGCAGACAAAAGGGGATTTTTCCCCCCATTTATTTTTTTTACAAGTCCATTAACCTCTAAACTTGACATTTACTGGTTCACACGAACATTTTTTTTGGTTTTTCTTCTAATCATGCTTAGCATTTGCACTGACAGTGAGAAAGAACAGGCAATATAGCACAGGAAGTTAATATCAACAAGTTTGTTGATACTATTGCTCTTAAAATATAATTATAACTGTATATTATGTGAAAGGAATGTATTAGCTCCAGTGTAAAATCATAAACAATCAGAAACTAATCTTTGAGTTGGGAAACTCTAGGGTCAGAATGGGTATGTCTACACTACCACCCTAGTTTGAACTAGGGTGGCTAATGTAGGCATTCGAAGTTGCAAATGAAGCCCGGGATTTAAATATCCCGGGATTCATTTGCATCTTCCCGGGCGCCGCCATTTTTAAAAGTCCCCTAGTCCGAACTCCGTGCCCGCGGCTACACGCAGCACGGAGTAGGTAGTTCGAATTAGGTTCTCTAATTCGAACTACCGTTACTCCTCGTGGAACTACCGTTACTCCTCGTAGAACGTTCTACGAGGAGTAACGGTAGTTCGAATTAGAGAACCTAATTTGAACTACCTACTCTGTGCTGCGTGTAGCCGCGGGTACAGAGTTCGGACTAGGGGACTTTTAAAAATGGCGGCGCCCAGGAAGATGCAAATGAAGCCCGGGATATTTAAATCCCGGGCTTCATTTGCAACTTCAAATGCCTACATTAGCCACCCTAGTTCGAACTAGGGTGGTAGTGTAGACATACCCAATTTGAGGCCTATGAAATGTGAATCTTTTTACCATTTTTGGATCAGGCCTAGTAGCATTCATGGGTATGCATGGCTTTTGTGTCAATATTGTCCAATGCTCTCCCTCCCCAAGTTTGAATTTATAAGCGGTGCATCCACACTATCTAGCCCATTATTTCAAAATAATAGGTGGTGGAATTCAAATGCTATACTCTTGCTTTTCACAAGGAGTAACACTAAATCCGAAACACTAATTTTGAAATAATGTTAGTGTGGACGCTCCAGTGCTGCTAATTCAAATGTATTGGCCTCTGGGTGGCCTCTCGCAGCTCCCCAGAGTGCTTCCTGGGGCTCTAAGTCTGAGGTAGCATGTCCACATTAACAGAACTTGCTTCAGACTCATTTCAATGCTTCCCATAGCGAGGACACACTAGTTCAAATTTGTTAAATCCGGAGTTCTTAAGTCAAATTTAGTAATTTTGAAATAGTTTCCTATTGTAGACATGGCCTCAGAGACAAAATTAGCAATAGACACCTTTGGGGACAAAGTTTAAATTGATTATTCTATGTTGTTATTGAAATTAGGAATAAAACCAAACCTTAAGGGTGAAATTCTACCTCCACTGAAGCCAAAATAAGTTTTGCCATTTATTTGAATCAGGCAGGGTTCCAGCCTGAGAAGGGGTAGATTTTGCATACTCGGTATGTATGCTATGCCCAGAGAAGGGCAGGAATTCAAACTGCTTTTATTTTCTCTTCCTTGATGGTGATCATGGCCAGAAGTTATACCAAAACATGGGGGTGCTTGCTCTCTCAGGGTGTGTCTAGACTACAGGGTTTTGTCAACAAAAGTGGCTTTTTATCTTCAAAACTATACCCATGTCTACACTACCGCCGAGTTCTGCTGACGGTAAGTAAGTTTGTGTGATAGAGAACAGTACTGGTTACAGTACTGGTTTCTGTGTAGTTTTGTTCTTTCCTACTCCTGCAGCTCTTCCCCTAAATACAGGGAGAATTAAAGGTCTGTGATCACTTAGGGCATGTCTAGACTACATACCTCTTTCGAAAGAGAGACACAAATTAGACAGATCAAAATTGCAAATGAAGCCGGAATTTGAATTTCCCGTGCTTCATTTGCATAATGGCGGCTGTGCATTCTTTCGAAAAAGGGCTTTTTGAAAGTGAAACCGCGATCTAGACGCGGTTCTTTCAAAAATAGCCCCCTTTTTCGAAAGATCCTGTACTCCTCAAAAAATGGTAACGCCTTCTAAACAGTGGTTTCACTTTTGAAAAGCCCTTTTTTGAAAGAATGCGCAGCCACCATTATGCAAATGCAACACGGGAAATTCAAATCCTGGCTTCATTTGCAATTTTGATCTGTCTAACTTACATCCCTTTCGAAAGAGGGATGTAGTCTAGACATGCCCTTACTATCCCAAGAGAACATAAGAAAATTCACAACTAGCCAGTTACACTTTATGTGCTTACTGAAAGACAAATGGGGGAAAAAGCACATTGGACCTCCCTGGTTCAGCACCCTCGGGACTCGACTGGTCTTGGATAAGGGATTTTTCTGGACTAGTGGAGGTCATTTCAAGCCCCCTGCTGCCCCCCCAATGGGCTTCCTGGCTTCCTCCACAGCCCAGCTGAGCCACATGCCAGCTCCCTGACCCCCCTGAAGCCCAGCTGAGCTGCACGCTGGCTCCTGGCTCCCCCCCTAAAGCCCAGCTGAGCTGCATGAGCTGCATGCTGGCTCCTGGCTTCCCCCGCTCACAGCCCAAATGAGCCACACACTGACTCTGGGACCCAAACCCCTTGCAGCATGTCAGGACTCTCTAATCCTGGAACATCCTTGGTCATGCTGGACCTCAGATGATGCCAGATCAGGGAATCCCGGATTGTAGAGGTGCAACCCGTATAAGGAACATACTCCTGACACTAAGGAAAGAAACCTGTTTGTGACCAGTTCATTGAAGAAACTCCTCCAAAATCCTTAATCTCAGTGAAAATAATAACCCTTACAATGGTGGCAAGGTTAACAGCAACTGTGTGTTGATCTGATGAGTAAGCTTTAGTTATGACACCAAAAAGGCATCTGGTGACAACTTTACCTCAGACACCCATTTTTTCTCTCAGAAATGTTAAAGAAAACATTGAATTTGTGTCTGCTTTGGCGAGTCCCATCTCTTTTTCTGAGCAAGATACTGTATTCATTACTTAGTGCATCCAACCCTTGTTCAGAGGGCTAGAGGATTGTGTGACAATTACTTATATTGCTGGACACTCACTCAATGAATAGTTCCATTGGCACCAATGGGACAGGTCATGCAAGTAATTTCCTATCATTGTGAATTAGGGTTGCCCTGAAATTTCATCATGCCTTTGCTTTTCTTATGACAGTAGATCAGGGGTAGGCATACTGCGGTTTGCCAAGGTTAGCCTCTGGAGTACTGCCAGATGTTTTATTTACTTGCCCGCCCACAAATATGGCTGCCGGCAGCTCCTGTTGATTGTGGTTCACCATTTCAGGTCACTGGGAGCTTCAGGAAGTGATGTGGGCAGGGCTACCTCTTTTTGCAGTTCCCATTGGCCAGGAACAGGAGCCAGGGCCCACCAGAGGCTAACCTTATCTTGCCTGTGCGCTGCTTATTGCCCACCCCTGCATTAGATAGAAGAAACATCAATAAGTACAATTAATCAAGATTCTAAAAGTAACAGTTATGATAAACTGGACAGCATCATGCACTAAAAGTTTTAATTTTGTAACATAATTTTGTAAAGGCTTTATATATATTGAAGTCATTTATGACTATGAATGTATTAAATCTATAATAGCCATTTACATCTATTTAGAAATCATGAATTTCATCTCCTCTAAGTTTAGCTTCAGTTTTCATTCTAATAACCAAGCTAGTGAAAAAGCGGTTAACAGAAACTTTAGAAGAGGAACATAGGAATGTGATTTTTTAAAATATTATCAGGGAGCTGTTCAGTCATGAATTGCTTGTAATAATTAGCATGAGAATATCTCCTTGATGACATTCAAATGACATAAAAGGGCCTGCATTTCTTCCATCAAAGTGCATATTTATGAACTGAATCTCCAAAAGACGCAGACTTTGATAGTATTATTTTAATAATTGTTGCATATGATTTCTGAATTTATAAATTTAATTTCAAGAAACTATAACATAAAATCCAACGAACTAAAAAATAAACCAGACCAAACCAAACCAAACATTTCCTCTGCCTGTAAAAATTGAAACAGAAAACCCTTAGTCAGATTTTCTCTATATCTGGTAAACAGAAACACATATATATGAAATTATTGTTTAAATATGAAAGCTCCAACATGTCCGAGATGAATCAACGTAAATAAATTTACCTTTTGGTCCTTTTAATAACCATATGATAAAGCAGTCCTGAAAGCTATTGTTTATCAATTGCATACCATTTTCTTGTTTCCTGTTTGTTTTAAAGGAATTCTGGAAATCTATTTAATATAAAATATTTTGTTTATGTTTCCTTCATAGTTCCAGTGTCATAGGGCCACGTTGTTTTATGACAGCAATTAATCTGATTCCTAACAATTCATTTTGAGCCAGATCCTGAAACTCAAAGATAACACATCTTGCAGAAATCCAATTCTTAGATAGACAAGAGAGTGTAGTTTGAAGAATCAGTATTTAGGTAGATAAAGTTAGGCTTATAATGTTAGATTTATCTATAAGATTTTGCAATATTCACAACATTAGCAGATGTTCAGAATGGTTCAAATGATCTCTTGCCAAAGTACAAGGTATGAGGATCTAAGTATTGTCTGCTACATAGCAAAATATTGTACATTTCATAAAAAATAAGTTTATCCTGGACTTCACAGAATTAAGGAGCCAAGGAACTGTGCTGAAGTTTAGAGTGAATATAGTTTCTGTATAAATAAGAATCAATATTAAACTGTTATAATGGACACAGATTTTTTTTAAATTTTGTTTCTATAAAATTATTCCATGGTTTTATTTCTGTTAAGCTATGACATATCATTCATTATTGGAAGAAATGGTTTTGTTTATTTTTTGGATAATGGCTTAATTCAAAACTCATTGACTAGATTTTGGATGAGACTTAATTGGATGAAATATGAAATCTAGGACCATGATGGTCAGTTTCATCCAGGGCAATCATGAAGATAGAATAGGAGAGGGAAGCTTGCTCCTAAAATTGGGCTTATCAGCTCTACAATAAATTCAGAATTACTCCATTCTAGTTCCTCTGGTTAAATTCTAGACTCTTAACCCTAAGTATCTCCATTTATACTTTATGTTGCTAGCACATCCCTAGCTCATTTTGTGATTCCTCATTTACGCTGATGCATGCACTATTACAGATAATAGAAATTCTGGGAGTGAAAATATCTGAAATGCTTATATTCATTTTTGACCATGTTTTGTTGTGGTGTTGACATTTTCTTACTAGGCTGTACAGTGCCACAAGGGTATATCTACACAGCAGCAGCATTTCGGAGTAACTGACATTATTCCAAAATAACAGAGTGTATATCTACACTACAGGCCTTTATTTTGGAATAATGTTGAGCTTGAGGTCTTCTTACTCCAACTCATGGAAACCCTCATTCTATGAGGAGTAAGGGAATTTAAAGGTAGAGTGTTCTTCCTTTGACTTCCTGCTGTGCGGACAGCGCCAAAAGCCGAATTAAGCTATTTTGACTTAAGCTACGCAATTGATGTAGCTGAAGTGGCGTAGCTTAAATCAACTTTTGCCCTGATGTGTAGACATATCCCAAGATACCTAACAAAAGCCCCAATGCACGATCTTTCCTGAAAAATCATAATTTTGTCCTTTCTCCATGCCAGTCGCTCCTTTTTTCTCCACATTAATCAGTCTGGTTCCTTTCTCCAGGCCTCTTCAGTAATTAGGGTCTGCTGGGCCAAGGCTTCTGGCCCATAAGTATAACCACCTTGTTATACTTCATAATGTAGTTTCTTGATTTAGCAGATCATCTTCATTACTGAAAGCAGGCTCGCTGACAGGAGGGAGCACAGCAAAGGGGGTAGTTGGCCTGGGCCTGGCGATTCAAAGGGGCCCCGGGCTCCCAGTCACTGCTATTATTATTGTAGTAGTAGGCCCTTTAAATCCCTGCTGGAGCTCTGCTTCTGTGCAACACTGCAAGTGGCTCTGACCTGGGGTGGGGAGAGATGCATACCATATTCCAGGCAGCACAGAGAACTGGCTGTCCCTGTCCCTGGCTCTTCCAAGAGACTTGGGCCCTCTCTCACCTAACCCAAGGGCCTGAAGAGGCTGTCAGATGCCCTGAATGAATCCTACACCTGCCCCAAAGCCCAAAGCCATATTGACTTTGTGGTTCACCAATACGGAGCCCAATATTCAGAATGAAGTCCATCAAACACCATCACATACAATAATATGACCCTTTATTGTTTTGTATTTTGATCATATGCTAATGAAACCTAGCACCATATACATGTCTCAAAACAAGATGCCATTTCCCCAGTAACTGAGAATTGACAACCTGACTAGATTTAAATGGAATTTTAATTGCATGGCATTGTTCATTCTTACTAACGACAGAAAAATCTAACATGAATGGCTGTAACTAGGGGGTCACTATGCCTAGTTTCGCAAAGGAAGAAAGATAAGGAGAGTGTGGTTCATGTGAGGAAGGAGAGTATTGTAAGTCAGAGCAGCAAAAATAGAATGATTTAGAAACCTTTTCTTGGCACAAGGTTTTCTTGGTCCATATATATATTCTGGCTAAGAGCGTAACATGCAGAATCCAACTCTTATGCCTGAGAGTTGGTTTCAGAACCTTTAAGCAAACCAATATTTCAAGATTGTACCATTTTTCAGGTACTGCATCATGTGCTAATTACATATGCTAGTTTACTGTAGCTAGCCAACTTCTGTCTCCAGCCTGTGTGGCTGGAGTGTCCAAGAAGTGACTGTATCATCCTCTGACTCTGCTGGTCTCTGGTAGGTTTGATATATCAGGAAAAAATCATGGAAAGGAGACCAGCAGTCAGGAGGGAAACATTTTCAAAAAGTCTCCTGCCTCTCCTGCATACACCAGGGAAGACATCTAACAGGAGCTGGAAAAGCTAGTGGCCTCTCCGAGGTATTTGTATTTGAGCCATGCTTAGAACTCTTTAAGGAAGTCATTGATGCCATTCTGTTTGGTTCTGCAGTACCTTGTTTGTCTACCCTCCAATGAATATTTGCAGCTGCTGTTCAGTTTATTTCTGTTGGATTTTGCTGTTCTTTTTTGTCCCAGGAACATTTGCTGCCACTGTTAGGCTTGTTTCTGTTGGATGCTCCCTCACTGAGTTCATCTCTTTGCTGACCTATCCAGTCACCTGGTGCATTTTACTTGCAACCAGTTTGTCTCATGTTGTACCTTGGTAGCTCTCAATTGAGTCAAACCATAGCTGAGTAGATCTCACTGCCAGGAAATAATACAACCACTGGATTTCCTTTCCTTATTTTCACCTCATTACACCTAGTTAGTAGCCCTTCATTCTGCCCTAAACAATTTCTCTCCCTCCTTGAAGTATGTAACCTTCAAACACATGATGTGTTCCTTACCCAAAGAGCAAAACCTGTATTTTCAGCCTGGATGGATTTCAATTCAGATAAAGGGAAACGGCAAACAAGGAAAGAACAAATATGAGTCTCAGTGGGAAGAGAAAGAGAGGGAGGGAAGGAGAGACAGAATATAGCATGTTATTCACTTTGGAGCCAGTCTGTTGAATGGAACTGGCCTCTTGATTCACAGTGAACATGAAGGGAGACACTAGGGACAGATACTTCTCTTACAGTGATTTCACAGTGATGAAATTTACTTCAGTGACATTACTCCTGGTTCAGAATGGGGTAGCTCAACTCAGAGTCTGACTCCTTCTGTTTAAAGGTGGAGTCCCGGAAAAGACAGCCCTAACATCTCCCCTGTACTTACAGATATTCACAGTACACTCGTCCCTTGTCATTTTTATCTCCATGCATTTACAAGGTTTAGGCAAAGGCCATTTGCATGGTGGATGGTTGGCACCACACGCTCTTTTTCCAATTCCTCTGTGTTTAGAGATAAACTTTCATCTGTGTTATTTTTCAATTGCTTTCTCAGACAAATAGAACACACAGTCATTTCCTTCCATAAGTGATCACTTTGGGGATGATCCATTTCAGTCCATGATAAAGCTCTGATTTGCTTCAATGAGGCAGGCTCAGGCCCCCTGTTATGATTTTCACATTCAGAGCATGCCTTTCTCCCTTTCTTGTAACTGGGCAATAGGCCTCTTGTGTTGTCCCTTCACCTTTTATTTCATCCAGATATGGCTCTGTTCTTGAAAATTCCATTTGGCCCCTTCCTCTCTCATTCTTCTGTAATTTCAGACTGGTTCCCTTCCACTCTAGGGCTGTGTCTACACTCATGGCTTCTTGCGTGAGAAATATGCAAATGAGGCTAAGCGTGGAATATCATCGAGCCTCATTTGCATACCTAATGAGCCGCCATTTTTGCAGAAGAGGCTCTTGCACCAGAAGGAGCCACTGGCTGCTTGTGATAAGGACAAGCGAAAAGGAATGGGATGGTATAGGGCTTCCTGACACTCTGGGGGTTTAGCTGCCCTCTCAGTCATTTAAGACCATCGGCAGATGGCAAAATGCCAGAGAGTAGGGGAAGTAGGAACCGATGGCCCAAAAGAAAGAGTACAAAGGTTCCCTTTTCTTATCCCATTTCTGGATGAGCAGTGCACTCTTTAGCTTGCGTAACTGTTACCAAGAAGCAGCCATGACAGGTAAGTTATTCCAAACATAATGCCTCATGCGGCTTTCTCTATTTGAGACCTACTTGGAGCTTTTCATATATTCTAGAAACAAATCCTATCTTTACATCTATGCAAGCTGACAACTCTTTTCCATCCTGCAGAGAGATTCTGCAGGGTAGCAGTTGAGGAAGCCTGGCATTAAAACACACTGAGCTGTGGGAACTCCTCTGGTGTGTTTTTGCCTCCACAGAAAACATACGATCCTCTCAGTCTACATTTATGTCACAGTTTTGCTTAACCTTCAGCTTGTTATTGATGACGAATTTGGAATCTTGTATAATAGTTTAGCCTTGTTCATTTGGGGATTTAGCTGCATTCTGAATGGTACAAGTCTTTGCTTCTTTCAGAATGATTAAAGGATGCCAGTCTATACCACTATCTCCCCCAAATAAGTTAGTTAATGTTGAAATATAGCATCATTCCCGGCAAGGCTGCATGTGCATTCACTACAGCCTATATAAACCTTTTATACCTGAACAACCCCTTTGCACGTGTTCACAATAAGGACTACTTATTAGCTGTGCTCTGGAACCCACTCGCTGATGTGCTCAAGGTTTTAGAACTTAATAAAAATATAAAATATAATTAGCTGCATTAGTAAATGTTTTTCCATTGCCTCCAGTAGGTTTTGGATCGGGACCTTACACCATAAAAGTCTGAATCGTACAGCATAAAAGTCTGATGTCATCATTTTTTGAAATACCAGGAGAACTAGGTTGATCCAGATTTGTTATGTTTGCTGTCATTTGGTGTATGCTCCAAAGCAAAGGTGAGGGGTGACTTCTATGTTGTTCAAGGAGTTTTAATAGCGGATGTAATTTGGTTCCTATAATGTACAAAATCTGACTAAGAAAACATAAATGAAAGCCTATAGAGAGTTTGAGACAGTTCTGGTGACTCTTTAAATAGCTCTTCAGATGGGTGGAATACTATATTTTTGGATTTTCTTCGGGTGTGGAAACACAAGTGCTCTACTGTTTCAAAAGAAAGGACTATGCAGCACTTTAAAGACTAGCAAGATGGTTTATTACTAATAAACCATCTTGTTAGTCTTTAAAGTGCTGCATAGTCCTTTCTTTTGTTTCAGCAAGATCAGACTAACACGGCTACACCTCTATTACTACTGTTTCAAGAAAGTCTATTTCTACAGACTCAGAGGGTTTGGATGAGCTTGGGAGAACATTAAAACATTGGCACTCACCTTAACTTCACTGAGCCTCCGAACATTAGAGCCACTTTTAACCAGAAATGAAAATTGTTGACCCAACTTTAAAAAAAAAGATCAAGAATTCCAGCACTACAAAAGTCTGTACTAAGACTTGCAACATTCAACATTTGTTTTTAATCTGTTCATTAAGAATGAGTGATAGACTCCCCTCTCTTCTTTGTTCTGCCTTTCTTGGGACATTAATTACCATATATTGCTCCAACACAGCCAGTATCTCAAATATTGCCAGCATTTGCCCTTCTGCATGATCTAGGTAGTGATTATATTTATAGGAAGAATTAAACAGGAGTGAGCTCTTCTTAAACCCAGAGATTCAATAGGAAATGAGTTTCTTGCATAGTCACAGGAAGGGTATTAAGTGTCTACTTGGTTTTTTCTTGACTGTTTATAGTACATAGAAAGATTCATGTTTAGATATAAGTGGAAACCTACTTCAATGTCTTTAAAGCCATATAATAATCCTAGTATCAAGCATGTACAATTACTTGATGTTTTGAATACATGAAGTCAACATTAACAATGTACATCTCATAATGCCATTCACACCACTCACATAACAGTTTTGGAATGATTTGAAAACACACTTTGTTATGGGCTAGAAGACAAAGTTTAGAGCTGCTGGGGTACCTCTGAATCTTAATTTACCTTTCCCTGGTGTTGTTTAACATATGAGACACATGGGACAGGAGAGATCAGGGAGAATAGAGAGATGAAATCTGAATGATTTAAGCTTGAAGCATCAGAAAGATTTTTTTTTAAACATAGAAACCAGATATCTGAGTATTATATGAGAAAGGCCTTTGGCAAATACTGCTGATCTCCACCACTCAGGAACCTCCTGCACCTGTCTCCAAAGCTCACCGAATGACTCTATTCTGTATTATCGTCTGAAATCATTGGTAACATGGGCAAGAGCCTCACCTGAGCCCAAGAACTGTTCATTGATGATAATCACAAATCATTCCGAGTAACAAGTGCTTTTGAGAATTTCATGATCTGTTCATGGACAATCCATGAAGCAAGGGGGAAAAGGAGAAATTAGCTGAATAAATGATTTGTTATGAATTATTCACTCCATTTTGTGCACATTTTAAGAGCTGTGAGATAGTGATGAAAGTTAAATGGTAGATACGCTACTGAAGTAAAAGCACATTTTTAATGAAATATAAATATTACATGGAATTTTATATGGAAATTCTCTGATGTTTTACATATCATTTCTAAGGGAATAAAAGTATATTTTTTAATTTAATGAACTGACATACCATTAATTCATATGAATAGGGTAGATATTATGCTTAGCTATGTCAATTAAGTCATGATTGATGTACTATAATATGACAGAGTGTACCACAGTGATGACAAGTTAGCTCTGTGCTCATTTATTTTGACTTTACTGGTTATTGTTTTATTTAACAGGATACAATAAGAAGAGAGAAAGACAATGATTTTTCATGAGGGTTGAAGTTCATTCCCCACATGTGTGCAAGTGGAACGGGACTCTTGGGATTCTGGACTGGGAGACACTGATGAGATACACAGCACCTGAACAGCATAGATTCATAGATTATATGGCCAGAGGGTACTACAATAATCATCTAGTTTCACTTCTTATATAGTACAGGCCACAGGACTTCTCTGAATTAATTCTGATTTGAACTAGAACATAGATTTAAAAAAAAAATCTAAAAATGACCAGTGAAGGAGAATCCAGGACAAAGTTTGATTGCTGTTCCAACAGTTAATTACTATCATTCTGACTCCTGTAGCCCTCATTTTATGAGGAGTAAGGGAAGTCAGAGAAAGAATGCTGTAACTTGGACTTCCTGCTGTGTAGACAGTGCCAAGAGCTGAAATAAGCTATTTCGACTTACGCTATTTAATTGACGTAGCTCAAGTTGCTTAGCTTATTTTGTCTTCAGCCCTGCTGTGTAGATGTGCCCTCAGAGAGATATCTGCCTGCTGCTCCCAGACAAGAATTATTACTCTGTTCAGTTGCGTTATCATTTGCAGAGAGGAGGAGGATGGGCAAATGACACTCCCACTTTCTATGTAGTCCTCTGAAAGGTCTGGAGGAGGACAAGGGGTGGTACCAGCCCACTTATTTTTCTACCACGGAGACAGAGATCAATGCACAGAGGGTTCTTTCCACATAGGCACCCAGCACATTGTAATTACTAACTAAATGAACTGTGGGCTGTATACTAGTCATAGCTATTTCTCCTTTCATTGAATTTGTTTGTTGAGCTTTAAAAACTGATTTACATAACAATTAATTTTTCCACTAAGGCCATGTCTATACTTATTGTGCCAGAGACTGATCTTGTGGTGTTCAATTTAGTGGGTCTAGTAAGGACCCACTAAACCAAAAACTGAGGGTGGTCCCGGTTGGCGCCGGTACTGCTTGATTCACAAGGAGTAAGGGAAGTTGAAGGGAATAGTTCCTGTTGACCTCCCACTGTGGAGACAGCACCAAGGTCAGCTTAAGGTATGTTGACTCCATCTATATTATTTATGTAGCTAGAGTTGCGTACGATAAGCCGACCTTTCATGTTTAGTATACACCTGGCCTAAGTAAAGTACAATTGATCAATGACCCATAGGAATGCGTATTCCATGTATTAATGTTTATGAGTTTATTTTATTCTTGTCACTTGCAATGTTTGACTTGCAGCAAAGATTTTTAAACCTCAAAGGTGTGCTCTGCATGCAAAATCTTTGGGGAAGGAGGTCTTTTCACATGCTTCTGCCATTAGAATTCAAATCATTTGTCTCACTGGTTTTTTCACTTGTTCTATTTTTCCATACATAGACTGCAGACCTAGTCTTTGATTTCACTTTGATACTGATAAATGAGGGTCAACAAAAGAGGTTTCAATACAAAGAAGAGGCTAGCTAACAGTAAGCTTCACTTTCAAATGAAGCCCCTTCTATTACATTGCATGATCTGGAAACCAGGTACATCACTGTTAAAATCTAGCTAAGATCAAAAGGTCATGAATGTGCCCCATAAGACCTGCAAAAATATATTAAAACAGCTCTCTGAAAGAAATGGTAGGGCTTTGTGCTGATGGCATCTTGGATCAAGTTATTGCTGTTAAGATGAGTCTGCATCCAAATGCTCTCTTTTGATAACTTGGTTTAATGGAACATTCTTTGCATTTTTTTTTATTATTATGTTGGCATTTCAGGCCAGTCACTTGGTGTTGAGCTGTATCTGGGCATTTTTGAAAGCTAGATTTCACCCATAGGGTGTACTGCTGTTCAGAAGAAAGGGAATGCTGCAGGTTTCTGCCCCTGGAATAGCCAATAATAAATTATCTTGATTGTGGACAGAGCCTCCAGCCAGGACTGACAATTGTACCGAGAACCTGAGGTTGGGGGGGAGTGGGCTCACCCAAAAAATCCATCTGTGTAAATAAAGTGAAAGGGATGTGGGTGAGGTCCTAGCAATAATAAATTATTGGGGCTGCAAATTTCTCTTGACAGGCCTGCCTCCAGCCATCTTCTGGTGAGACAGCTGGGCTCTGAAATCTGCATTTAACTTTCCTTTGAAATTGCTTGAGAAGCTGGGAGCAATCAACCTGAAATATCAGAAGTATTCTTGCAAACTAAAACAGGAGGAGGGAAGTCCTTTTTAATACTTTTTTGTTCCGAATATCACTGTACCTTGTTGGGTGTAAATGGATGAGGACTTTAGATCAAATCCTGCTTTACTAGTATTAAACTTGATTGATAACATGTCCTTATCAGTGAATCTAAGTGAGAACAGTAATCCAAAACATAAGAACTTTACAACATCAGCAGAGCTCAGCAAGATGCTCTTGTACTAGACAGTCAGAAAGCCATACATCTTTGACACATTTGTAACACAATTAAATCCCTGTAATGACCTCCATTAGGCTCAGCATGTAAGTCAATACAAACAACTCAATGAACAAGATACAGCAGTTTCCCTCTAAAAAGTAACCTTTCAGTTATACTGTGCTTGTGCTGTTTAGGCATATGCTAAATATTATAATGCCTCGTTTTCTTTTACCCTTCAGATATTCAGGTGAAAACTCTGACCCAGTGCACTCTAATTACTTGGCTTATTAGTTTCACATTATATCAGTAATGGTGTGATAGCCAACATAATTACTAGGACTTGAAAAATTATACTTTGCCGTACTATTTCATGAACTGTGAGACGATTTTCTTTTCTTATTAACTTTCTTATTTAATGGGTTGACCAGACTTTGCATCTCCTTAGTACATTGATCAAAATGGTAATTTAAGATTTCAGTTTTCTAATTGATAAATTGCCCTTTAACGGTGTGAGAGCATCTTTTGTACACTTTAGGATGAGAAATAAAGGCTGCTATATTGTTTTACAGTATGCTCCCTGTTGTAAATCTGATACAAGGTGTTATTTTGTTGCTTGCAGTTCAGTTCGAGTGCAAATTTTACGAGTGATGGATAAGTTGAGAGACAAAGGCAGAAGGGACTACTATGATCACCTAGTCTGACCTCCCGTATAAGCCATAAAACATCCCCCAAATAATTCCTAGAATATGTCTTTTGGGAAAAAAATTCAAGATTGATTTTAAAATGGTCAGTGCTGCAGAAACCACCATGACCCAATTGTCCCAACAGATAATTTCTCTCATTATTAAAAATGTACACCTTATAGCCTGATTTCAACGTCTAGCCATTGGGTTGTTATACTTTATTATGCTAGACAGAAATGCTCATTATTAAAAATGTGTTCCCTATGTAGATACTTATATAGATGGTAATCAATTATTACTATCTTATTATTATCCAGTCATCCTGTTTACCCTTTTTAAATATTGGTACAACCTTCACTTTCTTTCAGGTTTCTGCAACCTACCCAGTATTTTTATGGAAAAATCAACATTAACAGTCCAGTATGCTCCCCAGTCAGCTTTTTAAAAAGCCTTGCAAATTATCTGGACCTGCTGATTAGTAGCGGCTGTGTAATGGCCTCCTGAGATCAGGGTCATCCTAACCCATACACAGATTACACAGTTATGTAGGGCACCTGAAAGCTTGTGGCACCTCTTGATCTTAATATCCACTCATCAGTTCTTCCTGTACTTGGTCTGTGGCTCTGCTTCCGCCATAGAGGATCTAGTTAACTTAAAAATGAAAAAGCCTGTCAGACCTATTAGCAGAACACTGAACCTGGGAAAGGGCCATTCATGTAGTAAGGAAGCCATTTAATAGGCATTTACCAACCCCAAGTATATACTGTCAGTTTCTGAATTTACTGTGCTAGTCTACAGGACCCTAGTTTAAAAATGTCTTTAAAACTATTTCATTAGTGTGTTTCCGAAGATTATAAAATCACATCTTTAAAAAATTGTCATCCTCTCAGACTATCATCAGGGATAGGGACTCCAGTTTAATAGGACTGCCTAGGGCCCCATGAGTCCTAAGGATGCCCCTGCCTGAGATATACTCTTTGAGTTAGGAAATTGTCATCATAATATATATAAATGTCATCTATAATATTTAGAATTGTCAGGATGTTTTCGTACTGGCAGCATGAGACCTCCAGCATGTGTCACTCAGATTGAAGCCCCTCCTACTCACACAACTTATTCTTCTTCACATTATAGATAAGTGCATAAGGAGTCTGTCATCTTGTTCGCTAGTGTGATTAGCAGACACCATCTTCATAATGTGCAAAAGCAGAGCTAGGAAGAAAAGTCTTTCTTTCCCCCCAAATATTATTTGATATTTTTGTTGAACAACTAAACATCAACTAAGCCAGGAAAGAAAGACACAATAAAAATCCATTAATTTGTTGAAATATGAAATACGATAATACAACTTGGACTTTGGAAAGGTATTTCAAAACTAGTCACCATTTATAATATCCTGATATCACACTGAGATATCACATTGATGGGTATGGCATACATATGCAATAATAGATGTTATTCTTAACTTCACAAGAATTTTAAGGCAAAACTGGATACAAAGAGAACTTAAATATGACAAAAGTTAGCTAAAATTCTTTCACATAGATAGAATTGGAATAGAAGTTAGAAAGTCAGGAATGTTGTATCTTTGTACAGTTAAGAGACAATAAAATCTTAAGAAAGGGAGACAATTTAAAGAAGATTTATTCCCAATGGAGGACTTTGTAAGGAAATTACAAGATAATCAGATCTCTGAATGGTAATTTAATAGCTAATTTAAGAGCCTGTCTTCCTTAAATTACCAAGAAACCACAAGATATATGGTAATATATTATACAATATATGTTATATCTAGGACAGAAAACCCCCCAAAGACCACAGTTTTTCATTACTTTCAAATGTATAAAATTAACCCCAAAGTCACCTATCATAAGCTTATGATGTATTTAATAATTATTTCAAACAGCCAATAAAAACAGACACCAGCAATGGTGCCACAATAACTGACTCTCCCAAATAACACTATTCCTGCTCTGAAAAGTTATTTCTAATTCAATATCTTCCCAACAAAATCTCTCCCTGCCCCGACACAGGGGATAAATAAAGATAGTGGACCTTTTTCTGGTGACTTTCTGTGGTTTCTTGTGTTCCTTTGAGCTCTAGAGCTAAACAGAGGGGCCAACAGATTTGCCGTATCCCAGGGGAAGGTGGTGGTGCCTTGGTCAGTGCTCCCAGAAGGGGTGGGGTCTTGGGCAACATGCCATGTGATGTTCCAGCAGCCATTTAAAGGGCCTGGGGGTTTGCTCACTGTGGTAGCCAGGAGCTCTTGGCTCTTTTGAATTGCTGGGCCCCGGGGCAGTTGCTACCTTTGCCCCCTACCCCCAATCATGAGGCCTGATCTAAAAATACACAAAGGTAATTCTGTTGAACTTGGGAGTGTAGTCGCCAGAAGGTGTAATACCCTGGTCACCAACCCGTCGATTGCGATCGACTGGTCGATCACGAGGCCTCGACCAGTCGATCACAAAGCGTTCGGGCACCCCCACCCTCCATTTTCGCCCCACCCCCAAGAAGCCCCACTACCTACCTCTGGTGTAGTGCTGGCTTCCCGCGGGGTGGATGGAAGTCCTGTCTGAAGCCCGTGTCACTTCTGGGGGTTCCGGAAGTGCGCGGGCTGCTCCCCTCCCACAGCTCTGTTGTGTGCTGGGGGAGGGGGCGTCGGCTCTGGAGGAGGAGTGCTGCAGCTTCCCTGCGCCGCCGGCGCCAGAGGGGTGAATTGAGCTCAGGGGTTTCCCTGCACCGTGGGAGCAGGGATCGGCCCTGGGGTTTGGCCCGGGGCAGGCACCCGCGGGGGTTGGCCGCGCTGCGGGTTGGCTGCACCGCACCACGCTGCAGGAGAGGGGGTTTGGCCCCACTGCGGGAGAGGGCGTTTGGCCCCGGGACAGGCACCTGCGGGGATTTGGCCGTGCTGTGGGTTGGCCGTGCCGGGGCCGGGGCCGGGGCCGGGGCCGGGGCCGGGGCCGGGGCCGGGGCGTGCTGCAGGAGAGGGGGTTTGGCCCCGCCATGGGAGAGGGGGTTTGGCCCCGGGGCAGGCGCCCGCGGGCTTTGGCTGCACTGCGGGAGGCGTGCGCCGACTTCCCTCGGGGGGGGTGGGGGGGAGAATCCTGGGAGGAGGCGATATCAGGGGACTCTCTGCCCCCAGTCCTCCCCTGTCCCCTCCCCCCTCTCCCCAGCCCCCAGTTCCTTCTCCCCACTCCCCAGCCTCAGAAACCTGTCCCCACTGGCACCCTGTCCCCTGCTCTCCCGGCACCCTGTCCCCTCTCCCGTCCTCAGCTGCGGAAACCTATCCCCACTGGCACCCTGTCCAAACAGGTTCCCTGCCCTTCTCAGAAATAAAGACAATGCAGAAACTTTTTGTGTTTGACATAGTATTTTATCTGAAAATGAAGCCTGGCCAACAAACCCCCAGTTGGGGCCAAGCACCCATCTGGCCACAGCATCGTGACACTCCTGCACTCCCCTTTCCCCCAGACCCTAGATCTCAGCCTATCATACACTGGAACCCCCTGCCCTGTGCCCCTCACATACCCCAACCCAAATTCCTGAACCCTCACATCCAGAAGTCTGTGGCTTACTTAGTACCCTAACCCTACATCTGACCCCAACACTGCCCGGCCTGGAACTCCCTCCCCAAGCCTTATCCACTTCCTCCTGCACCCAGATTTCCTCCCAGAGCTTGCACCCCTCACCCCTTCCCACACCCAAATCTCTCATTCCCACCCCGGAGTCTACACATCCTGTCTCAACCCAGCGAGGGTACGTCTAGACTGCAGGAGTTTTTCAGGATTCCGGAGATACCCCAGAAAAACTCTTCTGCATCCAGGGATGCATTTGTTCTTCTACTTCTTTTAGTGGAAGAGCAAACATGATCTTTCGGTCACCCCTATATTCCTCTTTCCACGAGGAATAAGGGGGCTTCCAAAAGAAGGGGTTTTTCTGACATTTGGTCAAGTCTAGACAGGCCAAATGTAGGAAAAACTTCCTCCTACATAAGAATTGGGGGAAAAAAGCAGCAGTGTAGGGTTGAGGATAGCAAGTGATGGAGAGGAGGAGAACAGAGTGGGCGGGGCTTCAAGGAAGGGGTGGAGCAGTAGATCTTGGTTTGTTCTGTCATTTAAAAAGTGATCTTGGGTGTAAAAAGGTTGGGGACTACTGGTGTAATATAACACCACTACAAATTTACAATGAAAACCTGAAAACCTAAATGTTTGGTCCAGTTCAGACCAAAGTGTAGAATGAAACCTTCTGTGACGGGGTGTGCATACCCCGCACTGAACCAGGAGGGGCTAAAACCCTATGGTCAGAAGAAGTTGTGCCCCTCCACCCAAACTGGGATTGCTCCAAATGCTGGAGCAGTATAAAGGAGAATAGCTCAGCTCGTTCTGGGCTGGCCACCAGAGGAGAAGGACCTCCAGCAGGAGTTCCAGAGACATGCCAGCCTGAGACCCAGACAGTGAGAGCCAGAGACCCAGAACACTGCCTCAAGCTACCAGCACGGGAGGAGCCCCAGGAAGAGGTGGCTGCAGGGAAACCAAGGACCCAGAGACCACATGGGACATCCCCACTCCAAGACTGGTAGGAAGTGACTCACCTGGGTGAGCTCGGTGTGTTACGGTCAGATTCCCTGCTGAACAAGTGGTAGAACATCTTAACGCTCACAGGGCCCTGGATCAGGTCTTAACGGAGTAGGGAGGGCCTGGGTCCCTCTACCGGGTTTGTTGCCCCCAACTATTGACACTGCCCTGAGCTAAGGGCTACCACTTATTGTCTCTGGCCATTAGGCTTTACTGCCCTGAACTCAGGGGTACCCCTTACTGACTCTGGCAATCTGTCTGTGCTGCCCAGAACCAAGGGCTACTCCTGTGAACTCGAGCCATTTGGCTGTGCTGCCCTGACCTAAGGAATATCCCTATAGACTTGAACCATTCGGCTGTGCTGCCCTGACCAAAGGGCTACCCTATAGATTCTAGCCATTAGGCTATACAACCCCAGACTGAGGCAGATTTTTATGGACTGAAAGGTATTGCTGACAACGTGGCAGCCAACTAGAGAGTGCCCATACCCCTTGGTACCTGTATCCCAGGGACGGGGTGTGCATACCCCTTCATGGCCAATCCTCTGACTACAGCTCCTGTTCCTTTATATTAAGGGAGCTATAGTTTGATGAGCTCCATTAATCAACATGAGATGAGAATTGATCTCTCAGGTGGGCAATTCTAGGCCATTTTTAGGTCAAAACAAACACCATTCATTCAAACCAGAAACCAACACAGAAGCAGAGCAGATCACAACCAACTATTTTTTTGACTTAGCTGGGAGTTTTAGGGAGACTTATTTATATTTATTTCCTTTGAAAGTAACACTCCACTGGCAGAGAGTAAAAGATGAATCAGAAATAATTAAATAGATTGCCACACAGCTCAAAAGAATTAAATACTGTGCCATCTGCATCTCATGGGAAGAGTTACTTTCTCTGTCTTTTCAGATACAATAAAGGAGAGTCTTGTATTATTTAACAAATAATCACTGAGCTTTTTTTTTACATTGTTTCATCTGGGTTTAGAGATGCAGTTGTGGAATTTGGAAAAGATTACTTTTGATTGCACAGCTGCACAGAGAGAATGGATTTTTGATGGCTGATGATGCGCAGTTCCACTGTCTCCTACACAGATGAATGAGCTCTGAAGGTATTTATTCCTTCAGTGGATTTTGTAAAGTGAATCTTAAAGTCCAGTGGGAATCTGTCTCTCAAGTGCTATCCCTTTCAGCTGGGTAGCTATGAAAGAACAGGGTGTGCTAAACTCTCCCTGCCTAAAAAAGCCACATTTAACCTCATTTTCTTTCTAACGAAATAAGCCTAAACCAAACAGAACCCCCAGGAGGAGAACTTCTGACTGATATGTTGAATAAAGAGAAAGTCAAGCTCATCCAGCTGTGACAAAGTAGCACAAGTGTAGGTTTATCAGCAAAACCCCATGATGTTATTCTGTCATTGCTTTCAAATGATTATGTCAGCATGGGTTTTGGTTTTGGTTTTTTTGGTCAATTAATACAGTCCAATTGCTTGCAAGCTGCTTGCTGCCTTTGCATCCAAAGATGTACCTGACTGACTAAATCTGAACGTTGGCCGTGTACTCTGAGGGTTAGTGCTTCTTTTCTGTGCTGCCATTTTATTTTACTGATCTAATATTTCTACTTAGGGTACCTCTTTTAAAAGTCCAGCTTGTTAATACCAGTTCAAGGCTATCATCAGGGTGACAAGTTTCTCAAGGCTAAAAGGAACTGATCCAAAGCCCACTAGAGCCAAGGAGAAGACTCCCTTTGACTTTATGGGCTTTGAATCAGGCCCAAAGTGCAAAGAGCATTTTTTTTCCTGCTTCTTTCTATCATTTACACTTTCACAGTTGTGGGAAATTTTGTGAGGGGAGCCTGCCAATAATTATTTAATGAGAGTAGATGTTGAGATTCAAAAGTTAAATCTTTAGCACTGTTAAAATACACAGAGAGGCAACATTAAAAATGGTTTGAGAACTTATTAGTGTTCCATTTCAGAACACTTACTGTATATTTTGACATGTGATGTTGACAATTATTGATGGACTTCGGAGTGCAAAGAGAAATCAATCGTTATCAGTATTTAATGATAAAAGCTAACATATCCTGGCCTGACTATGGTGGATCCCTGTGGTGTACCATGGATCTTCTTACCCTATCCCACCGGCAGTAGGTGTACTAGAGTTGTAGTTGCTACCGCAGTCTCAAGGTTACAAAACAGGCTTCAGTGCTGCTTCTAACTAGGTTTACTTCGGAAAATGTGATTATTTGTGAGACTACTATTCCACATCAGGAAAATGTCATTCTATTATATTTATCGGCATCATCGTAATACGTCTGAACAGAGATGACCCGTGCTTGCTGACAGTGGGGAGACAGAATGAGAGCAATGACTTCAGCAGATGTTACTGAGCACACTCAGTTGGCATAAGCATGGTCAGTGCAAGTCAAGCAGGAAATCTGGGGGGAGGGACACCTGACCCTGCTTATTGCCTTTGCATCCAAAGATGAACCAGCTGTTAAGTATGTGATAAAAAATACAAATAAAAAGTCAGGCAACCAGTACAAATGGCTTGTTTCATCTACCTCATTTTAATCCCCTCCACCCCATCTGTAACACTTTCTAGTGATTTTCGAGTTGTAATGGTACCTCAGATCTGGTTTTTATGTCTCCCTCCCATTGAAAAGTTGTTTAGTTTGCTCCAAATTACTCACCTTATTAGATGACAGATTAACTTGGAGGATGAGATGCTGTCTGTCATTGACAAAAAATTTACTAGTAATTTGTGTCCTCAGGATGGTACAAAAGTCTCTTCTGTCGCTCACGTATTCTTGGGAGGCAGTGTGACCTAGTGCACTGGACTAAGAGTAAAACTCTGAATGGATGTATTCCCTTTGCAGTCTTGCTGAATTCAATTATCAAATAAAAGTATTTTTTTCTGACTGTCTGCCTCTGCAAACTCAGCAGGCAATCTGAAAGTCAAGACATGTTCATTCTGGCTCTCGGGATACCGCCAAAGAAAAACTTCTGCATTTAGAACTAAGAATTCTGCTGATGATGCAAGAGCTGGAATCAAATCCAGCTTACTCTCTGAGAACCGTGTTGGCTCTGCAGGAGTAAAACACTACATGTTGAGTAGTTTCTGTCACAAGGTAATAAAAAGAATCTCCCACATCAATGAAATATAATGCCTTTCAAATTACCTGGTTTCTTTCCACTGTGTTTTCTGCCCCATGTTGCCTTAATGAATCACTACAAAAATGCCACAAAGACGTGTAATCCCAAGTGAGGCATAACTCACTGGTTGAAACTGAATGGACCGAAGGAGTATTGATTTCTCCCTACACAATAGATGCACTGGGTATGTCTACATTGCAATAAAACATCCACAGTATAACTGGGTCAGATGACTTGAGTCCCTGGGCTGGAATAGTGGGGCTATAAAATTGCAATGCAGATGTTCATGGTTGGGTCCCAGGGTCCGGGCTTCAGTCCAAGTCTGAATGTCTACACTGCAATATTATAGCCCCTCAGCCAGAGCCCCACAAGCCTGAATCAGGTGAGTTGGGCTAGCTGTGGTGTAAATACACCCAGCAGGGGCAACAGCCACCATGGCCCAGGGGCAGCAAGGTGTGTGGAGACCTGGCTCTGGGACTCCCAGAAGGGGTGGGACCAAGGACAGTTAGCCCTTAATGCTGCCCGGAGTGTGGTGCTGTGCCCCCCTCCAGCCCTTAGAGCCGTGCAGAGCAATGCTCCGGTGCTCCCACCACAATTCCTGCAGCCAGGAGCTCCAGCCCCCTTTGAAACAGTGGGCCTCATGGCAATTGCCCTCTTTGGACCCTCTGTCGGTGAGCCTGACCATACTCATTGATATGTCAATGTGCATGATTTCTTTGCAACAAAGTCTCCCTATTATGAGTTTTCCAAACATAGGAAACCCAAAGGGATATCATAAACTTTGCAGTGATACAAACTATTCTGTTCTGATTGCTTGTTCCTTTTGAGATTCTGATAGAAGTGCACAATGCTATGTATGGTGCCAAGGCACTGTATGATAAGAAAAGAATATACCCCTGGGTTCCCTGTTAATTTTCTCTCCTGTTGTAAGAACTTAGTTAGAGGTATTAAGGTTACTCTAATAATAATCGTAAGAGTCCAATTATAATGCTAACCACTGAAGCTGTTCATTTGCGTATTTGAATATTTTCCAGGTGACTAGTCTCTGGGAGAAATTTTGCCATTGAATTCAATGGCAAAACTCCCATTGACTCAATGGGGCCAGGCTTTCATGAAGAGTATGCTTCATACAGAAATTGCCAGGAGCAGAGGAAAAGAACTTTTAATGACATATGAGCCAGAAAATATAATCTAATGTGGTGTAGAAAGCGGAAAAAAAGTGATGTTGCCAAGCATATGTAGAACATACATTGACTTTAAACAGGGTATTCTGAATTTTATTTTTTTTCAGATCTCTTTAGCTGGCATCTGACATGCACTTGTAACATGATGAGTTATGTTTCATGCACTGTAAATCACCATTCAAAGCAGCAGGGGGTAACAAAGTAAAGAATGACTTAGCAAGCACAGAAGTAGCAATGTAGGAAAAGAAATGCTAATCTCAAGATTTTATTTTAAATAAAAGCTGTATTTATCAAAATTACATTCAAGCATTTTTAAAATGTAGCTCTCCCCATAGACACTCTTTTTCCCCCCTTCTGAAGGATTAAGCAATCTTAAAAACCAAAAATGAAAAGTATTTTATTTTCTATATTCTATGGCACCTTTTGAGTTTATGGCTATGTCTACGCGGCATTCTTTTTCCGGAAAAAAATACGCAAATTGCGAATAGCAATTTGCATACCTTTTTCTGCTTTTTTTCTGGAGGAGTTTTTTTCCAACATTTGGCCTGTCTACATAAAATGAGGAATACCGGGCTTCCGAAAGAACGCGCCTGCTTTTTCAGAAATGGTTCCAAAAAAGCGGACATGTTCCCTGGATGTGGCAGAGTTTTTCCGGGATACCAAAGGTATCCTGGAAAAACTCTGCAATCTAGACATACCCTATGTCAGACAAATGATTCCCATGTAGAACCTGGAAACACCTGGGGCTTTTCTTTATAATATCCTGGACCACTCAACTCTCTCTCATTGTTTGGAAACATGGACTATGCAAGTCTATTTTGAATCCAAAATTATCTTTATAGCCAACATAGCTATTGTCATACTTTTTTTAAAGATAGAAAATGGCTAAATGGACCTAAATATGCAAGATTTTAAAACATAACTAAATCGTTCTTGTCCTGAATAATTGCCTGCTTTATAAATAAGCATGTGCCCCATCTTTTGCTTTTTTCTTTCTATTGATTCAGACCTTAAATATACATGTTTGTTCTTAAATAATCACAAATTATCCATGAAATGTTAAATAGGGATGATGAACTCATTAAGTATTAATCATGTATCATCACTCAAGCATGAAAACAGGCTAGTCTCAGCAATTCCAGGAGTTGTCATATAACCTAGTACTATTAGAGAGGAAGGATTGCTCAGAAGTTAAGGTCTAGCTTGGGACTTGGAGACAAGGGTTCATTTCTGAGTTCTGCCACAGACTTAGAGTGTACCCTTAAGTAAATCTCTGTCTCTCAGTTCTCCATAATGGTAGTGATGGTATAGCCCTCTTTCAGAAGGGTGATGCGAAAAGAAATACATGAAGTTCTGAGAGGTGCTCAAACACTATTCCAGTGGAGGCTGTATAACTACCTCAGAGAAATTAATATTGAGAAACAGGAAAGATATCAGGTCTTTCAGGTGAGACTATTAACAAGCTTGTCATTGTAACAGGACATTTTGAGATTTGGGATCTTTCTCACTGGGAGCTGGAGTCAGCAGACATTAGTTTAAAATCCCACTTATTACCTACTTATTCCATCTAAGTGGAATATCATGCATCTAAAGAAGGAGTTTCTATTTCAGAGGAATGGTTAAAACACAGTGTTGGATGCTGGAGGTTTGAATTTTAAACTAAATTATGTGTATAAATGTTGTTTCAACTGAAAGATTAAATACAGATCGTTAAAATCTCATTTATATTTAGAACAAATATATGTGAGCACTAAACCTCTGAAGAGATAACAAACTCATTGTAAATCAATAAATGGCATTACTTTGATCAAAAAATCTTTAATATTTAGGTCATGCCACTTCATGTGCTAATAGCAGAATGACATCATTTTCAAAATGATAGTTTTTTGTTAAAGCTATCAAGGTATTTTTTCAACAATATTCTGCAGGTGAATTTTTTTTAAGAACCAAAGGTTTAATATTACTCATCAGGCTCTGAACAACCTAGAATAAGCAGTACTTTGATTAACTTTGAGCCATTTGGCTTATTTCTAGTGGTAATTTATTTCTGTTAGTGAGAGATTTGTTTACACTCTAATTCATAAGAGGCAGATTTAAACAACCAGTCTCTTTGAGAAATCAAAATTTTCTGCTTTAAGAATTGTGGTCTTTTTTTTTTTACTATACCCCTGATCCTGTAACTACTGAAACCCATGGAAAGATTCCCACTAACATCACTAGCCATTGGATCAGGCTCTACAACCTAATTCTCCAATGCTTGGAACCTAGTGAAGTTATTTACATGTTTAGAAATTGAGTACAAATTGTCAGTTATAATAATAGAAATGAGCCATACTGAATTTTCTTTTCTGACACAGGTAAGCAAATCCAAAAGTACCAATGTGAATGGAACAATGAAGTAACTAACTTCTTTAAAAACTGTAATATGGGACAGTGAATATTAGCATGTTTCAGCTTAAAACTTATCTTTTGTGGGTATTTACATTATTGGGCAGTTAATGTATGTGGAAAGCAAGCACATTTACAAAAAAATTAAAGGTTTTCAAAGGCAAATGAACTTTTGCTGTGCATGTCCCCATTATTTGCCTAGCAGAAAATAGAAGCCAGGGAGGTTCGAACATATGGACTCTACAAACAATTTCCCAGTAGTGTAGTGTGTTTATTAGCTTTTTTCCTTCTTTTTTTTAAACTCTGTTATACTGTGACTTATTTTTTTTTCAGTAAACAGATGGAGGTAGGCAGTTTTTATCAGTTTGTTTGTTTGTTTTAATACCAAATGCTTTGGGGAAAGGTTTACTGAAATTTGTGGGAGGTTTCTAATGTGATTTTTTAGCAAGGTGAAGGTATTTTTTGTAGTCATTAAACATATTTGATGCTGTCTTTGGCATTTCTGGACCCAGTTCTTCATTTGGTTTAACACTGGTGAAATACCACTGACTTCAAATGGAGCTATCCACCACATAAAAATAGTGCAACACAGTGGACAATCAGGCTCCAAATGGAAAACTAGGCCTTCTATATAGCCCATTTCCATAGAGCAGTGTATCCCAATTTTATTTAGCCATGGAACCCTTTTAAACTCAGAAGAATTTCGAGGAACCCTTAGGGAAAATTTGTCTAGCAAAGACAGTCTGGTATATGAAGCTGAAAAAGTAGCCCACAAATAAGTAAGGATCATAATAATGAACAAATGCTAAATAAGATCATGAGATCAACATTTAGTTTAATTGCAAATATTTAATTGCACATATTTAAAAACAAAAATCACATTTAATGTATACCAAAAAATAAAGCTCAAAAACGAATATGAATTATATTGGCAGTTTTCAATGGGAAGAGTGTTATTTCTTCTTTTCTTGGCAAATTCTTTTTATATTTTGTTTAATACTAAAAATTTGGATTTGCATATCTGGCACTGCATTCAGTGGATTTCTGTATTTTGTTTTTGTTGCTGCATAATTCGAGAACCCAGTTTCACACAAGTATGTGCTGGTGAAGGTTAACAACTGATGAATTGCACGTCTTGATAAAGCTGAATATTCTTGACATAAGCTGTCCCAAAACATTATCAGAGCAACTTTTTTAAATTTTTGTATTAATTGGCCATCTGAAGTGATTTCAATTAGGTTTTCATAATCTTGCATAGAAACACTGACTGGCTTTCCTGTTATACTTAATGGATTTCAAATCCAGTTAGTGTCATTTATGGTTGGAAAACACTTCATGATGTTTGTGTATAAATCACAAAGATGATCTGTAATGTCCTGGCCAGGAAGAAGAGTACAGGAGAAAGCTTGGGGCAGAGTTGTCTGGCCAGGAGGGATGGTACAAGAGAGGTCTTGGGGCAGGGTGCCTGGCCAGAAGGGAGGGTACAAGAGGGGTCTTGGGGCAGGGTGTGTGGCCAGGAGGGAGGGTACAAGAGGGGACATAGGGCAGGGTGTCAGAGCAAGCTGGGAATGCGGGTTCTTGGCTGGGGGTAGGGGAGTGACGGGGATATGTGTGAAGGGTCTGGGCATGAGCGGGATGCTTACCTGGCTTGGCACCCTGCTGCAGCAGGGAAAGCCTCCAGGCAGCATGCTTTTGTTCCTGGGGGGGAGAGGGGGGAGGGAGCTCAGTCTCTCTCCCCTCCCCCTGCCCATGCAGCGGGGAACCCAGAGCAGCTGCAGCACCAGGTCACCAGGTCAGCATAACGGCTTTGCGCAAGAGGGTTTTTCTTGCGCAAGAAGGGGCAGTGTAGACAGCTCCGTCTTGCGCAAGAGCCTCTTCTGCAAAAATGGCGGCTCATTAGTTATGCAAATGAGGCTCAGCAATATTCCACGCTGAGCCTCATTTGCATAGCTCTGGTGCAAGATCGCGCCAATATAGACACAGCCAGGGTGTTTGATGTTGCTTCAATGATTAATTTTAGCCCTTTGAAAACCAGGGACTATAGCATTAAGGTATGCATCACTCTGCCATGGAAGCTTAAATCTGCCCTCTTTGAGATCCCAGTTTTCACTAAGACACATGCTAGCACTCTGCTCTTACAGATGCTGCAGAATACTTTGGAGCAGAGCTTGTGGGCATGATAGGACATTGTCCATTGCCCATCTCTTCCCAACATAATGAGGGTAATTGTGTTTCTCAATCCACTATAGGTCTGATTTAACACACCTGTGTTGGCTGCAGGAGAACTGCTCACATGCTGCAAGTGCGTACATACCTTGCTGAATTATTGTTTAATTCACAGAGATTACAAATACTGGGCCAGATTATCTCTTAGCATCTCCCCAGAAGTATCGATGAGGTACGGACACAGAGAATTGAGTCCACTGTCTGTATCCTGCAATGGGCCGGGTGAGAGCTTCTTCAAACTCATAAGTGCCTTCATGAAATAAACATGGACCCATTGATAATATTCAACAATGAGATGAATTGTTCTTTACTGTAGAGCTTCCAAACCCACACAGATACGGACTGACAGATGCCAGAGCACACCGTATCCAGTGGGATACTGACAATGACATTTATACAGATATTTATCCATCTCTGGTCTCACAGGCTGTGCCTGCCTGAAACAATGTAAACAAATGTGCTCCTTCCCTGAGTTGCATAGCATTCTTTATGGCATATCATTTGGCTCACAACCAAAATATTTTAACATTTAAGCTTCTTGTTTTGTGGTTCCCAACAGTCAAACAGTGCAGCCAAGGTATTAAATATTATCAACATTAATAAGAATACATTTATATTCAAGGCACCTGTGACTGTGTGACTCACAGCTGTTAATACCAAATATCTAAAATGAGAATTTAATTTAAAAACAAAATACCCAGAGCCCAATATATTGCATAATCAGCAGGAGGTATGTGTGCATGTGTGTGTGTGCAAATTCACAGACAGACACACACACACACACACACACACACATACACCCCTCAACATATAATTAAAAAGTCATCAAACTATTTGTCAGAAGGAATAGAGGGGTAACACATGCATTTTCACATATGCGCATGCACCATTGGTAGATATGAAGCAACCATTTCTAAAGTTGTTTGTAATAAAATTCTGGAATAAATGCCATTCCTACAACCTTTCATACAATTAGTCTCTGTGGATTCACTAGGCCAGAACTTCAGCCCCATGAAGACTGATTTATATTGCTCCGATGGTAGAAAACAGCCTTAAACTCTGGCTTAATCCATCAGTGGAAGTTTTTTCCCTTGCCACTACTACGTTGCCCACTGTCTCTGCTTTCAGCCTAGGGGACAGATCTGTGGAAAATGGGGTATGGCCAATTAGCCTCTCTGCGCAAAGAATCCCTACATTCTGGATCGCCCCCCAACCTCACCCTGTGTCAGAGAAGTATTACTTAGAGTAGACATGAATCAAAAGGAGTCTAATCAAAATGGGTCATACCATGTAATAATGCTGAAGTACAGAAGCTGAAGAATTATTTTTAGTAAGTGTTAACCCAGTAGCTTCTGAGAAATTAGCTACACAGAGCAAGGAGAATTTCCTATTTTCTCACTAGGCTATTAGCATTTATTGTCTTTACAAGTGGTAGTTTCACAGTTCTCAGAACACATTGGTCCCATATGCAAATAATAATGGCCATAAGAAACATCATGGCTCCCAAATGGAAGCAAGCACTTACATCCCTTTCCCTCCCAGACTTCTCCTTCATAATGGATTTAAGGATAAGACAGCAGTAGAAAAGTATTACTTCTGTTGGAACGATAAAGTAACCATGGGTAGTATGGTCACATGGATTCCATTTAATGAATTCAGTGAAGCAAAATGAGCTGCAATAGAAAAATTAATCCCTTTGTTTTGTGTTTAATTCTATTATATCCACCTCCCTCAGTAGTTCAGCCTGGTCACACCTACTAACATGTCATGACTACTTTGCTTAGCTTAGGCTGTTATTTTAGTTGAAAGATTGTTTGCTGTTTGCCTGAAGAGGTGGTGAACTTAATCACATATTTGCAAGTAGAAGGATGGGTTATATCTAACCCCTTCCTTTTCCGCATGTGATCTCTTACTGAATGGCTCTCATGTTCACAAAGACCACCTCCAGCACACTGCAAAGGGAACAGAAAGGAACAGGGGCAGTGGCTGTACCTTTCCTTCATGCTGGCCACGTCTCCATGGAAATGCATGCTGAACCCTCCAGGAGCACGTGTGCCTAAGTTGTTGCACTCCCTGAAAGCTCTGGGAGGTGTCCTGTATATTTGATGTAGAACACATTTTGTAACTTCCACTGGGTTGGTGCCCAGAATTTACTGTTGTGCTGGGGTTGCCATATGAAATGTCTTAGAATAATCCCTAGGAATGTACATTGAAGCTCTTTTCTCCATAATGTCCTGTATCCTGAATCTCACCTTTCAGGTGTCTATGTGCAAGCTGTCATTTTCCCCTTTCATATTATATGCAGTAACATTGGGAGAAAAAGCAGATTGCTCTCAAATGTCTGACCCATTCATCTTGTGGCTTGGAGTGGGACAGCTGGAAAGGAATGTTCAGGAGATAAACACAACAGCTGAGCTCACTTGATATAAGGTTTGTCACATTTTCCACAGTGATAAAAAATAAGTTAGTACTTTCCCATCTCCAGCCACACACACAGCAAACAGCTGACATTCAGAGCCCTATACAATCTTTTGGACAGAGGAGTAACTTCATTTTGCTTCTGAAACATTCTTAATCTCTTGCGTGATGGCTTGTTAAGAGTGATCAGCAAGCCGGGACAGCATTTTAAGAAAAGAAAAGAGGACTAGCACACAAGAATCTGTTATCCAAAGTGGAATTTGTCCAGGAAACACTACGAGCACCTTCTACCATTATGGAAAATGCAAGGAGACCTGCAATGAGCAAGACCTTGGCTTTTAGGCTACATCTAGACTGAAGGCTTCTTTCAGAAGAAGCTTTCCTGGAAGAGATCTTCTGAAAAATCTTCTTCCAAAAGAGGGTGTCCACACTGCCAAAGCGCATCGAAAAAGCAATCCGCTTTTTCGAAAGATAGCCTCCACATTGAATGGATGCTATCTTGCATTTAAGCTGTGATTACTATGGATGGAGTGGCCACCAGGGCACCTGCATGTTTTCCTCTTTCCTCTTCTTTTAAAAGAACCCTCTCTTCCCCGTGCACACACACCTTTTTCTGAAATAGCTCTTTTGGAAAAAGGCTTCTTCCTCGAACAAAGAGGTTTTCCAGTATCGGAAAAACCCCTCTATTCTTTTGATTTTTTCCCAAAAGAACGCAATTGCAATGTGGACGTAAGTGAAGTTTTTTTCTGGAAAAACAGCTGTTTTCCAAGAAAAACCTCTGTAGTGTAGACATAGCCTCAGTTTCCTCCAAAACTCAGTACCTCCAGCTGCACTGTTCCTTATAACTATACTGGAGCATCAATTCATTAAGAACTTGGAGGGCAGAACCTGGGGTTTCAAGTACAGGCCATGTCTGATTCTGCTCATCTTGCCAGAGCTGACAAGTTCATGTCCACAGGTGATGAAGCTATGAGATAATGTAGGAAACACATCCTCTCTCATTTACAGGTTTCCAGAGCAAACACAAAATTGGATGACTAGTGTGGAAAATGCAAGAAAATCAAAGGTACATCTCAGGAAAGAATTATGAGCTACTTAACTTTCAGCACCCAGGTTTGAAAAGTTTGGACTATCATTTGCAAGGTTTTTTGCCTAGTGGATTATGGGATTTATAAATTCATAAACACAACTACTACTCAGCTATGAATGTGGTCCATGGCAAACAAATGTCTTCCTGTATAATCCATTAAAGCTGCAGAAAATATGTCAAAATTGCATGTACACTTGTGCCCACACACTGTCAGTAGTAAAACTATATGAGTCGGCTCTGCAACAAAGTGACCTGGATTATATTAGAGGGTTGGTTATCACATCAGAAGAAACAAAAAATGACAGTAGACTGCCTTAGATGAGATAAGGTCATTTTCATCTTCAAGATTACTTGAATGTGCAATACCGCAACCTTTAAAACAAAACCATTGAAAATCCCCATTCAGAATTCCCATCACGCTAAACACATTCATTCTGGGCATGGTTTTGATATTTCATTCAGTGCTGTAAATTGGATCTTGCACTGCATAAGAACAGGCAAGTATCTCTTTAAACAAATACTGAAGCCTCTAGTGGCCCTCACTGTCTTCTTTATTTCAGAAGCCTCTAATATCCTGCCAGAGTAGCAGGGTATATATGTAGCTAGTCCTTGTATGTTGAAAATAGCTATTTGTTTATATATAGTGTCTATGTGTTTCCCTCATATTTTGTTGTGTAAAGAGCAAAAGATGCAATGGCTTTATGAAAAGAAGATGCAAAATCTTTTGCTCAGTTCACTGAGATAAATCAGAAAATTTCTTGAGCGCCTGATCCAGGAAAACGTGGAGTGCTATAAGTGCCGGGGGGGGGGGGGGCAGAGGGGGTTGTGGGTGGATAGCACCTCTCAGAGAATCTCTCTAATATGGGAACTGTATCATGTGAAGCATGAGTCATAATCCCAATTAATCCCTTGTTCCGTGCAGCCACATTTCCAGTTGCTCCCTCCACTGCCTCTGTTCCATTGCCATTTCCAAGCCTACATGTAAAACTGTCGACAATCCAGCAATCAAATTTTTGGTTGCTCCTCCAAGTCAATTACACTGACAATGGCTCCATCTGCCATAGTCTGTAAAACTAACAGGGAAAAGAACTTACAGACAGAAGCAGAATTGCAGATGCGTCATTTAAATAATTGTTTTATGGAAAAGATAGCCTTTTAATTCCAGAAAAAGGGTCGCCCTCAGATCGCTCAGTATTTGAAGAGATAAAATTCAAAATAAAATACTTACTAATACTCAATCTTCTTGATTGAGAAGGAAAGTGTAGGTCGGAAAAGGGAATCATGATCCGTCCTAGAAGGTGCATATGTTGAAATGATTTAGGATAAGAGAGCCCCAACCTAGTGAACATCTTGAACAGGGCAGAGTTTTGGCTGTCGAAGACAATTTAATGGGGATAATAAAGATATAGCTCTGCTTTGCCCCATGTAAGTACAATATGTTTCATGGATTTCAGCACTGAAGTATCAAATACAGGTTTGCTATGAAAGTACATGCATATGCTCATAAAATTCTCCTAATAGCTGATTCATTGGTTTGAAAACATGGAACTAAAACTCATTTATTGGTCAGGCAGCATTCATACCTGCGTTTTCACTCCCTGCTCCATCCACTGGATTGAAAATTAAACAAGAATTATGTTGATGCTACCATTTGTAACTCTATAGTTGGGCTTGTGTCAGCACTTCCACTAGGAAACCCACATTGTCAGGGATTTTATTACAGGGGCATACAAATTTGCTTCAGGATGTTGACTGGCAAAAAACAGCCTGAATGCAACTGGCTTTTAGCTATTTTTAAAGCAGCTACACTGATTTCATTTGCAGATATATGATGACAAATATAAAATAACAAAGATAATTACAAATCTTCAGGTATCAGCCTTTTTTGTGCAGTTGCCTAACTCAGCACTGCCACTGATTTAATCATTGGAATTGGCCAATGGTCATTTATTATTAAACGCAAAAGTAATTTAGACCACATTAATAACTAAATAACTACTAGGAAATTAAACTGTGCAATATGACTATCTCACTTTGGAGTAAATCAGCATTGTTACATTGACATGATTAGAGCTATCAGCTGAGGATTGGGCTCTGCGAAGGAGACATGCACACATACACAGACAAAAACCCATGCATTTTCTGTCCTTCAAATTGATATTAAGCCTTGGTTCTTAACAGTCAAGGAGTTCCTCTTTAGCAGATCTAGGTAAAATTTTTACAAAATGTCAGGAGACTGGAAAATTCTCAGGTTAAACTATAAAAATCATTTGTGCTTGAAAACTTGCAAGTGTGGGTTTTTATTTTTTTAACAAGTGAAAGGAACAGGAGCAAGGTGAGTTTGGGGAACCTTTAGGTCTCAAAGGCTAGTGGCTTGAGCACAAGTCTTCAAGCTGGGAACTTCTGAACATTTGCCACAGCCACTGACCTTTTAAAACACTGTCCCTACCTCTCTCTCCAAACGTTACTTACTTATGTCTCACTACACTCCTATATTATTACTCTTAGCTTCTAAAAAGGCTCATCAAATGTAAGCACTTCCTCAAGGTCAGACAAAAATATATTAAAAGTCAGAACTGGAACCCTCATTTCCTGAGTCTAATCTGTCCCATGCTTTTTCAGAATGAGAATTTCTTTTAAATTGAATTGAACTGAACACAATTGTAGTATGTACCATATAAAGGTACAATAGGGAAACCATTGAGTGGTCTCTTGAGAATTTTTACTACGTTGTAACCAGACAGTCTTCCTCCACTAAGGTAGTCCACTACCTCCAGCTAAGCTTCCATTTCAGTCTTCTTAGCTCTACTGTCCACAAAACATCTTAGAAAAAGATAATTCCTTGACAATGCATTACCTGTAAAATTCTAATCAGCTACCACATAGGGATATTAATGCATTCAATTACTTTAAAACCACAGTTTAATCTTTAAATAGGTAACATTTTATAAAAATAAATATTCATAAATAGGGTTGCCAGATAGTTTAAAAAAATACTGAACATGGCAGGAAAAAAATTGGTTGAGCAAAAAAAAAAAAAGTTGAGAAAAAAACAAAACAAAAAAAGTTACTGCACGTTTAAATCCCTGTGCTGCCTCCCCTCCCCCCACCAGACACAGCAGGGGAGCAACGTCCCAAGTGGATTTCCATCCAAGAAACAGAGAATACCGGACATTTTACGTGTCCAGTATTTTCTGGGTTTTTTTACCGGACAGAAGCCGCATATACCAGACTGTTCAGACCGATACCAGACGCCTGGCAACCCTATTCATAAATTTTGGGCAGTGCAAAATATTATGGGAAGCCCCCCACAAACAATAATGACCAGAGAAAGCTGCCAATATGGGGATTAATGGAAAAAGGTATTTACAGGGCACATGTCAGTACGTGAGGGCACAGTTTACGATTCCAATCATGATTATTTACTCCTATTGAAGCATGGCCTAGAAATACCAATTAATGATCAGGGCCCCAAAGTGTGACAGTCCTTGCCCCCAGAGTATGTCTAATGCTAGGTTATGAGAGGAGGCATCTGCAAGATGCAAGGGGAGTATAACAGTGGAATTGGAGAACAGATCAGTTCTGAATTTTCACAAAGTGAAAACCACCATAGAATCCTTTGTTTTTGTGATGGTATCGATTTCCACCATTTCTCACTTTTCAATCGCCTTCACTCATTTCTTTTTTAAACATTTTGCACTCTCCTTTCTGTTTTTTTTTTAAATTTGTCACAGGGCCACTGTCTTCCAAACCACTTCTTCTTTGAAATTGTTTTTCTTAACTTTTATGATCTTGCTGACAAAGAAATGTAATTCCCTTCAAATTTTTGCAGTTTCCTGCATCTTCATCATCTTCATCCATATTTACCAATTTGCTTCATATAATTTTTGTCATATATCAGTATGTGAGTCCAACAACTTGTGCATCTATTGGCCATAATTCTGCTTTGTAATAATAATCTATCAAAAGCTATTGGACCTGCCTCAATCAACAGGAAAATGTTCTGCTCAGAAAAAAACCCAATGAATAATAATCAATAAAGGGGGTGGCTTGTAACACCCACTGAAATGAAGGATGCCAAAAAAACCTATGATTGCTTTACTGGAGATGATGAAGGGCAATGAACTATTTGTTCTACACAAGCATATATAGCAGGGCTACTCAACACGTAGCCCACGGCTCATTTTTTTGTGGCCCGCGGTGTGGTTCGGGTTTACGTGGGGTTCAACACGTGGCCGTGGGTAGGATCCTTTGAACATGGCCTCCACTGGGAACACACTCCACAACGGCAAGGTGTCTCCCAGATGCGGTGAGCACTGAAAGATTCAAGTGGTCGGGCTGGCTGGAACAGACAGGTACATGGTGTCAGTGTTTCTAGCCCCCAGGAAGGAGGTGCTGGGAGTGCCAGAGCATTGTGGGAAATGCTGGCTGCTTAGCCTTGTGGGCAGAGCCTGAGAGGTGCTGACTGGCTCACACTGGCCACACTTGGGTCCGGCACCGTAGCTTAAAGCTTAATCTTTGTATTCATGCCCATGAGTGTGAAAGAAGCTATTTGCATATATTTGCATGTATATTTGCATGTGTATGCAACCATGCTTAAGTTGTGGCCCTCAGCATGTGCTTTGAGTATCATTGTGGCCCCTGGGGCTTCCAAAGTTGAGTAGCCCTGATCTATAGTATGGACCAGAATATTTGTAACCCAAAGTATACAAAGATGCAGACATACTTGGGACTGTCACCAAAGTAACATGTGTATATTTGGGAATCAACTCAAATTTTCAATATATTATCAGGCTACTACTATTACTATTAATGCTAATGAAGGCCTGTATTTCTGTTAGTGCTATTTGGTATTGCATGCTTCACTGGATGCTCTCAAGACTGAAGGGTAATCCAATATATAACTTGAACTGCAATATATGTATGTATAGAACACACTGACTAGAATATTCCTGTTATTTAAAAAAGATTAACTATTATTACTTTACCCAGTAAGAATTTCATCACTGGAGGCATCACTTTAGCATACATTAAAAACAAGGAGTTGTCCTGTTGCAACTTAGAGACTAACAAAAATATATATAGTATCATGAGCTTTTGTGGGCTCATCTGAAGAAGTGGGTTTTGCCCATGAAAGCTCATGATAGTATATATATTTTTGTTAGTCTCTAAGGGTATGTCTAGACTACATGGCTCCATCTACGGAGCCATGTAGATTAGATTTCTAGACATAGGGAAATGAAGTGGTGATTTAAATAATCGTCGCTTCATTTATATCAAAATGGCTGCTATGCTGTGCCGATCAGCTGTTTGGTGGCACAGCGCAGTAGTCTGGATGCTCCGCGGTCGACAAGGGAAGTCCTTGTTGACCGTCCCGGTAAACCTCATTCCACGAGGCATAACGGGGCAGTCGACAAGGGCTTCCCTTGTTGACCGTGGAGCATCCAGACTACCACGCTGTGCCGCCAAACAGCTGATCAGCACAGTGCAGCAGCCATTTTGATGTAAATGAAGTGGCGATTATTTAAATCGCCACTTCATTTCCCTATGTCTAGAAACCTAATCTACATGGCTCCGTCGACAGAGCCATGTAGTCCAGACATACGGTAAGGTGCCACAGGACTACTACTACTTTTTTTTAAAGTTACAGACTAAGGGTGCATCTATACTGCACCGTTTTTCTGGAATAATGGCCGTTATTCCAGAAAAACAACACTGGCGTCCATACAGCAATTGTGTTATTTTGAAAGAAAATTGAAATAATGGAGGGCTTTTTCCTATGGTGGTAAACCTCATTCCATGAGGAATAATGCCTCTTCCAAAAAAGTTCTTTCGGAAGAGGGTGTGTGGGGATGTTCCACTGCTGCTATGTCGAAATAGCTCCTCACCAGGGCCATTCTAAAGTTATTCTTCTCCAGTGCCTTCTGGGGCTTTACATCAAGATAGCACGTCCACACTAGGGGAGCTAATTTTGAGGCTTCCCTGTAGTGTGGATGCTCTATTTTGAAATAAGCTATTTTGGAATATATCTTCTGGAAGAGCTTTTTCCGAAATGAGCTTGAAGTGTTGATTTACAGCTACCCCTGTGAGACTTTTTAACATACACGTTTGCCCAGTGTCCATCTAAATAGTCAACATCTCTGGAGCACAGACTCCAGATATCATCACTCGAGTTTGTCTCTCAATAAGAAGCAATTGATCATGGGAGACTTTACACCATCCTAATTCCTGCAACTTTTCCCCAAACTTGGGAAACAAAGTTTCTAGAACTAGAAAATTCCAGAGTTGAGGTCACTGAGTGGAATGGAAGTCTTCCTAAGTAAAGACTCTAAGGGTACGTCTAAACTACATGGCTCCATCAATGGAGCCATGTAGATTAGTTTATGCAAAAAAGGGAAATGAAACTGCGATTTAAATAATTGCCACTTCATTTAAATCAAAATGGCTGCCGCACTGTGCCGATCAGCTGATTGTCATCACAGCGCGGCAGTCTAGACGGGGATCTGCCGACCCCAGAACCCTTCATCGGCAGATCCTGTAAGCCTTGTTTCACGAGGCATAAAGGATCTGCCAACGAAGGGTTCTGGTGTCGGCAGATCCCCGTCTAGACTGCCGCGCTGTGCCGACAATCAGCTGATCGGCACAGCACAGTGGCCATTTGATTTAAATGAAGCGGCGATTATTTAAATCGCAGCTTCAATTCCCTTTGCTGTCCTGCCTAATCTACATGGCTCCTTCGACGGAGCCATGTAGTCTAGACACACCCTAAGGTTGATGTGTTAGTGGGTAAACAAATAGAGCTTCCTCATGATTTACACTGACAAGCTCTAATGCATTAAAGTGCACTCGCACAAATATGAACATAACTCCAAGAACCGTGCTGCATTAAATTGCTTTACTTTCCATCGCCCTGGCAAATAACTGATGAATAGTAAGCAGATTGGCTCCTATCATAATATACAAGCTTTGACAAACCAATAAAACACTATACTAAGCATTTGGAAAAACACTTCCCACCCCCAGAAAGGACAGCATTTTAAGTATGTTCTGATATTATTTGATGAAGTTAATGAAAAGCATAGTTGTCTTCTGCATCTATTATGGAAAGGGTTCTCTTGTGGAGGCAGAATCTCCATTTAGCTCACAGCTTTCACACATGGCACTGCAGCACCTGTTTCATGTACTATAGTTGGTGAAGCACAGAAAACTGGCTTTTAGGAAAGAAGAGGCTCTTCCCTGCTTTGTTAGTCACTAGTGCTTTTAGTTCTCAAGAGATAGGTTAAATAGAGGAATTTGGGTGGAAAAAAAGAAACTTATTCAATTTTTTTCTCTCCTTAGGGTAATGCCACCTTATTATCATCCTAACCAGAAGAATGTCCAATAATACAAATAAGTATATTAGACTCTTGCCAGTTAACATTTTTTAAAATGGAAAGCCTGAAAGGTATTGAAAAAACTCTCAGGTGTCTTGCCTTATTAATAAATACAGCTGTGGTCATTAGAATGAAGTATTTGTCCAAGAAGAAAGAACATACCTAAATTAGCAGATGTTTTGCAAGGCTTTTGTCTAGTAAATTTGAAAAACAATGGCCATTCATAAGAGAGATAAAATAGGAAATAATCTTGTAACACTGTTGCAGCTACTAAGGCTGTAATGAAGGATATTTAATCCTTTGGAAGCTTTCTAATACATGGGTGCATGTTACTTGGGCTCTGGTGGATTTATGTGTATTTTGGGGGGCAAATAGAGATCACACCAGAGAGGAAGGATGGTCCCTGACTGCTAGGAATCAGGATGAAGGGAGATCTCTGGGATGGGACATGTTCTTTCCTATCAAGATGTGCCTTGAACTCACTTATTCTCTGGCATACACACCTGGTATGACTCTATTTAATCTTTTGTCAATTCTTCACTCTTTCAGAAGCCAGAAGTAGAAAGACTGGTCCCATCAGGAAGCTTACTGGAAGCGGGAGAGGGAGGAATGGTATCTGTATCAGATGGTGGGGCCATTCGCTAAGATCAGACAGGAGGGCAGCAGTAAACAATTGACCAGGTATGATGGTGAAAGAGGTGGAGTGTTTTGGGTGTTAGTCACAGAAAGGGTTGTGGAGATAAAGTTGCAAGAGGTCATGCATTATTTAAGAGGATGAAGGGGAGGCAGAAAGTAAAGAGGGAGGCCTGACTTCTGTGAGTGGTCTATATTGAAGATGAACACATTTGTCTTCAATACTGTGGATATCATTTTGTTATAAGAAGGTGGATGTTTTCTGATTATATCACTATCAAGTGGTAGAAGGGTTATTTTCCAACTTTTCCTGTCATTTAACCTTGCTGGAAATACAAGCCTATGCTGATGAATATAGCCTTATAATATACTTCCTCCCTGTCTGCATTCCTTCAGAAAATGATATTCCGTATGGTGAACCAATGGTTCTTGGGTATCTTATCTGAGATCTTATCTTATTCTCAGGAATAGAAGTGAAATCAACTTTGCGATTGAATTATCTTTCCTTTTGAATTCCTCCTTGATATTCTACCATTATGTGGTTGTTCTCAGCCATTTTCCACTGCTGCTGGGAGTTTGTATGTCCATGTTAATTCTTATTTTGCTCTTGTTCTGGTTATTATAAAGAGATGCCCATATAGATAAGTATCATTGTTAAGATTCATGTAAAAAATCACTAATGAGGCATGTACTACCTCACTCCTTCCAGGCACTAGAGTTTACCAACAAATTTGATTTTTCTTTTCTTACAAGAAAAGTCCAACTAGTCTTTACTATTTTCAAGGCTCTGGTAAACTATGTCAGGGTTTATTAGTATTTTTAAAAATATGACTATTCAGTTTTGTCACTGCCAGAAGTTAGATGGCAGCACAATGTTGGATATTTTAGAAATTATCCCTCAGCTTCTAGATTAATGGAAGCTCAATTTCTTTATGTGTGTATATGTGTGAATTCTTGCGGTACAAATAACCAAACTTTATTACTGTTCTTATACAGCCCATTATGGTTATATCATTAAAAGTTTCAATTTACCGGCCAGGAAGTCCAGAAATGTTTTTGGATAAAGATGTTTGATATGATTTGTGGCATGGGAATCAAGAATAATGAGGAGCTGAAATATGAAGACACAAATAAATTGCAGATTTCTGTGTTTGTATTCATGTTTCTGGAGCTAGTTATGTGCAGGTAAGGATGGATTCTTGGAAATTTTATTTTCTGTTACATACAGGTAGTTGATATCTCCTAAGGGAGCCAGTTGGAAAAATAAGTTCATTAACAAAAATAATAAATGGCACTGACTTTATAGCAAATTTTCAGTAAGAAATATAATTGCATTTAAAACCAACTGCAACAGAAATAATGACAAGTGATTGAAATTGGGGTTCTGCCTGGAAAAAGAAGATTCCCTATGCATCTGTTTACATTATCTGGACCTTATTAGTAAGAATGAGATCACTTCAAAATTGGTATATCCAGAACATGAAAAAAATGCCCTACATATTCTTGCCAGAGAACTTAGCTTATTAGCCAGAGTAAAACAAGCAAGCACAAACAAACAAACTAACAAAAAAATCTGTCCTGCCATTCTATGCGAGCCCACACTTACTGAAATATAAAGGAATAAAAATCTATGTAAACTATTGTGAATGTGTTTTCTATTTACATTTTGAAAAAATGTATTAGCAAAACTTATTACTACAGCTGGACAAATAGCAGAAGATGGTAATTTAATGTATTTTATAAATTTCCCATGCACTGGTCTGATGTGTTCATCAAATAGTATTTATCTAAATTAAAATTCTGCCAAAAAACAGCTTGTCACAGAAATTATTCAATGGATACTTATGATGTTCATCAAATAAATTCAGTCACTGAATACTATTTGACCAGCTCTACTTACAATGTCATTTGCTTTTGTGACACCAACTTTCTCTTCCTGAATCCACTCCAAAATATTCTCTTTTCCCTCCTAAGTGCATCTTTTCTGTTTGATCCCTCCTTTCTCTTTCATTCCATGACTTTCTCTCATTTGATTCTTCTTTCTCTAATGTTGTCTGTGCTTCATCCCTTCTATTTTCTCTTCTTTCTCCTCCAATTTCTTTTGACAAAAATCTTGTTCGATCCTCCATTTTTTCTAACTTACCCCTCAATCTTTTTTTTTCTCTTTCACCTGCTTGTCCCCGCTTCCATTCATCCTCACACTTACAACCCTATATCTCAGAAATGTTGCCAAATATCTGATAGCCAGAGAATTAAACCCAATTATTGTAGATTTATAGGAAAGATGGGGGAGAAGCTATTGGCTGGGGGTTACACCCATATAGGAAGCCATTACTCCCCTCAGAAGGATGGCAGATTCCTCCCACTATACTGTCCATGGACATTGCTCAAAATCAAGCTCCCATACCAGCCTCAGATTAGTGGGTGTCATATCTGAAGCTGTTTTAGAACAGGAGATTTTTCTTCTTAACTCTGTTTTATTTTTACTTCATCCTCCCACCCTACGCCTGTTTGTCTCACCCACTGAAACCCCTGCAGGTACATCCCATTGATGTCAAGGAAGGTTCCCCATAGACCCCTTCATGTCTCCTTGCAGTATGCCCTAAACTGTGAATACTTTGGCTACGTCTACTACACCCCTCTGTCGGCAGAGGGATGTAAATTAGACATATAGAAAAAAGTGCAAATGAAGCCGGGATTTAAATATCCTGTGCTTCATTTGCATAATGGCAGCTGCCGCTTTTTTTTGAAATGGGGCTTTTCGAAAAAAACCCGGCAGTTTAGATGGGGCATTTTCGACAGAAATGCCCCATTTCGAAAGATCCTGTACTCAAAAAATGAGGAGTAGAGGATCTTTCGAAACAGGGCATTTCTTTCGAAAATGCCCCATCTAAACTGTCATTTTTTTCGAAAAGCCCCATTTCGAAAAAAAGCTGCGGCCTCCATTATGCAAATGAAGTGCAGGATATTTAAATCCTGGCTTCATTTGCACTTTTGATACGTCTAATTTACATCCCTCTGCCGACAGAGGGGTGTAGTTTAGACACACCTTTTGTGGCAGGGATTATCGTCTTCCTTACTTGTTTATACAGTGTGTGGCTCAGAGGAACCCTGGTCCCGGACTCAGGTTTCAAGACACTGCTCTGGTGTAAACCATACATAATAAAAGTGGAGCTAGTGGGTCAACAGTGAGAAGCCACAGCAAACTTTGGTTACAGAGCTCTTTGAGGACAAATACATGGGTTTATCAGGGGCTGGAAATGGATGAAAGGGGAGAAATCAGTCGATGATTACCTGCTCTGTTCACTTCCTCTGGGACATCTCGTATTGGCCACTGTGGGAATAGATGGACCTTTGGTCTGACCCAGTATAGCTGTTCTTATGTTCTTGTTGCCAGTGAGTTATAAAAAAACCCACCATATACAGTTGGAACTAGCTTTGCCATCTGGCATTCCCAATTCAGTTCCCACATAGTATTTAGTATGGGTCATTTTGAAGCACACAGAGTATTTGGAATATTGTCCAGCTGCGGCCTATTGATGGATGTGTAAAATAAGCATTTTGTATTACATTTGTTTGTCTAGTAACTTTTACTTTATTAGGCTATGTCTACCCTGCACGCTTATTTCGACATAAGCTATTCCGGAAGAAATACTCTGAAATAGCTTATTTCAAAAATAGCACATCTACACTACAGTGAAGCCTCAAAATTAGTCCAAAGCAGGCTTCCCTAATATGGATGTGCTACCTCGATTTAGAGCCTCTGGGGAGTAATTAGTTTGAATGGCCCTGGAGAAGAGCTATTTCAAAATAGCTGCAATGGAGGGTACATACTACAGCTATTTTTAAATAGCTATTTCAGAATAGGCATTATTCCTCAAGGAATGAGGTTTACAGAAGTCAGAATAAGCTGCCAGTTATTTTGAATTTATTTCAAAATAATGGAATTGCTGTGTAGACGCTCGCACTGTTATTTCGAAATAACTGTGCTGTGTCGACGCACCCCAGTCACGGGCCTAGACCCGCACTGTATTAGATGCTGCACAGTTCATGAGACCCTCATTTGGTGTTTGTACTTTGCATGATTGGCCCGTTTGCTTTTACTTACTAAACTTGCATGGGCATTTTAACATAATATTTTCTCTGTGCTTTTACAGTTGGTTTTCTGTGTATGTTCATTTGTTGTTTTTTTCTAGATGGATGATAACTCATGCCTAACCTGCCACCACTGACACATCTAATCACTAGGTTGCTTTTTGCGCTTTGATATGACATCGGGCATAACTGTCTCACACTGGAGAAGACTGCTGACCCCTGCTATCATTTATTTTATGCATGAACTGTTGGTAAACTAGACCTAGCAGAGCACTCTCCTAGAAAGCCTAGGAGTTCAGGTTCCAATACCAGTTTCAAATTCTCATCATGAGTTTTTCTATTAGTTCCATACAGTACACCATTGAAGTAAATGAATATAATGTATTCATTTTTCTGTTGCAGTAATGCCTAGAAGCCCCAGCCAAGGCCAAGGTCCCACTGAGGTAGGCACAATACACACTCAGTAAGGACTAGTCTCTGTCCCCAAAGGATTTTAATCCAAGTGGAAAACTCAGGCAAAGGGTATTATTTCCCATTTGCAGATCAGGCACTGAGGCATGGAGAGATGAAGTGATTTGACATAGATCAATGAAATCTGGGGCAATGCTAGAAACCAAAACTTGGTCTTCAGAGCTCTAGCTCGGTTTTTTTAACTATAAGACAATTCTTCCTCTCTACATTCCAAAGAACTAGTATTGCTGAGGCAGTTTTACCTAAACACAAGGATATGATAGGAACTCTGTGCAGGCCCACCAATTAGCGGGGGGGAGGGACGGGGCAGGAACAAAGGGGGCACTTTTGCCAGGGCCCAGTGATTCAAAGGGGCCCAGGGCTCATAGCCACTGCCGCTGTTACTGTGGCAGTAGCAACAGCCAGAGCCCTGGACCCTTTTAATTGCCTCCAGATAACTGCCCTGCATGTTCCTGGTAGCTCTAAGGGCTGGGGGGTAGAGGCAGGAGTCGGGATGATATCCTCCAGATGGCACAGAGGGCTGGCTGCCCCCAGCCCTGCCCTGTCTGCACAAGACCCTGCCACTTCTGGGGAGCATGGAGCCAACCCCCCCTCCGACCTTGCCACTGGCCCATGAAGTCAGTTGGTGGCCCTGACTAGGTGTTTTTTAAAACTTGTGTGCGTAAGGAGATTCTCTGTTCGTTTTACAGGCTTATTTCCTTTTTGTAAGAGAGTCCTGGGGAGTTGAGACACATAGATATGGGTATGTCTACACTACCACCCTAGTTCGAACTAGGGTGGCTAATGTAGGCATTCGAAGTTGCAAATGAAGCCCGGGATTTAAATATCCCAGGCTTCATTTGCATCTTCCCAGGCGCCGCCATTTTTAAAAGTCCCCTAGTCCAAACTCCGTGCCCGCGGCTACATGCGGCACGGAGTAGGTAGTTCGAATTAGGACCTCTAATTTGAACTACCGGTACACCTCGTTCCACGAGGAGTAACGGTAGTTCGAATTAGAGAACCTAATTGGAACTACCTACTCCGTGCCGCGTGTAGCCACGGGCACGGAGTTCGGACTAGGCGACTTTTAAAAATGGCGGCACCCGGGAAGATGCAAATGAAGCCCGGGATATTTAAATCCCGGGCTTCATTTGCAACTTCGAATGCCTACATTAGCCACCCTAGTTCGAACTAGGGTGGTAGTGTAGACATACCCTATTTGATTAGGTCTGATTCTGTCCCGTATGAGGCACTGGTAAACACACTCATTAGACAACTCATTCTGGACTGCTACCTTTTAGCCCATTATTATAAGTCACTGTAAGTGATATAGCACATAATAACAAATTCTGATGTGCAAGAAGTCACCGTGTAGTCAGCAGCAGCTATATGAAGTTCAGTAGAATGCAAACAAAGCCACATATGGCCACTGACAATACGACAGCTGCTACATGCCACTTCACATAGGCCAGATGTGCTCCCTAGATCAATATACAGGAGATCTTCTCTCCATGTGGATGGGGCCTCAGTCATCTGTGTTGCATCATGTCCCCCACCCAGCCTAAAACCCTGTGGAAGTGCCTGTGCACATTTCAGTGTCCCAGTGATGATGACCATAAGCAGGTCAGAGACAGGAGGAATTGGGGTGATCATCATCCTCAGGCAAGCCTACAGACTCCCTGGGCCCCTATGCAAATGCGGAGGGAGGGGAGGGGGGACCAGCTGGGCCGAGGGTGAAAGGGCTGGGCCAAGGGTGGAAGGGATGGGGTCAGGGAACTCAGGCCATGGCATGGGCCAGGGTAGGCAGCCCTGAGCACTGCCCAAATAGCAGCCCTCTCCCAGAGCCTCCAGAGTGTGCTACCTACGGCTCTGCAACATACCACACAGGGCTCCAGTGGTAATTTAAAGGGCCCAGGGATCCAGCTGCTTCCACTGCCGCAGCGGTGGCAGCAGCAGCCATGAGCCCCAGGCCCCTTTGAATTGTCCTCGTCCCTCCCCCCCTGGTCAGCAGACCTGATCATCCCCCTTCTGGCTTTGTGAGAATTAGGTGAAAAGTATAACACAGACCCAGGCTGTGAAATCTGTGACCCATGTCAAATATTTTTTTCTGCAATTCACTGTGCATGGGTTCACGTCCTGTCCAACCCCGGGCCTTGACTTGGTATAGAATGGAAAGTTCATTTTAATTACCAAACAAGCATCCGTTGAGTCCTAAATTATTATTCAGGGATAGGTTGTTAGTTAGCCGACATTTTAGATGACAGCACTTGGCATTTGGTTCAGTTTCATCACACATTCAGAAATGTATGTGGCTTAATCAGGCTAAAATCAGGAGTGTTCTTGAATTCTAATCTTATTCCTGTTCTGGTCGGTGTGACGTGTGCCTAGATAAGACAATAATCCAAACTCTAGCACTTGTGGCTTGAACAAATAACAACTCTGCCTCCATCGTCCCAATTTCTGAGCATCCAAAAATGTGCTAGGAACTTGGAAGAAATGTTTAAAATGGGGGTGATAAATAATCCTTATTTCCTTGAACTGTTATTAGAGGTGATTAGATTATTTCTCAGTATATACAGTGTCAGTTTATTAAGTAAATTGGTCTAAAAATATTGTTTTTATATTACATCTTTATGAAACATCACTATTTATCTGTCTGTGAACTCACACGACACCATCACTATAGTAACTAAACCCCAGTTTGAGGCATTTATCACTGAGCCTGTTTTATTTAATTAAGATGCATATTGAAGAACTGGTTGGTGTGATGATCAATGCCATAAAATATTTAGGAGCATGGGTTTTCCTTTGTATGTGCATAAAGTCCATTAGCACTAGGACAAGGAACATGTAATCAGCTCTCAGGGAATGATCTACGTCTGGGTGTCTCACACTGGGTCAAGGCTAGAGGCATGTTATAACAAGTATGACAATTTTAATATGCGTTGTGAAAATACTATCAGCTAATAAAGTTTTAAAGAGAACTCCTCTGAAGTGTATTTGAAAGGGGAAATGGAATGTTTGCCCTTTCTAATTCTGAATGTCTGAGCAATGTAAACACTGTGATTTTCAAAGTAGGGTGTAAATGGAGAGATGTTAAATAGGCACCAAGGTTATTCAAAGTGAAAGAATCAAATACCCACTAAATAAATGATTATTGAAAAAATAGTTTTGTTATTCTTCATCCCAAAGGATTCCCACAGAAATGAAACACTTAACAATTAATTTGGAACAAGCTATTGTAAGTGCACCTGTTGGGTTTTTTTAAAATTTATTTAGCTAGTGAAAGACAAGTTTATTTTAAGAATCATATGAATTGTTTTGTAGAACAAATGATTTTGGGATGCATGAATATATTAATAATAAAATGTTCATAGGGATAAAGAACACATAAATGATGTTGATTGTATGATATTTTTGAATTGCTCAGTCCTTTAAATGTCTCTTAGGTTTCTAACTTTTTTCCCCAATCTGTTGAAATTGACAAATAAGGTAATACAGTTTTATGGTCTGAATGTATTTGATTAAAGTTTGTAAGATTTCCAGGGAAGTATTTATGCAGTTCCTTATGGTCTTGCAATCGCCTTAGAATTTGCCTGTTTACCTTAATGATGATCTGTCCCAAATACTTTTATTTAAATAGAGAAATAGTGTCAGTGAAGAAAGCACCATTGACTTCAATGAAGCTATTCTAATTTACACCAGCTCAGGGTCTGGTACTTTATATAAGATAACTAAAATAATTCTTCAACAATTGTTCTTTGCTCACCATGCTTTTCAGTTCACTCATTTGGGAGGAAATAGGGTCATCATGAGTCTGACATTCTTGGTCTTTTTATCTGAGTTTTTCAAATAATAACTGTTAAGGCTATAACAAAAACAAAGTCACCCTTGATGAAAGGAATTAGGTTACAATTAGTAACATTTCCAAGTCAGTACAGCAGCAGCTAGCAGCACATCAGGAGAGTACAAAGGTGTTTCAAAGACTGTCTAGTCGTATCTGTAATGGCCTAATTAATGCTGTTGCAGACATGATGGTGAGGAGCTGTAAAAAAAATAATCACGGTGTTTCTATTTGTCACTGTATTTCTTGATGAGATTTCCTATGTTGCTAATTTGTTACAATTGTTCCTTGTCTTGCTCAATATCGAAGAAAATGGAGATGCCAAATAGCTGATGATTTGCTTCAAGAATGTCAGTGTCAGGAGTTTGGGAACAAAGAGTAAGCTCTGCTTAAGTATTTGTGGGCATGTCTACACATATTTTGAAATAACTCCCCTTATTTCGGAATAATGAGGCGAGCGTCCACACTACAAAGCCTGTTATTTCGAAATAATGAACTTGTTATTTTGAAATAATAACTCCTGCTTGTGAAAAGGAAGCAGCTTATTAAAATAACCTGGCAGTGTAGACATAGTCTATGTGTTTTGGAAAAGATAAAACCTTGAGAGAGACCTGGGTGTAGGTAGCAAGACCATTATTCCAAGGAAGAAAATTAATGAATGTTTGTCAACATTTTTCCTTTGCAATGCAATACCCTGCTTCAAACTCCCACTCCCCTCCTGCCATCCCAACTTGAAAGTATTAGAAGTTCTCAACGGGAAAAATAAACTTTCCAGGACTACAAGTATTACAATGCCGTTCAAAATGAAATAGGCAGTGCCGGTGTATTGCAATATTTAGTTAAGAACTGCTAATCCTGTCTGGGATTTGACTGATGTCTTTAAAAGAAGAGTTGTCCAACAACTTATGAAACCCCACTACAGTAGGTCCCTGGCAGGTTAATCATTATTATGATTTTCAGCATTCTGTGCAGTTCTCCCCTCATTCTACACAGAGACATCGTCCCCCAATGCTTACAAAGACCACTGGGAAATTGTCCCCCAATGCTTACAAAGATTGTTCTAATAGCATATTACATAAAGCAAAGGTGTGCCCTTGTCAAAATTACTATGTAAAAGAAATTGAGCAGGTTCAGAGGGGGATACTGGAAGAAATGTGACAGACAAATCCTGGGACTGCAGTTAGAAAAAAGACTGAATAATGTTATGATCATTAATAAGAGTTATAGTTTTTCAAGCTAGGCTAATGCCGAGGTTAATGAAATATGTTTCAGGGCATGAGCTGATCACTTGCAATGGGCTGGAAAAGAATGCTTCTTTCAGTGTAGCACTGAAGCATTAATCACATAGATTTTTTTTCTAGCCTTCTTTGAAATAACAGACGGACTGCTGCTGAAGACTGGAGAGTGAATCTTTACTATTTGAGCTAATGGACTGTTAGTTAGCTGGAAGTAGTAGTAGACTATTATGACTCATATAGTACAAGCACTAGAAAGGGACAGGCATATTGTGGGTTGCATAAACTTAGAAAGTAGCAAGTTCACTTTGGTTTCGATAAGTGTCTTCTAAGTATAGTTAATATTACACAAATCTCCTAGGTCTGGAAATCAATCTAGATTATCATGAGATTTATAATACTTCCAGGCATCAGCAAAGCCAGAAATATCTCGATAATACCATTTTTCATCATAATATGTATTTTTTTTTCCAGTTCCAGCTGAAATTAAAAAGCGGAGTGGCATGCCAAAATGGAAAGAAAAATTAATCCTTCTGTACAACAAAAGAGAAGGAAAAGTCAGTTCCTGTGTGATTTCAAATTTTATGGAAGACTGGGTCTGGTTCTTATTTCATAGGAACCATTTTTTCATACCAACTTCTGACATTTCATATTGTGGTACACTCGGCAAATTTAAAACATCTGTTAAAAATATCAGGCAAATGTGAAGTGATTTGAATCACACAGAGGGAGGCAGTTGCTTTTGTTTCCCTGCTATTACTCCCCTTACAGATTCTTTGGTGGTATTCTACTGTTTCTGGCTCTTTACCTCCCTAAACACTCATATGTACTCTTGCATGGTATTTTAAAATTTACAGACATTTTATAGATGCAACACTCATTCTGCCATAGAAAGGAGGCATGACTAGATCCACCAGTGCCAGAAGTGAGGGACTGGGGGCCATGGCCCCGTCCACTTTTAAAACAAAAGAAATCTATTCACTGCTAAATATATACCTAATGGCAACTCATCCAGGGGCAGCTTCAACTCATTCATTGGTTTAAAGATTTAAGAGCTGGTAGATTAAAATATTGCTGCTAATGTAAATCACTTGATACGTTACAACTATTCTGCATGTAACTGGTTCCCATAGTCATCAGCCATTCCTTTAAGACATGAGATATTTTGCATTAGACATCACCAGTAAGTATCTAAGACAGTACCTGGAAGTGTAAAAGTAAATAAGCTAGTCTGACAGGGTAATGGATCCCATGTAGTCTGTTTAGAAAGGAAACTTTCATCTAGAAGGAGGGTGCTCACTCAGGCACCCAAAGTCTAAATAACTTTATTTAAATGAAAAATTAAATAAGTTTCTGAGAAAAGGGCAGTGATGGGGAAGCCTCATTATGGTGGAGGATTTCCAGATTGTTGAGATTTCATGCAAGCAATGTAGCACTATGGAATGTGCACTTGGTAGCCAGGATATAAGGATTGGGTGTGGTGCACCTTGTGCTTCTCATGAGCTGGGAAATACCCTGGATTGTGCTTACCTTTTCAAATGTTTCATTCAATAAATAAAAACAAAACCCAAGTGGTTTCTAAATATTTATCTCAGTACCCCTGTGATTATTGCAGTATATTATCTGAGATGACTTCAAACCAGGAGCTAGAATGGAGCTGCACCCATTTAGGGCATCAGAGAATTTAATCCAAATATAGTTACACCTGCAGGATTTCTGACTGCCACCAACATTCTTGTTTAGGTGCCAATTTGCCACCTAAGGTACAAGTATGTTGTGGAAATGAACCAAAGGGTGCTCTGTTGTTCATGTATAATTTCCTTAATCCTCCCCATCATTGTCCAGTGCTGGGCTGGGATGCCATGGAATTTTGCAGCTGGACTGCAGTTGGTGGGTGGAGAAAGAGTTGTGGGTTCGCCATCATCCCCTTGCAGGTGGGGAAAAAGGGCCTGGAGGGGGTGTTGCTGGATACAGGACCATCCAAGGAAGGGAATTATGGTGATAGAGGAGGAGGAGGCTGAAGAAAACCCTAAGTGTAGAAACACAAAAAGGGGAGCCACAATCTCTGATGGCCTAGAACCAGAGACACAGGGAAGCCTGTGTGCAGTTCATGCCAATCTGATTCCCACACCAGGAAAGGAAAGGGAACATTCGGGGTGACCTGCCCAAAGTTGAGACTGGTGTGATGACCTCTGCGTAGAAGTGGACTTGGGTGGCAGCCCACCCTTACCATTTTGAGTGGCAGAACCCCACAAGATCAAGCTCGGGGATCACCTAGGTAGACAGGACAGCGGCAGAATAACCTCCCAGGCCAAGGAAGGTGGGGCCGAGCAAAACTGGTGAGGCTTGTAGCAGGGTGCTGGTGCAAGAGCACCTAATTAGCCTCTGCCCTGTCAACCCCAATGAAAGGGAGCAGATTGGGCCTGATGAAAAGGCCTGACCCTGACCTGAGGATTTGCACCACTTGCTAGTCTGACCAGCCAATGGCTATAAAGTCTGGGAAGGACCCACAAGGAGCGGGGGGCAGACAGTGACAAAGAGGTCAGTCAGGGAGGAAGTTTAAGGTCTCTTCACTGAAGTCTGACTCTGCCTGCAAGAAGAGAAAAGCCTGTAAATACTGTATGTAGTTCAGCACTGGTGATGGGACAATCGGTGAATAAAAACACCGGTGTTGCAGAGCTCTGAAGTCTCTCTGAGTCTGATTTGGGAAGGCAAATGGCACCCAGGAAGGGGGCTAGACCTGCACCCCATTAGACGAGGTTTCAGAGGATGTGGTAAATTGATGTGGCTGGCAAAGTATGTATAGTTTGCTCAACTGTGCAGGCACAAGGAGATAATTACATGGATTCAGAACCCGCTTTGGTAAATGAGAGCTGTAAAAATATAACTCAGCATCGTATTCTTCTGCGACTGCTACGATTGTGCATTGTAAACGGACGCATTGACATTTAGGTACCTGCTCATTTCAGTGTGGAAATTCTATGCACAAACTTCTGTGAACATAAAGGTACATAAACCATACAAGAGAAGATTTGGGCAAATTATTTTAAATCACCACTATTTAAGTTGCAATAATAATTGCCCTAGAGCTTTCTTTACTTCTGCCAAAGAAGGTAGAATTCAGATGACATAGCATGCAGCACTAAACTCTAAGGCACAATGTGGTTTAAAAATGCATGCATAGACTCAACCTATATTTGAATGGAAAGCTAATTGCTATCCATAGCTCACATTTTATCTAAGTATGTAATGATCTTCATCCGGCAGGACATTAAAAGCATTTGTGACCCATATACAAAGATCCCCTAGTCTCAAAGCAGTGGAACAAAGAAAGTGGTTAAAAGTACTAGTTCAGGAATAAATATAGAAAGTAATAACTTATTCAATGAATAAATATTGTACAGGTGGGAATAGACAGAAGTGAATTAGAATCAAGCTAGAATTTTGCCAGATTCTTGTAGTTATTAAATACCCCAATTAAAAAAAGAACTGGGGGGTATTTAATAACTCCAAGTGGTCAGATGTACTGTTCAGGTCTGGGTTCAAGGTGGTCAGGTTTGATGGTCAGAGCCATAGTAAAGCACAGGTATAAGGGTTGAATCTGGTCATAGAGTTGGGACTGGCCGAAGGGCAGTGCTGAAACCAAGGTCAGAGTCCATAAAAACAAGCCAAATCTGGACTATAATCAGATGCATGCCAAAGGCCGAAATTAGGTGGGAATCAGGTGCAGGACTGGAGTGGGGCTGAAGCAAGGATGCAGTAGGGCAGGCACATGATGGAACTGCACTGGAACAGGACTCTGGTAATGCTGTGGGAGGGAATAGGAATTGAACCAAGGGCAGGCTGAAGCCTAACTAGCCTGTAACAAGGAGGCAGAAATGGGGTTCCTGGCCAAGGAGCATTGTAGCACAAACTAACTTACAGCTCTGGCAGAATCAGTGAAATAACTGTTCCTAATGTTCTTCCCACCTAGGTCCTACTAGGGATAGGCTGCTGCAGGATGAGTGAGGAGCCCTGGTCTGGCTGCACATTTCTCTCACAGTTCTATGTTAAAACTGACTGGGACGATTTCAATAGAGTGAATGAGTAGTCAGGACTTTTGAAAATCAAGCCAGTCAGTTTCAGGGTACTGTGTCCCCACCACTCCACCCACAAATCTTGTTGAGGCATTAGCTCATTATCAGCTCAGAGCAAAGGGCACTGCCTGTTTTGTTATCTCTGCTAGAACCTGCTTCTGGGATATTCACGATTGCCTTGGTAAGAAGGAGCTTTGAACAGGCTCTTGGCTGGAATTTTTCAAGAGAGTTAGATCCTGCCTGCAAGCAGATGCAGATTGCTGAGTATGAATTACTACATGCGAAGTATCTACACTTGTCTATGGGTATGTCTACACTGCATTCCTCTTTCGAGAGAGGAATGCAAATGCAGCCGAGTGAAATTGCAAATGAAACGCGGATTTGAATTTCCCGTGCTTCATTTGCATAATCGCGTCCAGCCACTATTTCGAAATACCCTATTTCGAGATAAAAAACGCCATGTAGACGTGGTTATTTTGAAAGAAACCCCTTCTTTCGAAATAACCATTAAACCTCATTTTTTAAGGAGTAAGGGTTATTTCGAAAGAAGGGGTTTCTTTCAAAATAACAGTATCTACACGGCATTTTTTATCTCGAAATAGAGTATTTTGAAAGAGCGTCCAGATGCGATTATGCAAACAAAGCATGGGAAATTCAAATCCGCGCTTCATTTGCAATTTTTCTCGGCTGCATTTGCATTCCTCTCTCGAAAGAGGAATGCAGTGTAGACATACCCTATATGAAGAGAATGTACAGTTCTAGTCCTGACTTTCCCAAGTCAAGTGCCATAGAAACATTAGTCACTACAAACCTGAAGGCCATGGGTTTGAGTCACACTTGGTTTCAGACTAAAAAGCCACCTCCAGTTCATCCATCTGAAAAATGGGTACCTGGGTTAGGATGATCACATTAGTCTCTTGTGTACCATTGGCTATAAAACAGATAATCTTTAACTGCATCCATCCAATGAGCCATTGCCTGTGGGAACTTTGATTAATTATGCTTGGTCAGTGAAACACTGTGACCACCTGAAAAACTTCCCCAAATAAGATTAGATCATGTCTTAAAGTCACAGACTTTTAGAGGCAAATGGGATTAAATGAGGATCCCAGGAAGTAATTGTCTTGCTTTACTCAGCTCATACCTGGCCTCAGCTGAAGTACTGCATTCGATTCAGCGTGCCACATTTTAGGAAAGGTGAGGATAAATTAGAGAAAGTTCAAAAGAGTGCAACAAAAATGAAAAAGACTTAAAAACCTGATGAGTTAAGAAAGTTAAAAAAACGGGTATGTTTAGTCTTGAGAAATCAAGCCTGAGGTAGAACCTTAGAACACTCTTCAAATGTGTTGAGAACTGTTATAAAGAATAATCTGATCAATTGTTCTCTATTTTCAGTGAAGATAGGATCAAAAGTAGGTGGTTGAATCTGCAAGAAGGCATATTTAGGTTATATAATGAAAAAAAATCGTACGAGAAGAGTTTAGCAATTGGAATAAATTACCAGGGAAGGTTATGGAATTCCTGTCATATGATGGGTAGATAAACACCTGTCAGGAATGGGTATACCTGATTCTGGCTCAATGCAGAGGACTGGACTAGATGACCTCTTGAAGTCCTTTTGGCTACGTCTACACTGCAGTGCTATTTCGAGATATAAGTATCCTGAAATAGCTATTCCATGTCTTTTGAACATGCCCATTATTTCGAAATATAGCAGGCTTGCTATTTGGACATCCTTGTAAACCTCGTTCCACGAGGGTTAAGGAACATTTCGGACCAGAGCTTTATTTCAAAATCTGGCACTGTGCAGACAGCGCCAAATTTCAAAATAAGCTATTAAGAAATTACCTCAAAATAAACTATGCAATTAGTGCAAACTGCGTAGCTTATTTCAGGTTAAGGGTATGTCTACACTTGCACCCTAGTTCAAACTAGGGATGCAAATGCAGGCATTCGAAATAGTCAATGAAGCGGGGATTTAAATATCCCGCGCTTCATTAGCATGGTCTTGCCGGCGCGCTAGTTCGAATCACAGCTGATTCGAACCAGGAAGTGTGCGCCAGGACGCGTTAGTTTGAACCAAACCCCTTGGTTCGACCTAACGTTAATCCTCAAAAAATGAGGAGTAACGGTAGTTCGAACCAAGGGGTTTGGTTCGAACTAACACATCCTGGCGCACGCTTCCTGGTTCAAATCAGCTGTGATTCGAACTAGAGCACCGGCAAGACCATGCTAATGAAGCATGGGATATTTAAATTCCCGCTTCATTGGCTATTTCGAATGCCTGCATTTGCATCCCTAGTTCGAACTAGGGTGCAAGTGTAGACATATCCAAAGGGTGCAGTGTCGACACACCCTTTCAGTCCTCCATTTCTATGATTTGACATCAAAATAAAGCTGCAAATAGGGTGCAAATCACTTTAAGCACAGACATACAATTTCAGGAAGCTCTGGTTTCCTTTGGTGAAGGTTGCAATGAATTCTAAGTGTAGCACAAGGTCACATGCTGTACACTTTTATCCATAGTCATCCCTTACTGTAGTCACATAAATGCAGATCAACCACAGCAGTATAGGTTCCCGTTGATGGAGGTTGTGCCTGTGGCTTGCGGGTAATACACGGTGCTGAATATCTAACTTCTTTACATCTCTAGTAAGATTTTATTATTTATGAGAACTGAAAGGTTATTCAGAAAAAAAAAAACGGTTCACCACTGCTAAGATATCACTTCATTATCAGAATTTAGTCATACTATTTTCATAATGGAAGCATACATACAAAATGAAAAAAAGACATAGGGGCAAAACAGTAAAAATCACAGCTAAAGATATTAATCATGTTGAATCCAGTGAGCTTTTGGCAGATAATAAATTGATGATAGATGTGATCTCTAAAATGGCATGTGTATCATGAGCATAACCCTTCCTCTAATGCAGGGCCATTGGATTTTACAATCTCATAAGCTTGCAGAGCTTTGTCTGGCACATCAAAACCATTGATAAAAGCACAATAAATTCTACAGCCAGCCATCTGCTTACCCTCTTGACCTTTCAAATCTTATAAAAACCCAACCCTGTAATTTTTCACTCCATGAATTTCCATGTTTTTAAATACAGTATATTCAGAAGGTTACTTTGTTTTTTTGTCATAAAAAAGACCAATTATATTTGATTACATTTTAAGGCAAAGAAAGGGCTGTGAATGCTATGACTGCAGTTAATGCGATTGTAGGGCATCTCTAGCCTCTTCATCTGGTTGGAGACATTTATTTAACAGACATGCCCTTGTTGTATGGATTCACCTATCAGTCACAACGGAAATTATAGCCAGCAGCTGTTTCAGAAGGAGGTAAAGCAGCTACAGTGTCCATTTTCTACATTAACTTCTCTTACTGTGAACATTTTTCTAGGCTTTCAACAGTCAGAAGGTTTCCTTTTCCTTGTCATTGAACTATCATGTGATCCTCTTGCTCTGAAATAGAAATGAATACTTCTACTTATGAGAAATAAAGCAGTGTAAAAGAGTTCAACATTACGTTGAAATGTTGGTGCAGTCTGATGTGGAGAAATATTACAAATTATGGGCTAAATCTTTAGAAGTGGGTATAAGAGTTATAATAAAAGTTTTTGGTGGGGGGAAGGTTAAAAAAGGGCTTAATGTTGGCCTAGCTATGTTCCCATTGAAGCCAATGGTAAAGCTCCCACCACATCAAGTTTCTGTTTATTGAAGCAAGTAAATGCCATTGCAGGGCGGTACAAATGAAAACGTTGAAGGCAAGGTGGATAAAGGAAAAAGAGGGCCACACATTGGAGTGGCAAAGCTGCAGAAAATGCAAAACCACTCACAAAAGCGGGCTTGCAAGAAATACCAGAGTTAGCAAAACAGCTTGGGATAGTAAGGTGATCCATGAAAATGACAGATATGTAAAGCATAATGTTAATTATAAAATTCCACAGTTTCCACGAGTAGTTGTAAAAGTGGTTTGCTGCTTCTTAAAAATGCTTCATACAATAACATCATCCTCACATTATTTCCCCTCAGAAATACAGATGGATTTGTCATTTTTCTTTGAAAGCAATTAGAATATGATGTGCAATACATTAGCTGGTCTCTTTTAAACAGAGCAGCTGTAGACACTTTTTCCGTACAAACTCCCTTTGGAATTTTTTTCGGAACAAAAGATAAGAGGAGTTAATCAAAGTTGCAAAGAAGCGGCGTAAGAACATTTCTCCCAGCACCACTTTTCCTATAATAGTCAGGGAGGGCTAAATATGAATCCTCTCTTGGCAACAGTGTAGTTCTAATCTCCATCAAGAGAAGGGGCTTTCACTGAATCAAAATATGTGACATATTCAGTGAAGTAAAGTAGCCTGCTGTTCAGCCTGTCAGGAGACAAATGTCTTCTTCACTAACAAATCTGTCAGTTATGCTAGGTTGGCAGCGTACTAAATACAAACTACCTTATAAGTCTGTGCATACACTTCTAGGGATTCCCCCAGCGCTGAAGAGGATTGGCAATGGTGGTGGCAGCAGAGAAGAGCAGCTGAAAACAATCACTAATAATATTTAAACCATAGAAGGAATGGGTTACATTTGCATCATTTCCTAACTCCATTACAATCTGTGTAAAGAAAAGAAAAGAAAAAAGAGACTCTGTGGAGTGCCGTTTCCTTGTCAAAGTTATTTTCGGGGGGTCGGGGGTGGATGGGGAAGGGAAGTATGTAGGCTAGACTCAGTGAAAGAAGGTTGTGTGCTGTCTGTTCTCAGCTGGAGAGAATCCTCTGGCAGTACCTGAAGCAGTAACAGGGCCTGAGACTGGGCCCCTCCACCCAACTTCGACCCAGACCAGATCAGGGGGCATAATGACTTATCCAGTGCTCTCCCTAGCCACATGGACTTGAGGAAGGTAACAGTAGTAGCTCAGAAGGTGCAACTAATATTGGGAGCTAAATACAGCAGCAGGTGCCATAGCAGGAATAACTACCAGCAGGGTAGGTAGACCAATGAAAGCCTGCCGGCTTCCCTTTGCTGCTATGGTGAAGTTATTAGACTTTGCTAGTTTAGACTCTGGATAAGCATTTCTGTTTGCTGATTGGCTGTTGCACTATGCATGTGTTTCTCTCCATAAAGGCTGTTTCATGCCATCCTCCAATGGCTAGAAAAGATGCCCCCTTAAAATATAGCCAGGGTGCTTCCAGAAAGCTTCTGTGCTGTAAACAATGCTTTACAGATGTTACAGTCCAGACACAAAATTTGAGCTAAAAGCAGGGCCTCTGGAGATGGTGACAAGTACTCCATCAGGCCATTTTTGTATTCAGGGGAAGATGAAACTCATGTTTCTTCTAGTTAGTGGTGGGGGTAGAGGAACCCATTTTCAAATTATAGGAAATTGCATGCATAAACTTTACCTCCTTTCCAGGAGACCTCCCAAAGGTTTCAACTCCCTTCACTCAGGATGAGAATCCTTTTCTAGTAAATGTAACAGGCTACCCCTACCTTTTCCAAATTCCATTTATGTGGGCCAGACCACAGTGAAAATGAAATGTAAAAGTGACATTTCTGGTAATACAATGTCACAGTGCTCATTGGATCTGACTGTTGCTGAGAGCAATCTAGTTTAGTAACTTTAAAGTATGTGGGAGATTGTTCTTCTCAAAAATGTACCATTTAAAATGATGCATAGGGTTCTGAAGCTGAGAAGAATAGTTATTAATGGTGCAGTAACTGAGGAAAATGGATTATTCTGCGAGTTGGCAGAATGAGCAAATGACAGAAGCTTCAATGGATACAAAAGAACAGAATTTCATATTTCACATACATGTGGCTGTTCCAGTTTCCATTTACCCATGAAGGTGGGGAAGGTCTGATTGTTGAAATTGAACATTACAATGACAAGAAACTGTGCCACAGATAGGCTGTCTGTAGCATCCTTTATTGCTGAGAAGAGCCCAGAATGATTTGTAGTGGAGGCAAAGGGGATTGATTATTCAGGATGCTGCACACACAGAGAGACATGGGGCCTCTGACTGGCCTCTCTAGTTTGAAAAGGCACTAACAGTTTGTACAAGCTGAACCTATAATCCAGACTTTCCTTGTCCAGCAACATGTGTGGTGCAGCATCCATAGGTGCTCTGGGCTTGGAGCACTCATGAGGAAAAGCTGGAGGCCCAGCTCAGCAACACTTCTTCTGCCCTCCAAGAGAGGATTTGCAGTGTTCAGGCTCAGGGAGGAATGGGAAGGAGCAGGGATGAGAGTATGCTCTGGGGAAGAAGTGGGATGTCTGTGCGGCCCTGTGGCTGGCAGTCAGGAGCCAAGAACACAGCCTGATGGCTGCAGGGGTTCTCAGTCACTCCACCTCTTCTCGCAAGCACCTCTCATCCCTGCTCCATCAATGGTGGCAGAAGAAAGGCTGCCACTGACCTCCCTTGGGTCTGGCAAATTCCCTGGTTTGGGACTGGTCAGATCCCAAGGGTGCTGGACTAAAGATGTTCTACAAGGTCCCTCACCAAAGGCTCTTGTGTAAATTACATGGCCATGGGATAAGAGGGAAGGTCCTTTCTTGGATTGAGAACTGCTTAAAAGACAGGAAACAAAGGGTAGGAATAAATGGTAAATTTTCAGAATGGATAGGGGTAACTAGTGGTGTCCCCCAAGGGTCGGTCCTAGGACCAATCCTGTTCAACTTATTCATAAATGATCTGGAGAAAGGGGTAAGCAGTGAGGTGGTAAAGTTTGCAGATGATACCAAACTGTTTAGGATAGTCAAGACAGAAGCAGACTGTGAGGGACTCCAAGAAGATCTCACCAAACTGAGTGATTGGGCAACAAAATGGCAAATGAAATTTAATGTGGATAAGTGTAAAGTAATGCACATCAGGAAAAATAATCCCAACTATACGTACAGTATGATGTGGGCTAATTTGGCTACGACAAATCAGGAAAGAGATCTTGGAGTTATCGTGGACAGTTCTCTGAAAACTTCCTCACAGTGTGCAGCGGCGGTCAAAAAGGCAAATAGGATGCTAGGAATTATTAAGAAAGGGATAGAAAATAAGACCCAGAATATCTTACTGCCCCTGTATAAAACTATGGTACACATCTTGAATACTGTGTACAAATGTACCTCACCTCAAAAAAGATTTTGGCCTTGGAAAGGGTTCAGAAAAGGGTAACTAAAATGATTAGGGGTTTGGAACGGGTCCCATATGAGGAGAGGTTAAAGCGACTGGGACTTTTCAGTTTAGAAAAGAGGAGACTGAGGGGGGATATGATAGAGGTATATAAAATCATGAGTGGTGTGGAGAGGGCCGATAAAGAGAAGTTATTTATTAGTTCCCTAAATAGAAGAACTAGAGGACACCAAATGAAATTAATGGGTAGCAGGTTTAAAACTAATAAAAGAAAGTTCTTCTTCACACAGCGTGTAGTCAGCCTGTGGAACTCCTTGCCAGAGGAGGCTGTGAAGGCTAGGACTATAATAGAGTTTAAAAAGAAGCTAGATAATTTCATGGAGGTTAGGTCCATAAAAGGCTATTAGCCAGGGGATAAAATGGTGTCCTTGGCCTCTGTTTGTCAGAGGCTGGAGAGGGATGGCAGGAGACAAATCGCTTGATCATTGTCTTCGGTCCACCCTCTCTGGGGCACCTGGTGCTGGCCACTGTCAGCAGACAGGATACTGGGCTAGATGGACCTTTGGTCTGACCCAGTATGGCCATTCTTATGTTCTTATGTACCTGTACTACCCAGTGTGACCATACAGAGTCTGCCAAAATCATAGCTTGGATTAAAAAGCCTCGGAATGGATTGCTGACTACTGTTGTGTGATCCTACTGTCTCCTTATGTGTGATTAAGAGAGCCATACACAGTCCCTTGAACACAGCTAGTAGGAAATTTTCTGCTGGCACTCATTTCTGTTGGAAAATTCCAAAAACCATTTTGTGAAAATGTGTTGATGTTGACAAATCTTCTGTTGGCAGGTTTCAAATCATTCCTGAGAAGTGCATATCTGGTCTTAGGCAACCCCCCGAAGGATTGCCTCAGAGTCAGAGACATCATAGCTTAAAGGGGTTGTGGTAGCGCCTAATGAAGACAGCTTGAGGATCAGGAATCTCCCAGCCTTCCAGGTTCACTGATTTGGATGCAAGAGCCTCTCAGAGTCATAACAAGGGAAGCAGCAGGAAACCTGGAAGGCCTGGGAACCACAGCTGAGCTAGGAGATCTCAGGCAGAATTTCATTTAGAGAGGGTTGAAATTAAACCTTTCCATTTTTTCTAAAGTATTATGGGGAGAAATTCTTGTGGATAATTTTGAAATTTCTCCTTTTTATTCTGAAATGGAGTTGCTTTCAAAATTCATGAATTTCGCACAGAACAAAAATTCCTACATATCACCAGCACTGCCCTGGAATCACAATGGCATGAACTCAGTTTAACAGCATGTATTTGGTACTAAATGGCAGTACTGGTTTTCTCTCGCCTTGTCACAGGATGTCTGGCCCTTTAGCATTCAGCCTGTGATGGATCAGCTATCTCCCTCTGCCCCATACTCTGATTGATCTTGATCAACTGGAAATTGGGTGGCTCAGTTTAATTATTAGACACAGCTGGGGGAAAAACGTGGGGATTCTTACAGTGAGCTGTGTGAGCCTGGAGGAGTATGGACAGGGCATGCTCTCTGGGCAGCCAGAAAGGAGCTGTAGAAGCAGAAAGTGAAGATGTGGCATTTGAATGGGAAAGGCCGTACAAAATAGTCTGGCTGGAGGTCCAAGTCTCTTTTATGACTGAAAGACTGTGGGGCAAAAGGCAGCCAAAAGTTGTGTCAGCATCACAGCCAGCGTGACTGTGACTTTGCTACTGGCACAGGAAGCACCCCCCTTGCCCTCCCAATTTCCTCTCAGAATTACTTCTTCACACAGGCAGCGAGGAGTCCTGTGGTACCTTATAGGCTAACCGAAGTGTTGGAGCATAAGCTTTCATGGGCAAAGACCCACTTTGTCAGATGCATGTCTGACGAAGTGGGTCTTTGCCCACAAAAGCTTATGCTCCATCACTTCCGTTAGTCTATAAGGTGCCACAGGACTCCTCGCCGCTTTTGCAGATTCAGACTAACACGGCTACCCCTCTGATACTTCTTCACACAGGGCTCCCACCTTCAGAGGATTGCTTACAGGTGTTCTGAGAAACATACACTCCCCCCGCCCCCACCCCAGCCTGCACAATAACTGTGATATCACCTTACAGATGATATTTAAAAGCAAGAATGGCAGTTGGCACCTTGCGACACCACTCCCTTCATCTCTGCTCACCTTCTTTATTTTTTCAGTTTAAATTATGGACCTGGTTGTCATTTATACCAAGACCATTTTATATCACTCTGGCAAGATTAAGGAGCCTTGAAAAGTGAATGTATGCTTACTTTGTTTTCACTTTTAAGTCATTCTCACATCCCCAGAAAGGAATAAAGTTGACTTACTATAAATTAAATTAGGCCCTATATATACGTATCTATGTTTACTTCCACTCTGTGAAATGGCTATAGGTCTAATATGTGAAGGAAGAAGATACATGTCAATCTCATCCAGACTATTTCACTTGGCTTCTGTTGATATCAGGAGGCTGTCCTATAATGGAAAGGCATTTTAAATTCTGAGTAAGACTGAATTCTGGATGAGAAATAATTGTGATCGAAATGCAGTTAGGTAATATCTTCATCCTGATTTAATGCAATATTTCAGTCACATTTCAAATCAAAATCCAAAACACACCCTGCACTTCTGAAATTCACTCCCTATAGGTTTACTACATTTTCCACCTAATTGGACACATTATTCCAGTGCATCAAAAATTATACCTTGATTAAATGTAGTCACTGTAAACAACATGAATGCAAGAAAGTGGCATAATAATTTCTTGCAAGCAAACCAACCATCATTTCCATTGTTAGGACGAAGCCCTTTGATTTTCTTCTGCGTATCTGCCCTTTGCTATAATTGATAAATTCACAGAAAAAAATCAATACAGCAGCAATAGGTGATTAGATAGCACAGTAAAATTTGAATAACATTCAAAAACACAAAACCAATATATGCCAACATATCTGCTCCTTTTAAAAAATCCAGATTACTTGGTCTTGGAGACATATCTGCTGTTAACTAAGATTCTGGTACAACTGACTTTTGTACACTGGTACAATATTTTCCATCCATAATTTTCATAACCAAGGCCTGGTCTACAAAAAAGGGGAAAGTCGACTTAAGATATGCAACTCCAGGTACGTAATTAACGTAGCTGGAGTCAAAGTACCTTAAATCATGTTTTGACGCCATGCACACAGCGGGAGGTCAACAGGAGCACATGCTCCCATCGTCTTGCCTTACTCCTTGTGAGGAGCAGAACTACCAGTGCCAATGACAATGTCCTGTCAGTTTGAATTAGCATGTCTTCACTAGCCCCGCTAATTCAAACACCAGAAGATCGACTGCAGCAGTGTTGATCTTCTCTGTAGTGTAGACAAGCCCGAAGGGACTAATTCTAGAAGATATATGCAATAACACAATGAGAGAACAATGCTAGCACTGGGCAAAAATGTTTATGGCAAAATCTTTCCAGAATAAAATAAATTTAGTCCACTTTTCCTTTAAAATGGAATAAACATCACATTTAAACTGATAGTAAATTAGATCTTTTCCATCTGACCTATCACAAAAGGACATGACCTCAAAGAATCAGAGAGAATGCTCTCAGTCTTCAACTGAAATAAACTGGAATGGCACCAGAGCTGGTCTTCGGGGCAACTGCATTTTTGCCCGACCTCCCGAATCCTCCCCCCAGGTTTCCTTGGTTACTCCTCAGACTTTTTTTTTTTCTCTGCAAATTTTCCCCAGTGTTTTTTGTTTGTTTGGTTGGTTGGTTTTTAATTTTTTTTTAAACCATCTGGCAACCCTACGGGCGAGCCCAGAGCCTCCAATTTATTACAATCAGCCCTGACTGGCACAGTTTCATTGAAGCCACTGGCCAGGGTTCCTTTTTATCAAAGGGTCAAATCTACTTCTCCTGAATGAAACTCTTGTAGTCAGGTTGTATGTGGTAGAAGTTCAAATGAGATCTTTTCCACCCTCAAAATTAGCCCTGGGTTAGGGAATGCATCTATGGTGCTGTGATTTCTCAATCACTTTGTGTCACTTATACCACCGGATCAGGATCAATGTGGATTTCTGGTTTGTTTCACACACAACACAAAAATTCAATAAATACCTTTTGCAAAAAAAAAGAAAGAGAAAATATAAAGATCTTCTGGAGAATGTTATTATGTATAAGTAGAACACAGCTGCGATTTTCTTAAAGTAGGAAATGAGAAATTATAGCTTCATTTGTGAACTCCCACATGTGTGGTAGAAGAAGGAAAGAACAATTCTATTAATATACACAAAATATCGCTAGATCATTTGCCACGACATTTGTCCCCCAAAAGAGCAGCAAATTTGCTTTACATACTGATATCTTGCTCTGTAATCCATCTATTTCACTGCACAGAATGACAGCATGCACTACCACCTTCTCTTCCTCAATTAACATTTCAAATGGTGCTTGCTCTCTGAAGAAAAGAAATGTCAAGAAACAAAAGGGAACTATCAAATTGAGAGTCATGGGAGTGACACTAGCCAAGTTAGAAAAATATCAGGATTGTTATATTCCTGCCAGGGCAAACTTCTGAGAGTGCTGCCATAGCAATGTCAAGCATTGTAATCGTATTGTGTCTGTGTTTTCGTAAAAACCCATTCTCTGTAATATAACCTCTAATATAGCATGCCAAAATCCTTCTGATAGGCAAAATAGTCATTGAGAAATCTATATATTGCTCTCCTCCTCTAGCTTCTTTTGGTTGCATAGGCCCAACAGAGGGGTCCCATCCTTTTTTTATTGTGCACTCCAAGCACCTATTGAATGCATTGGGCATTTTGTCGGAGTAAGAAGAAAGGGTTTGGGCTCTTTGCAGACCAAAGGTAAATTGGAATACCTTTTAAACTAATCTGTTTGAGATTTCGTAAAAATGTCTTTTAAAGTAAACTGAATAGTGCCCCATTTGCCAACACTTGAGATTAGGGGTCAAGGTTCTCCTTGTCCAAACTGATGTCGTCGCCAAAACCCTGGGCAGAGGAGAATGCTGAATTCCCCATCATGTCTCTTTCTCTTACTGTTTACAGCCATGTCTTAAGTGGGCCAAAATTCCAGTAAATGGAATAAACACTAAGTCAAAGGGTTCTGCTCCATGTGCAAATAGTAGTGAAGGGCTGAATCTGCACTCTCAAAACTTTGGTTATGGGCAACCAAGTCATTATGACTTCTTCAGCCTGCATGCATCAGAGGGAGTAATGGATGCAATGTATTACTTTCATCTGCATAAGGTTTGTTTTGGTACAGTGGACCACATTTTCCTCACCACTACTGGTCACAGCTTTGTCTCCATGCCTCCCTCACCATCCTTATACCTTAGGTGTGCAGTGAAAATCTTCCCAGGGGGATTCCTCCACTCTGCTTTACAGGATCCGGTGATGTCAGGTCTGTGTTGCTTCTGTCCAGCACAAGTTATTTTAATCAGATGCTTTGATCCTTCTATATCTCCATGAGGTTTCCCAGGGTATGTCTACACAGCAACACTATATCAAAATAATTGGCACTATTCCAAAATAACTTAGTCCGCATCTACACAGCAGGCAGTTATTTTGAGATAGTGTCAAAATACTGTCAAGCTGGAGGACTTCTTACTCCAACTCCTGTAATTCTTATTGTATGAGGAATAAGGGAAGTCAGAGGAAGAGTGCTCTATTTCAAAATAAGTGCTGTGTAGACGCTACCTATTTCGAAATAAGCTATGCAATTGATGTAACTCAATTTGTGTAGTTTATTTCGAGTTAAACCCTGCAGTGTAGACACACCCCCAGGATTAGTCTTCAGAGATTACATCACACAGAACAAATAAAACAAATTATCAGGGTACAAAACTCAAAACTTTCTATCTATTGTTTGCTCATCTCTCAGCACAAGTAACTCTTTTTCCCTGTGCTCTGACCCTTAGGCCCTGGTTTTGCACCATTTCCATTCAATTCTTTCAGGCTTAAAAAGATAGAAAAACTTGCCAAACTTTGAAAATCTATGGGTGAGCTGACATACAAAAAGATAGGCCTTTATACACAAGTTGAATATCTGGAGTCCTCAGTACAGCTTCTTCTTTAACTGGTACTGTGTTCTCACAAGGTGGCAAGGCTATGTATGCCTTTATTTCACTTGTGATTCATTTTGTTCATGTTTCTACATTGTTGACCTTTTCATGTACACAGTATAGACTGTATTCACCTTCCTAAGTACCTAATACTGATTAAAAGACCTAAGTATTTAAATAGTTAACATACCTAAAATATACAGTAACGGATGCATGGGTGCACTAAGGGATAGATGAATTATGGATCCAAAATTGGTATCACATCTGCTTATGGGCTATAGAATATGGCAGTGCACCTGTGATAAAATATTGGTATTTAACAATACATTCAGTTCAAGATGAGCTTCTACATCTGATACATATTAAGATAACTTTTTTTTAACATGTAGTGGTTTAAGCAGGTGAATATTGTTTAAGGAGATAAAAGTACATTTTTGTAAGTGAGGACATATCCACAATACTTGCAGAATCATGCTTTATTGTCTTCAATTTTAAATGGGAACCCCATGAAAAAGCTGTACATAGGATACAAGATATTTTAATATTTCCATAGTCATTGAACCTGCTCATATTATCACATTTGCCATCCTTTATTCAGTATCACTGCAGATGCACATAGCTAACTTGATATCCACTTTCTCTTTGACAATGTTCTGTTGAAAGCCCAGGGTATAATAGAAACCAGCAGGAATAAGATTAGAAAATGAGTGTATAAACTTCTCTGAAGGCCATCTAGCCAGGGATATGCAGCCTCCAACATTTCTTATAGGTTATGCCACAGCCAGAGGAAGGTCACTAGTCATTTCTGTAGTCACACAATTCCACCAACCTCAGTAATCAATTAAAATTTAACCCATCTAAAAGAAATATCTTATGATCTTAAGTCTATTATCTTTGCTTGATTTCAACCCCTGTCTCCTACTTATAGATCCATCCACTCTTTATACACCTGTCCACTACTTATACAATTCCACTCCCTCATTTGTATTTTCCAATGCAAAAACATGGGCCTGCTTTTAGACTGTCAACAATGGTCTCTGATGCTCTATACTGATTTTTATGAATATTAATTATCATTACTATTATATTACAGCCAACATTTACTAACTGTTTTACATATCTCAGATTAAGAGTTAAATAATTGCAGACTGCCTCAAATTTGCCATCCCAGTGATCACTTTTTCTCCCACTCTCTCCAAATCTGTGAATGCTTCATTCAAGTAACTGTATGAGACAGAACCTCTAGGGGTTCATCTCCACAGAAGGACTTAACTTGAAATAAGCTATGCGAATTGAGCTACATCAATTGCGTAGCTTATTCCGAAATAACTTATTTCAAAATAGGAGCGTCTACACAGCACTTATTTTGAAATAAAGCACTCTTCCTCTGACTTCCCTTACTCCTCATGCAATGAGGGTTACAGGAGTCAGAGTAAGAAATTTTCCAGCTTGACAGGATTTCAACATTATTTCGAAATAACTGCCTGCTGTGTAGACACGGACTCAGCTATTTCAAAATAACGCTAGTTATTTCAAAATAATGTGGCTGTGTAGATGTACAGTAGGAGGATGATAGACAAAATAAGATAGTAGATTCTTTCCATTGCTGAGCTTGATTATTCAGTGGTCTCTACCACCCTAAAATGTATTCCACTGTGAAGACTTTATCAGGAACCTTTTTAACTACTACTCTTCAACTTGGCAGTGAGGGGACAAGGGTCTATTGTGTAATGCAATAGCCCTTACTTATAGGAAGGGATCTTTTCCTAATGTGAGACATACAGTTCCCACTGATTAATTTAATCTCGTTACAATTAATCATGCCCTTGTTTCACCTTATGCACTTGCTGTCCAATTTTTAAAGCCATCATCATCTTTTCATGTCTTACTTAATATTAATCAGAACTAGTTATACATCCATAGTTAGTGGTCAAACAACCTCTTAGACAGAAAGAATAATTCTGCCATTTACCACACAGAGCGTCATTTACAGGACTAAGGATAATGAGTGAAAAAGCTTATTGAAAATGAAAGAATGTTATATACTCTAATCCTTCCCACCTCCCTTTGTCTGTCATGTCCATTTGGATTACAAGTTCTTTGGGGCAACGACGGCCTCACTCAGTTTGTCTGGAGTGCCTGGAACTTTGCAGTCCCCCTCCATTCTTAGTTGGCCCTGACGCACTATAAAAATAATAATAAAGAAAGTAATTGCTTCACTGAGTTTATATTCAGGTAAATGTTTCGTTCTCTTTGGTGATTAAAAGTACCTTTGCAGTGTATTTCATATGTATTTGATCTCTGATAACATCAAGTTTTCTATATCATTGCTTGCTAATTGGAAATCTTTAGGATCTTTTAAAAGTGTGATCTTACTTTGTTGAAATGTACAATTAGCTTTTATTTATTGTCATTACTCAGTTTTCTATAAATATATTTGTGGTTCATGTGATTTCTCTTTTCTGCTTTTTCCATTAGGTCATTTCATTCCATTACTATAAATGATACACACTGGTATAAACGAAACAATGTCTCTGCTCCTTTGCTTTTTATGTCTTTCGGAAAAAAAGGCACATTCTTATCATACTCCCCAGGTGATGTTTTTGATGTTTTCCACATATTTCTGGATATTGCATGAGAAAAACAAGCTTCCATAAATGTGAAGGATGATATAAAATTAATTATTTGCCTCACATGTTATCTTTTGGAATCAGCTATAGGTGTTGAAGGAACAATTTGTGCACTCCTCTGCATTCACTAATTAATTATTACTGAATTATTCATATCTCTTTCTTGCTTTGGAAGCAAGAATTATGATACCATGCTTCCCATCCCATGATGACCATCCTCACCGGGGATTGCCATATAAGTCACAATTAATATCTCATTTTACAGATAAGAAGGATGAGACAGATATTAATTGGCTGGTTTCGGTTAAGAAAAAACAAAAACTGACATGAGTGTGGAACATTCTAGTCCCCTGTTAAATGGGAATCAAAGTTTGCAACTAGTGCAGGAGAGGAGGGATTGCAGTATGAAAATGCCTGGTGCACAGAAGAGAAGGTTGAGCTCATTGTATAAAGGAGGTAGGGCATAATGTGTCAAGCCAAGCTAAAAGAAATAAAAAGTACGCTAGTGGCTGGATCCCCATGCTGAGCAGCCCTTTTATTCATTTTTAGATGCTAATGCAGAATGAAAAGACCATGAAAGCATTGTCCAGGCCCAAATGAAAATGAGCAAAACAAGTGGTAAGTCAAGGAAAAAGAATGGGATCAGGTGCAAATTGATCCCACCCAGGCCCAAAGTAGCAGCCACTCAGCCACAACAGGAATATGACATATTGAAGGGTAAGGCAGAAGAAGTCAAGATGCTCCATGCAGCAGCCAAGATCACCTCAGTGACTGCAAAGGTAGAAGAACACAACAAAAGCCACTGAAGGCCTCAGAAGTTTGTTTGTAGTGAAGGCCGGACAGAGCTTGGTCTGATGAGCTGATGGCCTAACACCAGAGTAGAAGGGAATTGATCATGTGCAAGTAAATGCAGAGTAACCATGTTTCTGATGGAAAACAGAGGCCAAGTAACCACAAAACTAGAAGAATGAGGTCTGAGCTGACACAGGACCTGTTCTGAAGGGGGGAGGGAGAGTTAACAGTGAAATACATGCGTGTGAGGAAAGAACTTAAAGTTATATATAGCCTGGGTAACAAATAGCAAGGAACTGACTGGAGGCAAGTGTGGTTGCTGCCATTCCAATGTGCTTCCTTACTTGGTCACTACTCCTGGGTGCTTTGCTTCGTTGGGTGCCTAGTATCCAAACCAGGGCTACAAGTTGACTTCAAATCCATCCCCACCCCTTTTAATGACTGGCCTCCCCAATACTGCATACTCCACAAATATTTAATTAGGTCTCAAAACAGCACTTCAAATGAAGGTGACAGATAAAATTAGTTTGCTAGTGCAAAAACCAAAAACCTATACAAATTAATGGGCAATGGGTCCATCAATGGCTATTACAAAGGATGGGCAGCAGTGGTGTCCCTAGACTTGGTTTGCCAGATCCTGAAAATGGATGGCAGGAGATGGATCACTTTTGCCTTTTCTGTTTATTCCCTGTGGGGCACTAGGCATTGGCCATTATCAGAAGACAAGATACTGGGATAGATGGATCTTTGGTCTGATGCAGTATGGCCAGTCTTATGTTCTTACTATTAATTTTGTTAATCCAACCTGCTGAGTGGTAGATTTGAATCCAACAAATTTATTTTTGCTTTTTTTTAAAATCAAAGTTGATTATTTTCAGCAAAACAGCCCCACCAGTCTTATACCCATTTTCTAGCCAGTTCTAGTTCTGTATCCTTTATATGTATCATTGGATTTAAAAAACCTACTGCACTGGTGGTAGGTTCTGCTGAGCAGAGACATGCAGAACTATTGAATAAGGCATGTGGGACACTATACTGGTATAAGATTGAGAGATGCAAATCAGGGCTGGGGTTCATTGTCAGGTATGAAGCTAGAACAGTTGTAGGGAGGAATAATTTTTAAGGAACTAATGAGCAAAGAAACATCACAATTATCTTTGGCAACTACAGAGCTATGGATTTTTGAATTCCAGAAAAGTATGCCATGTTGGAAACCTGGGACTGGAATAGCCAAGGATGCTATAAATAATCAACTGTGCACACCAACAAAGGAACATCAGTGTCAAGAACCGGGATGGGGGCTGTGGGTTGGGACGTAGGTACACTGGGGTGTAAGGAGCTTTCACAGCCCACGCAAACAGTAATGCTAACTAGTGTTAGATGGATGGATGTCCCTACTGATGTTTTTATTTTAACTGGTTTTCCTACTGTGACGTAACAATTAAAAAATGAACAGTGCATAATAGGAACAAACCTTCAGAGTTCATGGTCAATACACTATCTTCGGGTACATCTAGGCTACGGCTTTTTTTGGAGAGGAGATATGCAAAAAAAACCGCTCTTCCTAAAAAAAGGTTTACACGTTTTTTTGAAAAAGGGTCTTTTTCTGAAAAAACCCCCGCATCCAGATTACTTTCACTTTCAAAAAACCCACTTTTGAAAAAGCGATCGGAAGAAGATATGCAAATTAGCACCACATTTGCATATCTCCTTTTGGAAAAAAAAATAGTCTAGACGTACTCTTAGTGACATACTCCATAAGCGCTGCAGGCACTTGACTGCTTGTCTTTTAACTCTTTGCGCACCCACGGACTGAGTCTGTATCTTCTCAGACACAGTCCATTTCATGTCATTTATTTTATCTGGAGCATTAGCAAGTGCAATAGACCTGCTGCATTTCCTACAATTCCAGCTTCCATTATATACTCCCTCCATCAGTCATAACTTCCTCAGGCAAATCCCTGTTCAGTTGCAATTTTCCATGCTTGATCTTTGCATGAAAATGAACTCTGTGGCAAAATTTCAATACAATCATTTAAGTTGTGAATGAATTCTGCATGCCTGAAAAAAGATATATATTTTCCTCTATGTTCCTTACAGTGCATGAAAAACTCAGCAACCCCAAAATGGATTTTGATTTGGTTTTAATTTCCATAAGATCTGAAGCAGAAAACTTCAGCATTTTGCAATTCTCTCATGCTTGAGCTTTAGGGTTAATTGATTATTTTTCTAAGTGTAAACCTTAGAATATTTGCATTATACTTTTTGACTGATAACCAACTTTTCACCTGAAGAGAGCAACTTAGCTGAAATTGCCAGAATTTTACAAATCACACAAAGAGGTAGGAAGTGCATGAGCTGATGAACCAAAAGAATACCCTTCTCCTCCAAAAAGCACCCAAACCAGAGCTACAAGATGACTTGAGCTCTGTCCCCACCTTCTTTTAATGACTAGCCTCCCTAATACTTGACACTTTGCAAAGATTATTTACTTAGGTCTCACAAAACCATTTCAAATGAAGGAGAATTATCCCATTTTAAAGATTCAGATAAACTGAGCCCCAGAGCAGTTACTTTCTTGTTCAAGATCACACATGTTTATGACACAGGTGGCATTAGGGCCCACAATTGGGAACATACCAGAAAGCTGAAGGCTGTTTTGACTATAGCATTAATTCTCAGGAAAAATCCATGCCAACATGGGCAGCTTCTGCAGTCCTAGATGGGAACCTGTATACCCATATCCCTCTGTTCCCTCAGAACAGGGAAATCAATTACTTGGGCCTCAGTTACAACTACCTAACCAAAGTTCCTATCTGTGCCCATCCGGAGTGACAGCGCTGGGGAAAGAAGCTGAATTATGTGAATCAGTCCTCTGTATGCAGAATCACTTCCATTTAAAATTAATTTTACAGAGCAGATCTAAAGATAGCTGTACATACACAAGCTGGCTTTCATTGTACTTAGAATAGAAAAAGAAAGAAGATAAGCAGATAATGTGTCTTCAACAAGTGGCCCAAATTTGATTTTGTTCAGCAGCTGCAGCAGATTTGAAATCTAGCTATGCTTGTTGCTGCTGCTGAGAATGGATCCTCACTTGTCAGCCCATGAGGCCTGGCAAAATCACCTGAAATCAATTTTGGGTTGCATATCTCAATTTTTGGATTAAAAGTTCCAGCCTTGCATTCTCAGTTTGAAAAGACTCTGCACTTCCATCCATGAGCAAGTTAATGGAATGCAATGAAGCAATTTGCGAGAGAATAACCATTTCATATCAAATTCCTTTCGATTATAGCTTCTCCTAATAATGTTACTGTGGTTCTCTGGGTTAGACACTCTCAACTCCTGCATTTTACGGAACTTGGTCAGCCTTTTAATTGTCCAGCCTTTCCATAAACCATGTTCTCCAGATGCAAAAATTGAATATAATTTCACTTTATTCAGTATTAATAAGCAGTAAACAACATTATTGCTTCTTCTTGGCAATATGCCTGTATTAAATAGATCTCTTAATGTATCTCATAACTGTACTACAGAGTTACTTCCTAGCAATATGCTGAGCATGCCGCTGATAAAAAAGGAGATGCTTTTTCATTCCTTTGTTGTTTTTAAACTCTGTATTCCCATTGCATACTTTCCCCCAGCATAAACAGTGGCCAATATGAGTCTGTGTCTACAATACATAAATTACTATCTAGTTTGAGGTTAGAAGGAACCACTAGACCCTAGTGGGATTTCCTGCCTATCACCCCCTATGAGGGGGCATATCAACTCTGGGGGAGTGTTCTTGGCCCAGCTGGCTGAGAGGACTCGACCCCACAGCCCTGGTGGGCATGCTCCAACTAGAGGCTGGTTATAAAGGCCTGCCTGCTCAGTGAGCTGTGGACCATGTCACTGCCAACAGGACCCTGGGTTGAGACCCATGGAGAAGGTGGGCCTGGGTCCCCCTACTCTCTCCCTAGAAACCCCTGCTTGCTGGAGTTTTTCCGGTGCATATTGATGGAAGCTGCTGGGCCATAATACCCAGAATAGGACTTGCATATTGACTGGGGCCACTGGTCTGTAATACCCAGAATAGAGGAACTTACACATTGACTGAGGTCACTGGGCCTTCATAACCTGCATACAGGGGTGTGCATCTTGACTGAGGTTGCTGGACCATAATATCCTTAATACAGGGACAGCATGTATTGACTGCAGTTCTGTAAATAGACTGTGTGGCTGTTAGGTCACTCACTCAAAGAGAGTAAGTTTGAGGGGCCTCCAAAGGCCTGTTGCCCCTTGACACCTGCCCCACCCTCCCCTGCCTGCACACTTGAACACATAATTCAAAATTAAACCCATTACATTCCTTGGGGATAATTTACATTTTCAATACTGGCCAACAAGGACATCTCTTTGAAATGAGACTGTCTTAATTAAAAGACAAAACCATTACACTTATATTTTTTAATTTGTATTGTGTTAACATTAACTGGCAATACAGAAGAATCTGTAAAACATGACCTATTTTATTTGTCAAGGGTCTTATCCAATGTCCACTGAAGTCAAAGTTATATTTCTATTGCAGAGAATGATAGAAACATAGACTGGCAGAGACCTCAGGAAGTCATCTAGACAGCCCAAGGCACTAAGGCATGACCAAGTATATCTACACTATCTTTAAAGACTATTTGTCTAACTAATCAATCTTTAAAAACAAACAAACAAAATAAAACTCCAGGGATTTCATAACCTACCTTGGCAGCTTGTTCCAGGATTTACTTATCCTTACATTTAGAACATTTTTCCTGATATCTAAATTGAATGTCCCTGGCTGTAGATTAAATCAAATATATTTTCTCCTAACATTCAGGGATATGGAGAACAATTGATCACCATCCTCTTTATATCCCCCCTTAACATAATTGAAGACTTATCAGGTTGTCTTAGTCCTCTCTCTCAAGATTAAGCATATCCATTTTCAAAAAAACCCATTGTCATAGGTCAGTTTTCTATACCTTTTCTAAACCTTTCCAAAATGAACTGGATCAGCAGAGGCCTGTATTGAACCAAGTAAACATGCACAATTACTTCCTATGTCTTAGATAGGACACTTCTGTTAATACCCACAGAATTATATTGCCCTTTTCTTTTTTGCAGTTCTTTCACAATGTTGACTCATTCCGTCTATGATCCACAATAACCTCCATCTTTTTCAGCAGTACTACCACTTAGTCAGTTAATGTATTTGTGCACTTGATTTTTTTCTTCCTAAATTAGATTACACTGGTCTTTATTGAATATCATTTTGTTGAATTCAGACAAATTCTCCAATTTCTGAAGGTAATTTTGAATACTAATGATGTCTTCCATATTGCTAGCCACCCTTCCCAACTGCACATCTGCCATATCCTGTTTTAACTAAGACACATTTCCCAACAATACAGATGAGAGTATCATAGGATATAATTTATTTTTAGTAAGACACTTTAGTAAGTTGACTTGCCATGATTTGTTCTTGACAAATGCATGTTGGCAATTTCTCAAACCTGGTATCCTCTAAGTTTTATAGATTGATTGTTGATTAATTTGTTCCAATACCTTTCTCAGATATCAAAGTTAGGCTGACTGTTCCCTGGGTCCTTTTTGTCCCCCATTTTAAAGGCAGACACTATGTTTGCCCCTCTTTAGCTTTTTGGGAACTCCCCCGTCTTCCATGAGTTATCAATAACAGGAGTATTAATACTTCTCAGATTGTTTCTTAAATACATTTGGATTAATTTCATCAGGCAGGCCCTGTACATTTGAATACTATTAAATCATATTTAACCAGTTCTTCTACTAATTTAGCTTGTGTTCTTTCCTCTTGTTAATATTGTGTTGAGTATCTGATCACCGTTAACCTTTTTAGAGAAAGCTGAAGCAAAACAGCAAGGGAAGTAATGGGGGCAAAAGACCTATCTGGCTTCAAGATTAAGCTAGATGGGTTTATGAAGGGGATGGGATGACATGATCTTGGCAACTAAGTGACCTTTCACTATCGGTGGTAAATAGGCCAATGGTGGGATGATAGGAGTTACTATAGAGAACTTTTTCCTGGGTGTCTGGCTGGTGAGTCTTGACCACATGCTCAGGGTTCAGCTGATCGCCATATTTGGGGTCAGGAAGGAATTTTCCTCCAGGGTAGATTGGCTGAGGCCCTGGAGGTTTTTCGCCTTCCTCTGTAGCATGGGGCACGGATCACTTGCTGGAGGATTCTCTGCATCGTGGGGTCTTTAAACCATCATTTGAGGACTTCAATATCTGAGAGATAGGTGAGAGGATTATTGCAGGAGTGGGTGGGTGAGATTCTGTGGCCTGCATTGTGCAGGGGGTCAGACTAGATGATCATAATGGTCCCTTCTGACCTTAGAGTCTATGAGTCTATGAGAATTTAAACACCTCAGCCTTCTTGATGTCATCAGTTATTAGCTCTCCTTCCCCACGAAGTAGAGGTCCAATATTTCCTTAATCTTTTTCTTACTCCTAGTGTATTTGTAGAACATCTTCTTCTTTTTATTGATTTTTGTTTGTCCCCTTCTAGGTATTTCTGATTTTGTCCCTGTACCTTTGTCCCTGTTCTTTTATACACATCCTTAGCAATTTGTCCATATTTCTACTTTTTGGTTTTTAGGTCACTAAATAGCCCCTGAAGGAGCCATATTGATCTCCTACTAGTCTTCCTATCTTTATTTTGCATGACAGTGTGCTGTTACACATTTCCTATTGTCTGAGGACCTGCCAGCTTTCCCTCACTCCAGTTTTCCTTAGATTTTCTTCTTCTATGATCAATATGGTGATGCCACATATTATAAATTTTTTTAGCTGTAACTGTGAATCTTCTGATGCTAGGTTTCTTGAACCAGATAATCAACACTCCTTTTTAGCTCAATTACCTTTCTATATCGCATAAAAAAGGACAAAAAGCTACCAGGGCAGAATGGGGGGAAATACCAAAACAAAAACTAAAATATTTCTTGACATTATCTGACAATTTATAAGATTAATTATAATCACTTATATGAGGCTCATGTTTCTCCATGCTTATATATATTTTCAGTGGAATCAATGCAGCCACACAGGTGGGTAAGGCCTGCAGAATTTGCCTCCAAATTTTTACCTAATAGGCCATTATTGTTTTCAAGGGGTCATTAGTGTTTATTGTTAAGATTCATATTTGAAATACATTTTTCCAATATATTGGCATTTATGCTTTCTAGTTAAATGATTTTAAAGGCATTTAATTCAGTGGCAGGACTGAGGTCACTGAAGATAAATAGAAAAAAAATCTCTGTATCATGCACAATCCTTATGACATTACACATTGAACAGCAGTGTAGGAGTCCTAATGGCTACTATTACAACATCTAACCCTCAGACTTTGCCACATTCCAGTGTGAGTTAACTAAACTGATCTTACATGTCCAATTCTGCAAGGCAATGAGCAACTCTCAAGGTGCTAAAAGCCATAATTTCTCACTGAATCCAATAGAGCTGCTCCACAGATACATTTCGTCCTATGTGCTTTCATGGGACTGTGATTGGAAATGTGTCAATCTTTTTTGGTTACCTGAGATCCAACACTGCAATTCAAGGCATGATCCCATGGCATCAAACAAATAACTGTGACTGGTAACTAGTAAATGCCAAGTGAACAGCAATATCAGGCATCCTCACTCAGGGCCGGCCCACAACATTTTGGCACCTGAGGCGGGGAGCTCAAATAATGCCCCATACCTCCTCGCTTGGGCCAAAACTTCGAAAGGTCTCAATTCTGCCTTCTTCCTGTTCTACTCCTCTCATGGCACTCCACCATCTCTGTGCATCTAGAGCAGAGAGAATACATATGCACCAGCAGCAGACACAATTTTCTACACTCTGGGTCCTAGTGGCGCCCCCCCACAGTCTGGCACCTGAGGCAGCAGCTGCCTCAGTTCGCCTCATGGTAAGGCCAGCCCTGTCCTCACTCTTCTGTTGACACTGAAGCCTTCCCAAAATTGTGACCCATTTTAGACAGTTATAAAAAAGCCAATACAACTTCCATCCAATTAAATGCATTTCTGATCATCAAAAATATGTACTTTCAACACTGTTTAGCTAAAGACTCTTTAGCTAATATGTAAAATCTTCAGATAAAATTAAGTTTTTGGAGAGGAGGAAAACCAGCTTCCCGACTCTAAAAGGCTGGGTCCTTCATCCACATATAGGGCATAATATTAAAAAAAGTGTTGGACACCCCTCTTTGTTCTATTTAAAGATGATGCTTTAGGTTGTCACTCCCTAGGCACACTGAAGAGAGCAACAGCCCATCTTTGACTACAGAGATTTCTAAAAGTCCAGAGGGCTTTGTATATGGTATTTGTATAATTAGGACAGTGGTTCTCAAACCTTTAGGCCCATGACACACCCTGCTCAATGCAAACCTTTCCACAGCCCACCAGCCAACCATCCACGATGAAAAAATGCCTTCACTTATCTCTAAATACCTTAAATACTAAACTATTCATATTAGGCTATTTGCACCTAAAAATGTATATATGCAGCTATAACATAAGGGGGCATATATAACCAGTAAGAAAGGAAACATTATTCAAAATCATTAATATTAAGTGCTTTAACTTTATGTAAGTTTACCAAACTTGATTTTAAATACAAATAAAATTAATTGATGTCCAAAACAAAAGGTTTTAACATTGTCTTTATTGATGGCAGGGGTGGGGAATCTTCTTTGGGAGTATGTCTACACTACAGCACTAATTCGAACTAACTTAATTCAAATTAGTTAATTGGAACTAAGCTAATTCAAACTAGTGCATCTAGACCTAAAAACTAATTCGAATTAGCGTTTTGCTAATTCGAACTAGCATGTCCACATTGAGTGGACCCTGAACCGAAGTTAAGGCTGGCCGGAACCAGGACTTAGAGCGTGGAGCTGCTGCCTCAGGCTAGCCGAGGGCTGTGCTTAAAGGGACCCGACCCCCACCCCGGACAGACAGTTCTCAGGGTTCCCCGCTTGCTTGTCTACCTCAATGAGGGACAGCAAAGCAGTCCTGTCTTGGAGTGCCCTGAGTGCCCACACTCGGCACATCATGGCACTCGGCCGTCAGCCCGGCTGCACTTGCCGCAGGCTGCCATCCGGGAGTGTCAATCGGGGGGCTGTCAGGATCCAGGAGGCCCTGCAGGAGAGCTTCCACCCTGAGGGGCCCGCAGAGCCACTCCAGTCCTCCCCATCGGGGGCTCGTGCCCCATTCCTCCCTCACCTCCTTCCACGTACCCCTCCCTAGCCCCCCTTCCTGATGTAAAAAATAAAGGACACGTGTTCAAAAATAGAAACGCTCTTGATTTAACAAAACTGGGGGTGGGGGGATTAACCTCTGGGGAGACTGGGAAAAGGAGGTGGGAGAGGGGAAGAGAGAGGGTGGGAGAGGGGAGGGGGAAAACCTGGGAGGAGGGAGCTGGAAGGGGGAAGCCAGGGGAAGAAGGAGGAGGGGAAGTATAAAACTATACGCCATATCTTCAGTATTGTGTACAGATGTGGTCTCCTCACCTCAAAAAAGCTATTTTGGCCTTGGAAAGGGTTCAGAAAAGGGCAACTACAATGATTAGGGGTTTGGAACAGGTCCCATATGAAGAGAGGCGAAAGAGACTGGGACTTTTCAGCTTAGAAAAGAGGAGACTGAGGGGGGATATGATAGAGGTCTATAAAAGCATGAGTGGTGTGGAGAGGGTGAATAAAGAGAAGTTCTTCGTTAGTTCCCATAATATAAGGACTAGAGGACACCAGATGAAATGAATGGGTAGCAGGCTTCAAACTAATAAAAGAAAGTTCTTCTTCACAAAGCAAATAGTCAACCTGTGGAACTCCTTGCCACAGGAGGCTGTGAAGGCTAGAACTATAACAGAGTTTAAAGAGAAGTTAGATAAAGTCATAGAGGTTGGGTCCATGGAGTGCTATTAGCCAGGGGGTAGGAACGGTGTCCCTGGCCTCTGTTTGTGGAAGGCTGGAGATGGATGGCACGAGACAAATTGCTTGGTCATTGTCTTCGGTCCATCCCCTCCAGGGTATCTAGTGGTGGCCGCTATCCAGGCTACTGGGCTAGATGGACCTTTGGTCTGACCCAGTACGGCCGTTCTTATGTTCTAAGCTCAGGCTCGGGGGTCTCACTGGACCAACTTGATTTTCATGTAAACCTGCTCCTGGGTTCGCATGTGGCCTTTGGTGGCCAGGCTGGCAGCTATCCTGCCCTAGACGGCCTCATTCCTGTGCCTAGTGCAGAGGTCGTGGACATTGGCGGTCTCCCCGCAAACCTCGACGAGGTCCACGATCTCCACACTAGACCAGGCAGGCGCCCGCCTCTTGCGGCCTCAGGCAGGCTCCTGGGAGCCGCCAGCCTGGTCCTGGGAAGAGGTGGAGGGCTGGGTGGTAGCGGGTGGCTGGTTCATGCTGTGCCAGGTGCAGAGTCTGCTGGCTGGGTGCTGGCAGGCTTGCACCTGGCACAGGCACTGTAGCCAGACCGTGCCCCTTTAAGGGCTCCGGGGCCAGGAGGGGGGCAGAAGAGTTTCTCTGGCTTGGCCCAGAGTGGCCACCAGGGCAAGCTGGGAAGAGCTAGCCTCCAACTAGTTCGAATTAAGTGGCTACACAGCCCTTAATTCGAACTACTTAATTTGAACTAGGCGTTAGTCCTCATAGAATAAGGTTTACCTAGTTCAAATTAAGTGCTCCGCTAGTTCGAACTAGTGGTTTGTATGTATAGACGCTATGAAAGTTAATTCGAACTAACGGCTGTTAGTTCGAATTAACTTTGTCGTGTAGACATACCCTGGGTCGGGTAAATTCTAGTTAGTAAAGTTCTGCATCAGCAATGAAACATTCCCTATGGATCACAGTTGTTAAATCTCCCAAGTGTTTCCTTGTTGCCCGTAAAGATATATTGATTTAAACTTAAATCCCAGATGTCATGGATTGGTTAAAGTGTGACTGCGACAACTTCGGCAAGGTTTTTCTTTGGATTTTGATTGACTCTGGAAATGATTACATAAATAGCTGATGATACAAGAAAACCTTGTGTGTGCTCAGGAGCTGTTTATTTACTCTGATAAGAAGCCAGGAAGGAAGGGTGGGGAGGTTCTCATGATTCCACCTGCCAAGATAGTTTTTAAAAGGGGATGGAGGAAGCCTGGGACAGTGGAGTAATCTTTGAGGAAATATGTTGAACACAACACCTTCCTTTTTTTTTCTGATTGGTCATTTGAAGCCTCTTCTGGCTACTTTCTGTTTCTTGAGTCATAGAGAAAAATCTTATATGAAGATCAATGACCACTGAAGTTAATGCCAACCCTTCTCACCATTTCAGGCCCTATTCTGATTCTTATCCAAGTCAATAGCAAAATTCCTATTGGCTTCAATGAAAAATGTCTGGGTCTTTTGTGACATAAATCACAATCTTACACAACTGTAGGATTTCCATGAAAGCTGTGTACAGAAAAATTATATTGAACTGAATTACAACCTGCTTATTGATTATATTAGTACACTGCATAGTGGGGGGGAAATAGCCATCAATGAGTAATCTGTGTTTGAAAAATGAAAGGAGTGGGGGGAGGAGTGGGGAGAGAAAGATGTTGACAAGAAGAGGTAAGTATGCTGGACTTAAAATAAATTAGGGGAAGAAAAATTTTGATAAAAAGCAATGCATCTACATAATTAAGACAAATTTTGAACCTAAGGGGAGTTTATTATTTGGTTGCTTTTACCATCTCTTTTTTAGTTGATTAGTTGCCCTAGAGTGGGGCAGTGATATTTCTGTGAAAAGCCAGCATAACAAAAAACCCACTGTTTTCTGTTTCCTCCATGTTTTGTTTCCTCTGTCTTCACAGATATTTAAAACTAAGGCAAGGGTCAGCCAGTGGCATAGCAAGGGGGGGGGGCAGTTGCCCCTGGGTGCCAATCTAGGTAGGCACCAATTTAGTCCCCCTCCGCTCTCCCTGTCATCCCTTGGCTTGCCAGCTCCTCTTCTGCCCACCACTGCTGGCTGGAGCCGCCTCCTCCCCACCTCTCCACCCCCCCAGCCCAAATTCTCCTCCATCTCTGCCAGCAGGTTAGTGCACACAGGGGTCTGGCCCCAAACTGGAGGGGGTGGGGGAAGACACGGTACAAGTTCCCCCCCTCCTCCCATGGTTGGACTCAGGCATGTGCCAAGTTCGGGGCCCTGCCGCATGGCAGAGGAGGGGCACAAATTTTGCCTTTGTCCCCAGGCGCATAACACCCTTGCTATGCCTCTGGGGTCAGCTCTTGCAGTCAAGAAACTTGAAACCATTTTTGAGGGAGGCACACAAGATATACAGATGGAGCTGTTGAAAACTAATAAAACTAAAGTAACAGTCACAATAAAAAGAGCTATTTTAATATACAAGTAAACAGGAAGGCAAAATTGTTATAGTGATGTCAAACTGATACAAGTGGAGAGGTCTGCAATGATACTGTGGATCTACTGAGTTGATTATTTCTATTGCTACTCATTTTACCTTTCAATTAAACTTTCCTTTTTTTCATCCTCTTATCTTTAATTCACATTTTAAGCTTCTTCAGTAAATTACAATATTTATAATATAAAAGCCTCAGTTAATAATGAGTGATTATGGAGAGGATCTCAGTCTGAACAAAGGATGCCACAGGAACTTAACATCAGGAATCTGATGTCTGATGATGCTGAAAAATACCATGGAGAGACATAGAGATTTTTCAGTAAATATGGAATGTCAAAGCTATTTTTTGTTTGTATTTCATCTCTGATAGAAATATTGGGTCTTCCTGGCACCTTATACATGTGCAAGTGAGTAGTGGTTGGCTATAGTATATTTCCATTCTTATTCAGGCTAAGTATGTTACTATATGGCCCAGTCCTGAAATTCAATCCATGTAGGTGCTTCCATCCATCTATGGGTAGCCCTACCAAAGTGAGTCAGGTTGATCCAACTGCTGGATTAGGGTCATTCTTCTTACTAAAACTGGACACTGGCATGTAATATGATCCTGTCACTTAAGTTTTAGGCTTATGCACTTACACCTCACATTATGAGCCTTACAACCAAAAAATATCCCAGTTGCTCAGTGGCATCCTATTTGCTTTTGCAGTAAGGACAACACTCCCAAAAAGTAACTGGGTTTTCTCAACATAAGCTATTGAGAACCCCTTCAGCTATTAGTCGGGTAGGCTAGCATGTGACCTGCTGTTTGTTTGATTTGCTTTGAAGTAAAACTACTTTGTCTTTGATTCCAGCATAGTGTTTACAATTAGTAGCACTCCATGCTTTTCAGGAGCACTCCAACTTTCATCTGCAGGAGCACTCCTCTGCCAAGAATTTCTGAATTAAAGAAAACCTCCATCAAATTGAGATTCTGCCAACATACACAAAAATTAAATTTTTACCCAATTGAATCAGTCTCATGTATTCAAGGGCTATTTAACAGATTTAGTGAAAGTTTGATTTCATTACTACACTGAAATACAATAGCTTATGTCAGATTGAGCTATATTCTTTATGTTGATCTAATATCTAAGTATATTCAGATTAAGGAATGGATATTATTGAACAACAAACCCACTCCATGATCATGCAGCAACTGCATTAAAGAATCCCTTCAACTCTCTCTATTTCATCGTAAGGGATAAATTTGCTTAACATGGTCTCCAAATCTTTACCCACGGTTGCTGTGTTATGCATACAAAACCCATATCTGTGTTTCAAAACAGGCAATCTGACATACAAATATGTTAATCTATGATCAAAATATCTCTTTTTGCACATGCCAGTTCCCATTTGCAAGCAAAATACACATTTTCTGTGCACTCTTTCGGGAGTTCTTACCTCAATAACAGTACACACTAAGGGTATGTCTACATAGCAAAGTTATTTCAGAATAACGGCCATTATTCCAAAATAACTATGCGAGTGTCTACATAGCAATGGCATTATTTTGAAATAATTTCGAAATAACAGGTAGCTTATTCCAAAATCTTTAAACCTCATTCTATGAGAAATATTGTGTTTTCCAAAATAGTTATTTAGAAATAGGGGCTGTGTAGACAGGGAAGCTGCAGTTATTTCAAAATAAGGAGCCTCCAGCCCTTCCCAAGGTGCCCTGCTGGCCACTGTGTCCACACTCAGCCAAACTCTATATTTCCCCCTGCAGCCCTTAAAGCTGCAGCCTCAGCAGAAAGGGCTTGTGGCAAGCAGGAGGCCCTGACAGCCCTGAGCCATCCTGCAGCTGCCACAGAACTTGACAAATGAGCGACTCCGTTGCTCCCACCTCGCCCTCCACTGCTCTCAGGAGCCTGCCAGGGGCTGAAAGAGGCAGGCTCCTGGTCTGGTGCGGAGATCCTGGACCTCACTGAGGTCTGGGGAGAGGAGGAAAACCTCCAGGATCTCCACACCAGATGCAGGAACGTGGACATCTATGGCAGCATGGCCAAAAGCCTATCCAACAAAGGACATGTCCACACCCAGGAGCAGGTGTGGATGAAGGTGAAAGAGTGCTGCCAGGCATATACCAGGACCAGTGAGGGCAGCTCCCACTCCAGGGCAGAACCCCACACCTGTCCCTACTATGAAGATCTGGACTGCATCCTAGGGGGTGGGGCAGTCCCTTTAACCCCTCCCCGATTGTGGACTCAGGGCTCGAGACACCTGTCATCATCCTTGCAGGGGACAGAGACAAGTAGGGTGAGGAAGAGGAGCCAGATGACACCAGCACCATCACCCTCCTGACCCTGGAGCCAGTACCACTTGCTGCGGACGTGTCCCAGGTGTTGTCCAAGGCTGAGGAAGGATCAACATGTGAGTGCCATCACACAGGGAGCAGAAGGGGTGGGCAGCGAGGGGTAGCTGGGCTCTCCTCACTCAGCCCTTGTGGCCTGAGGATTGTGCAGCAGCCTGTTCACGTGGGAGCACGTATCATGCTGCTCCTGGCCACACAGCCCCAGAAGGCTGCCACAGAGGACCCTTGTGCTATTGGCCACAGCATGTCTGGAGAGGGCTGCCATACTCATGATGTACTCGTGGGATGTTGCACTCCCTGAGGTTCAGCTGGGTGAGGAAGCATCTGAACCAGACCTTCAAATGGCCGAAAGTGCCCTCCATGATCATGCAGGCCCTGCTGAGCCTGGCACTGTAGCATTCCTGAGAGGGGTTGAGGTGGCCGGTTTATGGCTTCATGAGCCAAGGCAACAGAGGATAGGCCGCATCCCGTACCATTCCGATGGGCATGTCCACGTCACTGACCCTGATGGTGCAGCTTCTGGAATATGCTAGAGTTTCAAAAGACATGAGCATCGTTTGCCTTCCCTGACCCCCTGATATAGATATCAGTGAGCTGGTGGTCCGTGACAGCCTGCAGGACCATTGAAAAGAGTCCCTTTCGGATAATGAAGAGAGATACTCGGTGGCTGAGGCCCTAGATGGGCTTCCTTGTGTCAGCAAAGCCATCAATGATGGGGGCCACATTGCCGAGGTGGATGACCCTGCGCAGCAGGATGGTGTTGATGCCACACACCGCCTGGAGAAGAAGACAGTTTCACAGGGTTTCCAGGGCCCTTGGGAGGTCCCCCAGTCCATCCCCCCATTTTCTCCCCACACACACCAGGAGCTACCCCCCACACACACACTCACCCAGCCTCTGCCAAGGCTTTGTGAGAGTGGGACTGAAAAAACCTCCCAGGGAGGGGGCTTGCACTCCCCACTCCTCTTTCCTTTGGGAACCCCATTCCTGCAGGCCACTCCCCCCTTGGAACAATAGCCTGAGAATGTCATAACTGCATGAGCCCAATGGTTGATCTTCCCACGCCAAACTGGTTCCCATCAGATCGGTAGCTGTCCGGCATGGAGAGCTTCCAGAGGGTGATGGCGACACACTTCTGGAGGGGGATGGTGGGTCTCATGTGAGTGTCCCATTGATTGAGGGCAGGGGCAAGCCACTCACACTGCTTCAGAAATGTGTCCTTCCTCATCCTGAAATTCTGGAGCCACTGCTGGTCTCCCGACCACTGCATGACAATTCGGTCCCACCAGTCTGCACTGGTGTCCAGATGCCAAAGGAGGTGGTGCATGGTGTGAAAGGGTTGTTGGGCAGGATCCAGCTGCATGAGCTGTGCCCTCAGAGATCTGAGAAAGGTCTCCCAGAGGAGCTGGGAGTTGGGTTCCAGCAGGGCCTGGGCTGCAGCCTGTAGAAACTGCTGTATGAGCTGCAGCACAAGTGGCAATAGCCATAGACAGCCCAGAGGCAGCCCCAGCTCCATGTCTGGCAAGCTGAGGTGTCTGCAAGGGCAACTGCAGCAGGCAGAAGAAAAGGCTTGGCTGTCCCTCAAGGAGGTAGGCAAAGGCAAAAAGCCTGACACAGAGCTGTACAGGGAGGTCCCTTTAAGCAAGAGCCTCAGATAGCCTCAAGCAGCAGCCACACAAAGTAACTACTGACCTGATGCCCGGCCCGAAGTGGTTCCGGGTGGCCTGAAATGTGAGTTAGCGTCCAATCAGTGTGGATGTTCTATTTCAAAATAGCTAAGTGCTATTTTGATGTGCATTTTATGTGTAGATGTGTTATTTTGGAAGATATTTTCTTAAATTGCTTATATTGAAATAAATGTGCAGTGTAGACGTAGCCTAACAGAGGATATTTGTGGTATTCACAAATCTCCATGGGGAAAAGGTGGTTCAAATCATCACTTTTGCTCAGTTGCCAACTGTCTCTGCATAACACAACATGAGCGTCTTCAAAGCCCCTCCTCCAGGCGTCCTGTTCGTTAAACCACTTAAAGATACAGTTTTCTATACCGCAATGAAATCCTCATGGTAGTTGTCTTGAGTATCTTCATTATAGGGTTGAAATGCCAGTAAGATTTATGGGTATGTCTACACTACAACATTATTTCGAAGTATCTTATTTCGAAATAGTTAATTCAAAATAAGTTATTTCGAAATAACATGTCTACACATAAAATGCATTTCGAAATAGCATTTTGCTATTTCGAAATAGCGCGTCTACACTGATTGGATGCTGAATCGCATTTAAGGGCAGCTGAAACTGGTTCCAGCAGGGCATCAGGTCAGTAGTTGCTTTGTGTGGCTGCTGTCTGAGGCTATCTGAGGCTTGTGTTTAAAGGGACCGCACTGGACAGCCAGTTCTCAGGTTTTCCTGCTCGCTTGCCTACCTCGCTGAGGGACAGCAAAGAATTTTTTTGCTCTGATTGGTTTGGTTGCCCTGACTCAGGATACCACAGCACTCGGCACCATGGAGCCAGAGCTGCCTCTGGGCACTCTGGTGCTCATTTTAGATGTCTTGCTGCAAGCCTGGCAGCAAGCACTGGAGACTGCCTGGCAGCTTCTGCGGCAGCCCAACCCCCAGGTCCTCTTCCGGACCTTCCTGGGGGCCATGGAGGAGCAGCGGCTGGATACTGGCGTACCCCGCCGCATCTGGTGTCTGGATGAGACCAACAGTGGACCCAGAACTTCAGGATGAAGGAGGACACCTTCCTTGAGCTCTGTGAGTGGCTCGCCCTTGCTCTGCGGCGACGGGACACGCACATGAGTCCCGCCATTCCCCTCCACAAGGGTGTGGCCATTGCCCTATGGAAGCTTTCCACGCTGGATAGCTACTGATCCATGGCGAACCAGTTCGGCGTGGGGAGATCCACCATTGAAGCAGTGCTCATGCAGGTATAGCAGTCTCCAGCCACTGTGGTGGGGGGGGGGGGTTGCGAGGAGGGGATGGGCTGCCCTAGGGAAAAGGGGTGTAGGGGGTGCAAGTGGCGGGGAAGGAGTACTCTCAGCCACCCTGGCACCCTAGTGACTCTCGGTGGTTTTGTGTGTCCCTCTGCAGGTGGTCAAGGCCATCAACAGAGTGCTGGTCCTCAGAGTCATCCACCTCACCGATGTGGACGCGGTCATCAAGGGGTTTGGCGCCCTGGGCTTCCCCAACTGCAGGGGGACAATCGACGGGACGCACATCCCCATCCGTGCCCTGGAACACCAGGCCTCCCTCTACATTAACTGGAAGGGGTACTTCTCGGTCATCCTGCAGGCCATGTCTGAGCACTGAGGCCACTTCCTGGACATCAATGTGGGCTGGTCCAGCAAAGCACACGACACACAGGTATACCGCAACTCCTCCGTGTGCCGGAGGTTGCACGCTGGGACCTTCTTCCCCGACCGCCATATCAGGATCGGGGACGTGGACATGCCTGTGTGCCTAGTGGGGGATGCGGCCTACCCACTACAACCCTGGCTCATGAAGCCCTACACGGGACACTTCAACCCCTCCCCGCAGGCCTTTAATGCCAGGCTCAGCAGGGCCCACACTGTGGTGGAGGGGGCCTTCAGCCGACTGAAGGCCCGATTTTGATGCCTCCTCACCTGCCTCGACCTCTCTGAGAGGAATATTCCGCATGTGGTGATGGTGTGCTGTGTGCTGCACAATTTGTGTGAGCGGAAGGGGGAGGCTTTCCTGCCGGGCTAGATGGCAGAGGCCGACCAGTTAGCTGGCCTGTACATACAGCCCTGCTGGCTGGGCCAGGAGGCCCATCAGGGGGCTACCGGTATCCAGGAGGCCCTGCGGGGGAGCTTCCAGACAGAGGAGGAGTGAAGTCTCCCTGGTGTGTCCCACTGGGGCCTTGTGCCTTATTCCACCCTCACATCCTTCCACTTTTCCCTCCCTACCCCCCGTTCCTGATGTCAAATAAAAACACGTGTTGCCAAAAAACCCTCTCTCTATTGACCATAACTGGGGTGGGCGGGGCTGAGGGTGGGAGAGGGGAGGGTGAAACATGGGAGCTGGAAGGGGGAAGCAAGGGGAGGAGAAGCTCAGGGTTGGGGGTCTTGCTGACCCACCTGTCTCTCAGCACTGTGGGCGTGGGGGCCTCGGTGTCCCGGGGGAAGCAGTTTTGGGGGGGAGGTGGGAGGAAGAAGTGGGAAGGGGAGCAGGAGTGGGAGGGGGAGCGATAGCTGGAGCGGCAGCAATATCTGCGCCATGGTCTGCAGGTGGTCACGGATGGCACGGATCTGGTCACGCAGCTCCTGCAAGCTCTTCCATCACAGCTGGAGGTCTTCCTGCACCCAGTGCTCCTGGCTGTGGACCTGCCTTTATAGTAACCCCAGGTGTTGCCTCTGGTATCCCTCCTGGTTCTAGATGCACCTGCTGGCCCAGGTGCGGGAGGATGTCCTGGGCAGGGTGGTGCACCCTGCACTCACAGCTGGTGCAGCTGTGGAGAAACGAGGGAGGTGGTCAGTTATCCCTGGGGACACAGTGGGTGAATCCCAGCCCCCCTCTGCAAGGTGAGGACGGCAGGTCTCCACACCATCATGTCCTGCTATCCCCAGGAGTGTGAGCTGTCTCGGGACTGTACCCCCACCCCTGTGCTGTATATAGTGTGGGCATGGGGGGGGGGAGGGGGGGAGAAGGAGGATTTGCCCTGCCTCTGCATAGAGGGGGCTTGTGGAGGGAGGGCATTGTACTCCATATCCCGGGGAGGGATACTGCACATCATGTGCCTTCATACATACATGTGTGTGGGTAATGGCCAGGGCCCCATGTGGCAGCCAGCCACAAGCAGGAGTTATTTTGAAATAAGAAGCCCATTATTTCAAAACAATGGGCTAGGTGTGGATGCTCACCTTGTTATTTCAAAATAATTCCTCAGTGGAGACATACCCTGAATTCTTTTTGCAGTTTGAGTATTTTAATCTCTAGGTGCATGTTTATAACTATAAAATAACCAGCTAATACTACATATATGTGTTACCTAAAAACTAGGCATGGCATTTGTCTTCTCCAGAAACAGATTCTACTGATAGACATGATCAATCCAGTCTGAATCCAAAGTGAGAAAATCATTGGCATAAATGAGAAACTCATCAAAATATGAATGCTCAGCTCTATTTCCAGATCACGGCAGCCCAGATCCAAACAGATATTTATCTGTCAGACCAGAGCAGTGGGAAAAAGAGACATTGGAAATGTTAGAGAGAAGAAAATCTTTGCCTCCAACAATATGCACCATAGGGGATTTTAAGTGCCATTTATGATGCAAAGAACTTCAGAAAATGACAAGTATTCCAGCTGTTTTACTATATATACACTGTTTAAGCAGTCATGTGCTAGACAAAATTTAGACATTTTTAGACATCAGATTTATGGAATTAGCTAAGGTTTACTATTTGAGAATAATGACACAGACATGTAAAAGCAAACTTTGATTTCTGGGTTCAAATGTTCATAGAATAACTGAATTCAAGATCCTGTTTATTAAACTGATAACAGTAAACAGTGTGTTCATTCATACATTTAACATTAACAAGACTTAAGTCACTAACTTTGGTATGAATTTCAAAGGGATGTCATTGCTAGATGTGTTACTCTGGTCACAATACCGAGCATAACAAAAAGGAAGTCAGAATGTTAGTACAGTACAGACTTGTTTATCAGCACATCAGCATTCAGACAAATAAGAAATCATTGAATTTTGGAGACAGTGGGTGAACAAGAAGATGATGCAACCAAAAACACATTTTTTCCTGCCAAGGGGAAGGATTAAGACATTTTTGTGCTAGCAGCAAACTCATTTGTCTTAAGAAATAAAAAGGAAAGCTTGAATAGCTGTACACGAAAAATTTTTACTTAATGTGCAAAATACTTCACATAAAATCCTGCTGGGTAGTTAATTGTGACCATCTTCAAAGGGACCTCTTTGAATTGGGGTAACATGCAAACAGAAGCAAAACAAAAAACCTAACAAGACTACTACAGCTTGATCCATCTTTCAGACATTAGCCCTGTAAAGTAGTCTACTTACTCTCCAGGTACTGCTGGACATGTCCTTTGTGGATAATGCATAATTCTTTCATTAGAAGAGATTTTAAAATATCCTTCTCAAACAGCAACATGTCAATAACCCTCAAAGAAATTGTGATCAGACCTCAGTTTAGGAAACTAACTCTTGCCATTAATATTCTTTCCAGACATCACCTGGTTTTGAACCTGCCCTTTGAGAAGGAGATTAGCGAGAATCCGGTGGTAGGGCAACCCTAACAGTATCTGGCATTTGAAAGTCCCTTTAACCTCATGCATTCAGGCTTCAGATCATTAAATGTCTTGGTGTTGGAGAGTGGCTGGCAGACTCTTTGGGACAAGGAACCCAGGCCACATGCTTAGACTACTACTACTTGATTTTCGTGTAGTCTGTTATATCCCTGATCATGGCTGCTGCTGTTTGACCCCAACATCTAGTGGCATGGATAGAATAACTTTTCAATTGTTCCCCTTATTCCTTTCATGATACTCTTTGAAGGGTTTATTTAGGTGGCTGCTTCTTCTCAGTCTCAATTCTGAGGTCAAGCAGGTCTCAGCCTTGTTGCCTGTGTGTACAACATCAATACTCAGCTGATGGAAGAAATAAAATATCAAGTGGGCTACCACATCACCAGCATGCTGTGGGTACTCCGTTCCTTCTCACATTTTCATCAGACCCAGGCGTAGGTGATGCAGGACTCTCATAACGTTTGTTAAAGACTGATGCTTGGCTGGAGCTCATCCTGGAAGTGATGCTGGTTGGCATAAGAAAGCATAGTGAAGATCTGGAAAACTGTATGCCTACAATACCAATTTAAAGCAGCTGTCTGCTTATTAATATGATCTGCTATATTCCTCACTGCTGCTAGTTCTCAGGTGGCACCACATTCCAACTACAAATAGCTAAGAGAAATTGTCCCCCTTTGTCTGAGGTTTGGGCTTCAAACATCACCATATAAGCCTCATTATGCGTGTCTGCTATACAAAGGACTCTGGGACAGAACAAGAAAGGTACTTCTTTCACTGCTACAAGCTGGGGTGAGGATAGCACAGGTGTACCCTCCTCTGCCTACTGCCCACACATCTAGATGAAATTCAAAGTAACGGTCAATATCTGTAAAGATTTCAATAGTTTAGGCTCCAACTGTATTAGAAAGCACCTCTTCATCTTCCACTCCTAAAATATAGTCATAAGTAACACCAAATCCTTGTATGCGATCATCATCCTTGAGAAGAACTAGAGAAAGCTTTCCAGCACATAAATACTCAGGAAGAGACTTTAGATTTAAACTGGTCACTGAACAGCTATGAAAACAAGGACATTTTATTCACTGACTAAATCTAGTTTGCCTCTCTGCCTCTAAAGCTGCAGAATTCTAATTGGAATCCCTTTTTTAAGCCATGGAAAGTTTGCCTAGATAATATGGTAAGGGGCAGCTTACAAACTATATACAAATACAGTCATCAAAGCATCATAATCAAGGGCTATCTATCTGGTCCCTGGACTTTTTTCCTCCTATCATCCCTCTCAGGAAGGTAATACCAGTTTTACACCCCCACCCCCACCCCCCCCTTTCTAAGTTCTCTCTTTAGTGGTTTCTGTTTTTTATACTTTTTCCTGTGCCTCAGGTTTAGTTTTGCTAACTTGCTGCACCTGTCCCTTTGGCTAGTTAGCGTTATCTGCCTCTTCCAGTCATTAGTGACCTGGCAACCACACACAGTAGCTTTTGCACAGCTGTATGCATTAGCCTCTTGCTGCTAGAGAGACTGCAGTGTAAAGAAAAGAAAATCTCAGCCTTCATTCATACCCCATTCACCCACATAGTCCTACCTCCCCTAGCCCAAAAAAAGAGAAAAACAGACAACAGGAAAGAGACCCAAACATGAAAGGAATACACCAAATACAAAAGTCATTTGAAAAGACTGACCACCCGGTCACACACAAATTGTATGAACATACAAGAGTATTTCTCTATCCAATGGATCCTTCTCTGCAGGTTTCTTTGCATTAATTTTTTAGAATCCTAAAAGGCATTATAATTGTGAGGCTTTTTTTTTTCAGTCTGTGAATCTCTGGGGTGAAATTAGCATTCACATTTCACTATACCACTTGATCCATTTCTAACTAACATGAATAAAATGGAAAATGGCTGAGGTCTTAGAGCATTTGCTGAACATCTAATAAGTCTCTTAAAGTGATAATAATTATTATACCTATTTTAAAAATCGCAACTGAGGCAAAAAGAGATTATGCCATAAAAATGCACAAGTCAGGCTAGAAACAATAACAGAGCCCAGGACTCATGATGGTGTAAGAGAGAAAGAACAAAAAAGAGAGGGAAAGAACGTATTCAACAGATTTCTGTTAGGGCTGCCAGTGTCCCCATAAAAAAAGAGTTCAAAACAAGATCCCAACTGTCCATGCACAGCTGACCTTACATTACTGAATTGAATAAATCAGGGAAGGGTGTGTGTGAAATATTCCTTAAATTATATTTATAGTGTCTATTTTTTAAGAAAAGAAAAGGGAATGGAAATGTAGATTGGTCTACCCTAATATTATAATTTGGCAAGATGAGTAATATCCTCCAGGATATAAATTTGCATTTTTTAAAATGAATGATGACAACAAACTCAAAACCCCAATGGCTATTTATGTAAAACTCAGACTACACCCAATCAGTTTTCGGAAGATGAGCACACATTAGCAGACCCTAAGAACTTCAGTTGTATGTGCAGAAACAAAGAGATAAACAAATCAAAATGATTTTTAAAAAGTGATGCTTTGGACTTCAGAGCCAATGTAAATTTTCCAAACAAAATATGAAGTCTTTTGTGGTTTCTGCTGAAAATATAAATAGAAAAACAGTAAATTGGGTGTAGGAAACTGCAGTACATTAATCTTTCATTTTTACACCAAGGAGCACCATTGGTGCAGGTGAGATATACTGTCATTTTCAAAAATCCCGTTGCAACTTGCCATAAACAAATTTTCAGAACCAATAGCTCAACCCATTTTTTTTCTTTATAAGAAAAACTTTCATGTTAAACATATCTTTTAACAAACCTGACAGCCCACTACTAGGAGCAGAATCACCTTGTTTTCTTCCATTGATGATCACATAGTTTTAATAGCTTGTGGGTGTATTATAAGGCCTAACGTTATGAAACTGATTGAAAATGCATGTGATAAATTGATCTCACAGGAATGCAATATATAAACTAAATCAATCTATCTTGTCTGTATACACCTACACATTACATATATGGTCATATTATCCATCCTTTGACTGCTTGATCTATTACGGGAGTGGGCAAATACCAGCCTGTGGGCCAGATCTAGTCCACCAAAGTTAGTCCCTAGTGGGCCGCCGCCTCTATATTTCCCTGCACCTCTGCAGGTATCAGACAATTTCAGCTCTAATTGGCTGCAGTTCCCTACTGGCTGTGAATGTGATCCAATGGCAAGCGTGCTGCCACTTTTTTTGTGCCCACCCTGACCTATATTATGCCCACTGATCCATCTCCATTGGGAGTTATTGTGTGACTTCAATGCAACTATGCTGAGTTTCACCAGGTAAAGATTTGACCAAACTATTACCAAAGGTCAGCTAATTTTCACTGTCTGACCAATCATTAAATGTCAGTTTGCAGGTTCATATATTTTAATGCCAGAAAGGACCCTTATGATCCTTTAGTCTAATGTCTTTCATAACATGGGTCATAGAATTTCACCCAGGAATTCCATACTAAGCCCATATCTTGTGGATCAAGTTGTTTGGATAGCTCTTTGAATTCATATGTCTGACAGGAAGTACCTTATAAAAATATAATGGGCTGCAATTTCCATGCCCTTCTTGACTCTTTGGGTATTTTTTCATCTTGGCTAAAAATATATATATATAATTCAATTACATTCCAAGATTACGTTTTTCAGTAATAATTGAAGTTACAATCAAATGCTGTCCCTTTTTGGCTCTTGGGGTATTCTGTTTATTTTCATTTTCTAGACAGAGTGTAGCACTTTATGATATTTTGGATGTCAAAAAGGGAGCAACAAAGTGACTCTCCAGGCCAGAGAACAGTGGAAAAGGTTAATATAAGCTAGCAGCAGGCCATGGTAGCTAAATTTAGTTCAGAGGACTGTATTACAGCTCAGGGGGATAAAGGTGGAAATTATGTCCCAGTGGCCATGCAAAAAAATCCTTCCCAATAAGGTCTGAGAAAGAGAAACAGGAACAGAGTCTTAAAGATAAAGGAAAATAGGTTTAACAGCTGATCTAAAATGCCTTTATTAAGGTTGGTGGTTGTTGTTGCCGTTAAAGAGGAATGTTACCAGAATATCTTAACGCCAGCAAGAAAATGAGATTTGGCACTGAAAATTCTGGTTTATGAAGCTGTCTTTGAAGTTTGAATTTTACTAGAGAAAACTACTTGTAGCGGATGAGAAATTTGACCATTTTCCTACAGTTGAGATGGTAATTCCTATATTTCTAGTTTTTAAACATCTAGATTGAGAATTTCCAAATCACCTAAATGACTTTCGGTGGGAGTTGTGCTCCTAAATCATTTAGATGGTTTTGGAAATGACATCCCTAGTTTACTGACATATTCAGACTATTTGTTTCTGTGCTTTATGCACAACATGCAAAACAGAAAGGTTTTGATGATAAATTATTTAGTGATCTCCACAAAATACACTTTCTAACTACTCCGATGCATTTATTTATCCTGGAAAAATTCAGATCCCACATCTGTTGTCCTACTTGTTTTACTATCTAATGATGAGTGCCTGTGAGACTTCCTTACAGCAGATTTTTTTTGGTCCCAAAGAAAATAGGGAGTGAGTTAAAAACACTATTAATATTTGAATGGTACAATGTGTTTGCTACCAATACATTAAATGATTTTATGATTTGAGACATGAGCTTGGCAACATTTATTGCATTAGATTGATCTTACAAGTCCCTACTTTGGCAAAGGCCCCCAGTGGGAGTTTTGCTTGAATAAAGACAACATGATCACTCCCCAAATATTTTTGGAGTATGATTCTTTAATGGGGGGACTTGCTACCATGATAAATGAGTGTGTTTTCCTAACTGAATTTAAATCTGCTGTGAAAAAAATATTTCCCAGAAGGAACTTGGAGAATAGTCTGGAGACTTTTAGCCCTGGTCTACACTACGCTACACTATGCCTGGTCTACGCTAGGGAGTTATTTAGAAATAACCTCTTTATTTTGAAATAATAAGTGGAGCATCCTCACTACCAAGCCTGTTATTTCAAAATAACAGGACGGTTATTTTGAAATCTGTACTCCTGCTTTTCTTGGGAAATAACGCTTATTTTGAAATAGCTATTTTGAAATAGTGGCTGCTATTTTGAAATAACTACTCCATATTGTAATTCAAAGTAATTACTCCCCAGGGCTTCCTGGGGCTCTAAGTCGAGGTAGCACATCCACAATAATGGAAACTGCCTTGGACTAATTTTGAGGCCCTCCTATAGTGGGGACATGCTATTTTGATTTTGTTATTTTGGGAGTTATTTCAAATTTAGTTATTTCAAAATAATGTCCTACTATTGACATGCCCTTACAGGAGTTCTTCATAGGAGTTGCATGCTATGGCCTAATATGTTACCTCCTCTGTTTGTTACCCTTGTATAGAAGCCAGAACAATCTCAGGGAAGCATAGGGACTTCTCATTCATAATTTCCAGGAGACAGCAAGAACAAACCACTTCAAAGAGGATTAGTTGAGATGCGGAGATTAGGGCTCATCATGGCTCTTCTCTTCCCACATGAAAGGAAATCAGTAAAAGTTAGGAGCCTAACTACATCTGAACAATGGAAGTTAAGATCTTAAATACCTTTGAGGATATGGCCCAGAAAGAAGAGCATCCTGATCCATTCAAAGGGAATGAAATTCACATAATTCCCTGGAATGACTGGATAGCTCTGAGCTGTTTGTTTACAGCTGTCCCTGAAGGTATAGCTGTCCCTGAAAATACAGCTGTCCCTGAAGGTACAGCTAAACTCTAAAGATGTCAGACATCCATTTTTTGTTATTCTGCAGTAATAGGACCTCCTATAGCATTACATCATAGGCCTGTACAGTCACCAGGCCATATCAGATCTGTTATATTCAGAGGAGTAGCAGTTGACATTATAAGATTGTTTCGCAATGAACGAGGGCTAGACATATGGTATGGTTAGTGCTGTCATTGTGAGTGGCTGTTGGGTCCATCTTTTTCAGTCAACTCTTTTCCTGCATAATCTTCTGTCTGACTCATTGTTTTATGATATTACCTCTTGCTTTAGACTCCTCCTCTGCTGTTCGTGACACAAATAAGCAGTGACCCTGAGTAAGGCTAGGCATACTAGCAGGGCTGGATTATGACATGCTGAGGCCCTAAACTATGTCAAATGTAAGAGGCCCCATAACATTGCCAAAAATGTGTATTATTCTAACAGAAAGGACAATGAAAAGAAAGGACAATGAAAATAGAAATAATAACATTTTATATTTGCACATATATTGGTACAAAGGTGAGGATGCAACTAAAAGCTAGTAATTTTTTTTTATTTGGAGACCCCTCATAATTTACATAAGAACATAAGAATGGCCGTACAGGGTCAGACCAAAGGTCCATCTAGCCCAGTATCCTGTCTGCTGACAGTGGCCAGCACCAGGTGCCCCAGAGAGGGTGGACCGAAGACAACGATCAAGCGATTTGTCTCCTGCCATCCCTCTCCAGCCTCTGACAAACAGAGGCCAAGGACACCATTTTATCCCCTGGCTAATAGCCTTTTATGGACCTAACCTCCATGAAATTATCTAGCTTCTCTTTAAACTCTGTTATAGTCCTAGCCTTCACAGCCTCCTCTGGCAAGGAGTTCTAGAGGCTGACTACGCGCTGTGCGAAGAAGAACTTTCTTTTATTAGTTTTAAACCTGCTGCCCATTAATTTCATTTGGTGTCCTCTAGTTCTTCTATTTAGGGAACTAATAAATAACTTTTCTTTATCGGCCCTCTCCACACCACTCATGATTTTATATACCTCTATCATATCCCCCCTCGGTCTCCTCTTTTCTAAACCGAAAAGTCCCAGTCGCTTTAACCTCTCCTCATATGGGACCCGTTCCAAACCCCTAATCATTTTAGTTGCCCTTTTCTGAACCCTTTCCAAGGCCAAAATATCTTTTTGGAGGTGAGGAGACCACATCTGTACACAGTATTCAAGATGTGGGCGTACCATAGTTTTATACAGGGGCAGTAAGATATTCTGGGTCTTATTTTCTACCCCTTTCTTAATAATTCCTAGCATCCTATTTGCCTTTTTGACTGCTGCTGCACACTGCATGGAAGTTTTCAGAGAACTGTCCACGATAACTCCAAGATCTCTTTCCTGATTTGTCGTAGCCAAATTAGCCCCCATCATACTGTATGTATAATTGGGGTTATTTTTCCCGATGTGCATTACTTTACATTTATCCACATTAAATTTCATTTGCCATTTTGTTGCCCAATCACTCAGTTTGGTGAGATCTTTTTGGAGTCCCTCACAGTCTGCTTCTGTCTTGACTATCCTAAACAGTTTGGTATCATCTGCAAACTTTACCACCTCACTGCTTACCCCTTTCTCCAGATCATTTATGAATAAGTTGAACAGGATTGGTCCTAGGACCGACCCTTGGGGGACACCACTAGTTACCCCTCTCCATTCTGAAAATTTACCATTTATTCCTACCCTTTGTTTCCTGTCTTTTAACCAGTTCTCAATCCAAGAAAGGACCTTCCCTCTTATCCCATGGCCATGTAATTTACACAAGAGCCTTTGGTGAAGGACCTTGTCAAAGGCTTTCTGAAAATCTAAGTATACTATATCTACTGGATCCCCCTTGTCCGCATGTTTGTTAACCCCTTCAAAGAACTCTAATAGATTAGTGAGACAGGATTTCCCTTTACAGAAACCATGTTGACTTTTGTCCAACAAATTATGTTCGTCTACATGCTTCACAATTTTATCCTTTTCTATTGTTTCGACTAATTTGCCCGGTACTGAAGTTAGACATACCGGTCTGTAATTGCCAGGATCGCCTCTAGAGCCCTTTTTAAATATTGGTGTCACATTGGCTACCTTCCAGTCATTACGTACGGAAGCTGATTTAAGGGATAGGTTACAAACCACAGATAATAGTTCAGCAATTTCCCATTTGAGTTCTTTTAGAACCCTTGGATGAATGCCATCCGGTCCTGGAGATTTGTTAACATTAAGTTTTTCTATTTGTTCCAAAACCTCCTCTAATGACACTTCAATCCGGGACAGTTCCTCAGATTCATCACCCACAAAGGACGGTGCAGATTTGGGAATCTCCCCAACGTCCTCAGCCGTGAAGACTGAAGCAAAGAAATCATTTAGTTTCTCCGCAATGGCTTTATCGTCCTTGATTGCGCCTTTTATAGTTCGATCGTCTAGGGGACCCACAGGTTTTTTAGCAGGCTTCCTGCTTCTAATGTACTTAAAAAACATTTTGTTATTTCTTTTTGAGTTTTTGGCTAGCTGTTCCTCAAAATCTTTTTTTGCTTTTCTTATTACATTTTTACACTTTGAGGGCCTAAGCTATACATTACTTACCTTGTGTATAAATCCAGCACTGCTTACCGAATAGGAGATGAGGCAGAGGCAAAACAAGTCAAAAGGGATCATTATAAGTAACTAACCTACTAACTTTTATGAGCTTGTACACACTACTCTTCCTTACTTTGTGCATGTAATACCAAATACATCATTATTAACCAGAACAAAAAAGGAATTATTCAATGGTAATTTCTGTTACTCCAGAGAAGAATCAGCTTTTCCTCTCCTAGTTTGTAAATCCAACTGCATTCATGCAGTCCTATTTTTCACTTCTTTTCTTTAGGGTCCTCTCATCTGTGGCTGTCCCTCTTTTTCATTGAGTTTATCCCCAAGTGGCGTTTTTTCACCTCGTGGGCCATAAATTGTCCATTAGGCACCTTTGAACGGTATTCCTTCAAAATACATTCAAATAGTCATTCTCTCTGCTCAGATAATTTGGGTCCTTCATGGTTGGGCTTCTTGTTTACTGTTTACAGGGCCTTTTTTAATCTAGCACAGCTTTTTGTTCAATTCCCCCTCTCACCAATTTCATTTTATTTCAGCTTTTTTTTAATTCTCTGGAGTAGATTTTATTTCCCCCAAGTTTCTTTCTCTTCAGACATATGGTACATGGTTAGCGGTGTCGATGTGAGTGGTTAACCATGCCATATGTCTGAAATTTCCTTTCTCTGATAATGTCTGCTCACATACCCAGTTCTGTTCTTTCTGCTTCTTCTGAAACCTTTCCTGTCTTCCTTCTCCTTCCTTCTTTTCACATTCCAATCCTCTACTTTTTTTTCTACTGTTCTTTTTTCATTCAATTACTTCTCCTTCTGCCTGAGCTCTGTTTCATCCACCAAGGGTGCATCTACACAGCAGAGCTTGACTTGAAATAAGCTAGGCAAATTGAACTACGTCAATTGCGTAGCTTATTCCAAAATAGCTTATTTCAAAATTGGAAGCATCTACATAGCACTTATTTCAAAACAGAGCACCCTTCCTCCAGCTTCCCTTTCTCCTTATGCCAGGATTGTTATCAATGTTGTGATTACTGTAGACCATGTATTGTGCATTAACTATCTGGATATTGGATTTCCCATGAATGCCAATGGGAATTCTATATACAGAGAATGCCAGAATATGCAACAGAAATGTAGCCTAATGCATGCAACGGCTTCCACTTCCAATAGCCTCTGTGACAGAAGCCTTAAGAAGCATAAAAGGGCAAGGCAAAGATAATGTTCAGACTGTGCATTTGGTATTCGTCATTTTCCTGCAAAAATTGTGTTATATGTGCACTGTGTTTGCAAAGGTAGAAGTATGTAGAACACATTGGCTGGAAAGCAAGAAACCAATCTTGTGACACATTTTGAGGATTCACAACATATTTATTCTACAGCAGAAAAAAGTTGTCCCTTTCATTTTTTTCCTGAAATCACAGGGAAGAGAAACCCACTCCAGAATAACCAATTGTTTAGGGTACTCATTTGGTACGTGGGAGGCCAGCATCAATCTATCAGAGAACCTTCGAAAGCAGGCAGAGTAGGGACGTGACCATAAGTCTTCTACCTCTGTGGTGAGCACCTTACGCCACTGGGCTATTGTTTATAATGATACAGGTCTTTCTTTCTTTAGTTCTTGACCAGACATTCCTTAAAACTGAAACTTTTGGTGAATTTTTTTGATGGAACCAGCTCTTTGAGATAGAAACATTTCAATGAAAACTTCCCAAGCCACAGTAGAAGCATGCCCTCTTAATTAAGAAGAAATTATTTGCTTTTCTACTTCTTGCTGAATTCCTCTCCAAAAGAACAGTGATTTTTATGGATTCTTTATGACCAGATTGGTGAAGAGCATGTTACAGTGTGTTTCGCTTACAGTGTTAATACAGATGTAGCTTCCATTTTTCGGGCAGCAAGCTGGCTTCTTGGCTTCCAGTCCTGCAAGGTCCTCCAAGAGAGGAGCTCCATTGATTTCATATTTAATCCTTCAGATTGAGTGACTGACAAAAATATTACCAGATGTAACTTTAAAAAATTGGAATTTTATGTAAGGAGCGTCTATTCATTCCTAAAGGAGAATTTTTAACAAGAAATTCCCTGTAATAGCAAATCAGTTAGAAAGTCTAAAGAGAGAGCTCTTAAAACCACTGACAAATGTATTGAGATTCTCTGCAAATTAGGTTATTCACTGGTACAAGGACAGGACAAGCGCTTCACAATTCACTTCATTTTTAGTTATTGCAAAGATTCCAGATGAGATGTTAGGATGGTGAATCAAACCACTAAAACCCACATGATTATAGAGGGGAAAAGTTTTAAGATGTTTCACGGGTTATTGTTGCTAGGGAAACCACTTCATGGCAGCCATATGTTCAAAATACCTATTTTCCATTGTTCTCAAGAAAATTTAAAAAGCATCTTGGTGCAGCATGGAAAAAACGTTATCGGGAAAAATATCTATATAAAATCTGATATATTAGAAATAAAGGTATTAAAGAACAAGCCAAAGTTACAAAAACAGTAATCTACCAACACTTATACTGTGTATAATCATCAGTATACATGAAGTATGTTCTATTTTGCTGTAATACTAACGTTAATATTTATTTATTTATTTGTATTATGTTAGTGATTAGAAACTTCATGTGGGATTGGGCTCCATATTTTTAGGTGCTGTAGATCAGTGTTTCTCAGCATTTTTTGCTCATGGCCCCCTTCTGAGCCTCATTCATCATACGCCTGGCAGTTAAGTTTGGGTGGCGCCCTCAGAAACTTACTGTGGCCCCCAATGTTCTGTTTTTTTCCCATGTGGCCCCCTAGAAGTAAGGCGTGGCCCCCTGGGGAGCCATATGGCCCACGTTGAGATTTATATTAATAGGATATCAAAAAATCTCTGCTATTTTTCTCATTCATGTTCTCCTCCATCTTCCTGTTGAAGGAAAAGTCCTAGGTAGGCATCATCAAATTGTGGAGGTAAATACATGGTTGCGCTTATGGTATTCAAGAGAGAACTCTAGATTCTTTGACAGTAGGATGTTGATCCAGGAACAAGGTTTGCTAGGAAGAGATGGGGTCCATCTAACAAAGAGAGGGAAGAGTATCTTCACAGGCAGGGTTGCTTATCTTGTGAGGAGGGCTTTAAACTAGATTCTCCAGGGATGGTGACCAAAGCCCTGTGGTAAGTGGAATAACCAGGTGGAAACACAAGGAAGAGGGTGCAATAGGGAAAGCTTTCTGAGTCATACTAAGACAGTCAAGCAATTAGCTAGTTATCTTGCCTGTACACAAATGCAAGAAGTCTGGGAAAACATCAAAGAACTGATGGGCATGATCCCCTGGGAGGCTAATATGAGGGGGGAAAGAGTTCATGAGCACTGGCTGTATTTTAAGGAAGCCTTACTGAGGATGAAGAAACAAACCTTCCCAATGTGCAAAAGCAATAGCAAATATGGCAGGCAACCTGTGTTGCTTAACAGAGAAAATGTTAGCAAGCTTAAACAAGAAAAAGAAGCTTACATGAAGGGGAAACGTCAACAGATGTCTAGAGAGGAATATAAAAACGTTGCTTGAGCATGCAGAGGTATAATCAGGAAGGCCAAAGTGCAGTTGGAGTTGCAGCTAGCAAGAGATGTGAAGGATAATGAGAAGGCTTTCTACAGGTATGTTAGCAATAAGAAGGAGGTCTGGGAAAGTGTGTGACCTTTACTGAATGGGGAAGGCAGCCTAGTAACAGATGATATGGAAAATACTGAAGTATCCAATGCATTTTTGCCTCTGTATTCACAAACAAGGTCATCTCTTGGCAATCAAGAGAGGTCCCTGACAATGGGTATGTCTAGACTGCAGAGTTTTTCTGGGATAAAGGAGGTATCCCAGAAAAGCTCTGACACAGCCAAGTAATGCATCTGCTTTTCCGAAAAAAAATCGGAAAAGCAGATGCATTTTTTCGGCATCCCTGTAAACCTAGTTCTACAAGGAAGAAGGGATGTTCTGAAAGAGGGTTTTTACCCAACATTTGGCCCAGTGTACATGGGCCAAATGTTGGAAAAGCCTCTTACGGAAGAAAAGCGGAAAAAGATACGCACATTGCAGTTCGCAATGTGCTTATCTTTTTCCGACTTTTCTTTGTAGTCTAGACACAGCCAATGGGAAAAAAGGCAAATGTAATGCCCTCCTTTAAAAATGGGAAGAAGATGGATATCAGGAACTATAGTCTGTTGAGTGTCATGTCAGTCCCTGGAAAAATCATGGATGGGATCCTCAAGTACTGTAATCCACTTTGAAACACTTAGAAGAAAGGAAGGTGATCAGGAACAGTTACAAAAATTCACCAAGAGCAACACATGCTTGACCAATCTAATTGCCTTTTGTGATGAGATAATTGGCTCTGTGGATATGGGGAAAGCAGTAGCTGTGATATACCTTGCCTTTAGCAAAGCTTTAGATATGGTTTCCCCTGGTATCCTTGCAGCACTTTAAAGAGGTATGGCTTGGGTAAATGGACTGTAAGGTGGCTAGAAATCTGGCTAGATCATCAGACTCAATGGATAGTGATCAAGGGCTCAACATCTAGTTGTCAGCCAGCATCAAGTGGAGTATCCCAGGGGTTGGTTTGTCCTAATGCCCGTTTAGTTCAATATCTTCATTCATGATCTGAATGAGGGGATGGATGCACCCTTAACATGTTTGCCAATGGCACTAACCTGGGGAGAGGAGGGAAGGTAGATATGCTGGAGGATAGGGACAGGGTCCAGAGTAACCTAGACAAATTGGAGGATTGGGTCAAAAAGATTCAACAAGGACAAGTGCAGAGTCCTGCACTTAGGACAGAAGAATCCCCAGTACTACTACAGGCTAGAGACTGGTTAAGCAGCAGTTCTTCAGAAAAGGACATGGGGATTATGGTAGGTTGAGGCTGGATATGAGTCAACAGTGTGCCCTAGTTGCCAAGAAGATTAATACTATATTGGGCTGCATTAGAAGAAGCATTACCAGCAGACTGAGGGAAGTGATTATTTAGCCACATCTGGAGTAGTGCATCCAGTTTTGGGGCTGGACAAATTGGAGAATACAGTGGAGGCCAACAAAAATGATTAGGAGCTGGGACACCTGAATTTTGAGGAGAGGCCGAGGGAACTGGGCTTATTTAGTCTGCAGAAGAGAAGAGTGAGGGAAGATTTAATAGAAGCCTACATCTTCCTGGAGTGAGCTTGGCAATGGGTCAGAAAAAGGTCAGGGCAATGGTTTTGCATTTTGTTTGTTCAAAAAGTTGGCAACCCTCGTTGTAAGTGATTATCCTAGGAAGAAATTTTTATTTCAAACTTGCATCAAGGGTCAGAAATTCCAAGGAAAAACAGAATATTTTAGAACTGTTTGGCTCTGCCTCTACATGCACTGTTTCCTGCTCAGGGTCACACAGAAGTCCAGGGTAGAGCAGTGTCTTGAACTCAGGCCTCCCAAAAACCTAAAAATTATTTTACTAACCACTGGACCATACAGTTTAAAATGACAAAGTGACAATTTTAATATGCTTTTAATTTTTATCTCACCTGAGACCCCAAACAGCCAATAAGGTCCTATTGCATTAAGCACAATACAAGAAATAACACAGTCCCTTCTTCAGAGACCTCAACATTTGACCATAGATAACAACGGATGATGCAGTACACATCTACACTGTGTTATTTCGAAATAATTAACATTATTTTGAAATAACAAGCTGAGCATCTACACAGCAAGCCTCTTATTTTTAAATAATTTTGAAATAACAGGCTTCTTATTCCAAAATCTGTAACCCTCATTTCATGAGGAATAATGCCTATTCCAAATAGCTATTTCAAAATAGGATGTGTGTAGACAGCACACCTGTGCTTATTTCACAGCTGCCCTAGTGGCCACTCTGTCCACATTCATGAGAACTCTATAGTTCCCCTTCCCGTGCAGCCCTTAAAGCTGCAGCCACGGGGGAAAGGCTTGTGGCACAAGGAAAGCCCTGCTAGCTCTGTGCCACACACCAGCAGCGATCACAGCTTTTGCTGCCATCATGAGCAACCCCCATGCTCCCACCAAACCCTCCATGGCCTTCAACCAGCCCCCAAACCCTGCCCAGGGGCCCCTTGCTGTTCTGGTACAGAGATCCTGGATCTCTCTGAGGTCTGGGGAGAGGAGGCAAACCTCCAGGAACTCTGCACCAGATGCAGGCTGATAGCCTGGGCCAGAAGGGACACAGCCGCACCCAGGAGCAGGTCAAGGAGCTGAGACAGGCCTACACAAAGGCCCCTCGAGAGAGGCATCCCAGATCTGCCCCTATTTTGACCAGTTCTACTGCATCTTGGGAGGGGGGCAGTCCCTTCCTCCCATACTGTTGTCAGTCTTCTGGAGGACATGGCTGTGGATGAGGAGGAAGAAGAGGAGGAGGCACAGGAGGAGGAAGGTGAGGAGACCAGCCTGGACATGATGCCTGCCAACCAGGAGGTCATCCTGGCTCTGGATCTGGTACCCCCCTCCTAGGATGTCAAGAAGCCGGGGAAGGCCCATCAGGTGAGTTCCATTACTTTCCCTAGACACATATGGAGGTTCGGGATGGCAGGGGGTTGGGGTTGCATGCTCCTCACCCTGCCTTCTCGGCTTGGGAATCGCACAGCATCCTGTGCACGTGGGTGCACGTGGAGCAACAGTTCAGATCACATAGCCACAATGACGCTGCCACAAAGGAACCTGGCACTCCTGCTCACAGTGTTCCTGCACATACCTGCCTTACTACAGACCCCATGGAGGGACACCTTCTTATCACAAGCCACACACACAGCAGTGCCACACATGGTCATACCCACATGGCGAGGTGGAGGACACTGGTCCCCTGCCAGGGGAGCCTGCTGGGAGAGGGAAGAAGAGGAAGGGACCCAACAAGCGGCATCTGCCACTCACACACACATCCCTCAACACCTCCGCCCTCTTCCAGAGGGCAGGGATACAAGTCCTCTACGTGTGGGACGCTGCCACTGCTGGACCCAGCGTGTGCAAGGCTCGGAGGGAAGCTGAGCCACCCTGTCACCTCCCTCCACCCACAGGCTCCTGGCCTAACTGGCACCTTCCCATGCCTGCTTGTCTCCGGGGCACAGAGGTAGTGAGGCTCCCCTTGGGACATCTGTGCCCCTGTAGGAAAGGGCCCACTATCTAGGCCTCAGATGGTCTTGCTCAAAGCACATCACTTTAATCTGACCCAAGACCTTTCAGTGTTGGCTCAGAGATGAGGGCTAGGTTTCTTGCACAGTGTCTCCTGGGATGACTGCCTTTCTCTTTGTTCTTCACAGCTTGACCAGCTGTGAGCGGGGCACAAACCACATCTCCCATGCCAGCCTCCCAACCCCAAAAGATCCAGAGGGGCCATCAACCCTGCAAGGACCTTGAGTGGGAACACATAGCCTGACTCTGTTCCCTACAGTGGTCTCTGGAGTGGCAGGACTGGAAGTTGGACACAGACCTGGAAGACCATCATGCTGACCAGGAGCTGCATTGCTCCACCTGGCAGGAGCTGTCCCAGGAGGCCCGGAGCATGTGCACAGCTTACAGCCCCACTGTCAACCACCTGGTTGCCATGACTGAGCAGTCCAGCAGCCACCCCACCCCTCACTCACACATACACCTGCTCCTTCCCAAGTCCTCCGCTGTATCCGCTCCTGCTCTTGCTCCTCCAGCTTTTCCCCTTAGCCCCCTCCCATGGCGACTGAGGGCCCTGCAGAAGAGGCAGTGGGACCACCCAAGGCAGGCACCAGTCCCAGCCACAGCCCTGAGCCCCACCTCCCCCTTCCACCTAACACATCCTCCCCCCCCCCAGGTTCTTTCTTCAGTCCCTCCCCAGTTATATTTACCCCAATTAAAATTACAGGGTTTATTATTCCAAAACAAAAGACCTTGTTTATTTTATCAGCAAAGGAGGGTATGTCTGCACTACAGTGTTATTTCGAAATATCTTATTTTGAAATAGTTAATTCAAAATAGCTTATTTCGAAATAACGCGTCTACACACAAAATGCATTTCGAAATAGCATTTTGCTATATCGAAATAGCACGTCCATACTGAGTGGCCTCTGAATCGCATTTAAGGCTGGCCAGAACCAGTTCTGGCAGGGCATCAGGTTAGGACTTACTGTGTGGAGCTGCTGTCTGAGGCTATCTGAGGTCTGTGCTTTAAGGGACCCCCCCCTTGGACAGCCAGTTCTCAGGTTTCCCTGCTTGCTTGTCTACCTCGATGAGGGACAGCAAATCATTTTGTCTCTCCGTGCTCTGGTTGCCCTCACTCGGGACACCACAGCACTCTGCAACATGGAGCCAGAGCTGCCTCTGGGCATTCTGGTGCTTCTTTTGGACATGTTGCTGCGAGCCTGGCTGCACTTTCTGCAGGCTGCCATCCGGGAGGTCCATCGGGGGGCTGTCAGTATCCAGGAGGCCCTGCAGGAGAGCTTCCATCCTGAGGAGCACTAAGAGCCTCCCTGGTCTGCCCCACTGGGGGCTTGTGCCTCATTCCTCCCTCATGTCCTTCTACTTACCCCTCCCTAACCCCCCTTCCTGATGTCAAATAAAATACATGTATTTTCATGAACACAAACTCTCTTTATTTAACAAAACTGGGGAGGAGGAATGAAACTCTGGTGAGACTAGGGAAAGGAGGCAGGAGAGGGGAGAGAGGAAGGGAGGAGGGAGCTAGAAGGGGGAAGCAAGAGGAAGAAGGGGGAGGGGAAGCTCAGGGCTTAGGGGTGGGGGTCTCGCTGGACCAACTTGATTGTCATACAAACTTGCTCCTGGGTTTGCATGTGGCCTTTGGTGGCCAGGCTGGCAGCTATTCTGCCATAGATGGCCGCGTTCCTCCATCTAGTGCGGAGATCATGGACATTGGGGGCATCCCCCCCAAACCTGAATAAGGTCCATGATCTCCACCCTGGACCAGGAAGGCGCCCACCTTCTCTGGGCCCTGGCAGGCTCCTGGGAGCTGGCAGACTGTTCCTGGAGAGCAGTGGAGGGCTGGCTGCCAGTGGCTTGCTGGCTCATGTTTTGGGGCCACTGGGTCGGGGCAGTGACTGCTGGCTCTCGGCTGGCAGGCTTGGAGCTGGCACAGGCACTGTGGCCAGAGTCCACCCCTTTAAGGGCTACGGGGAGAGGGGGAGGGAGAGAAGTGTTCTTGGTTGAGGCTGGAGTGGCCACCAGGGCACCCTGGGAAGGCTGGAGGCCCCCTATTTCGATATAAGTGTCTACACAGCACTTATTTTGAAATAGCTATTTTGAATTTGGCGTTATTCCTCGTGGAATGAAGTTTACCAAATTCAAAATAAGCACTCCGCTATTTGAAATTAATTTTGAAATAGCGGTTTGGCAGTGTAGACGCTAGGAAAGTTATTTCGAAATAAGGGCTGTTATTTCAAAATAACTTTGCTGTGTAGACATACCCGGAGGGAGGAGGAATGGGGAGAAGGGAAGGCAGGGGAAGGGAAAGATGAGGGAGGAAAGGCATACTTGGGCACTGCAGAGGCCACTTGTGGAGAGGCCCAGGGGAGAGTCTCACAGGTGTCCTTGTCTGAAACTCTTCCTCGGGGCCTCTTGGATGTGCACAGCCCCCTGATGGGTCTGCTGGATGGCATCTGTGTGCGGCTGCTGAAAGGCCTTTGTGAGCTGCTCAGCCTCTGTGGGCCTCCCCTTCCTCCGGCAGAAAGGTCTCCCACTTATTTTCACAAATATTGTGAAGGACACAGCAGGCCACCGCCACTTGGGGGACATTCCACGCACTGAGGTCCAGGCAGGTGAGGAGACAGCGGAACCTCCCTGTGAGACAGCAGAAGTTACCCTCCAGAACAATGTGGAGAGAGGAGAGGAGGGGTCCCTTAGTAACTACACCTGGAGGTGTGGCAGCAGGTCTAAGAGCCGGTGAGTACTTCACAGCAGGTCCAGCTTAGTGGCTGGGAGTGCTGTGGCATCCATAAGGGCAACCAGAGCAGGCAGAGTTTTTATTGTAAAATAGCTTATTTAGAAATAAGCGCATAGTGTAGACGTACCCTAAGTGGACTAATGGGGGCAGCAGATGAAGGGAACAGTACAGACAGGATGTCTGCATAACTTATTACTAACTGTGATGTAAGTAATTCTTAGTGGTTGCTAGCCTAAGCACTAGGGAATCAAATGAAATCTTTATTCCTACATAGTTTAACTACACTTATTTACCATGGCTTCCTGTTTTGTAACCGAGAGCACCAGTTTTCCAAAAGCGCAGCTAAAGAAACAGTAGCTAAAGCTTGAGCTGGCTGCCAAAAGAGATCATGGATTAGTAAATCATTCAAACAATACAGGTACTGAATCTGTCCTTGTTAACTCAGGCCTTTACTCAGGCCTACTGCCAGCCCACTCATCTTCTTGTCAGATAAGTGGGTTGGCAGTAGCTTTTTACCTCAGGACGTTTAATCTGGCTAATTTAGCAACTGATCTTCTAATGTCTGGTGCTTTTGCAATTATATCCCAATTGAGGTTTCCAACTGAGAGCAGTTTGCATTAAGTTTCTGAATCTCTGCTTTACAATCTTAGTATCTTTTGATGAACATGAAGAAGATTGCTCCTAGGGATACCTGAACCTAAAATGAACTGAGGATGTATTACAACTTTTAAAATTTCCAAGCAGTGGAGGAAAAATTCACACAAACCCCGTCTCTCTCAACAGCTGTTGCTACAAGGTGATATTTGCTAAAGAGTCTCAAAATAGAACAAGCAAATAGGATCTCTGTAAGGGTTCTAGTATATTTTGGCAGCCCCCAGCTGGAATCTTATTGCAATTTAAACAGAGAGCACAAAAAACAGCATTTGCACTTTCAGTTTCCATACCTTTATGGAGTTTGTGTAAATTAAACCATAGATCATAATAATGTAGATTTTCTTGAAATTAACCCAAGGGATTCTTAACATTATTGATGCTATAGAGATATAGTGGATATCTTTTCCATCCTCAGGAACATTCAAGGTTTGTTCAGCTGAGTCCAGAGAATCAGACCTCTAGGAATCACCGATAAAAACCTAAAATAGAAAAGCAATTCCACTTTTCCCAAAGTGCTGTTACAGGGTACATAGAAATAAAAGACTAACAAACTTCATCCATTGCTATGATCTACTGTATGAAAGAATTCTTCCCTTTCTCCCCAAAATATATCAGTAGACAAAAATGTCACTCCTGGGTAAAAGGAAGATTGGAAGCACGGACAACTGATCCTGCTGCATCCTTTTGCCCATGGGTTCATCTGCATCATAAAGGAGAGTGATGTAACTGTTAGCAGCTCTCTGCAACAAGATTGAAGGAGGCTGAATATTTCCTCTCTTGGATTATCATCCAATATGCCAGAAGGGAGAATTAACCCACCAACAAACTATGAAGCCAAGTGTGAGTAGGTAGGTCACCTAACTTTTCATCCTCGTGCCAAGAAGACAATACAATGTGAAAATGGCTTAAAGTGAGAAGGGCCATTTATGGTTCGGGAACAGAAATCTGCAGTGCCTAACTTGGCTTTCACAGATTTGAAAGTGCATATCAATTTTATCAGCAGTATCATGACATTCTAACTCAGCTATAAGGCAGCCAAAAGATTTACCCATCATAATGAGGAATGAATAAGAACAAAGATTAGCCTCTAGGTATAGAAATGTATTGTCTAACTGACTTCTATTTATGTGCAACAGCAGAAAATCTTTAAACTGACAAAATAACAGCAATGGTTCTGTATCTGTGATGGCAGAAAGGAAATTGTGGGTGACTGCAAAGGTAAAATATGTGTGTGAGGGAAATTAAGTACTCTTTTATTTTATTGATTCAAGTCAAATAACAATTTGAATAAAGCCTCTGCAAAATCCAGGTGGTGACCAGGTCAGAGAGAGCAGAAGAGGGTATTTTCTTTTAGTTGCAGCTAGTTTCTTGGTAAAATAGACAATGCATTTAAGGCAACATATATGCTTATATCATGTCATATCATACTATATCATACTCAACCTGTAGATATCGTAGTGATTCCCATTGTGCAAAGTATCGGTACACAGTCATTTCTGAAAATGAGAACCCTTTAAGGTTTCTAATCTTGGATATTTCAGTTGTTAGATGCTTCAAATCATTAGTCACTTTTGAAAACATATTTTCTTTTGTGTTTTTATACAAACAATGCTGAGAGAGAAAAAATGGAATGGATATGGAAGAGCCGAAACATATTTGATGTGAATGCCATCTTCTAGACAGGGATTCATTGAAGAGAAAAGTTGTATTGTGAATATTTTGCAAGGGGGATTGGCTTTGCTGTGCTTGACTATAACATTGTGTTCCTATGGTAGTTTTATGCAGTGATTTGTGCCTTGATCAGCCATTGGTACCATGCAGCTAGTAAGAACTTTGATTTAATATTGCTGCATAGATTCCAAACTATCTAATGTAAGTCTGCACATAGAATAAGAATAAGAGGATAAGAATTTCATGTCAAGGTTTCAAAATTGAGTTTTGTTCTGCACTGGAATGAAAACAAATGCTTTTGACTTTTTTTGCCACAATGGAATTGTAGCAAAATGTCTGTTTTCAGATCAAACCCTGAGCTTTTCAGTTCAGGAAGGAGAAGGAATATATAAGTAGCTTTGGTAAATAGAACATTGGCCTAAGATGTGGCATCTTGCTCTTTGTTCTCCCTAATTCAGAGAAGTTTTACATCCCACACTTCTCAAAAAACATAAAGAAAACCTTTTTTTTTTTTCATGAAAACATCATCAAAGCCAGTTCATTCTGCTGGGATTCTCTCATAGACCTCTTTCTGCTCAGCTTCCCAAGAATTCAGTTTCACTCCAGTCCTCTGTGCCCTACAGCAGCACTACACTGAGATGTTTGGACTCAAAGCCAGGGATATGTCACAGCTCCAAAGTTGCATAGAAACATTCTCCCTCTAGGTACATCTCATTGCATTTATTGCACATTTCATCACACATTTTTGGATTGGATTAGTTCCTTAGCAAGAACAAATCCTTGTGCAGCATATGCTTTCCATACACTGCCTGGTTCAACTTCCTCCTTACCTCATCTCCTCTACATTCTTAATTTATTCTGTCCCTTGTTAGCAACTTCATAGTAAATAGTTCCCCTGGTATTCTCCCTCTTATCTTAGCTGGCTCAGACTTTCTGTCTTATTAACCTACTGACCTTTTTACATATCTTATTTAGCACAAACATTCTGTTTTGAGCCTTATGATTCATTTACCTCCTTAATTCTGTCTTCCAAAAATGAGGCCTCCCTCCCCGTGTTAATTATTCATGTCATGCCAGGCCACAGCTATGCATCCCTGTGTTGTGCTTCAGCTTTAGCAGCACAGTATATTTTTGACAACATTTAATCAAAAAAAGTCCAACCAGCTCTAATCATAGTATCATGGGAGAAATGAAATTAATGGAGTTCTGCACAGGTGCACATGTTCACCTGCATGGGTCCCACTGCTGATTCTGGGCCAAGTTGCAGTGTAAACATAATTTATGGTTTCTCCCTGTCAGACCTAGAGGTGACCAAACATTTTAGAAATTTGAAATGTATAAAAGGGACACATTTTGTATTCATTATTTTCAGATTCTCACCAACTCTAGGCATAACCCTCAATGCTTTTCTTTTCACAGCCTTTTTCTTATAGTCCAGCTTGCAATATTATTACAATGTAAGGTCCTTGGACAGAGACCTGCCAAACTGATTTTTCCTTAACGTGTCATCCATAACTATGCTGCTATGTAAGTAATAAATAATAACAATAAAAAGAATGGTGAGAATACTGGAGGAATGCAACTCATTTTCTTAAAAAATTACTAGCCGAGCACTGTAGAGGACTAGCCTACTCTTGCATTATTACTTTCCATTTTATTACAACAAATTCCATATAACAATCAAACAAACCTTTAGCTCTTCTCAAGTTCTAAGGAGTGCTAAATCCATTTGCCTTATGCTGGCAAAGCTAATCATTCACTCAATCAGTACCTTCTCCTGAATTGTTGGAGCAATTTTTTCAAATTCATGTGATTTCTAACAGCTTTATTCAATGATCAGCTTTTAGTCTTCTGGTTTTATTTCTTTGTAAAAACTTCTTTCTGGAATGGAGTTTTCAGAAATGTCACAGCAAGCAGACATCAGTGGAAATGATATTTTCAGAACAACAACACAAGCGACATCATTACTATTTGATTGATTGTGACGACTTCCTGACTCATGGAAAAGTACTGAAAAAAAACCAGGAGTTCAGTTGTGAATGCAAGGACTGTGCTCTTCACGTAGCCCTACATTTGCTCAGTCAGGATTATTCATGTGCTGTAGAGAGAAAGGAATAGAGTAATCATGAAGTAGGGGGCACCATCTAGGTCATGAATTTATTATCTGAACTATGGTAGCATCTAGAGGCCAGCAGAGATTGCACTGAGCTTGGTACCAGGTCCACCGATAGGGGATGAAGGGGGAAATTGCACTGGGATCCAGCAATTCAAAAGGGCCCAAAACTCCTGGCCATGACTACTTGGCAGTGGCAGTGGCTGGTGCCCCCAGCCATTTAAATTACTGCTGGAGTACCACACCATGTGCTCCATGCAGCTTTGAGGGCTGTGAGGGGGCACGTTGTGCTAAGTGGAGTGGAGAGCTGGTTGCCCCCTGGCACCGCCCCTTTTGGGACCATGGAGCCAGGCCCCTCCCACTTTGTACCTGTTTACCTCTTGCCTTTTTCAATTTTAAGCTTTTCAGGGCAAGGACTTTCTCTCACAATATGTTTGTACCAAGTGACTTAGAAAAATCACACATCAGGGCAGTGGCAGATCCAAGGATCGATTTTTTTACTCCTTTTTTTATCTTAATATGTTAACTGTGCCATCTAATGCCCTCTATGAATTCTGCATCCAAGTATGCAAACACCTAATCACATACTTATGTTTAGGCGAGTAGTCCCAATGAGACTACATATTCACATTTTTAAAGGTTTGCAAGATCAAGGACAGTTCAGTTGGTACAAAAAATGAGAGCTGCTGTTTAATACTTTAGAAAGTATAAAATCTTCTCTTTCTTCTTCACTCAATGTAGTTTTGACTCTTAAGAAATGGATGTTGGCTAGCTGGCAAGAGAGAAATAATTTGACTTCTTTTGTAGTAAATACTGGTGTCATAACTCTGTTTACTAGATCAGGCATTCAATTCATCCTTCATTCTCTTTCCGAGTGTATTAACTATAATATAAAGCTATTCATAAGCAATAGCTATTTCTTAGTTAGCATCATACACAATTAATGTGAATGTAGGATAATAAACTTGCATCTTGGCATCCCAAAAATATCTAATACCTTGAGCCCAACCTGGCTACAACAACACTGCAACAACCCCAAAATTCATCATGTTCATGTGCTACAGTGTGACACATATCAAAGGAAAAATAACTTTGACACAGTGAGTTAGATATTATGAGATGTCTTTATGTATGGATGTATATCTTATCTCATTGATGACACCGTGGGCACTGTGGTAAAAATTTCAGAATTCTCTCAGCTGTTGGTGTTTGCCAAGAGACACCCATGTCATATGGAATTCCAGCTTTGTTATGAAAGTTCTAAAACAAAATGCTTAGTCAGACTCAATTTTACTAAAACTACTCTCCGAAGATGCTGTAATTGATAGATCACAAACCACTTTATTCAGATGGGCACGCTGCCTTGTACCTGGAACATTCCCAAAAGCATTGTCTGTGGTAAGACCTTATTATTATAATTTCAAAGTTACATTAGACTGTGTGGAGTCTGTGCAGCAACATTAAATTAAATTTTTCATTGGCTTCAAGGCTCACTATCTGTAATTAGTGGCTTCTGTTCTTTATTACACTGATCAGTAGTGCAGTGCTATTCATCACTACAGTCTTAGTTAATTATCCTTGTTAATGATTTCCACCGTGAAAAAAAATCTACAGGCTCCATTTGGAAATAATGTTTTGTGTTAAAATTATTTGATGGTAAGGCACCATAGTGAGCTGACAAGCTGTGGGAGGGAGGTTACTTATCCTGTGACATGGAAGCTTATGGTTTTTTATTTCTGAAATGCTCAAAAAGTAGAAAGTACTATAATTCTGCATTTTGGTAGGAGGTCATGATTGCAATATTCCAGGTGTGTGAGGGGCTGAAAGTGGATCATGATAACAACATGTTGAGAAGAATTGCCACATAGATTAACCCAATCACTACCCTAGCAATACATACTCTTTCACACATGCAAAGAAATTCTAATTCTCCCTTTCTGTTATTGTTTTTTTCCCCTATTAGTGGAAGACTAATGTGATTTTCTCTAATAAGCAGGAGGCACATTTATGGCTGAACTTTGCTTATTAGATATGATAAGAATGGAAGCTTTTACCCTAAACTTTAGTGGGAGAAGAGTTCCAATACTGAGTGCTTTTGAAAATCCTGCCTACATACAATCAAGTGGTCAATCAAGTGTCTTAAAGGCAGTTCTGAGTCCTTCTGTATAGAAGATCTGGGTGCATGGCCCTGGTTTCAAAGATCTGAGAGTATTGTGCAAACACTGAATAACCATGTGCATTTAAGAAAAAAACAAACAAACAGAAGCAATGATTTGAGAAATGTCCAAGGGTAGTCTCTACTGTGAACAAAGCTAAGCACATTTTCATGCTGCATTCAGTGTCTGTATACTAGCAGATGTGTGAGCTTACATATGGGGTGGGATATACCTCAGATAGGTAAAAAGTGAGGCATGGAGAAAGTTGAAGAGTGTCCTGCCCTTCCCAGCCAAAGGGGTAATGACTTGACCGGAGGGGAGAAAGCCACTAGAGGGAATACAAGCAGAAAAAAAATGGGGAATTCATTTTTATCTGCCTCAGAGTTATGCAGGATCCTTAGGTGAGGAGAAAATAACAACTTACCTCTTTCCTGACAAATCGGAGATTATATATCAAAACTGCCTGCTAATTATTTATTTCATGTGTTCTTATATAATGAGAAATGATTACAAGAGAAGGCAAGAAGCAAGTACCAAAAATAAATCATTTAGAACAGGATGTCACTGAGATGTCAGAATCACACAAATTTTGATTAACAGTTGATTTTGATTACCTAAAGTGCTTAATAACTGTAAAAATCCGAGGATGAAACTCCTCATGCAATGAAAATACCAGACTGTGAAATTAAACAACAAGAGTCTGCCACCTGCCTTCTAAGCTCAGGATTTAAAGATATATTTTTCCTTCATTTCTCCATGCACCGGCATGTGTTCTGTCCTCAAATAATCAAATCAGTGCAGTCAGAAAACGGACAAAAGGCTGTAAAACATTACAGTCTATTATTGCAGGGCTTACAGAAATCCCCTTCATTTCAATAAAGATGGTAGGGAAAGGACCCGCTACAAAAACCAAACCAAAACCAACAAAAAGCCCTTTCCAAAATGGCAAAGCTTCGTGACAGGTGCTTTTCAGATAGTTGGTGTCTCTTGTGACTGTACTGGATAAATGTGAAATCATTTGTAAAAATATAGGTATAAGAATGAGACCGGTGAACAACTCTAGCCCTACCTGATGGATATTTTTTTATTCTTGTCACAAAGAGCCCCATGGGCATTGTCAATCTAGAAACTGTGATTTGGATCTTTGTGAGGTATCACATATTATTCAGTAATAGGAAGGATCCTGCTGACTGTAAAACTTGTAGCCACCAACCAGACATTCCCAGAGCAGCAGTTTTCCTATTTTAATAGCAGAAAATGACACATTCTCGGGAAATAGTTTCAGAGCCACAAAATAGGTAACCGCACTCAGGATTAAAAGCAAATGTAGCAAGTAGCACTTACTATTTATCATTATGATTAACTCACCCCACAGAACAACTTTCTGAGAGCCAAAGCTTCAAATCACCTGCTTTCTCTTATTATCCTTCATTTCAGTTTCAATGCAAACTCACATTTAATTCATCTCTGTGTGTGAATATCTTTGTGTACAATTGCCATTTTCACTCAGTACATGTGCTGCTTGCAAATCAGGACCCTGCAAACATCATGCCAAACCAAGAAACGAGTTTTGCAGGCGTATGGAGAGGCAGGACTTGAGTTGCCCTTCCTAATGCTTAATGCTAAGCCAGCTTGAAATAAAACAGCTGAATTTTACAGAGAGTGTCACTGGCACAGAGCTGGGAAATACTTAAAACCAGACATTTTGTGTAATACATGTCAGTTCAAGGCAACTCTATCAGAACTCACCCTCAGGCACATCACTCATAGTCAAAATGGTATGGTTCTAACATGCAGGGGGGCTTGTGTGATTACATAGGGGTAAGCAGCCCAGGCCTGGCAAGGAGCTAACTATAATGTCCTATCCTTCCTTCCCCAAAGGGTATATTAAGGGGGCAGGAGTGAAAACTTTTTGAGTGGAGTGACTCTACAGTCATTCCAGTCTGAGATGAGGATTGCTTTTCTGCTACGCATCCCACAGTGAAACACTATTAAAACCTTATGAGAAAATACACTCAAAATCTATTTATCCATGTTTGCCCTTGGGGTGCAAGCTTGCTTACTGGCTTCTGTGCATAACACCCACAAAACAGATCTTTCCACATTCAATGACAGCATTAGTACAGTGCGATTCCTGAAGACTCTCCAGAGTCTTTATCGCCCTGGTAAATTGGTTATTGTATGACTATGGGGAAGTATTCATTTTTCTGTATCTAAGAGCTATATTGTGTTTTACTACATATGAGGGCTCAAGTGGGCCAGAATCTGCTTCCGCACCATGGGCCACTGTGCAGAGACCAGAGACAATGTCATTTCTCACACTCAGAGCACAAAGACTATCCCCCAAACTGGTATTGGTTGTTTTTAGAGTGTAGACCAGCGCAGGCTTTAACTTGGATAGGGTAGCTTGTATGAATTGCATACTGCCTTGTGTGCACTACGCTTTCAGAATGTGTGTCAGACCATGTTAGCTAACCTGGTCTAACAATGCACCTTTAAATCACAGCTATGGTAAGGCCAACAAGACTATTGTCAACCCCCTAGCACCAGCCAGCAGAGCTGACATAGCATGTCCTGAATCCTACAAAAAGCTGTAGAAGAAGCCACTTGTCCCATGGAGCCCAAGGGGGAAGTGGGCTTTCTTAAGGCCAAATGTCTCTGCAAGGTCCCACTGGGGCAGGACACGTATACAGGCCAATATGGAGCATTATTCTTTGAAACTACAACATAACAATAAATATTTTTACACTCATATTTTCCTTATTCTTCTTACTTGTGAATCCTGGGCAATCGGTTACAGCAAATAGTCCTAAAGTACAGTGGTACATAATAAGTAGGTAGTAAATGGTGATGGCCCACTGCAAACCTGGAAACAAGCCATTCCAAGAGTAAAGTATAACAGCAGTAGTAATACCAGCATGGCCATCTTCCCCAGTTATGAATTCTAAACATGAAACACACATTATAAAGACATACTATCCTAAAGATTTCAGTTCAGTAGTTGGAGTTGACAGGAAACCAAACTTTGTCTGACCCTGGGGAACAATTAGCCACCTAATTGCGCAGCAGATCTGTAAAGTAACAGGAACAAGTCAGTGCTCTGTTTTGAGGGTCAATATGGCAATTTTGTGTATATGATTTAATGGGCAATCAGTGAAGAATTCTAAACCATGAGTAAAGCATTGTGAGAACCTTTAGTTGCAGAGTTCTATGACAGCTGATACCAGTGCTTCAGCCTTTTTAATTACCTGCCCTAAATCTGTTGTTTTGTGCAACTTGCAAAACTGAAAATAGATCCAAAATATGGAGGTTTGGATTATATGTCCAGCTATTCATTTGGTAATCTCTATATCAAGCTCCCAATTCGATTTCATGGCAGTTGCACATCTACAAATGAAAAAATGTTTTGTCCACACCTTGTTTTAAACTTGAATTTCAAAAACATTTGCTTAAAAATTTTGTTCTGTTTTTTTCATGGTTCTTTCTTGGGCCAGAAATGTTGAAACACAAGAATTTTAACTTCACAATATGTTTATACCACCTTTAAGACTTTTTGCTTTAAATGTTATGTTCATCTTCTGAACTTCAAACAATGACAATACCACTGGAATACAGCTAAGCTGATTTGACTCCATCCAGAGCACATCTTACTATTTTAGAAATGTGCATTTGTCTATCTGTTGGTGAGTCTGTTTGTTCAAGAACTCCTCCTAAATGGCAAGAGCTAAGTCTACCAAATTCGGTATGCAGTTTCCTCTTATCATAACTTAAGGTTAAACAAGGAAAGGACAATGAGATATGCCTGGAATTTGATTGTTTCTCATAAAATGGAAAGGTGGGGTCTGGGAGAAGAGACAGTAATACTGTGGAATGACCACATGGGGGCAGCAAGAGGCCAGAGATGGGGACTGGGACTGCTGTAACTCCATTGAATCAGTAGGAGTCAGGGGTGGAGAAAGCTATCTACTTTATATTTGAGAGTGTCTGTCTATTTATGTGTCTGTCTATCCCTCAGACAGGGGACATGTGTCCCTGGCTGTGCTCACTACAGCTGCCATAGCCATGGACAGATGCTTTTCACCTGGGCCCAAGCTACTATGGTGAGCGGGGGCTGGGGTAGTCCTCTCTCGCCAGGGCAGCCTGCATACTGAACCTGTCATCTCCAGTCCCACCCCAGAACAATTATTTAAATGAAGAAAAACAAAACTTATTTGAGTTAAGGACCCAAGCAATGCCAGGTAAATCTTCTAGCACGCTCTAAGTCACACATTTAAATGTTTATGTTATGTCAGTCCTTGTACCATATAATTTTTTCTTGTGTTACCTTCTTTTTAATGCTACATGTTGCTGTTTTGCTGCTAGTCAATATTTCATTTTTTCACTGAGCACTATATATACATCCCCCAAATTCTCTAACAACTTTTCAGTGTTGCCAGGTGTCATGCTATTAGTGAAGGGATGATGGTACCTAAAATGTTTCTGTTATTTGCAACTTTGTAATTTATCAATAAATGGCCAGGGTGGGCAAATAAACAGAGTTCAATATTTCCAGCGACAGCTAACTAGTGGTTGTCATTGCTGATTGCCATTACTGACAAGTGAAATGAAAAGGATTCTCTGTGTGAAAATCTATGATATATTGGTCTAGAAAGTTAGTAGCTTTCCTTCTCCTAGTAAGTCATGAAATGAGGCTGCCAATGACAAAACAGCACAGGAAAACCTACTAAAGGTGACAAGGTAGAGAAGCCGTGAGCAGTCAACAAACAATCAATTTACTGCAGGGGGACTACTGACTGTAACAGTGTCACACATCAACACACCTAATAAAATCAGCTTCCACCTAGCTGCAGGGAGATGATAACCTTCTTTCTCTCCTTTTTTAGATCTGGCGATGTGGATAGAATGTAAGATTAAAAGAAAGACTACAGAAAACAGTTCATATTAAAACAGAAGCAAAATAATCACTGAATACTGCTGCAGGCAGACAGAGCCCTGCCTTTGTCATTTACAAGATCAAAAATAGATGGGTCTTCAATACATTCAGACAAAAACCAACCAAACAACACTATAGGCTTGTTTGCCGGCATTTAAACAAGTGTAAATCAAAGCCCTATATTAGCTCTATATCTTAGAATATGCTCCTTTGTGAATCTTTTCCCAACAAGTCAAGACATGCCTTTGTCCTGAATGATTAAAGAACTGAGGAAAAGTGGAGATGAAATCATCACTGCAGACAGCTGTTTTCTACTGAATGTCAGTCTCTGTCACTGCAATTGGCTCAGAAACACGCTGCCTTAGGACCCGGGCAGAATCCAGGGATCTGTGCTCCACAAGGTGACTGATCTGAGTAGGGTCCTTTGGGGTTACTTGACTTGGACTGAGGGGTGGGATAGAGGCATGAGATCTGCTGCAGGTGAGATCCAACAGAGCTGACACCCATCATAGGAGCGACAGTAGTTGCAACTTTGTAGCCGTGTCTTGGTTGCTCCTGTAGCTGGCAGGAGGATTTTTCCCCCCTCACTTCCCCCATATTCATGCAGGCCGGAATACTGATACAGTCTACTGATTCCAGGATGAATCCCTTGTGACAACTGGCTTCACACTCAGGCTGCTGTGCTGAATAAAAGCAAATTAATGCTCCTGCTATACTTCCTCACTGAAGCATTTGTGGATGGGGCCAAGTTAAGGTAGACAGTGGAAATAGACGAATGTAGAGGAGCAGCAGTTAGCTTTGAGGAAGGTCTAGAAGGAATAGATTTGTATTTTTAAAATATGAAAATATGTGTGTGCCAACAATGAAGGGAAAAAGAGGGTTTGGGATATGGAAATATACCTGGGAGAAGGAGGAAGAGGAGAGTAAAAGATAACTTACCTATTTTACTTTTCATATATGTGTTAATTGGTACTGGGGGAATTCAACAGCAAAGAGAAGGGAAGTTTTACTATTCATAAACTTTTTGACAAAAAACTGCATGGCTACGTCTAGACTAGCATGATTTTCCGCAAATGCTTTTAACGGAAAAGTTTTCCGTTAAAAGCATTTGTGGAAAAGAGCGTCTAGATTGGCATGGATGCTTTTCCGCAAAAGCACTTTTTGCGGAAAAGCGTCTGTGCCAATCTAGATGCACTTTTGCGCAAAAAAGCCCCGATCGCCATTTTCACAATTGGGGCTTTTTTGTGCAAAACAAATCTGAGCTGTCTACACTGGCCCTTTTGTGCAAAAGCTTTGTGCAAAAAGGACTTTTGCCCGAACGGGAGCATCATAGTATTTGCGCAAGAACACTGACGATCATACATTAGATCGTCAGTGTTCTTGCGGAAATTCAAGCGGCCAGTGTAGACAGCTGGCAAGTTTTTCCGCAAAAGCGGCTGATTTTCCGGAAAAACTTGCCAGTCTAGACACAGCCTGTGATTATGCAGATGTAAGAACAAGGATTGTTATTTTTGAGCAAGCTCACTTTAAAGTGAGCTATAAAGAGTGGAAAGTGTCTCTCATGCTTAGGGTTATTCTCTGTTTTGCTGCACATATCAAATTCCTATGGATATTAGTGAAAATTATATCCCGTGTACATCTACTGGAACAGAAGGGCAGGCTTTGTCCTACTCTACTGAACAGTGGGCTCTCTCAGAGCCAAGTTGGCATCATTGCTCTTTAAAATTTATTTCAGTGACAAGATAAAGGCTAGAAAAATATAATTCATAAACTACCCAGGACCAGTTGGGTTGCTGACACTTATACCTTTGGACAGACACTTCGGGTACATCTACACAACACCCGAAACTCGAAATAAGATACACAATTTGCGCTACACAAATGGTGTAGCTTATTTCAAGTCTATTTTGAAATAGCTTATTTCATCATTTGGTGCTGTCTACACAGTGCCAAATTTTGAAATAAAGCACTGTTTTAAGCCATCCCTTACTCCTCATAGAGTGAGGTTTACAGGGATAGCGAAATAGCACGTCCGGTATATTTTGCAATTACGGACGCATTCAAAAGACACAGGGTAGCAATTTCGGGATACCTCTGGTATCCCAAAATAACTTTGTTGTGAAGACATACCCTTTGACTCTCATTTTCTCAGTGAATGAATACTGCCCATCAGGATAGGTAGGCAGCACACATGTAACATGCAATTCAATGTTACAGTGAGAATTGTCACAGGAATGTGGAAGGCAGCGCTGAGAATCTGGCTTCCCATCTTCCTGCATATCTGTCCACCATCTTGCCATAGAGAAGCAGCAGTAATACGAGAATACAAGCATGTGATAGCAACCCTAGACTTGCCCATAGATGAAGTGCTCCAAACTGTGCCTTCTTACCCCATCAAATGCCATGGTAGAACCTTTATTAGCAGCTAAAGCTCTCAGGATCCCAGGAATGTCATTAAAAGACTGGGGCAGGGCAGCAGCTGTGGGAAATAGTGGGTACAAGAATCAAGACGTAATCATGGATCCCACAGCATGAGCAGCTGGCTTCACCATGCCACTTAAGATATAGATCACAATGAAACACAATGGTGTTGCAGCTACCTCGTGGACAAATGGAAAATGAAGGACATTTCAATATGTGAATGTGGAAAAGACATCTAGAACATGGAGTAACTATGAAATGCTCTTTTTCAGAGGGACAGCTTTGATTCACTCATTGTCACTGGAATCCATAGAGTGGACACGAATAATTTACACTGCTTTTCAAGTTGCCACATGAAATAAGAGGATTGATATCATGGATAATAACCTCCTTCCTGTGTTTGGAGGCACCATTTCCTCAATATGCATAATCATATTAATATAAATAGTTTATTGTTCATGATTTTTAGAGAGTAAGCATATTTTTGTTACCTTATTTGTATGAATAGTAAATTTAATTGCACTTCCATTTGCATATACCTCTAAATGATAAATAAAAACAAATTATTATTATTATTATTATTCCTATCATTAATTACTTTTGCAAACAGCACCATTTCTGACAGCTCCTCAGATGTCCCACCTGAATGTTCATGCTCTTTTAGCCTGTTTATCAATTTCATAGACTCATGGAACTGGAAGGGACCTCGAGAAGTCACTGAGTCCAGTCCCCTGCCCCCACGGCAGGACCAAGCACCATCTAGACTAGGGCTCCTCAACATGTGTCCCATGGGCCACATGCAACCTGCGGTCCATTTGTTTGCGGCCCGCGGTGCAATTTGGGTTTACACAGGTATCAATACATGGTCTGCAGGTGGGAAGCAAAACAAAAAAGTGGTCAATATAATGGTCTTCTGTTGATATGCATTTTAGTAGTTAAATTCCTGGACTGTCATTGCTCAATAAAAGTGCTGTCATATGGGTGGAAATCAGGTAAATATTGCATTTTATTAATATCAGCAGAACTTAAAGAAATATAAGGGTTTGGTTGTGCCAGGAAAATGGGATGAGCTTGTAATGGGATTGCTTCTCATAAAACCAAATAGGGGGTCTGCGGAAGGCTGCCGCATTAAGCAGGTGGAAGCCAGGCATGTGAAAAGGTCTGGCTGGAAGAATTCACCATCCCCCCACATCCAGGACTGCTCCAGCCGTGAGCCTCTCATCTCCCAGGTGGCTTTAGGAGGTCAGGGGGCTGAAAACCTTCCCCCCAGATTTGTATAGGCTGTTTGCTCTTCCTCTTCATCTTTATAAGGGAGCAACGGGAAAGTGCAGTTTGCTGCATTCCTTTCCATCTGGCTGGGGAGGAGAGGGGGCAGACAAGCTGTGCACTTTGCTCTTGCTCCTTGACAGGGACAGGAAGAGGAACAGCAAGCTCCGAGGTCTCTCCCAACCTTATGATACTATGATTCTGTGACATGTCTGGTGGAAACAGAAGACTGGGGAATGGAAAGATGATCAGGTGCCTTATAAAATCTCATGACTGTCAAAGGGAGTCTGTCCACAATGATTGCAGGGTGACTTTGGGCTCCAAAACCACCAGGGGAGCCAAAACCAGCACTGAAAGGACTGATGGCCAAAGAGAAATCTTGATTTAGTAGTTTGACAAGATGAGAGAGTTTTGTAATATTGATTCTGAGCATTAAAATGCAATATCCGTATTACTTTATTACAACAGGTTAGTGAAAAGGGGAGCATAGCTCTGTCATCTACTAAGAGGAAAAACATCCATCCTCTTTCCTGATTCAACTAAGCAGCTCACCCCTCATCCTTGGCAGGTGTGGTTATTTACTTTAACCATTGATTATTAACATTCATCAGACCAGTGGCATGCTTGCCCGAATTACTAATGGTTTGATGGCAATAACAATCACTTTTATTCCCTGCTGTTGACTATTGACCATTGAGCTATAATGGCATTCTCAGGGGAAAATTTCCTCCTTGGGTGAAAGGCTCCTGTCAGTCAAGCTGCCTGAAGTTGGGTCACAATAGCATAACCTATTAGCAGCTTCCTCTTTGGTTCAGTTTCAAAGGTGAGGGGAGGGGGAAGGAACCAGTGCAGAAGAGACGTGTCATCTCTTCTGTATATCTGTGGAGCCCATCCTGAGGTTAAGTCTGTTCTGTTCCTAGGGAATACCTTTGGAGTGCACAACTGTGATTCTATTGTCCCCATGGGAAGCCACCTCCACCCCCCCACCCTCCCAGCCACAGCAATGGCTGTGCCTGTGTGTCTCGGGACTAGAGTCCACCCTGGAAAATCTGGTCCTTATACTCCTAGAAACTACATGGTCTGGAATTAGAAATGAATGTGTACTTCAGCTTGAAACACCAAAGCCAACCCATTGAGAGAACAAAATGCCCCAAGGGAACCAAAGGAGAAGAAATAAAGGCCCCAGCTCTTCAGCTAGGAAAATTGGTCACTTCGCTAACTTCTTTGGAACACTGCTGGTTTATATCAATTGAGAACCTAAGCCAAAGTGTTTAAAAATGAAAACGCTTACTCCTTTAAATGTGTTTATATAAGACTTGCACATTCACCCTACGGTTTTACCCTCACAGCCCATCTTCTTCTAATGTGAATTGGTGCCATTGCATTTGCTTCCATAGGCTACGTCTAGACTGCACTGTTAAATCGGAAGAAGATACACAATTTGCTTTCGAAAGAGGCTTTTCCGAAATTTGGCGCATCTACACGGTGCCAAATTTCAGAAAAAGTGCTCTTTTGAGACACCCCTTCTTCCTTATAGAACGAAGTTTACAGGGATGGCGAAAGAGCGCATCTGCTTTTTCAAACACTTTTTGAACATTGTTCCTTAGACGCAACATTGCTTTTCCAGAATACCTATGGTATCCTGAAAAAGCCATGCAGTCTAGACGTAGCCATAGTCTCAGTTTGCACTATCCTAAACACAGAAGTGCAAATTCATACAGGAACAACTCGAAGTTGTGATTTGATTTTTGAGCAAAGAGAGTGTTACTGAAATCACAAAGCCATAAACACCAGAAGAATGAATAGAGTGAGTTATACAGGTGATGATTATAAGCTACATCAATTGCTACAATATATGCAGGTATGTTCCCTTTATTAATTTCTCCCCTGTGTAAAACTACCTCCTTAAAGTTTCCCTTTTGATGCAACTGATATTTTTTTAACCTACAGTGATGAAGGAGAGATGAAGGACTGCCTAAACTGAGCTGTTCTAACTGCTAAGTAGTCGCAAATAAATGACTTTGGTTGTATACAAAGACAACTGGCAGTGTAATACACAGAGGGTATGTCTAGACTGCATCCCTCTGTCGGCAGAGGGATGCAGATTAGGCAGGTCAACATTGCAAATGAAGCGGGGATTTAAATATCCTATGCCTAATTTGCATAAAAATGGCTGCTGTTTTTGCCGACTCAGCACTTTGTTGGCAAAAAGTGGCAGTCTAGAGGGTGATATGTCGAGAAAGAAAGCCTTTTTCGACAGATCCCTTATGCCTCCTGCAAGGAGGTTTACAGGATCTGTCAAAAAAGGCTTTCTTTCTCGACAGATCCCCCTCTAGACTGCAGCTTTTTTTTGCCAACAAAGTGCTGAGTTGGCAAAAACGGCAGCCATTTTTATGCAAATTAGGCATGGGATATTTAAATCCCCGCATCATTTGCAATGTCGACCTGCCTAATCTGGATCCCTCTGCCGACAGAGGGATGCAGTCTAGACTTACCCAGAGAAATTCATTTGTGGAAGTCTCCAGCCTGCCACACATTTCAGCTAAATTATCAGATGACATAAACAACAAAGATTAGAACTGGCTTTTGTTTTGTGCTTCCCACTTTCTTCCAGAATTTTGCCTTTAGTCATCAAAGGTTTTAGCTAAGGGTATGTCTACACTTGCAGCCTATTTTGGAATAGGTCTGCAAATGTAGGCATTCAGCATTGCAAATCAAGCCTGGGATGTAAATATCCCACGCTTGATTTGCATCTTCCTGGCCAGGCGCCATTTTTGAAATTTACAAGCCCAGAATAACTGTGAAACGGGGTGTTCGAAATAAAGCCCTATTTTGAACTACCTGTTAAACCTCATTGCAGGAGGAATAACAGGTAGTTCGAAATAGGGCTTTATTTTGAACGCCCGTTTCACTGCCACGTGTAGACGCGGGCAGTTATTCCGGGCTTGTAAATTTAAAAAATGGCGCCTGGCTGGGAAGATGCAAATCAAGCATGGGATATTTAAGTCCCAGGCTTGATTTGCAATTCTGAATGCCTACATTTGCAGCCCTATTTCGAAATAGGCTGGAAGTGTAGACATACCCATAGTGTTTATTAGGAATGTAACTTTTGTTACTTAATAGTGTATTTCAATGTATTTATTGGAAATGCCAGTATTTATAGCCACAGCATATTTTACATGAAATTATTAGACTGCTTTTCGTAAATCTCTCTATAAAAAAATTCTCTAATGTAGAATTCATAAGGACACTGTTCATTATTATCTATCGATTCATTCATGGTGACTGGGCTTTCAGGAGCTATGTTTTAGCTTCTGGTATTCTTTCACCAGATCTCAGGCTATGTCTACACTACAAAGATAAATCAGAAAAAGAAATGCAATTTGCGATATGCAGATTGTGTATCTTTTTCCAATTTACTTCCAAAAGAGGCTTTTACAAAATTTGGCCCATCTACACAGGACCAAATTTAGATTAAAAAGGCCTCTTTTGGAACATCCCTTCTTCCTTGTAAAATGAAGTTTACAGGGATGCCGAAAAAAATGTCCGCTTTTCCGACTTTTTTTTGGAAAAGCGGATGTATTCCTTGGATGCAGCAGCACTTTTCTGGGATACCTCTGGTATCCCAGAAAAGCTCTTCAGTCTAGACATAGCCTCAGTATGCCAGGTCACTTTCCTTTTGTTCTGAATTAACGACATAGGAGGCAATGAGTGCAGAACAGCACACGATCATAACAGTGCCAATCTATGTACTGAAAAATATTGCTTTACGGTTACATATCCATCTTCTGGATCCACCTGGGGTCAGAATTTGCTTCCCAACCCCAAAAGAAATAAAATAATCTGATAAAAGCCCCTTGTTCTTTGCTCATCTGTTGAAGATACATGCCTTGATTCTGTGAACCCTGCACACCAGGTTTTCTGTGACCACTGCACAACATTCACAAAACTGCATGTTGTAATTCTTCTGAAAGTGTGGTGGTGTGTACCCTGTGTGTAACTTTCTATGCCATCAAGGTATATCCTCCACTGGGGAAAAGGAGGAGTACACGGATCAGAAAACAGGTCATTTTAAGTGGCATACTACTCTTGTAAAGCTTCATAACTTGTGCTGCATCATGTATAGTTTTCCATTGCTCTCAGTACCATTGGAACCCTACTAAAGGGGACCATATGTGCTGACCCTCAGAGGGAGATGAAGACATAAGAGCTGCTCATTCTGGCAGTGCCACAAAGTGTAAGAAGAGCAGATGTTAGGAGAAACCATGCATATAGTCAGTGGACCTGTTGTAACTTGAATCATCTCCTCCACAGAAGGTAAGCAGAGTTCAAGGATTACAGACTCTGCTCCATGGCTGAAGGTCAAGTGGGAAGCTTTTACTCCATCATCCTGTGAAATTCCCCAGTGTATCATCTAATTATTTGGCCTGGGCGCTGAGGAGAGACTGAAGCTTTAAATGCATTGTGATGCTTGTTTTTTCCAGGAGTTTACACTGGCCAGGGTGAAGGTGATCTGTGCAAAAAGTCTAAAATGGGGTAAAAAATGGGTGCAACTTTTTAAATTTTGTATTTAAATTAAATGTGAACCAACAAATCAGTTTAGATTATCCATAGTTAGACTGCTTCTGTTGCTATTCTATGTTTTATTAATATGTATGGACGTGTCTACACTAGAAAATTATTTCAGTATAACTTATTTCGACACAATAACTCCCAAAATAACTATTTCAAAATAGTGTGTCCACATTACTGGGAAGACTCAAAATTAGTCCGAGGCAGGCTCCCTTAATGTGGATGCATTACCTCGACTTAGAGCCCCAGGAAGTACTGGGGAGTAGTTATAGCAGCAGTGCAGCATCCACTCTATCGTTATTTGGAAACAACTCTTTCAAAATAAACGTAATTCCTTGTGGAAAGCAGGAATTATTATTTCAAAATAACAGGCTTGATAGTGTAGACGCTCTGCTTGTTATTTTGAAATAAGGGGAATTATTTTGCAATAACTCCCTAGTCTACTAGGGCCAAGTGTCACATTCTTCAGAAATTATGCAGTCATTTTGCCCACCCTAATTAGTAGTCTGGTTGAATTCAATGGAACGATTCATATGATGAAGGGAGCAGGATTTCATCTGGTTATTGCTCCCCACATGGATGCTCCTGTTCCAATACAAAATTAGGCAAAACTATAATTAACCTCAATAGGACAGGAACAGACTCATGCTAGGAGATCCAGTTGGTTCTGGACACATTGCTACCATTGAGCTATGTTCAAGAGTCTGCATTATTTTACATGCCTATTTATTTTCTCTCAGCAGGTTGTCTGTAAAGTGAAGAGGGAGAAAATTTGTCTTGCTGCAAATAGTACTTTTGAGCCTCATGAGAAAGATAATTAATGGATGTTTTCTGTTATGTACATTTATTAATAGCAAGCTCTGTGCCCAAAAGAAGTTTGTTCAATAGAACCCACCTTGTCATTCTGATATCCTGGGACTGACGTGGCTTCAACATCACTATATAGGTGCTCAGGCTTAATGAATAGGTTCATTATAATGGAGAAAGCTCAAATGCTGAACGCTTTTGAGGCAGTTGTCCACTTGGAAAAGCTGCAACCTCAGTGAATACCAGCTTTCCCCTGCTTCTAATTGGTTTATATTGCATCCAAAGTTCAATGGAAGTCTGTCACACTATTAGACTGCACATCGTACCATGGACTCTGTAATGGAGTTAAATGATAAATGATAATGGAGTTAAATGATGCCACCAATATTTTGTGCAGAGGCTCTCTCATAGTCTCACCTGGAAACCATTTTTATTCCTACAAAGCAATTCTATGGGACAGCAAAATGAAGAGCCAAGTGGACTCACTGTCTGTGTCAATAATTCAGTCTCACATTTCTGCCTACTTACGTTTTCAGATTTACAGAATTATCTGCAACCCTCTGACTTTTTTATAAGCACCATTCCTGCAGCCTATGATGTGACAGAAGTAGCTGAACTTTACATAAGTGTGTTGGTGCTGCAAATTTCAGTGTGCTCTAAACAAAGAATGAAGTCTCTTTGGAGGGAGTTACTGAGCAACTTGAAAACAAAGTGCAAATGGTACTCATCCAGCAAAAGTCTGTAATAGCCTGTAAAAGTTCTCACTCAGTCCTGAGCCCCTGCCCAGTGCTCAGGACTGTACTTCCCAGCCTGGCGCCCCCTTTAAGACCAGGGGCCTGAGGGCAGGCCAGCAAACAACAGCTCTTAAAGTCAAATGGTGGCCTTGGCCTTGGTTCAGGGTGGGACAGGCAATCAAACAAGTCCCCGAAGTCAAATGGCGGCCTTGGCCCTGGTTCAGGGCGGGGTAGGCAAACAAACAGTTTTCACAGTACAAGTGGGAAGGGGGAGACTTCCACTCAGTATGGGAGTGTCAGGGGGGACACGAGCGCTCCCTACTTCACCTCGTCCCAGCCCAGGGCACTGGGAATGGCAGCCTTGGTGTCCACTGGGGACAGCAGGGAATCCATTCTGAAGACTGCTGATACACCTTAAAGGGTGATCAGGTCCACCTGACCATCCCCTGCTTCCCCTGGGCCACTTCCAGACTTCCCCTCAACCTACACCTGGCTCCCAGGCAGTGGCGGGTTCACAGGGTCTGTATAGTCCAAGTTTAGGCGTAGGGAGAAAAGGGTCTCCTCCTCAAGGCCTGGGCCTCGTGGCCGAGGCCAGTCATCCACCTTGGCCAGCTCCTCAGAGTCTTCAGGATAGGCCTCTGCTCCCTCTGACAGCCGGCCCCCTACTGAGCTTCCGGGCTCAGCTTTTATACTTCCTACCCCTCCCCTAGGCCTCTGTGGACTTAAAGGGGCAGGCTCCGTCTCTGCCCACCCAGGCTCAGGGAGGGATTCTTCCTTCTCGGGGTCAGTGAGTGGCCAACACTGCTCACTACATAGCCAATTAACAACAGGGACATTCCACAGATTTTTACAAATTAGGAACTCTTCCTGAAGACTAGGAAGATTCCCCACTTGTGATTATATTCTAAAAAGAACAGACAAGGGAAATCTCAGGAACTGTTTGTGAGTGAGCCTCACATTTATACTTGTGAAACTCACTGAATAACTAGGCACAGCTAATGAAATGCAACAAAGAGCTGGACTAGTATAACCTGATGATGTTAAAAATACCACAGCTTCATGTCTTATAAACTGGCTAGCTCCTTTTTTGTGAGGAGGCAGCATAAGAAAAGATAAGGAAGATAAGATTTAGTAAGCACAATTTACTTGCATTTTCAAAAAAAATTGCTAAATTGTGAATAGGAAATAAATAAGGATAATGATCTATGTATATGCATAAAATAGCAGAGCGGAAACTGAATATCTGAGGGCCAGAAAACACTTTTCCCTTGCTCATATCTGAAATGGACATAGTTGAATATAAGAAATCTGCAGTTCATGAAAGAGTTTTCCGGTATTTAGAAAGTGCTGGTTGTTTATTTTTTGTGCTTGATTAAGACCTTGCAGTGCCTCACAGAAATAAATAAATAAATATAATGATAGGAATTTCTTTTATCTGAGTTGATCAGTATAAAATTATCAGAAACATTTAAAAATCCCTTTAAGCCCCTAAAAAGAATTCAGAAAAGCGGCAGCAATAAGGAAAACACAGATGTCCCTGGCTAGCAAAGTGTTTTTGACTGATTCTAACCGACATCCTTTGAATGATGAGGTTCTACACACCAAGATCTGAAAAAAGAGCTGATAATGAGATGTATTTTTCAGAGATGAAAGAACAAAAATGTAAAGTAAGAAATATCAAATAAAACAGAAAAACATAATAAACAAGTGTTGCTTAGCAATGATGTCTATGTCTGACACAAATGTTGGCCACATTGGCTGATAATACTGGATTCGTGCTTATATGGTAAGACATCTGAAGCCCCATCTTCATTAGAAAACAGAAACACTGCTGACAGTGTGTTACAGCAATTGTTCCCCTAAACCAGTAGCTGAAAAAGCATTTAAGTGTTCACAGGATGAAACTTAATTTTCAATAACAGTGGATCTGCTACTGAACACTATTGCCAACATGGTTTGTTTTCCTCTTGTAGAGAGGATTTAAGTGCACCAAATGATATAGTATCAGTGTCTTGGGGTCACCTTATAGCTCTATTTGGGGGCTAAATTCTCTGTTGATGTAAATGAGTGCTGCTACATTGACTTCAGTGGTATTTCAGAAATTTACACAGGCAGAGAATTTGCCCCCAAACATCTGGAAATGGTTTAATACTGAGCGAGAATGGCTGAAGTAATCAGTGTTAGGCATCTGCAGTACTTGCTTGTGAACATTTTGCCTGTGTGCATTTTTCAAAAGTAACATATTAGAAAGAAAAGTTGAATATACAACAGATTATCCCAAAATACAACTCAGCCAGCAAACTCCACAATCCACTTCCCAAGGTTCAGCTATCACAAGCATGGTTGCCAGGAAACCCTTAGCATTATAACAACAGTTTGATATTTCTGGAAAATTAAACTATAAAAAAAATAGTGACAAAGACAAAAGAGGGAGTTATACAGAACAAGAGAACCAATGTTACGGGCAAAATGAGGGATTTGTTTATTTTGCACAAAGTAGTATTTATGTTTATGTTACCTTTTTTTTAATAATGACCAGAGAAATATTTTAATGTTTTGGGTATCCCATCCTTCCTCTCTTTAGCTAGTACCTAATGTTTCATAGTTTTAGTCTTCTTTCTCTCCATATTATCAGATTTGTCTTCTACTTAGAGAAGAAACAGGCCATGACATGAAGCACTGATATTTCTGTTTTCCATGTGTGGTACCTTCACATTTCTAAGCACTTTCTCTGTGTGCATTGTTCAGCAGCCATCATAGTATGACTGTGACTGCAGCCAGTAACATCACACACATACACACACACACAATTTGGTTCAATGCAACAAAACTTTATCGGCATGACAATCTATAAGAAGCTGCTGAAGTGTAAAAGGAGACAGACCATCTCAGGTATTAGTCAGAGACAAGTAAGATCTATTCAGAATGGGGTAATACTCTGCTTGGGATTTGATCCTGTGTTCATTTGTCATTACACCCACACCCACACACCCTCTCACTCAGTAAGTATGCATTTTTTTCATCTGTGGAAATAGCAAAAACTGACAGGCCTATTTAGAAATCAAGACAAATATAGTAGGACAAATTCTCTCATTTACACCAGTGTAAAAGAGTGAATCTGGATTTACACTGGGGTAGCTGACAGCAAAATGTAGCTCACTATCATTAAATTCAATAAGAGAAAAACTTGTATTGGTCCTTCCAGAACTAAATAGTGGGCTTCCTTTGAATTTTCCTGTGAATTTGTAAGCTTAAAGCACTTCATACAGAATATGTACTGAGAAGAATCACAATCATGTCCTGCTAAACATGTCCACGCTGAGTCACTATGAGCAAAGAAAATCCAGGACTCAGTCATTGTAGAGTGCCAAATGGGCAGAATGTACATGACTCACCAAGAAACACATTCACTGACATTTAAACACAAATGCTGTACTGAGCTAGTGTATCAATGCATTGCTGAAAACATATGCAGACCCACTCACTGGTATTAGATTTGTAACTGTCATAAAAAGAAGGTGTTACATTCAATCACAGTTATAAGCCAATGGCAGTTTTAAAGGAAACAACTTCCATTATCAGTTCAGTAAAAGTTCCATACGATAGTCATGCCATAATCTGTTCTATAATACCCATTTCAGATTGTCCCTGGCTGCAGGACAAATATTTTACTACCCTTTTTATTAATGAAAAATAGCTCTATTTTCACTTGTAGGTTCATGCCAACAAATGTAACCTATCCTTCTAGTTCTTGCATTAAGTTAATTGCATAGCTGTAGATGGAATAACCTAACCAGATTAATCAATTCCCTGCAAGTCCACAGGTCAGACAGACTCTCATCCAACAGGCAGCATTTTTTGCTACTGTGGCCTAGAAAGATATATCTGACCCTTATTCTGTGTTGGGAATCACTACTCTTAGAGGAGAATCCATTGATAGAGATTCTCTAAGCTGTAGTCAGAAAGAGAGGAGGGGAGAGGGCAAACCATGGGCCAGAGCAGACAAACAACCGTGTACAAAGGAATCCAATGCATCAGGGAAGGGCAGACAAATAAGCAGTGGCAAATTTTTAAAGTGCTTCTAATAAACTAATAAAACTAATAAAACTAATAAAAGAAAGTTCTTCTTCACACAGCGTGTAGTCAGCATGTGGAACTCCTTGCCAGAGGAGGCTGTGAAGGCTAGGACTATAACAGAGTTTAAAGAGAAGCTAGATAATTTCATGGAGGTTAGGTCCATAAAAGGCTATTAGCCAGGGGATAAAATGGTGTCCTTGGCCTCTGTTTGACAGAGGCTGGATGGCAGGAGACAAAGCGCTTGATCATTGTCTTCCCTCCTTGGGCACCTGGTGCTGGCCACTGTCGGCAGACAGGATACTGGGCTAGATGGACCTTTGGTCTGACCCGGTACGGCCGTTCTTATGTTCTTATGTTCTAATATCCATAGCTATTATATTGGCTAATTATCAGATATTTCTCTCTCTCTAGATTCCTGTATTGTATCCCTATACTTGGCATATTAGAGCATGACCTTGAGGTTTTAGTAGATACAAAAATCTCATTATGAAAGAATTAATTCTGGTGGAATCCCACATGTTCTGTGCATTGTTCTATTAGTAACTGTGCTTCCCTCCTTTAGAAAGTTGCATTTGACTTTCCCTGGTACTTAGATATAGAGTGGTCAGACCTTTCAAGCACCAAATTAAACTTAAAATAATGAAGAAATGAGGGACAGAGATTTCTTGTTTTCTCAATATGTTCCACAGTCGTCTAGTGACTCCCACTTAATTATGCCTTCTTTCCCCCTGCATTTTTCTTCTTTTCTCCTCAGTAGCCCCTCTTATCTCTTGGTGGGATCAGTTGCTGTTGTTCCAAACAGGTTGGGTTGATGGTGGCAGTGAGTTGTTGTCTCTCCCTCTGAATGCGGGACAGTTAGCATGCACTCTATATGGATTACAATATGCTCTTTAGTCACACCACCGTTTCTTTTTTTAAGGACCATGGACAGAGCTGAACTTTAGGGCATTAGGGAGAACAGTGAAAGAGTTTCATCTAAGGGTATGTCTAGACAGTGGGGCCATTTTGGTATACTGGAGGTATCCCAAAATAGCTACCCACATCTTTTAAGTGCATCCATGATTTCAAAATATTTTTTGAAATAACGAGCGTGTTATTTTGGCATTCTGGTAACTCTTGTTCCACGATGGTTAAAGGATGTCTCAAAATAGCAAGTTATTTCAAAATTTGGCTCAATATAGATTTGCCAGATTTCAAAATAAGCTATTTTGAAATACAATTGAAATAAGATACACAATTTGCTTATCGCAAATTGAGTATCTTATTTTGAGTTTAGGGTGCTATGTGCCTACACAGCAGGGCTTAACTCAAAATAAGCTATGCAAATTGAGCTTCATCAATTGCATAGCTTAATTCGAAATAGCTTATTTCAAAATTGGGAGCGTCTACACAGCACTTATTTAAAAATGGAGGACTCTTCCTCCGACTTCTCTTACTCCATGTACAATGAGGGTTATAGGAGTCAGAATAAGAAGTCCTCCAGCTTGACAGTATTTCAACATTATTTTGAAACAACTGTGGCTGTGTAGACATACCCTAAAGGAACAGACGCTTATGATATATAAAATGGTCACTTCTGCTCTTCTAAAGAGACACATATTCCCACTTATTATTATGTGCCAGTGTTTGCTTGTTCATCTGTTCTTCTTTTGTCTTTCACTGCTTTTTTGTTTTGTTTTGTTTTGTTTTGTTTTGGTTGGTTGGTTTTTTTTGCTGGTGACAAAAGATCAACAGCCCATGAGAGGTGCACTCACCCCATTATTAGGGTGAGTATACTTTCTTTTCCTCAAGCCAAGCTTAGCAAAGAAATGAATTTATCAACAGATTTATCAGTTTTCATAAGCCGGTGCACTGGTTACTGCATCCTTTTACCAGCATATTTACCAGATGTGCTAGTAACATTCATAATAGGGAAGGATATAGAAGGTACTATTTTGACTAGATCCAGGTTTATTCAGATTTTCATATCAAGAGGCAGTGGTATGATAGACTGTGGTATTCAGGAATTAGTCTTAATACTGAAAGCTTTTTTACATAAGGACTGTCTTATTTGTCAGCATGTAAAATATTGACAAGATTGTTTCTATGGAATGTCTTTTCAGATTGCTTCAGTCATGCTTATAAACACATGCTAATGGATGTTTCTTCTAAAATAAGCAATAAGAAACTAGCTAAGAAATGTTGACATCTAAATTGTCATCATTAGGTATCAGAGTCAACACGCCTTGGAGATTAATCATCAGTTTGCACCTTGCAGAGCTTCAGTTTGTTAGACATTTTAGGAAGCTAGCACTGCACTGGTTTATATCCAGAATGTTAGATTCATTACTAAAAGTGCAGAAACATTCTGATGTTTAAAGAAAGCTTAAATTATGGAGAAACTGAATACACCAGAAATAGTCAGAGCTCTTATTACATACAATAGAGGAATATCACAAAACATATTGGCTACGTCTAGACTACAACCCTTTTTCGTAAAAGGGATGTAAATTAGACGTATCGCAATTGCTAATGAAGCGGGGATTTAAATCTCCCCCGCTTCATTAGCATAAAAATGGCCGCCGCTTTTTTTCCGCACGGAGCTTTGCCGGAAAAAAGCGCCAGTCTAGACGCTGATCTTGCGGAAAATAAAGCCTTTTCCGAAAGAACCCTTATCCCTCGATAAGGGATCTTTCGGAAAAGGCTTTATTTTCCGCAAGATCAGCGTCTAGACTGGCGCTTTTTTCCGGCAAAGCTCCGTGCGGAAAAAAAGCGGCGGCCATTTTTATGCTAATGAAGCGGGGGAGATTTAAATCCCCGCTTCATTAGCAATTGCGATACGTCTAATTTACATCCCTTTTACGAAAAAGGGATGTAGTCTAGACGTAGCCATTAATTGAAAGGCCTTTGGTATGACCTTTTTGTCTTCACTGTTCACAGACAAGTCAACAAAATGAAAATCCACTCATTGTGGGAGCAATATAATAATCTGAGTAAATGTATTCAAGTAAAAAATATACAGGCAGAACCTTCAGTAATGAACTAACCTATAAACAATCACTCTAATTCAGCAAGCCCTTTGTCATGTACTTAACTTCATGCCTGGGAGTCACAATGGGAGTGACTTGGCAGTATGTGTTAAGCATATATGTGTATGCTTATTCTGATGTTATTAAAAAAAGTTTAATTTCGTGTAAATAAGCTAGGTGGATCAATTATCAAATAAATGGCTATTAGCCAGGGATAAAGTATGGTGCCCTAGCCTTCATAACAAGGGCAGGAGATGGATGGCAGGAGATAAATCACTTGATCATTGTCTTCTGTTCTCCTTCTCTGGGGCACCTGGCATTGGCCACCGTCGGCAGAAGGGATGCTGGGCTCGATGGACCTTTGGTCTGACCCAGTATGGCCATTCTTATGTTCTTATGTTCTTATGTTCTTAATTAAGTAGGTCTCCTCATATCTAGCTTAAATAGAATCCTATTTTAATGTTGGCCTTGAAAATATTAGCCTTGAAACTCTCATTAACACTAAAAAATGATGTGGCGTGGAAATTATGCACTTTCGAGGCTGAACAAGTACCCCTTCTTGTTTTGCAAACTGTGCTGTAGTAATGTTCAGCCTCTCTACAAAGTTAGTTTTGTCTCAACATGACTCACAGCCACTGAATTTCTGTAACAGGACAGAAATTTAATTATTTAAAGAAAGTCTTTAACCAATTTAAAAAGAAGCTGAAAATAACACAATAAAGAAAATCAAAACTCATTAACATTTTGTAATCCCTTCCAAATGAAGTCTTTTGTGAAGACAAGGATAATCCAGTAACATTCTCAGATCAAAAGAAGTTGCTTCCTTTTGAACTCCTAATGCCCCATTTTCACACCTAAACCTAACACGCTCTAGTTTGTCACTTCAGAGTTCATTTCAAATCTGTATCAAAATCTTTTTTCCTCTAAATGACTTTAAATCTTGCTATTATGCATCCTTTTTCATTATTCAGACATTCTCTGATTTTCAACCTCTTTGTGTGCCTAAAACATATTTTGAATTTAATCATATTCTTCACAAATAATTCACAGATGCAAAATGTTTTCAGAGCTTTTTAGCTTATCCCTGCAGTATCAAACCAGGAAATGTATGGAACTAATACAGAACAAATGTTATGACCCTGGCACAGCTATTGTAATAAACAGTAGGCTACTAAAGTTAAGGCAGTCTCTTGATCCATTAAAGTTAATGGAAGTTATGACATTGGCTTCTATGGATACATCTACACTGCAACACTATTTTGAAATAAATAGTGCTATTCCAAAATAACTTAGTCTGTGTCTACACTGCAGTCAGTTATTTCGAAATAGTGTCAAAATACTGTCAAGCTGGAGGACTTCTTACTCCAACTCCTATAACCCTCATTGTACGAGGAATAAGGGAAGTCGGAGGAAGAGTGCTCCATTTCAAAATAAGTGCTGTGTAGACGCTCACTATTTTGAAATAAGCTATTTTGAAATAAGCTACACAATTGATGTAGCTCAGTTTGCGTAGCTTATTTTGAGTTAAGCCCTGATGTGTAGATGCACCCATAGAAGGAGAAAGCCCTTAGAGCATGTCTACACAGCAGGACAAAAGTCGAATTAAGATACACAACTTCAGCTACGTCAATTGCATAGCTGAAGTCAAAATAGCTTAATTTGGTTTTTGGCGCTGTCTTCCTTCGACTTCCCTTACTCCTCATGAAATGGGGTAAGAAGTAAGTAAGAGTAATTGAGAGTAAGTCGGAGTAACAAGTCCTCCAGCTTGATATTATTTCAAAATAATGGCTTACTGTGAAGACACACATTTTGTTATTTCGAAATAACGTCACTTATTCCGAAATAATGCTGCTGTGTAGACGTACCCTTACTGAGTAAGGGGCTCATCCAAAGCCTGCTGAAATCAATAGTTTTTCAGTGATTTCAGTGAGCTTGTGATCATGACTAGTATATACTCATATAGCCATGGTGAAGATCTTCTTTCTATGATCACATTAATAGTGAAGCTTCTTGGAAAGAGGTGGGCTAGGCCCTAACCTGGTTCTCTATAATATCCTTACATTGGTGACTATGTTAGATTCTGGCCACACAAGCATTTTTTCCATAACCCCATGTATACTACAAAATTTGTGCTGGGGTATCACTGAGAGCTCCTGCATATTTAGCAGCATCTTAGTAACAAATACACATCTAGTATGCTGTGCATCCCAACTCCCCATCATCACAAAATACCTATGGTAAGGTAATGCTGGCACGAGGGGAAAAAACAAAGCAAAACTACGTGACAGCCCCAAGTGTCATTTAAGATGAATGGAATTTTCCCAGGACTTGAGAAACCAGCATTTCAGTCAGAAGTATGAGCTACCATGGGGAAAGCAGGCTGTCCTAATGAACTGGATTCTATAGCAACCAAATAGCCAAGGAAACCTAATGAGTTCTGCTGTAGTCTTTGTAGTTTCTTCATTGTGTAAGCTAAGTGTTTTGCTTGTATTGAGGTCTGGCTACACCCCATGAATAAACTATTTGAAAAGCAAGAGTTTTTAGTCCCAAATCTAGTGGACAGGTTTCCAGCACAACTCCTCCTTAACCCACCCCCGTCATAAAGGAATGAAAGGCCAGGACTGAATTGCCAAATAAACTGACACTGGTTTAGATTTCTTTCCCCTTCAGGACTAAGGCACATGAAGGCAGGGGACTGGACTTGATGACCTCTCGAGGTTCCTTCCAGTTCTAGGATTCTAGGATTCTATGGGTATGTCTACAACTAGAGACCCACAGCTGGCCCAGCTCAGCTGTATCAGGCTCAGGTACTCAGGCTGAGATGCTGTTTAATGGCAGTGTGTATGTTCACGCTTAAGGCTGGAGCATGCACCCTGTGGCAATCTCCCTTTCTGGGACTAGGGGTTTGGAGGTCCTGAGGAGGCCTCAGCCTGAATGACTATACTTTAGTCTAAGCCACATGAGGCTGAGCTGTGGGTTTTTAAATGTGATGTAAACATACCCTGTGACGGACCCTCCTCCATGCTTTATGAAATGGACTCATGGACACAAACATACATAACTCAAAGATGCTTCGGACAAATTGCTTCATGTAACCGATCAATCTTCATGTCGTAATCCGCTGGATCTGTTTATCTTATTTTGGTGATGTATCATTCTTGTGTGTAAAATTAGACATGGAGTGTGGAGTTGCTTTATGGTACTTAAATGTGTGAATGAAAGCCATCACAGGTGTTACTCTCAATGTCTTGATGACCAACTGTTAAACAATCTCTTTTGTCCTTTAGTCTTAGCAGTGGTTCGTCTGGGGACATCACCTGTCCCAACTGGCCAGGTGACTTCCCATGCAAAAAAGGGAATCTTTAAAAACGATAGGAAAGTAGGAGTGTTTGGTCTTTGGCTGGCATACCGAGGAGAGTGAACCAGAAACCCCAGGGGAAGTGGAGATTTCCCTGGTTTGAAGGTGCAGCTGGAACAAAAACAGTTTTAGGGTGAGTTTGTAATAAGTTCAGACTGAGGTTTTAGTATTAGAATTAGCTAAGCATTTTCTGTTTCTTTTCATTTGTAATCTACATTGCTCTGCCTGTTCTCACTTATAACCACTTAAATCCTACAGTTTGTACTTAATAAAATCACTTTTTCTTATTATCAAGCCCAGTGTAAATAATTGTTACCTGGGGGAGCAATCAGTGTGCACATTCCTCCTTTCATTATTAAAGGGAGCTTACCCATATAATTCATTGGGGGTTTTGATCCTATTTGGGGAGTGGTACCCCAGGAAGCTCGACCCAAAACTGCACTCTCCTCGGACCTGAAGAGGTCCAGTGTCTTTACAGCTTCTCGGGGGGCAGTGATCCTTGGTGCCTTGGATTGGGGGAGGCCAGCGGAGCTGGCCCAGCAGGACTGAATGGTGAGAAGCCCCAGAGAGCAGGAAGATGAGTGGTGGTGGCTGTGTCAGCACTCTGGGAAGCCCCCCCAAAGGGGTCTTCTGTGGCCTCACCCCATCACATACCCTCTGTGGAAACTTGACAAAATTCAGACTAGAAATAAGGCATACATTTGTAACTGTGAGAGTGATTAACCAGTAGGCCAGCTTACTTAAACTCTCTGTCACTTGAGCTCTTTAAACTAGGATTGGATGTCTTTTAAAAGACATTCTGCAGCTTAATCAAATGTAATGGGCCTTATATAGGAATTACTGGGTGAAATTCTATCATCCGTGTAATGCAGGAAGTCAGACTTGATGGACAGAATGACCCATTCTATCCTTAAATTTTATACACCTCTAAATCTGCATAGGCAGCGCTCATGCTGCATATGTCACATTGGTAAATACAGGGCTTCAGTCTCTAGCCTTTTCAACAAATGGGGACTTTTCCTTATCACTTAAAAAAAAATAAAGGGTGGCAGTTCTCTACAATGGGGTGTATGAAAAGTTTTATTTTACTGATACCATCAGAGCTGAGAAATCTGGCCATATAGTAGCTGCTGTCAGTTCATAGTCAAAACCATGAAGCTTGATAACGTGGCTCTTGATTCCATGTTCATGAAAATAATTGTGATATTAAGGTGTATAACTGCATCCTTTGCATTTGTTGTAGTGAGAAATGCACACAATTATTTTAGATTCTTCTCCCCTCTTGTCATCCTCCCATGAGTGTTTAGTAATCTTATATAAGTAGGAATGTATAAACACTCATTTCAGTATAGACCACAATGCATTAGGCCTTGGAGAGGTGTACAAGAGAAGCAGAGGACACGGGAAAGGAACCTTCCATCTTAGTTGCCTCTCCAATACTAGGGATGGAATACTGGGGCAGGTCAGACAGGAGACATTCATAATAGCCCAGAAGTGGAGGAACCTCAATATGAGTTAGCCAGAGGTCTAAGCCAAAAAGAGGAAAGCTTTGTAGCTCCAGGAGCATGTGTCACCTCACCTCTTAACTAAGTGATTGAGGATTGAGGGGGCTGAACAGCTGAAGAAAGGAGCATTGGACCCTCATGGTGAGCCAATCCAAAGAGGTGCTAGAGCAGCCGAAGAGTGGACGGGTGTGTCTAGACTACAGGGTTTTTTTGAAAAAAGTGGCCTTTTTTCGGAAAAAACTTCCCCTGCGTCTAGATTTCGAAAGTAAATCAAAAGAACGCGCCAGTTTTTTCGACCATGGAAAACCTCATTTTACGAGGAATAATGCCTTTTTTCAAAAGTGCTCTTTTGAAAAAAGGTGCTATGTAATGCAAACTGTGCTTTTTCGAAAGAGAGCATCTAGACTCCCTGGGTGCTCTCTTTCAAAAGAGCAGCTTGCTTTTTCGAAAGTACTGGCTGTAGTCTAGATGCTCTTTTTCGAAAGAGGCTTGTAGTCTAGACATAGCCTATGTTACTGGTCCCAATGCACTATGACTGTTCTTCCTCCCATCAATGCTTCCCTGCAAACTGGACAGTGGCTTAACAGCCACAATATTCTATTTTCTCTTCTAATGATACTGTTCACCTTGGATGTTCAACACTCGCATTTTCTTTCCTCAAAAGCTAAAAAGGCTTTTTTTCTTATAACGGTTTTCAATCACTTGCACTCCTGGTAAATAGGCAATAATGCACAATATTGTTTGTTTGTTTAAAGCTCTACCTTCAAAGACATGGCCTTTATAGGCCTGGAGGGAGAAATATTAAATTCCTCTCATTATTCTGCATGCCTGGCCAAGGTAGCGTACATTGGTTCCAAAAGGTGTCTCCTCTCAAACTCCACGAGCAGCATGTGTTCCAACATGCATTTCAGCTCCACAATCTGGGCATCATAAAGACATTTTAAATACCCAGTTTACTACCAAATTGCAATGTGACCTTCGCATAACAAGACTTGGCATTTTTACTTTGAACACAGATGTAAGAAATTATTACAAAGCCATTGTTTATACTTCTCGCGCCGGCACACTCTGCAGCTGAACTGAGTTCATGCACTAAATTCAGACTCCCAAATGATTAGGTTCTGAAATAATCATATGCACCTTCTTGCTTGAGAGTGCAAAAGCTGTGACACACCTTGCTATGTCACAAAAGAGTTAATGAAAAGATTTCCATTGTACTGGGCGGGGTTCACTCTTCAGGAGAAGGCGGCCCAGGAGACTAAAGCAATTATCTGCTGAGATACTAATTTATCTTTATAGCAGTTTTAGTAATAGCAGAGCCTCTCTCTTAATGCCACTTCTGCTGCATTACTTTCCTTTCAGTGCACAAAAAAGGTTAATTGTTAAAATTACACATTAGGAATAGAAAATAAGTTTAAAGATGATATGCAGCTCTTGCAAGGCTCTGTTTAACAACCAACACAAACTAGTAGTGTTCCATAAAGCAAGAGTGAAGAGAAGCTGGGCAGGGAAAGACTGAAAACTGAAAAAAGGAAAAGATGGGGGGGGAGGAAGGAGGGAAGGTAGAGTGAGAAATTATGTGGTAAATGGGACAAATGACAGGAATTTTAAATTGAAAAGGATAATATCATAATAAGCAAAATACAGAGCTGGTTCCAAACCAATTAGAGGTAGAAATAGCCACAAACTATTGTTTCCCATTTGTTTGAACAGAAGCCTGATAGTAATAATCTTGATTTCTCACTTTGTATCATGAAAAACACTCAATCAAATCATTTGGGAAAATGACCACCTTGCACCTTTAAGCAGGGTTATTTGGCTGTATGGCTGAATGAAGGGATCAGTGCCTTATGGCAGGCATTGGGGGACAGATGTAGAGGGAAACAGCTGCCAAAGCGTTAGTGTGGTCCTTGACTCATCCTCTAAGAATGCAGGATTTAAAAGAGGCAGTTCTGCAAGTCTCACTTTTACACACACAGTAGGCTGAAGCAGAACCCCTCCTCCCTCCATCCCAAGGGGCCCAACAGACTTGTTGGACTCCTGGGCAAGGTGTGTGTGGGGGTCCAACTCTGTGCTCCCAGAAGGGGCGGGGCTTAAGGAGGAAGGTACCGGGCTGGGGAGAGCCAGCCCTCAGTGTGCCGCACCCGCCCCTCTCAGGCCAAGATCAGAGGCACTCAGAATGCACTGTGCTGTACTCAGGTGGCAATTTAAAGGGCCCAGGTAGAAGCAGCTATGGTGACTGGGAACCCTGGGCCCTTTTGAATCATTGGGCCCCCAGGGCAGTTGGCCCCTTCACCCTCATGTTGGTGGGCCTGCTCCCTCCCCTTTAGGTCTACAATTCTAGGCTTTTTTAAGACCTGCTGTGGGTATGATGCCAGGAAGGAATTTTCCTGTTATGAATGGCTTGGATGCAGCTGCAGGTTTTTTCATGTTCCAGAAAGCAGGTTTCATGAAGGTCTCTGTCCACGCATGGCATAAAGGACTGCAGGGCATATGTCACAACTCACTGTGTAAGTGTAAGTTAAAGTCCAATGCAGGCACGCCATAGGAAAGGTATATAGTGACTGGATAAATGGCTTGGAAAAGAACTTAAAGGATGTGTTCGTTAAAGGGATGGATGGGAGGCAGTTGGGAACTCCTATAATAGTTGTGGCAGGGAGCTAACCCCCCGTTCTTAGGCCCACCTTAACACACCTATGAGGGGTGGATGGTAAAGTCCTGGTGATGGGGGGGCTAGATGGAAAAAGAGGGGGAGCTGAAATAAACATGGGGTTACCTATACTGTATACACTTCTTTGCCATGTAGTCCCAGATATCATAAAATAAAGTTGCAGACTAATGAAACCTATCTCAATGTTTCCTGTTTTTTAACCCAACAAAAGGGCAAACATTCAAATGAATTATTTATATTGGCTCTAAATTTTCTTCTTTTGCACCTCTGCACAAATCAGGAGTAACCCACTGGAGTCATGCAAGTGTGAAACTGACAGAAAAAAGAAAAAAAATCAAGCCCATTCTGATCTGCCCTTGAAGGAACTCAATGACAGACTACTTCATTTGATGAAACCTTTCTCCTTATTGCTCAATTTCCTGCTTGCATTATCCTTTTATTCTCATTGCTGTACAGTTTCCATTTTCAGCTACAAGAGTTGCCCATTTCTTCATCATTTCTTCTTCAGTTTTTGTTCCTATAATCCAATATTTGGTTCTTTATTCTTTGTAGAATATTAACTGGTTAGAAGCTCCAAATTAAGGTAGATTTTCACTATTGTGTGTCAAATGAGTTTCAAATATAGCTACATATAGCAATTCTCCCAGTCCAGTCCTTCTGCTTTTCATTGACACCGAACCCTGTTTCTCTACACACTCCTATCCCCTATCCAACTTCTTTCTGTTCATGGTTCTTCCATCTTCTCTGTTCTTGTCCTTCATTCATCACCTTTCTGGTTTTAGGACTTCAAGAAAAGAGTTGCACAATACAAGTTTTTGTTTCTATAGTTCTCATTTCACTTTGATCATTCATACAGCTTGAAGCTCTTTATCTTGATGACAAGTCAGAACATGTTTATGCATGGTCAAAAAGTGTGTGGGGAAAAAAGCAGCTTGCTATATGGGCTAGGTGTCATTATTCATTCAGCTCCCTCAAATATTTTCATCAAAGAACCTTCCTTCTTTATAATCTGCCAAACCTCAGATGCCCCCTGGGTTCTCATCTGTTCTGTGAACTGGTATATAGGATGTGCTTTCTCTCCCCACACATACATTTTTGCAAATATAAAAGCAAAAATAAAGAATAAAAATTACAGAAGCTTTATCATGAGGAAAATCATGATGCCTTGTGATTGCTTCAGAGAGAGAAAAACAAACCTCACTTCCATGTGATAACTATTCATGGAGCAACAGATGGTCAGCTCTGTTACAAAGAGACATTTCACATTGCCTCTCAGCATGCATATGTGCCACATTCAACTGAAGCTACAGTCTTTTCATTTTCCCAGCGATAACCCTTGTGACCTCCCATTCTTTCCCCAGCAAGTTTTTCTATAAACAAAAGTGGCCACATTTTTTTAAAAAAATCTTTCATTGGGAGGCAGGAATTTAACTGGAATTTTTAAAGTGGCTAAGATAATTAACTTCAAAAGACATATGATTTCATTATTAACTTTAGCCACAGGATCTGCCAGCAGCATTACCAGGAATGGAACAGAATGATTTATATTCAAACAGTGGGGAAAACACTGCAGAGTTGAAAGGGTTGAAGCACATGCAAACTTAATTCAGATGAAAAACCAGCAAGTAAGTTGTGGTCAAAGCCTGCTGATTTCACTGAACTGGATTGATGGGAGAGAGATTGGGAGATGGATGAAATACATTGGTTTCTGTACATAATGTGGCCAGGGGAATCTCTTTTTTTTTTGGCCGGGGGAAGTGGGGGTAGAGGGGCAAGGTCATATGATCTCTTCATTCCCTGAGTTTCCATGTGTGCTTTCAATTTCAATCAAACTCACAATAAAACCCAACTATGATCCGCAGGTTGGCTTGGTTTTGGTAGCAACAAGTCTTGTGTGGGGCATGTTTGCCTGGCCAACACTACCCCTCCTGCAGGCTTTCCTCAAAAAATAGCTGGAGGAATAGAGAGACAAAGTCATTGAGTGGGAGGAAATGGTCTCAGAGAAGCTGTCTAGAATTATAAAAATCTTCTAGTGTGGATGGCAGCTTTGGGGCCTGAGTCTTGAATTCTGTGAGTACTGGAATTCCCCTCTGACTTCATTGGGGAGAGATCAAGGTATAAATTAGTGGTTCCAGCCAGATTCTTTCTCATTGGCCAGGAGAGCTAACTAGGCTGTAATAGTCCCTGGTCAATTGTAACAGAGAGGTAGCCGTGTTAGTCTGATCTTGCTAAAACAAAAGGAAAAACTATGTAGCACTTTAAAGGCTAACAAGATGGTTTAATAGGTGATAAATTTTCGTGGCCAGACCCACTTCCTCAGATCGTATTCTGGAAGAGAATTGGCATGACCATATATACCAGAGGAATACAATGAAAAAAGTGAACACGTTATTAAACTGACAAATCAGATTTAGTATAGAAGGTGGGGCGAGGGAGAGGGATGGAGGGAATAGCTATTTATGAGTCAATGAATGGCTAATCAGGAGTGATAAGTGGGGAAGCTATCTTTGTAATGGGTAAGGTAATTAGCATCTTTGTTAAGGCCCATTCGTAAAATGTCAAATTTAAGCATGAATGAAAATTCTGAAGTTTCCCTCTGTAATCTGGTGTTAAAGTCTCTTTGAAGTAAGATGCATGTAGTAAGGTTGTTAATGTCCAGGTAGGTTGAAATGAAAACCAACTGGTTTTTCCTTGTGAAGGTGTCTGATGTCTGATTTGTGGGCATTAATTCTTTGGTGAAGTGTTTGAGAAGTCTGTCCAATATACATAGCAGAAGGACACTGTTGGCACATGATGGCATAAATTATATTTCTGGATGAACAGGAATATGTGTCCTTGATCATATAACTGACATAGTTAGGTCCAGTGATGGTGTCACCAGAGTAAATAAGTGGACAAAGTTGGCAATGGGGTTTGTTGCAAGGGAAAGTTCCAGGGTTGGTATTAATGTGGTATGTCCTGTGGTTGTTGGTAAGAATCTTCCTGAGGTTACGTAATTGTCTATAGGAAACCGTGGTCAATTGTGACATTAATTCTAGGTGGGTACAAGAGATGCTGAAAAATAAAGGCAATTCAGAGTTAGAGAGAGTTTAGAAGGAAGCAAGCTGTGCTGATGATTTCCTTGGAGACTTATCAAAAACTTTTTTCCCAAATATTTCATGTAATTCACAGAATCATATAATGACAGTACTTGAAAGTAGCTAGTGTGGCGGCACATTGGGTACCCCCGCCCTCCCCCCCCCCCCGATCCTGCATCCCATCTGCAGCAAGATGAGACTCCACCGACCAGTAGTATAGAAAGGGTTTATTGCTCCTCTAGGATACAGCACAGCATACATGTGATGTGGTTTCAGAAGTCAGGGCCAGAATGCCTCAGACCCCTTGGATTAGGGGGTCCATTGTCATCACTAGACCGTCAACTAAGGCTGCTTCCTTCATGTTTCCCAGACAGCAACTGCCCCTTCCCCCGAAACCTGGTGTTGATCTCCACCTCTCTCCCTTTGTCTCTCCCCCTGGGAATCTCCTATTATCTCCTCAGGCTGAGCTTAGGTGTCTGGGTTAATACACATTTGGGTGAGTCAGTGGGAATCACACATCACAGCTCAGGGGAACCCCGGGTTACAGAGCAGACAGCATCCCCACTACACCACACCTAGAGAGATCACCTAGTCCAGTCCCTTACACTCATGGCAGAATCAAGCCCTATCAAGACCATCTCTGACCATCAAATACACAGGGAAGGGTGGGAACATAATTTCATTTACAAGTTTGATTCTTACCAGAATGTAATGAACAGGGATATCAGCTGGCTTGCGCACTACCTTCCATGTCCTAATGACTTAACCAACCAACTTAACAATGGAGGTGCTAATTGTTCTTATCAGCCTCTTGTAACTACTTGAATGATCTAGTCACTGTCTTTTTTCTCCTTTTTTTTCCCTTCTCCCTCCCACTTCCCTTATTTATTCTTGGATCTGAACTTATAATACTCCAGTCATCTGAAGAAGTGGGCTGTGCCCACAGAAGCTCATAATTCCATCTACATGGTTTGTTAGTCTGTAACCAGAAAAACTTAAAAAACAACAAATAATCTAGTAGCACCTTAAAGACTAACTTGGCTACCCCTCTGAAGCTTCATAGGACATGTTTTCTAGACCTTTAACTATTGTTGTGGCTAATCACTGTACCTTGTCTAATTTGTCTATATCAGTGGTCCCCAACGCGGTGCACATGGGTGCCATGGCACCCGCCGGGGCATTTATGTGCGCCCGCTGAGTGATCAGGGCTGGCCCAAGCCATTCTTGCTCCCTGGGCCCTGGGTGCACGGCGCATGCATGGCCCCCACCCCAGGCACACAGCATATGCGTGGTGCTGGCCCTGGGCATGAGGCGCATGTGCGGTGCCGGCCCCAGGCGCCCGGCAGCCCCAAAGGATTGGGGACTACTGGTCTATACCTTTCCTGAAATGTGGAGCTTAGAACTGGACACAGTGCTCAAGTTGAGTCCTAATCAGTGTTTCCCTCTAAGCTGTATGGCGGTACAGCTTCACAGGTGATTAATCAGCCCTGCCTGGTCAGAGGCTCAGGGCTCCATGCAGGGAGCTGACTGACTGGGTGGGGCTGATTAATCACCTGTGAAGCTGTGCTGCCACCCAGTTTAGAGGGAACACTGGGCCTAATCAGTGTGGAGTAGAGCAGAAGAATTATTTCTTGTGTCTTGCTTACAACACTCATGTTAACACATTCCACAAATATGTTTGTTTTTCCCAATAGTGTCACATTGTTGTCTCATATTACCGATTTCTATGGGTGGTTTTTTTTGTAAATATGATATCTTTAGTTTGTAAAGCTTTTCAGAGGGTACAGCTACACTAGCTCGTTAGTTCAAGCTAAGTAGGGTAATGAGGGCAAGCAGAGTTGCAAATGAAGCCTGGGATTTAAATAGCCTGGGCTCCGCCATTTTTAAATCCCCCTTAGTCCGAACTCCGTGCCCGCGGCTACACGCGGCACGGACTAGGTAGTTCGAATTAAAGATCCTAATTCGAACTACTGTTACTCCTCGTGGAATGAGGAGTAACAGTAGTTCAAATTAGGATCTTTAATTCGAACTACCTAGTCCGTGCCACGTGTAGCCGCGGGCACGGAGTTCGGACTAAGGGGGATTTAAAAATGGCGGCGCCCAGGAACATGCAAATAAAGCCCGGGATATTTAAATCCCGGGCTTCATTTGCAACTCCGCTTGCCCTTATTACCCTACCTAGCTCGAACTAATGAGCTAGTGTAGCCGTACCCAGAGAGATCCCCTCTGATGACGGTTTGTGGAGACATTATTATATACCATGGTGTTTCATTTCACCTTTCCCAAAGCAGTAAACATAACAAAACACCAGCTTTTTTCAGTCTGACTTTCAGTAGTCTTTACTACTAGTAACAATTCTTTGTCCTTTCCAAGATACCTATAAAGAAGTCTTAAAATTAGGTGCAATTTTCGAGAAATTTGAACTTCAGGATTCAGCACAGAACTCATAGCATGGTGCTAACAGATACTAAAGACATGTCTTATTGAGAGAAGGCATGTCTACAGTAGGAAATTATTTCAAAATAATAACTCCTGAAATAACTATTTCGAAATAGCATGTTCACACTACAGGGAAGCCTCAAAATTAGTCCAAAGCAGGCTCCCTTAATGTGGACTCAAGTTGGAGCCCAGGAAGCACTTTAGAGAGTAATTACTTTGAGATAGTGGTAGTGTGGATGCTCAACTGCTGCTATTTCAAAATAACTACTCCCTAGAGTCATTCAAAGTAACTATTTTGAAATATTTTCAGAGGGGAAGCCGAGTTAGTCTGTAACAGGAAAAACGTAAAAAACAAATAATAGTCTAGCAGTACCTTAAAGACTAACAAAACTGTAGATGGTATCATGAGCTTTTGTGGGTAAAATCTACTTCTTCAGATATTATTCCTCATGGAAAGCAGGAGTTATTATTTCAAATAACCAGCCACTGATTTTGAAATAACGAGCTTGGTAGTGTGGACATTCCGCTTGTTATTTTGAAATAACTCCGTACTATAGACTAGGGCTCAGAGAATAGAGATAGGCAAATTAATCTGAACAAAGTAAAACCAATATGAACTTTTGCCAAAACTCAAAACAAGCCCAACCTTTTAAACATTCAACTTTTGCTAACTATATTTGATTTGTTTAAAAAATATATACCTCTAGCTGGGAGTAGGAGAGGATTTTTGCCCTTTTGACAGCAAAGACAGCAGTGCTAATTTTCCTTACAAAACAGATCCTGAGAAGCATCCACAGGTTCAGGTGATTATGTGATCTTACCTATCACAAAGCTCAGAATTATTTTGAGGTTGCCTCAGTAGTGATTGCCATACACACAAGCTATAAGTATAACTATACTAAATAGCCATGAGCACTTTTAAAGGAGCCATCTTCCCAATTCCTTTGAGAAAATGAAGATCACCTTTTGGGAAAATCCTTCTATAGCACTGAATCATTTTAATGATCTCAGATGTCCATGATATCACTTCCTAGAAGAACCGTACTGGCAGCTTATAAACAGTGGGGGTGAAGGCCCATCTCAGTGTCCGCATTATTGCTGCTTGGAAAGTTTCTTTACATAAAAAAGAAAAAAAAAGTTACACTTATTTTCATTAGAAAATGTTTTCACATTCCTCTCCTGCCCCAGTTTTTTAACTAGCTCTTCTTTGAATTTAATTTATTGGACTATAACTTTGGACCCTGTTCTGGCTGCCTTATGTTTCTGAGGAAGTGCAAAGCAGCAACGAAGATGACTTTAAGGGGCACGTAGGTATTGTGTGGCAGAGAGGTTTTTATGTTACCCACTCCACCATCTCTACAGGTAGAAACAGGGCCAGAACTTGCTTCACTCTACTGCTTTAACTCAGAGCAATTGACTCTTAGGGCCCCCAGGAGCAGGTGAATGTAATGATTACAGAGCTCAGTGCATTGTGATTGGCCTCCCTGTCCTAGATTTTTTGCTTTTGTTAACCTAATATAATAATCTGTGGATAGCCTCCTAAAAGGCCTGATTCTCATCTCTCCTCAGTGTAAATGGGGACTAACTCCACAGATATCAACGATGTTACACTTATGTAAAACTGATGTAAGTAAGAAAACAATCAGTCCAGTATATTTTTCATTCTGATGGCATTTCTAAATGCTTGTTGCTTCCTCCCTTCCATTTTGATTCTCAGTCAAGCCAAAGTACTCTTTAACTCTTTTAATAATCTTCTATGCTAGGATGGTTGTGTTTCCCTCCACACTGGAGATATTTGAAAAAGTAGACTTGACACAGATTCACTGGCATTGTCAGAAACATGCACACTACCTAACTCCATTCAGTTTTCAATAGACAATTGTTAAGCGCACCCATCACATACACTCCGGAAGTCAAGCCTCAGTATAGAATTTTGAAATTTCTTACCAAGAGAACTTCATAAACTTTTTAAGTTGAGGTAAAATGAGTTAGCAATATTTATGATGGCACCTACTTGTACTGGGCGTCCACGCCTTGACATTTCTAAAAGGTGTCTCCCTAACCTGATTTTCCCTAATTCATGTCTTAGTTTGAACCCAAAGGCAAGGTTCAAGTCCACATGGGTTTAACGCAGTTTGTTCTTTCATCCACTTCACTGGAAATGAGAGAGCAAAATATCAGCTTATCAGAGCCAGAAAAGAAAACGCTGTATGCTCTTTTTTCAGCAATCCCAGAGTGAAATTGGAATGCATGAGGGAACAGTCATCTCAAAATTTTCAGCCAAGGCAAAATCCACTCAGATGAAGAGAGAAGTTATAATGTCCTTGGCTAGCATTTGAGCCTGTGGGATTGCACACAAGTGGGGAAAATCTACTGTCTGATGGATAGTGCAAGAGTGCTTCCCCATCCCCTTGTATCACAGCAACAATTTCCTTATACATTGTCATGGAAAAGCACATTTGCTGCCAAACCAGAAGAAGGGAATTTGTGTAGCTCTAGGACAAAATCAACTGTACAAATTGAGTTGAAGCAGAGGATCTGTGGCCTGTCTGCTAAGATGCATTTTGGGGAGAGGCAGAAGGAAGGTGATTTGCAACATGCTATACTTTGAACTAAGAGGGGTGAATTTCACTTCCACGGCACTCCACGTACACAATGCAAATACATTTGTATCTAAGTTTTAGCTATAAGCTTGTGGATACAAAAATAAGATGTCAGTAAACTATTGTTGATTTGTGCACTTAGACCCACCTAGAATGATGGCTGATGTTGATATTCATCAAATTTGAACTGAACCTATTCTCTCTGGAGTTCTAGGAGTTACCAGTGAAATGCCATCTCTTTGTTTTTAATACATAGGGGCCAGATTGTGTAATCTGCACACTGGTGATCACTTACTCCAAGGAGTCATCCTACTGAAGTTAGTAGGTCTACTTGTTTGAGTAAATGCTCTCCAACATGAGCAAGGTTTGTACAACTGTAAAGTGGCACAGAAGATTTGATAAAGTTCTGACATCCATATAGAGGAAGTAACATGTAATCATATATCAGAATATACAGTGCTCTGGTATATGAAAAACTGTTTCTAGTGTCATTGGGCCAAATTCTGTTACCCTATCTAGGGCCTGGTCTACAATAGGATCTTAGTCTGAAATACCCCCCCTTCTCCAAGTTTGAATTCGTAAACAGTGTGAATTCGTAAACAGTGTGAATTTGTAAACAATACCAAGCCTGTTATTTCTGAATAATGGGCCACGGAATTCAAACTTTGTATTCCTGATTTTAATCAGGAATAATGCTAATTCTGAATTTATAAATCCAAAATAACATTAGTGCGGATGCGCCAGTGCTGCTAAGTGACTTCAAAATAATTGGCCTCTGGAGGCTTTCCGCAGCTGTCAGCTCTGACCGCTCTGGCCACACCTGGCATCTCCACTGCTCTCCTCCTCCCGCAGAGCTCTAAGGGTATGTCTACACTACAGCACTAATTCGAACTAACTTAATTCGAATTAGTTAATTCGAACTAAGCTAATTCGAACTAGTGCATCTAGACCTAAAAACTAATTTGAATTAGTGTTTTGCTAATTCGAACTAGCATGTCCACATTGAGTGGACCCTGAACCGAAATTAAGGCTGGCCGGAACCAGTGCCGGCAGGGCATCAGGTTAGGACTTAGAGCATGGAGCTGCTGCCTCAGGCTAGCTGAGGGCTGTGCTTAAAGGGACCTGACTCCCACCCCGGACAGACAGTTCTCAGGGTTCCCCGCTTGCTTGTCTACCTCGATGAGGGACAGCAAAGCAGTCCTGTCTTGGAGTGCCCTGAGTGCCCACGCTCGGCACATCAGAGCACTCGGTCATCAGCCCGGCTGCACTTGCCGCAGGCTGCCATCCGGGGGGGGGGGGTCATTCGAGGGGCTGTCGGGATCCAGGAGGCCCTGCAGGAGAGCTTCCACCCCGAGGAGCCTGCAGAGCCACCCCAGTCCTCCCCATCAGGGGCTCGTGCCCCATTCCTCCCTCACCTCCTTCCACTTACCCCTCCCCAGCCCCCCTTCCTGATGTAAAAAATAAAGGACACGTGTGTTCAAAAATAGAAACTCTCTTTATTTAACAAAACTGGGGGTGGGGGGCTTAACCTCTGGGGAGACTGGGAAAAGGAGGTGGGAGAGGGGAAGAGAGAGGGTGGGAGAGGGGAGGTGGAAACCTGGGAGGAGGGAGCTGGAAGGGGGAAGCCAGGGGAAGAAGGAGGAGGGGAAGTATCAAACTATGGTATGCCATATCTTCAGTATTGTGTAGAGATGGGGTCTCCTCACCTCAAAAAAGCTATTTTGGCCCTGGAAAGGGTTCAGAAAAGGGCAACTAAAATGATTAGGGGTTTGGAATAGGTCCCATATGAAGAGAGGCGAAAGAGATTGGGACTTTTCAGCTTAGAAAAGAGGAGACTGAGGGGGGATATGATAGAGGTATATAAAATCATGAGTGGTGTGGAGAGGGTGCATAAAGAAAAGTTCTTCATTAGTTCCCATAATAGAAGGACTAGAGGACACCAAATGAAATGAATGGGTGGCAGACTTCAAACTAATAAGTGAAAGTTCTTCTTCACAAAGCAAATAGTCAACCTGTGGAACTCCTTGCCACAGGAGGCTGTGAAGGCTAGAACTATAACAGAGTTTAAAGAGAAGTTAGATAAAGTCATGGAGGTTGGGTCCATGGAGTGCTATTAGCCAGGGGGTAGGAATGGTGTCCCTGGCCTCTGTTTGTGGAAGGCTGGAGATGGATGGCACGAGACAAATCGCTTGGTCATTGTCTTCGGTCCATCCCCTCCGGGATACCTAGTGTTGGTCACTGTCGGCAGACAGGCTACTGGGCTAGATGGACCTTTGGTCTGACCCAGTACGGCCGTTCTTATGTTCTTATGTTCTAAGCTCAGGGCTCAGGGTTGGGGGTCTCACTGGACCAACTTGATTTTCATGCAGACCTGCTCCTGGGTTCGCATGTGGTCTTTGGTGGCCAGGCTGGCAGCTATCCTGCCCTACATGGCCACTTTCCTGTGCCTAGTGCGGAGATTGTGAACGTTGGAGGCCTCCCTGCAAACCTGGATGAGGTCCACAATCTCCACACTAGACCAGGCGGGTGCCCACCTCTTTTGGCCCCGGGCAGGCTCTTGGGAGCCGCCAGCCTGGTCCTGGGAAGAGGCGGAGGGCTGGGTGGCAGCGGGTGGCTGGCTCATGCTGTGCCAGGTGCAGAGTCTGCTGGCTGGGTGCTGGCAGGCTTGCACCTGGCACAGGCACTGTAGCCAGACCGTGCCCCTTTAAGGGCTCTGGGGCCAGGAGGGGGGCAGAAGAGTTTCCCTAGCTTGGCCCAGAGTGGCCACCAGGGCAAGCTGGGAAGGGCTAGCCTCCAACTAGCTCGAATTAAGTGGCTACACAGCCCTTAATTCGAACTACTTAATTCGAACTAGGAGTTAGTCCTCGTAGAATGAGGTTTACCTAGTTTGAATTAAACGCTCCGCTAGTTCGAATTAAGTTCAAACTAGTGGTTTGTATGTGTAGCACCTATGAAAGTTAATTCGAACTAACGGCTGTTAGTTCGAATTAACTTTGTAATGTAGACATACCCTAAGGGTGTGTCTACACAGCACCCGAAACTCTAAATTGCTTATTTTGTCACTTGGCACAGTCTACACAGCACCAAATTGCAAAATAAAGTACCATTTCAAGCCATCCCTTATGCCTCTTTGAATGAGATTTACAGGAATGGCAAAATAACGCATCCGCTTTATTTTGAAATAGAGGTATCCCAAAATAGCTACCCTGAGTCTTTGAATGTGTCGTCTGTTATCCTGAAATAACTTTGCTATGTAGACATTCTCTAAAAGTCCTGGGAAATGGAAAAGGTCACATGGTCAGCTGTGCGATCAAGCACCACTGCAAGACATGAACTCCCCCAATGCTCCCTTGGACTCTCCAATGGCTGCCAGAACTTCTGCTGCTCCCATGGCCTCCACTGCTCAGGGCCACAGAAGAGCTCCAGCCTGGACTGGTATGGAGATCCTGGAACTCACTGAGGTGTGACAGGAGGGGTATGTCTAGACTACATGGCTCCATCAATGGAGCCACGTAGATGAGTTTACTAGACATAGGAAAATGAAGCGGCGATTTAAATAATCACCACTTCATTTACATCAAAATGGCTGCCACGCTGTGCCGATCAGCTGCTTGGCGGCACAGCGGGGCAGTCTGGACGCGCCGCGGTCGACAAGGGAAGCCTTTGTCAACTGCTCCAGTAAACCTCATTTCACAAGGCATAAGGGAGCGGTCGACAAAGGCTTCCCCTGTCGACCAATCTGCATCTTGACTCGCGCGCTGTGCCGACGATCAGTTGAACCGGCACAGCGTGGCAGCCATTTTGATGTAAATGAAGCGGCAATTATTTAAATCGCTGCTTCATTTTCCTACGTCTAGTAAACTCATCTACATGGCTCCGTCGATGGAACCATGTAGTCTAGACATACCCAAGGAGTCCAACCTCCAGGATCTCCATACCACAAATAGGAACACCGACAACTATGGCAGGAACACCACCAGCCTGGCAGAGAAAGGCCACATCAGGAGCCTGGATGTGCAGGCTCAAAATAAAAGAGCTGAGCTAGGCCTACCAAAAGGCCAGGGAGCAGAGAGGACACTGTGGAGTGGCACCTCACACTTTCCGCTAATAAAAACAGCTGGATACCATCCTGGGAGGGAGGCTGGTCACCTCCTCTGCCATGCTCATTGAGTCCAGCCAAGACACACCTGGCATCAGTCTGCAAGAGAGCAGGGTGGCAGAGGAGGAACACTACAATGTGCAGGAGGAGGAGGCCAGCTAGGCAACAATGCCCGGGAGCCAGGAGCTGATCCTCATCTTGGAGCCAGTCCCCCTTGCGAGAATATCTCCCAGGCTTCCAATGAACCTGGGGAGGTCACTTCTGGTGAGTTCTCTAACTTTCCCTCTCTACAGGTGGGTTCAGGCTGTGAGGGGCTGCATGCTCCTCACACAGCCTACTCGGACAGGGGGGTCGTACAATAGCTTGTTCACATGTCTAAAGATGGAGTGCCAGTCCAGAGCATTCAACTCCATGGTGCTCTCACATAGGAAACCCTTGATCCATCTCATAAGGTTTCTGGAGAGACCTGCCTTACTCCATCCTCTAGGTTAGGACACTTTCCCACTCCAAGCCACCACTAAATAGTCTGGGGTCATGGAACCATACAGCAATGCTGCACACAGCACAGGGTCATGTCCACACTTAGGGTATGTCTAGACTACATGCCTCTGCCGACAGAGGCATGTAAACTAGGCTACCCAACATAGTCAAAGAAGCCGGGATTTAAATATCCCCGGCTTCATTAAAATAAACATGGCTGCCATGCTGTGCCGGCTCAGCTGATCATTGGCACAGCGTGTGAGTCAAGACGCGGATCGGTCAACAGGGGAAGCCTTTGTCGACCGCTTCTGTAAACCTTGTTTCATGAGGCATAAGGGAGTGGTCAACAAAGGCTTCCCCTGTCGACTGATCCGCATCTTGACTCGTGCACTGTGCCGACGATCAGCTGAACCGGCACAGCGTGGGGGCCATGTTTATTTTAATGAAGCTGGGGATATTTAAATCCTGGCTTCTTTGACTATGTCCGGTAGCCTAGTTTACATGCCTCTGTCGGCAGAGGCATGCAGTCTAGACATATCCTTTGTCAGCATCCGCTCCTAATCAAGCATGTGATGGGGAGGAGCCTGATATCATGCATGGAAACCTGCCGGGAGGAGAAAGACAAGGGGAACCTATTCACACTCTCTTTGGCAAGCAGTGTCTGCTGTTCACACACACCTCCTGCAACCCTCCTCCTCATCTCCAGTGGTCAGGAAGAGAAGTTCTCTCTCTGTGCAGGACACCACCACTGCCGGACCCAGAGTGTTTGGGACACAGTAGGAAGCTGAGCTACCCCATTATACAGGTTCCAGGCCGAGCTGGCACCTTCCCATTCCTGCTTATCCACTGACTGTGGGTATTGTGATGTTCCCCTGGAACATCTATGCACCTACTGGAAAGTGCCCACTTTCTAGGTAATGTATGGCTTTGCTTGAAACATATCACCGTTGTTTGAACTGAGACCTTTGGTGTCATTTCAGAGATTAGGGCTCGGCTTCATACACAGTGTCTCCTGGGATGACTGCCCTTTTAACTTTTCTTCACAGCTGGGAGAGTTTCAAGTTGGGAACATCTCCCACCTCCAACTGCAACTACCCACCTGAGCGGGATCCACAGGTGGAAAAGAACCTGGGACAAGCTCATGAGGGAGCAGATGATCTGCCTGCAGTCCTTCGTGCAGGGACTCAAGGCAGAGCACCAGGAGCAGGTTGCCAAGCAAGAGGAGTTGTGGACCGACCAGGAGGAGTGCTGGGCTGACCAGGAAGAGAGAAAGGCCACCTAGGAAGAGTTGGCACACCTAGTGTGCACCCTAGTGATGGAGGCGTTCATGGAGCTGGCAACTAGCCACCTCCTCACCCACCCGATGGCTTCCCCCCCCTTCCTTCCCAGAGACCATGGGGCCCCAAAACATGGGTGGAGGGGCCCTCCAGTTCAGCCGGTGCCTGCAGGCTGCCTGGAGGCAGACGCCAATCCCAGCCCCATTCCTAGGCACGCCTCCCCCCTTCCAGTTTTTTTTCCATTCCCTCACCTGTTGTATGTCTCCCAGATAAAGATTCCTGTTTCTATGGACTTGCATAAAACTGTCCTTCAAGGATGTCTATGCCCTCCCCCACAGCCCCTGGAATTGGGGAAGCCCGTGTTGGCAAAGCTGTCCATGGTGTTGTCCATGTTGCCCAGACTGTAGCAGGACAAAGTTGATGGCCTTGGCTACTTGCATGAGCATGGCCAACACTGTGGATTTTCCCACCCCAAACTGGCTCCCAACTAAGCGGTAGCTGTCCAGTGTGGCAGGCTTCCACAGGACAATGGCCATGCACTTCTGCATGGGGATGGTGGGTCTCCGTCGAGTGTCCTGTCACCTAAGGGCAAGGGCGAGCCACTCGCAGAGCTTGAGGAAGGTGGCCTTGCACATGCGGAAGTGCTGCAGCCACTTCTGGTCGTCTTATCCCTGTATGACGATGCAGCTCCACCAGTTCGAGCGTACCCTGTGTCTGGGGGATTGAGGGATGTGCAAAGCAGCAGGAGTGCCAGGACTTGGCTGATCGGGGGTTCATGCTCCTTGTCCTCATCCTGTTCCTGCTGGAGCAACATGCAGGCACTCTCTACATACCATGAGGCACAGCACTAGTGATACCAGCACTGGCTCCATGCTGTGGCATCCACGTGGGCAACCAGAGCACGCCAAGCTGCATGCTCACTGTGTTCCTTTTCTGTCCCATGAGGGGAAGGCAGTGGAGGAGGGCCTTGTAGATGCGGGCATGAAGAGGAGCCCCTGTAAGCACCTGTCACAGTTTGACAGACCAAGCAGCTGCAGAAGGTATCCTTCCTCCTGGGGTGCTCCCCAAACTGCTTCCAGAGGCTCTAAGCCTAAAGCAGGCTCAGTTAAATGTGGACATGCTATTTTGGACTAATTTCAATACTATCCTATAGTGAGGACACGCAAGTTTGAATTTGCTATATTGGGAGTTCAAAAATCGAATGTAGTCATTTCAAAATAATTTCCTAGTGTAGACATGGCCTAGAATATTACCTGTCTCCAGGAATAGTGCCATTGAAATCAACAGGAGTGCTCATTGACTAAGAGGATGTCTACAGCTTTATTTCAAAATATCTAATTTCAAAATAGTTATTTCAAAATATCTTATTTAGAAACAACACGTCTACACACAAAATGCATTTTGCTATTTCGATATAGCACGTCCACACTGATTGGACGCTGAATCGCATTTAAGGCCGGCCGGAACTGGTTCCAGCAGGGCATCAGGTCAGGAGTTACCTTACGTGGCTGCTGCCTGAGGCTATCTGAGGCTTGTACTTAAAGGGACCCCCCTGAAGAGCCATTTTTCAGGTTTTCCTGCTTGCTTGCCTACCTCACTGAGGGACAGCAAAGCATTTTTTTCTCTGCGTTCTCTGGTTGTCCTCACTCGGGACACCACAGCACTCTGCAGCACGGAGCCGGAGCTGTCCCTGGGCACTCTCATGCTTCTCGTGTTGCTGCAAGCCTGGCTGCACTTTCTGCAGGCTCCCTCACAGCATCTGCTTCAGCCCAACCCCCAGGCTGTCATCCGGACCCTCCTAGGGTATGTGGAGGAGCAGCTGCAGCTCCTGGATGCCAGCGTGCCCCACCGCATCTGGCGTCTGGACACCAGCACTGACTGGTGGGACCACATTGTCCTGGAGTGCTGGGGAGACCAACAGTGGACCCAGAACTTCAGGATAAAGAAGGACACCTTCCAGGAGCTCTATGAGTGGCTCGCCCCTGCTCTGCAGTGACGGTACACACACATGAGGCCCGCCATTCCCTTCCAGAAGCATGTGGCCATCGCCCTATGGAAACTCTCCATGCTGGATAGCTACCGATCCGTGGCGAACCACTTGGCGTAGGGAGAGCCACCGTTGGAGCGGTGCTCATGCAGGTATGGCATGGTACGGCCACTGTGCCAAGAGGAGGGGTGCAAGGAGGGAATGGGCTTCCCTAGGGAAAAGTGAGGGAGGGAGATAAAGTCCCCTCCCCATGGTGGTTTGTTCTATCCTGCCTGCAGTAAGGACTGCTCACAGTGGCCAGGATTGCAGGGGGGGTTGCTCCTGGGGAGTGGGGGCGCGGGGCAGTGGTGGGGAGGAAAGCACTCTCAGCCACCCTGGTACCCCAGTGACTCTCGGTGGTTTTGTGTGTCCCTATGCAGGTGGTCAAGGCCATCAACAGAGTGCTGCTCCGCAGAGTCATCTGCCTTGCCGATGTGGACACGGTCATCAAGGCGTTTGACACCCTGGGCTTCCCCAACTGCAGGGGGGCAATCATCGGCACACACATCCTCATCCATGCCCCAGAATACCAGGCCTCCCTCTACATCAACTGGAAGGGGTACTTCTCAGTCATCCTGCAGGCTGTGTCTGACCACCAGGGCCACTTCGTGGACATCAGTGTGGGCTGGTCTGGCAGAACACATGACGTGCGGGTCTACCACAACTCCTCCATGTGCCAGAGGCTGCGTGCCGGCACTTCCTTCCCCGACTGCCACATTGGAGTAAGGGACCTGGACATGCCTGTGTGCCTGGTGGGGGATGCGGCCTACCCCCTAGAATCCTGGCTCATGAAGCCATACACGGGACACCTCAACCCCTCCTGACAGGCATTTAACGCCAGGCTCAGCAGGGCCCGCATTGTAATCAAGGGCGTCTTCAGCCAGCTGAAGGCCCGTTTTAGATGCCTCCTCACCTGCCTGGACCTCTCCAAGTGGAATATTCTGCACATGGTGGAATTGTTCTGTGTGCTGCACAATTTGTGTGAGCGGAAGGGGGAGGCTTTCCTGCCAGCCTGGATGGCAGAGGCTGAGCACTTGGCCAGCCTGTACACATATGGCTGCCAGCCGGGAGGCCTATCGGGGGGCTGTCCATATCCGGGAGGCCCTGTGGGAGAGCTTTCACCCTGGAGGAGGACTAACAGTCTGCCTGGTGTGCCCCACTGGGGGCTTGTGCCTCATTCCACCCTCACATCCTTCCACTCACCCCTCCCTAACTCCCCTTCCTGATGTACAATAAAGACACATGTGTTCAAGAAAACAAACTCTCTTTATTGAACAAAACTGGGAGGGAGGGGAATGAAATTCAGGTGAGACTGGGAAAGAATGCAGGAGAGGGGAGGCAAGAGGGTGGGAGAGGGGAGAAGGGAGCTGGAAGGGGGAGGCAAGGAGAGGAAGGGGGAGGAGAAGCTCAGGGCTCAGGGTCTCGCCAGCCCACCTGTCTCCCAGCACTGCGGGTGCGGGGGCTTTGGCATCCCGGGGGGGAGGAGGGCATGGAGGATGGGGAGTTTGTGGAGGGTGGGGAGGAAGAAGTGGGAGGGGGAGCAGGAGTGGGAGGAGGCGTGGTAGCTGGGGAGGCAGCAGGGGCTGGAATGGCAGGAGGCAGCAATCTCTGCAGGGTCTTCAGGTAGTTGCAGATGGCACGGCCCTGGGCAAGCAGCTCCTGCCAGCTCGCCTGCTGGAGCTACAGGTCTTCATGCACCGCAGTGGTCGAGGGTGTGGTGCAGGCCTTGCAGTATCCCCAGGTGCTGCCGCTGGTAGTCCTCTTGGGCACGGGTTGGCCTTCAGAGTGCCCGGGTACGGGAGGATGTCCCAGGTGGGGTGGTGTTCCCTGCACTCGCAGCTGTTGCAGCTGTGGACAAACAAGAGAAGTGGTCAGTTATCCCTGGGGACACAGTGGGTGAAGCCCACCCCTCCTCTGCAAGGCGAGGGCAACAGGTCTCCACACCATCAGAGCCGATGTGCTAGCACAGAGGCCATGTTCAGGATGTCCTGCTATCCCTGGGAGTGGGAGCTGCCCTGGGAGTGCACCCATGCCCCTGTGCTGTATGTGGTGTGGGTCTATATGTGTGTGGGGAGATGTCCCCTGCCTCTGTGTAGAGGGGGCTGTGGAGGGAGGCCACCCTGCTGTGTCCCACCCTGGGGTCAGGAGCACATCATGTGCCTTCATACATACCTGCGTGTGGCTAACAGGCCAAGGCCCTGGTGTGGTAGCCAGCTGAGGCCATGTGCCCAGGGGTGGCATGGCACATGCACAGGTTTTGCTGCATGATCTGTGGTCAGTGAGGCCCACGCGCGCAGTCCCTGGTCTCCCTCCCCTCCTGCCCCTGCATAAGGGGACAATGATGGCACTCACATGTTGTTGCCTCCCCAGACTCGGACGATACCGGTGACAGGCTCGCTGGGACGGCTTGGGGGTCCGGGCTGCGTGGCACGCTCCCTCTGGGCTCCTGAGGCTCCTGGCTCTCTTCCTCCTCTTCCTCTTCTGTGCCCTGATCAGGGCCCTCGGCGCTAGGGTCTATGACCACCTGGGGGCACGGACTGTCCCGCCCCCCAGGATGTGGTCCAGGGCATCAAAATAGGGGCAGGTGTCTGGGTCTGCCCCTGTTTGGGAGCTGCCCCCCGTGGCCCTGGCATACACCTGACGCAGGTCCTTGATTTTCATCCGAATCTGCTCCTGGGTTCAGATGTTGCCTTTGGTGGCCAGGCTGGCAGCCATCTGGCTGTAGATGGCCGCGTTCCTCCATCTAGTGTGGAGATCATGGACGTTGGAGGCATCTCCCCAAACCTCAATGAGGTCCCTGATCTCTGCACTGGACCAGGAAGGCGCCCGCCTTTTCCGGCCCCTGGCAGGCTCCTGGGAGCTGGCAGACTGTTCCTGGGGAGCAGTGGAAGGCTGGCTGGCAGTGGCTTGCTGGCTCATGTTGGGGCCACTGGGTCAGGGGCAGCCAGTACTGGCTCTGGGCTGGCAGGCCTGGAGCTGGCACAGGCACTGTGGCCAGACTCTACCCCTTTAAGGGCTCCAGGGAGGGGAGAGAAGAGGAGTTTTCCTGGTTGGGGCCAGAGTGGCCAGCAGGGCTCCCTGGGAAGGGCTGGGGGCCTCCTATTTTGAAATAGCCCCTATACCGCGTCTACACAGCATTTATTTCGAAATAGCAATTTTGAAATAAGCGCTATTCCTCGTGGAATGAGGTTTACCAAGTTCGAAATAAGCCCTCCACTATTCTGATTTAATTTTGAAATAGCGGTTGGCTTGTGAAGACGCTAGTCAAGTCATTTCCAAATAACGGCTGTTATTTCGAAATAACTTTGCTGTGTAGACATACCCTGAGGCTTTATCTACACTGCCAGATTTTGTGGTAGAAAATATGCGAATGAGGAACTCATTAGCATGAGCAGCGACATCATTTTGCATATTTTCTGCCTATTCTTTTTGCGCAGGGGGTTTTTGCACAAAAAGAAGCAGTATAGCTGCTTCCATATTGCTCAAAAAAACCCTTTTGCACAAGACCCGTATGGCTTTCAGTTTTCTGTGAAAAACAGAAGCAGCTACACTGCTTCTTTTTGCGCAAAAACCCCTTGCGCGAAAAGAATTGACAGAAAACATGCTAATGATGTCGTGACTCATGCTAATTAGTCCCTCATTAGCATATTTTCTGCCCCAAAAACTGTCAGTGTAGACAAAGCCTACAAGTCCATGGCAAAATCTAGACCATTGGAAACAAAAGCCAGTTCATTGTGCCTTCACTGTAGTACTCTAGCACATTGCACTACATTACTGCCTAATTGACATTTGTAGAAAAATGTTTATAGGTATTTTTAACCTTCTAAAATCAATATTTCATTGCCATCAACAATAGTTTAGAACTGATTTGTGTTTATTTCTACTATACTACTCAGAACTTGGTGACATAGAGTAATCAAGTGCTTCCAGGATTTCTCTGCAGGGTCAACATTTGCATGTCAACATGTGTACTTGTGGTAGCACTCAGCTTTTTGTAACCTCCATTAGACAGCACTGGTTGCACTGAAGGAGCCAAATAGGCAACTGAAAATGATAATGACCATTTTTTTTCCCAGCTGAGCCAGGCAGAGAGTTTACCATGTCAGGAATTTTAGCATTTTGCTCTGAATGGACTTTTCAAAAAGAACCTGATTCAAAACCTATTGAAGACAATGGAAAGATTGACATGATGTCAGTAAACTGCGGAGCAAAACCGAGATGAAAATACAGTTTTGCTTAGAACTCATAAAGATATGACATGAAATCATCTATGGTATGTTACATTTCTTATGCTTTAGTTTAAATCATTTTTACTGAAAAAATAACATTTTAACTGTAGTGATATACTGCTAATTATTGTAATTCATGGGCGATACAGTGAAACCATTCCAGTATTCCACAGTAACTTCATGTAACAGCAGACTGTTGTCTGACCACCACATTTAAGTTTTGTTCCACACTCTACCTCCATAATTATGCTTTAAATCCATCATGGATTATTTATAAGGTGCTCTTTTTCTCCCATTTTTATATGGGATATGTTGATAGCCAATTACGAGGAGTATGTCTAGTGAGAATTCATTGCCTCTGCTAGAGCACACTGGTAGTTTTTGCCTTCTAAAATGAATTATGTTGTACTTTTCTTCTTCAGATTCATTTAGGGTTTGGATTTGCCAGCCTTACTTAGAATGATTAATATCATAATCATCCAGTAGAAGTTTTGAGTGTGAAACTGGCAGCAGAATTTGGACTGTAATATATACATACCTTTTAAGAGTGTTTTAAAAAAATACATCACACTTAAATGATATTTTTGATTAAAGATCAAAAACCACTGGAAAAAACCACTGTCAATATAAATTCCTACACTACTCTGGTGATGTGGGAAAATATTTTATACCTGATAAGTAAACTGAGGTCCAAGTTAGAATTTGGGATAGAAACAGGAATTCTAACAACCAGTTTCTTGCCATCACCACTGGTAAAAAACTGCACCTCCAATTCTTTTCTGAATGTGTTGTATATGGTTATATAAAGTGTTCTCTACATGTTGATCTCAGGATATTAGAGAGACAAGATGGGTGAAGTAATATCTTTTATTGGATCCACTTCTGTTGGTGAGGGAGACAAGGTTTTGAGAATACTAAAAAGTGAAAGCTTATCTCTCTCCCAAACAGCAGCTGCATATCATTACATCATTCTATTTTACCTTGCAACCTTCCTTAGTGTTTTCTTTTTCTCCTTAATTTTCTCTGGTTTTCATCAAAAAAATTGCTTGTGACTAACTCCACTGTCACTGAAGGATAATACACTATTCTCTGCTATTTCCTGGTTCTTATACAGTCTATCTGCTAGGATCACTTCATGAAATAAAACTGAAATGAGCAGCAAAGCCTTAGATCTTTCTAAACACTGCCAGTTTCTGCTGACTAAAGGAGTCCAAAATCAAGACCCAAGGCAGTTTACTCATCACCATACCTCTTTCTTCTTTTAAGGTGACCACACATTGAAATAATGTTCCATGTCAAATTAAGAAACTTGGCCTTTTATTCTGCTTGCACAAATGAACAGTTCTTTGCAAGCAAAGACCTATCTAGTTATAACAGCACCTGGTAGCATCCCTGGCTATAGGAGTCTGCCAGTAGTTTTCCTCCAAATCCTCTTTCATAGAAATTTGTAGTTCAGTAATTTGAATTCACTTCAGATTAATAAATGATATGATATTCTCAGTGGCACTTTTTTTCAAATATGATTTGAACTGGTAAGGTCACTCTTTGTTTTAGAGCAAGGATTCCTCAATTTTATAAGTGTAGGTGTTTTTTTGACAAATAAAATGTTGATTTAAATACAGTTGCACAGACATGGTGTAGTTGGGATCCATTGACTTCTGATTTGTAAACACCAAAAACAGATAACTTAATTTGTTTGAAAAGTGGTCTTTGAATATGTATAGCTTTCAATCAGTATACTTTTTAAACCATTTTTAATATGGTGTGTTTGTAGGATAATTATATTGGGATGGCAGAATATACTTAAAAGAAAATTATATATAGGAAAGAACTTTAATACATATTTTAATCTGGGCCAAAGTGTGCAATGGTGGTAGAATGGGGCTTTTATTTATTAAAACAAATGACACATAGTAAATTCAATTATCTCATCTATTTTCTTTTCCACTTTGATAAACCATAAGCAATTACGCCTCTAATCTTCAAGAGAGCTTGTGGTCATTCAACTGTGTTCTTTCTGTAGCCCTCTCCATAGGCAGAGAGAATTTGTAACACTACAGAAATAGTGTGCAAAGGCCAAATGAGGATTCCTCTTTTCATCTAGTGAAATCTTAAATGCTTGTTTATCCAACTAATTAGTTATTGTCATTAAGTGTACAGACATCTAAGTCTTATTGATGTAATTGGATTCTAGCACTATTTAACTGCTCCTTAGCAAAAACAAAACCCAAGCATCAAATCCAACCCCCCAAAAAAAACAGGCCCATCTTTAAAATTCATGAGGTATAGCATGGTAAAGGTTAAAACATACTGATTGATGGGGCTTATTTCCTTTATATGATTAACCTTCATCTAAGCCACTGTCCTAGTACTTATCTGACAGTTGCCACTTGTGTAACCCTTAAACCCAGCTATACAGAGACTGAATAGCAACTATAAATCAAACAGGAAAAATATATGTAAGGGGGAAGAAGCAGGGGATTCATCATAAGAGTCAAATTTCTCTTCCACATAAGTATGCATGTTGCTCAACTTCCTTCCTCTGCTCCTCCCCCAACCCAAGGCAGGCATATTCTTTGGCACAGTAATTGAAAAATATATTATAATTTCTTCTGCTTCATGGCATCCAGAGGGGGGAAAGCAAAGAAAACAAAATCCTACTGGACAGTACATTGGTCAGCTCTCTGATGAAAGAAAGGCCTAGAATTTATTTGTGATTCAAAAGTACAAATCTTTGCTGCTTCAAAGAATTTTTTCCTTAAAATCACTTCAGAATAACATATTAGCTTGTGCCATTACTTACCTCCCAATGCTTAAAGAAGTATCAGTAGATGCTGAAGTACACCCTGCCTACTGGCACTGCACTTTTGATGACTAAAAGGCTAATGTGAGATAGTTCTAGCACAAATGGCTGCCCCTCTTAACTAACCTTCCATGTGTAATAGTATATTCATATAATTCACTGCAGAGAGAGCAGAACTATGGGTAGCATCCAAGAAAATATGAATACATCTATATTAGCTTGATGATTTATATTACGAACAACATATTAATCTGCTTACAGAAGCAGGAAACACAATTTACAAACAGTTACAATACAAAGAAAGTTAATTATCAAAAAGAGAGCAATGGAAATATTGCTGTATCAAGAGCACACTAAATGAGTTTCCATTACATATGTAATAACTATGAACGATCTTTCTAAATTATTTGGATTCTGGTGTGAGGTGCTGTCCGCACACAGGAAGATATACTCCCTGTCCTGAATATCTTCCAATGAGCCATACCCAACCTAAACTGTCTCAGTGAGAGTCCTGCCATCGATATCAGTGAGAGGTGTGGCAAATCCTAAGAGCTTTTATTGTTATAAACATATGACCATAAGAATGGCCATAGTAGGGCTACGGAAAAACACCGCCACATCCAGGGAACGCGTCTGCTCTTCCGCTTTTTTTTTGTGGAAGAGCAGATGCGCTCTTTCAAAAGCCCTGTCTTCCTCTTTCCATGAGGAAGAAGGGCTCTTCTGGAAGAGGAGGATTTTCTCAAATTTGGCCCAGTGTAGACAGGCCAGATTTCGGAAAAGCCTCTTCCGAAAAAACTATTGGAAAAAGATACACAAATTGTCAAGCGCATTTTGCATACCTTTTTCTGATAGATCATTGTCATCTAGACATAGCCTCGGTCAGACCAAAGGTCCATCTAGCTCAGTATCCTGTCTTCCGACACTGGCAAATGCCAAGTGCCCCAGAGAGAATGAACAGAACAGGTAACCAAGTGATCCCTCTCCTGTCATCCATCTCAGCAATGACAAACAGGCTATGGACACCATTCCTACCAAACCTGGCTAATAACCATTGAAGGACCTATCCTTCATGAATTTATCTAGTTATTTTTAACTGCGTTAAAGTCCTGATCCTTACAACAACCTCTGGCAAGGAGTTCCACAGGTTGACTGTGTGCTGTGTGAAGAAATACTTCCCTTTGTTTGCTTTAAATCTGGGACCTATTAATAACTTACTTGATGATTAGATATTAAGATTACAAAGTCCTACATTATGGCTGGATATTATCTTCCCCCACAAGAGAGGCAATTATATCTCACTAGGAGGACATTTCTGCTCATTTCATGGATAAAATTAACTGCATTTGGACCAGTGGTTATTATGCCTCTCATCATACATAGGATGCAACCTCACTCTTTACCTTTGAATCCCTGCTCAAACCTCATTTCTTCCTCTTAGCCACTCCTCTTCCAGAGCTAACCTCTGCCCCTGAATTCCTCCTTAGTTTTCTTCCTTTGAAACTTAATTTATTAATTCAAAAGTGAATAAAACCTGAAGAATTTACAAACAGCTCATATGGGCATAAAAACCAACATCTTAAATTATTTTTCTTGTAATCCTCGTTGTTTTCATGATCTAGCTTATGTGTTCCTTTAGGTTTGGTATGGGCAAATGGGGGAGGGGCCATGTAAAAATATTTATTCAGGAAATCCCTTGGTTTGATATTAATAAGATTTTAAATAGTGGATACATGTGCTCAGAGATAGATTGTGTTGATTAATTTAAGGAATGTACTTCACTAACAAATAAATACACTTTAAGGACAGAATTACAGCTGCAGCCAGAATGCAGGGTGCCAAAGTCTGCATGAGTGATAAAGCAGAACTATTGCTACCTCGCTAAGGTTCTGTCTACATTACAAAGATAAATCGGAAAAAGAAACGCCATTTGCAGTATGCAGTTTGCGTATCTTTTTCCGATTTACTTCCGAAAGAGGCTTTTCTGAAATTTGGTGCATCTATACGGGGCCAAATTTCGGAAAAAAAACCCTTTTTTGGAACATCCCTTCTTCCTCATAAAATGAGGTTTATAGGGATGCCGACAAAATGCATCCACTTTTCCAACATTTTTTTCAGAAAAGCGGACGCGTTCCATGGATGCAGCAGAGCTTTTCCAGGATACCAGAGGCATCCTAACAGGTGCTTCAGCAAGGGTTTACAGAAAGGCTTTGTGTGAATCCATGTAAGCATGCAAACTATGCCCAGCAATTTCAGCAACCTGTAAATAAGATACATCCTCCAAAGCTTTCGTCATATTTAAACAGCATCAAAGCCCAGTCCTTCACCTTCAAAGATCCAAGAGCCAATTTCTTTCCTTTGAAGTTCAAAAGTCAATGAACTGTCTAATCAGTCCTGAAGTTTGTACGAAGTTTTAAATCTTTGCTTTGCTCTGCTGTGTGAATAGCAAACCCCAAATGTATGCGATTGCTGTCATTTTTTAAAAAAAATTCCAGGAATGGGTGTTTTTTGTCTTGCTCTATTAGTATAATATTTATAAAGTTCAGAGGAAGCAATATACTGCACTGAAGTCAGATTTACATCACTATTATAGAGATCAGAATCAGGCCCAGAGATTGCAGAAGATGTAATACACATGACTGTACTATGTTTTGCAAAATTTATTTAATAAAGATTTTGAGGCCAAATTGTCTGTGGCGTAACTCCACTGACCTCAAATGATTTATTCAGGGATCAATTTGGCCCTCCAAACATTACATCTGTCAGATGTCTCTGGAATAGAATAAGTAGATCTGGGTGATCCACAAGTCATGCTCTTTGCTTCTCATGAACATGTGGAAAAGCACAGAAAAATGTTTATGTATACTGCAAATCTCGCAAATTCTAAATGAATGTGTCTGATAGAAAAATATACGATATAGTAAATATTTAATATTAATCGTAGGAGGAGATGACAATTAAGTTATGAAAATGCCTTCACCCAAACCAGAGATGGGACACATTAACATAGTTAATCAGATTAGACTGCCATGTCTACATGACTGTACTTTTTGCCAGTAGGACTGCACAAATAAATGTATTTACTAATCTTCCTTAGTTGTTACAGAAGAATGAATAAAGTGGTAGGTTCCTGACACAAATACAGTAAGTGTAATGAGATAGTCAAAAGAATTGGAACATATACTTTGCAAACAAAATCATTCACTAACAATGTGACTGTAAGGAATGATTCATGAATTACAGGCTGACAAATAATAAAGACCACTGGGTTTAAATCCAGGCCTTTGACAGACCTGCAAAACAACATATGTTGTTTTACAGGGGATGTGGTTCCTAAATGCTCTCTGCCAGAGGCCTAATACTTTGCAATTAGATGAGACAGACAAGGAGCGGTAACCTTCATAGTGAATGCATGATCAAGCACAACATTTTCTGATGTCAATATGAAACCAGAAAACTGAACAGAAAGTCTCCTAGGTAGTAAATACATTTCTATCTTTCTTGCTCACTCTGGAAGGAGTCAGACTGTTTCAAGGTTTGCATTTAGTTAGACAAATATAATGCTTTTGTGTTGTGCAAAAGATAAATGGAATTTGTCCTACAATTCCTTATTAATACCCTGCCATTAGGTTCCCTATGCCTGAGTATCTCCTGGCAGCTCCCTCTATTTTTACCTAAATTGCTGCATTCCCCAGGCCACCCGCATCTTGAGAAAATCAAAACCTGAATGGTTTGTTTAAGTATTTCCCTAGCTATAAAGCTGGGATGCTATCCACTTGTAACCCACATGTATCTGTGCATCACAGGCCTTCCTCTGTATCCACACCAAAGAATATGAACTTTCCAGACTTTGAGCTGTTGGAGTTCCTGATTCAATGCATGTGTATCATCCAAGATGGAGCGGCCATCAGGAAATGTAAATAATACTATATGACTAAGGTATAAACCCTTGACCAAGTGAAGAATGAATAATTGGACCAAACGTCTTGCAAAGTCTGAAGAGAATAAATTGTTTGGCGGAACAATCCAAAGAACAACGGTGAATAAAGAATGAAGGAGTAAACGGTGCATCCTTTTTGTGGAGACTTTGCACAACCCCAAAGTCAGTTAAATTCTATGGCTAAAAGATTTGCTATGAACATGCCGACCAGCTGCAGTCATTACAAGCAGGGTGATACATTACTTTGTTGGGCTGCCATTAATGAGGCAGTAGAGGGAAAGGAACAGAGCTGCGTACTGGGAAGGAAGGACAAGTGGAGCTTTTAAAAATAGTGTCACTTTTTTAATGAAAGGAACAACGATTGCAGGTGAGTGAGGGGGAAATATCCTGAAGATCAGTGGCAAATGAAGCTAAAATAAATTAGGAGAAATATCTTCTAAAGCATGCTATCATCATTCAGAGCAATTCAACTGGAAGACTTTAAAAAAGGCATAAAGAAAATGGGGAGAAGAGTAGATCCCAAGCAGACTTAAAATCCCGAAACACAACTACAGCAGCAGACTATAGCATGAGTGATCAACGCTAGTGCAAAATAAAAATAATAGAATAGAGCTAATTAGAGTAGCAATGACCAACTCTGCCTGAAGGTACCAGTCTTTGGGGACAAAAAGTCAAGAGGCTATATATAGGAAGCAGATGAATGATAAAGCCACCTGTTCAGCCAGTGGATAATTTGGCACTGGAAGGGGGGGAAGGATTACTCTATGTAAAAATTCACATCTGATTGTAACAAGGGATAACTCTGCAGGATGAAACTTGGTGTGAAATTTTCCAGTACTTTTGCTGCTCTAGGAAGGATAATATAAAGGGGGAGGAAGGAGAGTGGATGGTGAAAGTAGTTTGTGGGACCGACTCCCATTTCCTGTAATCTGGTGTAGCTCCATTGACTTCAATAGTACTGACTCACACGGTGGAGAATTTATCTATTTAGATTTTTTTTCCTGATGAATAAAGTACTTTGAAAACAATCTTTCTGTTTCAAATAAAGGTGACTCATTTCACAGTTTTATGGCCCAGTCTGCAATGGTTACTCACACTGAGTGACAGTCACTTGTTCAGGTAGTGTCAATGATTCCAAGTCAATAGTATTCTTCTCTGTATGTAGGGGAATCAGGCCCTTACCTTAGCATTTAGCTAACAATGAACTCAGCATCCCAAAGATGACCCAAGGTTAAGGAAAAGTAAATAAATATTATTCCAATACTGGGGAGATTATTTTCCTTTTTTGCCCCAAAGACATATATTGTTTTCAAAGCCCTATTTTCCACACATTTTAACATTAAAAATAATTTTAAAAAACAATAATGATCAGTTGGGATGCAAACTAATGAAAACTACTCTGGGTGCATTTGAAACTGAAGACACGGGAAAACTATTCTTGAACTTCCATACTGTGTAAACATTTGTGTAGTCAGCTAATAACACCAAACTGACAAAATTACCTGTCTTCATCTTTTTTAATATGAGCTAAAAAAAATCATTGTTATCAACAGAACTAGGCTAATCTGCCACTATATTTTTGGTGCTTCTGAAAGTGTTGGATTGAGAGCTTTTAGAAAACTAGGGTATTTTATCCACACAGAACATTTGATTTAGGATGCACAATACTATCAATGACACACCTGTGATTGTATTGTCCTAGAAGCTGCTTCAATACTACAGTGAAATGCATGACAGAAATAACTATATGGCTAGGCAGATAATACTTTTGTCTGATTTCCATCTAATGCAGTAAAATCTTGAATGCTTTGTATGATTTTAAATACATAGAGAGAGAGAGAGAGAAAGAGAGAGAGAGAGAGATCTAAAGTTTCGGAAGCACCTGCCAATAAAAAAGGAAGATACTTTTGTTTTTAAAATTTGTCAAGAGGAACAGTAGCGGCAGATACATATTAGACTTGGTATCTATTTATAGTGCTATCAGTGGGTTAAAAAAAATCTGTTCTCTCTTTGATTAGCAGGATGGTATTTATTGCTACAGGTTAAGATCTCTTGAAAACAAGAGAAACATTCCACTGTTTCTTTCCTGTCTTCATTTTTTTTTAGGTACAATAATTTTTTTCTAAAGAGAATGTTGCAGTTTGAACTATACTTTTAAATTGGTGCACTCTAATTTAGCAACACAAGAAGTATTATGGACTGGGGATTCTTGTTGTAGTTGTTGATAGCCAGGCACAAAATACCCAGCCAGGTGCAACCATATGGCAGGCAGTATCTAAATGGCTAGTTAGGGTACAGCTAGACTGTGGGGTTTTTTTGGGATACCAGAGGTATCCCAAAAAAACTCCACCGTGTCCAGGGAACACGTTTGCTCTTCTGCTTTTTTTTGTGGAAGAACAAACATGCTCTTTTGGAAGCCCCTGTATTCCTCATTCCACGAGGAAGAAGGGGGCTTTAGAAAGAGGGTTTTTTTCCAAAATCTGGCCCAGTCTAGATTTCGGAAAAGCCTCTTTTGACAAAAGTATCAGAAAAAGATACGCAAAATGTGGAGCGCATTTTGTGTATCTTTTTCTAATAGATCCTCTCGGTCTAGACATACCCTGAGACTAGAGCTGCTGAAGCACCCTTCTTAAGTTCATTGCTGTTTTTCCAAATTAGTTTATCCCCTGGCAACCATGAAAGTGCTGTTTTGTGTCTATCTCAGTGTCCAAGAATGTCAACATTTGCTCTTTTTTCACTGTCTGGCAGACCCTTAATTCATCTCTAAGGCTATGTCTAGACTATGGATTTTTTCTGGTATACTGGAGGTATCCTGGAAAAACTCCACCACGTCCAGGGACATGGTGACATTTTTTTGCGGAAGAGCAGATATGCTCTTTTGGCAACCCTGTCTTCCTCATTTCATGAGGAAGAAGGGCTCTTCTGAAAGAGGAGGTTTTTCCAAAATTTGGCCCAGTGTAGACGGGCCAAAGTTCAGAAAAGCCTCTTCCAAAAAAACAGTCGGAAAAAGGTACCTTTTTCCGAAAAAAACCTGTAGTGTAGACATAGCCTGAATAACTGAAGAGTATCAGCCAGTTGTGAATACTCTCTAATCCTAGATCACACTGGGAATAAAAAGTTGTCCAGCCAGTGAATGGTCCTGTCTAAACCAGCAATGCTGACTACCATCAACTGCACGGTACAGTGAATTTCCCAAAAGCAACACATGAGATGGAGCACCTGCTAAACATGGTTTATTGAAATAAAACTGTTTCTTAGACTGAACAACTGTAAGCTGAAATCAGAAAGGTGTGAAGAAGAGCCTCAAAGTTGATTCCATCAGCAGGGCAACTGGTCCACACACCCTTTCTAAGGAGGCAGTGAAATTTAAAGATTCAAGGGACCACACTGGACTCTGTATCTCTGGTAACATTCACTGAATGCCCAGGCAGGCATGCTAGGTGTGAATCAGACAGAACTTTTCTGATGCCTGGGACAAATCCCAGGAAACATATGCAGTTCTGCCAACTGGGCAAAGGGGCAGGCTTCACTTCCCAAAGCACCTCTTGATTAATCATCATCTGAACTAGATAATATAAACTGATAGTATATTTTGCCTGAATTTCATTTTGGCCAAAATGTTGTGATTAGCTCTCTTTTTCAGAGGATGGGCTCCAGTAGACCCAAAAAGCTACACAGAAGACCAAGGAGTACATATAATAGCCAGCAGCCTGAAATCAGTTTATATTATTTTATCAATGCTGAAACATTTTACAAAGATATATCGGCTTCCAAAAAAATGTAATTAGGAAGGTTTTGGGGGTGAGGAAGGAAACCAATCCAACAAATAATTTTTTTTCTTTCAAAAAGAAGAACTGTGCTTACCATGCTTGAGTCTATAGACTATTTAAAGCAAAGGTGAATTTAAAAAGTAGGGTAAATGATCAAGAAACATGTTATTAAAAAGCATTATATTTTAAATCTGTTTCAGGAGATGAAAGACCTGTTGTCCGTCATTATGGGCCCAGTTATGAAATCCTTACTCAAAGAAGAGTACTTGCTCACTTGAAGTGTTCCCTTGATTTCCATGGGACTAGTTATGGAAGTATATGTAATTCAGCATGAATAAGAGTTGTAGAAATAGGCCTTACTTGTCTTGCAGGTTGGGAAGTAGCATAAGAGGAACAGGTTGATTTGCCTTTAAACCAACAGCCATTTGGATTATGAGGTTGTTTCCCATTCTTTGAGTGTTGTTTATGTTGTGTTTTCTGCTTGAACTACCCCAGTTAATTTGTTGCAACAGACCAAATGATGTTACAGTTTCCAAACATCTGTAGTCGCTGTCTCCACTGAAACAGCAATTTCTAGTGCCTGTTTTAGCATTAAATCTGACTCGGTCAATAACCCTTTTTAGGTGGCTACATTTTGCATACCACATGGTCACTGGTCCCTTAATGCATCATTTCAACTCTCTCCCAATCTGTGTTAATTTCTTAATTCAGCCACACATTCAGAAATTGTTTCAGTTTCTTTGTGATTCCATTTATAAAAGTGAAAGTGCTCTGCAATCCCGAGTGGTTTCAGCAATGTCATTTTGCAGAATGTTCACAAACTCAGCAAAAGTTTTGTCTGCTAATTTAACAGGATTCATTTGGTTTTCATCAAATTGCAAATTTCAGATCCTTTTACGCTCAGATAAAACTACCACCTTATTGTTATCAGTTATATTCAGGGCTCGCCAAGCGGCGGTGAGCCCCACTCACCAGCCACGTGGTTTCGCGTGGTTCTGCATTCTGCGCATGCACAGATCCTTCTGAGCCGGCTCTTCCGGGTTGTAATCTACTCGCCACAGGTGAGTAGATTACATTATTTGTCGAGCCCTGGTTATACTGTTAGGCTATGTCTACACAGCAGATGTTATTCCGAAATAACAAAGAACGTGTCTATACAGCAAGCCATTATTTCAAAATAATGTTGAGCTGGAGGACTTCTTATTCCGACTCCTGTAACCCTCATTTCATGAGGAGTAGGGGAACTCAAAGAAAGAGTGTTCTTCTTTTGACTTCCTGTTGTATAGACGACACCAAAAGCCAAATTAGGCTATTTCAGCTTCAGCTACGCAACTGATGTAGTTGAAGTTGAGTAGCTAAATTCGAGTTTTGCCCTGTTGTATAGACGTGCCTTGGTGATTATATATTGTTCCAGTCTCTTGGTTGTCCTCTATGGAGCCAACAATCAAGTTCTTTTTCTCTAAATAACCAGACATTTGTAGCCCCTCTGCTCTTCCCTCCCCCACACCCTCAAATGACCAGTTTATTCATAGCCTTAATGACTGCAGTTTCCTTTAGTTTTACTTGCATTAGGCTTGTGGAACCACTCTGTTTCACCATATTCCTAGATTAGGATGCTATCCTTGTTGCCAGCTGTTGCATATTTGCTTCTTCGCTAATAAAAACAATATGAAGAAACTGCCAGGGCACAATTGGATTCCACATATATATGTTTGACAACTTCCCTTCATACTACTGTCCTGATTGTTTTTTGGTGGCTTCTAAAACATAAAACACAGTGAGCACCCCTAAAGGGTTCACACACTATCGAAAGGGATAATAACTTGTTCTTACACTCTTCATCTTCTGTTTCCATAAAGAGAGAAAACAAAATATGGAAGCCATCTGGGGCACTTGCAGAGCTAAATACTGTTTCTGTGCCATATTCTCCTCCCGCTATAGAATTACATGTGTGCGAAAACACAAATTAAAGTGTACCAAATAAAAAATATTGGTCATACATTGATTCTTCCTTAGAGGCAAATACATTCTTTTTAATTTTTGTATTTTAAAAAACTTTTGCCTATGATTTTTCAGTGCTTCGACCACATCTCAGAGGCACCCAACTTGGAAAGGAATTATCCACCATGGCTATAACCATTAAAAATCATATTTCTGTTAAGTGATCAGTAGAAGGAAAGTATCTGGGAACAAATTAGCTACATCAGTTCCCACACTAGAAAATGGTGTCCGCAATTATAGCAATTTTCATACCTGAGCATGTCACTACCATGGCTACTTAATCTTTCCCCCTGAAAAGTCACAATGGATCAGTGGTGCCTGAAATGGCTGCCTTTGTTCTTGATTGAACAAAAAGGAAATAATGAGTTGCTGACAAAGGGTGCTTTCTAATCCAATCTAACCCAATCTTGATATTTCTAATGCAAATTGAAGCCTTTCAAGTAAATGTACCTTTAAAGGGGTTTTGGAAAGCTTTTTGCTAACAACAGGTTTGGAACATTTTCTGTTATTGGACAGTTTCCAGTAGATGAATGTGGCAAAATAATACTGGGTTTATATCCTGTCTGTCCCCAAATACCAGCAAATTACAAGAGTGGACCACCACCTGAAATACCATAGTTTTTGTGCGCTTTCGTGTATTATCTGAAATGAATATCTAGTATGAGTGCTTTGAGCTATCTGCCTTTGAATTGTAACATGGAATTTCTCTTTGAAAGAAAAAAAATATGCTTCCCTCACGAAGTTTACTGTTCTCAAATTTACATGCTGCAGAACAAAGGAATTGTAACGCCTAACAGAGATGATGTAATGAAAAATTGTTTCCAAAGAAAACTCTCCTGCTACAGGAAGAATGCATAGAGCCAGGCTCCCAGCCTGCATTATACAAATTTGGCAGTCACCTTTCTTTAATATCTCTCCCGGATAGTTCTGCACACCACTGTTGAAAAGAAAGTTTTAAGAGGATTCCATTGTAACTTTCAGAGATTTCCAGGACAAAGCAAGAAAAAAGAGGTAATGTAAAGGTGCAAAAAGGAGACACATCTTTTCATTTCAGAGTGTCGCAAAGCCTCAACCCCTGTAGCATTTCTAGATCAGCTAAGGGGTAAGGCAGAAGGACTGGGAAAACAGTTTTTATTATCGCAAAAGAAAAAAAAAGTGGTAAAAGTGCAGGAACTTAGTTTTGCTCAAATTTACTTTTGACAATATTACAGAATTCTGTGTGCATCTCTCCCAGTGTTGCATGCTTATAAATATTTATATATTAGCTCTCATTGATATGCATGCCTTTATATAAGGCATTACACAAGGCTTTTTTAGCCTCATTCATCATGAGTGTAAACTTAAAAAGTTTTTATTTGCGCAAGCTTCAAGGGTCATGTTTATTGAAATTTGAATCTTTTGGAAATAGCCTACTACAAATCTCTGTAATACCGTGATAAACAAGTATTGGCCAATGGTTCAATGACCCTCAAGGCATTATAACATTTTTTCTTACTGTAATTTCAATCCAGGTGAAGATTTCTTCCGCAGTTAAGAACTACAGCCCTAAGCAATATCAAATCATTGCATGATTATTTATTGAACTTTGATATGTAGAGATTAATTGAAAAGGTGTCTTCCGGTGCTGACTGATTTATATCACTGTGAAATCCAGACATGCATTTCTAGAGTCATTTTTCTGATGTAAGTAGTCCCAGTGAAAACTACCAATATTCTCCTTTTCGCTCCCAAAAACAACAATCCATTTTCATGGATGAAAATGTGTTTGCTGAACTATTAGCATGTGCATTATGATGAAAATAGAGCTATGGCAAAGGTGAGAGTTCAAACCCCGGTTGCTAAAGGGCTGGTCTAGCACTGACGGGTGTAATTCAGGAGGAACGAGGAATGATAAACCATAAGAACATAAGAACATAAGAATGGCCATACTGGGTCAGACCAAAGGTCCATCGAGCCCAGCATCCCATCTGCCGACGGTGGCCAATGCCAGGTGCCCCAGAGAAGGAGAACAGAAGACAATGATCAAGTGATTTATCTCCTGCCATCCATCTCCTGCCCTTGTTATGAAGGCTAGGGCACCATACTTTATCCCTGGCTAATAGCCATTTATGGACCTAACCTGCAAAAATTTATCAAGCTCTTTTTTAAACCCTAATAGAGTCCTGGCCTTCACAGCCTCCTCGGGCAAGGAGTTCCACAGGTTGACTGTGCGCTGTGTGAAGAAAAATTTCCTTTTATTAGTTTTGAACCTACTACCCATCAATTTCATTTGGTGTCCCCTAGTTCTTGTATTATGGGAAAAGGTAAATAATTTTTCTATAATCACTTTCTCCACACCATTCATGATTTTATATACCTCTATCATATCGCCCCTCAATCGCCTTTTTTCCAAACTGAAAAGTCCCAGTCTCTCTAGCCTCTCCCCATATGGGACCCTTTCCAAGCCCCTAATCATCTTAGTCGCCCTTTTCTGAACCTTTTCTAATGCCAATATATCTTTTTTGAGGTGAGGAGACCACATCTGCACGCAGTACTCGAGATGTGGGCGTACCATAGTTTTATATAGGGGAAGTATGATATCTTTTGTCTTATTATCTATCCCTTTTTTAATAATTCCTAACATCCTATTTGCCTTACTAACTGCCGCTGCACACTGCGTGGATGTCTTCATAGAACTATCCACTATAACTCCAAGATCCCTTTCCTGATCTGTCGTAGCTAAATTTGACCCCACATCACTATGTGTTCCAAGTGTATTGTGCATTGTCATGAACTTACTTACACGAACACAAACATATAGCACAATCTACATATGATTTAAAAAGAAAGTTGTGTGATCAGGGTTTTTCTTTTCTTTTCAGGGGAGAGGATGAAAGACAGAAAGAATATAGCAGATGTTAGTCACATCACTTAAATGGAATTCTGGAAGGCTCTCTATCACTACAGTGATGAAAGTGAAATAAGAATCTGCATAGATTACAGTAGAAGCTGTCCTGATATTTTTAACTGCTGACATCCTTTGGTATTCAAAAGAAGGAGAAAACGAGGAGGAGGCATCCCTCTTATCTTTGTTTTTTTTACGGATATGATATCCCTGAAGGTACAGGGGTGGGGAGGAGCGGGGGAGGGAAGAAAACTTGGCTCAGGAATCTGCTTGAAATTGAGCAGTGTAGACCTGTAATGCAGGAGCAAAGTTAGGAGTAAGAAGTAAAAATAAAAGATATGAACAACACTGGAAATAGTTTGGGACAGGAAATGACATAAAGTCTTCATTTCTTTCTTGGTGTCTTTTATTCCTCATTCCTTTGTAATTCTTGGCTTTGTCCTCCTTTCATCTTTATCATCTGTATTTTTCCTCTTCTGTCGTGGTGGCTCCAAGGTTTGGCACTTTGAGGCAATTCACATGGTTGTACGCTCTTTGTCAGCATGCAGGTCACATGCCATGACTCTGTGACTTGTGCCAAATATCGCTGTGAACTGCTGGCAAAGTAACTTTTGCTGTTTTTACCCAGCACAATTAGCGAGACGAGTATCACCAGTTACTGCTATTGGACTTGGTAGCAACTGCTCAACAGTCATGCAATCAGTCATTTTAATATCAGTTTTTATAGCTCATCAGCTAAAACAGGTTTTGTCCCCATAGTGTGATTTGCTGGAGTTTCTTTGCAGGGCTTTTACAGAATAAAATTAATGAGTTCTGCTTGCTAACTGCTCCCCATGCCCCTCTCCCCACATCCTGCATATCCACAATACTATTAATTTGGTGAATCCAGCAAGTAGAAATGATTCATTCAGCAGCTTGGCTTGACTAAAATAATGTTGGGCAGGATGGTAATTACCATTGCTGGAGTTAAAAAAAAGACAGCCTTCAGATTACCACTCTGTTATTCTTATGATTGTAAGGTGACATTACCAACTTTTTCATAATTCAAATTTGGCTATGAACATAACAAAAGATATTCTGAACACTTTTATTGGGCATATGGGAGAACTCAGACATCCCCTGTACTGGACACTACTATTTTGCAAAGTAGAGTATTGATTCTGTCACAGCTCCAGTTCATTGTTCTTGATCCCAAGTCCTGTTTCTATAGTCCTATAACCGATCTCTTCCATAAAACTGCAGAACATATCATTAAAATACAGAGGTATCATGAGGTAATTCATCTCCCATCAACACAAAAGATAAACAAGCATACCATCTAAACATAGTATATCTATATAACTATTCCTAAGAAAAGTAATTAAAGTGCATAAACTTAAGCATAAAAGGTCTCTTGGTTTTACTGCTATAGGTTGGACCTCCCTGGTCTGGCACGGTCAGGACCTGACTTGTTCTGAATGACAGAATTTGCTGGACCAGGAGAGGTGTCCCCTGCCATGGGCCCTGAGCCAGCTTGCCCCTGGCCTCTGGCACCCTCTAACCTCTCCCCCACTCTGCTGCTGCCGGCCATGAGCCCCAAGCTGCCTTTGGCTGATTTCCCAAACCCTGTGCTGTTGTAGGTGGCCAGGCTTCTCTGGCCCCTGACCCCACACTGCTGCTGGCTGTCAAGGTTCTCTGGCCCCAACCCCATGCTACCGCATGCACCTGGGTTTCTATGGCTCCCATCTCCATGCTGCCATAGGTGCCTGGGATTCCCCAGCTCTGGTCTTCATGCTTCTATGGGCTTCTGGGGTTCTCCAGGCCCTGGTCCCAGCACTGCTGCAGGGCTCCTCCAGCCCCACTGTCCCTGACCCCTGCTGGGCTGCTGGCCCTCCTGCCATTAGACTCTGGGGCTCTCTGGTCCAGGAGTATCCATGATCCTGCCAGACTATGGATGTTGCCGGACCAGAGAGTACCAGTTTTCAGAAGTGCAACCTGTACAACCATGGGTTTTTTTTACAAATACAGCTTCTGTAATCATTTTATTTTTCATCACTTTAACATGTCTGTTTTTGCTTCTATATAAATGCTTTCTGCTCACTGATTCGAAATTAAATCTTACCCTGCCACTCCAGCACTCAAAGTTCAGCGCTGTCATGGGGTTTACAAACCCCACAGTGGAAAGCAGGGATTAAATGAGTAGCTCTTGGCCCAGGCAGCCTCACCCAACTACACTTGCTAGGTCTGCCCAACCAGGAAACGGAGCATCTCAGGAGAAGTCAGGCAGTGAAATGGAGTGGAGTGATGCCCTGAACACTGAGGGGAAAGGCCTGCCTGGGAGCTCCTTGCCTGATTCCTCACCACACAGACTACTAAAGAAGAACCTATGAAAGAGAGACAAGTGATGGGGTGTGCAGATCATAGACATGAGGGAAGTGGCCTATTCTGTGCATCTGAAGAGGGGTAGGAAGCAGTCCTAAGAGGAGGATGTCTTAGGATCCAAATGGCTGAATGAAGGCATCTGCTGCTGGACCTTGGATAGGTAGGATCCCCTACTTTCTCCCAGAAGACAGTCCAACACCAGAGACCTCTACCTAAAGTGGCAGGCCTGCCAGAACAGTCCTTGGCTACTCAAAGACCCAGAGACGCTACCTCTGTATAGGAGAGAAGGACTGGACACCCCTGGGGGTGAAGATTGAGTTTCTAATAGTAAGGTGACCTGCCAACCCCCATCTAACTATAGCTATTGGCAGCACTATGGGGGGAGGGGTATACATTTTACAAGTGCACTCCCCCTAAAGGACTGTGAAATCTTTGGAGGGCTGCCTCTTTCCAAACATAGACTCACAGGTGGATATTCCTCTCCTAATACCAACCTTTCATTCTTTCCCTGTGATGTGATACTCAGCTGTCATTCCTAGGGCGACAAATCTAGTCAGCTCATGCAAGGCCACATTGGAAACTTTCATACAAATGGTCAAATCCAATAAGTTTTGGGGAACAATTTAGTGCATTAAAAAGTTACTCTTGGTAAAATGCAATGTTTTGTAAGTGACCTAACAATAAATTTCCTTCATACTTTTCTAAGAAACTTGTGTCAACATATTGCTTTATGTTTGTTTTAAATGTCCACTGAAGATTGATTTTTTTCTCTACATCATGCCAGAAGTTGGAGTCTGAACTGGTTTCTCATGGATGCAGTTAAAAGTGGATAATCAGACTTGCTTGATATCTGAAAAAGTGCAGGTTGGGAATTTGGGATATTATTTAATAAATACACTCACATGCACACTAAAATTCTTAATAAAATGGTCTTAGCCTTTTCCCCTGGACTTAGCCCTTTGCAAGTGGGCATGCATAAACCCACTGTCTCAGAAGAGCCATTCAAACCTTCTGAGGCAGTATGCTTCTTGAGTCTGGTTGTATTTTGAATAGAGTAACTTATGACACTATTGCAAAGGATTGGGCAACTGCTCCCTACATAGCTGCCAAGCTCATTGATGTAGGCTTGTTGGGGGCAGAACCATGACTCCATCTAGTTGTCTTATGACAAGATGTTTTTCGGGGGCGGGGGGAACAAATTAGTAACAGCCCTTGCACATCCCCTAGCACAAGGACTGCTATTCTGGCTCTCTGTGTGGGTCCTTCAACGTGCCTTAAACAGGGACATGCCTTACCATCTGACAACAAGGAAAGGAAGGATGTGCCAAGCTTTTGAAAGGTTTCCATTTCCTTTACATATGTCCTACTTTTTCATTGTTTTTACTTAAAGTGGGAAAGCTTTCAAAGTAGAGCTTTTTGCAACATTACTGATTAAATGGGATCTCACTGAAATATGCTGTATGTGCAAGCTGAAATGTTTCAAAAAGACATATTGGTTTCTATGAAGTTTTATCAGCAAGGTTTTTGAGCCTCTCTAGTTACTGCTGATGAGAGGCATAGAGAAAATGAATCTGAATTGGAAACCCGCACCTTTTGATCTGAAAACAGACATCTCCACGCAATTCCATTTTGCAAAAAACATTTGAAAGTGGGTTTTTTTTTTCAATTCAAAGCTGAACAGAAAAATATTTAGAAATTTAGAACATTGTTGCAAAACAGAACTGTCAGCCTCAGGACAAAAGTTTTTTCCTTCCTTTAACACACAGCATTCAGAAGTCTGCAAGCTTCTCTCTAAACCCTTCCTCCCTCTAGTCGCTGTCAGTCCTTCAGAATCCTATAAAGATAGGGCTAGTAGGGACCAAAAGAGATTATCTAATCCAGTGTTTCTCAAACTGTGCTCCGTGGAGCCCCAGGGCTCCGTGAGACATTTCCAGGGGCTCCGCGAGGTTGACAAACTGGAAACATCGATAGGTACAACACATACAATCAGTGGACCGCTGGGGCTCCGCATAAATTTTTACACATGTAAAGGGTTCCAGAGCCCAAAAAGGTTGAGAACAGCTGATCTAATCCATCCCCCGTGCTGAGGCAGGATTAAGTATCTCTAGATGGTCCCTGATTGGTCAAATTTGCCCAACTCTCCTTCCCCCAAGGATGAGAATTCCACTATCTCCCTAGTTAATCTTTTCCAGTGTTAGCAATCCACAGGTAGTTTGGATATTAGGCAAACATTCTAGATCTCTCTTGCTTCATGTAAATCCAATTACTTCTTGTCCTACCCTTAGGAAACATGGAGTGTAATTGGGATCCTTCTTTATAAATGTCATTTAACCTTTACTACTGTTATCATGTCAGTCTCAGTCTTCCTTTGTCCAGATTAAGCATGCCCAATTCTTTCAACCTTTGCATATAAGTCATAGTTTCTCAACCTCTTAGCATGTCTGTTAATACATCCCAATGTTATTTTCCTTTTTTGCAACAGCATCACACTGTTGACCCCTTTTCATTGTGTGATGCACTATAACCCCTTCCTCCCTTTTGTGGTTATTCTCATCCAGCTCTTTGATATCTAAACCCTTCTTTCTCTCCCTTCCAATCAACCTTCTATCTTTATAGACTTCATTAGGGAAGCCAGTAGTTCTTCTAGGCAAGGAGAAAATTATATATACTTGGAAGTTTCCCCATAAGTTACAACATACAACACGTAGCATGCCAGATCTCACCTTCTCTCTGAGAGCTGCTACATTCAGATCTCCTGAGCAGAGAAGGTATTTGACCTCTTAGGCCCTTTGGGTGGAACTGATAGTGAAATCACAGTTAATGAACAATTCCAACTGTGCAGGAATGAGCATCACATAAAAAATGATCAGACCATTACCCAATATGAAATATTAGTATATACACTCTGTCTAGTCTTACTTATTTTATACAGACATCATCAATAGTTTCCTGGAATTGGGGTTTTGGGACATATTAATATTATTTGGGTGGAGAGGGCCAGGAGACATTAATATGATGTTAGCATCTGATTCTGTTCTCACCAAGTGTGCCTCACTCCCATTGACATTAATCAGAGTTGTACATAGATTTGAGAGAAGAGACCCGTAAAAATATGGTAGTGAAAATGCATCAGAAAACTCACCTCTCCAGGGATTCAATATTGTTGGTGAAATTTATTCTTATTTCTATGGTTGTTTTTTTTTCTCCAAATCACTCACGGTCAGAGGATTTCCATCTAAGAAATTGCAAAAAGAAGTGTCAATGTTGTTCCCAGTTTGTCTTACACTTTATTCAAAATAATTTGATTTAATAGTTTGATAAAATGTCCTAACTTGCTGTACCTACACAAGCACATCTACATAGTAGGGCTAAAGCTGAAATAAGCCACACAACTTGAGCTTCATCAATTGCATAACTTAAGTCAAAATAGCTTATTTCAGCTATTGGCACTGTCTACACAGTCTGAGAAAGAGCACTCTTCCTCTGAATTTCCTTATTCCTCATAAAATGAGGGTTACAGGAGTTGGAGTAAGAAGTCCTCCAGCTCGACATTATTTTGATGCTATGTTGAAATAACTGCTTGTAGTGTAGACATGGACTATGTTATTTCAGAATAATGTGAGTTATTCCGAAATAACAGTGCCCTGTAGATGTACCCTTAGATTAGAGTATTCCTGAAAAAGTATGTTTATTTTGTTCCCTAATGAGACCAGACCCTTGTTTCACTGGAAGAGACAGAGTTGCATAGTTTTCTGTCAATCACACAAACAATGATTTTTCTTAGGGTATGTTCAGAGATAACAGCTGATCTAATTTCATGGAGGAGAATAAGTGCTACCTGATAAGGTGAGCTGGGAATAAATATAGATGGCCCAAAGATCAGATCCTCTTCTTAAGCATATTGTCAAATTGCCATTAATAGATAGGGATTGTAAGGCATTGGCTAGTATTTCATCGTACTCTTCATTGTACAGCTCTTCTTGCTGAAGTTTGTCACTGCACACATAAGTGTAAAATACTTTTAGAGTGTAATTTTATATAGTAGCATCCTTCACACAAAGTATCACAAATGTTTTACTGGGAGATTCAGTAGAATGCTTACCTAAAAAAGAAATGGCACTTGTAGATTTCAGAAGCCGTTCCCCTTTCCTGCAGCTGCTGCCCCCAAGATTCAACAATGGGGTAGCTCAGATTTTAAAGTGCTTTGTATCACCTCCTTCTCCTTATGTGCAGATGAGGCTACCTTAAAAGATGAGGAGCTGGGGTTGCCTGACAGATATTCCTAAGTTTAGAATATAGCATTTCGGGGGGGGGGGGCAGGTTACATTACAAATTCAGGTCATGCTAACTTATTTTTTTCCCTGTAGGACTCTATGGATGAGTAGGCCACATGGAAGTTTATGGCATCTCATGTTTTAAGGACACCAAACCACATCAATAGAGGAAGAGAAATTTTGTCATATTCTTACAACTCTTAATTTATGCATCACTATTATTATTATTATAATTTCCTGATATTGCTAACCTGAAAGATGAGCAGAAAACACACTATTTTGGAAGAAAATATAGCCAACTTTTCCTGCCACATAAAGAAACAAAGAATCACTCGCAACCCCTTTTTACTTTTACTTTACTGGTCATCCTCAGGTATTTTGCCAGAGGTCACATATCAAGTCAATAGAGAACTCAGAATGGAATCCAGATTTCCTGATCCCCTTTTCCTGTTCCTAATTACTAGAGCATTTTCTTTTCCTTTAAAAAAAATTCATAATTGTGTACATAATTTGTCTTTCTTGAATTTCTCATTAAAAAACTGAGCATTTTGTTTGCTATTTTCTGAGGAGAAAATTGTGATTATTTACTTTAACAAAATATAACAAATTTATGAGGGTTAATTTCCAAGAGAATCAAAAGACCATACAAGCGATGATAGAAATATTCTTATATATTCGGAATATTTCAGTGTTCCTGCAAGTCCAAATATAACTGCATTTGCTTGGCCATGTTTTCAGTCGAACAGTACAAGATTTTTATCATTGAAACATTTACACGGCAGAGTTTAAATTAATTGGCAGAGTGTGGATTTTCTGTACCTGAACTGCAACACTAAAAGCCACATGCAAATAATTATGTATTATTTGGACATAAGGTAAATGCTGACTATTGCATGTATCTTTATATTCATTTTAGTATGTTAGAGTATTTGCCATTTTTTCACATACATTACTAAGAAGAAAAAAATTACATTTAGGATTTCTGAGAAGTATAGGGCTGAATCCTTTCCATTTAAGGGCTCAAACTTGCAAGCTTTGCTTGAATAAAGCTGTATGATTGCACTCTAAGGGAGTGGCTACACAGCAGAGCTTAACTTGAAATAAGCTACATAAATTGAGCTACGTTGTCATGGGGCATGCCAGCCCCTCACCCAGGCCACGGATGCGCGAGAGGCAGGGCGTGAGCCTGCCCTTCTCCCCCAGTGCTGTTGCACATGCTCCCAGCAAGCGTCGGGAGCTTTAAACACCTGGAGGGGAGGGAGGCAGCTGCAGCGAGGCAGGTAACGCCCGGCCAGGTGGAGAAACGCCGCTTGTTGGAGCTGGAGACAGGGGTGGTTCAGCCCCCACCCCGCCCGCAACGCCAGGGAGTGGAGACCTGGGGAAACCTCCGGCGGTGGGAGGGCCAGGGACTGGCTCCTCTCTCCCCCAGAGACTGCCCCATCGCCGGAAGATAATGGAGCCAGCAGCCCTGGAGCGAGGCAAGCGCTGCTGACTGTAAGGAGGTGGCTGCCGTCGGGAGGTACCGGGCAGTAAGCATCGCTCAGGTAGGAAGTGGCCCAGGGTAGGGTAAAGAAGCCCAAGAGGTTGACGGGTTTCGGTAGCTTGACCCCCGTCAAACAAGTAGAGATAGCACTCCTACCTTTAGGGCCCTGGGCCGGGACCTGGAGGCACAGGAGGGCCCAGGTCCTCTACCCCTGCTCACGGGGTGACCAGTGACCCTGGAGATGGGACTGTCACACCCGGGGGAGCGAACCGGGTAGTAAACCTTGGGACCAAGAAGTGAATAAATTATAGGGCCGAACTGTGGACCATGGGTGTTGGCCAGATTGGGCAAAGTGTGGAGGTTTATTGGAATGCCCGCAAGGGGAAGGACCCCGGACAGGGCCATTAGTTGCCCAGGTCTAGGTGGGAATCCCTTTGGAGGGCTAGAGTAACACAGGCACCACCCCCCAAGGGGTGCGACCTCCCTCATGATGGGGTGCTCCAAGGGACGGCCTCCTGACATACATCAATTGTGTACCTTATTTCAAAATAGCTTATTTCGAAATTGGGAGCGTCTATATAGCACTTATTTTGAAACAGAGCACTCTTCCTCTGACTTCCCTTACTCCTCGTACAATGAGGGTTACAGGAGTTGGAGTAAGAAGTCCTCTAGCTTTACAGTATTTTGACACTATTTTGAAATAACTGCCTGCTGTTTAGATGCAGACTAAGTTATTTCGAAATAATGCTAGTTATTTCAAAATAATGTTGCTGTATAGACATACCTTAAGTCAGAAGGATTTTTTTCCACTTATTTCAGCTAGTGCTGTATTAGGCCTGTATATTTCATGATATTCTTTACTTAATAAGGAAAAATATTAAGTTTTGTCAATGCTGAAGATTTTAGAAAACTTAAGTCTCATTGAGATCAATAGCAAAACTTTAATTCATTTCAATGGCAGTAAATTTAGCCAGCACTTTTGAAAATTCAAGCCTAAATGTAATATCCAGTACAAGAAAATGTTGTTCAGGGAAAACAGATCCAAATATAATTCTATAATGAACTCACTAGAGTTAAGGACCCAACACTGTGAAGTGCTTTGAATTGAGTCTCCTTAACTCCTCTTAGCTCTCTCTGTGGGTGTGTCTAGACTACATCCCTTTTTCGAGAAAGGGATGTGAATTAGGCACGTTGATATTGCAAATGAAGCAGGGATTTGAATTTCCCGCACTTCATTTGCATAATGGCAGCTGCTGCTTTTTTTTGAAATGGGGCTTTTTCGAAAAAAACCCAGCAGTTTAGACAGGGATCTTTTGAAAATAAAACGCTTTCTTGAGGCGTACAGGATCTTTCGAAAAAGGGTATTATTTCTGAATGAGCCCCATCTAAACTGCCTTTTTTCGAAAAAACCCCGTTTCGAAAAAAGCGGCGGCCGCCATTATGCAAATGAAGTGTGGAAAATTCAAATCCCGGCTTCATTTGCAATATCGATGTGCCTAATTTACATCCCTTTCTCAAAAAAGGGATGTAGTCTAAACACACCCTAAATGAATTAATCACCGCGGCATTCTACACTGTAAATGCTTAACTACTGCAGTGACCAGAAGGAAAGGCCCTCTGAGAACCTATTTTATTCAGAACTTAACTGTATATATTATTTTATAAGATGCTTTTATATAAAAACAGATGTAAAGTAGATTAAATTAGTATTACAATAGACAGCATAGATTTTAAGGGCAGATGACACCAATTAGATCATCTAAGCTAACTTATATAAGACTGGTCGTAGAACTTCACCTTAGACACAAGTAAATGGGCTCAATCCAGGAGTCACTGACTAAAGCATATTTTTCAGAAAGGTGTCCAGTTTTGATCTGAAAACTTCAAGTGAAAGAGAATCTATTACTGCATTATAGTTTTGTCCACTGGCCAATCGTCGTCAGATAAAAATGTGTGCTTTATAATGGACATGTAAAATAAATCAAATATTTAAAAAAATAAAGCATCCCTTCACATTTTTTTCTTGTAATCACTTGCAAGAAAACCGGAATGTTGCTGTGTGAATTACAAAGATGACACAAAGTCTTGCATTCCATTTGTAGCAGGAGAAAGGGAATAGTTTAACAATGTTTAATAATACAGAAGATTACCTTTTGCACAACTGACTTTAAACTGTCAGAGTGTATGGCTGAAAACATACTAGAGCTCACTAAATAATTCAAGAAACAAACAACAACAAAAAGCAAAACTGATGGCTATTTTATCAACACTGTTGAGAATCTTTAGTCAAAATAATTTTATAATTGTTTTCTTTGAACATTTGTGTGATTACATTTTATAAGCACAAAGACAGCGAAGTTCAAATTCTCATATACTAATAGTCACATGTTAACATTGGAAAATATTTAGACATTCATCCGATCAGGAAACAGAAAACAAAAAACTTATCTGCTAAATCTCAACCAAGCAACAGATCTCATATCTCATATTTATGATCAGACTGTGTAGTAATATACTGGAAAAAATGAATGGATAATAAAGCGATCATTTATAGATTTGAGAAAATCTGAGGACAATATGTTGGTGCATATTTCATGAGCAGAAAAGAGGTTAAATATGTCAAAATTATCTATTTGAAATGATTAGTAAGTAGAGTCATATCTGAGTCTTCTTGGAAGATCTGCTTCCTTAGTATAAACTCTGGAAATTACTGCTGTCCTGAAACCCTCATTTGAGTCTCACTAAAGTTAGAAATTCCATCGCCATATGTCACAGTGTGTATAATTGTGCATCTAATTATTTTGTTCAGTTATGCATATAATATAAGGTCAAAAGAGACCTCTATGATCATGTTGCCTATCCTCCTGTATGACAGGTCGTATACTTCCCTGGGTTAATTCCTATTTGAACTAGACTATATTTTTTAAATAAACATCCAATCTCAATTTAAAAACTGCCAGTGGTGTAGAATCCTTGTAAGTTGTTCCAGAGGTTAATTACCCTCAGCATGAAAATCTATACAGGTTGAACCTCTCTAGTCTGGCAACCTTGGGACCTGATGAATGCCAGACCAGAGAATTGGCTAAACCACAGAAGGTCAATATTGTAGCAAGTGGGTCTCTTTTTGTTTTTATTTCACTGAGGTGAATAAACAGAGCAGTGCTTGCAATGAGGCTTAATAATGTATGACTGTACTGATACATCCCATATAAACCTATGCCTAGCAAGGCTTATCAGCTCTTTTCATAACTAAGTGTTAATGTTGTTACACAATTTTACAGTATTGGTACAAGGAAATAAGTAGATAAAGCATAAAAATGATGCTTATGGGGTAAAGTAGAGCTAAATAACAGCACAGAACACTGAGAGTCAGGACTTGCAGCTGTAAACAAACTTTATGGGACTGCAGAAAACTTGGCCACACCCATGACAAGTGCACATCCAGCTAGCTAAAATCATGTGGGATCATGGATGTTGCTGGACCTGAGTGTGCCTGCCTAGACAGGTTCAACCTGTACCTTATTTCCAGTCTGAATTTGTCCAATGTCAACTTCCAAGCATTGGATCTAGTTATATCTTTGTGTGCCATACTGACGAGACCCTTACGCTCCGTGTATCTTTGTGCCGCAGTGTTATTTATATAGACTGAGCTCCTGGAGTTTCACACTAGATGGTATAAGTTTCAATCCTTTAGCAGTCCTTGTAGCTCTTCTCTGAACCTTCTCCAAGGTATCAACAATTTTCTTGAATTCTGAACATAGCAGCTGAACCTGTTGCAAATACAAAGGAAATACAATTTTCCTACTCCTACTACTACTAGGGCTGTTTTTGTAGATGCAATTGGTGGGTGAAAAAAACTGAGGCCAAAGACAAGGCAGAAACTATACTTTGTGTATAAGTAAAAGGAAAGGTGTATACAGCACAATACTATGTGCGTGACTGGGAGGGTGCCCACTTTTTTATATTTTTGCTTAGCAACATATCCAAATATCAGACTTTAATTTCTTTCAAGTACCTTAACAGAGTTGTTTCCAAACTGTATGCTGCTTAGCTTTTGTTTTAGTGACAATATGATTAATTCCTGATTTTCCTATCATTTATTTATTTTAATAGCCACAATATTTTAATAAGTTAAATTATCATCATTTTGTTTTACTGCCAGTATTAACTCTACTGCATTGTAAATTATGTTTTCAGAATAGGCTTTATTTCATAAGATTTACTTTGCATGCCTTGGGTACTTTGCTCTGGGGTGGGGGTGGGGCTAGGGATGAGGGGTTCAGTATGCAGGCTACCCTGGGAAGAGAGGACTATTTCAGCCCTTTCTCTCCAGAGCAAATTGGTACTAGGTGTGAAGTGCCTCTCTATGCCTGGTACATCTGTAGCGGGCACAGATTGGGGAGGGGTGCATCCCCCCTTCCCCGGCTGAAGCAGGTCCAGGTTTGTTTGTCCTCTGCTCTCCCCAGCCAGGGTGAGGAATGCAGCAAACTATGCACTTTTACCTCACTCCCTAATGAAGGGGAACAGGCAGCAATGTCCCCATTCAAATGAGTAGAGAGCTTCAGCCCTGCCCCCTTCCTAAAGGTGCCTGTCCTTTCACCTCTCTTCAGCACAGTTTTCTGAGAAGCAATCTATTCCAGGAAGCAACCTAATTTCCTGACACAACCAAACGCTTCCCTTGCTTTAAGTTATGATAAAAGGAAGCTGTATACTGAATTTGGTGCTCCTAGCTCTTACCATTTAGGAGAAGTTCTTAAACAGACAGATAGGCAGACAGATATGCTGACAAACTCTCTCAAATACCAATTTCTATTGTGAACAATCAAATCCTGATCATTCTGTACCTAACCAATGTTATCAATACGTTCCTCTTAACCAATGTCACTTAGGCTACATATACACTGCAACGCTTTTTTGGGATACCAAAGTATCCCGAAATAGCTATCTCGCGTCTTCACAGCAAGCCCATTATTTTGGCCTTGCTATTCCGACATCCCTGTAAACCTCATTCTATGAGGTGTAAGGGACGTTTCAGAATAGTGCTTTATTTTTAAATTTGGCACTGTGCAGACAGCACCAAATAATGAAATAAGCTATTTCGAAATAGCATCGAAATAAGATATGCAATTTGTGTAGCTTTAATTGCATATCTTATTTCGAGTTATGGTGCAGTGTAGACGCACCCTGAGGGTATGTCTACACTACAGCACTAATTCGAACTAACTTAGTTAATTCGAACTAAGCTAATTCGAATTAGCGCATCCAGACCTAAAAACTAGTTTGAATTAGCGGTTTGCTAATTCGAACTAGCATGTCCACATTGAGTGGACCCTGAACCGAAGTTAAGGCTGGCCGGAACCAGTGCCGGCAGGGCATCAGCTTAGGACTTAGAGTGTGGAGCTGCTGCCTCAGGCTAGCCGAGGGCTGTGCTTAAAGGGACCCGACCCCCACCCCGGACAGACAGTTCTCAGGGTTCCCCGCTTGCTTGTCTACCTCGATGAGGGACAGCAAAGCAGTCCTGTCTTGGAGTGCCCTGAGTGCCCACACTCGGCACATCACAGCACTCGGCCATCAGCCCAGCTGCACTTGCCACAGGCTGCTATCCGGGGGGGGTCATTCGGGGGGCTGTCAGGATCCAGGAGATCCTGCAGGAGAGCTTCCACCCCGAGGAGCCCACAGAGCCACCCCAGTCCTCCCCACTGGGGGCTCGTGCCCCATTCCTCCCTCACCTCCTTCCACTTACCCTTCCCTAGCCCCCCCTTCCTGATGTAAAAAATAAAGGACACGTATGTTCAAAAATAGAAACTCTCTTTATTTAACAAAACTGAGGGGGAGGGATTAACCTCTGGGGAGACTGGGAAAAGGAGGTGGGAGAGGAGAAGAGAGAGGTTAGGAGAGGGGAGGTGGAAACCTGGGAGGAGGGAGCTGGAAGGGGGAAGCCAGGGGAAGAAGGAGGAGGGGAAGTATCAAACTGTGGTACGCCATATCTTCACTATTGTGTAGAGATGGGGTCTCCTCACCTCAAAAAAGCTATTTTGGCCTTGGAAAGGGTTCAGAAAAGGGCAACTAAAATGATTAGGGGTTTGGAACTGGTCCCATATGAAGAGAGGCTAAAGAGACTGGGACTTTTTAGCTTAGAAAAAAGGAGATTGAGGGGGGATATGATAGAGGTCTATAAAATCATGAGTGGTGTGGAGAGGGTGCATAAAGAAAAGTTCTTCATTAGTTCCCATAATAGAAGGACTAGAGGACACCAAATGAAATAAATGGGTAGCAGGCTTCAAACTAATAAAAGAAAGTTCTTCTTCACAAAGCAAATAGTCAACCTGTGGAACTCCTTGCCACAGGAGGCTGTGAAGGCTAGAACTATAACAGAGTTTAAAGAGAATTTAGATAAAGTCATGGAGGTTGGGTCCATGGAGTGCTATTAGCCAGGGGGTAGGAATGGTGTCCCTGGCCTCTGTTTGTGGAAGGCTGGAGACTGATGGCATGAGACAAATGGCTTGGCCATTGTCTTCGTTCCATCCCCTCCGGGGTACATGGTGTTGGCCACTGTTGGCAAACAGGCTACTGGGCGAGATGGATCTTTGGTCTGACCCAGTACGGCCGTGCTTATGTTCTAAGCTCAGGGTCAGGGGTCTCACTGGACCAACTTGATTTTCATGCAAACCTGCTCCTGGGTTCGCATGTGGCCTTTGGTGGCCAGTCTGGCAGCTATCCTGCCCTAGACGGCCACTTTCCTGTGCCTAGTGTGGAGATTGTGGACGTTGGAGGTCTCCCCCCAAACCTCGATGAGGTCCACGATCTCCCCACTAGACCAGGCGGGCGTCCGCCTCTTGCGGCCTCGGGCAGGCTCCTGGGAGCCACCAGCCTGGTCCTGGGAAGAGGGGGAGGGCTGGGTGGCAGTGGGTGGCTGGCTCATCCTGTGCCAGGTGCAGGGTCTGCTGTCTGGGTGCTGGCAGGCTTGCACCTGGCACGGGCACCGTTGCCAGACCGTGCCCCTTTAAGGGGTCCGGGGCCGGCAGGGGGGCAGAAGAGTTTCCCAGGCTTGGCCCAGAGTGTCCACCAGGGCAAGCTGGGAAGGGCTAGCCTCCCACTAGTTCGAATTAAGGGGCTACACAGCCCTTAATTCAAACTACTTAATTCGAACAGGCATTAGTCTTCATAGAATGAGGTTTACCTAGTTCGAATTAAGCGCTCCGCTAGTTCGAATTAAGTTCGAACTAGCGGTTTGCATGTGTAGCGCCTATGAAAGTTAATTCGAACTAACAGCTGTTAGTTCGAATTAACTTTGTCATGAAGACATACCCTAATAGAGTTGTAGTATACTGGATCCTTTGTGAAAGGACTATCTTTAGTCACCTTTATGACTACACCTCCTTCCCTGACCCTTATTAAGCAGTTAACCTTTCACAAAGGTTTCTCTCTATTTTACCTTTCAACTTCTCCTTCAGTATTCTGTGATAAGTGCATTGGCACCCAGTGAATTTTAATTCTTCTTCTAACAGCTTATCTGCTCTGGAGTAATCTTAAAGTCTTTTACCATTTGCCTCTTCTTCCTTCTCCTCAGCCTACCCCCACATAATCTGTCTCTGAAAGGTGACCCTTTCAATTTCTTCCATGAATTACTGGACAAAGAAATATATTCAGGGTTCCTGTGATATCAGCCTCATTTCTGTCATTAACTTGTTTTTCCTTACCTCTTTATAGCCCCTGTTCTCACTGATCCATGCACTGGTGTTGTTTCTTATTTATTTAACACACTTCTCTCTGTATTTTTTATTTCCTATACCATATTTATACACTTTACTAACTTTATTCCTTATCCTTATCTTTTCCCTTTTATACTACTCTTTTATAGCTTGTACCTTTGTACCTTTTATATTTTGTTTCCCATTTTTAATTTCCCCAGAAGCTTCTCTCCCTTTTTTAAAATCACATTGTTAAGCTCTTTACTCCTCTACACAAATCTTTTATTAGTTGCTTTTTCTTAGAAGTGGGCTCCTATCCAAATGGCAGCCCATCTACTGTGATGACCACCAACAGAGCAATGAAAGTCTTTGTACATAATCTGGACAGATATGACTTGCTGAATGTAATTGGGATGGTTTATTGTATCCGACGAGAGTTTCTGGGCACTTAGGATGTCTGGTTTTGCAGGTATTCCGGCTGATTTACATTTCTAATGAAATATTGTTAAGATACAGTACTGTGATTCCTACTGCAATTAAATGAGTTTTGGGCATGGTATCAATGCAGGCCATCATGGTAAATAAAACAACACCAAAGCTCGCTTAAAAGCATAAAAAATTTAGCAATAGAATATGTTCCACTTCTGTGCTATTTTGTTTCCATGTATAGAATATAAATGTATCTGAATGCAGAAATATATCTTAACAAAGCAAGAAAAAGCTACAAGCACCCCTTTTCCAACCTTTTTTTCATAAACTATTTTCTAGAAGGCATGAAATGGGTTGTCTTTGCTATTTTCAATCCCTGCATTTCTCTTAATAAAGTAAATGATGTTTCATTGTTCCCATACTTCTGCTAGAATAGTCCTAAACCAAAACCCTCAAGCAGACACGAGAAGGAAAATAACTATTTAAATACTCTCTGTGCATTCCTAGTGGTGCATTCAATTATAAAGGAAAGTTTCTGTCATTATGGTAATTTAATATTGGCTTTCCTCCTTTGCTCTATCTGAACAGTGGTGTACAGGCTTGAGCATGTAAACTGTTAATACAAAAAGTGAAGTATGAAAAGAGAGTGTTTCTATTTTTATCATTAATTACATGGTATTTTCCTTTTGTTTATTATTTTCCTTTCTTATACAGATTTTTGTTTAACGGTATAATAAAACCAAGGAAAGCTGAAAATGGGCTGTCAGGGGATGAGCCAAATAACTTCATAAATACTGGAGTGCATCTCTGAATGTAGCAGCAAGTGCTATTTCTGTTTTCTGATCTGCACTACTACATACACCTTTTAAACACTGCTGTGTATATTTTTGCCATTTCTGAGGTAGCCATTCTCTTAGGATAGTGGTTGAGACCTTGTTTTCATGAATTGAGACTTGACTCCTTGTGTGTGGATTCAATTTTAGAACAAGACCAGAAGTTTGTAGGATACGATTCCTGTTTGAACTTACCAAATCATCCTTCCTCGATGGGTTCAGTGCCCTGGGTACTTCCAAATACTGGGGTTTGCCTCCTGGTGTAGCACAACCCACCCTCTGCTTTATCTCTCTCAGCTCTACTTTCTCTCCAAGGGCTTGTCTACACTCAGAAATTATTTCAAAATAACTAAAATTGACATAATTACTGATCTAACAAAATCGAAATAGCATGTCCCCCACTATGGGGAAGCATTGAAATTAGTCAGAATTACTTCAAAATAGCGTAACCACACTGAGGGCATATCTAGACTACGCTAGACTTTCGAAAGAGGATATGCAAATTCAGCTCCCAGCGGCCACCCTGCAGCGGCTGCCTGGGGCGGAGGCCGCGTTAACCCCCACAGCGCCGGCCAGCAGCGCCCTTCCTCCTGCAGCCACAGGGCCCTGCACGGCCAGGCTCAGCCCGCCCCGGGCAGCCCCAGGCTGTGCGCCAGTGGTGGTAGCCAGGCTGGGCCGGGCCGGGCATGTGCGTCCTGCCACCGCCAGCTCTGTGCACCCTCCCCCAACCCGGGGTGCAATTAAACTGTCTGCCTGGGGTGCCAGAATGGCTCGGTCCGGCCCTACTAAGGCTGTGTCTCTCACGCCGCTCCTCCACTGCCTCCCCCCTTGTGGTTCACAAAAGGGACACCGTGTGCTCTGGTTGCCCTTGCAGATGACACAGCACTCAAAGCATGGAGCCAGAGCTGCTGCTCCTCATGACACACTATATCCAGACTGCCTGCATGTTGCTCCAGCAGGACGAGGACCAGGACCTGCAGGACGAACCTCTCATTGTGGACTGCAGGCCTCGATCACTCAGGTCCTGGTCCTCGTGCTGCTGCACATGCCCTTCAATCCCCTGGACATCACAGAATGTCACTTCTGGCAGTTGGAGACAAGCTTGGACTGGTGGGACTAATCGTCATGCAGGGATGGGACAACCAGCAGGAGCTGCAGAACTTCTGCATGCGGAAGGCCACCTTCCTTGAGCTCTGCAAGTGGTTTGCCCCTGCCCTCAGGTGACAGGACACACACTTGTGACCCACCATTCCCATGCAGAAACACCTGGCCATTGCCCTATGGAAGTTCTCCATGACAGACAGCTACTGCTCCGTTGGGAACAATGGCACTATTTCAGGTGCATGGGGGCAGCAGCCATGAGTGGAAGCCTGCTGTGTGCTTCACAATCTATGTGAGAGCAAGGGGGAGACTTTTCTGCCAGGGTGTGTGTGTGGGTAGGGGGGAGGCCAAATGGCTGGCCAGGGAATTTGAGCAGCCGGACACCAGTGCTATTTGGAGAGCACATCAAGGGACTGTTGTCTCCCCCCGTGCCTCTCCACAAAGGGACCCTGCATTCCTGCTGTGTGCCTTGCATCCCTGACCTCTCCCTTTCCCTGCCCTCCCTTACCACCTCCTCCCCTCCCCTCCAGAGCAAATAATAAAGACTCATGTTTCTTAAAACAACAGGACAGTTTATTGGAGGGACATAGAATAGTGGAGGGACTGAGGAAAGAACCTGGAATGGGAGAGGGGGAATGTGGGCGGAAGGGGGCTTAAGGATGGGGATGGGCAGATGCAGCTTGCCAGAGAAAGTGCTACTGGGTTCCCTTCTCCTCCCCCTCCCCCTCCCCCGACAGGTTCTCATGCATTTCAAATTATTTCAAATTAGCAGCACTGGAGCATCCATCCTACTGGTATTTCAAAATAACTATTTCAAAATGAATATTATTCCCCGAGGAAAATGGGAGTACAGGTTTCAAAATCATCAGTCCGTTATTTTGAAATAACGGGCTTGGTAGTGTGGATGCTTTACTTATAAATTCAACATAAGGGGTGTTCTTTCAAAATTACTCCCTAGGGTAGAGCAGGGCTAACACTGATGCTGACAGGCACAGTAGAACTTGAAGAAATTTATCTTCACACACTAAAATATGATTTTTGAGATACAGTTGTGACCCAAAATCTAACTTAACTAAGAAAACCACACTCTGGATATTTTGACAGTTACCTAATATTTTAAAAATATTGACTTCCCAACTATTCCTTCTCCTTGCTTCTTTGACAAAGAATACCTCCTTCAGCAGAGGAGGGGTCTGAATGAATCTGTGCCCATATGAAAATGTGAGATTTATAGATTGGCTTGGTGATTAAATAACATTGATATTCACAATTGATAAATAACAAACTTTTTGTCAATGGAATGTTGAAAGCCATTATATTCCTTTATAAGAATCACACACATAAAATATTTTTAATCTTCAACATTCTGTTCTAGTTTTTTAAATTGAAATAGCTGCTGGTTGTATGTTTCATCACCTGATAGTCATGCTGGGTCTCTTGAGAATCCTTTGAATTTGACGTGGAAGGGTCTGGGATAATTTGACTATGACTCACTATCTTTTGCAATATGTTAATGTTATTTGATTTTATCTTTCAGTGATGTGGATTGTTGGTTTTACACGCTAATTTTGATCTACTCAGTAATTTTAAGATTTTCTACCATATGCAGTTCTGTCAGTTATGCCATTATCCCACAGTAAACACTAGTTGTGATTTTTTTCTGAATGGAGGCAATGTTTTGGGACGTTTGTATATAATCCTTGGAAAAACTAACGTAATAGTGAAATAAGTGATCAGGTGTTGGTAATTATCTGTAATATCTGATTTTCAACTGTCCACTTAGCAGCTGGACAGATCTATAGGAGGGCCTAGTTCTTTTACAATCTATTATGCTCCTTTCCTCTCTTCAGATAATTTGAACATATCTGATTAGTTTACATATAAAAAAATATATTTTTTTATTTTAATCTCTAGTGAGCCAACTCTTTATCATTCTGCCTGATCCCCAGGATATATACCCTGGCAGCTAGCTCAAGCTGCCATCCAGGCTTCCTTGGCCACCTTGTTGTTTTTCTAAGGCCCAAAAGGATCATTGTGATCATCTAGTCCAGGGGTGGGTTAACTGAGGGCCACATCATTGTTCTGAAATTTTATGGAGGGCCCAGTAGGAAAGGCTAGGGGAGGCTGTGCCTCTCCCCCGCCCCGCCAAACAGTCAGGCATGGCTTGGCCTTCCCCTATCCAAGCCTGCACTCTACACTCCCTGAAAGTTCCCTCGGGGGCTCCTAACTAATCCAACCCCCCTGCTTCCTACCTCCTGACCAATCTGCAGACTCCCCCTTGCTTCCCACCCACCCCCTGACCATGCCACCCAGAGAACCGGGGCTGGCAATACTGAAGCCACGTCACCTGAAGCATCAAGGCTGGCAATGCAGTGAGCAAGCCACCCAGGTCCTGGGGGAGCTGAGGGTGTGGGAGTTGTGGGACAGAAGCAGGCTGGGGGATAGCTTCCCTGGGCTGGAGCTTGGGAGCTGGACAGAAGGCCCCAAGATACGGCCCATGGGCTATAGTTTGCCTCCCTCTGATGTAGTCTGACATCCTGCATTACACAGGCCACTGAACTTCCTCAGAAAATTCCTAGGCTGTATCTATTAGAATAACATTCAATCTTGATTTAAAAATTGTCACTGGTGAAAAATACACTATGACTTTTGCTAAATTGTTCCAATTACCCTCACTGTCAAAAACTGACACCTTATTTCCAGTCTGAATTTGTCTAGTTTCAACTTCCAAGTCATTGTCTTATGTTATACCTTTGTCTACTAAATGGAAGAGTCAATTTTTAAATATTTGTGCTCCATGTAGACTTGTATAGACTATATCAACTCACCTCTTAATTTCTCTTTTTTAAATTATTCTCTTTTTTAAATTATTGAGCTATTTGAGTCTATCACTAGAAGGCATGTCTTCTAATCCTTTAATCTTTCACATAGCTTTTCTTGGAACCCTCTTCAATTGATCAAATCCTTATTGTGTTGTGGGCACCAGAATGGGACACAACAGCAATTGGAGCAATACAAAACAGGTAAAATAACCTCTCTGCTCCTACTCCAGATTCCCCATGTTTATGTATCTCAGGGGAATACTTTAACTCCATTGTCCATGGTGTCATACTTGGAGCTTATGTTGAACTGATTGGCCAACCCAGCTCTCAAACCATTTTCTCAAACCATGTTTTCTTCCAGGTCATTATAAAAATGGTGCAAGGCCAAGAATCAATCCACACTGGAGACATACCCACTCAACAATGATTCCCCATTTACAATTGTCTTTGAAGACCTATCAGTTAGCCAGTTTTTAATCCATTTAATGTGTGTCCTATTAATTTTATAATGCTGTAGTTTCTTAATCAAAACATTGTGTGGCACCAAGTCTAAGCATATTAACCCATATCTATTGCCTTTATCACCCAAATTGGTGATTTCATCAAAAAACGTATCAAGTTAGTTTGATGGGATCTATTTTCCTTAAAGTCATGGTGATTTGCACTACCATTCTGCTCCTTTAATTCTTCATTAAAGATGCCATTAAAAACAGGGAGATCTATTTTAAGAGCTCACTCTTCTCTTCTCTCCCTTCCATGACAGACACCTACAAACAAAGAAACAAGCAAAGCCCCAAACAAAGAAACAAGAATAAAATCTCTGGAAAAAGCAGACTGTAATTCTTGTAACAGATGAAAAAAAACCAAACAGATACAGTAATACTTCTTCATATGACTTAACTATCCATTTGTTATTTTCCAATTTATGCATACATTAAGCAGAATCTCTAAGTACATATGAACTTCTAACTGAAAATCTTGGAAATCAGTAAAACACAAAGAGGAAATTTCCTAGGTACTATTTTTAATAGCTGTAGTAAAAATTACTAGGACTAGGTTATGATGAGCTGCAAATATTCCAGATTTTCAAAAGAAAAATCATAATGGGTAAAGACATGCAAATTAGAACAATGACGAGGAAGTTAAAACACTATGTAGAGTTGCAATTTGTAAATGAAAACATATACAGATCACATGTAAATAATTTATATTCACTATTTTAACGAAGTATTTTTCTTTTAAAAACAACTTGCTTCACTTTATATTGAAATGGAATAACAAAAAGAAAAACAAAAGATAAAAAGAAACAGAAAACTATCACAAGATCTACAAAATGAGCCGTAGACTAGAACAATTAAGTAACTATGCTAATTGTAGACCTGACAAGTAACTGAGTGCTTATATTTGCAAGAAAATATTCAATGAATGAACTTTGACATATATGTTTGACTATAAACATGAATGTTTTAATAATCAAATGCTGAAGAAATATTGTGTTACTGTTTTTAATCCTGAGGCACATACTAAATGTTCTGGGTTTTTGATGCACCTGCTTGAAAAACAGTTCCAAATTTCAATATTATTTTGGGAGAAATTAATTCAAGAGCAATGAATAGACTCTGATGCTTTTAAGAAGTAGAAACATTAACAGATTCCATTCTGTTTCAATTTGTAAAAATAATTCAGAAAGAACACTACTCCCTAGAGCTGTCCATTAGACCAAAATTACCTCTCTCTCATTTGGTATGTTTTACTTTAAACATGGTCAAATGATTAAAAAAAAAGATGTGATAATATTTTCAACTATTTGCCAATTAAATAAGAGATTACAGTTGTAGCTCCAATATGAGAATACGTTCAAGTAAACCAAAATATTGTGACAATATGTGGTTTCACTAAATTTTCCTAGTTCAAAATATTTGGACTCTACTTAAGTTATTTTTGTCATATTAAATTATTTTGCCTATCAAGGATATTGTAAATATTGCTGTTTCATTTTTAATTCTTCAGAATGTCATTGGGAGGACTGGAATAATTTTCAAAGCAGAAGTCACCAGTTGTGTTGGTGGAAAGCTGTTATTCACATTCATCTTCTCTAATGCTATGTCTACACTACGAGCCTCTTCCGCAAGAGGAAATGCAAATGGAGAGCTCATTTGCATATGTCGCGCTGTCATTTGCATTTCCTCCTCAGATCCCTTTTGCGCAAGAGGTTTTTGCGCAAAAAAAACCGCTGTGTAGACGACTCCTTTTTGCGCAAAAACCCCTTTTGTGCAAGAGCCGTTCTTCCAAAATGAGGAAGACGAACAGCAAAAAATGAGGAAGAACGGCTCTTGCGCAAAAGGGTTTTTTTGCGCAAAAAGGAGCCGGCTACACAGAGGTTTTTTTGCGCAAAAACCTCTTGCGCAAAAGGGATCTGAGGAGGAAATGCAAATGAAAGCGCGACATAGGCAATGAGCACTCCATTTGCATTTCCTTTTGCGGAACAGGCTCGTAGTGTAGATGTAGCATAAGATCCTGATTCAGCCAACTGCTTAAGAAGATGAATAACTGTAAACACATGACTCGTCTCATGGGCTGCGTCTAGACTGGCATGATTTTGCGGAAATACTTTTAACGGAAAAGTTTTTCCGTTAAAAGTATTTCCACAAAAGAGCATCTAGATTGGCACAGATGCTTTTGCGCAAAAAGTGCTTTTGCGCAAAAGCATACGTGGCCAGTATAGACGCTATTTTGCGCAAGAAAGCTCTGGCGGCCATTTTTGCCATCGGGGCTTTCTTACGCAAAAAATTCCTTCCCTGTCTACACTGGCCCTCTTGCGCAAGAATACTTCCGCAAGAGTGTTTTTTCCCGAGCGGGAGCATCAAAGTATTTGCGCAAGAACACCGACAATCTTACATTAGATCGTCAATGTTCCTGCGCAAATTCAAGCGGCCAGTGTAGACAGCTGGCAAGTTTTTGTGCAAAAGCGGTCGCTTTTGTGCAATATCTTGCCAGTCTAGATGCACCCATTGAAACCAAAGTGGCTATTCATACCTAAGCACTTGGCTGAATTAGGCCTCAAATAAAATCTTCAGAGGAAATTACCACTAAGATGTGTGTGAGATCATTACTGTATCTAAACAATAAAATACAGACCAAATTGTATATATAAATTATTAGCTTTGGTTCCAGTCTGGGCATGAAAGAGTGGAAGAAGCTCATTAACTGAACCTTTCCCAGGTTTCTTTATGGAGCAGACCCTTAGGGCCTGATACAACAAGGTACTTAAGTATATCCTGACATTGATCTGCATGTACTCAACATCAATCCAAGTAATTTGCTGAATCAGCATGTAAGAGGCCAGAAAGTGCCAGATTAGAGAGGTTCAACCTGTAGTTTATGTGGCTTGTGCTGAAAGTGAAATGATCCGCTCTGTGAGCGAAATGTATGGTTTCGGAACTAAAAAGAGGGTAGATCGTCGAACCTGAAGACGTGATGTAGAGACATGATGTAGAGTGCCGAACCTGAAGACATGATGTTCCGTAGCACAGATTCTAGAATGTGGAAATTCTGGGGTATTGCAGCACATGATTCTTTTCAAGATGAGTCAAATCCTGAGCCTAATGAAATCATTGACAAACCTTCCACTGACTTTACAATGTCCATATTGTTTGTAATTAGGATCAAGGTTTTTTAGTTTGTTATCTGAAAGTTGAAATGACAAATTATTACATTTTAGATATCAGAAATGTCATTTTACATTAAAAGATTCTGTAAGAGCCACCAGATTCTTTTCTAAGCATGATAAATAATGTATCTTAAAACTGGGAATTGTTGAAGTGCATGAAAGTAAATGTTAACTTAACTATTGGTTGACTGGAAGATCTAAAGTCTAGGGTTGCTCAGTATATAATTTCTTTGTTGTCAGTGTGTGATTTGGATTGTTTATATATTCCTGTGTGTTGACTGATTGATTTGAGGTCTGCCTTTTTTGTCATTTACTTGATTGGAATCATCATTTCAGATTGTTATTGTATCATTTTATTGTAACATCTTTGTTGCCACTGCAGGTTTTATTTGTTTACTAGAAGAGGGATTTAATAGTTGAACAACTTATTCTTTTCTATAAACAATTAAGAGTAAAAGTACAAGTGTGAAAATTAAATCACTGTACAAATGTCACGACCAGATTGGCTTTTTATACCTAACTCCAGACCAGCAATAAGACTGCCAGGTCAGTCCCCCTAGGTCGGGGTGGGGAACCTAAGGCTTTGGGGGGACTGGATGCAGCCCCCAGCTTACCTGAATCTGGCCACCAAGTCTCAGGACTCCCCCACCCCCAGCACTGGGAGCCTGTGGGGCAGGAGCATGCAAAATCTACTAGTGGGTGTGTGAATGGAATGTGGGGAGTGCCTTTCTCCTCAGTCGGGGGCCACATCAGCGACGGTTTGTTGGGGGGGGGGGGTTGTTTTTTGCTTCTCATTTGTATGTAGCCCTGACTGGTTTTTCTGTGGGTCAGTGGCCTCTGACCCCAAAAAAGTTCCTTACCTCTGCTCTAGGTTCACTTTTTCTGTGTGGGGTGATGCAGTGGGCTAAGGTTGGGACAGGTACACTAGATTAATAAACTAGCACACTATATGCTAAGCATAGGGGAGTCCTATAATAGGGCTCTTCATCAGCCTCACACTAAGTCTTAGAATCATAGACGATTATATTTGGAAGAGACCGCAGGAGATCCTCGAGTCCAATCTTCTGCTAAAAGCAGGATCAACCCCAACTAAATTGTTCTAGCCTGGGCTTTGTCAGCCCTGGCCTTAGAAACTTCTAAGGATGGAGATTCCATCCCCCAGGGAACCCTGATTCACCTAACTTGCATTGAACATGGGTTTGGCTTGATTCACATCTTAGGGTGGATTCAAGTAGATTCAGAATCTTACAGAATCTTTCACATAATCCTAATTAACATGAATAAATCATGAATAAAACATGTATACTTAATATCCTGAGTCTATCTTCCTTGAATATCTGGAATATGAGGTTGGTGTCAAATAAAAAATAGCCTTGATCAATAAAACAAAATTAACTATTTTAAATCCCAAATAGAGAAAAGCAGTACATATGGCCACAAGATAATTTGCTCAAGCACAAAAGGTTTTTGTGTAGTCTGATATCAGCGAACCTCTAGTAATTTCTTAAGAATGAATTAATGTTAAAATGCACTGAATACAATATAAAAGAAAAATAAACTGAGGCACCCAGGTACAATTATACATTTACAATTTAAACCCTTAATAAAGTGTTTAATCAAAAAAGGTTAATATATTTGTGTGAGTGCGTGCAAGCATGTGTGTATGCAAAAACAAATCTGTGTGATACTTGTGTAAACACGTCTATGCATATATTTTGCTAAATATCAAGATGTTAAGAACAATTTGCATTATTCTTTTCCATGAAAGGATTGTTGTGAAAACCAAACTGAATGTTGGAGCTAATGATTCTAGTAGCTAACTTATCATAGTCTTAGAGACACAATTACTGAGTTTCCAGAACATCCAGCAAATGGCATGCTGTAAATAAACATTAACTATTTTTTTCTTCACAAGCATTATGTTGTGCTTTGTTGGAACTGCTCATAATGGCAACATGTTCTACTGATGTTGAAATTACTTTTCTCAAGCTGACTGCATTAAACTGTTCTACTGGAAAGTAGTTGTACAAATGCATCATGATTAAAGTCAGGATATACATGAAAGAGAAATTGGAGGAACAGAGAATATTTATATGGGGTATTAAATAAAGATACACATAGTATGAAATAATTCTTTTTCTTTAAAGCAGCAATTACGATTCCTTCTTCTTTTTATATATTGCATGGTGCCATAAATACTGTATATCTGATTCATATACAGAAAATATTATATGCACTATATATTTTTTGTGCCTGTATGGCCCGCCGCTACCATAGTGTCTGTGCTTCTCACAATCTTTCATGTATTTATCTTTATAACATACTTATGAGGTAGGGAAACACCTTTATTCCAATTTTTCAGATAGGGAACTAACTACTAGTATCTGGCAGTAAATATTAACCCTTTTAGTCCTTTTTCTTTCTGTAAATGTGATTCCATTATATGTTAACTACTCTGTAAAATCTTAATTGACAATGGATATGTTAACTTCTCAGGCCCACAATTTGTCTTTGATAAGCAATCCTATTCAGGAATTCTATGTCTTAGACTGTATATAATAATTCTGGACATCGCTGTGGCCCATGGGGTCTGGGAAACCATTCCCTTAATATATGTATTGCTTACTTAAGCATATGTAAATCTGAGAAACTGATATGATATGACTGTTACAGCAGATGTCTTCTGTTAGTGAATCAAGAGGAAAGAATAATGATGGGGGAAGAAAGACCCACTGAAATATATTATCTAACTCGGACATGCAACATGAGGTACAGTGAAAATAAATGAGTTGCCCAGGGTCACGCAAAAACTCATATGCAGGGAATTGAACCTGCATATTTCCTGACTCTAGCAGAACAGTGAATAATAACAGGGTGGCAGGTCGCCAGGATTAGCTATCTTTACATGCATGGCCACGAGTATGGGTGATCGCAGCTCCCATTGGCCATGGATTGCTGTTCCTCGCCCATGGGAGTGTCAAGAAACTACATAAACTGAAACATTGCTTCCTGCAACTCCCATTGGCCAGGAACGACAGTCCGTGACCAATGGAAGCTGCAATCACTGGTGCCTGTGGCTATGCAGGTAAATATAATAGTGGAGGCCTGCCAGGAGCTAACCCTGGCAGACTGGATCTGATCCACGGGCCGGTATTTGTCCACCCCGGCCTAGGATAATCAGACATCCTGATATTATTGGGACCATCCTCACATGAGGGGATTTGTCTTATATACCCATCACCCCCACTTCCTATCTGGCCACCCTTTCTGAGTCCTAAACTAATTCCCTAACCACTAGACCATCTTCTTTCAGTAAAATGACTATGAACTGAAACCTAATGACTTACCTCTCTCACCCCTTATTTAGCACTGTTGACCTGCCACCTATTGGACGAAACATAACCAGATGAATCTGTACAAATATCTCAGCAGGAAGTCACTGATGATATAAGAAGTGTAGGTAAAAAAGAGGTTTTAAAAGACTGAATGATTTTGAGTTGAAGCATTGGTGACTAAGGAGAAATAATATCCTATTATTAATTATTTTTAAATGAAGCAATATTTGTGTACCATTCCCTAAATTCCATTCAATCAATGCATATGAAAGATGGACCCAAACCAGCAATTGCTTTTGAAGATCCTCTCACTTTGGCCTTAGAGGGAAAGAAAGTTCTTTGTAACTGTGGTTTAATTATGGGTAGTTAACGCATCTCTGTTAGCATTCCAGGGGAGGTGTAAGGGAAAGCATATCTTTATAAGAACAGACAGCTCGACCTCTGATTACATATCTCAAGTGATAAATCAGTAACAAGGGCCCTGCTTCACATAGATGCAGCAGAGAGAGGTTGGTTATGGTTCCCATTTCTACTATCTGATTGCCCCCCGCAACGGATTTGCCACCCTGACTCTTGCTACCAGAGAGAAAGAAAAATATTGTGTTGTGGGATGATGAACCAACTCAGTGAAAACCTCACCAGGTAAGAGGGAAAATAATCTGTTTATACCATATATTCCACTTAAAAAAATCCAGGCCTGTTGCAATCACTGTAGAAATTATTTAGAAGCTGCTATAAGAAGCATAATTTATCATGTATTATGTTATTTGTGGGACAGGACTCTTACTAATCCACATACGAAACAGAAGCATCAAATAAGTCTAAAATGTGTCTAAGTGACATGCTCTTATCTTAGCAGCACTTCGTCTCAAGGACAGCTTAGACATTAAAAGACACATAATAATGTAAACTCGAGGTTAATTTTCTAACAAGATTTTATATTTTTCTAATGTACTTCAGGTTGCTTTCTTTCCTCACAGAATTCAGAACTGACAATCATATTCTGTCAAAAGCTGCCTTAGGACATTGCTTGGACAGTACTGTCCATATGATCCTCACTTGTTTTGACAGTCTTTAGTTTAGCTGGCTAATTCCTGAGTGACATTGATCACTTAGAAATCAGTGCAAATGGGGTGAAAAATAAATAATTTACACTCTGAGAATGTTCTGTCCTTGCAGGCTAAATACATCCATTACCAGAGAACATTTGAGTGGTGCAGTGAAAATCAGTGAAGTGTAGCTCATTGATGTGGTGTATATTTTTTGAGCAGGCTATGAGCCGGCAATGAACAGATCTTTTTGCCCTTTGGTCTTATAAAATAGAATAATTGCAAACCAGAAGACAATAGAAACCTGAATTATATAAAATATATTCAGCTATTGTAAGATGCCAGAACTTCTAGACACCCATTTATTTAATAGATAATGCATATTACATTTGCATGAAGTACTCTTTCTTGTTATAAATGAGTCTTTCTGATTGGATGTGAGCACAGGAAAAAAAGGACTCTAAGGAGTCATAAGTGTGTTTCCCAGCAAGGAAGAGTGGGTTTAAAATGTCTAATGAAAATTAAAATATGCACATGATCCTTTGATATGGTACAATTTCCACTTTTCCAAGTTAGGCTGTGTTATAGGATGTAATACTATGAATATTGCTTCAGACATCATAAACTCCTATACATGAGTTGTTAGTTGATAACAGGGACCTGTAGTAATTTCCCCATAGCCACAGAAGTGTTATTTATAGCAGGCTAATAGAATCCCCAGAACAGACGTAAAACAGTTGTGACACACACAGAAATGCTAGTAAATGGCTTTTCTTTATTTTCATGCCCATGCTATAAGACGGTCTGATTCAAAAAATGGTTATGCACCCATCCCATGAGAAATCTTGGTATTCACTGTTACAATGGGTAGGAAAGAAGGTATTCTGCAGGAAGTCAATGTCTGACTCTGACGATTGCAAATTCCTGGCTCCTCTCTCTTTGCACCATTCATAGCTCTGGGTCATTACGCAGTCTATAGGGCATTTAACCAGTGGATACAAGATAGGACTGTAAAATAATTTCGGTGGACCAGAGCCTCATTTACACTCTGACCATTTTATACTGTCAAAATAAACTGGCCTTCCAATGGGCATAATTGTAATTTACTTCACTTTAAGGCCACACACTCTATATTTCCAGAGTGGTGGAAACTGTCCTAAGTGTAAATGAGAATAGAGTTCTGTAAGTAAATGACCTGGACTTAAATTAAAAGGCCTGTCTAGTGATATGTGGAATCATCAGCATAAGAATTGACAAATGTCCTATCTTCTGCATTAGAATGAGTCAAACTCCAGACATCAGATGAAATTGGCACTAGAACAACTATTTGAGATCACTTTGCAGCTTGTGATATATAAAATACTTAATGGACTGTGTGTGTGTGTCCTCTATGGCTTTACTGAGATTGCGGTGGAGAACAAGGTCCAGCATACAGGGCCTGATCCAAAAGCCAGTGAAGCCTCTTAATTGCTTTAAATGGATCTGGCCCAGAAAAACAGCTAAGAGCAAACAGATCAAAATACCTAAGGGAGAAACATCAAAGCATTTATCAAGAGAGAAACGAGTGAGACTGACTATTCTCACTATTCCTGGGAATGTAGTTGCCAGCACATCAATTTATTGAATCATTGTGAGGGTATCAAAACAATGAATACAAGATCCGTGGTCTTTTATTATTTGATTTGATTTGATTTTTTTTTTTGTTTAGTGACAACCCTAGGTGACAGTGGCTTATAGCACACCTGTTGTAAAAGCAATGGTCTTTTTAAACAATTCAGACAAGACATGAGATTCTTTCTGAATATTCCTTGTTTTGGAAGCATTTGTGCAGGAATCACAATGCTTATGTATTTTTGCACCAATTATAGACTAAGGAAAGTTTCCTGAAAGTAAGAATGTTCTTGTCCATCCACTTTGTTACATAACTTGCTTTCATCACAGGATAAGAGCCAATTGTAAATGTAAAGAGAAAAGGAAGGTTTTTATGGTGAGACTTTAAGAGAGGATATGATTCTTTGTCTCAGAGGGACTACAGAGCTCCAGATAAATGGGAGGACACAAATTAAAGTGTGACACCTGACCCCATGACTGTGGAAAGGCACAGACCCAGACTGGCAGGACAGAGTTTGGTACAGATGGGCTAGACTGACAGGTTTCCTTTATTATTAATGTGACAAAAAGGTCCTCCGTCTTAGATAAATGTATATAGGTACAGAAAAGATTCAAACACACTGACTTATACAGGGTAAGCTAAAGCAATGGTTTCTTTCTTCTTGGGTATTTCAGTAGGTGAAGCAATGTATATTTTGTTCTTTTTCCTTGTAAGAATATATCTCAGTGACAATGCCTTTTTATTCTAAAAAGAAGTTTTAAACTTTTCACAGAATATTGGAAAATGTTTGCACTGAGATATCTTTAAATGAAGAAGGAATGCAGAGGAAAAATAAAAATTGTAAAGCAGCAGATATCACATTTTCTTTTGGAAGCTCTTTGTTTGAAGTGGTCACGGACATCAAAGGTGTTGATGAATCAGGTCTTCAAAAAACCTCTTTCCTTATCCAGGTTGTGATTTATGTAGAAGTAAGACTATGCACACAGTGATGTTTTTCTCCTTTCAGACAGCCCACTTACTTTACTATGGTTACTGATTTAGGATGTCTTCAGGAGGTTATAGAGAAACTGCTGATAAGCATGGCTTCCTTCAAGGTTTAAAGTAACCTGGGTTACACATGATCACAGAACCAATCTAACTACACAGCTCTGAGATAAGTTTACGGTAGGTCAATTGCTAAGTAAGAGGAAGTGTAAATCATAGAAATATAGTTCTGCAAAGGACTTCAAAAGGTCATCTAGTGCATCCCCCATGCTAAGGCAGGGCCAAGTATGTAGTCTAACATCTGGAATTGTGTATAAATGAATTTGAACAAGCTATTCAAGCCTTAAGCTAGTGAATATTCTCACTGACCAGCCTTTCTTTTTAAGATTTATATCAGTTTCACTCTCCAGTCTCAGTGGTCATGAGATGATCTCTTAGCATCATGTGTGGGTCACAGAGGCTACATCTACACTTCAGGCTTCTTGTGCAAGAGCACATCCACACTGCAAAAGCGCATCGGAAAAGCGATGCGCTTTTGCGCAAGAGAGCATCCAGATTGCACGGACTCTCTCTCGCAAGAAAGCTCTGATTGCCATTTAGAGAATGGCCACCAGGGCACCTGTGCTTCTTTCGATAGGCTGTTTTTGTGCAAAAAAACCCCTGTTTCCCATCCACGCACACCTTTTTTGCACAAGAACTCTTGCACACAAAGGAGTTATTCCTCATAGAAAGGAGAATACTTATACCCCCAAACCCCTCTGTTCTGTTGATTAACTGTACATTTTCTTGCACAAAAACGTGCTTGAGGTGTGGACACTGTGCAAGCTTTTGCGCAAAAAGGGCCGTTTTTGTGCAAAAACTCTGCAGTGTAGACAGCCTAAAAGCACATTGCTCCTTTTCATTAATATTCAAAATATCCTCAAGAATGTTTCTTGTCTCTCAGTCCCTATCCCTCCAGCATTTGTCCAAGGAGGAACTGGAGTCAGTCGCATTATTTCCCATTTTTCCAAAAGTCATCTCAATGTCTCTTTGTTTGCCTACTTTACTACTCGATTTTTATTCTTATAATATATATATCACCAACCGTGTACTAGGTGTTTTACAGAAAGAGACAAAGATTACCACAAGCGCAACAGGATATGCACTAGGAAGAGGAAAAGGGAATGGAATGTGTATATTAACAGCAGATACAGAGAATGGAGGTAGGCAGGCTACAGAGCTTTTTAAAGAACTCAGATCTAGATGCTCAGGGACAACTAGAGATTCCCCTGACATAGGAATGGGTAGCATAGAGCCAATAAAACTGAACCCCTCTATGTCTGGTTTAAGGAGGATATAGAAGGACCCGAGGGGAGGAAGAAATATAACAAGGGCTATTACAGGCTTAAGGCATCCCTTCTGTTTGGCTGTAGACTACTGGAGGAGGCATAAAGGTGTGAAAGCCACTTCTCACCGCACCTCACAGTGTTAATAGAGATGAAAGGGCAGAAAAATGTTGTATTGATTCAGGAAGGGAGACTCAAACACATGGGGCAGTAAATAAGAAGACACTAGAGGAGGAAAGGGGAAGTTATCTGTGCAACATGATAAGGAGGGTGGAGGAAAATGATGGCAACTACATGGTAGGAAGGACCCTAAAGGCAAGACCAAAGAGCTTCAATTTGATCCTATCACTGAGGAGAAAAGACATTGGAGAGATTTGATGAAGGGCTTAATATGGTCAGCCAAACAGGCACAGAGGGGTGGTTTTTGTGGCAACATTTTGAACACATTGATCATGTCTAAGCCTACATGGCCACAGCATGTCTAACTTAAGAAGCAGAATGGCACAGTGACTATGTGAACATTTCAGACAAGTACATTTTTGTAAGTCATTTCTTCATGTTCAGCACTCCCAATTAACCCACTATACTAGGTAGCTCTTTGTAAACAGTCACATACAGTTAAGACATTCAAAATATTCATGCAATGAGGTAAGATCCTCCTGTTTTCAAGGCAACTCAATGGAACTTTGATATGACTGGTTTATGTGGTAGTCTTGTTCCACAATAAACCCTGGTATGACTATTGCTGTGGTATCTTCAGTCATTCACAATAATTGAAAAGTTTTATTTCTGCAGTTCTTAATTAGGCACAACACATGAGCATGTATTAATGGAATGGTGTCCCAGGAAATGACAAGCCCTCAAAATAATAGTAATGCTAAAAATAGATGTCCACTTCATAACCTAGTGAGTCCAATGGTTAGAACAGAGAGTTGAGAATCAGGTCTCCTGAAAACTTTTCTCAGCCTTCTCAATAATCTTTTTGAGATTCTGTCTATCTATCCAATCTACCACTTACTGCATCTAAAACACGTCTTTTCGTTAAAATATATTTTTCTGTTAATATAATGGCAAATATTGGTAGAACCAGCACAAAATTTGAGACTAGTTCTAATTTGTTGAATGTGACTATATTTGGCAAATTGGGTTTCTAGTCTGAACATGTGAAAATTATATTTTTCTATTTTAAATTTCATATTTGCTTCAAGATGATTCATCAAGGGTGTTTCCAGTGCAAGTGGGCGGCCTCCGTATGCTTCATGTACTGTCTCTGAATATTGCACAGCTGTGTGGGATTATTTGACAAAAAGTTTTCTATCAGAAAATATTGATTCCTCACTATCTGAGCTCTTTGTCAAAGAGGGTCAGTTTAGATGGATTCCCCCATTAAAAAAAATGGAAACAAAAACTTTTCAGAGTGAAAAATGCCACATTGCAAAAATGCCTTTTGTGTTTCAAAAGGCTTTCAGCTTCAAAACCTAAGCTAAATATGGTGGAAATCAAAACAAAACATATCAGTTAACCCAAATGACTTATTAGCCATTTTGCTAAAATTTTAGATTTGGTTTGGAAAAAAATTTGAATTTGCAAACATCTTTAAGGGATGGAAAAATTGTTTTCCACCCACCTCCAAGATGTACTATTTCTTTCTCAATTTTTCACATCATTTCTATACAATTTCATTTTACTCTTCCTGGTCACTGCTCCCTTTTTATTTTGTTTCTTCACTGAATAGTCTTTTCTTTCTAGTTTCTCCCTTTTATTTTCATTTTTGGTTACTCTGTCCTAAGCAGAATCCACAGCAAAAAAAGGCAATGTGAATTGACCCAACACTGTTTCATGGTGAGAGTCCTCCTCACAAAAGAGCAGGAGAGTAGCCGTGTCTTCTTGCTTGTTCATTGTTTGAGCACCTTGAGTTTGCTAATGAAAACATTTGGCCAGACAAGATGGTCCCAAAACCACAAATCCATTTCACATTACCAGCCCTGTGAGCAATCCAATTCCCCAATTGCTTTTATGATTTTGAAGAGATGAAACCTTGCCAAAATCTATTTCTTTCACTTACCCCAATTAAAATAAGACAGCAAAAAATCATCAGCAGAATCAAATTGTCTGCCAGTTATGAATTAGAGAAATGCAATGAAAGACAGGAAGATTTTTTTTTAAATTACAAGTATACATAAAACTTCATTTTTGTATTGCACTGACTTTTGGACACCAAGGAAAAGTCAAGAACAGATCTTGAATACAAGGGAACTAAAGTATTAGGGCGGATACTTGTATATACAAAGGTAGACTTGTTCCGAATGAATGAACTTGGGGAAATGTGAAGATGGTGCCCATTACAGAAAAGCTGAGTGAATCCAGGCTCAGATGGTTTGGGCATTTGAAAAGATCAGAAGTATATATAGGGTATGGAAGTTAAAAAAAAAAAAAAGCTGGAAGATCCAAATCTTGATGGATGGATGTCTTACAAAAGTATCTGATTAACTCCAGATTTTCTGAAAAGCTGATTCAAAACAGCCTAGACTGGAGGACTTTCAGTGCTGACACCAATATGATGGGACTAAGGCTAAAAAAAAGAAATATATAGTATATAAAATTCAATTCACTGTATGTTTATTGTTAAGAAAACAGGAACACTCATATAGTTTGGAGTATCTTAACATAAAATCAAATATAACAAATCTCTTGAAAGGCAATTTAAGATAAAAGGTCTACAGAAAACAAGGGCTACAGATGCATTAAAAAGCACACTTTTAACTGTACTTCTTTTAAAATAAGCTTTTCAGTTGTTGACAGACACTAAGCCTGAAAATATTATGAAGAATGGCTCGGTCCATTGTATTTCTTATAGACACAGGAGGTCTTTTTAGACTTCCATACCCTATGTATACTTCTGATCTTCTTTTCAAATGCCCAAACCATCTGAGCCTTGATTCACGGAGATTTTCTACAGTGTGTTCCACCTTCACACGTCCCCTAATTCATTCATTCTGAACAAAGTCTACGTTTGTATCTCTAAGCATCCACCCTAACACTTCAGTTCCACTGTATTCATAGCTAGATAATCAGAAACACTTCTGTTTAGCAAATTAGCCTTCAAATATTTTTTTAGAAGAGGGAGGAGAGGTACAGGGCAGGGCAGGAAAGAAGAGATCATAAAAAGGGTAGGGTGACCATGACCCTATTTTTCCATAATGAATATATTTACTATTATAAAGACGTATTATCTTGGGGGCGTATTATGATTGTGGGCTATTATTGCTATTATTCTGGTATATGAGTTATGTGGCATGGTTAGTAAGGCCTTGGCTGAGATTTTCAAATCTAAATTAATTTAACCATACAATTCCTGTGTAAGGCAATGGGAACTATGTGGTTAGATGCCCTGCTTGACTTTGAAAACTGCAACGCTTGTATTTTGTACTCAGGATATTAGTGTTTTAATATTTGTGAAGCAGCTAAAGCTTGGACAGGTGCTTTATTAAATTTAATTACATACATAAATAATTCACTCAACATGGGACTAACTAGACAGACCATTTGGCAGCTACATCTGGCACAGGATAATGCAGTGGCTTGGTATCTTAGTGGGATGGCCTTAGAGAGCACATTAAGCCAGCACTTTGGCTCCCTATTTGCTCCTAGGTGTAATCCAAGGTGTCAATACTTATCTTTAAACCTTTATTTTATCTGGGTCTCAATTACCTGACAGATTGTCTCTTACTCTGTGCTCTACAGACACAATTGAGATTAGTTATTGCTAAGGGTCCCTATTTAAAAAGATCCAGGGAGTGCTGGCAAGGAAATTTCAATGGTAAACTCTTGGGTCACTCTGGAATAGGTCTGCAGCAAAGCCTACTTTGCTACCCCCTGTTCAATGTCAGTGGTTCCTTAAGTGGCATATTCAAAACTGTTAAAAATTGCAGGCATCAGTTTTAAATCCTGGCCCTGGTTGCAGGCAGAGCTATACAGGAAGTGTGTGACTGGGGCCTAGCAGGAGTCAGCATGCTGAAAGACAGCTGAGAGCAGGGTGTACCTCTCTGATTCAGGGAGCAGCCTGTTTTCTCTCTCTTTGTGGTTACTGGATGTTTTAGTTCTGCATATGAAGCAATTGAGTAGTGTTACATTGTAACCTTCTAGTGAGAATATTTGTGCTTTTAATCTAATTGCTCTGTGTATATTCTGTGAACATAATCTCTGGATACAGAATGGCTTGAGAGAGAAAGACAGACAGACTGTAAAGCAAATATTTTTAATGTTACTTGTTTCTCATTAAAGGTAATAAAGGTTCTAACTAGCATAGATTCTAACTAGCATGTCATCTGTGCTAGTGAATCATATACTAAATCACCTGCAAACAATCAGAATAAAGCTGCAACAGTTAATAACTCCTCTGAAGTACTTTCCTCAGTCTGTCTCTACTAAGACCTCCCCGTGACAGAAGGAATTTCCTTCTCTCTCTCCAGGGCAGGGCCGTCCTTAGGATTTATGGTGCCCTAGGCGGGATTATTAAACTGGTGCCCCTATGCCTGACTTGCTCTAAGCAACATAAACAAAAGCTTACAGTATTGGTGCCCCAGAAATACTGGTGCCCTAGGCAATTGCCTATTCTGCCTATGGCTAAGGATGGCCATGCTCCAGGGTCTTCAGTTCTTATAAGAATTCAGTGCCTAATGGGTCCTCAGCTACCTCTGATTCATCTGGCTGGAAGGCAATTAGTTAATCATCTCACTCATGCAGAACATGACTACATTACCACCCCCCTTTTTTCTAACCGGAGATGGGGTTTTACTCTATCACAGATCCAAATGCTAGTTTCCCCATTTAAAAATCTGCCAGCCTATATATTGGACTGTGGTGATGGTGTGGAAGAAATTCACCCTGTATCAACGTTCTGTAGGGTGATTTGGTAAACAGATTTGTATCTATTCTACAGGTTGTTGAGATTAAAGAAACCAGGAGATGTAGTTCTATCATTAGAGCCCTGCAAAGATAAAAAATGTGTATCCACATCCACATCTGTATCCACAAAAATGAGCCGCAGATATCTGCATTGACATCCATGAATGTGGATACAGATATAAAGAGGACATTCATACATTTGTAGGGTTCTAGACACAAAATTTGTATCCATATCCAGATCTGCATCCATATCTGCAAAAATGAGCTGCATATATCCGCATCCATATCTGTAAATGTGGATACCTCTAGATATAAAATGGATTTGCAGGGTTCTGTCTGTCATCCCATAGGTCTGGTGAGGAAAGAAAATATCAAAGCAGTAGATTTCACAAGAACATGTTTTGTGCCTATGGGCACAGTGGGTGCTGTTCCCTGCTCTCAAAAATTGATATTCTTCTAGACTTTTCCTCACATTGGACCTTATTCTCCCATCTTACTCACACCGAGCAATAATTTACTCTGTAAGTCTACTCATTGAGATCACTTTGTCTGCATACCCGAGTAACTTCTCAGCATGATTAATTTTGAAACTTTTACAGTACAAAAATTCTGAATATACTCAGGAAGCAGAGGGACAATGAGATGTCAGAGAGATAATGATAACACCAATGTAAAGCCTCCTAGATACAGTATCTCAGAAAGTGCTCCTGGTACCATCGTACTGGGCTGATGTTGTATAGGCCAAAATGAAATCTACTCGAGCTGAAAAAAATCATCTATTTGCACATTTCTGAAATAATGAGTCAATCATAGCACAAGAAGACACTACAGATATCTACCACAAATTCTTAAATGTAATTAATGTGGATTGAAGTTCTAAAAAGGGAGCCAAGGAATGGTATTCCATAGCTATAATGCCCATTTTTATTTTTGGTCAGACTACAAAGAGAGTACATACGGGAATTGTGCAATAGAGGCTGTATTTTCAACAGAGCATCTGTGACTTAAAAGACCATTATTCCCAATGATTTTCAATGAGCTTTGTATTTGAAAGTAATACACGTACCGTTGAACATTTCAGTCCATGTTTCTAAATAGAGTTGGTGGCAAATTTTCTAGTGGAATACTGTTTATTTAAAGCAAACTATTTTCTGAAAACATGCCGATATTTACCAAATTAAGTTTAGGGGAAAAGAGGAAATTAAAACATTCCATTACAGCCTTTTCAGAATGCAAAATTTTGATGATCTCTTTTGCAATGTCTTTTCGTTTCATTCCAAAAAATGTTTATATAATATAAAAAAGAAATTGAAAATGGAACAACATGTTTTGATTTTATGAACACAAAATATGTCACTCGACCCATCTGATTTTTTTGAAATTTTGTTTAATAGAAAATTGCTTGGTTTTGTTCCATTTTGGAATGGAAAACGTTTTAGAATTACATAATTTCCCATTAAATAGAAAAGTATACTCACACTAACATAATATCTCTCTTAGTGCCATTTGGGTAACTTCTGTAGGACACGACCCATTTTTCTTATGTTTCCTCATCCATATGTACAAATGTACTCAGTAAAATTCTCCAGCTAATGCAGGAAAATAAAACAAGCTGTTAAATTTAACAGCATGGCACTAACAAAATTAATCAAATAAGGAACGGAAACAGAGTTATACGATTTCAACAATATTTATTGGATTAATAAGTCAAATTAAGTCTGATTTGAGTGTGAATTATCATCTGTTCCTTTATTATTATAATACATCTGGACGGCAATTTGACAAATGACGGTGTTATATTTTAAATAGTCTGTTATTTGTCCTTTTCATGTACTTTTTTTGCTTTTTTCTTGAAAACTATTTTCATACATATTTTGTTTTAGTAATGGAGTATTGTAATTTTTTGTGCAAGTGATTGTATATCTAAGCTGTGATCAGCAATGCACAGAAAAATATTGCTCTGTGTTTATGAGATTCCTCCAGCTTTGCATTTGTCTCAGACAGATCCAAAAGAGAAAACAACAGAATTCCACTTCTTGTTACCTACAGCCCACAACGTAACCCCCTTCAACGCATTATCCACAACCTACAACCTATCTTGGAAAATGACCCCTCACTCTCAGAGGCCTTGGGGGAAAGGCCTATTCTCGCTTACAGACAACCCCCTAACCTGAAACAAATCCTTTCCAGTAACCACGCTACATAGCTACATCATAAGCATCCAGGAACCAACCCCTGCAATCAACCCTGGTGCCAACTCTGCTCACACATCTATACAAGAGAGTTCATCACTGGACCCAACCACATCAGCCAACAAATTAGAGGCTCGTTTAACTGCACATCCAGTAATGTGATCTATGCCATCAAATGCCAGCAAAGCCCCACTATGATATATATTGGAAAAACCGGACAGTCCCTATAAGAAAGAATTAATGGACACAAATCAGATATCGGAAAAGGCAACATACAAAAACCTGTTGGGGAACACTTTAACCTCCCTGGATACTCCTTAAGGGATCTACAAGTTGCTGTTTTGTTTTAGACCAAACCCACAAGCCAAACACACAGAGAAGGATTGGAACTCCGTTTCAATCTCAAGTTTATCTCTTATGCAAATGGTCTAAATTGTGATATTGGATAGCTTGCGCATTATCAACTAACCAAACAATGAAGGTGCCAATGATTCTTGATTTCTGTGTAGAATCTGATGGTAGTACTTTTCCTTTCCTAGTGCAAATTAATGGTTCTTATCATCCTCTTCTAACTATTTAGTCTTTAAGGTGCTAATAGACTATTTGTTTTTAACGTTTTTCCTGTTTCAGACTGGCTCGGCTATCCCTCTGAAACTAGTGGTATTGATGTCTCTATTGCTGCAGTTTTCACTAATTAAGACTTGACAGAAAAGAGCTCAACACCACTACACTCACCATTATCATCATACAATAGTGAGACAACAAGAAATTTTCCCTTCTCCATATGCTCAGTGCAAGCTGGCTTAATTGGTGATAGATTAACATGAAAAGGTTTGAAGGGTTATATAAATCATACTGGAACAAAGACACATTTCTAGGCAATATTTTCAGGTTTGGCCGAGGTTAAAAATATCATGGGAAGAGTCCAGGACATGCATAGCCAATGGGGTTGATCAGCTTATATATAGTTGCTTGATGCAAGAGCCCCTGCATTTGCTTTGAACATGTACTCAACATGTAGCCTAGAGATCCTCAGGCAAACAGTATGGCGTGAAGTCAGTGGAACTAACGCATGAGCTTAATGTTGAGCATATACAAATAGGATTATCCACACACTTAGGCTGTGTCTACATTGGCAAGATTTAGCGCAAAAGCGGCTGCTTTTGCGCAAAATCTTACCACCTGTCTACACTGGCCGCGAGTATTTGCACAAGAACGCTGACGTTCTACTGTATGAAATCAGTGCTTCTTGCGCAAATACTCTGATGCTCCCCCTCAGGGATAAGTCCTCTTGCGCAAGTGTTCTTGCGCAAGAGGCCAGTGTAGACAGGTAACATCAATTTCTTGAGCAAGAAAGCCTGATGGCTAAAATGGCCATTGGAGCTTTCTTGCGCAAGAGAGCGTCTACACTGGCACGGATGCTTTTGTGCAAAAGCACATCTCTTGCGCAAAAGCACATGCCAGTGTAGACGCTCTCTTGTGCAAATACTTTTAACGGAAAAACTCTTCCATTAAAAGTATTTGCACAAAATCATGCCAGGGTAGACACAGCCTTAAAGTTGAGCATCTGTTAAACCATTTTGTTGGTTGGAGTCCAAAAGTAGCATCTAATTAATATTACCTCCCTTTAAGAAAGGCAAAATTTCCTTTGGGAGTTACAGTCCTGGTAGTTTATGAAACTCTCCTGCCTAGGAATTAAGTTGTGACAGCAATGTGAAAGATGGAGACCTTCCAAGGTTCAGACTAGCTAAATAGCATGTTCTTTGAAGTATTGGATTAGTTTCACAGCAGTTAAACAAATATTGTGTACCCTGGGCTTTAATTTGTTATTGTTTAACAATATTTTATTGTGCCAGGTTTGGATTGGACATTTATTTTCATGCCTCTGGAGAAAGTGAATTCATTTATTATTTCAAACAATCTGAAAATACATTCCAGGTCCACTGCTGATGACAGTAATGTGAAATAATTATATATTCTATGTAATAAGGTGAGAGGTTCAGTCATTTGTAAATGGACACTGGGATGTCCCTCACATTTGTCCTTGAACTCTTGGATGTTTTTCACACATCTAATGATACGTGATTATGAATAGCACTTACTTGTATGCCAAGAAAAAAGCGTTGTTAGAGCGCAGACATCTCTGGATGGGAATTTAACAGGCAATATTTTAACTGTTTTCATTGTTTCATGTGACACCATTTCATTGTGTGCTGGTAATGCAGGAAGCTGGTTTTGAACTTTCATTGTATGTAATAGCAAGGGAAAAAAAATCTAACGTGGAGTGATCTTTAGTGGAGAATCTATCCTAATATTTGTTACAAGAATTATGGATTTATTCTGTTCAGACTATACAAATATGGGACAGCTTCCAGGTTTTATACCAGGTTTTATACCAGGTTTCCATTTATGCATCTCTAGTACCTCCTTAAATTCATATTTGTTCCAAGGGACACTAGCATGTCCTAGGGAAATGTACCCGTGGTTTGTTCCTTTATGTATATAATACATGTAAATAGTGCTGACTGATAAATATCTCAGTGACATATAATGAAACATGAAATGCCCATAGAAAACATTAACATGAGAATAAAGAAGCTATCAGTACAAGCATACATCTAACTTAAGGAAAAGGTTCTGAGAAAAGAACATAAGAACATAAGAATGGCCGTACTGGGTCATACCAAAGGTCCATCTAGCCCAGTATCCTGTCTGCCGACAGTGGCCAGCACCAGGTGCCCCAGAGAGGATGGACCGAAGACAATGCTCAAGCGATTTGTCTCCTGCCATCCCTCTCCAGCCTCTGACAAACAGAGGCCAAGGACACCATTTTATCCCCTGGCTAATAGCCTTTTATGGCCCTAACCTCCATGAAATTATCTCGCTTCTCTTTAAACTCTGTTATAGTCCTAGCCTTCACAGCCTCCTCTGGCAAGCAGTTCCACAGGCTGACTACACGCTGTGTGAAGAAGAACTTTCTTTTATTAGTTTTAAACCTGCTACCCATTAATTTCATTTGGTGTCCTCTAGTTCTTCTATTTAGGGAACTAATAAATAACTTTTCTTTATCGGCCCTCTCCACACCACTCATGATTTTATATACCTCTATCATATCCCCCCTCAGTCTCCTCTTTTCTAAACTGAAAAGTCCCAGTCTCTTTAGCCTCTCCTCATATGGGACCCGTTCCAAACCCCTAATCATTTTAGTTGCCCTTTTCTGAACCCTTTCCAAGGCCAAAATATCTTTTTGGAGGTGAGGAGACCACATCTGTACACAGTATTCAAGATGTGGGCGTACCATAGTTTTATACAGGGGCAGTAAGATATTCTGGGTCTTATTTTCTATCCCTTTCTTAATAATTCCTAGCATCCTATTTGCCTTTTTGACTGCCGCTGCACACTGTGTGGAAGTTTTCAGAGAACTGTCCACGATAACTCCAAGATCTCTTTCCTGATTTGTCATAGCCAAATTAGCCCCCATCATACTGTACGTATAGTTGGGGTTATTTTTCCCCCATGTGCATTACTTTACACTTATCCACATTAAATTTCATTTGCCATTTTGTTGCCCAATCACTCAGTTTGGTGAGATCTTCTTGGAGTCCCTCACAGTCTGTTTCTGTCTTGACTATCCTAAACAGATTGGTATCATCTGCAAACTTTACCACCTCACTGCTTACCCCTTTCTCCAGATCATTTATGAATAAGTTGAACAGGACTGGTCCTAGGACCGACCCTTGGGGGACACCACTAGTTATCCCTCTCCATTCTGAAAATTTACCATTTATTCCTACCCTTTGTTTCCTGTCTTTTAACCAGTTCTCAATCCAAGAAAGGACCTTCCCTCTTATCCCATGGCCATGTAATTTACACAAGAGCCTTTGGTGAGAGACCTTGTCAAAGGCTTTCTGAAAATCTAAGTATACTATATCTACTGGATCCCCCTTGTCCGCATGTTTGTTTACCCCTTCAAAGAACTCTAATAGATTAGTAAGACAGGATTTCCCTTTACAGAAACCATGTTGACTTTTGTCCAACAAATTATGTTCTTCTACATGCTTCACAATTTTATTCTTTACTATTGTTTCAACTAATTTGCCTGGTACTGACTTACCGGTCTGTAATTGCCCGGATCGCCTCTAGAGCCCTTTTTAAATATTGGTGTCACATTGGCTACCTTCCAGTCATCAGGTACGGAAGCCGATTTAAGGGATAGGTTACAAACCACAGATAATAGTTCAGCAATTTCCCATTTGAGTTCTTTTAGAACCCTTGGATGAATGCCATCCGGTCCCGGAGATTTGTTAACATTAAGTTTTTCTATTTGTTCCAAAACCTCCTCTAATGACACTTCAATCCGGGACAGTTCCGCAGATTCATCACCCACAAAGGACGGTGCAGATTTGGGAATCTCCCCAACGTCCTCAGCCGTGAAGACTGAAGCAAAGAAATCATTTAGTTTCTCCGCAATGGCTTTATCGTCCTTGATTGCGCCTTTTATAGTTCGATCGTCTAGGGGACCTGCAGGTTTTTTAGCAGGCTTCCTGCTTCTAATGTACTTAAAAAAGCTTTAACACCTGGGAAGAGAGAATCAATTTCCAATTACTAATTCTAAACAGTGATGAAGACTGGGCAGTAAATACAATGAACATTGTCTAAAAGCTGTGTTTTTTCAACTTCCTCCTCTTGCATTGTGTTGCCAAAGGACTGTGTTGTCTAGTGGACAGAACACTGTTCTGGGATTCAGGAAACCTGGGTTTTATTCCTAGCTCTTCTGGGAGACCATGGGCCAGTCACTTTCGCCTTTCTGTTCCTCAGTTTTGCCATCTGTAAAATGGGGAAAGTGATACTCTCCTCCTTGTAAAGTGCTTTGAGTTCTCCTGATCAAAATGCTATATGAAATGGAGGTGGTATTCACAATAAGGATTATTATCAGATTCTAGAAGGAGGCCTAGTATGTGCACAGCCTAAATACGGTGTGTATGTTATGGGAACTTGAATTGCACCGGAACTGATTTCTCCTTTATGACCGTGGTGTGAGCATCTCAGTCCTGGAGCAATCTTTGCATCCCAGCAGCTCTTTCGCAGTTTGCCTACAGCTTTTAGTGGACTGAGTAGTCCTTGGAAGCCTGACCCCACCAGAGGCACTGGCCATGGGTGTCTTGACTGGAGAAGTGTCTGGTCCCACTAATTGGTCCAGCTGTTCTATTTAAGTCACAAGGCACAGGAATTTATCCACGCAATTAGGTAAATTCCTGGCTACCTGCAATATCACACCCCACTTTCTTGCCTGATTTGTGAGTCCCGCTCTTTTGACTTGTCTCTTGTTCCTGCTTCCCTGCTTTGCTCCTGGTTCTCACCTCGGTCCATGCTGCCCCTGGTCTCTGTCTTTGGTTCTGATCCTAGGCTTGACCCTAATTCTGGCTCTGACTCTTGGCTCAGCTCCTGACTCCCACTCCTGCTCCAACCACTAGGACTGATCCCATCTCCCCCGCCCCCCTCGCCCCCAACCCGTCCTCTCATGACATGTGGAAGGTCCCAAGCAACTGTAATGTGGTTCTGAGGCACCACTTGCATGGTAGCATATATGGGAAGATCACAGATATACCTGTCTTCCCCTTGGCAAAGGGGGTATCTGCATAAAGGGCCATATAAACTAGTCTAACAGATAGGCTAAAGTAGTGGTTCTGAAATGTTCCTCCTGTTAGCCAGTTCCTCACACTGGACATTAGCCTAGGATTTGCCCAGTTGTATCAGCTGTTATGCCTTGTTTTACTTACCCAGAGGAATGACTCTCTGGAGATCGGTCGTCTAGAGTTCAATTTAGCAGGTCCTTACTAGATCCACTACATTGACCACTTATGGTGCCCATGGGTCAAGAGGAGTAAGGGAAGTTGATGGGAAAGTGTCTCCCATTGCCCGCCCGCAATGGGGGACACCACGGGATTTCGACTTAAGGTAAGTTGACTCCAGCTACGCTATTCTGATAGCTGGAATTGCTTATCTTAAGTCGACTTTTTCCCCTAGTATAGACCTAGTCTCAAAATAGTTGATTAATATTGCACTGCTCCAGAATGTGCTCCTCAGGCCACAAGATCACTGCTTTACTTGAATTTCAAGTCATTTCACAAATATTAATGATAGAGTCAAAATGAGTTCTTAGAAGGTAATCGGGGGTTAACAGTGTTTCCATTTTTTGTTAAAATTTCTCTGGTTAGACATAAAGCAAAATTATTGTCAATGGGAATCAGTGACCTACTTCCTGATCTTCGTTATGTGCGCTATATAATATCCACTCTTCTTTTTCATGGTTATTTCTTTTTTCTTGCAGAGAAGACTGATAAAAACAGTGTATCTCTCCAGTGACCTGGACCAAGAAAGTTGCAGTACAAATATCTGTAATTGGAAGAAGATGGAGCTGGATACCATTTTTTTTAAACTAGTTGCTAACCTTGAAAATAAATTCTATTTAACTCCTTAGCAATCAGTTACCTAAATACCTACCTGGAGAGAAGTAGTGTCATTTTCTTGTCTGTCATTTCTTCTGAAAACTATGAGCTATGCAGATGTCACCAAAAACAAGAGAAATTTTTGATTATTTCATGGCCAAGGCTGCTAGGCAGCACTGAAAATACAAAAAATACTAATAATTATTAGAAGCTCAACAATCTGAGGAAAGATGGGTAAAATGGGATGAACTCATAAAAATAGCTAACTCGCTCTCTCTCATATATATATATCACACAGATTACTACTGAAATTCATAACCTGTATTACTGTATCACTGCTGTATTCCTCTGTCTCTTCATATTTGGATAAGAAAACCATTTGTAATCTCAATGATTTTCTTCATCTTTAACAAAAAGCTAATAACTTGAAAAAAAAAGACCTGCATTTGCAAATGCTGCGATAGAACAACTGGGTACAGAAAGGTATATAAAATAATTTGTAGTTACCAATAAACCATGAATCTTTCTTATTGCAGGAAGTAGACATTTTTCTATTGCCTTTACTGATAAAATGACTGCCATGTTGAAGAAGCTGTGGTGGCTAATTAAAATTCCTTGAGTATAAGATTAACATTGTTTTTCCCGGTTGGCAGAGGTTTCGCAATTTATGTGTTTATTTTTTCTGGCTCACTAGTTAGTTCTGTAACAGAAATTCCTGTGTTGGGAAATCTTAAAGCCTGTGTATCATCATAGTTTAACTTACTGCATACACATGACCATGAACAAGAGCCACAAAATTGGATCAGAACTGACTGCTTTAGAATTTGCTGCAAATATGGGCTGTGACTTTCAAAAGAGCTTAGAGGAGTTGTGAAAAATCTTCTGATACTCTCACATTTACCACAGCAGCAGTATACAGAGGCTGACACTGAAGAGCAGCCCCTTTCAGACTTTTTGGTCTGACTTTGGCACTGGAAGCAGAAAGCTGCATCTTGTAGTGACGCACTGCCCATTATGAAGGAATAATGTATGTGGCAATCAAGACAATACAAACAAACAATCATCACAACTGTTACAAACTGAGTACAGTATATGGAGAATGAAGACATCCAGAAATCTCCCTTGCTAAATCAACAGAAGGAGACTATGTTCCAACAATAACAACCAACACCTGGATTAACAAATAGCATAAATGAGAATTACAAGCAGTTTTCCCCTCTCTTCAGTGCACCTCTGATTTTTTGTGTGTGTGTGTTAATGAGGACAGTCTCCCAGCTTAATTTTGATTGTATTAACAGGTGTTTTGACCTCGAGGTCATCATTAGCCAGCAAACATCATAGAAAAAGAAAACTGAATAGGAATGTTGGCTGGGTGTGTTGATGAGGCAAAGCTTTCAGAAATAACCTTCTGCTTCTTACTACTGAAAAAAAAAGTGGGTGTTATTCTGAATTATAGTGCTAGGTAGTAAATACTTTAGCAGAAGTTGTTGCACAATTTTAAAGCTTCCCTTTCTCCCCTTCCCACCCTCCCCACCCCACTCCCTTTCTGGATACATTGTTGAAACTTTCTTTTTAATAGCACCTAGACATTTCAGATTTCTACATAAACTGAAATTGACTGAAAAAAAAAAACCCCTCACAGTTAAAGTTCCCTCTAATCTTTTCCATCCAGGTGCATTTTTTTTCCATTCATGGGGGGAATAACTTTTTTATGGCACTGATGCATGTGTGAATGTGCATCACCAGCAAAACCAAAACAAATCAAAACAAAACAAAACAGCGGCGGGAGCTCTGCTAATCAGCTGGACAACATTTGAATTTCTTCCAAGAGGCCACAGAAGGGCACAGCTTACACGCAACTCTGCTCACGGTCCCAATTTCCTTTGTGTACTTCATGTAACGTGATCACTAGTGCCTTATTGACAATCAATACTTAGTGATACATCTTGGAAGTGTTCTGCCTGAAGAACTTTCACTGTTTGTGTTTTTTTAGAACTTGCATGGTGCTTAATACTACAGTGATGAATGTGGACTAAATACTGATACTACAAGATTTTGGGAAAGATCCTCAAGTGAATCAGAGGAGTGCTTTCTGCACCTTTCTGGTCTCCAATCCTGGAAGCTGCTGGAGGCTGAACCAATCCCCACCCATTCTAGGGTAGCACTGAGGTTGCTCTATCTTGTAGATAACTTTATAGGGAAAACTTCGCCAGCATTATTGCCAGAAGACATTCAAATATGATTGCATTTCCTCCTGCCCCTAAGCCACAGTGGAATGCCCCATCAAGAGGCCAGGAAGGAACTAGTATAGGGCCATCTTATATGACACTGTAGTCCTCAGTAATGTTGTGGGTACGCAATCAGATGATACATTAAAGCTTCATAAATAAAGCTATGTTATTACAATACAGAAGACCTAAAAAGCAACTGTGGTGGCATGGACAAATACAGGGGGACCACAACACATTTTGGGTCAATCCTGGTTAGAATAGAGCTTATAAATGGAGCAGTTGTCAATAAGTGCAACACTTCACACAGGCTGCTTCAAAAAGAAAAGGAAAAACAGCAGTCAACTGCTTCCAAAGAAATTAAAAACTATCCAATTTGAATAAATTAATAAATATAATATATTTGATATTTATTAGATAGATTTACTTCCACCCTCAGTTTGAGAGAAGGATAGTAACATGTAACATTTTATACAATCACAAACTCCTTTTTAAAAAAATTAAGAATTGCTGATATACTTTACAGTGGTCCCCAGGGCGGTGCTCGCGGGTGCCATGGCACCCGCCGGGGCATTTATGTGAGCCTGCTGAGTGATCAGGGCCGGCCCTGCCCTGGGCATGCGGCGCATGCGTGGTGCCAGCCCCGCCCCTGGGCGTGCAGTGAGTGCACGGCCCCGCCCCCGAGCGCCCGGCAGCCCCAAAGGTTGGGGACCACTGCTTTAGCCTATTTCTATTACAGTAACAGCTAGAGCAGTGATTCTCAACCTGCTTACCATTGTAGGCCACATATTCAGCTATCTGGGCAACATCCAGCCAATATTATTTACTTCCTGTATGGCCCTGAGATGTCACACGGGTCACAGTTATGTGCTGATTGGTCTGCAAGTGGCATACAGGCCACAGGGTGAGAACCCAGAGGACTCAGCCCAAGACTAGTGCCTTATTGAGTTAGGTATCATACTTCTTCTTCTTGGACTGAGCCGTCGATCGACAGATCTCATCTTTTATGACGCCATTGATGAGCGACTAAACCAATCCTTGATCAGCACAGTCGATTACAGATGTCACATAAAAAAACGCCAATTGCAGACGTTGTATGTTCCTTTCGGAACCTACGCTTTTCCTGTAATGCCTGGATATGCTGCCTCTCAAAGCAATTAAGAGCCTATACAGTGATTTGCCACCAGGACAATCTGTTCTGAACTAGAGTTTCCAGATCATTGGGAGATATGCTGCATGACTTCACATTGTCCTTTAAGATGTCTTTATAGTGCTCATACTGACCACCGATAAAGCGCTTTCCATGAGCAAGCTGGCCATAGAATGCCCTCTTTGGGATCCATGTTATCATCCATCCTCATAACATGACCAATCCAGCGAAACTGTTGTATAGTATACACCTTAAAAATTGTCCTTTGCTTAAAAACATGTATGCTATTGTTTTGGAATGTGCCTACTAATATAATATACACAGCTCATAACATGGCTGCCTTTGACCTGCAGGAGTGTACTGATAATTAGAGCCTGAAGTTACACAATGTGTTAAATGTTCGCTTGGGAAACTCAGAAGCTGTTCTTTGCTCTGGAATCAATAAGAAATTGAAATATTGACTCCAGAAAGATCACAAACCCACATTCTTTATCTCTGGCATGAAGCTGGTAGAGAGTATAGCTCTAACTTCCACCAACTACATATTACCAGTCTAATTGTTACTGGGGCATCCAAGCTATTTGTATTTGTTATCGATGCTTTTTATTTCTATGACATCTGGAACAGACCGAATCCCTTAGTTACCTTCTAATGGGTTCTTTCAGAGCAGCAATCTACCAAGGAGCTGGCATGTATTGTTCAAACATGTTATTCACCTAGACATCTTTTCTAAGTAGCAGTATAATAGGTTACTGCCTGTATATGAATCAAGGAGAAGAATAAAGGCTTCTTATGCCCAAACTTTTTAACTATGATGAATCATATTTGATCAATAACTTTAAATCATAGACCATAAACACTTTATTTTCTCTTTTGTCCCCCCACTTTTTTTCAGTTATGTCTCAGACTTTCAAAGGGGCTTTATTATGATATTGTTCAATGACTTGGGGTCAGACACAAAGAAAGAGGTTACCAGATTTTAACTTTTATATCCAATGTGTTACTGTGTTGCTATAAAAGATATTGCCGTTATTGTGAGATACTGCAGAGTTGTGTGTGAACTTTAGAAAACTCATATTTTTATTATCAGCCTATAAACAAACACAATCTTTTCATCTGTTACCGCCTGCCTTAGCTGACACTTTTCATGCCCAAGCAAGCTGCATTTTTTTTTCATCTTGAGGTACCTTCTCATAAATGCATCAGCTCTATATTTTTAGATTTCCCTGTTTCTTCTCAGGGAGACAATGCAGATCTGAAGAAACTAAGTAAGATGAGTGGGCTGGTATTAGCAAGAGCCATATTTCTGTGGATTTAGTTAATCTAGCATCAGAATTCATGAGCTAATATTTTTCAGGCATTTACTAGTGGTAAGAATGGGTGATTTTATCAAAGGAAATTAGTCTTGTGGCTGAAGGGCTGGACTATAACTCAAGAGATCAGGGTTTAATTTCTGGATGCCACTGGTTTCATGTGTGACTTTGTACAAGTCACTTTTGCACTGAATCAGAAAAACTGTAGGCATCTGCATAATTTCAAGCATATGAATAATCAGCAATGATCTTTAATGGTATGTCTACATAGCAGCGTTATTTCAGAATATCGGACTTTATTCCGAAATAACTTTGCGAACGTCTACACAGCTAGCCCGTTATTTTGAAATAATTTTGAAATAGTAGACGGCTTATTTCAGCATTTGTAACCCTCATTCCACGAGGAATAACGCCTCCTCTGAAATAGCTATTTTGGAATGGTGCCAGTGCCCTCAGCCCTTCCCACAGTGCTCTCCTGGCCGCTCTGTCTACACTCATCAAAACTCTGTAGTTTCTCCCCCTTCCTCTGGACCCCTTAAAGCTGCAGCCTCGGGGGGAAAGGACAGTCAACCTCTCCACGCTGAACTGGTTCCCTTCAGATCAGATCAGCCAGCTTTCACAGGGCGATGGCGACCCACTTCTGGAGGGGGATGGCGGGTCTCATGTGAGTGTCCCATTGCCTAAGGGCAAGGGGACGCCACTCACAGAGTTCCAGAAAGGTGTCCTTCCTCATCTGGAAATTCTGGAGCCACTGCTGGTCATCCCATTGCTCCATGACGAGCCGGTCCCGCCATTTGGAACTGATGTCCAGACAGCAGAAGCAGCAGTGCACAGTATTCACGGGGGGGGGGGGGGGGCAGGATCCAGAAGCATGAGCTGTGCCCACAGAGAGCCAATGAGGGTCTCCAAGATGAGCAGAGGCTTGAGTTCCTGCAGGACCTGGGAGGCAGCCTGCGGAAACTGCTGCATGAGGTGCAGCACAAGCTGCAATGGCCATCGACTGCCCAGAGGCAGCTCCGGCTCCGTAGCTGGATAGCTGAGGTATCTGCAAGGACAACCACAATAGGCAAAGGAATGGGTTTGCTGTCTTTCAATGAGGTAAGTGAAAGAGAAAAGCCTGAGACACAGCTGTATAGGGGGTTCCCATTAAGCATGAGCCTCAGATAGCTTCAGGCAGCAGCCACAGGAAGTGAATGCTGTCCTGATGCCCTGCCCGGAGTGCTTCCGGGTGTCCTTAAATGCGATTCAGCATCCAATGAGTGTGGAGGCTCTATTTCGAAATAGCTAAGCACTATTTGTGTGAGCATTTGCTGTGTAGGTGTGTTATTTCGAAATACTCTATTTCAGAGTATTTCTTCCGGAATAGCTTATTCCGAAATAATCGTGCAGTGTAGACATAGCCTAACATGGGACTTAAGCATAGGCCTGACCTCTTTGCTAACTAGGGGATATAATTACTTCCATACTTAACAGCTTCATTGAATTGGGTATTCTCTGTGCCTCAGTTTCTCATCAATAAATGGGGATAATTCCTTGTTCTGTCTTATCTGTTTAGACTGTAAACTCCTTAAAATGGTTTACTATTTGTTTGTTCAGTGCATACCTCAATGGGGCCAACGTCTCAAGTCACTTCTGTGGTAATGCAATACAAATAACAAGTAATAATAGCACTTATATAAGCTAATTGCTTTATCTTACGAATAAAATAATTTCCACGGCCTTTCAAAACAGAGCACAAAATTCATTGTTCATGAATTCTCATAATGACTTTCATGATGAACAACAAATCTGTCCTAATTAACATGATTACATGAGAAAGTGAAATAGATTCTTTTAAACTGATCTGTAATTACTGGAGACAAATCTCTAATGTACATATTATTCATATTTTAGCTTGTCATGTAATCTGTTCCTTTATTTCATTTGATGCCAAAGTTTTCTACTTACTCAAGTTTTACAAAATAAATAAATCATACACAAAAGTTGGAAAGGATTGAAAGATTTTGTTCCATTCAAGGCACCCCTTAGGGGCTTAGGTTATTTTCAGAAATGTAATAGAAAAGAAACAGACAAATTAGTACAATCATAGAGACGTAGGCCTCTATCTAGAAATACATTTAATAATATGATTCACTTTAAGCATGTCACTAGGCCCATTGACTTAAATGAGACTACTCCTTTGCTTATAGCTAAATGGTTATATCTTAAATGCTTTCCTGGTTTTGAGACAGTGTATTTCTGTTCAATTCACAAGGTTTCCAAACAAACATAGGATGGCTGAGGACTTCATACCAAAGTCTCTCTGATTGGCTGCTTTAGAATACTCCCCAATTCACTCCTTCACTCCTTCAAAGCTGCCTGGCTAAGGACTCCCTGTGTGTCATTTTTTTTAGTCTCATCTATATACCTTGTTTCATTGCTGAAGGGAGACAGTGGGTATAAAAGGGACCAGTACCTTCACTTCACCATCTACAGGGTCTGCACCTGTGGATAACCCTTACATAGACTGTGAATGTGTAACCCACATACCTATACTACGTTTACATAGCTTCCCTCTTCCGCAAAAGACTATGCAAATGAAGCGTTAATATGATTAACATATTGCCACACTTCATTTGCGTAAGTAATTAGGAGCTGTTTTTGCGCAAGAGGTTTTTGTGCAAAAAGACGCCGTCTACACAGTGCCTTTTTGCACAAAATACCCCTCTTGCACAAGAGCCGTTCTTCCTGAAAAAATGAGGAAGAACGGCTCTTGCACAAGAGGGGGTTTTTGCACAAAAAGGTGCTGTGTAGACAGCACATTTTTGCACAAAAGCCTCTTGTGCAAAATAGGCTCCTAATTAGTTATGCAAATGAAGCATGACGATATGCTAATCCACGCTTCATTTGCATAATCTTTTGCGGAAGAGGGAAGCTGTGTAGACGTAGCCCTAGTGTGGTTCACTGTCCCATGTAGTGGCACTTAGACCACTTACAGTGAGAGATAAGAACAAGGGATCTCTACAGCCTAAACTGACAGACAGCTGCCTTTTAGCTCAAGCTGTAGAGCAGGGCTACTCAACTTTGGAAGCCCCAGGGGCCACAATGAAACTCACAGCACATGCTGAGTGCTGCAACTTAAGGGTGGTTGCATATACATGCAAATATATATGAAAATCGCTTTTTTCACACTGACGGACATGAATACAAAGATTAAGGCAAGACTACATAACACGCAGGCCCCATTTAAGTCAGTTCTGCTGATTTTAATAAAATGCAATATTTACCCAATTTCCACCCATATGACAGCACTTTTCATGAGCAATGACAATCTAGGAATTTAACTACTAAAACGCATATCAACAGAAGACCATTACATTGACTATTTTTTTGTTTTGGCTTCCAGCTACAGGCCACTTGTGAAGCCTCATGTAAAGCCAAACTATACTGTAGGCTGCATGAATGAGTAGCCCTGCTTATGGAGGCTCCTATACTAAGCTCCAGAGGTCCCAGGTTCAAATCTGTCCTGTGGCAGTTACATGTGCGTGACAAAAGTCTGTCTTACTTCTTCTTCTACCTCCATTCCTCTCTGCCTACAGAACATAGACCAGGCACCCGAATAAAAGCCCACTATATTCTGATCTTTACTATTTCTAAAGCATTGTGAGGTTCTTTTAGTAAAGGTGATATAGAAGAACAAAACATTATAGTTAAAAAGCTCACAGCCAGTAACTTCAACAAAAGATCACATATTGCAAGCGTGTGGGAAAAAAGTGAATAAGTTTTCTTTCTGATTTTGTTTATTTGTTAAATAAGAGAGGCAGTTTCTAAAATTTAACTATAGAACTGGTTCTCATTAGTAGCAGTGATGGGAAAGGGTGGGAACTCAACAAATTCTATTATCATACCAATGGCTGTCTTTATCTTGCATTTACCCCATTGTTATTATGCCTATGAAATACAGATTGTTAGAAAAATGAGGGGGAAAAGACAGCAAAAGCAAGGGAGGTTGAACACAATGTAAAACCAGGCAAGAGAAAGTCTGAACTGGTGAGGAACAGCAACAGAAACACAATAAGGTAATGAAAATGTTTTTATTCATTTGTGTTTTGTTGCAGTTTCTCGATCTTCTTTATCCCACATCCACTCCTGTATCTAGTGTATGTGGCTTTGCATTAGCTAAAAGAATGCTTTTGTTTTAATTTGCTTCAGACACAGAGTACCTCAGCAGAAAGGCTGAATGATCAAAATAAAAGAAATCCTAAGGCCCAACACATACCAATGGCTAAAAATATCCAACAAAAAAGTCATTTCACTAAATTACATTTGGAAAAAAACTACTTTCTGATTGCGAATAACTGATTCCATCCTCACTTGGGTGATTTTCCTTCCATGATTCACTGTAATCCATCTGATTCACACAGTAAATGTGATTCACAAAGATAAATGTTTTACATAAACCTGTACGGATGAAGATTTAAGTAAGTGAAGATTTCTATCAAATATTATCTGGGCACTGGGAAAATATATTCTTACGTCCATAAAAATACAGTCAGCTGGGATACATTTTGGAATTTTGATGGCTAGATAATCAAAAGAGTTTCACAATAACAGCACAAAGCCTGGTTTGTTGATTTTTCTCCCTGCGTAGCAACACTGTTGCTGCATCTTTGTCAAACATAATTCTTTCCTTCTTTTTATGAAATTTGTAGAGTGTGCTGTTGAGACTGGAATAAAATATCTATGCATAAATGTCAAAAGTACTGTGAAACAAACAAAAATAGCTACAATGTTAATAATTGATGGAGATTATTCAATGCTGGAATAGGATAGAAAACTCATAGGGTGATACTTCGGATAATAGGACTGAACACCAGGGCAGAGTGAAAATGGAGAAAATATATTATTGGCATTTCCTGGAAATCAGTGTCATGTTCTGACATCAGCGGCGCCCTTCTGGCGAATGTCAGGAGACACTTTGGTTGGCTTCCCAGTAGGGAGGAAATCAGTGGCACAGCAGAGTCTGGTCTATTTAAATGTAACATACTTCACTTACAAACATGCAAGTTCCTTTTTTCCAGGAACTCCAGGCCAAGAACCAGGGTCCCAATGATTAAACAATTAGACCCAAGGCAGGGAGCAAACTCTGCTATGATCACATAACACACTCTGACCAGAACCTTGAACAGCCAATAACAAGCTTAAGTTTCTTTTAGGGCTAAAGCTTTCTTAGGTGATAAAAATGCCACATAGATGAGGTGCAGGCCACCAATGGGCAAGGGGCAATGGAGGCCTGGTGATTCTGTTGCAGTGGTGGTGCTCGGAGCTGTGGGCCCTTTAAATTTCTGCTAGAGCACCACATAGTGTGCTCCAGGCGGCTCTGAGGGCTGGTGGGATGCCAGACTCTGGGCGGCACTGAGGGCCATGGGAGGACTGGTGCAGCATGCTTGCTGTTTCCAGTCCCACCCCTTCCACTTGAGCTACACACCCCCCAACCCACCTTAGTGCTGGCGCCCATTCAAGGTGTTTTTGTTTTTTCTGGGCCAGGATGTAAAAGAAAACCTTCGGATCTCTTAAGGGTTATGCCATCTCCATCTCTCCTCATGCACTTGAGATGGGTGGAGGCTGTGTGGATGATTTGGCTGAACAGCAGGATGCCATACAAGCTGATTGGCTCCCTCTCACAGAGTTTTTAAGCCCTTTCCACTGCCTAGTCATGCCTTCTGTACCAGAAAGAAAATTCCCTCCTCTTCATGATTAGAACAGAATGCTTTAAAGGGAGGGATTTGTTTCATTTATTTTCCTTTGGACCTTACTATGAACATTGTGCGAGTAATTTTTTTTGAGGGGGGAGATATTTTTCCTTTGCTTTCAGCTGGGCTTGAGTCTGGTGCGATTTTTTGCTGCTTTCTCAGCAGCTCAGGGCCTGTGGTAAGTTAGGTTGTAAAATTCAAGTTATCATAACCTGGTCAGTGTCCAGTGCAGGCAATCCTTCAATAGTGGGATCTGGCTGCCCACTCAACCGGAATCAGAAGCACGCTAGGAAAAAGCATCTCCTAAAGAAGCTCAGAAATGAGGCTGAGGCTCCTAATGTCTTGTACAGTGAGCAGAAAAAAACCCTTTCCCTACTTCCTAAACTCTCATAGGAGGGTAGCACGGTGGAATCCCAGCAACAATGCTGGGACCTGGTTAATGGGTAAAGTGCTAATGGCAACTCAGGAACTGGAGGAGGGAGGAAAATGGGTTATAAAGGAAACATGTCATTCACTGAACATGCTATTGCTAGAGAATTCTCAGATGACTTACTTGATAAAGTTATGGCTAGTTATTTCTGATGTCTGTTTTATAGTACTGCAGCATTAAGAACAAAATACCTGGAAACCTACGTGCAAGAGTCTTTGGTGATGCCCGCTCTAACTATATGGATGCATTGTTACCAGATTTGCCCAATACTCGGGTATGCTCATTTATCAGGGTTACTCTTATGGGACTGGGGGAAGGTTAACAATTCTATCAGTGTGCTGTTTGTGCTTACTTGTACTCTCATATGGAGCTGAATTCTTCCTGCTGCCAATTCCCCCTCCCACTGCAGGAACTAGGTTCCTCAGGATGAGGTTCTTATCACCTTCTCAAGACACACAGACACTCACACCCACTAACAGAGCATGTCTGAGAGGACTGGGTAATCAGCACTCACAAGCTGACCCCCTCATATGTCCCTGGACTCAGCTGGCTGGGTTTAACAGCAATGCCACACTGCACCCTCATGTGCCTTTGGACTCAGTGGGCTGGATTAAACAGCACTTTAAGCTGCCATCCTCATAAGCCCCCAGGTTCAGCTCCCACTTTCACACCACAGTCAGTCACTGGTAAACCACACGATGAGCAAACCCCATAGGATTTTGGGCACTACAGGGATGTTTAGCTTGGATACAAGAAGCGTTGTTGCAGAGAGAATGGAGAAGCCTAAACAACACCCCTTAAGGAAGAGTGAGCGAAAGAGAAAGAAAGAGAGAGAAGCAACCAGCTTAACAATGAAAGTTATTTATTTCTGAGTAGTGAATAGATATCAAAAAGTTACAATATTAAATCTAACAGTTACAATATTAAATCTAAATTGAAACTGATTACAAAGGTTAGGTAACCATATAACAGTTTACATAGGGCAGGGTCAGGAGGCTATGCTTAGAGAGGTAGTTGATGGGAGGGAGAGAGAGAGAGAGAGAGAGACCTCACCACTCCATGGAGCTTGCACTGATCGGGGTTCCCAGATGATGATGGCAACTGGGGGTCCAGAGGGCAGGAGACAAGCAGAACAGAGTCCCCAGCACGATCAGACAGGAGATGAAGAAGTCTCAATGGAACTGATGCAGTTTAAATCCAGGTATCAGAACAGTTTTTCTTGGGGCAAGGATAGGAGTTTTTATAGGGATAGGACAATAGTTCAAAGAGAAAGAGGAGAGACAATAGAGACTGATCACCCCTGGTTATGGGTGATGTTCCTTGAACGAGCTCACAATGCAACTAAGCAGTTTCAGTATTTTAGATGTCAATAGGATCGTTACTAGAATTGGTCTGATAATGACTAATTTGGGTCTGAGCAGGCCTGGGTTCATTAGCATCTGGAGTAGAGATTTCCCATCAGGCAGTGCTTCTCTGCTTTTGGTATTCCATAGTTCACTGAGGTTCCTGCCTTGGAAGAGCTGGTCTCCATTCTGTATGCTAATGAGTTCTATCTTCAATGCAGATGAGGCTGGGGTGTTTCCTTAATTAGTTTAGGTTTGTCTTCCCTGGCCTTTTCATTGCTTTGTTTGATTCTAGTAAAGGCTTAGCGGAAGGGGGGGAGGATGGTTTTCCATGAATGTGACTCCCTGGCTCCCAAAAGCACAGGGCTGGTAGGTAACAACATAATGTATGGATAGGCAAAATGCCCTCTGGAGTCAAAATTCAGTGATCGTGAGCTACCTGAATTCATAGGCTTACAGAATTTACAATATATCCATATTAAGCAAGATACTTAAGCAAGTGATTCTGAAGTCAATGAGCCTAATGACACGCCAAAGTATGTTGCTAAAATGGAGACTTAGATAGTACAACGATAAGTGTGATAGAAAGAGAGAGATAGTATAAGGATACTGTATTTCAGGAAGACAAAATTTGGGAAGTAAGAAATCAAGGGCCAAAAATTCTTTTACTAAAGTAAAATAACTATCATCTTGAAACATAAAACTATTGTATGCTCTGTTCCTTGTTACACGAGACTCAGAATAATACTACAACAACAACAAAGAGGAAACATGTATTTCAGGTGAAAGTTAATCCAAAATTTTGTAATGGCATGTCCATTTTGGAAAATAATTTCCAAGAGGTCTCCATGGTTTAAGTTCTTGAGAACCTTCTCTGTAGACTAGAGTGAGGTTTCTAAATGTGCTTCCCAGAAAATATATGGCCAAATTTTCAGTGGAAATAAACTATAATATCTCTATTAGCTTCGATTGAGCTGTGCTGATTTACACAAGCAGAGACTCTGGCCCCCAAGGCTTAGCTATTCTAGTTCTTCTATTTTCTTTAACTGATTATAATTGCAGGGAAAGGCAGGCATGTTCTACAGGTCTGAACTGAACATTTTATATATCTTTTTCCAATACTTTTGTCAGAAGAGGCTTTTCTGAAATTTGGCCAATCTAGACTGGGCCAAATTTTGGAAAAAAAACCCTCTTTTGAAAGCCCCCTTCCTCATGGAATGAAGATTACAGGGGCTTCCAAAAGAGTGTGTTTGCGCCTCTGCAAAAAAAAGCAGAAGAGCAAACGCATTCCCTGGACATGGTGGAGTTTTTTTGGGATAGTTCCGGTATCCCGAACCCCCCCCCCCACAGTCTAGCTGTACCCTAAAAGTCCTTTCTTTGACTCTGGAGAATCCAGTTTGAAAAAATATATGTGACGCCACCATCCCAGGTGTTGCATCTTTTATAACCTGGTTGATTTACCTTTTGCACCTGGGGGAGAAAGTTAGTGGGTGCTGACCCCCATTGGCAGCCAAGCTCACCAGATCTTACAGCATCTCTTGACCATCAGCAGGCCTGCTGCTCAATTCCTCCTTTTCTCTTGCAGTGCCTCCCACCCATTGTGAACAGCTGTTTCACAGCATTCTGGGAGTGGGGGAAAGAGTGGGGATGGGACACACACTCTAGAGCATTGGTTCCCAAACTGTGGGGCGTGCCCCCCTGGGGGACATGAAGAAATTCCGGGGGGGGCAATCCAGCCCCCCCCCATCAAGTTTTGCTGCCCTGGTCAGTTCCTTTTTGTTTTTTCTCAACAAGTTTTGCTGTTGGGCAGAGGGTGCGTGAGGGTTTTTCAAAAATCAAAAAGGAGGCATGATGCTGAAAAGTTTGGAAACCACTGCTGTAGAGGATGCAGGGAAGAGGCAGGTTGGAGTCAGGATCTTAGAGAAAGGGACAGAATGGGGGCAGCATTAAACAGGGGCAGGGAATTGGGGGAAGAGGATAAAATAGGGGTGGGGCCTGGTACAGATGCGGGGGGAGGGGGGTCAAGCACCCTCCCCTCAGCTAGAAGTTAGCATCCATGCCTCCCACTGGTTTTAGTTCCTGGAGAAGTTTTGGTGGCAGTCTTACTTCACTGCTGCTGGCAGTGAACTGTGTTCTTTGCTGGGTGCCTAGACAGCAGCCACTGCTCTCTGGCCATCTAGCTCTGACAGCAGTGCATAAGTAAAGGCTGCAATACCATAGCCTCCCTACAATGGCCAGATTCCATAACAGAGACGAGATTTCACAGTCCATGGAGTTTTTTTCAGTCATAAATTTGGTACAGCCTAAGACAGCCAATTCCTCTTTCTCTCTTCCATCTGGGGACCTCTGTACCCTAATCTCAACTTCTTTGGGGATGAAGAGGGGAAGTCTTGACTTCCTATCCCAGCGGGGTGGCCCTTTGAGCCCCACATATGTAGACAAGCTGAAAAGCAATTCTTCCCCTACCTGGATTAGGTCCATTACATTTTCATAGACCATTAGGCAGTCATAGACTGTAGGAACAAGTCCACCCTCCTTCCTGCTGTAGTAACTTTGTCACCTCCCCTGCAGCTGCTATTCACTGTACCTGAGAATTTTCCTCCCCATTTTTTTTGAGGGGGGGAGGGGAGAGAGAGAGGAAATGTACCTTATTTTATAGGAAAGGTAACTATTCATGATCGTAGGCCCAGGATCAGATTTTTATTTTGTGTGATAATCTATTTTTACCAGTCTCTCTTATTTCTAGTTCTTGACTTGAATAAACTTAATTTTGTTTTTTTATAAGCTCTCACAAGTGCTGTAGTTTAATGTCATCCTCGTAAATTGGGGGGTACATTGCACCTTAAGGGGCAGAGGATCTGGAATATCTGTGAGTAGCTAGTGTCAAGAACTGAATAGCACAGTTGGATGATTCAAAGGGATTGGGATATTGGGGTGCACCAATAGGTAAAATTAGGGTTCACATAAAAACCCAGAGGACAATATCTGAGTCACTGAACAGCAGGTAGCATCACTCAAGAAAGTTTCCCTTCTGACATTGTCAGAGAGGTAACAAGGTGACTCACAGTCCTGGATACCCCACCAACCATCACAGAGAGTTGTAAGATTTTAGTACGTTGACATTTGTGAAGTGCCCAGATAAAATGGTATAAGGGACTATATAAATACCTGAGATAATCTTAATAGTGCTAGGTTAGTATATGTGGGTATGTCTACACTACCACCCTAGTTCGAACTAGGGTGGCTAATGTAGGCATTCGAAGTTGCAAACGAAGCCCGGGATTTAAATATCCCGGGCTTCATTTGCATCTTGCCGGGCGGGCGCCATTTTTAAATCCCCTTAGGTCGAACTCCGTGCCCACGGCTACACGCGGCACAGAGTAGGTAGTTCGAATTAGGATCTCTATTCGAACTCCTCATTCCACGAGGAGTAACGGTAGTTCGAATTAGAGATCCTAATTCGAACTACCTACTCCGTGCCGCGTGTAGCCGTGGGCACGGAGTTCGACCTAAGGGGATTTAAAAATGGCGCCACCCGGCAAGATGCAAATGAAGCCCGGGATATTTAAATCCCGGGCTTCGTTTGCAACTTCGAATGCCTACATTAGCCACCCTAGTTCAAACTAGGGTGGTAGTATAGACATACCCTGTGTTACTAATATGTAAACAGAGGGAAAGATCTGTCTTCTTGCTTCCTCATTCTCCCATGCCATATATCATGCAATTCTGTATGGGTATTCATGGGGTTTTTTTGTGTAGAAAAGCAGCATGGTGAGACATTTCCCATTTTTGTCCCCATTATTGGCACAGCGCTGGTTTTCCTGAGAGAAAATTTGTTCCTATAATGGACTTGAGCTTATAAACAAGATTTTCATTTATAAAAATAGGGATTCACATGAACTCACAAAACCTTAAATACCATGGGTCTCGTTTACCTCTAATATCAACATCCTGGACAATTTTGTACCATTTTTTATTATACTGGCTTATATTATCAACAGGAGAACATTCTAACTGGTTAAATAGAAGTTAATACTTCTGAAGGCAAAAAAAGCAGAAGACCCCAATTACCTTAAAAACTACAAAGATGTGCTTACAATGGTAATTTCAGTCCCAGTGACGCTAATTTCTGTTTTACCAATTATAATTGAAGAGCTTTCTAAGAAAGAAAGATTAGATAATGATTGTTTTCATTCACTTCTCATTCCTCTCCAAGGCTTAAGTTGAATGATGATTGTCCAAAAAAAAGTAATGGTCATAAGGAAGTTCCTTGAAATTTACAGACTTTTTAGATGGTTTTCATTGGGAGGCCTGGTAGCATTTTACATGCAATCAGACTAGATGGTACTTAACATTTAATCAATTCTCATTCCAAAGGAAAGATAATTATGTAGTTCCTTCCCCCTTACCAACACAACCGATGACTATTAAGTAATTAACTTAATAATTTAAATTGCATGTTTATTTTTTGCATTGGTTTTATGTACTCTAGTTTATTTCTGTAGAGAGTTGCTGATCTTTTTAGCTAATATATTTATATATACTCCTATATTTTTCAGATATTCTAAAATAAAGTATATATTTATGGTTCTGGAAAATTATATATAGCACAGCTTTCCAATGTTGAATTCTCCAGAGAATGAATTTCTTGTTTACTTTTTTCAAATACAGTCAAAATACACAGTAAATCACAGCATTAAAAAGCTTTGGTCCTCTGTGTATAGTATTGCTAAAGTATATATGCAAATGTTTTCACTGTCTTAGGTCCTGATTATGCAAACACTGAATTTAATGGGATAATCATTAGATTTGCCTAAGAAATTATATATATATTTGTGTTTGTCCATGTTTTTCTTTAAACGTTCTTAGGTTTTTGATTCCTGAAAACAATACAAAACATGGTTTCCTAATTTCCCAACAAAAGCCTAAAAAGTTTGAAAAAAATTAACCATTTTTTCCTGAAAATTTGCATTTCTTTGAAAAGCCATTTTCTGTCAATCCCTCCCCCTTACAAAACATTATACTGGGATGGTAAATGTTTGATAAGTCCATTACTCATGAGCATAAACTTAGGGACATACACAGATGTTTGCATGCTTGCATCTCTAACTTTTAGAATTCACAGTACGTTATGGTCCAAATACACAAAGGGATTTCTTCAGGTCTAGCAGTAGACAAGGTTCTAACGAGAGATGTTTGTGGTGACACCCATTATATCCCCTTCCCCAGAGTCAGGCAGCAGATCCCAGTGGGTGGCAAGGAAGCCAAGGGTCCACTGATTCAGTGAAACTCGCAGCACATTCTGCTTTTATGGCTCCTAGAAAGTTTTGGGTAAAGCTTAAGCTGCAGGAGTAATGCCAAGTTAAAGCTCTGTCTACCATGAGGGCCTGGTCCTGGATCATTGAATTCAGTGGGGCTGTTATAGTGTATAATGCTCTCACAGGGTTCCACAACCAGATTCTTAATACATGGGATTTTCAAAAAAGCCTAAATGACTTGAGAAGCATAAGTCTCATTGACTGTCAATGGAACACATGCTCTTAAGTCAGTAGATGAGGCTTTATTCAGACAACTAAGAGAAGCTTCCAGATCACAGGCCCTAGTTCTCATGGGGGACTTTAATCACCCTGACATCTTTTGGGAGACCAATACAGCAGTACACAGACAATCCAGTAAGTTTTTGGAGAATGTTGAGGACGACTTCCTGGTACAAGTGCTGAAAGAACTGTCCAGGGGCCATGCTCACAAACAGGGAGGAAATAGTAAGGGAAGTAGATGTGGGTGGCAATCTGGGAAGCAGTGATCATGATATGGTAGATTTCAGGATTCTGACTAAAGGAAGAAAGAAGAGTAGCAAAATACACACCCTGGACTTCAGAAAAGCATACTTTGAGTCCCTCAGAGAACTGATGGGCAGGGTCCCCTGGGATGCTAACATGAAAGGGAAAGGAGTCCATGAGAGCTGGCAGTATTTTAAAGAAGCCTTATTAAAGGCTCAGGAAGAAACCATCCCAATGCGCAGTAAGAAAAGCAAATATGGTAGGCGACCAGACTGGCTTACTGGGGACATCCTTGGTGAGCTTAAACACAAAAAGGAAGCTTATAAGAAGTGGAAACTTGGACAGATGACAAGGGAGGAGTATAAATATATTGCTTGAGAATGCAGGGGAGTAATCAGGAAGGCAATTGGAATTGCAGCTAGCAAGGGATGTGCAGAGTAACAAGAAAGGTTTCTACAGGCATGTTAGCAATAAGAGGGTGATCAGAGAGGGTTACTGGATGAGGGAGGTAATCTAGTGACAGATGATGTGCGAAAAGCTGAAGTACTCAATGCTTTTTTTGTCTCTGTCTTCAGAGACGAGGTCAGCTCCCAGACTACTGCACTAGGCAACACAGTATGGGAAGGAGGTGGGCAGCCCTCAGGGGAGAAAGAACAGGTTAAGAACTATTTTGAAAAGCTAGACATACATAAATCCATGGGTCCGGATTTAATGCATCCGAGGGTACTGAGGGAGTTGGCAAATGTCATTGCAGAGCCTTTGGCCATTATCTTTGAAAACTCATGGAGACTGGAGACTGGAAAAAGGCAAATGTAGTGCCCATCTTTAAAAAAGGGAAGAAGGACAATCCAGGGAACTACAGACCAGTCAGCCTTACCTCAGTCCCCGGAAAAATCATGGAGGGGATCCTCAAGGAATCCATTCTGAAGCACTTGGAAGAGGGGAAAGTGATCAGGAATAGTCAACATGGATTCACCAATCTGATTAGCTTCTATAATGAGGTAACTGGCTCTGTCGACATGGGGAAGTCAGTGGATGTGATATATCGTGACTTTAGCAAAGCTTTTGATACGGTCTCCCACAATATTCTTGCTAGCAAGTTAAGGAAATATGGATTGGATAAATGTACTGTATGGTAGATAGAAAGCTGGCTAGATTGTCAGGCCCAACAGGTAGTGATCAACGGCTCAATGTCAGGTTGGAGGTCAGTTTCAAGTGAAGTACCCCAAGGATTGGTTCTAGGACCAGTTTTGTTCAACTTCTTTATTAATGACCTGGATGAGGGGATGGATTGCACCCTGAGCAAGTTTGCAGATGACACTAAGCTAGGGGGAGAGGTAGATATGTTGGAGGGCAGGGATAGGGTCCAGAGTGACCTAGACAGATTGAGGATTGGGCCAAAAGAAATCTGATGAGGTTCAATAAGGACAAGTGCAGAGTCCTGCACTTGGGACGGAAGAATCCTAAGCATTGTTATGGGCTAGAGACTGACTGGCTAAGTAGCTGTTCTGCAGAAAAGGACCTGGGGATTACAGTGGATGAGAAGCTGGATATGAGTCAACAGTGTGCCCTTGTAGCCAAGAAGGCTAATGGCATATTAGGCTGCATTTGGATGACCATTGTCAGTAGATCTAGAGAAGTGATTATTCCCCTTTATTCAGCACTGGTGAGGCCACATCTGGAGTATTGCATCTAGTTCTGAGCCCTCCACTACAGAAAGGATGTAAATGCATTGGAGAGGGTCCAGCGCAGTGCAACCAAAATGATTAGGGGGCTGAAGCACATGACCTATGAGGAGAGACTGAGGGATTTGGGCTTAGTTAGTCTGCAGAAGAGATGAGTGAGGGGGGATTTGATAGCAGCCTTCAACTTCCTGAAGGGAGGTTCCAAAGAGGATGGAGAGAGGCTGTTCTCAATAGTGACATATGGCAGAACAAGGAGCAATGGTCTCAAGTTGTAGTGGGGGAGGTCTAGGTTGGATATTAGGAAAAAATATTTCACTGAGTTTGGGGAAGCACTGGAATGGGTTACCTAGGGAGGTGGTGGAATCTCCATCCCTAGAGGTTTTTAAGTCTCAGCTTGACAAAGACCTGGCTGGGATGATTTAGTTGGAATTGGTCCTGCCTTGGGCAGAGGGCTGGACTCGATGACCTCCTGAAGTCTCTTCCAGCCTTATGATTCTATGATGTCACTTTTGAGTATCCCATCCAGTGTGTTTATTTTTTCCACTGAGCTTCTGCAAGAAGACTGAGCTTCCTCAGTCTATAGAACCATATAGACTGAGGAGGCCAAACATCTTCTCTTAGCCACAGTTTGGAAGTTTTATTATGGATGTGCCATATTTGTTTCAATTCTGTTCAATTACCAATATTTGCATGGAGATTTCTTAAGACCACACTTTTTCTTACGTGGTGAAGAAGGAAGCAGCTGCCCTCACAAAATAATTAACCTGTGGAAATGATTCTCTTTTAAATCAAATTTGACTCTGGAACTTCGTTACTAAGCTAAAAATGTTATTCCTGTTGCTCTTCTCATTTTCAGTCTTAATCCTCAGGGTTTTCCTGAATATAAATGTTTATGAATATATATGTTAAATGCCTTCTTTTGCATGTTTTTGTTGCATTTTCAACTTTCATCCATTATAGCAAGCTTCATTCTTTTAAGCAAAGTAAGTGTCCAGTAAATTCTATGAAAAATCTTGTACTGCAAGATACTAAAAATATTTCTATATATTTCACAGGATTATCTTCTATGGCTGAGATGTAATGCTCTTACCAATTTCATGTTTCCAAATAATCCTAAAACCCATGTTGGGATTTCTTTGCTTATTTTGCAGTTTATAAAAGTTTGAGGCAATATGCTTAGATTTTTATAGGGAGGTCATTACATCCCAAGCTGGCTGAATAGTGAGATTTCCATACAACTTCTATATATCTTCCTCAACAGATGTCTTACTGTACAGGTGAGATTTTAAAAATCATTTAGAGTTGATCTAAATCATTGTTGGAGTCAATGGGAGTTTCACCATTGATTTAAATGGTAGCAGAGTTAGTTTAATGCTGACTCTATATGCTTCCAGAGTTGAGCCTAAAGATTCCTAAACAACATAATTATGCTTCTGTCAAACACAGCTATGGAGCATTTAATCTCATGAGTTTTTCCATGCAAATAGATTATTTGTGATACAGAAAAAATGTTAAAATAGTAGTGAACAAATGCATTCTTGCTTTTTATTGCTTGTTAAGTCCTGGCACTGAGTTTGGCATTGTGAATGGAAGTATTATAAATGCCATATTCTGACCGTTCAGTTTAATCAGATTTCTGTATTTTGTTGAGAGATACAATCCATCATGAAGGATATGGTGTGTACAAACCAGAAGCTAAGGACCCAATTAAATTATGAACAGGCTTAACCTTAAGCTCCCTGAAGTCCTTCATGTTTAAAGTTGTCCAAATCCTGAAGTCTTTCCGCATGTCTTGCTCATTTTTTATTTAGTCATGGGCAAAAAGGGAACAAGTTTGTCTTTCGCAGATTGGGTACAAGGGGTGAGTGTTAGAGGAAGAAAGCAAACAGCTTATTCCTCATTTTCTGAGCACTTTTGCTACGGAATCATAAAGACAAAATGAACAAAGAACCCCATAGTGACATTATTACACAGTCAGTTTTCAGACTGGTACTGCACTTTCAGGGCACGTCTACACAGCAAGGCTAAATTAACCTACGCAACTTCAGCTACGTCAATTGCATAACTTAAGTAGAAATAGCTTAATTTGGCTTTTGGTGCTGTCTATGCAGGAGGAAGTCGAAGGAAGAACCTCATGAAATAAGGGTTACCATGAGTCGGATTAAGAAATCCTCCAGCTCAACATTATTTCAAAATAATGACTTGTAGTGTAGATGCACACTATGTTATTTTGGAATAATATTAGTTAGTGAATTAACACTGCTATGTAGCCTAAAGGAGATTGTGATTGTTCTTTCCAGAGGCTGGGAGATGGATAGTGGATTTCAGAGCTATTTAAGGTCTGAGTCTGCAAACTATAAAACAGATCCATTATGAAAAGCTAATTGCCCTCAACACTCAGTACTGTCAATTAAAATGGAAGGCATTCAGCAACAGATGTTCAGGCATTCAGCAACAGATGTTCAGGCATTCAGCAACAGATGTACCCTGTGGGCCCAGGCTCTGCATTTCTTGATCTGGTCATTCCCTCTTTTAATTCTGACTTTGTGTTTTAAAGCTTCGGAGGGGTAGCTGAGTTAGTCTGTAACAGCTTAAGGTAAACCAAATCCAGGTAAGCATTTTACGTAGCTGGATGGTGAACCTTAAGCCAGACCAAGCCTTATTGATTTCAATGGGCATAAGATCCATTTTGAAGTTACTTCATCTTATTCGTGCTACACAAGCTACCACTACTTATGGACACTCTGCTGCAAATGTTCTTAACTTCCACAGAAGACAAAGGGAATTAAAAGGTTATTCACATCTTGCACATCATACCTGGCTAATGGTAGCTGTGGGAAATGGTGTCCTGTTCCATGGAGCTTCCTACAGCTCCCATTGTCCAGGAACAGCAAAGTGCAGTCAATGAGAGCTGCGAGCAGCCATACCCTATGAGTGCTGAGGAAATTAAAGCACCAGTGGCTAACCTTGATGAACCATACCCACCACTGGTCTAATCCAACAAGGTGAAGAGTGTCTTAAGCAAAATGATAATTCCCCACCTCAGTCCTAACTTCAAATCAATTCCATAGAGTCTATTGAAAAGGTGTCTTGTTTCATAATTCATTACTTTTTCATATGATATGTGACAGTTTTACAGAGAGTACTTTTTTTCTACAAATTCATAGTAAAAAACATGTGTGTGACATTTAGCCCCACTGAAGACTAGAGGCGTTTTGATCTCTGACAAATTTATGGAAAATACTTCTTTTGAATTTGAATAAAAACAATATACCTATAACTTTGTGGAATACAGATGAAGTAGAAATGAATACAAACAGATTTCCTCTTCTAATGCAGGGAAGGGTTTGTAAAGAATGACCCTGTTGTGACACAAATCAACAAGTTTGTCAGTATGACAACTACTTCTTTATCATACATAAAAATGGAGTTATTGTAAGAACCATTCACCTATTTTTTGCAACAATAAATGTAAGATCAGTTGACAAAGAAAATCTTTCTTCTTGTGTTTTCCTCTTTTCATTTACAGTGTCACACAAGTCTTGAAGTTCAAAGTGAGCATTTATCAGTGTCCATTTCAGTGAATAGATATACTATAATGGGATTCTTGAAAACTAATTTAGAATGCACCAGTCTACATGGATCTTGTTTTCACAGTGAGTCCTTTTTAAATATATGCCTGATAAGGCTAAGGAAATGAATAATGAATTGGTGTTAAATGAACGTTTAAAATCTGCTAAGCATACAGCAAAATATATTTGAGGAGGTAGTGAGGTGTCATCCAACCCCTTCTATAATGATATATGCTAACAAATAATGAAGTTGTACAATACAGTAAACTTCTGATAATCCAGCGCCTTTAGGAGCCAGGGGGTGCCGGATTATCAGATATGCTGGACTATCGGAAGGGGGGGCTATGAGGGGTCTGGGGTGGAGTGGGGGGATGCGCCCCTTGGCGCTGCGGAACCAACCCAGCAGCACCCCAGCTGCTCTGCCCCAGGCGTCCCCAAGTCAGCAGCTGGTCAGTTTCAGCAGCAGCTGACTCCGGGGGACGCCCGGGGCAGAGCAGCTGGGGTGCTGCCGGGTTGTTCCCGTAGCGCCACCCCTCGGCACTGCGGGACCAACCCGGCAGCACCCCAGCTGCTCTGCCCCAGACTTCCCCAAGTCAGGCGGTGCTGAAACTGACCAGCGGCTGACTCGGGAAACCCGGGGGCAGAGCAGCTCCAATTGTCCGGCTGCCCGGAGCACTTCCGGGTTCCAGATGGTGCCGGACCATCAGGAGTGCCGGACCATTGGATGCCGGACCACTGGAGTTTTACTGTATATAATATGTTAATAGAACATAAGGAAATACATAGTACTCAGTGATAGAGTAAGAATGCCTCTGTGCCATTTTTTCCTTATGGGCAACAATGGTTATAAAGTAAGGTTAAGCAGAGCCATTCCAGTAGCTGTTCAGTGTTCTACCAGAAAGGGATGTGTTGGATATTTTTATATGTATTGTGTCCTGGTGGTCTACGGGGAGATTTCGGCAAATTCAGTAATGTGCCTGCACCACTATTGCTTACTGCTTAAACTTTAGCAACCAAGCTAACAGGCCCAAAATAGGCCTAGACAGCATGACCAAGTCAGGGAGGGGGAAGAAAGGGGAGTTTGGGTGCCACAGAGAGGGCAGCTTGACCCCGAGTCCTTCCTGAGGCCCAAATCTCTAGTGAAATCACTGAGCTATACATTAAGAAAATCAGGAAGTTTGTCTAAATGCCCTAAGACATATCTCTATCAGGGCCCCCAAGTATGAAGTCTCTGAAAAAGAAAAAAATGCATCTGGTGAAAGTGATGATCAGAAGAAAATCTCTTGCCTAACCTTTAAAAAGTGCTTGCCTAACAAGTTTTTGAGTGACATGTTATTACTCATAGACTCATAGACTTTAAGGTCAGAAGGGACCATTATGATCATCTAGTCTGACGGACAATGCAGGCCGCAGAATTTACGACCCACTCTGAATAATCTCACCCCTATCTCTCAGATATTGAAGCTTCAAATAGTTTGAAGACCCCAAGATGCAGAGAATCCTCCAGCTGTGATCTGTACATGCTACAGGGAAGGCGAAAAACCTCCAGGGCCTCTGCCAATCTACCCTGGAGGAAATTCCTTCGACCCCAAATATGGCGATCAGCTAAACCTGAGCATGTGGGCAAGACTACCAGGACACCCAGAAAGTTCTCTTAGACCCCTATCACTCATTGACCTATTTACACTGATAATGATAGTCAATTAGTTACCAAGACCATGTTATCTTGTCAAACCATCCCCTTCATAAACCCATCTAGTTTAATTGAAGCCAGGTAGATCTTTTGCCCCACTACTTCCCTTGAAGGCCATTCCAGAACCTCACTCTAATGGTTAGAAACCTTCGTCTAATCTCAAGTCTAAACTTCCTACTAGCCAGCTTATATCCATTGTAATATTATTGTAATACTAACAGATAAACAGGGAAGGAAAGTTTGAGTTGGGGAGACAATTTCAGGAACACGTGGAGGGAGGCCTCGAGGACTCCTTGAGGACTCTTCACTTCTGGATGCATCTTCGTCCCCACCAGCAGATGGAAGACTGGTCATCAGACACCCGCTTGGTGTCACTTGAGAGCCACACTCAAGTTCGGTAATTATCGAGGGTGGGGGTGTTTTATTAATCTGTTGCAGATGTGTGTAAGTGCTTGAGACTAAGTAAAGTTTAGCTTTAAGTGAAAGCACTCTTGTGTTGTCCTGTTTGTACCATCCATCTATTGGTTGGACAACCGTGTCTCCCCTGAATTATTTCCTGACACCCCCTTGCGGAGAGTAAAAGTTACCAAGAGGTTTGGGTTGAAAGAACCCTGGGTAACAGTGGATGAATGAAAAGTTTGTGATATGCACATAAAGAGAGTGAAATGGAAAGGAAGAGTGTTGACCTGTACCTGGTGACTAAAGGTTAAACTCAGGTACCTAGCAAATGTGTTGGCCAGGGGGCTGGGAGAACCAATTGAGATAGAGAATTGAAATTTGAATTGGATATAGGTTCCCTGCCTGCTTTCTTTGGGTGGGAGAGAAAAACCAGGAGTTTCTGATTTAAACCTGTCAGGACTACCATGTCTCCAAGGAATTTGGGGCATGGGAGTGAACTGAACAAAGAGATAATTGGAAGTAAGTAAGGGGAAAAGAGAATCTAATGGCGTTCAGGGTAATTTTTCTTTATTTTGTGGTTTGGTTTGAACTGCTCTGTGTGAATCTATGCTTCCCCTACCCATATCTAGCATTATACCCAGAGAATTTTCTCTGTGTTTTAATTTGTTTTCCTTAGTTTCTCTGTAACATCTAGCAACCAAATATGCTTTATCAAGTTTATCTTTTGTTTTATAATAAAAAACACTTTTTAAGGTGATGAATTGATTCTTGTGTCATGATAGGTCTTTCTGTCTGTCTGTGTATATCGGCATGTCTCAGTCCGAGAGGTCATCTACCAGAGACTGCAACTTGTTTTTCTCTTTTCTTTTTTCTTTTTTCAAGCTCTTTTGTGGCAAAAACACCCCTGGTTTTAGGGATAAAATCACTTGATGGTGGCAGCAATTCCCCAAAATCTGTATATTGTGATTCTGGGGGGAAGTTTTTTGTAACCAGTGCTTGTAGAGGCAAGGTTTTTAAGCTCTGTTGTGGGCCCTCACCTTCTGTTCTCAGGCTATGTCTAGATTGCAGGCTTCTTTCGGATGAAGCTTTTCCGAAAGAGATCTTCCGAAAAAACTTCTTCCGAAAGAGCACCCACACTGCCAAAGTGCATTGAAAAAGCAATCTGTTTTTTCAAAAGATAGCATCCAGACTAAATGGACGCTATCTCACATGTAAGCTGTGATTACTATGGGCGGAATGGCCACCAGGGCACTTGTGCTTTTTCCTCTTTCCTCTTCTTGAAAAAGAACTCCCTCTTTCCCGTCCACACACACTCCTTTTTCTGAAAGAGCTCTTTTGGAAAAAGGCTTCTTCCTCATAGAAAAAGGTTTACCAATGTCAGAAAAACCCCTCTGTTCTTTTGATTTTCTTTCGAAAGAATGCGATTGCAGTGTGGATGTAATTGAAGTTTTTCAGAAAAACAGACATTTTCCCGAAAAACTCTGTAGTGTAGACATACCCTCAGAGTGCCAGAGTGGGGAACTACAGCCCTGACAGAGGGATACAACATAAAGAGGGATTTTTTAAAATCTTGCAGCACGGGCCTATATACGCCCTACCCTATTCAGGCTCTTCTGTGACATTTGGGAGACATACGGAACAATGCACTTTCTGCTTCCATGCCTCTTGTCCCCTGGCTGGGAATATATCACTCTAGCTATATGGTTAGAACCCTTTAAACCCTTAGAAGTCAGAAAAACAATTTAAACACATGTTTTTGTTGGGTTTTTTCTTTGTTTTGTTTGCAAAATGCTCCTGTAATGGTCAAAAATGCTTTTAAAGTTCCCTGCAATGATAGAGTTCTACATGCACAATTAGGCCCTTTTTCCTACATCTGGAACAACAGGGCCAATTTAACCAGCTCTTTTCTTGTTAATTAGTAAAAATTACTGAAAAATGGAAAGAATATTTTGAAAAAGTATTTGCAAAGGTTGCCATTGTCATCAGCAATTTGTAATCATCTCTACTTCCAGATATCCTGACTCATACTGATGCATACCTTAATCCCCAGGTAGCCCCACTGAAGTACCAAAGCTGTCTTTGGAGTAGGCAGTTATTCATAATGGGCAAGGATTTGATAATCAAACCCTGTCATTAAGAAGTTGTTCTGTATGAAAACCAAGTACTGATATTTTTGCATGTTGGAGATGTGTACATAACTCATGGCTGTGTAGACAATGGTGAAAGATTTAGGATATATTCACTGATGGTACATACATGGCTTTGATTTACAGAGCATCATCCATACTTGTAATTGCAAACTGCAGATGTCCATTCACCAGTTTAAACAAACAAAAAAAAACCCCCAAAACAAAAAAATCAAAAGGTGCACTGGAGCAGGGCCAATAAATTGTGGGTTCCTATTCCCCGTTCTTTTATTTGTCTCCTATTCTTAATTTAATGGAAATATGGTAAATTACTTCCAGCTTAGAACTGTTAAGCATGAATTTAAGGTTTCTGGTATTGTAATAGCCCAATTAAATTCTGCAAAATAACATCATAAAGTGTTATTAAAGATACACAGTGAAAATAACTTATGGCATAATCAGAATATTAATAATGATAAAGTCCTAAGTGGAGCACTGAGATTTAAACAACAGTATTTGCTGTATGATCACAGCTAAACAAGTTACTTTTGCCACAGTGTTAACAGCATTTCAGCTTAGCATTCTGGCAAAAAACTTTTGAAAGAATCATCTTTTACATAGAATCATAGAAATATAGGGTGGGAAGGGACCTGAGGAGGTCATCAGATGGATCCAGCCTGCTGCACTGAGGCGGGACCAATAAACTTTAGAGTATCCCTGAAAGCTATTTTTCTAATCTGTTCTTAAAAACCTCCAGACATGGGGATGCCATAGCCTCACTTATTCCAGAAAGAAGGTGTCCTTATAATTAGAAAGCTTTCCCTAATATCCAACCTAAATCTCCCTTGCTGCAAATTAAGCTAATTATTTCTTGCCCTACCTTCAGTGAACAAGGAGAACAATTGATCACTGTCCTCTTTATAATGGAATTTAACATATTTTTGAAAACTGTTATTAGTCCCCTGCCAGTCTTCTTGTTTCAGGAGTAACCTTCCCTGTTTTCTTTAAAGTTTTTCTACAGGGAGGTTTTTCCTCCCTAAATCTTTTCTATAATTTGCACTGTTCGCCTATGTACTTTCTCCGGTTTATCCACATCTTTCTTAAAATGAGGTACCCAGAACTGGACACTTTACTCTAGCTGGAGCCTCATCAGTGCCAAGTAGAACCAAACAATTACTGCCAAGATTCCTTTTAATACATGCCAAAATTATATTAGCTTTTACTGCAGTTGCATCCTACTGCAGATCCTTGTCAGTAGTACAGTTATTTCCTACTAGCCAGTTATTTCCCGCTTTGCAGCCAAGCATTTGATTTTTCTTTCCTAAGTACCCTAAACTTGCCTTTACTGAATTTCATCTTATTGATTTCAGACCAATTCTCTAAGTTGTCACGGTCATCCTAAATTTTAATCCACTTCTCCAAAGCGCTTCAACCCCTCATGGCTTGGTGCCATCCACAAGTATTATAAACATCCATGTAGGGCTAAAATATGCTCTTGCTCTTATTTAGCTGAACTGGCGAGTAAAATCTCATACAGCTTATCCAGATTTTGGGCGTGGATTTGATGAAGAGCTAAGTCCTGGTTCTCTGGCTACTCCTCATTGTAAGGAGAAGACACAGGCAGGGAATGGGGAGAAATTTGGCTCCAGCCCTGCAATGGCTGGTCAGAGGAGCTGATCCTACACAATTGGGAAGTATCAAGAATTGTAGTGAAATGCTTCTCAGAGTAGGAAGAGATCACTAAGCGAATTAGGAACTCTTGGTTGGGCTTTTGTTGTAATCCCTAAAGAAATTGTGATTCAAGTGATTGCACTTTTTTTTCCCCCAGAGGCCCAAGCAAAGCCCTGATGTCTGCTATTGTCTCCACAGACTATGAGTTTGTGAGACCTATAGAGGACTAGAGTTTGAACACATCAGTGCATGGAACACCTACATAGTTCTGTCTGAGGTTGTGGTGCAGTCAGTATGCTATCCGTCATCTAGAGGGGACTGGTAAAATTGCCCCCTTGGTAACACCCACAGTACAGTCTTTGCCTATATAAATGAACTTTTAGCCATCCACCTGCTTCATCACCAGAAATATCTCCAGAACATGGCATCCCCGATAGAAAATCTTTACTCTGATCATTATCTTAACTGCAATCTCTGTAACTACTACTCTCTCTGAAAAATTGTTAGGAATTACAGGCAAAAGTTTCAGATGTGGTGATTTGGGGTGACCCAAATTGGGGGTTCCCCGCTTGAGCCCCCCAAAAGGGGTCTTATTTTCATGGAGTAGCAGCTAAGTCCTTTTAAAAATCCTGCCCTTTTAAGGTATTATTAAATTGAGCACCCAAAATATATAAGGCAGCTACAATCACTTTTGAGAATCTTGGCCTACATGAGTTTAGATGGTAGACATTGGTACTGACAAAGTTTATGAATGCTGAGCCTCTGAGAAGGCTGCAGGCTGAAAAACTATGATGCTTAGTAAATTTTTACTATGTACATATTCATGTGCAATACTGAATTGCTAATGGTATTCTATTTCCATATCATTAGCTATGGCAGAAAAGCCAGATGGAAAAATATATAGCCATAAGTATGAACTTCAAAGTATTTACTCTCACACAATTAGGGATATTTGTGCAGATTCAAATCAGATTATTCTGCACAGACTTCAAATGCAGAGCCATAAGTGCTGGGCATCCCAAAACATACTGATGTGTTAAATTTATGTTTGTGTTCTTTCAATATATTTAGAAAGAGACAACTTCATTTCAACTGATGATTAGACTGCCACTAGTGCTTTATAGCTGATATGTGGCACTGGAATGCTGAGAATATAAGTGTTCCAAGGGAAAACAAAATTTCAATATTTTTTTCAAATTATTTCAATTGTCATTAATTGCTAGAGTCACTTTACCTACATAACCACCTGATCCTACTCTCATCGAAATAAACAGTAGAGCACCTGTACATTTCGAAGTGGCAGAATCAGGCCTTGACAGAAGATTAGAGGTGTGAAAGAAATAAGAGTTTCCATGGAAACTTTTTTTAGTCAGCATTAATATTTAGCCACAATTCACTATATGAGAGGTTGTAACAAAATGTTGTTAATATATTACTAATATACTTGGGGACACAGCCTATTTTACACTTCAAACACCTGTTATACAACCAAAGCAATACTGCCTATATCTGTTGTTTTTCAGGCCTGGCTGCAGTGTTGCCACCTTTAATGATTTTTTTTTAAACAGCCTCTCAGGATTTTTTGTTTTAACACCTGAAGATATGTGAGAATCTCCATTTACATTCCAAATAACAATGGACCCCTATACTGGGGTTTTAAGCATTCTGAACCTTATCTGAAATGCATCTAGATGACAAGAGCATACAAGTATTAATATTCTCCATCATCATAATTCAAAAACAGTACTCTTTTCTGTAGCACCAATTTTTTTTATATCAAAAGAACATCAAATTCTAAATATTGTGTTTAATTAACAGGCCAGGTTATCGTGATAAATGAAATATTTCTTGGTAATTATGAAGATGAGAGTTGATCGACTCTACCATCACAGCAATGGAAAGAAAGCCACCGGGAAAATGGTAACCAATGGCACAAATCTTCATTCCTTTATGCTTTGTCTACACTGCCAGCAGTGCCTATGCAAATGAAGCGTGGATTAGACAAAGCTTTAGAGTTCACATAATAAATGCAATGTAATGTAATATTGAACAGCATCATTCATTGGGTGGGATCCCAAATTGCCTTGTAAATATAACAAATCAAGGCCCTGATTGTGATTGCTTCATAAAGGGCAGCAGAAGGAAAGAGAAAACAAAGACCAGTACTTCAGAAGCATGATAGTCTCTGGCAGTAATCACTTTGTCTTCTTTTGAAATATGTGTCAGCACACATGCTGCGCAATAGCTCATGGAGTACAAAGAATGGTATCTCACTGAAAGTAATGTGCAATAGAATTATCTCACTGGGCACTGAGTCAGTGAATGAGGGTGAATACAGTATCATTATTAAATGTGCAGTGGAATCTTGAAACACACTGAATTATTTGAATTTACATCTCATTCACACCATGAGTCTCTACCTGCACAATGCTTCCTACCACTCACCTGGAAACACTGCCACAATAATAACCACCAGGAAGAATGTCACCTAATTAACTGCCAACACCTAGATTTTATCAGTAACAGTCTGATTATTTTGGCATTTATCCATCTTTATTTTGCTGGCAATGACATGCCTTTAGTTCGAAAGGGGCTCAAATAGCTGCTGTAACCTACAGTAAAATTCAAAATAATCATTATCTCACAATCTGGTTCAAATTGTAATTAAGTTTATCTTTGGGAGATGTCTGTCAAAGTTTGGGCTAATGACGGTCATACAAAGACAGAGAAGAGAGGAAGAAATCATATCCTATGCCTTTAAAACACCACCCATTGGTTTTTGAAAATGTTTATTTTAATGAATTCAGTATTCACGCTCTTCTGTAGATAGGGCCCTTCCAAACTCACAGCCCATTTGGGTTGATTTCAGTCATAGGATTTTAAAAATTGTAAATTTCAGGATTGCAGCTCTTGCAAGTTCATGGTGTTGTGATTGTACAGATCCTGGCCCCAAAAAGAGCTGGCGGGGAGGGTTTGCAAAGTTATTGTGTGTGGGCGGTGGGTGGGGTTGTAATACTGCTACACTTACTTCTGAGCTGTGCTGGTGGGGCACTGCCTTCAGAGCTGGACTCCAGGCCAACAGCTCTTGCTCTCTGTCCATCCAGCTGTGAAGGCAGTGCAAATGTATTGTGGCAACATGATGACCCCTCCTTCCCTGCAACACCCTTTTGGGTCAGGATCCTCAGTTTGAGAAACACTAGTCTTCCCCCAAAAGCCTGCATAAGATGGTGTAAAAAGCAAACAAACCACCAGATTTCACAGTCCGTGATACTTTTTCATGGTTGTAAATTTGGCAGGGCATTAGGTATAACATCTCCTTACTTAATATCTAAATGCATTTTACAAACGTTAAGCCTCCTAAAGTCCTTGTGTGATCGGAAGTATTAATATCATTACTTTTAGATATACGGAGAAAGAGACAGAAACATTAACATGGACCCTGATCCTCAAAGTTATTTAGACACCTAAATACTTTTGATGATCTGGGTCTAAGTGACTTGTCCAAAGACTCCCAGAAGAGATTTCCTGGCTACCAGTCCTATGCTTCGAAACTATATGAAAATTCCTGCTTCTCCAGAGCTGTGTCTGACTGTCCTTGAAAGAAGGCACGATGCAGCAAAATATCACACAAGACTGTCTACATCCGCATTGCATCTTATGTCTGTTCAGCAACATACCTGTTATCCCAGCCCATAAATGTAGATTTCAGCTTATTTTATATTGATGATGGTAGGTGGTGGATAGATAGGTTCCAAGGAATATGATGGCAGCAACTATCTTATTTTTGTTATTTAAGCAAAGTTTCAGTCCAACACTCTGAGGTGGAGAATGCACCATATCACCCTTCTTTCCCCGTCCCCTTTTTTAGTTTTTCCTCCAAAAACTTCAGAGTCTGAGCTGAAAGGAAATATGGCTTCCTCTATACATGTAAGTCTTCCAATAGAACAGTCTTGCATTGACAGGGGTAAGGAATAGATGGTAGGTAAAATTTTGAAAGCATTGAAGTGACTTAAGAGCCTAAGTTTAATTTTCAAATGTAACTTAGAAGTCTAAGTTCCATTGACTCAGGCTCTTTCTTCTACCAAACATATGTAGGTCTTTTCTGTTCCTACTGTCTGTAACTCCTTGGAACATAAGTCATAAGTTAAATCCTGCAGTAAACTAAGTGAATCTTCAGTGGAGTCCTAAAATATGAATGAGATACTGAGAAACTATACAAGAGAAATGGGATAATATAAAGCAAACTATAAAACGACCTTGGAAGATTTTAGAAGCTTCTTATAAATCAAAGATATGGGTTTTTTAATAGATGTCTATGATTTTTTTCAATACAACTTTAAAATCAATAAGTCAGCATATTAAGATCAAATAAGGAGAACACTTTGCTCCATGTTTATCATGGCTTTCTCTGCATGCTGTGCTATCAGCTTTGCACTGTAGGGGAAAAAGCTATAGATATGTATCTGCGCAGAGACTACTTATTAGATCACATTACTGTTGCACTCTACTTTGAAACAACAATGACATTTCTTTGTTTTGAATTATTGAAGCTAATAATTGCTTTTACTTTTCAAGAAAATCTTTACCAAAAACAAGAGTGAAACTGATGAAAGCCTAATAAATTTGTGAAAAGAGGAGGAAAAAACACGTGCCATGAACACTAATTTGGGGAAAAAAATCATAAAAATGCCTGAATATTTCTAGTTTCTTTAAAGGGACAAAACAGTAGGAGGTAAGCTAGAGAAGCAACTTCAATAGATTCTAGGTTCCACATACAAGAGTTAAACAGTCTAGTATTATCCAGGTGGGACCATCATCTCTGCTGCTTTCAGTGTGGAGGTTTTATGTAACTGATCTTTCTTGGTGGGAAGATTCCTGTTAGAGGAAGAAAACTTACTCTTCAGTGTATTCCTGCAAGAAATTAACTTATCCTGCTTTTTATAGTGGAGGATTTACTATCCAACAATAATGGTGTATGTTCCAGAAAACCGTGGTCTGGTCATCATCAGTTTTGTTGTTCCACAGCAGCACTGTTTGTGTGGAGTGAATGGAAGGGCAGTCCCTAGAATAAACAGACCCTAATCCATCAAGAGCTTCCTGTTAGTAAATGTTTAAATAAGTGGCTCCCTAGCTTACTTCTAATAATTTTCTATTGATCTCCTGGTAATACTGAAATGGGGAAAAGCTTGCCCCACATTAAGTGATTACTAAGAGGCAAAAGATAACCTCTTCCCTCTGTAGCGCACCAATTCAGCAGTAGGGCAGTATTCCAGTTTCACTCTTTTCAGTGCTGGACTAGCAGAGACACTAACGTACTCACTGATTATCACAGATACCAGGAGATGTGGCCATGCCCCTATTCTTGTGTGTCTGCTGCCTTTGGTGCTGCATCAAGAGAGCCCCCCTACCAATTTTTTTTTAAAGTCCCAGTGATATATGTGATCAGCATGAACTTTCTGGATCCAGTGACCTCTGCTCTGAGCCAGGACTGCCCTCTGAAAATTGTCCCATCCACACACTTTTGGTGAGCTGGAGTAGGATGTTGCCCGTGATGTTTAGTCTTGAGTTTCTAATTGATTGAGCTCATAACCACATTGCAAACTTTCCAGAATAATATTGTCTCCTTTTTATATTATACCATATATCTAAGACATAGCCTATTATGAATATACTTTATGTATATAATATTGTACCGTAAAGTGGGTCTGCAGTGTTATAAACCAAAATTATAGCCCATAAAGTGGGGAAAAAGTGTTTTAAAACCATGTCTGGTTTTGATTTAACTGAATTCTCCTCATATCATTTGAAAGGCTCTTTAAAATAACCCATTGTCTATGTGACTAATGGTGAAGTCAGATGATCAAGAGCAGTCTCCTCTCTTGCTAAACTTGAGCAACAAGGCATAATATATGACTAGTCAGGGTTTCTAACTTTTATGCTAGTAGCTCTGTGAATTAATTCGTGTCCTTTTAGAGGAGCAGATCACGTTATAGTTGCGATTTGTAAATCCCTTCCTGCTCATCCCTCTGGGCAATTTGCGCTCATCTGACTCAGGATGTCTAGACCCGTCAGAACACTGAAGGCAGTCGGTGGAACATTAGTCAGTTAATGTCACTCTTGGCTCTGTGGACTCTGTTTTAGCTTGAAATAAGTGTGAAAAAAGTAGACAGTGTGTGCTAACTTATACTTATCAGAGCTGACAAGGTAAGAGGAATGTGTGTCGAAGGAGGATATGGAAATTTAGCATGCAGATGACAGACAAAAGATTTATTAAATTCCCAGGGTTTCATAGTGATATCTCTCTTTCACTGACAGATTCCCATTTGTTGTTCTGCTTGTTGCCCTTTTGATAGTAATTTTTCCCTTTATATCAGTCATTCTCAAGCCTTCTGCTGACAGACCCGTGAGAAGAGCAGTGCAGAATATTTTGTTTGGTATTTTCAAATTCATAGGCACTTTCTAGCAAGAAAGCATCTTACAAGTTCAAGTATGCAGCCTTGGAGGGGGGAAAACAGATTTTTTTAACCTCCCCCCATTCACTCTCTCTTTCTCACACACATACACTCCTGCAGGGTCCAGGCTGTTGAAAAACAAACAGTCCTAATGAATATTTTGCTCAATCTGATCAATTGATTTAGAGTGCCAGTGCAGTCTGGGATTTTTTCTCATTAGCACTGAATTTCATGAGAGAGAAACATGGAGTGGCAAGCTCATTATTATCCGTCTGTCTATATCTGAAGGTATATATGGTGATAGGATGACATAGGTGACAAAAGACAGAGTCTGTAGAACCATATTTTAAAAATATCCCTCCCAGCACCATTCTCATGTATTAATTTTACTAACAGAGAATTCGCAATCAGCTGTGTTGAATTAATAGAAGAATGAGCTGATTTTAATGTATTTTACTAAAAATGTATTTTTGCTTCTTTAGTGCTGAGCACAAGCACTGTCACATGCCTGTTTGCTCTGAAAACAAGAAAGAAGTACGTAGTTTAGCAAGGAAAACCTCACCATTCTTTGATTCTATTTAAGTGGATTCTATTTAAGTGTTCTGAATAAAATAATAAATAAACTGCTGAGAGCAGGGAGGTTGGTGAGATAGTTAGATAAAATGTAGGAATCTAGGAGCTACTGTATCACATAAGGCAAGTCACCTGTCTAGTCCAGACTCCTTGTTTTGGAAGTAGCCAGAACCAGTGGCAGCCCTAAGGAGTTACGTAAGGATAATTATGGAATAACTTCCTGATAGGGAAAGTTGTTTTCCATCCCTTTAGAGTAAGCCATTGACTTATGTCTTGAAACATGAGAGTATATATCCCTTCTAAAATATATTACGCTGTCTAATGTAATGGGGGTAGTTTTCACGATTCATATAAATATCTAGTTTTTAAAAATCATACTAAACTCTAGGTCTCCAGATTATCTCATGGCATATAGGTTAATTATGTACTCTATAAACATATTTCCCTAACAGGTTTTAAATCATTCTCTCTTATCCCTTGTTCTTTTATTAGGAGAAAATATAAATAGTAGTGCTATTCTATAATCTTTGAGTTGTGTATTTTTCTCACGCCCCCCCCTTTTTTAAAAATCTTTTCTGAATAGTGCCAAAAATTGCATTCTCTTTCACTTGTTACAGGCTTCATAACCTCATTTTTTAGATAGGGTGATTAGACATTACATGATATTACAAGAAAGGGGCACCTTTGGTTTACATGGTTTACATGGGTATGTCTACACAACCAAGTTATTTTGAAATAACAGAAGTTATTTCGAAATAACTGTACTTGCGTCTACACAACCAAACCACTATTTTGACATTTTTTCAAAATAGTGGAGGGCTTATTTTGAAATTTGTAAACCTCATTCTATGAGGAATAGCTCCTATTCCAAAATAGCTATTTTGGAATAGGCGCTGTGTAGACAGGGAATAGAGGTTATTTCGAAATAGGGGCCTCCAGCCCTTCCCAGGATGCTCTCGTGGCCGCTCTGGCCACAAACAGGAAAACTCTTCTTCTCCCTCCCTCCCTCCTCCAGAGCTCTTAAAGGTATAGAGTCTGCCCAGAGCCACTGTGGCTAGCACCAGGCCTGCCAGCCCTGAGCTACTGTGCTGCTGCCCCTGACCTAGGGGCAGCAGCACAGTACCAGACAGCCAGTACCAGCCAGCCCTCCAGCAGTCCTTGGTTGCAGTCCTCCAGCTCCCAAGAGCTTTCTAGGGGCTGGAAGAGACGGTGCCTTCCTGGTCTCGTGCGGAGGTCATGGACCTTATTGAGATTTAGGGGAATGCCACCAATCTCCACGATCTCCACACAAGACACAGGAACGCAGCTGTCTATGGCCGGATGGCTGCCAGCCTGGCCGACAGAGGCCACATCCACACCCAGGAACAGGTGTGGATGAAAATCAAAGAGCTGCGGCAGGCCTGTGCCAGGGCCAGAGAGGGCAGCTCCCGAGCAGGGGCAGACACAGACAGCTGCCCCTACTTCAATACCCTGGACCACATCCCGGGGGGCGGGACAGTTCGTTCCCCCCAGGTAGTCATCGACTCCGGGGCAGAGCCAGCCGATGTCGTCCTCACTGAGGGCCCTGATGATGGCACAGAGAAGGAGGAGGAGGAGGGCCAAGAGCCAGAGGAGGCCAGAGTCACCACCTAGCTGAGCCAGGACCCCCGAGCCATCCCTGCGGACCTGTCCCAGGCATTGCCTGAGGCCAAGGATGGGACATCATGTGAGTGCCAGCACTGTCCCCTTATGCAGGGGGGTGGGGTAGGGGACCAGGGACTGTGCACCTGGGCTTTGCTGGCCACGGATCACACAGCAACCTGTGCATGTGCAAGCACGTGCTGTGCCACTCTTGGGCACATGGCCCCAGCTGGCTGCCACACAGGGGCCTTGGCCTGTTAGCCACAAGGGTGTGTGGAGAGATATCACATGCTCCTGACCCGGGGGTGGGACATGGCAGGATGACCTCCCTCCACAAGACCCCTCTACAAGGAGGCAGGGGACATCCCTCCCTCCCACCAAAATACAGCACAGGGGCATGGGCACAGTTTCGGGGCAGCTCCACTCCCAGGGATAGCAGGGCCCCCTGCACATCCCAAACATGGCCTGTGTTCAAGCACATTGGCTCTGATGGCAAGGAGAGCCGCTTTGCAGAGTGGGGCTGGGCTTCGAGCACTGTGTCCTCAGGGATGACTGACCATTTGTCCTTGTTCTCCACAGCCAGACCAGCTGCAAGTGGAGGGCGTATCACACCCAGGACATCCTCCTGCACCCCAGGGTTCCGCAGGCCCACCTCTCCAATGAACGAATACCAGTGGCAGCACCTAGGGGCACTGTGAGCTCTGCACCACACCCTCGACCACTGGGTCAGAGGAGACCTGCAGCTCCGGTGGGAAAAGTAGCAGAAGCAGCTTGTCCAGGGCCATGCCATCTGTGCCCGTCTCCAGATCCTGGTACAGAGCATGCTGCCTCCTGCCGCTCCAGCCTCTGCTGCCTCCCCAGCAATCACTCCTCCTCCCACTCCCTCTCCCCCTCCTGCTTCTCCCTCCACACACCCCCGAGGATGCCGAGGCCCCCGCACCTATGGTGCTGGGAGCCGGTGGCCCTGGCACCGCTCTGACCCTGATTCCTGAGTTTCTCTTCCCCCTTCTTCCCTCTTCTTCCTGCTTCCTCCCCCTTCTAGCTCCCTCTTCCCAAGTTTCCACCCCCTCTCTCCCCTCCTCTCCTCTCCTGCCTTCTTTCCCCAGTCTCACCCAAGTTTCATTGCCCTTCCAGTCTGGCTGAATAAACAGAGTTCAGTCTGTTCAAAAAAACCCTGTCTTTATTTTCCATGAGGAACAGGGGGAAGGAAGGGGGAAGTGGAAGGATGTGAGGGAAGAGTGAGACACAAGCCTCCAGTGGGGTGGACCAGGGAGCACTGTTACTAGTCCTCCGGGTAGAAGCTCTCCTGCAGGGCCTCCCACATGCAGACAGCCCCCTGATGGGCCTCCTGGAGAGCAGCAGTGCGGGGCTGCACGTACAGGCTGGCCAAGTGCTCAGCCTCTGCCATCCAGCCTGGCAGAAAGGCTTCCCCCTTCCGCTCACACACATTAAATGCCGGTCGGGAAGGGTTGAGATGTCCAGTGTAGGGCTTCATCAGCCAGGGCTGTAGGGGATGGGCCTCATCCCCCACCAGGCAGGCAGGCATATCCACATCTCCGACTGATGTGGTGGTCGGGGAAGAAAGTCCTGGCGTGCAGCCTGTGGCACATGAAAGAGTTGTGATAGACCTGCACGTCGTGTGCTTTGCCCGACCAACCAACATTAATGTCCACAAAGTGGCCCCGGTGGCCAGTCACACCCTGCAGGATCACTGAAAAGTATCCCTTCCAGTTGATGTACATGGAGGCCTGGTGGTCCGGGGCATGGATAGGGAAGTGTGTCCTGTCAATAGCCGCCGCCGCCCCCCCCCCCTGCAGTTGGGGAAGCCCAGGGCATCAAACCCCTAGATGACTGCATTGACATCTGCCAGGCGGATGATTCGGTGGAGCAAGATGGTGTTGATAGCCCTGACTACCTTCAGAAAGACACACAAAGCCCGACAATCACAGGGGCGGCAGGGTGCCTGAGAATTCCCCCCTTTCCCCTCTAATCCCCAGCTCCCCCATGCACCAGGAGCAGCCCCCAGCAATCCTCGCCATTGCAGGCAGGCCTTTGTGCGACTGGGATAGAACAAACCCTCCTGGGGAGGGGACTTACACCACCTCCACCCCGCCCTTCCCCTAGGGCAGCCCACTCCCTCCTTCCACCCCCCTCTTGGGACAGTCACCCGAGATTGCCATACCTGCTTGAGCACAGCCCCAGCGGTGGATCTCCCCATGCCAAACTGGTTCCCCATGGATCGGTAGCTATCCGGCATGGAGAGCTTCCAGAGGGTGATGGCAATACGCTTGTGGAGGGGAATGGCGGGCCTCATATGCGTGTCCTGTTGCCTCAGAGCAGGGGCAAGCCACTCGCAGAGCTCCAGGAAGGTGTCCTCCTTCATCCTGAGGTTCTGGATCCATTGTTGGTCTCCCCAGCGTTCCAGGACTATGTGGTCCCACTATTTGGTGCTGGTGTCCAGATGCCAGATGCAGCGGGGCACACCAGCGTCCAGGTGCTGCAGCTGCTCCTCCACATACCCCAGGAGGGTCTGGAAGAAGGCCTGAGGGTTGGGTTGCTGTAGCTCCTGTGAGACAGCCTTCAGAAAGTGCTGCCAGACTTGCAGCAACATATCCAAGATCAGCAGATTGCGTAGGGGCAGCTCCAGCTCCATGTTGCAGAGTGCTCTGATGTCCTGAGTGAGGGCAACCAGAGCACGCAGAGAACAAACGCTTTGCTGTCCCTCAGTGAGGTAGACAAGCAAGCAGGGAAACCTAAGAACTGGCTGCCCAGGGGGGTCCCTTTAACTACAAGCCTCAGATGGCCTCAGGCAGCAGCCACACAAGGTAACTCCTGACCTGATGCCCTGCCAGAAGCTGTTCCAGCCGGCCTTAAATGAGATTCAGCATTCAATCAGTGTGGATGCGCTATTTCAAAATAGCAAAACTCTATTTCGAAATGCATTTTGTGTGTAGATGCATTTTTTTCAAAATAAGATATTTCAAAATAACGCTGTAGTGTAGACATACCCCATCATATCATGAAATATATTCAGTTTTATTTTCTAGGCCATTCCTTATGTATTATATTCTAACATTTTATTTGTCATTGCATACTGAACAGACTATGTCTATTGTGTGAAAAGCTGTAGTAAATGTAGTGCTGGTATAGGCAATCCAAATCATATCCTATGTTCATTGTCTGTGTTTGTCAAACTTGAATGTAAGGTGCTATGCTGTTCATTCACCTAGCTTGGTTTGGTTCCTCTAAAATTCCTCATGGTCTTCTCCAGTTTTGAGTATTTTATATCATCTGCAACCGTCGTAACCCTGCCATTGACCTTCTTTTCCAGGTAATAAATATGAAAAGACAGAGCTAGTCACTGGGCATGTCACTGACAACTTTTTCCTACACTGAAAACTGACCATTTATTCTCGCTTTTTTTCTTTTCTCTACCTTTCTAGGTTCTAATTCATAGCAATTATTTGCCTTTCACCCATAATTACTTTGTTTCCATAACAGCCTCTTGAAAGGGACCTTGTTACAGAATTTTTGAAGTTCTATATAATAATTAGTTCTCCTTTACCTACTATTTTCCTGACATTCTGGAGGAGTTCTAATAATTTAAAGAGGAATAATCTGCCTTTATAGAGCCAGGATGCTTTTTTCCAATCACATTATGTTGATTTAGATGTTTTAGAATTCTATTTTTGGTTTATCATATCCATATGTTTTCCTTCAGTAGCAGGCCTGCCATTCCAAGGATCACCCTTACAGACTTTTTAAGATAGGTACAACATTTGCTACCCTCCTCAACTCTATTATAGTAAATGCTTTTAATGAACAATTAAATATTTTTTGTTAGCAGCTCAACCACTTCGCTTATAACTTCCTTCACAACTCTTAGATGAATACTATCTGCTAGAGGTGACTTAGGGCTGTTAAATTTATTAATTTGTTCTGGCACTTTTCCTTTTGACACATCAGTCTCAGACACTATTTCAACTTAATTACTTAAAAGAGGAGACACATTCTGCATGAGATATCTCTTCAGTTTCCTCTCTGGGGAAGATAGATGCCAAGAAATCTTTTTATTTATCCTTTCACTCCCTTGAGAACTTATCAATTCTTTTGCCTCTGAGATACTTAAATAGTTTATTATTTGATGTAATGTTTTGTCTGTTTTGTTCTTCATACTCCCTCTTAGTCTTCCTAATTCCCACTTTACTTTTTTTTTTCTTTAGCTTATGAGACTTTCTGTTAGTAGTATTTAAGTTGGATTTCCTTTTCCAAAGGATGCCAGTTTGGCTCAGATATCCTTTCTGTACCTTCCCATTGAATCACTTTAGCTTTTTTCCTCTTCTTTTTTTTATTTGAGGGCATGTATACCTTTTGTGACTCTGTTATGGCAGCATAAGTAGCCTTCATGTTGAGCTTAACGAGGTTCATAGCCTCATTTTTACTTTGAGATCTTTTTGAAGAATTTCATCACTTTTTTAAATGCCCCTTCCTAAAGCTCTGTGTTCTTTTGCTAACCTATAGATGCTAAATTAATTTCACCCTAAAATTAAACCAATTCAGTGCAGTGGATGGACAATACTGAATGGCAGATTTAAGGTACAATATCTATTGACAATGGCCAAAAGTGGAAGGTTCAAAAAATATAATTTTGTCTCCACCTGAATTCTAACAGGAAACTCCTAGAGCTCTCAAGTTATCTGGACTGTCATGACCTCTGGATGATGTAGGCAAGTACTGTTGTTCTCAGTAAATAAATGAGCAACAAAGCTATTCACTGACTTATTTAAAGTGCCTCAACAAGACTGTCTCACGGATACTAGAAGGACTGAGATCTGACTCGTCAGTACTAACATTACTTACCAAATCACACCTGCTTCTGTGGGGGGTTATTGTATGCAAATGGACACATTTAACAGAAATGGGAAACTATTCGTATTTCAAACGTGCTCGGAGTAAATTGAGCTCTAGCAAAAAAGTTAACAGTGATGGGCTCATTTCTATAGGAAAGGATGTGCTATCCTGCTAGTTCCTGGAAATGGTTGAGGCCAGTTTTGTGAAAATAAGGCCCAAAGTCACCTTCTGCTTCTCTGCAGTAAAAGGGAAACAATTTTATATTTATATTTTACATCTCCTTGTATATTAAAAAAAACCTTTTCCTACAGGACAACAGACTGACATCATCACATCACTCTGCGTCCCGCTTGCCTCCTCCCTCTCGCCCCTCCCCCAGGTCGAGCTTGACCTCATTGCTTCCCCTTGCCACTTAGAATTGCTATTTTAAACCAAAGCCTTACTCCCCTTCCTCCACCCCCACCCCACAGGGATTTCAAGGACAAGAAACATGGCAAAGTTAGGGTTGCTGGGTGTCTGGTATTGACCCGGACAGTACAGTATTTTCGCCTACTGTCCAGTAAAAAAAATCAGAAAATACCGGACACCTAAAATGTGTTTATTTTTAACACCTAAATTGTGTTTAATGTGTATTTTCTGATTTTTTTTCCCTGCCAGGAGGCGAAAATACCAGACACCTGGCAACCCTATGACACTCAGCAACTGGGCCCAGCTCCCACCCCCCCTTCATCCCAGTCCCCAAGCTCCTCCCCTCCGCTTACCTGGTTCCACATGGAGGAAGAAAACAAGATGGCCATCGGCAAAAAAAGCCCCAAAGACCTTAAAGGGGCCATGCTCGTTTTTTTGTATTTTTTTTTTTTTTGATTAATAATAGTCAGGGTCCTTTTGTTTGGTCTCCCTCTTTTTTTTTCAACAGTGTTTTTTTTTTTTTTATGGGGGGGAGGTTCGGTATTTTTGGTTTAACCATCTGGCAACCCTAGGCACAGTAGCTGGCAGACCCAGGGGTGGGGGGTGGGGTGCACTAGGAGTGGGGCTCCCAGACAGGCTTATGTGCCAGCAACAGGCTCTTGGGGGCTCCCCCGCTGCCAGGCTCCTGAGGAGCTGGAGTGCACTGCCCAACTGCCTGGAATCTGACTGCTCCTGAGAAGACTCACCCCCTTCCCAGTGGCTGCACTTACCACGCAGCCCCGGGAAGATGCTGCACCGACCTGTCTGGTCCTTCGCTTCCGTTGCCAGCAGGCGGACATGTAGCCCTGGGACAGTGAGCAGCTCAGGCAGGACCACATGAGGTAGAGGGCAGGACAGCACCCCCTGCGCTGCTGCTTTTCCCACCACAGCAGGCTGAAGTGCCCCAGAGCGCCACATGCACACAGCACCACCTGTGCCTCACTGCACCCCATGCAGGATGGTCAGGCACCTCTGGCCTCCCCGGCTGCCAGGATTAGAGCTGGGACTGGCGCGCGCCGTGGCTGGGACAGGGGTAGGGTTGTGGGGGAGAGAAATGGCCCGGGCTGGTGGGGGGTGCGTTAAAGGACCTTGGCTCCCAGGGAAGGGGGAGTGAGAAGGGGTCCAGGCTGGTGGGGTGGGGGGAGGAAGGAGAAGGGGGTCCTGGGTTGGCACAGTGGGGAGGGAAAATGGGCCCAGTCTGATGCGGGGAGGGGGAGAGGAAGGGGCCTGGGATGGTGCAGCCACAGCCCGGCCCTCGCTGATGGCCAGGGGGTGAGAGCGGGGGGTTGCCTACCCCCTGCGAGGGGGGGCGGGGGAAGTGACGAGCACAGCGAGCAGGGGGCACAGCCCCCTAGTTCTTTTTTAAAAATAACTGAAAACCAGGGTTTTGAAAGTTGTTTCCTCCATTTTAACATTTTCTGGATTATGTTCCTGCTCCCAAAGTTTGTTGCACATGGCCAGAATCCTTCACCCACTAATTTCAGATGGCTTTCATCATCAGGCTGTCTTAATCCCTAAGAATGACCTTTGGGGGTTTGGGAATATCACAAACATTTGGCAACTAAGAACCTTTGGTTATAAATTGAAGAAATCTGCTTCTTCCGATTTTAGGAATGGCCAAGCATGCTTACACCACTTCCTGTCAGTCAGAATTTATCCAAGTACATTTTTTGAGGAAAGCAGCATGAGAACCAAAAAGTCCAGTTAATTTTTCTTTATTTTTTCATATACCTCATTAATTCCAGGATCTGGTTGTGATACAAACTCAACTCAAATAAAACAAGAAAGCAAATCGTCACAATATTTCTGTCCTCACCAGAAGGAGAAAGGTATTGGAAGTTTAATAGACCAGAGGCACAAATATTTGGATAAGCACTAAGAATTGTGGCTGTTTATCCAAATAGGACCAAAATATTTTAAATAAATAGTGATAATAAACAAGGAAACCATCTGGTTCACCTTGACAATACTTGATATTATTTTGGTAGCTATGTAACTTCAGTACTGTTGTTTTCTGTCTTCAGAGGGGTAGCCAAGTTAGTCTGTAACAGGAAAAACTTAAAAAACAACAAATAGACTAGCAGCATCTTCAAGACTAACAAAACATGTAGAAGGTATCAAAGCTTTAATGGGCACAACCCACTTCTTCACAGCTTTGATACCATCTACATGTTTTGTTAGTTTTTAAAGTGCTACTAGTCTATTTGGTTTTTTTGTTTGATTGTTTTCTGTGTACTTCTCCTTTATACACATGAGGATTATGCAGAAACAGATGTTTTGTGTTCAGTTCTATGCAGAGAACTAGAGGAAACACATACCAATGCTGCTTTCTCAAGATGACTTTACTTCTGTCCTTTCTTGTTCTGTTCTTGTAATAAAAAAGTATAGCTTGAAACATCAATTTGCACTGTGTTTATGAAGAAACATAAATACCAAACTTGTTTCATTTTTGCAGGTATTCATCTACTTATGGACTCTCCAAAAATAATGGACAGCGATGTAAACTTATGATCCTTATGCTAGAAGATTTTTAGTGGACAAAGCTGGCTTTGATAGTTTAGATGTCCTGTAGATTTTTAGAGAGCAATTGGCTTGTAGGATAAACATTCTTATCTCCACTGTTTATTTAGTTAAACCAGTAAACTTGTTAACCTCTGCCTCTTGTGATGACATTACAGCTAAGAAGACAAACAAATGATTATTCAGACGTGACCCAAATTGTAGCTCAGAAATAATCTCTTGTGCATCAACCATCTTAGCTACTGAATGTTTATTAATTATTACAAGGACACCTTTTAAATGTTGATTAAGGGGTTTATTGTTTTCTATTGTTAGTTATGATTAAATCACAGTCTTGGATATTTCCTCTTCCTAAGACAATTGACACCACTGGATAGATGTTATTCCACTTGCTGTGATTTTGAGAGTCTCATTAAAATGGGAAATGTGCAGTGTCAGAGAGCTTGGGTTATTGAAATAGTTATGGACATGTAAGTGCAAATTACCTGATGTGCAAATGGTGAATGCTACTCATTATACAACATGCACTACATATATATTCAAGTTAAAATATCTGAGCAAAGGAAGAGATGGAGGCAAACATCACTGAATTTCTATGTGGTATATAATACTGCCGTATTTACAAAAGCAGATTTTAATTTTTATCGGGGGGTTCCCTCTTTAATTTTCCCTTATAGGCTCCATGTTACTAAACCAATCTTTCCATCACAGAAAGTGGTCCCTGCATCCCTGCATCAGTTATACTGGCAAGCCCTATTGCTGGGAGAAGTGAGAGACTCCAACACTGGTCATAGATAGCTTTCAAAGGCTACATCTAGACTACAAGCCTCTTTCGAAAGAGAGCGTCTAGACTGCAACCACTTCTTTCGAAAAAGTGAGCCACTTTTTCGAAAGCGAGCACCCAGGCAGTCTGGATGCTCTCTTTCAAAAAAGCCCTGTTTGCATTCAAGAACGCCTTTTTTTGAAAGAAAACTTTCGAAAAAAGGGGTTCTGCCTCGTAAAATGAGGTTTACCGTGGTCAAAAAAACTGTCATGTTGTTTCGATTTAATTTCAAAAGAACGCAGCAGCAGTCTAGATGCAGGTGAAGTTTTTTCGAAAAAAGGTTACTTTTTTAGAAAAAAACGCTGTAGTCTAGAGACACCCAAAAAGCATATACAAGTTCTATAGTTCTTTTGTCATGCCAGGCTCAGCTTCATGAATAGTGCTTGCCTCAGCTATCCATCCGCTTACATGATCTACACCACAACACCCTAGTGTTTCCTGCCAGGCTGCCTCAGAGCTTGAGAGGAGCTCCCTGTAAACATCCTCCTCTGCCTTTAAATCCCTCCTTAAAACTCTGGTGATGCTGCTACCATGCCGCCTACCATGGCGACCAATACTGTCTCATGGCTTCCTCCTGTTCACTCATCTGTGTATATCCATGTGTTGCCTCTTGTTTTATACTGAGATTATAGACGCTTAGTGCATCATTTTGTCCTGTGCTTGTACAGTGCTTAGCACAATGGAGTCCTGGTCCATGATGAGGGCTCCTACGCACTACAGCAATGCAATGAATCAATAAATAAATGTTTCTGAGCACCTTTACCATGTAGGTGGTTTTGACACAGAGATTGGTCACTATATAGCAGTTGTTGGAACATGCTTATATTTTTGAGGATTTAGGTGTCTCAATCACAGATCTATGTCATGTGGGAAGAAAATGTTTATTGGCTAATCTATACTATTATAAAAGGAGAGCTGTCCGTCACGCCATCTGTCACAGAGAACATTTGAGAAGACTTGAGAAGTTTCTAGCAGGAGGCAGGCTCCCAGGCCCACCTTCAGCCCTGCCCCCTCTGCTGAGGCCCCGCCACACCACAGGGAGGGGAGGAGGAGGAGGAGCAGCATACTCACCCACACCACGGGAAGGAGAACAGTGTATCCATGTGCACACACACACTGCCCCCCCCACACACATCCCCAGGAGCAGCGGGGAGGGAAGAGACCACACGGTCCAAGCCTCCCTGCCTCTGGAGCAGCGAGGAGGGAGGAAACCCCGCAGCCTGAGCCAACTCAAGCCTACCCGGTCCTGGGAGCACTGCAAAGAGAGGAGGCCACGTGTGTGTCCCACCCCACACAGGGAGGGGAAGAGCATGTGTCCCAGCATCCCCGGGGCAGCAGGGAGGGAAGAGGACACACAGCCCCAACTTCCACCCCTCCCGTCCTCGGGAGCAGCAGGGAGGGAGGAGGCCACTTGTATGCCTACTGTGACAACGGGACAGGTAACGCTAGTAATAATATAATTAAAAACACACAATAATAAATGGTTTCCTTTGTCAATGAATAAGTCACTCCTGCAAAGGATAGCGCCCAAGAAAATGACAACATATCATCTTGTGTATTGGCGGTGAGGAGTCCTGTGGCACCTTATAGACTAACCGAAGTGTTGGAGCATAAGCTTTCGTGGGCAAAGACCCTCTTCGTCAGATGCATGTAGTGGAAATTTCCAGAGGCAGGTATAAATATACAGGCCAGAATCAGGCTGGAGATGACGAGGTGGATCCAATCAGGGAGGATGAGGCCCACTTCTAGTAGCTGATCTGGAGGTGTGAATACCAAGAGAGGAGAAGCTGCTTTTGTAGTTAGCTAGCCATTCACAGTCTTTGTTTAATCCTGAGTTGATTGTGTCAAACTTGAAGATGAACTGTAGCTCAGCAGTTTCTCTTTGAAGTCTGGTCCTGAAGTTTTTTTGCTGCAGGATGGCTACCTTTAGATCTGCAATTGTGTGTCCAGGGAGATTGAAGTGTTCCCCTACAGGTTTTTGTATGTTGCCATTCCTAATATCAGATTTGTGTCCATTGATTCTTTTACGTAGGGACTGTCCAGTTTGACCGATGTAGATAGCAGTGGGGCCTTGTTGGCACATGATGGCATATATTACATTAGTAGATGTGCAGGAGAATGAACCAGTGACAGTATGGATGATCTGGTTAGGTCCTGTGATGGTGTTGCTGGTGTATATATGTGGGCAGAGTTGGCACCGAGGTTTGTTGCATGGATTGGTTCCTGAGTTAGAGTTATTATGGTGCGGTGTGTAGTTGCTGGTGAGAATATGCTTCATGTTGGCGGGTTGTCTGTGGGCAAGGACTGGCCTGCCTCCCAAGGCCTGTAAAAGTGAGGGATCATTGTCCAGGATGGGTTGTAGATCACTAATGATGCGTTGGAGAGGTTTTAGCTGAGGACTGTAGGTGATGGCCAGTGGTGTTCTGTTGCTTTCTTTCTTGGGCTTGTCCCGTAGCAGGAGGCTTCTGGGTACACGTCTGGCTCTGTCAATCTGTCTCCTCACTTCCTCGTGTGGGTATCGTAGTTTGCAGAATGCTTGTTGAAGATCTTGTAGGTGTTGGTCTCTGTCTGAGGGGTTGGAGCATATGCGGTTGTACCTCAGTGCTTGGCTGTAAACAATGGATCGTGGTGTGTCCGGGATGGAAGCTGGAGGCATGCAGGTAAGCATAGTGGTTGGTAGGCTTTCGGTATAGGGTGGTGTTTATGTGACCGTCACTTATTTGCACCGTGGTGTCCAGGAAATGGACCTCCCGTGTAGACTGGTCCATGCTGAGGTTGATGGTGGGGTGGAAGCTGTTGAAATCGTGGTGAAATTCTTCCAGAGTCTCCTTCCCATGGGTCCAGATGATGAAGACGTCATCGATGTAGCGTAGGTAGAGAAGGGGCATAAGTGGACGAGAGCTGAGGAAGCGTTGTTCCAGGTCAGCCATAAAAATGTTGGCGTATTGTGGGGCCATGCCATTGGTCTGGAGGTATATATTGTCACCAAATCTGAAATAGTTGTGTGTGAGGATAAATTCGCAGAGTTCAGCCACCAGTTGTGCTGTGGCATCATCAGGAGATGCTGTTCCTGACAGCTTGTATTCCATCTGCATGTGGGATGTTTGTGTAGAGCCTCCACATCCATGGTGGCTAGGATGGTGTTTTCTGGAAGATCACCAATGCATTGTAGTTTTCTCAGGAAATCAGTAGTGTCACGGAGGTAACTGGGAGTGCTGGTGGCGTAGGGTCTGAGTAGACCCTGCACATCTACTAACGTAATATATGCCATCATATATTACTAACGTAATATATGCCATCATGGGCCAACAATGCCCCACTGCTATATACATCGGCCAAACTGGACAGTCCCTACGTAAAAGAATCAATGGACACAAATCTGATATTAGGAATGGCAACATACAAAAACCTGTAGGGGAACACTTCAATCTCCCTGGACACACAATTGCAGATCTAAAGGTAGCAATCCCGCAGCAAAAAAACTTCAGGACCAGACTTCAAAGAGAAACTGCTGAGCTACAGTTCATCTTCAAGTTTGACACAATCAACTCAGGATTAAACAAAGACTGTGAATGGCTAGCTAACTACAAAAGCAGCTTCTCCTCTCTTGGTATTCACACCTCCAGATCAGCTACTAGAAGTGGGCCTCATCCTCCCTGATTGGATCCACCTCGTCATCTCCAGACTGATTCTGGCCTGTATATTTATACCTGCCTCTGGAAATTTCCACTACATGCATCTGACGAAGTGGGTCTTTGCCTACGAAAGCTTATGCTCCAACACTTCGGTTAGTCTATAAGGTGCCACAGGACTCCTCACCGCCTTTGCAGATTCAGACTAACACAGCTACCCCTCTGATATCTTGTGTATTGACACACTGCAAGATATACACTAAATATTAGCTACTCAAAATTCACTCACACAAGATGATTAAACTAAATTAATCAGAATTTCTGTTATAATTTGTACCTACTCTTTATTTATATTAATTTCTTGTGTTACAGATTAAAATAAAAGTATGAACTTAGAAAAAAAGATGGAGCAGATTTTCCACTGATATAAATCCCCGTGGTGCCACTAACTCCAACAGGGTTGTGTTGTCTTGGCTGAGTGAGATGCCAAAGCACTCAGACCATGCTTTGCAATGGCAATAGTGCAGATTGCCCAGCAACTCTTCCAAAAGCAGGACCTGAACAGAAAATGTGCATTAACCATGCACAAAATAAGTTTGATTAGATTTTGAAACCCAGGCCACCAGCAACCTATTAAAAATACCACATCAAAGTCAAAGATTGACAAAAATAAAATAAGGGGTGAAAGCAATAGTGTGTATAAAAGTCAATGTTGGACAGCAGGTAGTATTACTGGATTCATCACTTAGATCATATTGCACTATGGTCAGTTCAGAATGTATCAGAATATAACTTAGATTTGAATGAAGTATCCGAGGTAAGTAATAAAGTGTTAATTAATTCAATTTTCTTTCAAGACCACACTAAAAACATCAAAATGAACAATTCTCCTTATATGGCATCCTTGTAAAATTAAATGTCACAAATGATTTCCTAGATTTTCCTAGATTTCAAAAGGACTTTTATTTGGTTCATTAAGTCCTCTGACTTTCTGAGTGCTCACAACTCCAACGCGGAGGGTGACTATACACGTTACTATAGGGCTCCTTTTGAATAAACACTATTAATAGTACTTGTGAATAAGGATGGCTGCTTTACCAGGATATGTCTTATATTTTCTTTTTGTACTATACAAGCAAGCCATGACTAAATGCATTAAAAATCTTAAAATCATTATGGTGATGTTAACATTGTAAAACATAACAGATGTAGTAAGATGAAGGCCTAACATAAGCCAATGCAGCACAGGCCTGGTTTGAGGCCTAAGGCCTACCTAACAATGGACAAAACATGGCTAACATAAAGTAAAGCTAAGCTGTGAGCAAGAGGCAGGCCCTAGCTCACAGAACTTGGCATAAACGGGGCTGAGAGAGCAAAAGACTAATTGGTAACAGGCCCGGGTGCAGAACAATAATCGATACTGGTCATAAGTTGAAATCACATGGTACCACCAGCTCATTAAAAAAGACCTTGGTACCCACTCCTCACAGATACAGACCCAGGTTCAGGAAAAAGGTCTAAAATGACAGAATGATGGATAGAGAAGATGTAATCAAACCACGAGGTAAAGGGTGATAGGTGGTATCTAAGTAGCATCAGAGGGTAGCAACCTGACAATGTCAGTAGTAAGGTGTGATTTGTTTGTACCTATATAAAAGGTGGTGTCTTGGGGGGACAGTCTTTGTAAAATTGGGGGGCAGTGGAAATTTCCCACTGATTGAGTCATTTCATTGTGGCAAGTACATGTGCATAATGTTTCAGTAGAGTCTACTGACAACTATTACTGTACTTCACTTAACAATAAACCTAGCCTGACACCTTTGATCCTTATTTGGCTTGTGGTCTTTGGGGGGCTCTCTTGGGGTCTGCTGTGGAGACTAAGTGTACAAGTCCACATGGCACACATCACTGAGCACACACAAAAACAGTCTTCTGGTTATCATCATCAATGGAGCCAGAGACCTGTGAGGACACCTCGGCAGTAAATCTCGATCACCCTCCTGAAGAACTACAACAGGAAGGAGACTTGAACCTTCAGATCTTACCTTGATTTATGTTGATACCCATAATGTCATGTGAGAGTTTCTTCCAAATAGTAAATACAGTATAAAGCCCAACACACCAAACTGAGATCCCCTGTTTAAATGAGCCCTTTTTTGTTTCTGAATTCTAGAAACACACACAGATCTTTGTATCATTTAGATGAGTGAAAGGGAGAGGTAAGAGGGTAAGTGTGGGTGGTTGCCAACTATTTTTTTGGAGCAAACAGACTAGCAGGTGTAGGCAGACCTACTCAGAGAGAGAGAGAGAGCCATGTCCGAGAGGTGAGCATGTTACCGGCTGATCCTCAAACATTTTATGACCCACCAGTTGCCAATTGGCATTTCTGATGTCATAATAAACATGCTTAATTTTCCCCTAGAATTCACTGTATTGATCAACATGGCATGTATCCTGAATGCATTTTCTGAGGCAAAGCTAGTTGCAGGCTCAACTAGTCTTTATAAAATCTAAAAGGAATGAGTATCTGAAAACACTGCCTAGACTTAGAGATGGACACATGATACTACCTACAGGGCTGGGTTTGAGATCTGGAGCCAGATGCTTAACTGATGTAAATCAGGGATGTACTATTCACTTTTCAAGAGCCAGGCTGAAGATCTGGGCCCATGGTTTAGGGAGGCCCATTGTAGAGATATGGGAATCAGCCATGTCTGGGGTCTGTCACTATCAGCATTGTGTGTGTTAATACAAATTGTTACTTGCCTGAATGCTTTAATACAGGAGTGGGGAACCTAAGGCCTGGGGGGCTGGATGCAGCCCTCAGCTTGCCTCGATCTGGCCCTCAAGGCTCAGGGCATTGGGAAGCCCATACTGGTGCTCCGTTTCACCCTACTGTCTCCCCATGGGGCTGGAGCATACAAAATCTACTAGGCTGGCCCCCCTAGTCTCTGATATGTGAGGGGAATGTGGGGAGTGTCTTTCTCCTCTGTTGGGAGCCACATCACTGAGGGTTTATTGTTTTGATTTTTTGCTTCTCACTTGTGTGTGGCCCACTAACTGATTTTTTGGTGGGTCAGCAGCCCTCAACCCCAAAAACGGGTCCCCACCCCTACTTTAGTGGATTCTAGGCCCAGCACCATTTTGGCTAGGCTTTGAGACAGATGTTTTTCTCCCTGCTGACAGATTTCTTATTTATGTTTTACTTTGCACTGGGTTTGCTTTGAGAGCATGATCAAAAATGGTCCCACGCTACAATTTTCAGCTGCAAAATATTTATGCACATCAGTTATTTATGAGCCATTAATTGAAGAAGAACAAAGTGGAACCCCTTTTTCTTCCAAAGTCCAATGATTAGTTATGTTGTAAACAACAAATTATCTGTGCAACATAACAAAAATCTAATGGTATATAGATTAATGATCAAAGATTTGACAATCTAATTGTATTGCCTGTGATTTCAGGTACTTGGTTTCCAATACAATTAAATATAAACAGGTACCAATAACTGTCTGCAAGGCAGAATCTAAAACGAGGGTCGGCAATAAGTGGCCCAGCGTGGGCCACTTCCCGCAGCTCCCCTTGGTCAAACAAGCTTAATGTGACCTTTGCAAACTACAGAGCTTAATAGGAGAGAAGTAATCAAAAGAAAACTATTAGGAAACCATTTTAAGAATTGTGCTCTTTTAAAATCAATGCAAAACACCAGCTGTTGCTTTTAGTAGACTTTGAGTTACATTTATCATGTTCAAGGAAAGGGATTCTTTTATCAGCCTGTCTGTAATACTAAATAACGATTGTTTTCTTAACTTATTCAGCATGATTTAATTACTAATTGTCATATTTGGCAAGCCAAATAAATGGAACCATTGACTTATTGGCTGTATTTCATAGTGTTAATAGCAATCTGACCACTGTAATCTTCTTCTTGTAAGTTAAGCCAAGAGAAATAAGTTCACCCAGATAGTAACATTTTTTTGCTTAAACTTAACTTCAGGTTACAATTATCTTTTTGGTCTTTTAATAAGTTTATATAACACAGGACTGGTTTATTTCCCAATGCAGAGAAAGTAAACTACATATGAGAAAAAGATAAAATATTCAGCAGTCATTCCATTGCCCATTCTATGTTTCAATGACTTAAAATATAGCCCTTCTTATTTTATGCAAGCATTAAATAGTGCTTCTCCCAGATAAATTAGACTAGATTATCTTTTATCAAAACATGGTAGTCAATGCATTTGATAGGGAGACAGAGAAAATGTCACAAGGAAATGGGTAGAATGTAGGACTAGAAAAATACAACTGTTTTTAATTATCCTTGAACAAAAAAGAGAAAATAAGTTTTCAGAGTCAACCTCATTTCGTGAACCCAAATAATGTTTCAAACAGTTGAAAAACTCTTGACCTCTCTGAGGCTTGTCTAGCCATTTATACAATTTATTTTTAATACAGGACATAGTCAATGAATATTTGATGCTTCCATATTTTTCAACATTGGTAGCTTGGTAAGGACTGGTTGGCAAAGAGCTTTTAATATTTCCATTCTCCAAATATACGTGCCTACCCATGTATATGATTGCATAGCTATTACTTTATTCCCCTCTCCCTGCCCCCAAATAAATTCTTGCACAATAGTGGCTCTGTGTTCACTTGACAGCTGTCCTAAAATGGAAATGATTTGTGATTGCCAGAAAACTTTCAATTGTCTTAAATTGTTGGAAGCAAAATGGAAAACAGAGGCTTGAAGTTGTAAGCAATTGTGATAGAGTTGGATTTCTACTTAAGATTTAAATCTACTGTCAACTTGGACTCTTGCAGGCTTTATTAGCTAGTCATTCAGAATGCATCAGAGCTGCCTGGTCACAGATTTTCCCCTTAAAGTATTAATGTCATAATAAAAATATGGGCTGCTCTTCTGTATTTAATAGGAGTAGCCATGTAAGTCATATTATCAGGCACGTAGTTTAAAAGATTTTTCGGGTGTGACTATCTTTGGCATGGGCATTAACATGTAAAAGCTAAAGAATGGAAGCAGCTCCACACAGAACGTAGCCAGATATTTACTGGCTGTCTGCATCTTGATAGCCCTTCATGCTGCAATGCCCAGATTGCCTTGACACTTCTCTGCCATGCTGATGGAGTGACTGATTTGAATGAACATATCTTCCCATTTCTGAGTAAGCTGCAGATTGTAAGGGACATTTGTGCTACTGTTTGTTTGTTTTCCAAATGAACGTTTATTGCTTTAAAGACTTGGCACCTTAAAAAATATCCCAGGTGGCTCCTCAAGTGTCTGAAAGCTTATTTTAGGGTACCTGTGTATTTGCTAGTCATCCCCTTTTCTCATAGTTAACCATTGTGGGTGAGAACCTCAGCGCATATAATTCAGTATTGCTCCTTTGATGTCAGTGGGACCATATCAGCCTGCATCAGCTGAGGATCTGGAGCTTTGCCATTTTCCATCTTTTCCATACTGTGTCCCCGTGCTACAAAAACAACAACAACAAAAACCAACCTAAAAACAACAACAATAACAACAACAACAAACCAACACAAAGCAAAAGTTTCAGGACCTTTTTGATCCCAGGTGGTATTGGCAACAGACAGACTTGCCCCTGGGAAATATGCAGGGAGGGGAGAGGCTCAGCTGTGGGCACCTGAAAGGGGCAGGATTGGGACAACCTCCTACATGATGCCACGCCTCACCCAGTCAACCTTCTGTGCCACCGGGGCAGGGACAAGTGGGACTCTGGTGACAATTCATAGGGCCTGGCAAAGCAGCAGTAGGAGCCCAGAGCCTTGGTCTGTTTTAAATCACTGGGCCTCAGGACAACTGCCCCCTTCTCCCTCTTCCCTCCTCATCATCTTGGAAAGCCTACATGTGGCCATAAAAACCCAGGAAGATCATTGTAATTTATATGAAGGGACCCCAGGATGTTATTTTGGCTCTTATTCCATACATTTAGAATTTCAAATGCCACTTCTGATACTATCTTTTATTTTTAAAATGGGTATATTTCCTCAAAAATACAATATAGGTAGAAATCTGTATTGAGTGCCTCATTTTTTGTGAAGGATTCTGGGAACACATCTTCTGCTGCTGTAGGCTCATTTGCATAATTCGTGTTGTGCAAAACAGAACTGCAGATGGCTTATCTGGCCACTTACGGGTTCTCCCTTTCATTAGGTGAATATTTTGCTAGGGTAGAGCTGCCATAGTGATTTTTATGCTATTTATCTGCTGGCTACCAGCACAGCGAGTGTGTTCTCAAAAACCAGGTTTTGGCATGATTTCCTTACACACCATTGATTTCCAGACCCTTATGGCCATGTGCAGCTGAAATAAAATACAACAGCTCTGAGGTTCCTTACTTTCTTCTGGGATCTGTTCTGGTAGCCCTTTTGGTCCAGAACTGGGAGTCAGGGAATAAAAAGTGGTGTAAAGCTGCTTTGAACACTCCCATCTTGAGCTGTGCTGAGCATATTAATTGCACCATAGGTCAGGTGTGAAAGCCTAAATCAAAGCATCACTCTTTGAATGTGGCCACAAAACCCAAAAACTCCCTTTAATTTGGATGCTTTATTCAAATCAGTGCCATTGTAAATGCCAGCCAGCAGTTAAAGAGGTCACCCCAAAAGAGGGGTTATTACAAAATTAACACACAAAACATTTTACTTATATAAGGATTCTTACACCCATTATCTCCCACCTTTTTGTGCAAAAAGAATAACATGAATATGGTATCATGATACAACCCAACGTGTGTCTTGTTAATTAGCCCTTTTTAAAGGGACATGATAACGTTGCTCTCTGTAAACCACAAAGGCATAGGTTTGAGATGTGGTAAAGAGCAGAATGCATACACGAGTCAAAGTAACTAGATGGGAGAGTCTGTTAATTGGTAAAGTGCTCTGAGGTATATCTCTGACCACCATCTGGCAGACATAATAGTATCTCTTCCTGAAGGTGATATTTCACTTAAAGATGTATCAAGTGGAAAGCATCTCTTAAAATGTTCCCAGATCCTTAATGGAAATGTGAATTCCAGGAGCTGCACTTGGAGATCCTTTACTGCTAGGAAAGGTCTGTGCAAAGAAATTATTGTAGGGAAGTTCCTTCGCTGATGTAAATGACGTCAGCGGAGCCCTGATAATTTACACTAACCTGAGGATATAGCTCAGTATGTCTCCGAGAAACCTAACATTTCTCTTTCCTGTCTTCCCTTTCCTGTCTCAAAAGCTTTTCTTCCTTTTCTTCATTTATGTGGCCCATCTCCAGCTGAAACTTATCTAGAAGTGCAGCTGAAGCCAGCCAGTGATAAAACTTGATGAAAATCCATCAGTCAGTGAGCATGGCAGAAAGAGTCTTCCTACCTGGGTATTATACCGTGAAGGTCTGAGAAGAAGCAGACAACCAATAAATTGCTGTCTCCACTACAAGTTTAAAATGTTTCCTTTGTTTGTCTTCTATATGTTAATGTTTGATCCAGAGCTGCCCAAGCTTAGGAAAATATTTTATTGAAAGTCAAAATGACTGACATGGAAATCTCAAGAAATTCTCAAGATATGAATTTGCTGTATGAATGCATGTTATCCACTTATGAGTCTTTTTAGTGTGTTTTATTATAGACAAGCACAGAAAGGTTTGAGAGCCATCACTTTTCCATGCATATTTTTCTAACAACCATCTGTGTAAATACCTTAGTTTTCTATGCTGCCGCTTCAGAATAGTAATTATTCTAACAAGGAAAGAAACATACAGTAAATGTGTGAACCAGGAGTGCCTTCACTCTAAGTGAACTGTTTTTAAAGTACCTGTAGTAAACTGAAGGCTGTAATATGGTTGTGCACCATTTAAAAAAAAACATATTTAAATCATTGTTTTTCACCTTCAGCATCTGTCAACTAATGCTATTTATTAAATTGCTTTCTTAACATATGTCTCTTAGAGCTGACAGAAATTAGAAGAGAGCTGCTGTGTACAAAAGATTTATTTCTCCTCTTTTATAGTAAAGAATTTCAAATACAACATTTTATTATATTATTTAATAAAATAATACTATCAAACTGGAGGCCCTCAGGAGCTCAAAGCTATTTTAAAATTGTAAAAGTTGGAGGAAAAATTAAATCAGTGGGGAGTACAGCAAATGCAGCCACAGGGCACTAAATAAAAAAAAGTGATATTGTGTTCATAACAGCGTTTTGGGACTCCAAGAAGACTATGGGTTTGTTCATACCTACTACACTCGGTCTTTCATTTCAGTTCAGATCTCTAATTGCTACTGAAATTCATGCAAATAATGCAATTATTAATGCAAATAATAAGTGTATGAAAGACAGTTTCATACAGAAGTTGCAGACTAATATGTCATACAGGAATGAATGGTCAGTTTTGAAATACCTCCGTTAGGATGACAAAAGATAACAGAAGAATCTGGTTGATTGTTCAACCCTCCTTTTTACAAGTACAAGATATGCTTCTACTATAAAGGGCATCTAAGGGTATGTCTACACTTGTACCCTATTTCGAAATAGGGATACAAATGAAGACATTCGAAATTGCAAATGAAGCTGGGATTAAAATATCCCACGCTTCATTTGCATATTCGTGTTATGGCGCTATTTCAAAATAGCACTATTTCAAAATAAAAGCCTCTATTAAGATGCGGTTATTTCGAGAGAAAACCCTTCTCTCAAAATAACTGGTAAACCTCATTGTATGAGGAATAAGGGTTATTTCAAGAGAAGGGCTTTTTCTCGAAATAACTGCATCTTAACAGCGGCTGTTATTTCGAAATAACTCTATTTCGAAATAGCACCATAATGTGAATATGCAAATGAAGCACGTAATATTTAAATGCTGGCTTCATTTGCAGTTTCAAATGTCTTCATTTGCATCCCTATTTTGAAATAGGGTGCAAGTGTAGACATACCCTAAGATATAAGATACCAGACTAGAAGGTTATCGAGATTTTCTGGTTCAGTTATCCTTTATGGGAAGTGCCCTATATAATTCAATGGTGATGAAATCAATAGGGTTCTATCAAATTTAAACTGTCCTATAGAATTTGGCCATGTTGTAGTTTAGATCATTTTTTTCAGATAGACATTCAAAAGCCCACCTTCATCACAATCACCCCAACACAGAGGTTGTGTGTCAGGAAAGTGCAGCTCTGAATGCAGATTATAAGGTTCCATTTTCCAGGTAGATCTTCTACTGCCAAAATAAAATTTGTCTGGTATTAACTGTGGTGTGAGTGGGAGAGAAGTAAGTAACCATAAAGATGTACCAGTGCATATCAGAACACAAAGCTTCTGGAACTCAAAATGGTGGAAAGCCAAAATATTTGTGTCAATAACTTTATTTAGAACATAAGAATGGCAATACTAGGTCAGACCAAAGGTCCATCCAGCCCAGTACCCTGTCTGCCTACAGTGGCCAATGCCAGGTGTCCCAGAGGGAGTGAATCGAACAGGTAATGATCAAGCGATCTCTCTCCTGCCATCCATCTCCACCCTCTGAAAAACAGAGTCTAGGGACACCATTTCTTTTATCCAGAACTAGGATTGTTACTATCTATAAACATATTTTTTTCTAAAAATAACATAAAAATTCAAGAAAGAAAAAGAAAGTTGAAAAGTTAAAAGGAAATCATGCGGTGTTCCAGGAATTAGTTAGCGAATGGAGACACTCTGTAATGTTTAAAGTCTGTTGTTTTAATGGACCAAAAAAGAAAAAGGTGTTTTCAGGACAGCAAACAGCAGGCTCTAGAGATATCAGTGATAACTGGTGAGTATCTTGAGTAGGGGTATGATTGCTTCTACATTTCCATCATGACTCTGCAGGAACACCTGGAACAGTGATTATTGATGACCTAGGCCAATCTTAAGGACAAGGGGGCACAGATAGATAGACCTCCTGGAAGGAAACAAAGAAGTCTTTAGGAAAATGTGGCCACGGGGAATGGTGGGAAGAGAAAAAATTCATTACTAACACAAATGGAAAGTGACTGGAGAGAAAATAAATTGCCCTTGATACTTGCTAATTTTGATCTTTTGACCTAAAGGCAAAACCTTTGGTGTACATAATGATGCAATTACTAGCTGGGACATGGAATGTTTTGAATATCAACTGTGAAATGCTGTGCAATCTGCTTGAGTTAATTAGAGAGTGGAGGAATTGAGATCTCAGTAAATAAGTATCAAGTTTTCAGTAGAAGAACTATGATATAAAAAAATCTATTCAAGCAATTAAAAGCTTTCTTTCCTCCCTTGCATTTATATGAAACATGATGTGCAATTGTAAATATTCTAATGATATAATGTAAATGAATCAACTACATAATGGAAATTCTCCCTTTTTTAATTCCAAGGTCTTACAGTATTCATTCTTCATTTTTTTGCATGTCTAATCTTGTCAGTCACTCACTCCCAAGAAATGGATTACCAAAGTAATATACGGATAGGTGGGCATGGTTTCAGTTTTGTAAGCATATTCGACCGAATGACAAGAGGCTACACAAGTGTGCAGTGTATGTGAGAAAAACTGATTTCTGTCTCAGTATAATTCATATTGCTGAATTAAAGACCTGACATTTGTGACTGGAGAATCTAGAGCGGTTCTGTCTCTTCTTAGCAAGAACTTGAAACATAAGGAGGCTAAGATTGATGGGGATGTTTTATAAAATTGAAAATAGTGGTTTTCAAGAAAAGAAATTCCCCTTTCCTATTTTGCACCTTTCTTTGTGGATGGGGAATCTGACAATTCAAATCAAGTCAGGTATGCCTGGTCAATGCAAAAACTATATATATCTATTTAAACGCCAGTGCAGGTTGGTGGTGATGCCTGAAATAGAGGGATCTCTATGAACTTAGCTGCAAAACTATAGATAATAATTGGAGTTTTTGGGATGTGGTCATCTGAGCAGGCATTTAGCTTGATCACCAACTTCTGGATTTGCAGTATTCATGATCCCAGACTCTGATCAATCATGTTTTATAAATGAAAATCCATGTTCTTCTTGGGAATTACTTTCTTGGTGGATTTCACAATGAATGTCAGAATTCTGATACCCTTTACATTGGTATAAATCACATGTAACTGCAGAAGGCCATGGAGGTATATTAGCATGAGTAGAATCAGACTCAGGAATCCTTGCTTTTAAAACTATACCCGCATGGCAAGTATGTGACTGTGCCTATGCACACACAGAAGTCATTCTCACTGGGAGTAATTGTATAGACATTCTGCTGGCAGAGTGTTGAAACTTCCCTCTGTATATGTACTCTTTATTGGAAATGTTTTCCACAAGGTCTTTTAAAATACTGTCCCGTTCAGTTTTCCAAGCTGGTGGGACTTGAGAATGTTACTTCCTGTTGTATACAGGACTAAACATAAAAGCAGTGGTCCCAGATGAGTGAAAACACCAGATCCCCATCTTAAGGGCATGGTTTTTTTTTTGTTTTGTTATACCCAAGACTTGAACTGTTCTATAGTGATGGGAGATAATATAAAAGCATACAGTTACATGTAATAGGTTTCACCCATCTATCTGCAGAGCACCAGAAGAACTTAAAATGCTGACACATCTTGGCCACCTCACTGTTGCATATAAAACTGCACTCCAATATGACATCATGTGGAACACTGTTTTCGGAATGTAAGAACACTCCGCACATCTCAGCAGCATCTGGCTTTGGCATAAGTTTCACTGAATCTGCTCATTGTTTTTAATTTGTCTTTTTCATAATTTCTCTTTGCTTGTCATTTTCCTGTTGGTGAGACACTAATTACAGCTTTCATTTTATTACAACTTCCAAGCGTGGCCTTCCTGATACCCCATGTTAGGGCATGCATATCCTATATTTATTGTGCTATTAAATACGTTCAGCTTCCTGGAGGTAGCGTTGCACATTGCACATTAACATTTAGCAGTGGCTGTTTGTCAGCTCTTGTATTAACAAAATGCTAGATAAACATTACCTGATCTAAATGTACTCATTATGTTAACGATCAGATAGTCTATAATGGAATGTCTGAATTGGGAGATTATGCAAATAGAAAAGGCAAGTTTGTCAATGGTTTGGCCATAGTGTATGCACATTTATATGCCCTTTGTAATGTTACTCTAGCTAGCTAAATCATTCCAAAAGCTTGCCAACGGTGTGACTGACGATAGTTCACAAAATAGTGTTTCCACAGATGACAACATATTCATGGACAAGGCCAAACTCTTGCCAAATGAAAAGCCACTGACATTGCCTTGGTCATTCATTTCAGAGCTTTGTCTCAGCTAAAGGATCACTTCTTGAGAAGCACCAATAGGCATCATTTCTAAGAGCAGCAGAGACAAGGATCAAGTTAAAAAAAAGAGAAGAAAATAAGATGTGAATCACCAGGAAAGGAGAAAAAAATCCAAGCAGTCACACATGCTCTGCGATTACTTAGGGTGTATTGGCTCAGTAAAAAATATGACCTTTTTTCTCTACCTTATTTTATTTTTTAGTACTAAAAATATTGCCAGTGCCTGAGGCGTAAGTCAGAGTAAACCTCCATTATCACTCCAGAGACTTGGCACTTTGCTCATTAGGCTCCTTAGGATCTGACTGAGTGACCTTGTTTGGTGGGAAGGCACAGATGGAATCTGTCAGTAAATCTTGTTAATGTAACAAGTATTCCTACTGTTAAATGAGTTTTGCACCTGATTCGAGCATTTCTTTCCCTCGTAAACAACCCCCTTCCAATGTCAGCTTCTTTGCCACATGCCATCCAGGTACTTCGGCATTTATTTTGACTGTGAATTATCAAAAAGAATACCTTGTTGTGCATGGAAGCTGCTCTGTATTTTTTAAAAAGCAACCATGGGGCTGACTTCTGAAGGGACTGCAGTTCACTTTAAAAATGAGAAAGATTTGCTGGCAAACACAACAATTTTCTTCTGCAGTAAATCTTGGTCACGAGTCTCAAACCATTGTGGGCATATATGAATTTAAACGCTTTCTATTTTCTTGTGTGATGTAGTTAGCTAATATCTTGTAGGAAAGTCATGGGCGGGGTGAGAGAGAAAGAAAGAGAGAGAGAGAAACATTAGGGGGGTGTGGCGGGGTGAGGCAACCCCGTCACTATCCCTTTCAGGAATGGGGTGAGGCGGACAGCATAACCCCACGGGAGTGTGGTGCGCCAATAAAATATCAGGGGGTATAAAGGGGAGACTAAATTATAGGACCTGACAAGCATTTTGGTTATGAAAGAAAATGAGAGGCAGATTTACAAGTGTAGTTCTACTATGAAAAGTGATGACATAAAAATGGCACCTTCTTTATAACCCTGTACACCCAGGGTTATAAATGAAGACCTGTTTAGGTCTGTAGAGTCTTTATCACTAAGTAGATGCACAAGAGGCAAAGAATCTGGCCTGACTCTCAGGGCAAACTACTCAGCTGGCCTGGGTCAACTGGCTTAGGCTTGCTGGACTCGGGCTGAGGGACAAAAAATCACTGTGTGGACATTGGGCTTGGGCTGGAGCCCCAACTCTGGGATACCTCCACCACTCACAGCTCCCAGAACTAAAGCTCCACCACAAGCATGATCATTACACAGAGAATTTTCAGCCTCTCCTCTCCGAACCCAGACCCCACCAGCTCAAATCAGATAATCTGGGCCATCTGTGTGTTTTTCATCCCACGTAGCCATAGCCTCAGAGCCCCCATGATTCTCCACAGCTTGGCAGATAGGAGTGCCATATTTCTCTTTTCTTGGTCAGCCAACTCCAGAAATGGCTGTGCAGTTCCCATCTCCTCCCCAGCCTTTGATGGCAAGCAGAATGGGAAGGCTGCTCTTCCCCCTTCCCTGCCCAGATTACACTCATTGAGGGGAGGAGGAGATTGTGTAGTATGGTTCTAGAAGGCTTTTTTGTTTTTGTTTTAGTACATTAATCTAATTCTTGAAGGTGCTTGTATTTGAGCTTGTGCCTACCCAGTAAACAAGTACTTGATCCTACAGGCATTACGTAAACATTAACTTTGGGACACCATAGGCATTTTCATCAAAAAAGATCACAGGCAGAGGGATATAACCTTGTAGTAGGTTCAAATATAATTAAAGCTACACTGTGATAGAGAATGTGTTCTTATACAAGCACAAAATTCTTAATCATAGCAGGACCTACAGAAAATCCAAGTATGACCAGAATGTCATAATTGAAATCCTATTGCTGCCACCTCAAATGGTTACATTATAGTTCATGCCCATGCCCAACACATTTACAATGGTGTTCAGAAACCATTGTCAACTAGACATAGACAAGTACTTGATTATTACAAGTACTTTAGATTGTTTCAAGTACTTAGAGTACAAGTACTTAGATAATTACAATTATGTAAGAGACCAAAACCAAGCTTTGTTAGTTTACTAGTTAAAGAAAAAACAGTATAGCACAAAAAGGAGATCCATGTACCACCCTTTTGAGGAAGAAACCTCACAGCATTCTTCTTGCATAAAATGTCTGCTTCAAAAATATGTATTTAAAACTACCTACATTTATAATAGACCGGCTTACAAGCTAGAAGTCACCTTACATGTCACCCAAGACTCAAGCCACCAATTCACACTAACTGCTTATTTAGTTTTTCTGAACTGTCCTTATGTTTTAGGGGGGAAGGGTTGGTATACTATATTTCAGGTGACAATGGACCATGGAGTCACCTGATAACTTCACTAGGACATACATACAAAACCTCTCATAAACAAGATGCATGCATAGTATCTGTGCCAAGAGCTGAGTCCAAATGGTAGAAAGTGGCATATTTCTTTGTTTACTGTGAGTGAGGAAGATTTTAGGAAAATCACAATGCAATCCACAATGATACAATTTAGCATAACTACCTATCCTTCATCTATTCTATGTGTCCAATATTAATTCTGTGGGTGTCATACAAATTAGTGTGGCCCACGTCAAACAGTAGTAGCAATTGTTTGTTTAAAGGTTAATTGCATATGAAGAGCTCTTATGGTTGTACGTTGCCATTTTCTGTAATAGGAAAAGGGGCACAGATATTATGAGTGGGTTTATCCTCTTTAACGATCCTGGAAAGTCTGGATTGAAAGTCTGGACTTGGCTTGTTCCAGTTGGCTTGGGCTGTTTACTTTGTTGCAGCACCTCTGTACTGAAATGATCAGTATTTTCCCAATGTCCTGTCTTATATTACTGTTATAAGTGAACCACACCCACAGAAGTGAAATACCACTTGCCTTCTGCGATGATGTATTTTTACAGTTAATTGAGAGAACTATGGACATGGAGCATAAAACTGCTTCTGCGTCACTGCCAGATACACATACGTCCCAGAGATACAGCTGGTCCTTGGAAAACTGTTCACAACAACAGAGTGCCCCTGCAACAAAGCCTGAGGCAGCAGGAAGAAATGGAGCCTGAAATTCAGATTGTCCTCATTTTATCAAAGCAGGAGACTTACCTCTCCCCACAGGTATTTCATGTACCTATTGCCCTTGCTAGGTGATTGCTGCCAACTGCTTTTTTAACCTTCAGATTGGGGGGAAAGGTTATTGACTCTCATTGTATTCAGATGTGCCAGGGTTTGTCTCTGAGTTATATATCTGTACCAATAACTTATTCTACTGAGGAGCCAAGCTTCTCTAAAAATCTCTAAAGATTAAAAGAGTATTGGCTGCAAGTGAGATTGTAAACTCTTTAAGCAGGGACTGTATCTTGCTGTGCCTGTGGACAGAGTGTAGACATTGTATATTTTTGGACAGCTTCGGACTTGAAGATTGACGTCTTGACTCCTTTGGAGTCAATGGAGGTTTTCTCAGTGACTTTAACGGGAACCAGGATTTCACCTGAACTATGTACTTGCTTTGAAGAAATAGTTTATTTTTAATCTAACCATCAGAACTCCTATTGAGGAGTCAGGGATTCTAGGTTCTACTCATGAAATGTTATGTGAACTTGTCATCCACTGACTCACTCTGTGAAATGTTTCTCAGTTTCCTCCATGCATGGAGGGAGGAGCGAGAGGGCTAATAATAAGGACTTGTGTCACTGCACTATTGTGTGACTCAATTAATGTTATAAAGCATTTCCCAGTCTTCACAAAAAGCATTATACAGTGCACAGGAAGTGAAAAGGTACAACCATTGGTTCATTATTAGCTTTATAATGTGAATTATTGCTACACACCACCACCAGCATGTAAGCAAGCTTTCAGATCACATCCATACAATACATATGTAGGTCAGAGTAACATCACTGAAATCTATAGATTTATACTATTTTTTTCAAAATTGATTTTCAACTGAAAATTAGGTTTTAGAATTTTTGTTTTGTAAAAGTCATTTGGTTTCCATGGAATGAATATTCTTTTGATTTGGGGTTTTTCAGATGAAAATGTTTTAAGTATTTCTGCCCTTTCCTCCAAAAATATTTTTCAGATCAGTTCTAATTTTCACTGCTGTAACTGATGTTGGAACCTAGACCTATGTGTCTGAGGGTACATCTACACTGAAACACTATTTTGAAATAACTAGCACTATTCCGAAATAACTTAGTCCATGTCTACACAGCAGTCAGTTATTTTGAAATGGTGTCAAAATACTGTCAAGCTGGAGGACTTCTTACTGTGACTCCCGTAACCCTCATTGTATGAGAAATAAGGGAAGTTGGAGGAAGTATGCTCTATTTCAAAATAAGTGCTGTGTAGACGCTTCCTATTTCGAAATAAGATATTCTATCGACATAGCTGAATTTGCATAGCTTATTTTGAGTTAAACCCTGCACCCTGAGATTCAAACTGTAATGTATTTGAAGATGACCAAATTGTATGAATACTTTAAAAAATTGTATGTATGTAATACATTAAACAATGTATTTTTTAATCTAAAATACATTTAAAATTGCATATTTATATTTGCAAATATAGTGAAAGTGAGGATTATGGTTTGGGCTATCATACAAAGCATCTTTGTTAATGGTTACACTTTTTTTCTCATTATGAATGTGTGATTTTACAATGAAGTGTTAAAATTTATAAAATATTGTTACATACACAAAGAAACACAAAATAATTGCACTAAAAATATGGAGCACGATATTGATTGGCATCAAGCCTAATGTCATTGTGGGTGCCATAGCATCAGACTATCACTTCAATCAATATAAAGCAATTTCCAATCAAGGGAAACAACTGCACACTGGTTTATTTTGATGCATTTACAGATAGGATTCTGCAACTTTCTATGGATTTACCACTGCCACTCTCAGTCTAGTTCTATGACCTCCATGGAGTGTTATTGAGACAAAGTGACATTCAGAACAAAGCAAACATTTAGGCATGTGTGCTTCAGATAGGAAAGTTAAAATGTACCTGTAAAATATGAAAGGGAAGAGAGAAAACTATGATATGTGTGTTCCTTATAGCTTTAGAAATTTAAGTACAATTTTTATATTGGTATAAAAACCCAAACCACGAAAAACTATCATGAAACAAGGAGGATAAAATCAGCCTTCAATGTAAACACATCCTTTATTTAACAAGACAGAACAGAAAACAAAACAAAACAACTGTGCTCTATAGTATATGTAGCAAGATTCCAGGAGGACCAAATGTTAGCCCCCTAGAAGAGATGAAAGGTCATAAAGGAGGCCAAAAGGCCCAACTCAATCTTCTTGGCACTTAACCTCTAACATCAGGTATTATATCCTACTAATATTCATCTTTTCAGTTTACAGGAGAAGAGGTAGCTTAGTTTATTGCTATAACCCTCAGTTTCTGTTAATGCACCACAGAACAAGTATTGTTATATCAATAGCACCATATATAGCAGCACTTTCGGAGAGAAAGTGAACAATATTTTTTTGTCTATTGAAAGTAAAAGGAAAATATGAGTAGGTCACAGTAATTTCCCAAGTTGAAATTTTTTCTAGTTCAGGGATTTATACTCCTACTCTTATAACAAAATGCTTTAGTGAACTCATATGCTAGGATATCTGTTTTATGCTTCATAAAATAAAGCATAGCATGAAAGAAATGCCAAGTTTGCATATTAATTGTATAGTAACTAAACAGAAAGCTGTTGAACCACTACTAACTTCCTACTACATTTAACAAAATATGGAGAAAATTTATCCAATAAATTGTGGGGACTATTTTTTGCCATTCTTCCACAAACTTTTTAGTTTAATTTAGTTTAGTTTAGTTTTCTGGCTAGTTCCACTTCTTACAACATCTGAGTTTTCCCTAAAAAGGCCAACTTTTACTGATAAACTTTGGAGTACACAGAAAAATATGTTGGGAAAAAAAACCCATTAAACGGGAAGGGAGTCTATGATCACTTCTTTTCTCAAGACTAAACATGCCCATTTTCTTTAACCTTTCCTTATAGGTCAGGTTTACTAAACCTCTTATTTTGTTCCTCTCCACTGGACTTTCTCCAATTTATACACACCATTCTTAAAGTGTGGTACCCAAAATAAGAATTCTCCAGCTAAACCTCAACAGTGCCAAGTAGAGTAGGACATTTACTTCCTATGTTTTAGGGCTTGTCTACACTAGACAATGGACTGATGCGATAAATCAACCTCCAAGTGCTCTCCCATCAACTCTGGTACTCCACCAGGACAAGAAGAGTGACCCGAGTCAATGGGAGAGCAGCCCCCACCAAGCTTAGCATGAAGAAGACACTGTGGTAAGTATGTTGACCTCAGCTAGCTGAAGTTACATACATTAGATCGATGGGGTGTGTGTGTGTAGTGTAGACTAAGCCTTATGGACAGCTCTCCTATTATTACACCCTTGAATTATATTTGCCATTTCTACAACTACATCACCGGACTCCTCCTCTCGGGAGTGGGGGTCATGAAACCCCCACTCCTAGGACAATACAACCCAGGCCTTTTATTTGGTAGGGTCTAAACCATTCTCTCAGACAACACTTCTAAATCATTCTCTGCCAAAGTATCTGTGAAGAGAGTGCGAAAATGGTCTCTCACTTCTATCTGCATTGGGGGGTAAATATTCTTTAACTTATGCTCACATTTTGGCTTGCGTTCTTTCCCCCCTTGTTGTTAATATGAATTGTGTTGAGTGTCTGGTCACCATGAACCTATTTAGAAGCAAAATAGGCATCAGCTCCTCAGCTTTCTTGATGTTACCATTTATTAACTCTCTTCTTCCACTAAGTAGAGGACTTACTTATGTTTCCCTTTGTCTTTTTATTGCTCCTCATTTAATTAAAGAACATCATCTTATTTTCTTTTATGTCCCTTGCTAGATATAACTCATTTTGTGCTTTAGCCTATGTATTTTGTCCCTCCATGCTTCTGCTATTCTTTTGTACTCCTCGTTAGCAATTAGTCTATGGATGCCACCATTTATAGGATTCTTTTTTCAAATCATTAAAGAATTCCTAATGGATCTGCAATGGGCTCTTCCTATCTTTCCTTTATGACAGGACAGTCTACAGTCTCTCTTTTAATACTAACTCTCTAGGAAACTGCCAGGTCTCCTGAACTCCTCTTCTCCTTAGATTTTATTTTCAGTGGATGACATGAATTTTCAGTGTTTTCACTGTATAGTGCAACCGTTCAGGTTTCAGTAAATCACCATTTGCCAGCCTTTGATAAAATACCAAAATATCTGTGTCTCAGAAACCCTCATTTTATACACAGGAACAGAAACTTAAAATCTATAAAAACACCTGTTATTTACCTATTTAATGAGGATGGTGTGGGGGGGAGCAAATAAGATACCACAGAATAATGGTGCAGTACTTTGCACAGTGGGCCAAATTCAGAACCCAAAAGTCATGGCAATCAACTATTCTGGGTGTCTTTGGTGGGGCTGAAGTAAGGAATTCCATCCAAGCTGTGAAATTGCTCAATAAAGTTACTCAGACAAATGATTAACATAAGCTTTCAATGCCTTGATATGTCCCTGTGAAATGAAAGGACTAGTCAAAATATTAAGTTTAAGATGTACATATTTCTAAGTATCCCCAAACATGCCCCCCCCATCAAATTTCAATGGGATTATAATTCTATAATTAAAACAAATATTTTAATTTTTCAACATTGTTTCCTTTTTAAAAATTAATACATTTTATTTTGATTTTTCATTATTTAGACATTTCAGGCCATGAGAAAAAGCAGATCCACCAGTAAATGTGATGTAGTCAATGAAAGACACTGTTTTCCTTTAGTAGCAATTGAACAGCGCTAACAGGTATTATGAGCAGGATGCACCTTGACTATGTTATAAAAATCAAGTGAAGGAAATTATTTTGATGATGAAGTCTCCCATTGAGTTCAACAGATGATTGACAGACACCTATTGTGGGTCTTGAAATGAGTCCAAAGATGAATTTTGGACCTGCAGCACCATCCATAAGAGCAACAGATGAAAGCAATCGTAGATGAATGTGTGCGACTTTTAGCATATGCCTCACACTTCTCTCCTTGACTGAAGCTTTCCATAAGCTCTCAGAATCTTTCACACTGAGGTAACAGCTGCTGCCATCAGATTTTGTCCTGGGGTAAGAGGCCGCAGGTGTTGAGGTCAGCTGTGCAAAAGTGAAGTTAGTCTTGAGTGTGGTGTCTTAACCATTTCTTGGTCTTCCTTAAAATGAGTTGCAATCTGTAATTCTGCACAAAAGATGGCCTTCAGGATTCTACTGACATTCCACATAACTGCACCATCTCAGCTGGGAGATCATTATAAAGTATTCAATGCCTCCAATGGTGCAGCTTACCGATATCTTGGTGTTTGGAACCATATCTTCCTGTTTAATTCCCATTAGGTGCCACAGACCACCTAAGTGGAATGGGTCCAAGTGTTTATGTGGTGTCCATGTATCGCAGCCATAGGAAGTATGGTGATGATGACATCACAATAAACATCAGTTTTTGTTTGCAGTCTGACAGCATGTTCTAGAGATTATGCTAAAGTTTTCCAACGGCATCTCTGACTGGACTAATGCACTTTGTAATGATACCATCTGTTATTGCATCGCCTACATCTTGAATACTGCATACAGATATGGTCGCCTCATCTCAAAAAAGATATATTGGCATTGGCAAAGGTTCAGAAAAGGGCAACAAAATATTTTAGGGTTTTGGAACAGGTCCCATATGAAGAGAGATTAAAAAGACTTGGGCTGTCCAGCTTAAAAAAGAGGAGACTAAGGGGGGATATGATACAAGTCTATAGAATCATGACTGGTGTGGAAAAATTAAATAAGGAAAAGTTATTTACTTGTTCCCATAATATAAGAACTAGGGGTCACCAAATGAAATTAATAGGTAGCAGGTTTAAAACAAACAAAAGGAAGTTTGTCTTTATGCAGTGCACTGTCAACCTGTGGAACTCCTTGTCAGGGGATGTTGTGAAGACTAGGACTCTAACAAGGTTCAAAAAAGAACTAAATAAATTCATGAAGGTTTATGTCCATTAATGAATATTAGACAGGATGGGTAGGAGTAATGTCCCTAGCCTCTTCTTGTCTGGAAATGAATGACAGGCGAGGGATCACATGATGATTACCTGTTGTGTTTACTCCCTCTGGGGCTTCTGGTATTGGCCACTGTCGGCAGACAGGATACTGAGATAGATGGACCTTTGGTCTGACCCATATGGATGTTCTTATGTTCTCCTAAGACAACGTTGCCTATATAGCAAAATTTGTCAATGTTCAGTCATGTCAATATAGTGGCAATTGACACAAATGGAATAATTGCAGTACTAGAAGATAAAGGCTAGACCTATACTTATGTCTTCTCTAGGCTGACTTTTAAACCAAAATGTTTTTTTCTAAATGCACAAAGCAGTCAGTGAGCAACTGAATATCCCTGAGGGTAAAAGCCAATAAAGCACAAATATTGACAGTTATTTGCAAATACGTATCTTCATAACTTTTGTCTCTGCATTTATGTGATGCAGATTCAAGTCACCTCCAAGCACATGAAAATCCAAGATACCTCCCTCCATATGGTACGGCATATAAATGCCACAATGACTATTTTTGAATGCATTAATTAGAACAGCTCTAGACATGCTGGTAAATATTGTTGGAGCAAGAAAATAGCCTTGGTTTACTCCACTGGTGACAAAAGAATACAAAGGTCGTGTCAAAATAGAAAATACATTGGCTTTCAGGCAGTATCTTTTCTGAATTGATCAGTTAGCTGCTTTAGCAGGAGTTTGATGAGTATCTTAAACATTAATAATGAGGGCACAGTGGCACAGCTCCACTGAAACCTTAAGTAGAAACTAATGACCTTCTTGAACACCTCTTGGCTCCTGCTCAGGAAAATCACAGCAGGAATACCATCTGCACCCACTATTTTACCTTTTGACATTTCCATGACAGCTTTCATATTTCAAATTTGTTTAGTGGAACTGAGAATGGAGTTTGTTGAAGACTGTAATATTATGAATATAATAATATTCATAAATGATCTGCAAAAAGGGATAAACATTGAAGTGGCAAAATTTGCAGATGATCCAAAAAATACTCAAGATAGTTAAGTTCAAAGCAGAGTGCAATGAGCTACAAAAGGAGCTCACAAAATTGGATGACTGGCCAACAAAATGGCAGATGAAATTCAATGTTGATAAATGCAAATGGACATATAACATGATGGGGTCTAAATTAGCTGTTAACACTCAGCAAAGAGATCTTAGAAAAATAGTGGATAGTTCTCTGAAAACATTCTCTCAATGTGGAGCAGCACTCAAAAAAAAAAAAAACTAGCTGATTGTTGGGAGTCATTAAGAAAGGGATAGACAGAATATATATTGCCTCTATGTAAATACATGGTACACCCACATCCTGAATATCGTGCGCAGATCTGGTTGCCCCATCTCAAAAAATATATTGGGATTGGACAAAAAAGGCAACAAAAATGATTAGAGGAATGAAATAGCTTCAATATGAGGAGAAATTAATAACAGTGAAACTTTTCAGCTTGGAAAATAGATAACTACGGGGGGATATGATAGAGATCTATACAATTATGACTTGTGTGGAGAAAGTAAATGGAAGTAGTATTTACTCCTCATAACACTAGAATCAGAGGACACCACATGAAATTAATAGGCACAGTCAACCTATAAAACTCCTGGCCAGTGGATGTTATGAAGGCCAAGACTGTAACAGCCAGCATGGATTTGAAAATAACAAATCATGTCTGATAGCGTTATTTGATAGAATATCAAGCCTTGTGGATAAGGGAGAAGCAGTGGACGTGGCATACCTAGACTTTAGTAAGGCATTTTACATGGTCTCACATCACCTTCTTGTCAATAAACTAGGGAAATGAAACCTAGATGGGGCTACTATAAGGTGGGTGCATAACTGGCTGGATAACCACTTGCAGAGAGTAGTTATTAATGGTTCACAATCCTGCTGCTGGAAGGGCATAACAAGTGGGGTTCTGCAGGGGTCTGTTTTGGGACCAGTTCTGTTCAATATCTTCATCAACGATTTAGATACTGGCGTAGAGAGTATGCTTAATAAGTTTGCAGATGATGCTAAGCTGGGAGGGGTTGCAACTGCTTTGGAGGACAGGGTAAAAATTCAAAATGATCTGGACAAACTAGAGAAATAGTCTGAGATAAACAGGATGAAATTTAATAAAGACAAATGCAAAATGCTCCACTTAGGAAAGAACAATCAGTTTCACACATACAGAATGGGAAGCGACTGTCTAGGAAGGAGTACTGCTGAAAGGGTTTTAGGGGTCATAGTGGACCACAAGTTAATCATGAGTCAACAGTGTGACACTGTTGCAAAAAAAAAATCAAACATGATTCTGAGATGCATTAACAGGAGTGTTATGAGCAAGACACAAGAAGTCATTCTTCCACTCTACTCTGCGCTGATTAGGCCTCAGTTGGAGTATTGTGTTCTGGGCATCACATTTCAGGAAAGATATGGAGAAATTGGAGAAGGTCCAGAGAAGAGCAACAAGAATGGTTAAAGGTCTAGAGAACATGACCTATGAAGGAAGACTGAAAGAACTGGGCTTGTTTCGTTTAGGAAAGAGAAAACTGAGATGGGACATGATAGCAGTTTTCAAGAATCTAAAAAGCCGTTACAAGGAGGAGGGAGAAAAAAATTTCTCCTTAACCTCTGATGATAGGAGAAGCAGCAATGGGCTTAAATTGCAGCAAGGGAGGATTAGGTTGGACGTCAGAACATCAGGGTGGTTAAACACTGGAATAAATTGCCTGTGGAAGTTGTAGAATCTCTATAAGTGGAGATATTTAAGAGCAGGTTAAGTAGACAACTGTCAGGGGTGATCTAACCAGTGCTTGATCCTGCTGTGAGGGCAAGCGTCCGGACTTGACCTTTTGAGATCCCTTCCAGTTGTAGGAGTTTATGATTCTATGATTCTATAACAAGTGTGACAGAGTGCACTTGCCCCACACTGGGCATGAGAGGGTTAACATTGCATTGAGGGCTGAGAAAGCCACACCCCTTCCCCCCTTACTGGACATGCTCCAGCTGCAAAGGTATAAAAGGGAGCAGCGTAGCTGAGTTGGGACTGATGGCCAGAGGGAGAAGATGGGCACAACATATTCGAGGCAAGCCACAGCGAGAATCCAGGAGCAGAGTCACCACAATGCAGGCTGAAAGCAAGAATCTCAGAAATGCCTCACAGAGTATGGAGGCACCCAGGGGTAGACAATCCCCTGACCAGGGAAGGGAGATGGAGACCTGGAGCATATCTGGAGGGATGGCGGCAGGAAGTACTCCAGCCGATGGTGATGACTAATTGGTGATTAAGCCAATGTTGGGAATCAGTGTATTTTGGTTGGAACTTTTCCCCGCTGACTCACTGGATGGAGCTATAGCTATTAATAGGACACTGGGCTAGAGTCCAGTGGAGAGAGAGACCCTGGATCCCCCTGCGCAGGATGTAAATACCCATCCCCTGTTTCTAACCAGGGAGCTACACTGCCCTGCAAACTGAGGTAAACTTATTGACTCTTGCAATTGGGATACACTGCCGTGCTGATTGGGGGTGAGTTTACTGACTCTGGCCATTGGGCTACACTTCCCTGTGAGTTGGAGGTGAGCTTACTTTGGCCATTGGGACACATTGCCCTGTGAACAGTGCCCTGTGGATCAGGATGACTTTACTATGGCCAGTGGGCCACACTGCCCTACAGACTGGGGCGAGTTTACTGACTATGACCAGTAGGCCACTCAGCCACACAACTGATAGCTGACCTATAGACACAGGTTGGCTAGAATGACACAGGGAATTGTATACACAAAAGAGATGGACATGCCCTGCACTGGGCATGGCCTTCACCAACAATGTCACATATGGTGGAGAATGCAAGCATTGTCCCCAGGCCTGAGGAGAGACCTAGACTAGGGAATTAAGAAGAAATTCAGACTTTACCCAGGATTCCCCTTTCTATTTACAATAGTGAGACATAGGCAAGTACCACCACTATGATGTCAGACAAGATCCTGAAATGGCTCATGGAAAGCCAGCAAAAACAAGCTTTCCAGCAACAGCAGCAGTACACTCAGCTGTTGTAACCATGAACCATGAACAACAGATGATGAAGGTGTTAGCTGACTAGCAGCAAGCCCAACAGGAAAGCCTGGTCAAGCAACTGACGGCACTCTGGTGACCTCACAACATGTCGTTCAGTGCCTAAGGGAATGCTAACCTGGACTCTTGCTGAGTCCAACCTGGACTCTCACTGAAACTCATGAAGATGGTGCCCTGAGATGATCCAGAGGCCTTTCTAGTAATTTTTTATTTGGTAGCCATAGTCGCACAATAACCAGTTAGACATTGAGCTACTCTTCTAACCCCAGGGCCAGCCTGGGCAGCCTATCATAATTTAAACCCCCTGGATTATATAAAAGTGAAGACTGCCATACTGTATTAAACAGGCATTAATCCCAAGACTTACTGGTTATGCTTTCACCAGGAACAATACCCTCCAGGTCCCAAGTGGTTTAGCACCTCCAGAAGAATGGTGATGGCTAGAGTCTGATCAATGATCCAGCACAAAGATAACAGAGACAGTGATATTGGGACAATTCAACTGAATCCTCCCAGCTACAGGGAGAAAGTGGGTATGTAGACACTGTCCTATGACAATTATGAAAACAGTGGGGCTGATGGAGGTTTATATAGTGCGTGGACACCATTCCTACCCATCCTGGCTAATAGCCATTGATGGCCCTATCCATCTCCTCCATTAATCTATCTATCTATCTATCTATCTATCTCTTTTTTTGTACCTTGTTAAAGTCTTAGTTTTACCACATTCTCTGGAGAGGAGTTCCACAGTTTGACAGTGTGCTGAGTGAAGAAAAACTTCCTTTTGTTTGTTTTAAACTGCTGCCTATTAATTTCATTTGGTGACCCCTAGTTCTTATATTGTGGGAATAAGTAAATAAATTTTCCTTATTCAGTTTTTCCACACCAGTCATGATTCTATAGTCCTGTATCGTATCCCCCCTTAGTCTCCTCTTTTCTAAGCTGAAAAGTCCAAATCTTTTTAATCTCTCTTCATATGGGACCCATTCCAAACCCCTAATCATTTTTGGCCATTTTCCAATGCCAAAATATCTTTTTTGAGATGAGGTGACCACATCTGTACACAGTATTCAAGATTTGGGCATACCATGGTTTTATATAGAGGCAATAAGATATTCTCTGTTTTATTCTCTATCCCTTTTTCAATGATTCCTAACATTCTATTTGCTTTTTTGACTACCGCTGCACACTGAGTGGATGTTTTCAGAGAACTATTCACTGTGACTCCAAGATCTCTCTCTTGAGTAGTTGTAGCTAAATTAGTCCCATCATATTATATATATAGTTGGGATTATTTTTTCCCAATGTGCATTACTTTACATTTATCAACATTAAATTTCATTTGCCATTTTGTTGCCCAATCACTTAGTTTGGTGAGATCTCTTTGAAGCTCTTCACAGGCTACTTTGGTCTTAATTATCTTGAGCAGTTTGGTATCATCTGAAAATTTTACCACCTCACTATTTACCCCTTTCTGTGGATCATTTATAAATAAGTTGAATAGGATGGGACCCAGGACAGACCCTTGGGGAACCCCACTAGTTACCTCTCTCCACTCTGAAAACTTACCATTTATTCCTATCTTTTGTTTCCTGTCTTTTAACCAGTTATCAATCCACGAAAGGACCTTCCTTCTTATCCCATGACAACTTACTTTACTTAAGAGACTTTGGTGACGGACCATGTCAAAGGCTTTCTGGAAATCTAAGTGCACTATATCCACTGGATTCCCCTTGTCCACATGTTTGTTGATCCTCTCAAAGAACTCTAAGGGTATGTCTACACTAGCTCATTAGTTCGAGCTAGGTAGGCAAATCAGGGAACCGGGATTGCAAATGAAGCCCGGGATTTAAATATCCTGGGCTTTATTTGCATGTTCCCGTCTGGCCGCCATTTTTAAATCCCCCTTAGTCCGAACTAACTGCCCGCGGCTACACGCGGCAGTTTAAAGTTAATCCGAACTAAGTCCTTAGTTCGGATTAACTTGTTACTCCTCGTGGAGTAACTAACTAAGGACTTAGTTCGGATTAACTTTAAACTGCTGTGTGTAGCTGCGGGCAGTTAGTTCGGACTAAGGGGGATTTAAAAATGGCGGCCAGACGGGAACATGCAAATAAAGCCCGGGATATTTAAATCCCGGGCTTCATTTGCAACCCCGGTTCCCTGATTTGCCTACCTCGCTCGAACTAATGAGCTAGTGTAGACATACCCTAATAGATTAGTAAGGCATGATTTTCCTTTACAGAAACCATGTTGACTTTCCCCCAATAAATTATGTTCATCTAGGTGTATTGCAATTTTATTCTTTACTATAGTTTCAACTAATTTGCCCGGTACTGACATTAGACTTACTGGTCTGTAATTGCCAGGATCACCTTTAGAGCCCTTTTAAAATATTGGTGTTATGTTAGCTATCTTCCAGTCATTAGGTACAGACGCTGATGTAAAGGATATGCTACAAACCGCAGTCAATAGTTCTGCAGTTTCGCATTTGAGTTCTTTCAGACCTCTTGGGTGAATGCCATCTAGTCCTGGTGACATGTTACTGTTAAGTTTATCAATTTGTTACAAAACCTCCTTTAATGACTCAGTGTGGGATAATTCCTCAGATTTGTCACCTAAAAAGAATGGCTCAAGTTTGGGAATCTCCCCAATATCCTCAGCCATGAAGACTGAAGCAAAGAATTCATTTAGACAAAAATACATAATGCAATTGTGATAACAGGAAATATAGCTGAAAGGCTGAGATTGAATATTTCTTGAAGCAGTTCTTTTGGCTTGCAGTCCAATTTAAAGTTGGTGGGATCTATACTTTTCAGGAAGATGATCTTGTCACAGAGATCTCTTGAAATTTTGTTGTTGTACCTTTGTTGAAACTGTTCAGCTACTGAATATAAATCCTCATCACTTAGTTCTTTGAACTCCCAAAGGAATCCAAAAAGGGTACAAATTTGTCACAGTGACTCAAATTGACGTGTAAGACCAGATTTGATGAAGTCAGTAACAACAACAAAACTTTGACTCGTTAGTGCTTTTCTGCATCAGATTAAGATGTTAGGCTGAGACTGGTGGAAAACTCAGATGAAATGACAATACCATGTGCTACTGATTTGGACTCAGAAAGGATTGCATCCCATTGATCATGAATCTTTTGAATATCTTTAAGAAGTCGGTCAGTGTTATCCCTCTCAGAATCTAATGTAGCATTGCGTGATTCAATTCCAAGATTCATTTCATGGATTATTTTTAGCAGCTTCATCCACATGGATGACATTAAAATGCATTCAAATTTGAATGTATAATTCTAAATTGACTTAAGCTCAGTGTGAGCCTGTGCTGTGAGAGTAAGAGTTTCTAGCACATCTAAAGCCTCTCTAACAGAGTCCAAATACTGTGCAATTGATTTAACAGCATTAGTTTGCGCTGACCATCTTGTCGTCGACATGTCATGAAGGGGAACAGGCAGATGCTGCTTCAGAATTTCCCAGTATCAAGGACTGCTACAGAAGAGCTTGTACAATTGCTGGATTGTTCTAAAGTATGTGATTGCTTCCTTGCATGATTCAGTGCAATCAATGCCAACAAGATTTACTGTGTGGTTGCCACAACTGGAGAAAAACAGTTTGGATTTTGCTCAAGAAGGATTGCTTGTACTCCATGGTACTTGCCAGCCATATTAGATCCATTGTCATAGGCCTGGCCAATGCACTTGAAAATTTAATTTGAAGCCTTCCAGAATTTCTAAAACATGAGTGGAGATTTCTTTTCCAGTTTTTGTGTGTGAAATTATCGAACATTTGAACTTCCACTTCCTGTAATTTTAACATATCGAACAACCAAGGTCATCTGTTATTTATGAGAACAGTTTGGAGTTGCATCAATGATAATTGAAAAGTACTTCACATGTCATATCTTTTCAAGAATTATTGTTTGCACAAATGTCCCACACAGCTCAATAAACTCATTTAGTATTCTGGTAGAAGATAATGGACTTGCATGCACTTTCCGCTCTTTTGTGATTCACAAACATGCTTAACATAGCCTGATACAAGTGGGTCATACTTGCTAAGAAGCTCAAGTATACGAAGAAAGTTTCCATTTTTAGGGTCACCGATACATTGACTGGAACCAAGCAAAGCCAATCCCCATTCAGAAAGAAAAAGAATGAAATTCAATATGCACTGAAGGAGTTTTTTTCCAGTTATCAATTTTTGTGTTCATTTCACTCCAGAGTAAGTTTTCAATTGAACAGTCAGCTTGTGCTGTTCTACTGGTGGATTTCCATGTAAAATAGTTATCTTTATGTGGTACTGAAGTTTCATGTGCAGATATTTAGTCTTTCAACTTCCTCCAGCCTCTACTGATGCTCCAACCTGCTGGATCAGACAGTACTGCATTTGAAGTATTACTGTTAAAAATGAAATAAGGTACACAGTACAGAAGCTGCTTTTCCATGCTCTAGCAGAACCAGTCTCTTGTATAGATCTGTCCATCTGGAAAAGTTTTTGTCAGCACACAAGAGGGGAAAACATGGTTTTCAGCATCTTACGGTATATTACTTGGAATCTGAAAAAAAAACCCAACCTTTGAGAAACAACTGCATTTGAGCAACATTGCTCTTATCAAGAAATCCAATGTCAGGTTGTGATGCCACTGTTGTTACACTGTGTCCTGTGCTAGTCATAAGTTCTTGCTCTTGCTGTGCAGCATCTCCGAGGTCTTCATTTTCTACCTGCACAGTCTCTAAATCGAGTGTAGATTCTGCATCTATCACTACTCTTGGCATTTCTGTGTCTTGATTAATGACCTCCTCATTTTGAGGCAGTGGCATTGAAATATCAGTTGTGGGTACAAAGTTTTCCCCAACTAATGGCTGAGGTGTCTTTTCTACGAGAAATGATGTTATTGGTTTTAAACTCTTAATTACAGCTTCACTGTTGCTCTTGCCATTTTCTTGCACCATTTTCAAATCTTTGCTTCATTTTTATAAAGGGGTTCTTTTAAAACACAGTAATATACAATAAATTAATTCACTAAAAGCTATTGGTTATATAAAATTGTAATTATGTATACTTCACAATGAATATTATATAATAACTATTTGGGGGTGTGATTTACTATAGCCTTATTTCAAAGTCTTGATATTTCATCTGTTAACATACTCCCATTATTAAATTCTTCTAATAACATGAGCATTTGTAACTGCTACCAGGTAGATTTGAACCTGGGACCTCTGAAACAGAGTATAGGAGCATCTACCCTCTGAGCTAAAAGCCAGCTGCTTCCCAGCCCCTGCTGTAGAGGTCTCTTGGTCTTAACTGTTGCTGTGGTCTAGGTACCACTTGCATTGCTCAGTAACCACACTAGGTGTGTGGGTTACACATTATTATTATGAATATGAACACAGGGTGATTGCCAGATTAGATATAAAGTTTATTAAAGGACTAGAATTAAAAGATTATTATAATAAAAAAGCTTTTAAAGGTGAATCTAAAACTGGACAAAGAGGCAACTTACAGCTGAACTTGTATATAAAGACACATGGGAAAAAACAGGAATACAAACATTTCCTATGCAGAGATAAACATCTAATTTAAAGGTTAAACTTACCCTCAGACCAAGCAAAATCACTTTACAGTAACAGAATTAATTACGACTTTCAAAACCTCTAAACTATATGAAGACTGTAAACAGCGTTTCATAACGTCGAATCACTAATCTCAGATGTTACTCCAGGCTTCATTCACGCAGATGAAAACTCAGATGTGACTGTAATTATAATAGAAAGAACAAAAGAAGCTATATATACCTGTAAAAAAAATATGTAAAACATTGAAAAATTGGTGAAGGCCTGAGGTCCACAAAGTGTATAATAAAGGGAAATGACTTTGCAAACAAATATCAAAATTTGAGGTCCCTTTGTCTCCTGAGATCTGGGCCAAATTGCCGTCTTTGCCCCCTCTCTGATAGGGCCTCCTGGTAACAAACCTCTGTGAGGATATGTCTGCGCTACAGCACTAATTCGAACTAACTTAGTTAATTCGAACTAAGCTAATTCGAATTAGTGCATCTAGACCTAAAAACTAATTTGAATTAGTGTTTTGCTAATTTGAACTAGCATGTCCACATTGAGTGGACCCTGAACAGAAGTTAAGGCTGGCTGGAACCAGTGCCGGCAGGGCATCAGGTTAGGACTTAGAGTGTGGAGCTGCTGCCTCAGGCTAGCTGAGGGCTGTGCTTAAAGGGACCCGACCCCCACCCCGGACAGACAGTTCTCAGGGTTCCCCGCTTGCTTGTCTCCCTCGATGAGGGACAGCAAAGCAGTCCTGTCTTGGAGTGCCCTGAGTGCCCACACTCGGCACATCACAGCACTCGGCCATCAGCCCGGCTGCACTTGCCACAGGCTGCTATCCAGGGGAGGGGGGGTCATTCGAGGGGCTGTCGGGATCCAGGAGGCCCTGCAGGAGAGCTTCCACCCCGAGGAGCCCGCAGAGCCACCCCAGTCCTCCCCATCAGGGGCTCGTGCCCCATTCCTCCCTCACCTCCTTCCACGTACCCTTCCCTAGCCCCTCTTCCTGATGTAAAAAATAAAGGACACGTGTTCAAAAATAGAAACGCTCTTTATTTAACAAAACTGGGGGGGGGGATTAACCTCTGGGGAGACTGGGAAAAGGAGGTGGGAGAGGGGAAGAGAGAGAGTGGGAGAGGGGAGGTGGAAACCTGGGAGGAGGGAGCTGGAAGGGGGAAGCCAGGGGAAGGAGGAGGAGGGGAAGTATCAAACTATGGTACGCCATATCTTCAGTACTGTGTAGAGATGGGGTCTCATCACCTCAAAAAAGATATTTTGGCCTTGGAAAGGGTTCAGAAAAGGGCAACTACAATGATTAGGGGTTTGGAACAGGTCCCATATGAAGAGAGGCTAAAGAGACTGGGACTTTTCAGCTTAGAAAAGAGGAGACTGAGGAGGGATATGATAGAGGTCTATAAAAGCATGAGTGGTGTGGAAAGGGTGAATAAAGAAAAGTTCTTCATTAGTTCCCATAATAGAAGGACTAGAGGACACCAAATGAAATGAATGGGCAGCAGGTTTAAAACTAATAAGCGAAAGTTCTTCTTCACACAGCACATAGTCAACCTGTAGAACTCCTTGCCACAGGAGGCTGTGAAGGCTAGAACTATAACAGAGTTTAAAGAGAAGTTAGATAGCACTCCACGGACCCAACCTCCATGAATTTATTAGCCAGGGGGTAGGAATGGTGTCCCTGGCCTCTGTTTGTGGAAGGCTGGAGATGGATGGCACGAGACAAATGGCTTGGTCATTGTCTTCGGTCCATCCCCTCCGGGGTACCGGGTGCTGGCCTCTGTTGGCAGACAGGCTACTGGGCTAGATGGACCTTTGGTCTGACCCAGTATGACCATTCTTATGTTCTTATGTTCTAAGCTCAGGGCTCAGGGTCAGGGGTCTCACTGGACCAACTTGATTTTCATGCAAACCTGCTCCTGGGTTCACATGTGGCCTTTGGTGGCCAGGCTGGCAGCTATCCTGCCCTAGATGGCCTCATTCCTGTGCCTAGTGCGGAGGTCGTGGACGTTAGAGGCCTCCCCCTAAACCTCGATGAGGTCCACGATCTCCGTACTAGACCAGGCGGGTGCCCACCTCTTGCAGCCCTGGGCAGGCTCCTGGGAGCCGCCAGCCTGGTCCTGGGAAGAGGTGGAGGGCTGGGTGGCAGCGGGTGGCTGGCTTATCTTGTGCCAGGTGCAGGGTCTGCTGGCTGGGTGCTGGCAGGCTTGTACCTGGCATGGGCACTGTAGCCAGACCATGCCCCTTTAAGGGCTCCGGGGCTGGGAGGGGGGCAGAAAAGTTTCCCTGGTTTGGCCCAGAGTGGCCACCAGGGCAATCTGGGAAGGGCTACCCTCCAACTAGTTCGAATTAAGTGGCTACACAGCCCTTAATTCGAACTACTTAATTCAAACTAGGCGTTAGTCCTCGTAGAATGAGGTTTATCTAGTTCGAATTAAGCGCTCCACTAATTCGAATTAAGTTCGAAATAGCGGTTTGTATATATAGACACTATGAAAGTTAATTCGAACTAACGGCTGTTAGTTCGAATTAACTTTGTAGTGTAGACATACCCTGAGGGACCAAGAAAGGGAGGGTAGAAAGGAAGAGCCCCAGAACCGAGAAGTCTTGTGGCAATTGCTGGTCCCACAGAGGTTGCACCCAGGGGTTTTACACCTTGCTCATTCAGTGCCCTGGGCAGGACACCATGGAAGAGAAAAGACTCTACGGTGTGTGGCATAGTGATTCTTCTGACCAGGGATTCACCAGGAGGATTCACCTGCATCCCCCATACCTCTTCCCGTAATGAGCTCTCTATTTGCATGGATAGGGTTAGACTTGGTAAGCCCATTAGAAAAGCACTTCTGGCCACCAGTACATCCTGGTGATTGTGGATTATATGACCTGTTTCCCAGAAGTTGTCCCATTATGGGCTGCTTCCTCCCCTAAGATAGCAGCTAAACTTGTCAAGATCTTTTCCCCAGGTAGGGATCCCTTTTGAAATCTTGACTGACCAGGGGACAAATATGACATCCAAGTTGATGGCGGAGCTTTGCCATCTTCTAGGCATATGAGCTCTCAGGACATCCCTATACCACCCCCAGAGAGATGGGTTGGTGGAACACTTTTATAAAACTCTATCGAGTATGTTCACAAATTTGAAGAGGAGGATCCATGTCAGTGGGACATGTTATAGGGATGATAAATTGTGAATAATCAGCTAATCAAGTAGTCGATGGAATTTCCAGTGACTACTCAATTAGTTGATAAGGGGGGAGGTGCTTGCTAACCCCACTGCAGCTCTGCCTTTTAAATATAGTCAGAGCTTCTCTTAGTATATTTAAAAGGCAGAGCTGCATGGATGTGGACCCAACATGAGCCTGGACTAAAGCAGGTCCTGCGCTATGCTTCTGCCTTTTAAATGTAGTAAGCAGCTTTTAAGCTGGCTCCCACCGGCACCGACTCCTGCTTCCTCCCTCCACTTCCTGCCTCTGATAAGGGGAGATGAGAATGAGAGTAGTTGACTTATTGGGTAGTTGCCTATTCAATTATTCTTTTACAACCCTAACATGTTACTTCCAACATTGCTGTTTGCCATTTGGGAAATATCCCAAGCCTCCACAGGGTTCTCCCCCTTTGAAGTTTTCGATGAGAGACAACCCTGAATTATTCTCAATCTTCTAAGGAAGGCTGGGAAGAACAGGAGAACCAAGCAAAAGGGATCATGTATTACAGCTGAGATAGAAGCTCCAAAAGCTTGGGAATTTCACTCAAAGGACTCTAGAACAAGCCCAGCAGAATCAGGTTCACTACAGTAACAAAGGGTCCAGGCTATGACATTTTTAACCCAGAGATTAGATGCTGTTGTCCACATCTGAGTCCAAGTGGCAGTACCTTTTGAAATTACCCAGAAGATTGGGCCAGTCAATTATGAGGTGAGGCTGCCAAGCCAGCATTGTGAAGCAAGAATATACCATGTTAACTTACTTAAACTATGAGAGAGCCAGGAGGTATTACTTATTACTCTCTATCCTCCTGAGCCAGAACTAGGACCCTTGGAAGACAAACCTTTCAAAGACGGGCCTGTAACTATAGGAGACAGCCTCAACCAAAACCAAAGCCAACAACTCATGGTACTCTTCTATACTTATCCACTGCTCAACTAGAGTGAACAACCATAATGTGTTACCATATTGCCACTGAGCTGGGACAGAAAGTCTGCCATTCTCATCAGCCCCTATACAAGAAGTAGTGGAAAGCAGTCTGAAAAGAGCTGGAGGTTATGATAAGCCTGGGCATAATAGAGGAATCATATAATGAATGGCGGAGCCCGATAGTCTTGGTCCTGAAGCCAAATGGACCCATACAGTTCAGCATAGATTTTTAAAAAGCGAATCAAGTTTTGCGATTTGATGCTTACCAAATGCCACATGCCAAAGACCTCCTCTGGAGCTGGGGGTAGCCAAATTCTTATCAACTCTGGACCTCACCAAGGGATACTGACCAATCTTCCTAATACCAACTTAATTCCTGAAAACAGAATTCCCGACTCCCTTCAGACTATACCAATTCATGACCTTTCAGATTACACGGGGCAGCGGACACTTTTGAGTGGTTAATGGATAAGGTCTTGTAACCACATGCACAGTACACAGCAACATACATTGACGATATTATTGTGCATAGTGTCACCTCAGAACACCATCTTCGACACCTCTCCGAGGTCTTACAGGTCTTAAAGGAAGTAGAGCTCATAGCTAACTCAACCAAATGTAATTGTGGGCAGAATGAAGTGACAGTGGGAGTTGGAGAATTGAAGCCTCATGTTGGCAAAGTCCAAGCACTCCCAGACTGGTCTGCTCCAACAACAAAGAAGCAAGAAATGTAATTCCTTGGCCTGGCCAGCTATTACTGGTGGTTTATGCCAGACTTTGCAACTCTGGTAGCCCCCTTGAAGGAATTAACAAGGAAATTGCAGCCACAAAAAGTCCAGCAGTCCAGGAAATGTGAGGGAGCCTTTCAGGCTTTAAAGGAACAACTGACCAGTGATCAGACACTATCTAGCATTTAAGTTGTGATTAGTCTGGATGGAGTGGCCACCAGGGCAGCTGTGTTATTTCCTGGAGGCCTCTTCTTCTGAAAGAACTCCCTCTTCTGCATCCACACACGCCTGTTTCCAAAAAAGCTTTTTCGGAAAAAGGCTTCTTCCTCGTAGAATGAGGTTTACCGCCATCGGAAAAACCCCTCCATTTTTTCAACTTTCTGTCAAAAGAACTCAATGGCAGTGTGGATGCAAGTATTGTTTTTCCAGAAAAACATCCATTTTCCAGGAAAAACGCTGCAGTATAGACACTCCCTGAGAGTCAACCTTTTTTGGTTGGAGCTTTTCTCTCAGTGGCTGGAGCTACAGCCACTAATAGAGACCTAGGCTAGAGTCCAGTGGAGAGGGAGACCCTAAATCCCCTGCTACACCCTCTTCTCCTTTCTCCTGCCTCTAACCAGGGGGTAACACTGCCTTACAAACTGGGACAAATTTATTGACTTTGGCCATTGGGCTACACTGCCGTGCAGATTGGGGGCAAGTTTATTGACTCTGTCCAGTTGGCCACACTGCCTTTTGGTCTAGGGCAAACTTACTGACTTACTGCCTGCAAACAGAGGTGAGTCTACTGACATCGCCAGGTGGTGCAGATCAGGGCACATTTGCTAACTTTGGCCAGTGAGCCACAGTGCCCTACAGATTAGGGCAAGTTTACTCACTGTGACCAATGGGCTACTTAGCTGTATGACTGGGAGCGGACCTATAGACATGCGTTGGGGAGAACGAGGCAGGGAATTGTATGTTTGCTCCACAAGAGACAGAGGCACACTCGTCCCGCACTGGGCATGGTCTTCCCCAACCGCATCACAACAAGGCTCAAAAAATAATTGTATACGTTCATGGATGAAAAGTTCATCAGTGTCGATTAGCCAGGATAACGGGAATACAAAAGCATACTCTGAAGTCTCTCTTGCCTTTGTTTGCCAGAAGCTGGGAATTGGTGACAGGGAATGTAGCACTTGATGATTACCTGTTTTGTTCATTTCCTCTGGGGCACCTGGTATTGGCTATTGTCAGAAGCCAGTGTGGCCATTCTTAAGGTTTTAAAATGATCAAGTTCTGAAGCCAACTTGGTATATGAGCAGTTCAGAATGTTATTGATTATTATTGTTGTGCTGTCTAGGATGATTAATCTATCATGGCAATGAGCTGACTATGGAATTGTCAAACTTTTCATAATATTTTTCTTTGACATAATCAGGACATGTAATCATAGGTCCAGATGCACTAATGATTATATGATGTCCAAATGTCAAGTTGAGTTGAAGAACCATCAGATGATAATTTATTTCTTTTACTACACAATTGCTTGTGCATGTAATAGATTTCTGAAGCTTCTCTTCAGTGGACTTGCTTATCCAGTACAATGTGTATCCAGAACTCTTTAAGATAGGACTCATGTGAGAGACATGTTTCAATCGATGCAGCTACACTGATGTTTTATTTGGTAAGTTCTTTTTCAATGAGGGCAGCGTGCTTTTCAGACCCCTTTGCATCATCAAAAAAGAGCGTGGGCATTTCAGGATGCAAAGTTCAGTGTTTCTTGCGTGCCACTTTGCTTTGATTGCACAGCTGGATGGTCAGTTAGTCATGGAATACTAGCAATTTGATAATGGAGTAACCAATGCTTAATGTTAATGTTTTTTATCCCTTCCCCAGACTTGGGAAAGCAACACTATCCCTGCAAAGGGATGTCTGTTGCACAAGAAGGATGTGGATCTCTGATGTCACGCTGAGACAACAACAAATGAGCATCACTCTCACATGGCATCTGTGCTGTTTTGTGGCTGAAGACCTTCAGCAGCACCTTCTGCATATTCTTGTCACTTCCCTCCCATCAGTACGGGACTTTCAAAGACCAGAATGAGGCTACGTCTACACTACAGAGTTTTTTTGGAAAAATGGCCATTTTTCCAAAAAAACCCTTCACTTACATCCACTCTGCAATTGCGTTCTTTCAAAAAAAAAAAATCGAAAGAACAGAGGGGTTTTTCTGACATTGGTAAACCTCTTTCTACAAGGATGAAGCCTTTTTCCGAAAGAGCTCTTTTGGAAAAAGGCATGTGAGAACGGGGAAGAGGGAGTTCTTTCGAAAGAAGAGGAAAGAGGAAAAAGCACAGGTGCCCTGGTGGCCACTCCGTCCATAGTAATCACAGCTTAAATGCGAGATAGCATTCATTCAGTGTGGACGCTATCTTTCAAAAAAGCAGATCGCTTTTTCAATGCTCTTTGGCAGTGTGGACGCTCACTTTTGGAAGAAGTTTTTTCAGAAGATCTCTTCCGAAAAAGCTTCTTCCAAAAAAAGCCTGTAGTCTAGATGTAGTCTGTGTGAGCTAAGATTGGAAGGAATAAGGACTGTAGTCCTGCACAAATAGTAGTTTAAAGCAGTATGAGGCTACCACGCTCTTTCTAGTTACACATTTTGTCCATTGATGCACAAAGTTGCACTAGGTGGTCTGATTAAAAAAAAAAGATGTAGCACTCTATGAGGTGCAGTGAGACAATGCAGACAATTGCCTTCAAAACATATTGAAGGCCAGAATGTCTACAGGCTAGCCTCTCAGCTGTACAGCAGTGCTGAGGCTTGCTTGCTATCATAACTGCGGACTGAAGTGGAAAGCAACTCCTCTATTGATGTCTGTGTGACACGATTCTCTAGCAGGGTGGAAAAACCTGGTTTGAATGTACAGTATGCATACTAGGAGGGCTAAGAAGTCTGGTATACCCCTATATCGGACAGATTTTTTCTTTTCTTTTCTTTTTTAATTTATTATTGGTGTATGGGAGATTATTTTAATGAGGCTTTTATTATATAGGAAATTTATCCTTTGTTTATGTTATGGATATTAATACATAAGAATATAAGAATGGCCATACTGTGTAAGACCAAAGGTCCATCTAGCCCAGTATCCTGTCTGCCGACAGTGGCCAATACCAGATGCCCCAGAGGGAGGGAACATTACAGGTAATCATCATGTGATCCCTTTCCTGTCATCCATTTCCAGAGAAACAGGGGCTAGGAAGACCATTCCTACCCATCCTAGCTAATCCTGGCTAAGGATTAATAAAACTATAGCCTTAATTTAGAACATTATTGGCATTACACTGTGTGTGTCACTTAGGGCAAAGTTATTATAGATTGAGAGCTTGGGTAATTTTTATTCTGAATAATAGCAAGCCATAGAGAATCTAACACCAATAGCGAAACCTGTAAAACAGCAGTGATGATTGCAGCTAGTCAATTACTATTTGGTGATTTAATTCCCATTTTATACATTTTCCTTTCTTTATTCTCTGTATGCAACAAAAGTTGCACAAATATGTCTCAGACCTCATAAAACTGGTTTTCTGTGGTTCTTTTGCTCACATGGCATATGTCTACACTGTACGCTTATTTCAAAATGAGCTATTCCGGAAGAAATAATCTGAAATAGCTTATTTCAAAATAGCATGTCTATACTACAAGGAAGCCTCAAAATTAGTCTGAGGTAGGCTTCCCTAATATGGGCATGCTACCTTGATTTAGAGCCCCAGAAGGCACTGGGGAGTAATTATTTTGAATGGCCCTGGGGAGGAGCTATTTCAAAATAGCAGCAGTGGAGTGTCCACAGTACTGCTATTCTGAAATAGCTATTTCGGAATAGGCATTATTCCTCACGGAATGAGGTTTACAGAAGTCAGAATAAGCCGTCCGTTATTTCAAATTTATTTCAAAGTAATAGAATTGCTGTATAGATGCTCACATTGTTATTTTGGAATAACAGCCATTATTCTGAAATAATGCAGCTGTGTATGCACCCATGGTAAATTATATCTAGAGGCTGAGATGGCTATTTCATTAATTCTTTATTATAGTATTAGAAATAAAGGAGGGCTGAAACCTTTTTCATTTATCTGCATGCACTTTTTGGTCACATTTGATTACTTGTATATTATGCAGCTGCATGAGCTTCCCAGGTTCTGAAGAATGAATGCCCTGCTCCAAACTCTGATGGCTTTTTTCCAACTGTTACTACATATTTTTTTCCAAAACCACTGTAAACTCAAAGAGTTTCAGAACCTCATTTTAATGACCTCTCATTTTTAGAACTGATGTAAAACTACTAGCCTTCATTTCATGAGAAGCCTTTGCATACTTTTAGTCATGAAAATTGCAAAATTCTATCCTTGGTTAAAATAACATGCCCTGAATTTGACTCAGAAGTTGATCATTTCCATGGCAACATTAGCTTTCCATATGAAATAACACTTCACACCTGCAAAAACTGCCTTTTAAAAACTTCTCTGCTTGGATTATTTAGGTTACGCGTGTGTATTTTAGATGAGTTACACCATAATCTTTGCTGATTTTAATTATCTAAGACTTTGGTTCTGATGCCAGTAAGAATTCTGCCTGTGAACTCAGGGAAAGTTAAGATTCTGGTTGTGCGCACTATTGAAGCAGTCTTACATTTAATTGCTGAATTAATTTATTCAAACACCTCCCCCACAGTTTTATGCAATACTGTAGTTTGGACATCATTCTGTTTTCTGAAAATACATTTTTGACACCACATTTGCTTGTCCTTTCATAGTTGTTTCTATAAGACAAATGTTTTGATCATAACAGGAATACCTAAGAAAGTAAATCAGTTCTGAAGCAATAATTTCCTTAGATAGCAATGGGGTTTTGTAAGTAAAGAGTGAAACAAATGTGACAAGTTTAAATAAATCCCAGGTAGTGTTAGTGTTCTTCCATTTAAGGAAAGTCTTTTCTTTAACAAAATAAAATAGCAAATAGAAAAATTTTAGGTGTAGATAGCACTGATCTTTTTATCTCATCAACTTATGGCACATCTGACAAATGTGCACAATAGTCAGTGTTAAGGGGTGAATATATTTCTTCTATGCTCCATCAGTGTATATAAGTGATGTAATGGCATTCTGCCAAGAATGGGATTTGAAAGATGCCCAGGCTAATGTTTCATTATCACTGGCCGTTTGGTTACCTACAGACATTTTGTTGCCCAATTGTCTCATCTGAGGTTAAGGGTCTTGCCTCTTGTCTTCAGTTTGTCAATTCTGAAGTATACTGTCAAACTATCATGATACTTACTCAAGAGTCTTCTTAAAACTGGTTTGCACTAACTACCTTGCCACAAAAGGGGGGATAAATGCCTTCTATCTAGGGTTTCCCAATCTATGGGTCGCCATTACATTTAAAAAGGGTCGCCAAGTGTCTTCCCAGGTGGCTCTGTTCACCCTCCTCCCCCCACTTTTTAATTGCCTTGGGTCACCAAGCCTTCCTGAATTGTCAAAATGGGTCCCCATCTGGAAAAGGCTGGGAACCGCTGATAGATCTTCCTTTTCCACCCCAGAAACAGAAAATGTTTCTCCTCACAGGGGCTTTTGTGTCTCAAACACCCACAAAAATGAAAATCTCTAGGAGATAGCTGGAGGATAGCTTGTGTTCCCAGCCCAGGAAGGATTAAAAACTATGCCCAGAGACTGTTCAAACCCTTCCTTCAAGCCACCATTTATTAACAACACTAATGATCTTCTGCAAACCCCAGAGTAAAACAGTTCAATATAAATCCAGCAGCTAATTTTTCCTGACCTAGGTCTTCCCCAGTCCTCCAACTAACCTTCTGCCTGGGACACCCCTCCCCCCGACTCTAGGGCTTCCCACAAAACCTAACTCACTTCCCTATAACTCTCCCTCTGAAACTGAGACCGTCCAGCCTTATTGAGAGCAGATGCTCATCAGGCAATCACCTGACCCTTTCCCCCCGGGTCTGATAATCCCTTAGACTAAGTTCAGACACCTTTCCTTAAAGGGATTGTGCCTCAGAACAAGGATAGGCGACCACAGGTCACCTGGCCGTTTATGGAGCAGATCATTCCTTTGAGGTCTCCTGTGTCAACACTGGGATTAATATGCTTAGAATTGGGAGAGGTATTAACATATATTGTTTGCAGAATAATCATGTACTCGCTGAAGTTTAGACAGGGTGATCTTATATTTCTACATTCCAGGCTGGATGCTGTAATAATATTTGAACTCATATAGGCCCTGATTCATCAAAGCACTTGAGTACTTTAATTTCAAGCATGTGAATCAGCAATTCTATGCGCAAATTATATTTACGTCAATGAGACATAAGCACCTGTAAAGGTTAGCAGGTGCCTAAGCGTTTCCTGAATTAGGGCCATAATAGGACACTTACTGTATTCCAGAGAGCTTCTTATAGGGCAGTTTTAAATGACTCAAACTATTTGACATTCACTGTTTCCCTTAAAAGACTATTTAATACTCATTGACCTGAAATTTTCCCTGTGGTATTCAGCTTCTTTTGCTCAATTATATTGAGTTGTTTGTCACTTCCTCCCCTCCCTGGAAGCTCTCCCAGATTATTCTAAGTACATTGTCGCCCTTATGGGTCATACACTCTTCTAATGCTTGAGAATAATTATATCCTCCTGCGGTTGTTACTTAGCTAAGCGCCGTATGTTTCAATGTTTACTCAGAAATCAATCCCTCCAGAGTTTTGTAGGTAGAATAAAGTCTGGAAAGCAGGTGCATCTCTGCAGCAGATCCTGTTGTCCATCAGATCTTGTTTCCCTCTTGCATGGAACCAATATTACATAATATTTAGAATAAAGAGTTAATTTACTTTTTAAGATGTCACATGCACACACAAAGAAAAAAATGTGTGTAGTATTCATGCTTGCCTGAGTTTGTGATCAATATAATTAGCAATAAACTCTCACAACCGACAACTCAGTCAAGCACTCTTTCATACATGAACCATTCTTTCCCATCACCACTGGGATTTTAAGGGTCTTTACATATAATACACGACATGATATTCTCTGTGGTATACAGAATATGACTAATTAGTCAAACTGTAGAAGAAATACAGGTAGGGCTGTAGGATCTGTTACATACATTAGACAAAAATGTGACATCTTTCATTCTAGGGCTGAATCCCTAACCTGATAGGGTCTGAATGCTTCACAAGCATTTAAAAATGGAAATGCAATTTTTCTCTCCTTCTTCCTTCTGAGACCATAAGTGAAATACATAGGTGTGGTGGTTTGTTTTTTTTGTTTGTTGCTATAAGCATTGCATGTGTGTATGAGAGAAAGCCTGGACGTGGTTTCAAGTGCACAGGCATGTGAAAGAAAGCTTAATTGAAGAAATAAGTCTAGCCAGAGTTCTGAAATGATTAGTTCCATGGTCACTCTTACCTCGATGAGAGTCAACTCCAAGTTTAGGTCCCGCCACTCTGGGTACATCTACACTATGATAAAAACACGCAGCACTGAATCTCAGTGCCTGTCAGCTACCGGGCTTGTGAGGCTTGGGCCACAGGTTTATAAATGGCAGTATAGACATTTGGCCTGGGACAGTGGCTCCGGCTCTGAGGCCTTCCTCCCTTGCTGGGTCTCAGAGGCCAAGGTCCAGCCCAAGCCTAATGATCTACACTGCGATTTTATAGCTGTGCAACTGGAGCCCTGTGAACTTGACTCAGCTGACCCAGGCTAGCCATGGCAGTGTTGTGGGTCTTTTATCACAGTGTAGGCATGCCCTGTCAGAGCTCTTCCATCTGTACTTACAAGGCTTTTCCTGCTTGTCAGCAGTGGTACACTTCAGTCCCTCCTGTTCTCTGCCAGAGGCGCAAAACAGTTTAGTGTCCCTGAGGGCTGTAATGCTTTGGTCTAACCCTGGTTGCTGTTTCAGTGTGCCTGTGTCTGGATGGGATACAGTGACCTGAGATATGCTGCTGGTCTAGATTATTTGGTAATAGCTTAAACTCTAAGGTGTGCGGACATTTGGTGTTATGGGACATTGTGATCATAGAAGAAGGGGCGACTGCACACGTAGCAAAGGATAGCATGAGGGAGGCAGTTGACTATCTGGACCCAGACTTTGGACCGCACACTGTATACAGTTGGAGTGCCCATGTAGAGAATGGAACACTAACATGAAGTGTTCAGGCCAACCAGCGTGGCTAAGCATACAGGCTGCTATATTTTGTGTCAGCTGGAGCTTTTATAGGTCAAGGGGTTACATACCTAGACACAAGGAATTAAAATAACCAAGCCTGCTGTATTATGCATTTTATTATACCATTGTTGCAACATTTCTTTCAAATACATATGAATTCTGGAGGCAGAAAATGTTAATCAGAGCCCTTTTGTGCAATAACAATCGGGAGGAGATTTTCAAAAGCACTCAGAATTGGCCTCCTTCTGTTTCCATTTAAGTAAAGGGAATTTTACCTTTGGTTTCAATGAGAGCAAATTTAGGTCAGCTCAGTGCTGTTGAAAATCTCCACCTTTTGTTTCCACTGTTAGCATGCACTCAGATACGTGGCCTTCTTGATTCATGAATGTGGTCAGATTTGGGGAACAAATGAGAGTTGGCTTATGAGCTGCCAATGAACAAGGAGAGCAAATTTCTTGTATCCTATGTATAGGGGGAAGAAGGTTCAGTTCCCTTCTCCTGTAGCCCTTTAGCACAGAAACCAGACATTGTTTTAGTCTATTGCTCAAATGTTAATATGAATAAATAACTAAGACCCTGATCCAGCAAAGCATTTACCCGTACCTTGCTTTAAGTACATGATTAGTTCTATCTGCTTCAACAGGATAACTCATATGCTTAAGAGCTTTTGCAGAAGTGAGTCCCAGCACACCTAATGTCATAATATGGTCTGATTGCTTAGTTGGAGGTGGGAGGGGGTTGGTTATTCCATTAATCCCTCCATGCATATGTTCTCCCAATGGGAGCATGTACTGCCCCTTCTAATGGAGCAGATGGATGTATAGCAATGAATTCCTCCACTTCCCATTAACCATCCACAAACTAATGACTCAGGCTCATTTTGCAGAGCAAGTCTAGCTCCTTCCCCTGTTGTGTTGTTCAGTATATTAAGGACAGGATTTCTTGAGAATTTACTTTTTCTCACATAGAAATTCTTGCAGAAGCAAGACAAAGCTTATTTTAATAAAACTTTATATTCACTACTGCAGGCATTAGAAAAGGTCACAGAGAGATGATTAATAGAATAATTTCAATTCTATGTTGTAGTTTCATCTGTTGTTCCTAGCAGAGTTGTGTAACTCCAGTTGTTAGGGCTGCCACTTCTCGTCCTTTTCCCTTAACTGGCACATATTTCCCTATTTTCAAGCTATAAGAATATAAATGACTCTTCTTTCTACCAGAATAGGATTTTCTTATTAATGGAGAAAGGTGCTAGTTAATAACCTGAAAACTGAATTTTCAATAAGCTGGAGCCTGCCAATCAATTGGTGAGAAGACCAGCAGATCAGGCAGCCAGATTGTCAGGTCTCTAGAAGCCATAAAAGCAGTCTCTCTCATCTCAATTAATGAGGACTAGACTCACAATTCACCACTTTCATCAGACATTAATATCTTCAGATTGACCTCATCTCTCCCAGACACCATTTTTAAAACACATCTATTATGCAGCTCTCAAGGTGTATCCTGCCTGTAGGGGGAAACACACATAAAAATGGTTTGTTTTCACTGTCAAAAAATAAACACAGGAAGTCCTTCAAGATGATACGGAACAAAGCAACAGAAGGATTCGGGATAATAGTAATCATAATCGGTACAGAAGGAAAGTCATAGCATGGTATCTGCATAACTATAGCTACATAACTGCACATGACTAGTATACAAAAAGTAAGAGTTTGTACTATGTTGGTCTTTTATCTCTTTATGTTGATTCCGTCTGTTCATATTCCAGGAGGCTAAGCCTAACGATACACAAAATATTTTTTCTTCTTTTTATCAACTCACATTTGTCCATGATGTGTGTACTGTGTTTTCTCTGAGACTACACTGGCATGACCTTCCTTTTATTACATCAAAGGGCAGTCTTTGGTCTTGCAGTAGCTGATGTCCTGATCCTGCCCCCATTATAAATATACATTTACAGCCATACTCTGAACATTAAAATCCTTATATTTAACAGTTAAAGAATGAATGTGTGAAATCAGGAGTATAAAATATTTATGATATTTTTTAGTTATTTCTACTGAAGATAGAGGGTGAACATCTCTGAACCAGAACTCTCTAGTCTGGCAACATTGATGTTCCTAGACCAGAGTGCCTTAGAGCTTAGGAGTTTGGTAGCAGGAGGGCTGGTGACTGGGTGCCCAGCTAGGATGGCAGTAGTAAGGACAATGGTGGCAGCTTGGCTGGGCCAGTGGCAACAGGTAGCAGGGCTGGCAGCCCTACTGGTGGCAGTGGGACCAGCAGCCAAGAGGGAAACCAGGGAGCAGGGGTCATCAGCCAGCAGGGGAGACTGGCATCTGGGGGAGAGCACAGAAGCTGGGAGCAGAGGGGCCAGCATTGACCTCCCCAGATCTGGCAAACTCCCTGGTTTGGGATCAATCAGGCCCTGAGGGTACTGGACCTGGGAGGTCCAACCTGCAAAAGATTAAAAGACAATACAAGTTGTTTAAATGATTTTGTCATTAGTAAAGTAAAGCACTATTTGATCTGACTATTTAACAGTGTAGAAGAAAGGATAGATTGAGGCCCAGATTCTCCTTTTACTTTATTCATTGGAATTACCCCTTATTCCCAAATGTGTAAGTGCAATGTAAATTGGGACCTATGTTCTTCTTTACAGATTAGAAAATAATCTTAGAATCCTAGGGCTGGAAGAGAACTCAGGAGGTAATTCCTCAACCTCCTGCCCAAAGCTGGACCAACCCCAACTAAGTCATCCCAGCCAGGGCTTTGTCAAGCCAGGATTTAAAAACCTCTAGGGATGGAGATTCCACCACCTCCCTACATAACCCATTCCACTGCTTCACCACCCTCCCAGTAAAATAGTTTTTTCCTAATATTCAACCTAGACCTCCCCCATGCAGCTCAAGACCACTGCTCCTCATTCTGTCATTTGTCACTACTGAGAACAGCCTCTCTCATCCTCTTTGGAACCCCACTTCAGGTAGCTAAAGGCTTTTATCAAATCCTCCTCCACTCTTCTGTAGACTAATTAGGGTACATCTACACTGCACGGCTATTTTGAAATAAGCTGTTCTGGAATAGTTATTCAGAAATAGTTTATTTTGAAATAGCAGGTCTACACTGCAGGGAAGCCTCAAAATTAGTCCGAGGCAGGCTTCCCTAATGTAGATGTGCTATCTCGATTTAGAGCCCTACTGGAACAACTTAAAATGGCCCTGGGGAGGGGCTATTTTGAAATAGCAGCAATGGAGCATCTATACATGCCTTATTTCGAAATAGCTATTTTGGAATAGGTGTTATTCCTTGTAGAATGAGGTTTACAGATTTCGGCATAAGCTGTTCATTATTTTGAAATTTTTTTGAAATAACAGAATAGCTGTGTAGACACTCACATTGTTATTTCGAAATAATGCTAGTTATCTTGAAATAACAGTGCAGTGTAGACACAGCCTAAATGATTAACTCCTCCTAGTTTTAAACAATGCCAATTATGTAAAGTTCATGAATAGACTAACCATATACAGTATGTTTACCCTGTATGAACAATGCTGTTTCACCTCCCATTTGCATTAATATTATGTTTAAACATATTTGTTTGACGTGGTAGAGAGTCCAACCATTTCAGACAGGTTTTGGTCCTCCCTCTGGGCTTGTGTACGTGAGCTTTTCTAGGGATATCCCCCTATCATGGTGCTACTACTGGTTCATCTTCACAATACAGGTAGCACTAGAATAGGTAGGTTTACACCTAGAAATGTATCTATACATTTCTGACCAAACTCAGACAACACAGTAACAAAAAACACCTATGCTGTATCTACTCTGGGGCTCCCCCCAGTGGAGCTGCCTTGATGATAGTGGCTTAGTGGCAGATTTCTCAAAACATGCTAATGAAGACATGGACTGCATGGCTGGAGTGAATTGGGTCACAAAACCCCTTGTTTGCCACAGTTCTGGAGTATGAGTATGCTCCCATTACAGTCAATGGGAGTTTTGACTTGACTTCAGATGGAGCATAACGCTGCAGGTCACCAATTATAACAGATAACTATGTCTGAGTATAGTTATCTTAATAGTTATTTATTAGTCATCTTTGGACTCAGCTTGGCTACTGTTTACTGGCCAGCATGTACAGAAGCCTCGTTTAATTAATTCAAGAAACAACTTAGGCCAACTCACTTCCCACCTTTTAATCAGACTGCTGATTCCCACAAAGTCATCCCCCTTTTTATTTGTCCCCACAGGCTGCTTTTGTGTTTTCCATTGTATTTCATGCTTCACAGCCGGATGGTTTTGAATATAACCATTAACCCACAGGCTCCACTCAAAATTGGTGTTCCTCTGTGAAGCATGAAGAGCAGCAGGGAAAAGCAAAGCACCTGCAGTACCTGGGGAAAACCTGGCAGCTGGAGAGCAGCCAAATCCCACTGAAAAGCGGTGTTAAATACCAGAATCAGAGCTAACAAAAAGGAAGGGAAGAAGGGGAGAGGGAACACTGGGTGAGACTGAGGTTTGAGAGTGGCAGTAAAAAAAAAAAATTGATAGAATTTGCTTTAAGTGTCTAAAATATTCCAAATTTCCAAAAAGAGAGAGAAGGCTAAAAAGATGTATTGGTAAAGCCAGGGGGTCAGCAGTCAGGTGTCATGGGTGGAGCTAGACTCAGAACCCAGGAACTAGGGCCACGAATCAGAAGCCAGTAACTAAAGCAAGACATAGGAACAGGGGCCCATCACAGAAGTTGTTTAGGGATCCACCCAAATTTCACAGTCAACTTACTGGTGTCCTCTCCAGTCTAACGTATTATGTCTGGACCAACCTAGGACTCTGGGAATACTTCCAGTCAAGTAATCTGTGAATGGTATATCATGGGATATCTGGCCCCACCGGGCTCATAGCCTGTCAGTCACTGCTCTGACAGACTTATTGAGTGGCAGCAGGGACGCAGCAGTTGTTGAGCCCTGGTCCACCCTAGGGTGTTATTTTGAAATAACTCCCCCTTATTTTGAAGTAACGAGTGAAGCATCCACACTACCAACCCCATTATTTCAAATTAATGGGCTGCTTATTTCGAAATAACTCCTGCTTGTCGTAAGGAATAATGTTTATTTTGAAATTGTTATTTCAGGAGTTATTATTTTGAAATAAGTTATTTCGAAATAATTTCCTAGTGTAGACGTGGCCTCAGGGATTAGCACACCCAGGGTACATCTACACAGCAGGGCTAAGGTATAAGGTATATTAAGGAATAAGCTACGTAACTAGTAGCTAGTAACTAGTAGTGTTTCTAGTTGCAGAAAACCACAGGAGATATCGGGTTAGCCTTAACTAAACTATATGGAGGTAGAAGCTTCCTGTGCCTTGTCTCCACTAGAATTTTTCTATTTAGACAGCTATTTCAATATACGCAACACACCTTTTGTGCAACGAAGACAAAACTTCCAACTGCAAAAGAAGCTTTCTACTGTTAGATACTGAGTGATGCTTTTTCTAAAGTGCATGACTCAGATGCACAGAGGAGAAAAGTCAAATTGTTCTGCAAATGTTCAGGTAGCACGAGGTCTAGGGATCATGCCCTGCTATGCCCCTACACTTGTAAATACATTGCAGAGAGCTACTAGTACTCCTCCAAACTGCTGCCAGATGGTGGGTCTCGAGGCCTAGGTTCCGTTCTGTTCACCCAGATGACAGTGCCCATGGGGACACAGGAGCTCGAGCTTATTCTCACTAATCTACTCCGATAGTTTTTAGCAGTTTAATTTTTCCATGTTGTGATTTCTTTTTCCTTTCCCTGTTTTACTGTTGTGTGTTTTGTCCTGTCACTGAGACATGGCTTCCTTCTCTCTGATGTTTCCCTCTGGGATTTAGAAGACGGTTCTGGGCTTCTCCATGTAGCCTAATCAATGCCTTCATCTCCCTCTCCCAAATGTAATGCAGCAGGACCCAAGAGAAATGTATCACCCGCCCCCCCCACAAGAGATGTAAAGGGAGGGTGTGAGAAAGTGGATGGGAACTGAAGAGAAAAAGGAATTTATTTGTAGGGAGAGAGCAGCCTTGTCCTGCGACCTTTAGCTAATGTCCAGTTTTGTGGTTTCCATTTTGCAGATCTTAGGAAAGTGGGAGATGCTGCTGAGACTGCTGTCAACTCCCCAGTAAAGTGAGCACATTGCATGTGTGTGTCTCCATAGATTGATTAAAATTTTATTTTTCTCTGTTTTCCAAATCAGTCCTAGTGTAATTATACTACTTGTGAGAATGGGCTCATTCAGTCAGGTAGAGATCAGCCATTAATAAGGAGAGATGTTAGTACACGTTACAGCTGTGGCATTACTCTGCCAGCAGGGTTACGGCCCACATATTTTAATGAGTACGTAGTGGGGGCTCTGAGAGATTGCCATTTTGGGTGGGGAAAGGCTATCTCTGAAAGGCTAGTTCAAAAAAGAGCTAAACTTGATTTAGCACCAATGGCCGCTTCTGACTGAAACTTTCAATTGCAGGGGGTTCTGGTGGGGATGAGCACTTGATAGGAAACTTGTGTGAGTGTTCACCACACTACTCCTACAGACCCCATATTGAGAGTATGACAAAGATGTGCCTCAGGGAAACAAGACAGACCCGGCTAATGCTTGAATACCTCACATGTTGTTAGGAGTCAGGATCCTTCTCTGCTCTCCTTGCACTGCTGCTTCTATGGTCGTGGCCAGTCTAAAGTAGTTAGCTTCTGCTCTCCCAGCTGGCATCTGCCCTCAACCATTGCCACCTAAAGCGTGGATGGGATACTGCCCATTCCTCCAGACTAGAGGCTGCTTCGAGGACACTCAGACATGCCCATTGGAATACTGGTGTGTTTTTGCTTCACGCATCCACCTGGTTGCCTCCCCTGCCTCGTCACTGGAAGTGGGGAAACTGAATCACATGAAGGACATACATTGAATGGGTCTCTGAAAGGCTGAGGATGTGCTTGAACCCTCCTGCCTCCTCCCTCTGGTGCATCAATAACAGGAGCTTTCCTCCAAACAAGCAAGCAAGCAAACAGCTCCAGATGCTGTCAAAGCTCCTTTTGTGAATCAGTGAGCAGCAGACGGAGAAAGCGCTGTGCATCTAAATGCACCTACTGCTGTGCATCTAACACCTACTGCTGAACCTGAATTTCTAAGCTATGGCATTACACACATATATAAAACGATCAACGGAGTAGGTAAGTAGCAAGAACAGTCATACTCATGGTGAAATCAAAGGAATGGTATCAGCAGTAATGGTATTATTGCAATCTGGCTGAACGCTCCTCAGCCACAATAAAATGTAAAGTTGCCCAATGAACCAGCAGTTATTCAAACAGTAAAACGATGCCAGTTCTTTCACTCTTTTTTCCCTGACACTATCAGACAAACACTCTGGAAAACAGCATATCTTTTCAGCATGCCAAGAACTAAAAACTAACACCTGGGTAGCGTAGTGCCAGATAACAGAGGAAATGCTGACTCAATGAAATGTATTTTATTAAAGTTTTTAATTCCCTTCTTCGTACCAAGACTTCTATCCACTTTCCCTGTTTGCAGAGCAACGAGACCACGTGGCACATTGCCTAGGTACATCTTCAGAATGTGTTTGTGTCTATTTTTACAAGTTTTTGTTGCAGTTGTTTTAATCAGAGTTGTGATTTAATTTGCCCAGCCAGGGTACAACCAGTATCTGCCAAAGAGAAAGTATTTCATATTAACCAATAGAATGTGTTGCTACAGCTCTGGAAACAGAGTTGGCTCGAACAAATGATACTCTTAATCCTTAGAAAAAAATAATCCCTCTTGATCAAAGTGAAGGACATTGCAAGCACAGAGCAAAATCTGCTCAGTGTCTTGGTATTGTTGTTAGCTCGGTAGCATTTATTTCCTGAACATATTCTTATATTTGTTATAATCCTTAAAGTTTCTGAACTAAGAGCCATTCCTAATCCATGCTTTGATCCAAATTTCTGAGATAGGGCACTGACTCCTTTCCACCCAGGTACCCTTGGAGGAGGATCTCTGCATAGATTATCTGCCAGGAGAAACTATCATTACAGCTGTATTGGGTTGGTGATAAGTCAACGCTTTCATTGTCTGGGGTTATCAGTTTTTCATTATTCTGAAATAAATACACTCATCTGTAAAATAAAGTTAAGAATGAAAAAGACTTAGATGCTTTGAAAAATAAAAACGGCTGCTCTGTTTGATTCTGAACCGCTGCTGTAGAGTGTGGTTTGTGTATCATAGGAACAAAAGACCAAATCACTGGCTGATGTAAACTGATGTCTCTCCACTGAAGATAAGTAGACTTAAGCCATCCTTTTCCTCCTCCCAACTTGTTCTAACCCTCAAAGCCAATATTGGCAAGATTTGATTAGATTATACGTAATGAACAATAAATACCTCCTGAATTTAGCCCTTGTTTCCTGATCCCGTTGACGTTAAAAGCGAAACTCCCATTGACTCCCATTGATTTCACCTACTGACTTTATATGAATCTATGGCCCCAGTCTCGAAAAGCACATTATCTGAGGACTTGTCTGCACTTGCATGCTAAATCAGCACTTCTGTGATGGATGCAGCAATATTGATTTAGCAGCTTTGGTGACGACACAATAAGTTAATGGCAGAGTGTTCACTCATCCACTTTAGTACTCCACCACTCGGAGAGGCAGAAGGTAAGTCAGTAGGGAAGTGTCTCCTGCTTGCATAGCATGGTGTAAATACCACATTGGACTGATGCAGGGTTAGTCCTAGGAGTGCGATTTTTTTCAAACCCCTGAGCAATGTAACTTACATTGACTTAAGAATCAATATATACCAGGCCTGAACAACACTCTGCACATGAATAGTCTCATTGAAGTTGATGATGGTACAGAGGGAAATGCTACTTAGATTACCTAGAGACTCTAAGCAGACTTTGTTGTGTCACATGTCTCCATTTTGACTCTATAGAAATCAAAGGAGAGGTCTACTCAGAGGCTTAAATTACACATACGGGTTGTTTATGGGAAAAACCTTTATCCATGATGTAAAATTGCTGAATGAATATCTAGTTGAAATGCATTTCATCCTTTGAATAACAAATTTGAATATTCAGGTAAAATATCAAAAGTTACATGAGAACAGCAAAGTATCAAATTATTTAACTGATCACCTAAGTGATATATGAGAAATCCTGAAATTTCTCGTGCCATATTTCAGCCCAGGGTAGGTTTTGCTAAGAAGTCTGTATAAACTAAAATTTCATACAAGGTAAAATTTTCTAAACTCTACACATTCTGCTTAATTTTGCTATGCTTGCTTACGGTATCTGAGGATCTAGCCCTGTGCTTTTAATGAAGTCAATAAATTTTGGCCTATTATATTTATGTACTGTGTGTGTTTGCATATGTTTATTTACACACGCACACGCACACGCACACACACACACACACACATATGCTTTAGATAGCAACTCAATAAATGTGATGCAGATCCATAGATTCCAAGGCCAGAAGGGACCACTGTGATCATCTAGTCTCAACTCCTGTATAGCACAGGCCAAAGAATTTCCCCCAACATAATTCTTAGAGCAGAGCTTTTCAAACCATCTAATCTTGATTTTAAAATTTTCAGTGCTGTAGAATCCACAACATTGTCTTGTTTACTCTGTTTTGTACACTGGGAAACCCTAAAATATATTATGTTTGTCTCTTGCTTCTTCAGCTTTTAATGTCATACTTAATGCAGCAACATACAATAATTTCAGAATGTCAGCATCTATCTTTGCAAACTCAGATGAGGTGGTTCTCAACCGGGGGTTGGCAGAGGTCCTCCAGTGGATACTTGCAATTCATCTAGATATTAGATTACTTTTACAACAAGGCACATAAAAAACACTGGCAAAGTCAGTACAAACTAAAGTTTCATACATGCGTTTTTATACTGCTCTATACTCTAGCCACTGAAATGTAAATACAATATTTATATTCCAAATGATTTAGTTTATAAAGTAAACCCTCCTGGCACCACAGTGAACGGGAAATTCATAAATACTGGGGGCTGAGGGGGGAGCACTGGCTCTCAGGTGCCATGGTGAGCTCCCCATGGCTCCCAAACTCACCGTGAGGCTGGAGATCCATGGGGAGCTCCCCATGGCTACGGGCAGCTGTGGTGAATTTAGCAGGGCAGGGCCCTGACCACTGCTGCTGTCAAGCAACAGGTCCCCCAAGGCCGCATTCACACCCAGCCCGGGGGATGGAGTGTAATGAGGGGATGCGATAGACCCAAGAACATGAGAAACTGAAAATAGCAATTCCGCGAATCACAAGGGTCTCCTGTAATTACATGGTAAAAAATAAGAAAGTGATCAATTTTTTTGTAATACCATGCTGTGAAAGTTTTGTATTTTATGTTTGATTTTGTAAGCAAATAGTTTTTAAGTGAGGTGAAACTTGGGTCATGCAAAAGAAATCAGACTACTGAAAGAAATAACAAAATGAGCTTGTCCTGTAGGTGTTCCCAACACAAAGAGTAAAGCTTTCCCCAAAGTTCTGCTTGGTAAGCTAAAGTCAGTCATACCACTTTTGTTCTTCTGAAACAAGAGATCACACATAACAAGGTATGGTTTTTAGCCAGATGTCTGTCATAGAGCAGGCCCAATTTGTACCCCTTCACACTTGTTAAGAATATAAGAACGTAAGAACAGCCATACCGGGTCAGACCAAAGGTCCATCTAGCCCAATATCCTGTCTGTCAACAGTGACCAATACCAGGTGCCCCAGAAGGAGGAATCACAACAGGAAATCCTCACATGCTCTCTCTCCTGTCACCCACTTCCAAAGAAACAGAGGCTAGGGGTACCATTCCTACCCATCCTGGCTAATAGCCATTGGTGGACCTAACCTTCGTGAATCTATCTAGCTCTTTTTTTAACCCTGTTAAAGTTCTAGCCTTCACCACATCCTCTGGCAAGGAGTTCCACAGGTTGACTGTGTGCTGAGTGAAGAAAAACTTCCTTTTGTTTATTTCAAACCTGCTGCCTATTAATTTCATTTAGTGACTCCTAGTTCTTATATTGTGGGAATAAGTAAATAACTTTTCCTTATTCACTTTTTCCATACCAGTTATGATTTTATAGACATCTATCATATCCCCCCTTAGTCTCCTTTTTTCTAAGCTGAAAAGTCCAAGTCTTTTTAATCTATCTTCATATGGGACCCATTCCAAACCCCTAATCATTTTTGTTGCCCTTTTCCGAACCTTTTCCAATGTCAATATATCTTTTTTAAAATGAGGCAACCACATCTGTATGCAGTATTTAAGATGTGGGCGTACCATGGTTTTATATAGAGGCAATAAGACTTTCTTTGTTTTATTCTCTATCCCTTTTATAATGACTCCTAGCATTTTATTTGCTTTTTTCACTGCCGCTGCACACTAAGTGGATGTTTTCAGAGAACTATCCACAATGACTCCAAGATCTCTCTCTTGAGTAGTTGTAGCCAAATTAGTCCCCATCCTTTTGTATGTATAGTTGGGATTATTTTTTCCAATGTGCATTACTTTACATTTATCAACATTAAATATAATTTGCAACTTTGTTGCAATTTGTTCCTGCATTTTTGCACTCACCATTCAATTGTGACTTCAAATCAAATAATTACAAGGGCAACTTTGGGCCTGGAGCCACATTGCAATAGAATAATGGTGTGAATTGAACTCAGCTATTCATCTCTCTGTGGGAATGTGAGTTCTGAGTGCATTCCAGTGATTTTCTTTGGTGTGATTTACTAATTACTTTAGAGACAGATTATATTGCAATTCCATTAATTTATTTGACTAGTTTCTTTTTAGAGGCTTTTATTGTACTGCCTAATTATACTGAAGTCACAAAAAATAATGCTAAGATCACCTGAGGCACCAATTAAAGTTTTGTGAAAGGGTTAATTATGACAAGGCTCAAAGGGAAAAGGTTCCTGAATAGAAGACTGTTAATTAATATGACTAACTTATTTGAACTGTTTTGAACGCTCCTGTGGACCACACACCTAAGTTCATGGGTTCATCTTTCTGAAAGATACTATTTGGGATTAGGGTGCCTGCTTCTGCCATACCAGCTTAATATATGTCTGTTTTTGTGATCCATTCTCAGTGTTGGTGAATGTTAATGCATTGGTCTAAATTCATTCCTAGATTAACTTCATCAAAGCCAAAGGACCAGTCTCAGGAGTAAATTGGGTCCATTCCGTTCAGACCATGTTATGGCGTCCAAACTTGAAACCTGGTATGTTGTGCCTGCCTTATATTCCTTTATGAATTCTCTTGCCTCTAAATAATTAATTATTTTTAGTCTCTTGATCCAACCTTTAAAAAATGAAAAAACGTGACTGCTAAAAACAAAGTGCAAACCATCCCTTCTGCTTCCATGAGCAGAGAAGAGTCATCGATCTGAGACTGTGGAGGGTAGATGAGTGATGTTTCCATAGCATTCTGTGTGTCACTCTCTCCTGACCACAAAGGAGGAGGGTTTTGGGACAGGAGCAAGACAGGAACAAGACAGGTAGGAGATGCTGTCTGTGACATTCTTTCCTCCTCTTACCACCCAAAATATGAATATCCACTCAAGTATTATTTATAATACGGATATCATATTAATTTAGGCTCTTGTACCCATTCTAGTTCTAGGCAAACAAGTGAGCTGCCTTGGGTGATAGATTTTACCTAGAATAGCCAGGGTGGTTGGGCATTGCAATGGAACTTACTCTTATTTGACCCAACCTCTGCCCACCCATCACAAAGGAGGGGCAACCAGGGCAATCATGAGTGAGTGAAGCTGTGAGCTGGGGGATGCCAAACCTCCCACTTCTACTTTCCTCCCTCCAAAAGCCTGACACATACTGAACTCCCTGCCAGGTATTAGCTGGTGTAGTGTGGGGTATACAATAGCACTCAGCATTGCTCCATTCTACTTCCACTCAAATCTGTTATAAAATGTCTATTCCTTTCAGTAATAACAGGATTAGTCCAAAGCTGAGTGCATTTGCAAATCCCACCCATAGTGGGATAAAATTGTGCTTTTATTAGCACCAATGTAATTCCAATGCCTCTGTACAGTTTACTGACTTGGGGAGGAGGGTCTTTATGGCCACACATATGTGAATGGATGTACGGATAGTCATAGACTTGTAGGACTGGAAGAGACCCCTAGAGGTCTTCTAATATTGTCCCCTGGACTCAATGCAGGAATAAATATTATCTAGATCAGGGATGGGCAAAAACCTCTCAGTGGGCCGGATCCAACCCGTGAGGCAGTTCCAGGCCCCACCCTCTAGTGCAGGGGTCAGCAACCTACAGCATGTGTGCCACTTATGGCAGGCAAGCCAATTTTCAGCATCAATGGGGAGGGACCTCAGACCCGCCTCTCCTCCCCTGCACAGCCATTGGAGAGCACTCCCTCATCCCCACAGCAGGTTAGGCTGCAGTGAGTGGAGGCAGCGCTGGGGCTGAGGGTCCGCAGTAGCACCTCATCCGGACCAGAGGTTCTGCTGCCATGGCCACGCGGTCCAGGGCCAGCCCCAAAGGCTGGAGGCAATGCTGTTGTGGCCACATGGTCTGGGACCAACCCCAGAGGTGCCACTGCCACAGCCATGCAGTCCAGAGCCAACCCGGGACCGCGTGGCAGCAGCAGTGGCATTTCCGGCCTTTGAGGCCAGCCCTGGCCCATGTGGGCTGCAGCAGCAGGGACTCCGGGGCTGGCCCCAGACCACAGTGGCAGTGGGGCATCCCCAGACTGTGTCAACAGTGACAATGGGGCCTCCAGGCCAGGCCCAGACTACGTGGGCCCCGACAGCAGGGCCTCCCTCTGGGGCAGTTGGGACAGCGTGGCTGCGGCTGTTGCTGCAAGGGGGCATGAAGCCATGTAAGGTCCCCTTTCATGCCCAGATCACCCCACCCCAATCCTTTCACTTGCCTTCCCCCTCCCCCAACACCCACCACTCCCAGTTTGCTCTGACATCCTCCCTTGTTTATGCACCCTCTGTCCTGGCAGACACCCCACCCTGCTCCTTCATCCACATTGCTCCTGCACCCTCTCTCCTGGCCACACACTGCACTTCCCTTGCTCCTAGTCCCACCACCTGGCCAGACACCCTACTCCCAGCCTGCTTCAGCACCCTACCCCCCACCCAGATATTGCATCTTGTCCCCCTTCTGCATCCCACCTCCCTCCCAAATCCTGCACCTCATCCCTATCCTACTTGCTGGCAGCCCTGTCTTGCACACTCTACCTCTCTTTTCTGTCCCTACCCCAGAGCCTAAAAAGGTCGATAAAATCCACTAACTCTGGAACCCCAGAAAAGAAAATCTGGTCTATGGGAAGCACTGAACCTCCATCCTCCCACCTCTTCCCTTCCCCTCACCCTGTGAAGCTCGGGCACCAGAGGAGTGAGGTGTCTTAGTTGGGGCCACATCAGTGAGCATTGGGGGGTTTTGGAGGAATTTTTTGCTTCTCACTTGTGTGGTTCCCAACTCAATTTTTGTGGGTCAATGACCCCTGACCCAAAAAGGGTTCCCCGCCCCTGCCAAAAGTAAAGAAAACATTGAAACATTTTGTGTTGGACATGATATGTTACCTTATTTTAAATGAAGTTTGATAAATTAACATGAGAAAATTAAAACGCTTAATCTATTTCATAATTTAAAATAAACTGTTCTCCCTAGCTGCAGCTCGTTCAGAAAATGAGGTCACCATACCCAGTCTGCCCTTGCCTCCCCTCTCCTCTTCTTGCCCCGGCACACAGATCTGTGAATAAGTTAAATCTCAATTCGCCACTTCTGAAAGGTTGCCAACCCCTGCACTGAAAGGTAAGATCTTCATCTTTATTTATTTATTAATGAAGCTGCTGTAAGTAGGGGACTATTATTGAGTTTAAAAAGTATCACAGGCACTTGGACCCATACACAGAGGTGAATAAGTTAAATTTCGACTCTCTACCTCTGAAAGGTTGCTGGCCCCTCGCCTAGCGCTTACCCTGGGAGCCAGAGATGTGCGAACCCTTTCAACTCCTTCTATTTAAAGGGCTCACACTTTCTGGGCAGCTGCGTTGCCTGGCAGCCACCTGACAGGAACAAGCCCTTTAAACAGAAGCAATTGAAAGGGCTTGCAGTTTTTGGTTGCACTGGCCCATTGCCTGGGAGCTGCCCAGGAGGCGAGAGCCCTTTCAACTGCTTCTGTTCAAAGGGCTCGTGCCTGCTGAGTGGCTGCCAGGCAACAGGTTAGCAGTGGGGCCAGGAGCTGCCAGCCATGTTATGTGAATTCTAAGCCTAAACAACTCTAGGAGGCGGCTAGCCCCCAGGTCCCTCCCATCTGCTTCAAGTCCCTTCCATTGGCCAGAAGTCAAGGCCCCTAGGCCAAGCAAAGCTCCTGACAGGTAACTCTCAATCCTGCCCCTTCTGCCCAATGCCCTGCGCCTTCCAGATCGGCCTGCGGCCACTTCCAAAATTTGTGAAATGTCCCCCCCTTCAAAAATTATTGCCCACACCGCTCTAAGGTTTCTACTCATTTAAGATTTTTAACCTACTCTTCTTTATTCTTTCCAACAGTTAAAATAATCAGAATAGTAGGATTATTAACAAGAGTTAACAAGAAGTTGGGCCACGTGTGAAGCAGAGATAGATTAACACACTACAAGGAACAAAATCAAAGAACTCATACAGCTTGAGCGAGAGAGATCCTTGCACATAAACAAACATATTTTAAGGGATAAGATGTAATTAGTATCGCTTATAGTTAATATATAATGCTAGTCTTTACAATACATTACAAGCAGTAGTTATTTTTGAATAGGATTAATACACTGCCTTTTTATACGGCAGGTACTAAATGGAATTCCAAATCATAGTTACACCTTGGATCAATTTCCTTCACTTCAGATTGTTTTCCATCTATTTTCTGTAATTCAAACACCAGATTGAAAGCCCAGAGACACCTATGAATGGCAAAGTATTGTATGTACACAGTACTCCATCTTCCAGGAAGACTCTATCACATCAAGAGAATGTACAAAGTAAAGCACAGGTATAAATAGCCTCTTAGTATTAAGCAAGAATAGTTCTTTGAATAATACTGATCATCCCCTAGAGGTAGCTTTGCTCTGTGGAACAATTTTTCTTCACTCCACACTTCCAGTACTGCCTGAAAACCAACCAACTGAACAAAAAGCCTCTCTTTATATATGTATACTTATTATGTTACCAACTATTGTGTCATTTCAATAACTAGTTAATGAGCCCTCACAACATGTTTTCTTTCATCTTGCACTTTATCCAAGTAGCTAAATTTGCATTTTTCTCAAAAAAACTGTTAAAAAATGTCACCCAAATCCACTCACAATTTAGATTTTATGCAAGAGGTGACATAATAGACAAAAGCAGCTGTAGAGGAGAGGGACAAAACAATGGAGATCTTTGCATCAGTTAGAAGTCACAGTTGTCTCAGGTGTATTGCATGATGTCTTTGATACACAACATTTATGGCATGCTTATGTAATTTAGCACACCCCCACTGAAGACAAGAGCTCTACATCAGTTCAGACCACCTGAGGATCTTGCCTGCAGCACGTCTGACACTATTACAATTTATATTTTTAGACATTTTTCTTTTTTTGTTTTTCTCTCTGCCACTTTGGCCTTCTTTAGTATTTGTGTTCATTTCTGTTACTCAGGTTATTGTTCCTTTCATAGATTCGAGATCAGGAAGTTGCAATGAATTATGTTGTCAGTGAAGTTCTACATTTTTGAAGCAAGATACCACCTCTCTTTCTCTAGTTATCAGTCAACAGATGTCCTTACAACTATTTGTTTCTTTAATGCTTTTATGTATATTATTGTCACTCTGATTGACAGTAACAAAGATAAAACAACAAAGCAAAGATAAATAACAGACGACAGAAACTAAAGCAGATAACACAAATACCACTGGGAGCTCAAATGGGTGATAGACCAGCAGTGGGAATGATAAATATGATAACTTGCATATCAATGAGTCCCAAACAACACTTAGTAGTTGTTCATGCTTACATTTATCTACTTGATTGAGGTAATTTGCATAATTTGAAGGTAATTTCTTGTTGAAAGCCATGATAAACTGCTCTGATTGCAGCATGTGTGTCTCCATGAACATGCTGGTCCTCGGAAGTGGAGAGATAAATAAAATAATACTGTAACATATTCAAAGCCATGTTAAAAAAAAGCTCATTTATATCTAGAAGTGGTCTTCTTTTACAATTCATTTGAAGACTGCAATATGCCCATGAATCCTTATTCATAGAATATTGATAACTCAGTCAAGTCACATTAATTTAATCATATTAATCCCTCTTTTGAATAAGACATACAGTTGAAGCCTTGACCAGGAGTGATTATTAAATATTCCCTGACAAGTTGAGCAAGAATTATGGATTTTTTATTGTAAGAGATGCTTGTAAACTGCTCTTGCATATATAAAGGCTTGGGAAAAAAACTTGTAAGTGAAGAAAAGGCCCCATTATTCATTGAATATATGTGACGCATTGAGAGCTTGCAGCTTAGTCTGGAGAAAATCACTGGGGCCGTGATTCAAAATTCATTGAAGTCAATAGCAGCCTTTCAGAGCATATTGGATCAGACCCTAAGAAAACACAAGATGAAAAAGATGGAAATCAGAAAGCAACTGTAAACACTACATTTTTAAATCTTCTTGTGGGCCCAGTCATGGAAGCCAGTGGGAGTCTTGCTGTTGACTATAATAGGAGCAGTTTCAGGCCCCATCTCATGACTCTCCCATTCGTCCTAATCAGCTTTTACCCTCTCTGTTAACTGCTGAGCTTGGGAATAGTTAAGCTTGAGTGCCCTAAAAATATATTTTCATTCATCTTTCTTGAAGAGCGTTCCACTTTGTTGTAGTTTCCTAAAAAGAGGAGACAAAAAATTAATGTTTTCTTGTGGAAAAAAATAAACTTGTATTTATAACAATTGAGACTGACACCAGAGTGTCAGTTTTTCAAGGATTGCATTCACAGTTCATAATTCTTCAGAATTCAGCAGGCAACACCTACCAAACTAATAGTTTAAGATGGGTTGAATTTCACAAATGTAAAGACATTTGTAGGGCTGGTCGGATGTGGTTGTAGGATATAGCACCTTGCACAGCAAGGTCATCAGTTCAAGCCCAGCTGTTGTTATTATTTTGATGCTTTGTCTGAAATGAATTGATAATCTCACTCCTAGTAGAAACTTTTTCCATATTATTTCAACAAGCAAACAAACAAAAACACTCTCAGTTGACACTGGTCCCCTTTACTGATGGTCTGTTTGGAGGAACAAGATCTGAATTCTTCCCTGTCTCCATGGTCAGGGTAGGGGCACACTGGCAGGCTGATAGAGGGATGTTTATGTTGCATTCCATTGACCATGTTATACCTCTGCTGTAGAAAATTAGCAGACAATAATCTTCAGTGCTGTCACTCTGACTCATTTCACAAGACATTTGGTGCCTTGTCTAACTTTTCTGGCACTCCAGAGTCTGATATTGATTTCATTTGTACCTGCAAATTCTAGAGGACAATGCACAGGAATGGGAATCTTGAGTTTTGGATTGAACTCCTGTTTCTAAGTATCAGAGGAGTAGCCATGTTGGACTGTAATCACAAAAAAAAAGGAGTGGGCATAATCTTTTGTGAGCAAATCCCACTTCATCAGATGCAGGTTAAGTTGGAGATCCCTATGACTGTACTTCCGTTTATCTTTTATGAAGAGCTTTCCACAACTAATGAGTGTATTTGCTTGATGAGACCTGTAAATAACCCTGAATTCTTTTTCCTCATTAATAAACCCTTAATGCTGGACTGGATTCAGGCCTTGTCTTTGGTGTAAGATCTATGATACCAATTGATCTGGGATATGTGACAGGTCTCTTGGGGCTGGAAGTAAACTGACTGTTTTGTGACTGAGGAAGCTGGGGAGGGGTAAGTGACCATTTGTCAGTAAGCCCATCTTGCCTGAGTATCAAGAAAAACTGGAGATCTTAAGGGGAATGTCTGTGACTCTATAGTAAGACTGATGCAGTGATCCCAGAATTCACAAATGTTCCTGAGTTGATGAAATCTAATTATAAAACAAATCACAAGTTTGATTTGAGGTAACTGCCCTGTTTTTCATGGTGTCCTGAGGTAGGCACTCAGGGCATGTCTACACCAGACAGAAGATCAGCCCTGTGGAGGTCGATCTTCTAGTGTACAATTTAGCGGGTCTAATATAGACCCGTAAATTCAATGCTGAGGGTTGCTCCCACCAGCGTCTAATACACCTCATTCTGTGAGGAATGAGGAAAGCCAGCAGGAGCATGTGCTCCCATTGGCCTCCCACAGTGTAGACGTGGTGGTAGCTCGTCTTAAGGTAAACTGAATCCAGCTACGCATTTTGCGTAACTGGATGGCGTACCTTAAGCCGACCTGCCAGTCACAAGCCACTCTAAACAGTGTGGCAGTATAAATACCATGCTAATTACAGTTATTAATGTTCATCTGCTTAAAAGATAAGCAGATTATATAATTGGGATTGAAAAAAATATGATACATTTCATTTTGATAAGTACGAACCATTTATCATCCAATTAATATCCTGCAGAATCTAAACAAATGTCATCATCAAAGTATGTGAGAAACTTGTAAAGTGATAATTAATGTTTCCCTTTTTAAAAGAAATTTAAAATCTGTCCAATTCATTTCAAGCATTTATGGATTTAAACTGAATTGAAGGCTAAAATCAAATTTGCATAATCTTTCTACTGGTTTACTATATAACCTCAAATTTAGAAATGCAGCATAATAGTCCTCGTTACATATTTGTTTCCTCTTATCAAGGGTGCTCCTGTGTGTCATGTATGCATATATAGATCTTTGTGTATTCAGTGGATGTCTTTTTCTATCAGAAATCAATGCTTATGCAATATCACAATGCTTGCGCTCTTCAGTAGAACAAAACTATGTATTGCCCAGAGCAGAAATTTTGATGTTTGCATGAGTATAACTGCCTGATCTAAGAGTGGCATATACCCTGGGTTCATATTTTCTTTTTAAAAGTTCTTCTGCACTACCTTTTATTTTACAGACCAATTTTTAATGGAAAAATGCTTCCTTCATCATTTACAGAGTTGGGGAACTGGTGGAGTGTGAGAAAATATTGAAAGAGCTCAAAACAACATTTGAGAAAATCACCATAATCCAGATGGTTGTTTAATAAGAATGGGAGATCAATAAAGGCACCATTCAGATTTTTTTCTGCAACAATATCACTTTCATATTATGTGACTGTTCATTCTCATCATGCAGGTATAGGCCTTGATTCAGCAATGTTTCAATGGTACTGCTTAAACTTTGGCAGATATTGGAGTACCTTGTTAAGTCAGGGACACAATCACAAGGATGTTTATATTCCTGATATTTTAGACAACTTAAAATATAGTATGTATTTTAATCAAATCCATTTTGAAAGCAATTAATTTCAGTATACAAAAGTGAGGCTAGCTGAGCTCAAACAGTATAAAAGAGATAGAAAATTAATTTAGGTAGGAAATTAACCTGAAATTCATTGCAACTTACCCTTTATAATTTTAACTAAATTAAGTCACAGTTCTTCTCAAAAGTTAGTAACTGAGCTTTGTTTTGGTGTGAAGAGTAAGGGTGCATCTACTCTCGAAATAAGCTAAGCAAATTGAGTTACATCAATTGCATAGCTTATTTCAAAATAGCTTATTTTGAAATTGGAAGCATCTACACAGCACTTATTTAGAAATAGTACACTTTTCCTCCGACTTCCCTTACTCCTTGTACAATTAGGGTTACAGGAGTCGGAGTAAGAAGTCCTCCAGCTTGACAGTATTTTGACATTATTTCTAAATAACTGCCTGCTGTGTAGATGCAGACTAAGTTATTTCGAAATAATGTGCTATGTAAACGTACCCTTAGTGGTTTAACAAACATGTAACCACATCACAATAATTGTTAACCTGATTGTTGGATTTACATAATAGCTTAGAACTACTCTTTACATTTGCGATGTGGAGCAATTGAGAGAATGAAAAGTTCCCATTAAGTAACAATAATGAGGTAAACTCTCATTGGGATGAAAGGTGTTTAAATATAAATATAATAGTCCTTTAACTGTAATGATGTTCCAGCAGGAAGGTATGCAAATATAACCAATACATTATTTGCAAACAAGAGATATATTGAATAAAATTACACCTCTGGCTAAGGAGTGTCTTTCATCTCAGAAGTTAAAATATGTTTGTGTGTTTACATAGACTAGAAATGAGCTGAATTTTGAATAACAACTTCAGCCATATAGAATTATGTATACACCAGAGACATATGGCTGATTTGGACTCCATAATCTTACATAGGTGATCAGATTCTACAATGATAAGCACAGAATGAGAACCTGATTAGAATAGAATAGAATAGAATAGAATAGAATACTGATCGGTCACCCATTTGCTTCAAACAGGTGAAAACCTCTCAGCCTCACCATTCATGGATCCCTCAGAGACTGAAGTGCGGGGTCTGAAGACTAATTATTTACTATTAGTGTTACAGTCACAACTGTGGACCTCAACCAATTTCAGAACCCTACAATTCTTGCTATTCTACTAACACAAACAAACAAAAGCCCCTGCTGAGATACTGGGCAGGTGAGCTGACAGGAAACCAGTGAAGTTTTCATCAAAACCTGCCTGGCGTCCATTGAAAATTCATCAAAATCCAACCCTTCTTGCAAAAGGGTTTTCGTTTTAATGAATATGGAAACCCCAATAAAATATTGTGTAGGTATTTTCCAATAAGCTCTAGTTAGCAAAGTTCTCCTGACTCATTATAAGACATTTATAAGACAGTTTTCAGAGTGCTGTTGTATTATTTTTAATGTGGGCATTATCATTGAAGGGTCTTATGGTAGACCCCAGTACACAGCTTTAAAGGCAGGTCCCACACACTGGTAAAGATCAGTGAAAGCGGTAGGGGAAAATATTTCTCGGGATGCCCTACCAGCAACACAGCCATTAAACAGATGAAGCTACAGTCTCCAGCTACAGTTGTCCCCGTGACTGTCATGCAACCAGCTATGAGGAGAGATTGGCTAGGGGATCCATGTGGTCATATGGAGTTCTCCAGATCATGTACACACACCCTTTTCTACAGCAGAACCATGATGGTTTCACTGGTTGAAGGCCCTGATGATCACTGGAAACTATCAGGATTTGGCTCTCCCTAAATGTTTTATTAAGTAAAACAACATATATAGAAGGTTATACACTTGGACTGAGGTGGAGATGGACAGGTGTGTTGAGAGTCTCTGGGTTAGGTTAAAAGAGGTAAAAAACAAGAGCGATGTCATCCTAGGGGTCTGCTACAGACCACCTACCGAGGTAGAAGTGGTAGATGAGTCTTTTTTTAAACAACTAACAAAATCATTCAAAGCGCAGGATTTGGTGGTGATGCAGGACTTCAACTATACAGACATATGTTAGGAAACTAACACAGCACGGCATAGACTATCCAATAAGTTCTTGGACTGCACTGAAGACTTTTTTTTATTTCAGAAGGTTGAAAAAGCTACTGGGGGAAGCCGGTCTAGATTTGATTTTAACAAATAAGGAGAAACTGGTTGAGAATTTGAAAGTGGAAGACAGCTTAGGTGAAAGTGATCATGAAATAATAGAGTTCATGATTCTAATGAATGGTAGAAGGGAGAACAGCAAAATAGAGACAATGGATTTCAGGAAGGCAGATTTTGGTAAGCTCAGAGAGCTGGTAGGTAAGGTACAATGGGAAGCAAGACTAAGGGGAAAAACAACTGAAGAGAGTTTTTCAAAGGGACATTATTAAGGGCCCAAAAGCAAGCTATTCTGATCATTGGACAGATAGAAAGTATGGCAAAAGACCACCTTGGCTTAATCAGGAAATCTTGCATGATCTAAAAAATCAAAAAGGAGTCATATAAAAAGTGGAAGCAAATTCCAAAGGGTGAATAAAAGCAAACAATACAGGGATGAAGTGGCAAGATTAGAAAGGGAAACGCCCAAAACGAGCTCATACTAGCTGCAGACATAAAGAGAAACAAAAAGACTTTCTAAAAATATATTAGAAGCAAGAGGAAGACCAAGGATAGGGTAGGTCCATTGCTCAGTGAGGAGGAAGAAACTAACAGGAAACTTGGAAATGGCAGAGGTGCATAATGACTTCTTTGTTTCAGTCTTCTCCAAGAAGTCTGATGATGATGGAATGTCTAATATAGTGAATACTAGTGGGAATGGGGTAGGTTTAGAAAATAAAATAAAAAAGAACAAGTTAAAAATCACGTAGGAAAGTTAGATGTCTGCAAGTCACTAGGACCTGATGAAATGCATCCTAGAATACTCAAGGAGCTGATAGAGGAGGTATCTGAGCCTTTAGCTATCACCTTTGGAAAATCATGGAAGACAGGAGAGATTCCAGAAGACTGGAAAAGGGCAAATATAGTGCCCATCTATAAAAAGGAAATAAGAATAACACAGGAAACTACAGACCAGTCGGTTTCATTTTTGTGCCAGGAAAGATAATGGAGCAAGTAATTAAGGAATTCATCTGCAAACACCTGGAAGATAATAAGGTGATAGGTAACAGTCAGCATAGATCTGCAAAGAACAAATCATGTCAAACTAATCTGATAGCTTTCTTTGATAGGATAACAAGTCTTGTGGATAAGGGAGAAGCAGTGGATATGGTATACCTAAACTTTAGCAAGGCATTTGATATGGTCTTACATGACCTTCTTATCAATAAACTAGGCAAATACAACTTAGATGGCACTACTATAAGGTGGATGTATAACTGGCTGGATAACCATTCTCAGAGAGTAGTTATTAATGGTTCACAATCCTGCTGAAAGGGCATAACAAATGGGGTTCCGCATGGGGTCTGTTTTGGGACAGTTTCTGTTAAATATCTTCATCAACAATTTAGATATTGGCATGGAGAGTATGCTTAATAAGTTTGCAGATGATGCCAAGCTGAGAGGGGTTGCAACTTCTTTGGAGGATAGGGTCATAATTCAAAGGGATCTAGTGGTCATAGTGGACCACAAGCTAAATATGAGTCAACAGTGTGGTGATGTTGCAAAAAAAAGCAAACATAATTCTGGGCTGCAATAACAGGAGTGTTGTGAGCAAGACATGAGAAGTCATTCTTCCGCTCTACTCTGTGCTGATTAGGCTTCAGTTGGAGTATTGTGTCCAGTTCTGGGAACCACATTTCAAGAAAGATGTTGAGAAATTGAAGAAGGTCCAGAGAAGAGCAACAAGAATGATTAAAGGTCTAGAGAACATGATCTATGAAGGAAAAGTGAAAGAACTGGATTTGTTTAGTTTGGTAAGGAGAAGACTGAGAGGGGACATTTTCAGGTATCAAAAAGGGTGTCACAAGGAGGAGGGAGAAAAATTGTTGTCCATGGTCTCTAAGGATAGGACAAGAAGCAATGGTCTTAAACTGAAGCAAGGGAGGTTAAGGTTGAACATTAGGAAAAACTTTCTAACTGCCAGGGGGTTAAACACTGGAATAAATTGCCTAGGGAGGTTGTGGAATCTCCATCTCTGGAGATATTTAAGAGCAGATTAGATAGACATCTATCTGGGATGCTCTAGATGGTACTGGGTCCTGCCATGAGGGCAGGGGACTGGACTTGATGACCTCTCGAGGTCCCTTCTAGTTCCAGTGTTCTATGATTCTAAGGCTCAATCCTCCTGTTCTAAGTCATTAAAGATTTAGAAAATTTAAGTGGACTAGAGTTGAAGATTCAGGAAATTAACTGGAATACTTATTGTGATTTAATTACCTGAAGCCTGGTTAAAAAATATGCTTTTAGAGCCTTACCAGTGTATCTGGTAATTATTTTATGTATAAAAATATAATTAACATCATATAAATTTGGCTTTCTGATTGTTCAGCATTCATCACATTATGTTCACAGATTGCTGTCCTTGACTATTGCTTTTCATGTTCATTTCATGTACATTTATCTATATGTAAAATATAATTTGCTGCCACTCCTCTCTTTTGATCTACATCAATGACCGTTTTATTTTTATTAGTATTGATTTTTCATTTTAGAGTGCTTGTTAGAATTACTTCCACTGATGTGCATGTTCTTTGCATGAGGCAATTTAGAAATCCTGTGATTTATCTTAGGGCGCATCTACACAGCACCCTAAACTCAAAATAAGATACGCAATTTGCGCTATGCAAATTGTGTATTTTATTTTGAAACTATTTTGAAATAGCTTATTTTGAAATGGGGTATATCTACACAAAGCGCCAAAATTCAAACTAACATCCTATTTCAAGCCATCCCTTATCCCTTGTGCAACAAGGTTTTCCAGGATGGTGCAACAGCATGCCCGTAATTTTGAATAATATTTCAAAATAACAGGCGGCTTGTGTAGACAGGAGGTGGCTATTTCGGGATACCATATTTTCACATGTTTTCGCATCTGATCGGAATAGGGAAGGAGAAAAGTTAGACAGAGTACTTTTCCAACCCTAAAATAGCTTAGAAGGTTTGAATTCACTCTGATGGGAAAAATTTCCAGTTGGTATACAAATCAGTTCAAACATCCCAGTTATGTTTACCTAAACTTTCAACTACAGACTCACTCACCCAGACAACTGCTCACAGTCACAACCAGGCAAAAAATCCTCAAATATCAAAACTCATAAATACTATAGTTTGATAAAGAATGAACGCAACAGAATCATGACAAATTCAGAGTCTTGGCTATTAGGGTTGGTGTTTCTGTTTCATGGTATACACTGACAAATAATTCTGCTGTATGTTGTGCCGTAATCTTGTATGCCAGTACTCTCACCTGCTGGGAGGTAGAGTTTTTTTAAAGTGTATTCAAAATATCTCGGGGGGTTTCAAGAAAGGAAAGCAGTGATTTTGATATTTCACTGTATTTATTTATTTATTTTGGGAAACTTTCCAGCCCGCATGAGCATGTCGGCACGTATTGGAGAGCTGAAAGGCAATGTTGTCCTGTTTATTTTTCATACATGATTGAAAACAAGATTTTTCATGTTAGATACTTTACAGTTTTGTCTTACAAAGAAATAGGCTGTATAACCACTCTGTGTATATTTAAATGGTCATGACTGCTATAATAAATAATAATAATAATAATAACAATAATTCCATGTAGTTAAATCAAATGCAGTCCACACACTTTAAATTTAAGCCTAAAATTCAGCAATTGCCATTTAATAAAAGCTACTTTTTGTTACGTGGGTGATTGAAAATAGGGTATTTTTCACCACTGGGCAAAACTGAACAATATTTCTAAGACAACTAGGGGACTCTGAGCTGTTGAAGTGCTGCCATTCAAAGAGAAAGAAAATGAAGGTCCTGACTCCTGACAATTATTTGTATTGAAATAGTACCCTAGTTACTCGGAATCAAAGTCCTATAGAGCTAAGCTCTATATTCACAAGCAACAAACATGCAATTCCCATGCCCCATAGACTTTACAATCGAAGGTTATGTCTACACTACAGAATTATCTTGAAATAACGCACCTACACACAAAATGCATTTTGAAATAGCGTTTTGCTATTTCGAAATAGCGCATCCACACTGATTGGATGCTGAATCGCTTTAAGGCCAGCTGAAACCGGTTCCATCAGGTCAGTAGTTACTTTGTGTGGCTGCTGCCTGAGGCTATCTGAGGCTTGTGCTTAAAGGGACCCCCCCTCGACAGCCGGTTCTCAGCTTTCCCTGCTTGCTTGCCTACCTTGCTGAGGGACAGCAAAGCATTTTTGTCTGTGCCTGCTTTGGTTATCCTGACTCGGGATACCACAGCACTCGGCACCATGGAGCCAGAGCTGCCCCTGGGCACTCCGGTGATCATTTTGGATGTCTTGCTGCAAGCCTGGCAGCAATTGCTAGAGTCTGCCTCGCAGCCAAAACCAAACTCTGTTTATTGAACATAACTGGGGTAAGGGGGGAAATGAGGGTGGGAGAGGGGAGGGGTAAACCTAGGAGGAGGGAGCTGGAAGGGGGAGGCAGGGGGAGGCAAGGGGAGGAAGGGGGAGGAGAAGCTCAGGGTTGGGGGTCTTGCTGGTCAACCTGTCTCCCAGCACTGCAGGTTCGGGGGCCTCGGCATCCCTGGGGGGAGAGTGGGTATGGAGGTTGGGCGGGGGGGGGGGAGGAAGAGGCAGGAGGGGGAGCAGATGTGGGAGGAGGAGCGATAACTGGGGCAGCAGCAGGGGCTGGAGCAGTAGGAGGCACCGATCTCTGCACCAGGGTCTGCAGGTGGTCGCAGATGGCATGGCTCTGGGCAAGCAGCTCCTGCCAGCTCTCCCACCGCAGCTGCAGGTCTTCGCAGGAGCCCCAGGTGCTGCCGCTGGTACTCCTCCTGGTTCTGGTTCACCCTGCTGGCCCGGGTGTGGGAGGATGTCCTGGGTGGGGTGGTGCGCCCTGCACTCGCATCTGCTGCAGCTGTGGAGAAACAAGAGAAGTGGTCAGTTATCCCTGGGGACGCAGTGGGTAAAGCCCAGCCCCCCTCTGCAAAGCGAGGACGGCAGGTCTCCGCACCATCAGAGCCGATGTGCTTGCACACAGGCCACGTTCAGCATATACTGCTATTCCCGGGAGTGTGAGCTGGCCCAGGACTGCACCCATGCCCCTGTGCTATATATGGTGTGGGTGTGGGTGTGGGGACGGAGGGGAGATGTGCCCTGCCTCTGTGTAGAGGGGGCTTGTGGAGGGAGGGCATTGTGCAGTGTCCCTCCCTGGGGTCAGGAGCATGTCATGTGCCTTCATACATACATGTGTGTGGGTGACAGGCCAGGGCCCCGGTGTGACAGCCAGCTGGGGCCACATGCCCAGGGTGGCACGACACATGCACAGGTTGCTGTGTGCTCCGTGGTAGCAAGGCCCACACGCGCGGTCCCTGGTCTCCCTCTTCCCTCCCTCTGCCCCGCATAAGGGGACAGTGTTGGCACTCACATGTCAAGACCTTCCTGGCCTCGGATGACACTGGCGACAGGCTTTCTGGAATGGCTCGGGGGTTCTGGGTGTGGGGCACACTCCCTCCAGGCTCCTTCAGCTCCTGGCCGTCCTTCTCCTCCTCCTCTGTGTCATGGGCAGGGCCCTCTGCCCCAGGGTCGATGACCACCTGGGGGGCACAGACCATCTGCCCCCACAGGATGCAGTCCAGGGCATCATAATAGGGGCAGAGGTCTGGGTCAGCCCCTGTTTGGGAGCTGCCCCCTGTGGCCCTAGCATAGGCCTGCCGCAGCTCCTTTATCTTCATGTGCACCTCCTGCTGAGTGCGCATGTGGCCTTTGGTGGCCAGGCTGTCAGCCATCCGCCTGTAGACGGCTGCATTCCTGTGTCTAGTGCAGAGATCATGGACATTGGAGGCCTCACCCCAAACCTCAATCAGGTCCACGATCTCTGCACTGGACCAGGCAGGTGCCTACCTTTTGCAGCCCCTGGCAGGCTCCTGGGAGCTGCCAGCCTGCTCCTGGGGAGCAGCAGAGGGCTGGGTGCCAGTGGGTTGCTGGCTCATGTTGGACCAGGGGCAGCAACTGCTGGCTCTGTACTGGCAGGCTTGCAGCTGGCACAGGCACTGTGGCCAGAGTCTACCCCTTTAAGGGCTCTGGGGCTGAGGGGGGAGCAGAAGAGTTTTCCTGGTTTGTCCCAGAGTGGCCACCAGGGCACCCTGGGAAGGGATGGAGGCCCCCTATTTCGAAATAAGTGTCTACACAGCGCTTATTTCGATTTAGCTATTTCGAATTTGGCATTATTCCTCATGGAATGAGGTTTACCAAATTTGAAATAAGTGCTCTGCTATTTCAAATTAATTTCAAAATAGTGGTTTGGCTGTGTAGACGCTGGTAAAGTTATTTCGAAATAACGGCGGTTATTTCGAAATAGCTTTGCTGTGTAGACATACCCTAAGTGACTATTAAGTCTTCTCATGGGCATTAAAAGATCTATTTCATCAGTAGTGATGCTTAAACCATGCATGCCAGCCAAATTCAAATGTCTACATAAGATCAAAGAAAGTATACAACACTCACCACTGTTACTGGTGCAGATTGGCTGATGTATTCTAATCTCACGGATTCCTTCATTTTAGAGGAATGAAAGTCCATGATGTTCATTTTGGACCTCTAGAACACCGCTGGGTTCCTTGGGATTAATCTTAAATCATTATGGCCTTGATCCAGCAAAACACTTAAATATGTGTACAATCTTTAGTGTTTGAATAATCCATTAACGTCAGTTGGATGTCTCACATGTTTAAAAATAAGAACCCACTGAAGTGCTGTAGTGTGCTGATGTTAATTTAATGAAAATTCTATGTATTATTGTTGTGAAGGGAGACAAACTGCATTGTAAAGAGCCAGGGACTGAGAGTAAGAGTACATTTAATTAAAATTATTATGATTTTCCAAAAGGAGCTTTAATTACTTTCTCTTCCATTCTTAGATAATCATTATTTTGAAAAAATTATAAATTTGCAGGATCTTCCCCATGTATTATACTTGAGCAGGGCAAAGGTGTGTCTTTTGCTAAACAAGCTCCATGTAACTGTGGATTTGGGTAGTCAGTCTTTCTTCTTCCTTTGTGTTTAGTGTGGGGGATTTCACACACACAATACTCTTTCCTAATTCCCTTGGTCACAAGCCAAGTATGAGCTGGCTAAATCAGATTAGCTGGACAGGTTGCTTTACAGCCCCCTAGATTGCTCTCCTCACTCTGAATTGCTTGTGTTTCCTAGTTCACAGGAATTCACAATACTAAAGAAGGAACCATGTTTTATTTTAGCTGGGCTAAGCTCTGACCATGTGTGGGATAAGGTAGTCTATCAATTTTACACAGTAAGAACACCCTGATCCTATACATTCTTCTGTGCAAGTGGCCCGAAATGTCTAGCATAAATTTTCAGAGATGCAGGACATATTGGTGACTACGAAGGGATCAAGAAGAGGGCATGGTTACATTCTACCAACCCTCCACTGCACTGAAAGGCCACACACGAATGATGTAACTTAGAGCTACCCAGGACAAGTGGCATTGAGACAAGGACTAGATATCAGAGTCAGATAGCCTGAAGCATCAACCTGATGACTCTGGTGGGTACCCTAACCCTGCACTCCTCAGACCCAAAAGAATGTTGACAAATTGAAGTACATTCAGGGGACAGCAACAGAAATTATTGAAAAGGGGGGGAAGGACGGATTTTGAAGCAAAGACAGTATTTCCCACTGCCAGACAAAACAAATAAGGGAATATAATGATTATCGATCAACATTTGAAGAGTGGAAATAAAAAGTTGGGACCAGAATTGTTTAGAGTGTCCCACAAAGCTAAGACTAGGAATCAAGGAATAAAAACAAACAAGAGGTCATTTGGGGCTGATTATTAGAAAATTGTATGACAAAAAATGTATATTATATTGTATCATATCCCTTAAGGGATAGAGAAAAATCCCCAACACTTGGTTCTTTTAATGCTGGACTAAAACAATGTATTTAAGAAGGTAGTGAAGGGGGCAAACCTCCACTGAAACAGAGACACACAAAAAGGTCAATAGACCGTTTTCAATAACTGATGCAATACAAGAGACTGAGCTTGGAATTTAGCTTGAGCATTTGATAACTAATTAGTTGGGTTCTGAAAGAGAGGGAAGGAGATTTCATGGGAATGAGCAGGTCCTCCAAAGCCCAGCTGAATTCCAGAGTACTGCACATCTTAAAATCTCACAATTGTTTGTTAGATAGCTAATGGAAAATATATTTTTATAGCTTGCAGGGCATGTAGAGCCTACACAGTTGTCTCCTGTAGGCAAACTCCTTCCTGCAATTCTGTGCAATGACTGAACTGGTATGTACGGAACTGCTTTTCCCATTGGTTTACTCTTGTGGGAACACTGGTCATACAGAGTCTCACAAATGCAGAGGGAAAAAGCTATAAACTTGCAGCCATACCACTTTATCGGTGGTGGTCATCCTGTCAGAGATCACACATTAAAAAAAGTCAAGCCAAGTCATTATTTAAATTGGAAAACAAAAATCATTATTGAGTCATTGATCTATTAAAGGTGACATAGTTTGGAAGAGGTTAAAAACCTCAGATCCTACAGTCAATAACAATCCCAGAGAAACTTGTGAAATTAGAGATTATTAGACTCAGTGTATGGGCTAAATTCCAGTATAGGTAATTACAGATTACCTGCCTAAACTCCCTGCTGTTTCAAGTTGATACAGTGTCATTAATTTCCCATGGTTTCTTTCAGTGGTGGGTGAGGTAATTCCTGAATGTAAATACTATGGAGATCTTTGGAATTATAGATGTATTTTATTATTACAATGGTAAGATTTTAGTTAGTCTTTTGTGAGATGCACATAACAGATAAAAACAGCTGAAGCAAACTTTGCTGAATGTTTTATCCTAGAAAGAAGCTTAAAAGCATAAATAAACTTCTGAAGCCAACTTCTGACAGGAGAATGGTAAGGATGCCCCCCTGATATTTCATGAAAGTGTTTGTTCTTCCTCTCAGTCTTTCTGACCCCCATTAAAAATATATTCCTTACAAGTCCTATAAAGGCTTTCTCTTTGCTGCTTTCCTTTCTTTCTGCCTTACAGATATTTATGGAATTTTATTTGAAATGTTGGGTTATGTACTAGAATGTATTTTTGCCATCTTTTCCCCTGTTTTTCTAAGAAAATGAGCCTTTAGCTGCCTCAACATCAGGAAAATTGGTGTCTTAAAGGCAGAGACTGGCCATTGTGGAGAATCTGTCAATCAGGATGATACACAGGTTAAGGCTCCATGACTGGAAACCAAGATATGTTGAGTCAATTCCTGACTCTTCTTCAGAATTCCTGAGTTATTCCTTCTTTCCCCATCCTTTCTGTATTTAGATTTCAAATCTCTGGGGAAGAGCCTATATCTTACCATGTGTGTCAACAGTACCTAACACAAGGGGGGCCATTCTCAAGTGGGAATTCCAGGTAGCAGTTTAATAAGATGACCAAGACTACAAAGGAGTGCTCTATTTCTTCTTGGTGGCTCCTGAACTTGGAGATTTTTCTCATTTGTCAGTGACAAGGTTTCATTGTTTTCTTTATTTTATGCTATCCCACATAGATCAATACTGATTGCTATCCTAACAAGTGCCAGATATTGCTAATGAGTAGTAATGCATGCTCAAAAAGATTGACTTATAACACTGCTAAGGAATTAACTGAAATTCTATTTTCAGCATCATTATTACTTCTGCAATTATTCACAAGCATCCACAGAGTGTTTCCACCATTCTGTGGAAGTCCCAGCCTCAATTCCTACTCCAGATATGACCGAAGTATATATTCATAAATATTGTTGAGCTTAATTTACCTTTGTGGAGTCTTATTGCAGTCTAAAAGGTTTGAAAACTCTGGAGCAGTTTTAATGCAATCTTCAGATTTATTTATATCTTTTTTGTATCTCTTCAAGCCTTATTAAACATCAAAGATTTAGTAAGTGCCTTTTTAATGGCTTACATAGGCAAGGACCATTCAAAACTTTGGGGTGATTGCTTACTTTAAAGGGAATACACAGCTTGAACAATAAGGGGTGATTGTGTTTCAATGGAACAATGCTTTTACCTTTTAGCAACAAAATGTAATCAAAGGGATCATTTGCTTGTGAGAGATTTAAGGCCATATCCTCAGCAGGTGTAAGTTGGTATAAACTCATTAAAATCAACGAAGCCAGGCTGGTTTACACTAGCTAAGGACTTATATTAATTTCTTCCTTTTTCCAAAATTCTCTATATTAACTTGCCAATTCTTCCATTGGATACCAAACACTTTCTTCTGGGGGGTTAGGGGGTTTCTTATAGTACTCACTATGATTAACGTCTTGAAGTTAACAAAAATTACACATTTTATCTTTGCAGCAATAGCTATAATGTCGAGTGACTACAGCATTGAATTATTCATTTAAAATATTTCATTATGATTTTAACCTCTATATTAGTAAACAAATAATTTGTGAACTGATCCTTACTATCTGTAGTATCAGATGAACAGCCTAGATTAGTAATTTTCAAATCAAGTTATTTGGAACTGTTCTTTTTAACCATTCAGTATTAGTTATTTGTTTTCAGTCACTGGTCACCTAAGTCATGTTACGTGGTTTCTTCTCTTTGGTTAGATGGCAAACTTTTAAATGAGAATAACAAATGGCAAAAAAACACAAGCAAACAAAAAAACCTTCCATGCTCGCAAATAACTATTTGGCCATATAACTACTTGTGCTAAAATTGAGTGAGACTTTCAGAGTTAATAAATCTTTCTATAAATACATAGTGATGGTAACTATGTTCATGAATTACAATAATTTGATTCCACAAATCATAATTAAAAGCATTCAGTGGATTAATCTCATAACATTTTATTTTTTTTTAAACTATGTGACCAATTAATAACATATTTTTCATTCAAATACAAAAGCCACAAGAATAGATTACAACTATTAAATAATGTATAGAAACCCTGCCCAACATTTAGGACAAAAAGTGAAAAATTATACAATATCCAATATGAAATTAAGGGAAGAATTATAAGGAGACAGAATATACTCTAAAATTGTTTATTTTAGCAGACAATCTTGCCACCTTGGTGTACGAATGTTTTCACACTCCTAGCTAAAATACTCTCCAGAAATTATTTTTCTGATATTTATTGTAAGAAAATACAGCTCAAATAAAGTACAAATAATGTACTGTTATCCATTAAAACCTTAAAGTTTCAGGATGCTTGCAGATCCCCCATGATCTATGCAGATGAGGTATTGGGAAACATTCCAAACCATGGGGACAAAGTTACTGGAATCGTTATCTGTAGTAGACAATTTTGATATTCTCTAAATGGGTTTTGGTGTAGATCTGGAGAAGAAGCCAGTGAAACTTAGGTGTCTCACCAGTTGTCTGCTCCCACCCCTTTCATCCAGGGAGGTGGAATCCCTTGGAACACCATGGGAGAGGTGTCAGCAGAACTATGAGGGAGAGAGGAGCATGCCACCACTTTAATACTCCCAGACAAGACCCACAAGGGCAGTGTTTCTTTATGCAAGGGGAAAGAGGGACATAAGGAACCCAGAGCTTTTATTTGTTGTAATAAATCTATAACAAGTGTTTAATATTAAGGTGGGGGGGAAACAGAGCAATTTAGAATAGCCATTGATGCAACAGAAAACACATCTACTTCATTTAATAAAAATACTTTGAATTTTATCAAATATTGTTTGATAGTGAGTGAGACCTCGGTGTTCACCACTAGTACTCTAGAGCAGCACAGTAAAAAAGTTTCTTCCAAAAGAGATTAGCTCAAAGGAGATTGTGGATCAGGAAATTGTCTCAGTTTTTGCTTTGGACCTTTTTGCTCACAGATCCACCTTTAAACCCATAATTGGAGTGGTAGCAAATGAGCCTGTATTTGGCACCCTCCTTCCAGCTGATGTCATGGTATCCTACGTCATACCCAGTTATTGGTAAGAAGTAGATAATTGCACTAGGGAATTCAATAATTAGAAATCTAGATAGTTGGGCTTGTGTTGACCAGCAGAGTCACACTGTGAATTGCCTACCAGTAACAAAGATTCTGGACCTCACAAAGGGTGCATCTTCACTGCAGTGTTTTTCCAGAAAAACAATACTTGCATCCACACCACCACTGAATTCTTTCAACAGAAAGTTGAAAGAACGGAGGTTTTTTTCTGACTGCAGTAAATCTCATTCTACGAGAAAGAAGCCTTTTTCCAAAAAAGCTTTTTCGGAAAAAGGCGTATGTGGACACAGAAGAGGGAGTTCTTTTGAAAGAAGAGGCCTCTAGGAAATAACACAAGTGCCCTGGTGGCCACTCCATCCAGACTAATCACAACTTAAATGTGAGATAGCGTCCAATGTGGACGCTATCTTTTGAAAAAGCACATCACTTTTTCATTGCGCTTTTGCTATGTGGATGCTCTCTTTTGAAATAAGCTCTTCTGGAAGATCTCTTCCAGAAAAGCTTCTTCCAAAAGAAGCTTTCAGTCTAGACATAGCCAAAATGTCTAGACAGACTTATGTGGAATGCTGGGGAGAAGCCAGTTTCTCAGTACATGTAGATACAGGTGAAATGGAGAAAAGAAGGACAGAAATCCTGGTGGCCAGATTTAGGCTGCTAGGAGAAATATTAAAGTCCAGGGTCTCCATGGTATCATTCTCTGATATTCTTTTAATTCCACACTCAGGGACAGTTACAAAGGCAGAAGTGAATGGTCTCAGTACTTATATGAAACAATGGTGTTTGGGAGGAGGGATTTAGTTTTATTAAGAACTTGGGAACCTTTTGGGAAAAGAGGAGCCTGTATAGGAAGCATGGGGTACATCTCACCCAAAATGGAACCAGATTGCTGATGTGTAAAATAATAATAATAATAATAAAAGGCAGCAGGGGTTTTCTGAAACTCAGGGCTGAGGGAAAGCTGACAAGTGTAATAGAGCATATGATTTGGACAGACATATTCCTTGGGGAAAAATTTATTAAAGGGGATATTGTATAGCCTAGTCAAGAGGAGAAGATAGGATTTTATCAAGTACAGGTAGAAGCTGAAGAGAAACATTCAAGCAAAAATGTCCCATTCAACTACATCACATGAAGGCAGATAATATTGACAAATTATATAGGAGCATGTATAAGAAATCCCGCTTAAATACACAGACAGGTGAATTTGAGTGCCTGTTATTAAATTAGGATAATAGAGGCTCAAACTACAGGTTGTTTCTCCTGGGTCTGGCACCCTTGGAACCAGAGTGGTCCTCAACCAAAGAATCTGCCAGAGCAGGGGAGGTTAATGCTGACCCCTCTTCTGCAGGGCTCTGCTCTGATGGCAGCCGAGTGGCCATCATTGATTGAGTGGAGACGGCGGGGGGCACTGAGGGGAAGAGGCAGGATGGCTGCAGAGCCCTGCAACCTGGGGCCAGGAACTCACACCTCATGGGAGTGCACCAAGCCCCATGGCTGCTGGGCTGCTCTTCCAGCCCCTGCCACCAGCTGTGGGGCTGAAGTATGCAAAATTATTCAAGATTGCTAAGTCCGAAGCAGACTGTAAAGAGTTACAAACAGAAGTCACAAAACTGGACGACTGGACAAAAAAATAGCAGATGAAATTCAATATTGATTAATGCAACATAATACACGCTGAAGACCTGACCCCTATTATCCATACAAAATGATGGGGTCTAAATTAGCTGTTACCACTGTGACAGGGCAGGTTAAAGGCCTTGATAGAAGGGGAGAGAGGCAGCCCTGGCTAATCAGGGGCAACTGAGACAGGGCTGGTATAAATCAATTAAGAGCCAGGTGAGCTGATTCAGGATGATGCGGGTCCTCTTTAAAAACCTTCCCTGTGGGGGAAGGGAGGGGAGAGTGGAGAAGGAGTTTGGAGAGGGGAGACAGAGAGGAACAACCAACCGATAAGGAGATTCAGGGGAGCTGAGCAAAACAACATCAGCACTGCTAATGGCTGCAGGGGGAGATAAGGGGCTCCGACAGGGAGTGTTCGGAGGCTCCCTTCCCCCAAAGTGGCCAGAGGAGGACTATTTACTCAGCCCCAACTGGCCCAGGGCATCGACTCCAACACTCCGTTGTTTTGCCGAGGGACAGAAGGCCATACACCGAAAAAGGCCAGTGAGACTTGTACCCGCGGCCCTTAAACTGTGGGGTAGTGGGCAGAATAGGTGTCTGGGACGCAGGACTGGGACTAACCTTGCCACACCACTTAAGAAAGAGATCTTGGACTCACTGTGGATAGTTCTCTGAAAACGTCTGTTCAATGTGCAGAGGCAGTGAAGAAAAAAACTAACAGAATGCTAAGAGCCATTAGGAAAGGAATGAATAATAAAACAGAAAATATAACAATGCCATTCTATAAATCCATGGTATATCCATACACTGACTATTGCATGCACTTCTGGTTACCCCATCTCATAAAAGGTATATTAGAATGGGGAAAGGTCAACCAAGAGCAGCAAAAAAGATTAGGGGTATGGAGCAACTTCCATGGGAGGAGAGATTAAAAAGATTGGTACGGGAAAGATACATCTAAGGTAAGTGATGGTAGAGGTCTGTAAAATCAAGAATATTGTGGCAAAAATGAATAAGGAAATGTTATGTTCCTCTTCACATAACAGAAGCACTAGGGATTACCCAATGAAATTAATAGTCTGCAAGTTGAAAAAAACCCATAAGGAAGTACTTCTTCACACAACGCATAGTCAGCCTGTGAAACTCATGGCCAGGGGATGTTTTGAAGGTCCAAAGTGTAAATGGGTTAAAAAAAACCCAATTGGATAAGATCATAGATGATAGCTCCACCAATTAGCCAAAATCGTGAGGAATTCAACTAAATCCCTAAACCCTGCCTGCCAGAAGCTGGTATTGAAAAATAGGGGATGGATCACTCAGTAAATTACTCTGATTTGTTCATTCCCTCTTGAAGCATCCTGTCAGAAGACAGGATACATAGCTAGATGGGCCATTCATTTGGCCCAATATGGATGTTCTTATATATTTAGTACAGAGTAGTATATTTATTTTCTATTCCCAGCTTTGTTTCAGCCTGAGTGACCTTGAGTAGGTCAGTTAACTTCTCTATATCTCAGTCTCCCCATCTGTGAAAACAAGGGCAAGGTGGAGTGGGGGTGAGATTCTGCCTATTTGAAATTGCACAGAAATGGCGAATCCGACCCAATAACTCAGTTTCCAATATATGAACAATTCTTCACTGACTCATTTGGGTTTTCCATCATGGCAAAATTCTCCCCCAAAATAGATACTAATCATATTTGTCTAGAGTCCTAGACACTATTGCCTGCCTCTGAGTTGATATGGGAGGGAAATTAAAAAAATGGCTCAAATAAGATTGTGACGGCAAGTAAATGGTGGCCCAGCAGATGCCGCCAGGAAAAGCACTGAGGGCGCGCAATGCGCCGGAAGGGCGTCCCCGGCTGGTGACGTCACCCCGGCGCTGGCCGGCATCGCAACGCGGGTGCCGGCTGATGACGTCACCCGCTGGGTTGGCGGGATGTTAAAAAGCGTCCAGGAGGGACGCCAAGAGGGGGGTGAGTCCTGGCTGGCCACACAGAAGGTGGGCGAGACAGGCGTGGAGGAGGAGGGTGGTGTGTTCCGGTAACCGGCCAGGGTGAACTGTAACCCCGGGCCGGCCAAATTGAGTGGGACCGCAGGCAGGGTGGGAAGTGGCCCAGGGCTGGACCAAGGACTCCGAGTGCGGGTGAGTTGAGGGGCTTGCACCCCATCCGCAGGCAGGCGGGAGGCCCTTTTCCCCCTGCCTTAGGGCCCTGGGCTGGGGCTCGGGAGAGTGGGCAGGCCCGAGCTCCCCTACCCCGCCGCTGGTGGGTGTAACGCTGGATGGTGCGGCCGTGCAGCCTGGCACGGCAGCCATCCAAGTTGAAAGGAGGGACCTGTATTGCAAGGTTGGCCCGTGGGGGCTTGGTAGTAGGGAAAACCTGTAATAAAAATCGACCACCGACCATGACTTTGGGGGTGGCCTTTGTACAAAGATATATACTCAATTGCACTCATAACAACGTTTTTTCTAACTCACCTTGTTGTTGCTAATAGCAGTGTTTCTACTACTGCTGTGAGGTGTCACTGTGACTATTACTGTTGCCTTGGTCTCTTTTATACTCTGGAATCTGATAAAAGACACATTTTTAATGACATTTCCTAGGCCAGCCTGCATAAAGAAGCAGTGAAGAAAGAGAAGAACGCTAACATGCACTATATTTTTTCTATAAGCAATTTTGGTAACTGTGAGCCAGCAAATATCTTTTTTGTCATATAACTCATTAATTCTGGAGTCAGTCAATGAATGCATTCAGCTTCCTTAAAGCCTAGACCAAAAAGTTGCAGTTTGGGCTCGTAGATTTAGTTACAGCTATTAGGGCTGTGAGCGGGGCTGAGATTAATATATTGTCTAACAAGAAAATTTTGCATTCATAATAATTTTGAGCATACTTTTGCTGACACAAAGGCAATCGTTTCACAAATAGTACATTATATTGTTGGTATAACCAAAACAGATGTTCTAGAAAGATGACTTTTTAAAAATTCTGTGCAGGCTGAGTAGGATATTGTTACTTCATGAAAATACTGATTAAATGTTCTCAGTAATTTCTAGTGAATTCACAGTGTGACACTGTTGCTATTTGCTATTTCCATACCACATCATTATTTTTTCTCAAAGAATCTTCCAGCAAACTTCCAAATTCAAATCTCATTTTATCACTACAATAACAGAAGAGACCACCATTGTTGCTAACTATCTGCCATAAAAGACATCTCATTCATTATAAAATGTCTTAAGTACATTTCTATCCATCTTATACTAATAGATTCTTTTCTCTAAGTAGTCACTTATTATTGCTCCCTTCAATAATTTCAGCTCCTAGTATTTTCTACTACCAATGAAATTGTTTACCAGTTTCTATGTTTTCATCCACAGAGGCAATATGCATTTGCAAATCCTACTCTACCCTTCTTTTGAAAAACAGTGAAATATAAGTTGCGATGGAAGTAGACAGGAATATGTGCCAAGGAAATCAGAACTTCACTGAATAAACACATCTGAAAATTCCTGAATTCTTTCTAATAGCCTTTCTCTGGGCCAAATTCTCTTCTTAATTCAATTGAGGTGAAGTAGGAACAATTTTATCTGTATCAGGGGAGTTTCATCAATGTGGAACCAATGCGAATGAGATCAGGAACTGGCCCTTTCTGTTATACCAGTTGTGTAATAGACGAGAATAGATAGACAATGACCAGGTGCATTGTGTTGTTATATACTTTTTGGCTAAGCATGCTATGAGATGGAGAGAGAATGGGGAACACACAGAGCCTCAGCCAGAGGGGGAGGGAATGGGAAGTGGAAATCTGTTCCTGAAAGAAAAGGGGAAAGGAGGGTGGAACATAGTGAGATTGTGGAAGGATGAATTTCTCCCAGGCTCCCTGGTGTATAGAAGAGCACAGCCTTCAGAGGCAACAAAGTATGCAAACTTCTCATTACTTAGATGACAATAAAAGCTGACACTATCCTATACTTCAATGTGTGTTGTTTTGGTGGGAAATCCCCCAATGGCATGGAAATTTGTTGGCAGCAGTAGAGATAACAGAGTAGCAGAAACAACACCTTGCTCCTCTACTTCACTTTCAGCTAATAGAAGAGCTGCAAAGCTGAAAAAAAAGTGGGTCCCGGAGAAGATTACACAGTAATTTATAGAACTGCATTCTTTTTATATTCTACCCTCATGACAAATTAAATGTGTATCTGCACTCCAGCTCCTAAGAAGGATTTACCGAAGCTGTTATAGACACAGGAAATTTTTAATCACTCATTTAAAAAATAGGTTTCTGAAAATGTCTGCAGTTTTTGTTTCTTCTAAGGAAAAACTCCAACTGGTAATTTCCATTTTACACCAGCACTGAACGATTAAGTTCTGAAAGATAATGGAGCCGTTCAATTCAGGGAGTAGCCCCTCACCAATTTTCTGTATACTCGGGTGTGTAATCATTCAATACATGTTTTAAATGTAATGAACAGAAAAAGAAAAAGACCGTATTTTGTTAAGTGATGTGTCATGCATTGTCAAACTTGGCCAGACTGTTTAGGAAATGATCTGAAAATCTGGTCCCCAATCCTTTTCTCTGTTAGGGTAGCCACTACTCCTCAGATTGCATGGTAAGAATGTCTGGGAATATCTTACATGATAGTGACCCTGAACTGTTGAAACATTGCTCTTGAGCCATCCTGGCAATAGCCCCAGAATCTGGAGCGCATTCCTCAGCAGAAGATAAGTTTCTAGACACATATGTTTTTCGGGGAAGGGGGGCTGGGAGTACCCCTAAAAGCGCTCTACAGTGACAAAGGGTCTGCCTGTTTTGAAAACTCATCACTGACTGCAATGCTTTGCAAGTAAATTAATGAAAAGCAGCTGAAAACCATCAAAGCATCACTTAGATCTTCTATTTAACACCAATTTATTTTTAGTGGCCAAATCTCCTTCTTGATCACTTGATATTAATTAATGTTCCATGTCAAAGTCATCTGGAAACTGTTATTGCTAGTACTTGGAGTTGCACTATATACCAAAAGACTGATCCTCCATAGTTATATTTCCAAGAGTAGAGTCATTCAGCTTTGCTATGACTATTGATGTATGCAGTTCAGGTGTAAGGTGAATCTGTAGACCTCATTTTGATTAGTCATTGAAAAATAAATTACCTTATTCCATCATGATAGATTTTTTTTATTCTTTCTCAGGTAGCCCAAAGTAATTCAAAATGTCAATTAATTGTACTAATAAAGTAATAACAATTCAGTAGCATGTTTTAGGTGTTTCAGTCTTATACATGGAACTTTCACACGATGGCTTTACATTTACATCTGCACGACATGAACTATTCATTCAGTAATCTGCTAAAGCCTATGAGAGCCACTGCATATCATTCTGCACGCAATGGGGATTCAGAAAACATATGTGATGGCTTTTAAGCGAGCCCTAGAGAGGTGTTCTACAAAGGATAGACCACTGAAGCACTATAGTGCAAATTTATTGTTGTCATATGAGACTAGTCCTCAGTCTATCAGCACAAACATGCCTGGGGAGATGTTTTTGAAAAAAAATAGCTCTACATAAGAGTTTCATTAGCAGTAGATTTCTCTACAAGTTTGGTAAAGGGCAAATTAAATAGCAAGAGAAAGGTGAAAGATCTAGGAGGTGACTTTCTGAAAGAGTAAATATTTGAGGAAAAGTGTACAAGGGAGAAAACATTATACTAATAAAAAACCTGAATACTGAGTTATGCTAGACAGGAGTCATGCCTGTGAAAAATCTGGATTGAAGGAATATAACTGATAAATTTATCAGTATGAAAGGATGCAATCATTGCAGGTATACAAGACTGTGTGTTGGAACCAGCTGTATTTAATGTGTATGCATGTGATTTTGAAACTAATATGAGTTATTGAATGTCAAAACTCAGAAAGGACAAAGACCAGAAAGCCAGAGGAAATATTATAGAGGATCTACATAGCTTGGGGAAAGGAGCACAACAGTGACAAATGGAATTTAATATCTCAGAATGATACTTAATGGAGTAGAACTACAGGAAACAAATGAAGGAAGGGAACTAAGGGTACCAGTGAGTGACACCATGAAGGAGAAGGCTAAGTATGTGGTCAGAATTAGGTGTGCTTATAAAGGACTAATTTGTAAATGGAGAGATTATATTTTAATTAATTATTGTACCATTGTGTAAATTACTAGCCAGGTATTAATGACTTGTATTATTATTAGATTCTCATTCAAATGTTTATTGGAGGACAGGCTTAGTTGTCAAGGTAAGCAGCTGAAACTAGAGTATCAAACAGACTTTAATATGGAATGGATGAGCACACAGATTCTCTCAGCATTTCTTTCCATGGTAATTTCCTTAGTTTTCTAAAAGGGAGATGAGATAGACTGAAGGTTTTTTAAGTGTTTGGATCAATATTCCACCCGCTGCAAATAAAAGACACAAACATCCATCTCAGACTAGAATATTACATATATATTAATACCATGTACTCTGCATGGTGGTGGTGGTGACATCTAGGTCATACATTTCAAAGTTGCATAATAAAATGCATTTATCATGCACCTTTGGCTACTCCCCTTACACTCTGCTCAATAGTCTATCTTCTCAGGATCTTCTTCCAGCATTCCAAACCTCTCAGAAGTTTAAAAAAGCTGCCATTTTCTAAAAACAAAACAATAACCCTACCAAACACATAGTTTTTCTTTTTTCCAAATGTGATATTTCTTCCCAAAACACATAGGCAGATAGACAGTATGGTAAATATTTAGTCTAGCATTTAATGACAGTGATTAGAAATGGGAACTCGATGTCTTTAGAAAGGCAGGAATCCCATGGGGTTGAATGCTAGTTCCTACTCCTGACAGAATTAAATCTATTGGATCTTAAAATGAAAATATTTAAATGACTATCCAAATAATTTTAGTTTGTAGATGTTTCTAAAATGCATTATTTATGTTTTTGCACACTCTCTAGTTACCTTCTAAACATCACTGATCAAATAACTTAGCCTCAAACAAACTAATTAACATAGTTTACAGTTTATTTGTGGATAATATGTGAATGGAAGTGAAGCTAGATTTGTCCAATGGTCCAGAAATAGCTCCCTCCGCTCAGCAAGATTTGAAATGTGTGAATGTTTTCCATTGTGTCCAGCTGCATTTATATGAAGTCCCTCCACTTCTCTGTCATGATTACCCTAAGTCATGAAGGAGAAATGAACAACTTGAAGAAAACATAACAAGAATTTATTTTTGAAATGTGGAGTTTTATTGTACAGTGAGTCTATTCTGTATTTAACATAGTAATGCTTCTTGAGTGTACTTCCTTTTATATTCTTCTCTAGTTTATTGGATCTCTACACTGCTGAATCTGGAAAGTTCTCTCTGTACTGATTATTTGTCTGTAAGTTATGTTACTTTAAATATAAAATGAAAAAAATTAAAAATCTCCTAAAATTTTAATTATCTGCTTAATAGTCAAGAAAAATTTAAAGAAATGTTGCCAGAATTGCTTTTAAATTCTTTCATAAAGTCTTGTGAACAGTTTATAAAGTTAATTTTCTCCGAAGTTATATTTTATATGTGGATCCTGGCATAGAGGGCAAAAAGGACTTTTGTAACTCTGCTTTGATCAGGGAAAGAGATTTACCAATGAAAGCATGTGGTAAGAATGAAAAACTGGGATGGGAGTAACCATCTTTTATATTGTTGTTATCCTTTTGCACAAATTATAGGCCCTATGTTTCCAATCTAATCTCTGTGGGTCTCTTTTAAAGACAAATTGAAGAAAAGGATGACTTTCTAGAATCAAAATGGGGAAAATCAATATCAAGATCTTATGCAGCCTTTTGAATAGACCAGTTTGTATTTAAATGCTACTGAAAGCCATTTCTTTAACATTAGTTTTGAAGGAAACTATTAATTTCCTGGAGAAGAGTTACAATGGAATGAATGTCTGAAATTGCTGGAAGATCGACTCTCTGGCGATTGATCCTCCGGAGTTTGATTTACCAGGTCTAGTAAAGACCCAATAAATCAAACACTGAGGGTGCTCCTGTCAGTGCTGGTACTCCTCAACCCCCTGTCGACCTCTTGCTGTGGGGCTGCCCCAGAAAATCAGTGCTAGGTATGTTGACTTCAGCTATGCAATTCACGTAGCTGGAGTTGAATATCTTGCATCGATTTTTTTCTGTCAGTGTAAAACTGACTTTAGTTCCAGTATGCACTACAGAATGCTGCAAACATAGTGTGTATGTAACTTAGAGGAACTGAGACCATTAACAAGGGGAAGTGAAGTCTTCTCTAGAGCCTCAGGTAAGAGCCAGATGGCTTTTAGCACATGATGTAGAGGTTTTAGCCTCTAAGGTGTCAGGTTCAATCCCACCTGCTGATGACCCAGGTTTGTAACCTCTACAAGTGATGTGGTTATACCAACAAAATTCTAATTTTTGGCAGAGTAGTTTGTCTTGCTTAGGGAGGCTGGAATAATCGATATAATCAAAAGCAGGTTTTCATTGTATCCATTTAACAGTACTTTGACTGTGTAGCTGTACTGATATTTTATATCAGCAAAATGCACCTTTGTGTAGCTCTGACTTTAGGCCGAGATAATTTAATATAACTTGCTTTTGATACAAGGTTTCCAAGCATAGCATGGTGAATGCAGCAAAATGTGTACAGTTGGAAGTGTGATTGCAGCATATATAAACATACCTGCTAGATTTACCTATAAGAACATAAGAACATAAGAACGGCCGTACCGGGTCAGACCAAAGGTCCATCTAGCCCAGTATCCTGTCTGCCGACAGTGGCCAGCACCAGGTGCCCCAGAGGGGGTGGACCGAAGACAATGATCAAGCGCTTTGTCTCCTGCCATCCCTCTCCAGCCTCTGTCAAACAGAGGCCAAGGACACCATTTTATCCCCTGGCTAATAGCCTTTTATGGACCTAACCTCCATGAAATTATCTAGCTTCTCTTTAAACTCTGTTATAGTCCTAGCCTTCACAGCCTCCTCTGGCAAGGAGTTCCACATGCTGACTACACGCTGTGTGAAGAAGAACTTTCTTTTATTAGTTTTAAACCTGCTACCCATTAATTTCATTTGGTGTCCTCTAGTTCTTCTATTTAGGGAACTAATAAATAACTTTTCTTTATCGGCCCTCTCCATACCACTCATGATTTTATACACCTCTATCATATCCCCCCTCAGTCTCCTCTTTTCTAAACTGAAAAGTCCCAGTCGCTTTAACCTCTCCTCATATGGGACCCGTTCCAAACCCCTAATCAATTTAGTTGCCCTTTTCTGAACCCTTTCCAAGGCCAAAATATCTTTTTTGAGGTGAGGAGACCACATCTGTACACAGTATTCAAGATGTGGGCGTACCATAGTTTTATACAGGGGCAGTAAGATATTCCGGGTCTTATTTTCTATCCCTTTCTTAATAATACCTAGCATCCTATTTGCCTTTTTGACCGCCGCTGCACACTGTGTGGAAGTTTTCAGAGAACTGTCCACGATAACTCCAAGATCTCTTTCCTGATTTGTCGTAGCCAAATTAGCCCCCATCATACTGTACGTATAGTTGGGGTTATTTTTCCCAATGTGCATTACTTTACACTTATCCACATTAAATTTCATTTGCCATTTTGTTGCCCAATCACTCAGTTTGGTGAGATCTTCTTGGAGTCCCTCACAGTCTGCTTCTGTCTTGACTATCCTAAACAGTTTGGTATCATCCGCAAACTTTACCACCTCACTGCTTACCCCTTTCTCCAGATCATTTATGAATAAGTTGAACAGGATTGGTCCTAGGACTGACCCTTGGGGGACACCACTAGTTACCCCTCTCCACTCTGAAAATTTACCATTTATTCCTACCCTTTGTTTCCTGTCTTTTAACCAGTTCTCAATCCAAGAAAGGACCTTCCCTCTTATCCCATGGCCATGTAATTTACACAAGAGCCTTTGGTGAGGGACCTTGTCAAAGGCTTTCTGGAAATCTAAGTATACTATATCTACTGGATCCCCCTTGTCCGCATGTTTGTTAACCCCTTCAAAGAACTCTAATAGATTAGTAAGACAGGATTTCCCTTTACAAAACCCATGTTGACTTTTGTCCAACAAATTATGTTCTTCTACATGCTTCACAATTTTATTCTTTACTATTGTTTCGACTAATTTGCCCGGTACTGAAGTTAGACTTACCGGTCTGTAATTGCCCGGATCGCCTCTAGAGCCCTTTTTAAATATTGGTGTCACGTTGGCTACCTTCCAGTCATTAGGTACGGAAGCCGATTTAAGGGATAGGTTACAAACCACAGATAATAGTTCAGCAATTTCCCATTTGAGTTCTTTTAGAACCCTTGGATGAATGCCATCCGGTCCCGGAGATTTGTTAACATTAAGTTTTTCTATTTGTTCCAAAACCTCCTCTAATGACACTTCAATCCGGGACAGTTCCTCAGATTCATTACCCACAAAGGACGGTGCAGATTTGGGAATCTCCCCAACGTCCTCAGCCGTGAAGACTGAAGCAAAGAAATCATTTAGTTTCTCCGCAATGGCTTTATCGTCCTATGCTAGCCCAGATGAAAAATCCCTCTGCATTATGGCTTCCATGCCTAGCTCAAACCACTTTTGCCAAAATCTCTAATGACCTTGGCTTAGCCAGAATTCAGAATCAGTCCTCCATCTTCCTCCTCGTTCACCTTCAAGGCATCAACCAGGCTCTTTTGTAAATTTTGTCCTGTGTTATCTTATATGATTTTGTTTTCTCCTCCTATCTTTCTAGTCATTCCTTTAGCACGTCCTGTGAAAGAACCTTCTTATCCCCACTATACTCCAGACCTGTTTACTTCTGTCTAAACTAAATCATGGCCTGTCCATCTGAGATCTTTTTGTGGATGTCTAGCTCCTAGCAAAAAACCTAACATGACTAAAACAGAGCTCCTAATCTTCCTCCCTAAACCTTTCCCTCTATTTACTCTCTCAATACCTGTGGATAACACTACTGTTCTGTCCGGTACTCACATATGTAATCTGGGCATCATGTTTGATTTGAACCTATTTCTAAGTTCTTACCTACAGTCTGTCTACATCTTGCCAATTCTTTCTGCATGACATGTCTAAGATATGATTTTCTATCCATCCCACAGCTGAAACTCTTGTCCAAGCTGCCATCATCTTGTGTTTTGATTACACCAACCTCTTTTTTCTCTGCCCTTAACACATGCAGTCTTGCCCTGCTCATAAAAAAGTCATTTTTCTAGTCAGTCACCTTGCCCAGGTCACTTCTCTGTTTGCACCGTCTTCCACTACCTTCTTCTCTATTGCATCTAAAGATAAGCTGCCTGTTTTCACTTCTTGGGTCTAGCATGGCCTATCCTACCTTTCATCTCACATTTGCTATCAAGATACCTCCAATCAGTCCATGATGCACCTTCATGCTTTTCCCCATTCTGCTTCACACACTTGGGAGATGTGCCCCATGAACACCCAAAAAGCTATCTTCTTGTTCTTGGTGAAACACTCCTTAAAAGTTGTCCATGATACTTACACAAAACCTGACAACAGTTTGGCTACCAGCATGATAACCACTGCATATCATGGTGACCAGTATTGTTTCATTGTACTCCCACATCTGTCTATATCCACTTCTTGTCTCTGGTTATATATTTAGATGGTAAACTCAGAGGTTAGGAAAATAATTTAGTGCTGGGTCTATATAATGTCCTCTAGTTCTTCTATTTAGGGAACTAATAAATAACTTTTCTTTATCGGCCCTCTCCATACCACTCATGATTTTATACACCTCTATCATATCCCCCCTCAGTCTCCTCTTTTCTAAACTGAAAAGTCCCAGTCGCTTTAACCTCTCCTCATATGGGACCCGTTCCAAACCCCTAATCAATTTAGTTGCCCTTTTCTGAACCCTTTCCAAGGCCAAAATATCTTTTTTGAGGTGAGGAGACCACATCTGTACACAGTATTCAAGATGTGGGCGTACCATAGTTTTATACAGGGGCAGTAAGATATTCCGGGTCTTATTTTCTATCCCTTTCTTAATAATACCTAGCATCCTATTTGCCTTTTTGACCGCCGCTGCACACTGTGTGGAAGTTTTCAGAGAACTGTCCACGATAACTCCAAGATCTCTTTCCTGATTTGTCGTAGCCAAATTAGCCCCCATCATACTGTACGTATAGTTGGGGTTATTTTTCCCAATGTGCATTACTTTACACTTATCCACATTAAATTTCATTTGCCATTTTGTTGCCCAATCACTCAGTTTGGTGAGATCTTCTTGGAGTCCCTCACAGTCTGCTTCTGTCTTGACTATCCTAAACAGTTTGGTATCATCCGCAAACTTTACCACCTCACTGCTTACCCCTTTCTCCAGATCATTTATGAATAAGTTGAACAGGATTGGTCCTAGGACTGACCCTTGGGGGACACCACTAGTTACCCCTCTCCACTCTGAAAATTTACCATTTATTCCTACCCTTTGTTTCCTGTCTTTTAACCAGTTCTCAATCCAAGAAAGGACCTTCCCTCTTATCCCATGGCCATGTAATTTACACAAGAGCCTTTGGTGAGGGACCTTGTCAAAGGCTTTCTGGAAATCTAAGTATACTATATCTACTGGATCCCCCTTGTCCGCATGTTTGTTAACCCCTTCAAAGAACTCTAATAGATTAGTAAGACAGGATTTCCCTTTACAAAACCCATGTTGACTTTTGTCCAACAAATTATGTTCTTCTACATGCTTCACAATTTTATTCTTTACTATTGTTTCGACTAATTTGCCCGGTACTGAAGTTAGACTTACCGGTCTGTAATTGCCCGGATCGCCTCTAGAGCCCTTTTTAAATATTGGTGTCACGTTGGCTACCTTCCAGTCATTAGGTACGGAAGCCGATTTAAGGGATAGGTTACAAACCACAGATAATAGTTCAGCAATTTCCCATTTGAGTTCTTTTAGAACCCTTGGATGAATGCCATCCGGTCCCGGAGATTTGTTAACATTAAGTTTTTCTATTTGTTCCAAAACCTCCTCTAATGACACTTCAATCCGGGACAGTTCCTCAGATTCATTACCCACAAAGGACGGTGCAGATTTGGGAATCTCCCCAACGTCCTCAGCCGTGAAGACTGAAGCAAAGAAATCATTTAGTTTCTCCGCAATGGCTTTATCGTCCTATGCTAGCCCAGATGAAAAATCCCTCTGCATTATGGCTTCCATGCCTAGCTCAAACCACTTTTGCCAAAATCTCTAATGACCTTGGCTTAGCCAGAATTCAGAATCAGTCCTCCATCTTCCTCCTCGTTCACCTTCAAGGCATCAACCAGGCTCTTTTGTAAATTTTGTCCTGTGTTATCTTATATGATTTTGTTTTCTCCTCCTATCTTTCTAGTCATTCCTTTAGCACGTCCTGTGAAAGAACCTTCTTATCCCCACTATACTCCAGACCTGTTTACTTCTGTCTAAACTAAATCATGGCCTGTCCATCTGAGATCTTTTTGTGGATGTCTAGCTCCTAGCAAAAAACCTAACATGACTAAAACAGAGCTCCTAATCTTCCTCCCTAAACCTTTCCCTCTATTTACTCTCTCAATACCTGTGGATAACACTACTGTTCTGTCCGGTACTCACATATGTAATCTGGGCATCATGTTTGATTTGAACCTATTTCTAAGTTCTTACCTACAGTCTGTCTACATCTTGCCAATTCTTTCTGCATGACATGTCTAAGATATGATTTTCTATCCATCCCACAGCTGAAACTCTTGTCCAAGCTGCCATCATCTTGTGTTTTGATTACACCAACCTCTTTTTTCTCTGCCCTTAACACATGCAGTCTTGCCCTGCTCATAAAAAAGTCATTTTTCTAGTCAGTCACCTTGCCCAGGTCACTTCTCTGTTTGCACCGTCTTCCACTACCTTCTTCTCTATTGCATCTAAAGATAAGCTGCCTGTTTTCACTTCTTGGGTCTAGCATGGCCTATCCTACCTTTCATCTCACATTTGCTATCAAGATACCTCCAATCAGTCCATGATGCACCTTCATGCTTTTCCCCATTCTGCTTCACACACTTGGGAGATGTGCCCCATGAACACCCAAAAAGCTATCTTCTTGTTCTTGGTGAAACACTCCTTAAAAGTTGTCCATGATACTTACACAAAACCTGACAACAGTTTGGCTACCAGCATGATAACCACTGCATATCATGGTGACCAGTATTGTTTCATTGTACTCCCACATCTGTCTATATCCACTTCTTGTCTCTGGTTATATATTTAGATGGTAAACTCAGAGGTTAGGAAAATAATTTAGTGCTGGGTCTATATAATGTCTAGCATAAGGGGGCCTTGGCCCATGACTGCCGCTCATAGTGTTACAGTAATAAAAAATAGCTAATGAATACCATTTGTACATTAATGCTCATTACATCAGGAATACCTGAATTTGTCAGCAAATGACTCAAAGAAGCAAGATGGGATGTTTGAAAACAGAATGAGAAGCACAAGTTTCTAACAGTAAATCTCTAATTCCCTCCACAATCTTAAATACAAGCAACCTATTTGATCCCTACATTGGGTCTTACATATATACCTAACCACACACACACACAAAAGATGTGTGGTTTAATAGAGACAGTTTGGCTGCACAAATGTAACAGAGGCAGCATATCTGTTATGTTCGGGTTCTATTACCATTATTAGAATACCTATTATTGAACGTTATAGACTAACAGATTTATTGGAGCATAAGCTTTCGTGGGCAAAGACCATGTCATGCATCTGACGAAGTGGGTCTTTGCCCACAAAACCTTATGCTCCAATAAATCTGTTAGTCTATAAGGTGCCACGGGACTTCTCGTTGTTCTTGCAGATTCAGACTAACACGGCTACCCCTCTGATACTTATTATTGAACATATATGCCATTTTTAGCAATGACATGTTAGAATGAATAAAGTCATCTCCAATATCAACAGCAGAGCACAAATCCGAATCTTGAAAGTAGAATAGTCTCTGAACATATACCTGTGCGTGCATGTGTATTCGTATAATTGCATACAACAGTGACATGGCTCAGCTCCTTAACTCATCATAAGAGTACAAATCAGAATTAAAGGGCTTTGGTTTAACGTAAAGTAGTTTTTCACAGCAAGCTTCACTTCTGAGACTTCATGTTGTGCTGCTGTCAGAAATGGCAGAAGAAAATGTGAAAGTCCCAGAACCAAACAGTGGGTGCTAAGCAGCTGTGTGATCCATCACTTTCAAAACTGTTTCTAGTTAGGCTCCATCATAAGTTGAGTCCCTTTGATTTATGACCCTACAGTAAGATTCCTGCAAAGAAAGTGACGTAAATCAAGAAAGGGGGTCCTCTCTAAAGAATATAATTGTTCTTTTACACAACCATTAAGAGATTGTAGCTTACAAATATCTCCCCTTTTCATTGACAATTCCACAGTACTTATATGTCAAAGGCTTTCTGGAAATCTAAGTATACTATATCTACTGGATCCCCCTTGTCCGCATGTTTGTTAACCCCTTCAAAGAACTCTAATAGATTAGTAAGACAGGATTTCCCTTTACAAAACCCATGTTGACTTTTGTCCAACAAATTATGTTCTTCTACATGCTTCACAATTTTATTCTTTACTATTGTTTCGACTAATTTGCCCGGTACTGAAGTTAGACTTACCGGTCTGTAATTGCCCGGATCGCCTCTAGAGCCCTTTTTAAATATTGGTGTCACGTTGGCTACCTTCCAGTCATTAGGTACGGAAGCCGATTTAAGGGATAGGTTACAAACCACAGATAATAGTTCAGCAATTTCCCATTTGAGTTCTTTTAGAACCCTTGGATGAATGCCATCCGGTCCCGGAGATTTGTTAACATTAAGTTTTTCTATTTGTTCCAAAACCTCCTCTAATGACACTTCAATCCGGGACAGTTCCTCAGATTCATTACCCACAAAGGACGGTGCAGATTTGGGAATCTCCCCAACGTCCTCAGCCGTGAAGACTGAAGCAAAGAAATCATTTAGTTTCTCCGCAATGGCTTTATCGTCCTATGCTAGCCCAGATGAAAAATCCCTCTGCATTATGGCTTCCATGCCTAGCTCAAACCACTTTTGCCAAAATCTCTAATGACCTTGGCTTAGCCAGAATTCAGAATCAGTCCTCCATCTTCCTCCTCGTTCACCTTCAAGGCATCAACCAGGCTCTTTTGTAAATTTTGTCCTGTGTTATCTTATATGATTTTGTTTTCTCCTCCTATCTTTCTAGTCATTCCTTTAGCACGTCCTGTGAAAGAACCTTCTTATCCCCACTATACTCCAGACCTGTTTACTTCTGTCTAAACTAAATCATGGCCTGTCCATCTGAGATCTTTTTGTGGATGTCTAGCTCCTAGCAAAAAACCTAACATGACTAAAACAGAGCTCCTAATCTTCCTCCCTAAACCTTTCCCTCTATTTACTCTCTCAATACCTGTGGATAACACTACTGTTCTGTCCGGTACTCACATATGTAATCTGGGCATCATGTTTGATTTGAACCTATTTCTAAGTTCTTACCTACAGTCTGTCTACATCTTGCCAATTCTTTCTGCATGACATGTCTAAGATATGATTTTCTATCCATCCCACAGCTGAAACTCTTGTCCAAGCTGCCATCATCTTGTGTTTTGATTACACCAACCTCTTTTTTCTCTGCCCTTAACACATGCAGTCTTGCCCTGCTCATAAAAAAGTCATTTTTCTAGTCAGTCACCTTGCCCAGGTCACTTCTCTGTTTGCACCGTCTTCCACTACCTTCTTCTCTATTGCATCTAAAGATAAGCTGCCTGTTTTCACTTCTTGGGTCTAGCATGGCCTATCCTACCTTTCATCTCACATTTGCTATCAAGATACCTCCAATCAGTCCATGATGCACCTTCATGCTTTTCCCCATTCTGCTTCACACACTTGGGAGATGTGCCCCATGAACACCCAAAAAGCTATCTTCTTGTTCTTGGTGAAACACTCCTTAAAAGTTGTCCATGATACTTACACAAAACCTGACAACAGTTTGGCTACCAGCATGATAACCACTGCATATCATGGTGACCAGTATTGTTTCATTGTACTCCCACATCTGTCTATATCCACTTCTTGTCTCTGGTTATATATTTAGATGGTAAACTCAGAGGTTAGGAAAATAATTTAGTGCTGGGTCTATATAATGTCTAGCATAAGGGGGCCTTGGCCCATGACTGCCGCTCATAGTGTTACAGTAATAAAAAATAGCTAATGAATACCATTTGTACATTAATGCTCATTACATCAGGAATACCTGAATTTGTCAGCAAATGACTCAAAGAAGCAAGATGGGATGTTTGAAAACAGAATGAGAAGCACAAGTTTCTAACAGTAAATCTCTAATTCCCTCCACAATCTTAAATACAAGCAACCTATTTGATCCCTACATTGGGTCTTACATATATACCTAACCACACACACACACAAAAGATGTGTGGTTTAATAGAGACAGTTTGGCTGCACAAATGTAACAGAGGCAGCATATCTGTTATGTTCGGGTTCTATTACCATTATTAGAATACCTATTATTGAACGTTATAGACTAACAGATTTATTGGAGCATAAGCTTTCGTGGGCAAAGACCATGTCATGCATCTGACGAAGTGGGTCTTTGCCCACAAAACCTTATGCTCCAATAAATCTGTTAGTCTATAAGGTGCCACGGGACTTCTCGTTGTTCTTGCAGATTCAGACTAACACGGCTACCCCTCTGATACTTATTATTGAACATATATGCCATTTTTAGCAATGACATGTTAGAATGAATAAAGTCATCTCCAATATCAACAGCAGAGCACAAATCCGAATCTTGAAAGTAGAATAGTCTCTGAACATATACCTGTGCGTGCATGTGTATTCGTATAATTGCATACAACAGTGACATGGCTCAGCTCCTTAACTCATCATAAGAGTACAAATCAGAATTAAAGGGCTTTGGTTTAACGTAAAGTAGTTTTTCACAGCAAGCTTCACTTCTGAGACTTCATGTTGTGCTGCTGTCAGAAATGGCAGAAGAAAATGTGAAAGTCCCAGAACCAAACAGTGGGTGCTAAGCAGCTGTGTGATCCATCACTTTCAAAACTGTTTCTAGTTAGGCTCCATCATAAGTTGAGTCCCTTTGATTTATGACCCTACAGTAAGATTCCTGCAAAGAAAGTGACGTAAATCAAGAAAGGGGGTCCTCTCTAAAGAATATAATTGTTCTTTTACACAACCATTAAGAGATTGTAGCTTACAAATATCTCCCCTTTTCATTGACAATTCCACAGTACTTATAGTTTAGGAGCTGTGTTTTCAGGCTTGGATCACCCTGAATCTCAGTTCTGAGACTGACTTGCGCTGTCTGTGCTGTGTTATGTCAGCATGCAATCCCGGCCTGAACTTTGCATTCATTGCAGAAATTGATGACAGCATTTACAGGATCCACTTCCCTACAGAACAACTCCGCCATCTTATTTACCCTTTAGAAGAAATTCTCTTATTTATCTCTTGGCACATGTCAGAAGTCATGGCTTCTTTGTGAGTGTGAGAATTAATTCTCAGAATGAAAGTAGAAGTACTCATCTACCTTCTTCTTTAAGCTGCATCATGTCCAGACATAGAAAGAATGTTTTCACATGCATTCACTTAGGGTACGTCTACAGCTATTTTGAAATAAACTATTCCAGAATAGTTATTCTGAAATAGCTTGTCTATGCTGCAGGAAAGCAGGGTAATCTGAGGCACGGTTAGTCCGAGGCAGGGTTCCCTAATGTAGATGTGCTATCTCGATTTAGAGCCCCAGCAGGCACTGGGGAGGAATAACTTAGAATGGCTGTGGTGAAGGGCTATTTCAAAATAGCAGCAGGGGAGTGTCCACACACACCTTATTTTAAAATAGCTATTTTGGAGTAAATGTTATTCCTCGTAGAACGAGGTTTACAGATTTTGGAATAAGCCATCTGTTATTTCAAAATTATTTCGAAATAATGGAATGGCTGTCTCACATTGTTCTCTCGAAAGAACAGTGCAGTGTAGACGCACCCTAAGTGTCCTGTGCTGCCATCACAAGTCCCAAACGAAGGGAAGCAAAAGCACGGTCATTGTCTGAAATGGGTCAGAAAATGAAGGAAGGAGGGAACGGGAGAGGAGACTATAAGACATACAGCCCCTTATCTTGAACCATTGATGACCCTGTCTGTATGAACACTACACATCTCTGTGTTTGCACCGTATTAGAGAAGGCTGTGGCAGGGCGGAGTGGGAGAGAGCCAGAAAACTGACTGAGGATATCATGTGCAGAGTGTATACCTCAAAACTACTTGAAATGAATACCACTCTAATCTTAGCTTCTGTACCCCAGGGGAATATAGAGAGTGAGCACAATGACAGAATTAGTATTGACAGATGGACTGGGAGGCCAAATATTCAATGACAGTGCATAATTGGGCAGACATTGCACGTAATTGCATGGGTTTGCCATGATAGTACAATCCTCTTTGCAAGCACCTTGGCAACTAATTCCTCCCCTTGGAAGGGAAACATGTTGAGTTTCAACATAACTTTCAAGGGTATTCAGTTGAACGGGAAATATCAAGTTATGGACAAAGGCATCATTTAACTGTATGTTTGGCTACAGCCTTGCAATTAACATAGGTCCCAGCCAGTCTGTGCATGCACACACCCACCTTCCTCTTTAACCCCTATGAGGCTTTGGGCAGAGGAAGGGATCTGGCCATGCAGGACCATGGTCTAGTTTAATCACACAACTATTGCTAAAAGTATCCAGGGAATCTTGTGCACTGTGCACTTTTTCATCACATTTTTTTGCTTTTAAAAAGAAAGCAAAACCAAATACTTTTGCCTAATTAATAAATATGTGCACTATTTGGAAATAGAATCAAAAAATGCCATGCTAATGAGGTGAAAGAGGAACTTTTTAGCACCCCGTGTTGACTCTTGTTTACAAATTCTTGCAGAAAGGCTACTTTGAATTAAAGTTAAAAGATAGCAACAATACTGACCATGTAGCCTGAGACAGGAACAATCTGTTGTTGGGGAAATATAGGTCTAATTTTGGTCTAGTTTATGAAGTTGTCACTGCAGGGTGACAAGGACTTTTACACCATTCAGCTGAAAATAATTTAAAAATAAATGTGCTTGCATTTAATTAAGTCACGAAATGTTGATCTTTTGTCATTAGCGTGAATTTTCTCAGTGGCATCACCTTGTACTTATTGCTCTTTCAAGTGAACATGTACTGAAACATATGCTAAATATGAAGCATAAACCCACAATCTAAAGCATTCTTCTCATGCAACAATTTTCTTTTTAGCATACAGCCACACTAGTTATTTGTGGCTGAAACAGATGCTCTCGGATAACTAATAGTATTTAGCAACCGCAGAATGCTTTTTTCCCCATAGATTTCAAAGTGCTTGAAAGAGTAGGCAAACAATGTTATTCTTATTTTGCAGAAGGGGAAATTGAGCTTAAGTAAATGGCCCTCAGTATTAGAACAAGTCAATGTTAAAGCCAAGGGCAGAATCTAGTTAATCTAACTCCTAGTCTGTTACCAAGATCCTGACAGTGAAAGTGTTAAATATTATCCATTGCAACTATATCATCTTTCATATTTAAAAAAATATATTTCTAGTCCTCATGGTCTGTGAAGATAGTCTTGAAAATGTGAATTGAATGTAAACCAATGCACTCCTCTGCCTGAATAAAAAGCTCTGAGATGTCATCTGCTTCATCTATCTCAATAGGTTAAGTGTGAGACCTAAAAATGCCAGTTTAAATGTCACAAATATCAACTCTACCAGTTCAGACCATTTAAAAAAAATCCAACAAATGTGCTTATCACATAACCTAAACTTTCTTCCAGGGCTCCCCAGGTAGGAAATTCAGTAGAAAGATAAGTAACACTAGGGTTACCAAATGAGAGCATTATTAATTTAATATATCATTAAAGTCGCCCTTTTTTCACATGAAGGAAGTCGCTACAGAATTTCCAACAGTGGAACCGGAGCCATGCTGAAGGGTTCTTGATAATGTAGGTTTAACTTGTAGGTCCTCTGGGCCTTGATGAAAGCTATGAACTTGTGACTCATTAGTTTGTGTAAGCTCTCAGTCTGTGAAGACTTTGAGGATACAAATGGAAGAGCCTGGGTTTGTGAGTACAAAACTGGAAGAATGTTCATGAGACTTCAGAGGGAAATACCGGGTCATTTCTATTTTTCGATGAATATTTGTAACCATCAATAGGTAATATATAGGGGTCAGTTTTTTAAAAAATAGTTATTTTATGCTATAGCTCTTTTAGGTTGCACCAACACAGCACCCTTACCTTGAAATAAGTCACACAATTTGCGCTATGCAAATTGTGTGGCTTATTTCGAGGTAATTTTGAAATAGCGCATTTCAAAATTTGTCTCTGTCTATGCAAGGTGTGTCTACACAGCAGGGACTTAACTCGAAATAAGCTATGCCAGTTGAGATATGTCAATTGCATAGCTTATTTTGAAATTGAAACTGGGAGTGTCTACACTGCACTTATTTAGAAATCGAGCACTCTTCCTCCAACTTCCCTTACTCCTCATACAATGATGGTTACAGGAATCAGAGTAAGAAGTCCTCCAGCTTGACAGTATTTCAACATTATTTCAAAATAACTCTAGTTATTTCAAAATAATGTTGCTGTGTAGATGTATCCACAGCGCCAAATTTCAAAATAAGGCTCTATTCCAACAAATCCCTTAACCCTCATGAAACGAAGGTTACAGGGACACTGGAATAGCATGCCCGTTATTTTGAAATATATTTTGAAATAACAGGCACATTTAAAGACACGGAATTGCTATTTCAGGTAACTTACAGTATCCAGAAATAGCCCCGCTGTCTAGACATAGCCTTAGTGTGGATCTTCCTCATGTGCAATTGCCCCTGTGTTGTTCTACATTATCTTTTCACAGGTACAAGTGAAGTTGATTGCAATGCACTGGAAGATTCATTTTGTGGACAAAGCAAAATATGACACATGTACCTAGCATCTTCCTCCCCAGCACACACAATATATAGGTATGGAAGATTTTCCATTTGCTAATCAATAAACCCATATCTTTGCCAGATAACATGTGGGGTTATATGGCTGACCTTACTGAGTTTACCTCATGATAAAACTAAAATATTCTGTGTTCACTGTGTCTTTATCTTGGGATAACTCATGCATGTCAGTTACCTTGACGTTAAAACAAACAAAAAAATGCTTAATTTTTAGACAAGACCTGAAACTAGATTGTCTGGCTTCACAAAAGTTGGAGTTATTGTACCAGAACACAGCCACATTAAAAATAGCACTGATAATGCAGCAACTTTAGGCAGAAGCTCACTGATCATCTGCCTTTTTATTTATCACAGATATTTCAAATTTGTCTATCATTGTACAGAATTAAGAAATATCAGAGTGGACACTGAGTTTAGGTGGTGTGTCTGTATAAAAGTGATATGTTTTAAGAGCTGATTATTTTTAATTGCATCTTCAGCTATTTTAAGAGTTTTTTATTAGATTACGTATACCTGCTCATTGGACAGTGAAATTATAAATACTGTTTTATGACCTCACGATACTCATCATGATATCAGAAAATATAGGAACTGCAATAAAGAGTTCCTAATCAGAGTTGGGTTTTGGTTTTTGGTGGCTGCAAAACTAATGCGTTCATATCTAAACAGTAACATTTAATTGCAGTTTCCCAGAGGAATTATCTTGATTTGCAGCTATTTATGATAAACAGGATACAGAAGGCTGCTGTCAATGACCTTGTGCTTTGCTGAAGAGAAAGGTGAGCATCAACAGCAGGACTTCAGGGAAATTAGACACCCTAGTTGTCAGTATAACTGAATGACGTGCTGTACCAATTAAAAATAATTTAACAAGCTGGCATGCTGGATATCCACTAGAAGTTCACAGGTATTTTGGCATAATAGGGGTCTGTTATCCCACTGAAGCAGAAGGTAGTTACTAGTCCATTAATGATAATGGGAGTTAATCATGCAAATCCTCCCATTCATTTATTCAGGAGAATAACATGACCCTAAAAGCCCCTCAGTGCCCACTGTCTAAGGGTTCACTGCAATGTAACAACAACTCCTGTCAAGCCTGAAAAATCCATTACACCTAACACATTGTAGTTGTATTTTTCTATAAAGAATGAAAAAGAATAAAGTGTAAGATATCAGGTGGAACCATATGTTGTACATATCACCATAGGTGTGGCACAATATAGGTGTTGGTGTTAATTAAAAAGTTGCATGTGTATACTAAAAAAGATGTTTAAACCCAGGTAAACAGGCAGGATTGATAAACAAGTCTTCCTCTGACAGAAGAATATTTCTGTACCTGTCCACCCATGCATCCTTTGTGAATCAAGTCTTGTGAAGCCAACACAAAGGGCACTTCATTTGTATTTTCAGACTACAGAAAAAGCAAGTTGTCAGGAGGGTAAGAAAACATCAACTCTCTAGAGAACAAACAGCAGTGAAGAAGAACTTTATCTGGGGATACAATTCCAAAGAACATAGTTCACAACTTTACTGGTCTATAAGAAGAAAGGGGAAAGAACCCATTTGTTATTTGTTTCCATTATCTCTGTTTTGGATCACTTGAATCTCTGTTCTTTATTCATAAATGTATTTTATATTGTAAAACTTTTTTGTTAAAATGAGGTGAGCCAAGAGGCTGGTGTGTATGCTCTCTTTTTGGAGTCACAAATATCAACTCTACCAGTTCAGACCATTTAAAAAAAATCCAACAAATGTGCTTATCACATAACCTAAACTTTCTTCCAGGGCTCCCCAGGTAGGAAATTCAGTAGAAAGATAAGTAACACTAGGGTTACCAAATGAGAGCATTATTAATTTAATATATCATTAAAGTCGCCCTTTTTTCACATGAAGGAAGTCGCTACAGAATTTCCAACAGTGGAACCGGAGCCATGCTGAAGGGTTCTTGATAATGTAGGTTTAACTTGTAGGTCCTCTGGGCCTTGATGAAAGCTATGAACTTGTGACTCATTAGTTTGTGTAAGCTCTCAGTCTGTGAAGACTTTGAGGATACAAATGGAAGAGCCTGGGTTTGTGAGTACAAAACTGGAAGAATGTTCATGAGACTTCAGAGGGAAATACCGGGTCATTTCTATTTTTCGATGAATATTTGTAACCATCAATAGGTAATATATAGGGGTCAGTTTTTTAAAAAATAGTTATTTTATGCTATAGCTCTTTTAGGTTGCACCAACACAGCACCCTTACCTTGAAATAAGTCACACAATTTGCGCTATGCAAATTGTGTGGCTTATTTCGAGGTAATTTTGAAATAGCGCATTTCAAAATTTGTCTCTGTCTATGCAAGGTGTGTCTACACAGCAGGGACTTAACTCGAAATAAGCTATGCCAGTTGAGATATGTCAATTGCATAGCTTATTTTGAAATTGAAACTGGGAGTGTCTACACTGCACTTATTTAGAAATCGAGCACTCTTCCTCCAACTTCCCTTACTCCTCATACAATGATGGTTACAGGAATCAGAGTAAGAAGTCCTCCAGCTTGACAGTATTTCAACATTATTTCAAAATAACTCTAGTTATTTCAAAATAATGTTGCTGTGTAGATGTATCCACAGCGCCAAATTTCAAAATAAGGCTCTATTCCAACAAATCCCTTAACCCTCATGAAACGAAGGTTACAGGGACACTGGAATAGCATGCCCGTTATTTTGAAATATATTTTGAAATAACAGGCACATTTAAAGACACGGAATTGCTATTTCAGGTAACTTACAGTATCCAGAAATAGCCCCGCTGTCTAGACATAGCCTTAGTGTGGATCTTCCTCATGTGCAATTGCCCCTGTGTTGTTCTACATTATCTTTTCACAGGTACAAGTGAAGTTGATTGCAATGCACTGGAAGATTCATTTTGTGGACAAAGCAAAATATGACACATGTACCTAGCATCTTCCTCCCCAGCACACACAATATATAGGTATGGAAGATTTTCCATTTGCTAATCAATAAACCCATATCTTTGCCAGATAACATGTGGGGTTATATGGCTGACCTTACTGAGTTTACCTCATGATAAAACTAAAATATTCTGTGTTCACTGTGTCTTTATCTTGGGATAACTCATGCATGTCAGTTACCTTGACGTTAAAACAAACAAAAAAATGCTTAATTTTTAGACAAGACCTGAAACTAGATTGTCTGGCTTCACAAAAGTTGGAGTTATTGTACCAGAACACAGCCACATTAAAAATAGCACTGATAATGCAGCAACTTTAGGCAGAAGCTCACTGATCATCTGCCTTTTTATTTATCACAGATATTTCAAATTTGTCTATCATTGTACAGAATTAAGAAATATCAGAGTGGACACTGAGTTTAGGTGGTGTGTCTGTATAAAAGTGATATGTTTTAAGAGCTGATTATTTTTAATTGCATCTTCAGCTATTTTAAGAGTTTTTTATTAGATTACGTATACCTGCTCATTGGACAGTGAAATTATAAATACTGTTTTATGACCTCACGATACTCATCATGATATCAGAAAATATAGGAACTGCAATAAAGAGTTCCTAATCAGAGTTGGGTTTTGGTTTTTGGTGGCTGCAAAACTAATGCGTTCATATCTAAACAGTAACATTTAATTGCAGTTTCCCAGAGGAATTATCTTGATTTGCAGCTATTTATGATAAACAGGATACAGAAGGCTGCTGTCAATGACCTTGTGCTTTGCTGAAGAGAAAGGTGAGCATCAACAGCAGGACTTCAGGGAAATTAGACACCCTAGTTGTCAGTATAACTGAATGACGTGCTGTACCAATTAAAAATAATTTAACAAGCTGGCATGCTGGATATCCACTAGAAGTTCACAGGTATTTTGGCATAATAGGGGTCTGTTATCCCACTGAAGCAGAAGGTAGTTACTAGTCCATTAATGATAATGGGAGTTAATCATGCAAATCCTCCCATTCATTTATTCAGGAGAATAACATGACCCTAAAAGCCCCTCAGTGCCCACTGTCTAAGGGTTCACTGCAATGTAACAACAACTCCTGTCAAGCCTGAAAAATCCATTACACCTAACACATTGTAGTTGTATTTTTCTATAAAGAATGAAAAAGAATAAAGTGTAAGATATCAGGTGGAACCATATGTTGTACATATCACCATAGGTGTGGCACAATATAGGTGTTGGTGTTAATTAAAAAGTTGCATGTGTATACTAAAAAAGATGTTTAAACCCAGGTAAACAGGCAGGATTGATAAACAAGTCTTCCTCTGACAGAAGAATATTTCTGTACCTGTCCACCCATGCATCCTTTGTGAATCAAGTCTTGTGAAGCCAACACAAAGGGCACTTCATTTGTATTTTCAGACTACAGAAAAAGCAAGTTGTCAGGAGGGTAAGAAAACATCAACTCTCTAGAGAACAAACAGCAGTGAAGAAGAACTTTATCTGGGGATACAATTCCAAAGAACATAGTTCACAACTTTACTGGTCTATAAGAAGAAAGGGGAAAGAACCCATTTGTTATTTGTTTCCATTATCTCTGTTTTGGATCACTTGAATCTCTGTTCTTTATTCATAAATGTATTTTATATTGTAAAACTTTTTTGTTAAAATGAGGTGAGCCAAGAGGCTGGTGTGTATGCTCTCTTTTTGGAGTGAGTGTCTGGTACCAAGGGCTGGATGCTAGAGCAGATGCCTCTGGAGAGTTTGGGAACTGAATTATATCAAGGGTTGACCTGCAAGGCAGAATCAGGTTTATCTGAGCCCGAGAAATGAGTGGGACTGGCTAACAAAGTGGAGTGGCAAGCAACGGTCCTCATTTTAGCTGCAGAAGATCCCTTTTATGCTGAGGCAGAGGGATAACAAGGTGAATTACAGTTCTAGACATCCCAAGAAAACATAACAAATAGATCCCAAAGTATATTTTCAATGTTGTACTTGCTGATGGAACCCACTTCTTGGAATCTCTTAAAAATCCATAGAAACATACAATTTACACACAGAGAATCTTCTTTCCTGCCTGAAATAATACCTTTAAATATAGTAAATTAGGGATGTCTACACTAGGAAATTATTTTGAAATAACTAAATTTGAAATAACTCCCCAAAAAAACTATTTCAAAATAAGCTTATTCCTCCAGGAAAGCAGGAGTACAGATTTTGAAATAACCAGCCCGTTATTTTGAAATAACATGCTTGGTAGTATGGATGCTCTACTTATTATTTTGAAATAAGGTGTAATATTATGAAATAACTCCCTAGTGTAGACTGGAGCCCCAGTGAGTTTCCAAAACAAGAGGTCTTTGTGTATCTGTGTGCGCTGTGAGGGGAAAGAATGGAATACGAATGTTATAGCTGGGATATAACAAACATTTGCATAAATAAAAACACACCATTTGAGAGATCAGCAACAGACTCTATTTCTATAGTACAATAAAATTAAAAAGTGACTGTTGCTATCCCTTAGTTTTAAAGGAGACCCATTCCACAGACAGTTGCCTAGAATACTGATGCATTACCCAGAGCAATTGAATATATTTTTCTTCTATAGCCCCTGATTTGGATACTAATTGGCTATATTTTATTACATGCATTCACAGGGACAATCTACACCAAACGCCTGGGCAAATCTTAGATGAATTGGTGTCTTAATGAAAATGGTTAAATAATTGGTTTAAATTAGGAGTCACTTCATAAGAGACTAACCTAGCATGCAGTCTGACAGTAGCCTTTTCCCAGGAGAGAATATTTCTTCAATGATCAGACTGGTGAACTTATTTAAGACGTTTATATAGTCATTGAACAGAGTATGACTATACAAAATATAACCATAGCACTAGCACAGTGAATCTTGTGTGACCTAATGCCATGTTGTCATATACTCCAGTAACAGGTAACCGGTTTTCATAGGGCCAAACTTTTTCTATCCAAGGGTACGTCTACAATACACCAGAAGTACCCCGAAATAGCTACCCCCCATCCAAGGAATGCGTCCGCTATTCCAAAATAATTTTCAAAATAATAGATGCACTTTTTCACCATCCCTGTAAACCTTGTTGAACGAGGGATAAGGGATGACTCAAAATAGCACTTTTTTTTTTAAATTTAGCACCATGTAGATGTGCTAAATTTTGAAATAGCCTATTTTGAAATAAAATCAAAATAAGATACTCAATTTACCTAGCACGAATTGAGTATCTTATTTTGATTTTAGAGTGCAGTGTAGATGTACTCTAACAGATTAAAAAAAAATCCTTCCATGAATACATGACTTGATGAACTTTGGAGGTCCCTTCAAGTTCTCTGATTTATCTGCATTGACTTGTATGTGGTTGCACAGAGCATAGGTTAAATCATAATGTGGCTGTAGCAGGGTGGACCAGGCCCTGAGATCCCCTGCTGAAGTCCCTGTGTTCCTGCCACACCCTGTTCCAGAAAAGGCCATAGAGAAGTCCTCCAAGGAGGCCAGAATGACTGCAGATAAAGCAGCCAATCAGGGGCCAGGAATGCCTATAAAAAGAGCTGGAAACCATGGGAATTGAGAGAGTATAGGCCCAGGCACATAGGGGTGGAAGTGAGGAATGCTCATGAGAGGTGAATGCCTCCCTGTTACAGTGGCTCACAGAGTTCAGTTAACAAACATTCTACCAACCTTCTACTATCATTACATCGGAGTGAGGAAAGATCTGAGACCTGGTAGTGTTTATTACAAAAATAAGGTGTCTGAAAATATTGTAACAAATCTGTGGCCATCTGAAAGGTTCATAGGCTGAAATGCACAGTAATTTGGAACCTCACAACCTATGTGCATTGAACATGTAAGTAGATGAACTCAGATCCTAACTGTACCAGCCTTTGCAAGAGTTTGGTGCAATACATACACATTAGCCAGTTTATTTTAATATGTATTATCCATCCATCCATGTGAAAAATTGTTTAATATTCAGCAGTGGACATAACTCATAGATGAGATTAAAAAGCTCAAGACAACATGCTGAGGCAGAGGGAATAACATTTTATTACTGCACACATGACAGTATGTATTAGGAGGCCCTATTGTAGAAACATGCAATGATCTCTTCTGCTTTCTGAAAAATATCATTCATGCCAAGTGTTTGCAAATCATTTCCCATATGCTTAGACTTCAGTTGAAATGTTTATATTTTGCTATACTGAGGTGTGACTTTCTGATGAGAGCAAGTATGTGCTTCTTGGGAAAACTGTCAGTTTTCTGTTGTAAATTCTGTTAGATTTCTAGATTAGTATATATAGTACTTTAGTTTTACTCTGATACCTTAAACATTTTCTTTAGACCAGACAGTGACCCCGACCCCAGTTCTTTGTATGAAACCACATCTGTACTGCATATTCCCACAGCAACATATACAATAAGAAATGTTAGTTGTGAGTAAAGTTTTGAGACGTATTGTTAGCAAATCTCATCAATTTTCAATAAACAGGTAGTTAAACTGTATAAGGCCCAGATTTCTTGCTGTTTTAAAGAGACCTACAAGGAACTCTTCAGTGTGGAAAAGTTTACCATAGGAATTTGTCTAAGACAATTATATGGAAAGGTATTGACACATGAATAGTTTTCAGAGAATGAGAAGGTGACAAAGGAATATTTCAAAATAGCAATTTTATGTCTCCACTTCATTACCAGAGGCACTAAACATTAGCCAAAAATCCTATTATTTTCTCCATGTATTCTAGTTCCTCTCCTTTTGAGCACCTACAACAATCACTTTAAAAAAATCTCAAATTTTTAAAATACATCCATCTGTACAGGAAAGAGGGTCAAAGTTTCTTGAAGCGTAAGCCTGGCAATGTTATAAACTTTTGCAGTAAATTCAATATAAGCACTAGCTCAATATAAGTATGTTTACATACAAGAGTTATAAAAAAAAATTATTTCTGCTAAACATGTGTATCTTTGGATTGGAATTCATTGCAGAACATAAATTGTAGTGACTTATAAAATAAATATATAATGGCATTATGCAATTATCAGAAGGTGAAAAACATGTTCAGATTATTTTTGTGTGTGAATTTATTGACATTTCCTTAGAATTAGACCATAGAAAACTATTAGATACAGATTGTCAGTTGAATTTGGATGTCTTCATCAATGAATTTATAGAGGTACATTGAAATTATTAATATTTTTAAAAAGACAAAAGAAATATTTTAAAAACTCCAAAAAGCTAAGGAGGTGAAGGAAGGAAATAGAGCTACATTCTGCTTTCAGTTATAATGCTATTTGTAGTGTTGTAGATGTGGATTTATGCCCGTGTAATTGAGAACAAAATCTTTCCAGAAGAGACCAACAGAGGTCTCCATCATCTGCAGGAGACTTTTCATATTTGGCAGAGAAAAAAAGCCCTCTGGCTATGCAAGTGCCTTTTCTTTGTCTTATGAGCTTCCATTCAGATTTAGTTGAAATCCAAGTATTAAAAATTGATGTTCTCTTTCTCTGACCTGTGTTCTTCAAATAAATTTTGGCAGCTATAAAATAATAACTGAACAAACATATATTCTAAGTTTGGGCTTGTAATGATGCCGTGGCAGACTACCTGGGAGCAGCCAGTGTAATTCTAGCAAGTAGTGAGAAATCACACTAGGCTGTCTCACCTGGACCTGGTGTGTAGCTCCACTTCCATCTCTGAACCCCACATCTGACCCCGGAACATCATTCTCCTTGCTGCCAGAGCATCAAATAGTAATAGAATTTCTCCAACTTCTGTGGAGCCAGAAACTGGAACAAGCTCCTCTTCAATGACCACCTGTCAGTACAGTAAATTATAGTATCAATGGTCTAGTCCGTTCTAGGATAGCTCCCACTCTATAATGTAGCTGATTTTCCAGCTTCATGATAGCAGTCAGTGTTCATGGTTTAAACTCTGATGAGGATGTATGATGTGGGGAGAGTCACTGTTGCTGTACAGGTTGACCTTCTCTAGTCCAGCATCCTTGGGACCTGACCAGTGCTGAACCAGAGAATTTGCCAAACCACCGGAGGTCAAATAATCTACAAGCATTATCAACACTTCCACGGCTTACTAGGCTCCTAGAAGACATTTAGGGGTACATTAGAGTTAAATAACAGCACAAAACACTGAGAGCCAACCTGGTGGCTGTAAAGAAACTCTATGGAACCATGGGAAACTTGGTCACACCCAAGATAAGTGGACATCTGGCTAACTAAAATCATGCCAGACCATGGAGGTTGCCAGACCAGAGAGTGCTGGACTAGAGAGTTTCAACCTGTACTTAGTAGATTTTTTTCAAAATATTTTTCCTTCTAAAAATAGTGAATTAAATGCAAAGACAAGCCCTCAGAAATGGTAGAATTAAGACTGCCTGTGGAAACTTTGTGCATTATAATACAATCTTTAATCATATGATCACATACTAGTTTTTTCAATGGATCTTTGCTAATGCAGTGCATAGATCAAATGAAAAGAGGGCAGAAGTAACTTTGTGTGCATGACTGCAAGTAAGTCACTTGGCAACTTAACTATCTAAGGCTATGTCTACACTGTCAGGTTTTTTTTTTCCAGAAAAAGATACACAAATTACAAACCACAATCTGCATATCTTTTTCCGCTTGTTTTTTTGGAAGAGGCTTTTCTGATATTTGGCCCATCTACACAGGGCCAAATGTTGGAAAATCTTCCACTTTCGGTACATCCCTTATTCATCATAAAATGAGGGATAGAGGGCTGCCAAAAGAATGTGCCCGCTTTCAGAAAAAGCGGACACATTCCGTGGACGTGGCAGAGTTTTCCCGGGATACCTCTGGTATCCCAGAGAAACTCTGCAGTCTAGACATAGCCTAAGTGGCATTCTTTTGCCATGTGTTTTTGTTTTTATTTTGTAATACATATGTGCAAAGATTTACTGATCACATATATGGAGATGAATGTTATATGATAAATTATAGTTCCATGTGATAAATGAATTTATCAGACACCTTGGACTTTCTTTTCTACCCTTCATCCAGTAATTCATCTCTCCTCAGTCTTTTTCTGACATTCCTGCCCCCGAAGTTTCAAATAGACACTTTTAAAAAAAATTATATCTTCCCAGAGGAATCTTTCTTCCTTCCACCTAAAATTGCACCTGCCTGAAACCAGGACAGACATTTTTCATTCCTGAGCCAGTGACAGCTTTTCTATACCTAAAAATATCACTATCAACTAGCTTATTGCCCTCTAGGGTTACAAATGGGAGCAATATGCTACTGGATAGGGAAAAGTTCCTGGATTCCCGGTGGCACCAAGTCCTTGCTACTAGCCCTGAAAGAGCCAGGGAGATCAGGTTTTCAAATGGTGATATTTTAAACTGTAGATAAGCTTTTTATATTTTTAAAGAGCTTTAATTTGGGTCTTTCCAATCTCTAGTACAGTTGAACCCATTAGTTGAGGTACCTGCTATTAGAGTGTGGGGAACATGAAAAATAGACACACTGGACATTTGTATAGCCAAAACATTATTGAGTGGTGTAATAGCTTTATCAGCCTGCCTTCTGGGATGTTATGATGGGATATACCAGGCCCTGCTAGAGGCCTTATAGCTTTGCTATAACCCACTCCAAAAAAAGAGCAGGGGGGAGCATTCTTCAAGCTGGCCCAAGGGAGTGATTAGGATGCTGTAAAACAGGACCCAGCAGCCTAATATCAGAAGTGCTGTAGGACCAGAGGGAGTTCAGTTCCTTGCTGGAACTGGAGGAGCATGAATGGTGTGTGGTTGGCTGACAGATCCACAGAGCCCTGGATTGGGCAGTGCTGCCAGAAGCCAGGGAGAGTGAGAAGGAGCCCTGAACTGGTTTTGGACAAGGCCCCAAGGCAGGCCTGATCAAAGAGTTTGTGGGGCCCAAGGCATCTCATTGTGGTTGGCTGCCCTGCGTGGCTGGGTGGCTCATAGCCAGTACAGCGAGTGAGTGGCCAAGTGGGTGGGCACAAAGCAGTATGGGGCCCTGAAGGTGCAGGGCACAAGGCAACGACCTTGACCGCCTTGCCCAAAGACTGGGCCTGAGGTAAGGGTGAAGATGGCACAGGTCTGCAGGGAAGTAGCTCAGGGAATTAGAGAAGCTGTGAGCCACAGTTAAAAGGACACAGTAGATGGTTGTGATCTATAGGGTGCCTGGGCTGGGACCCAGACTAAGTCATCCTCCACCCACATTAGCCAGTAGTGGGAAGTGACCTGGAAATTGAGACTCCCAAAAGGAATACTGAACTATAGTGGCCCCACTGCAGAGATGTTGCCAGGAAGCCTCAAAAGGGTGAAGATACTGTCTCCAAGGAGCGAGCCTGGAGACACTGTCTTGTTCCAGAGTTTGGACAATCTGAGAGAGAGTGTGCAGGAGGAGGTGTCTGTGAGAGGTGTGTGCACCCTGTCACAGATGGGCATGCATAGCTTGTGAAGGACTTCACTATTATGAATGACACATTCATTTGAAACTCATGCGGCTAAAACTTTGGTAACCTATAAATACAGGTGTATATGGTCCTCTGTGGTGCTGTTGCAGTTCAGTGGCGATATGGTCAGAGAGCCTGTAGGGAAGAATAGGGTTGTGTGAAACCTGAACTACAACTCCCACAAAGCTTTGCAACTCAGGCGGACACAGGTGAATGTTGAACTCAAAACTGACCTTGAAAGGCAAAATCAGATGTTTCCCATCAAAATGTTTGATTCCACAGAAACCACGTTTAAACAGAAAATGCTCTGGTTAATAACACACACTGTGTGATTGTTCTTCTCATAACCTGTGTGGAGAATCTCACTTACGTAAGTGTGCATAGATTCCCCCCCCATCAATTTTTCAGTGAATTTGGGGTATTTTAGTGGTAATTGATCGACTGGTAATGCTGGATTACGTCTGACAGAATGTGGGAAAATGTAGCGGAGCTTTCATCAGGCTGCTAATCTTGCACACTAAATAAAATCATTGTGCAAGTTCAGAATATGCACATTGCCTGTTTTCAACTGGATGTATATTCCTTTTGAAATGGTGCATTTGACAGATGTGCAATATGCAAACTTTAGAACACAGCTGCACTTCTATAAGGAAGCCAAACGTAAGGTAACACCCATTGCAAGATTCAAAACCATAGTCGAGATTCAAATAATTTTTAAACATTTTTCAGTCCATAATATCAAGTACCAGGTCAGAAGTACCAAAAGGATGCATAGTGCCTGATGCATTATTGCATTGCTGAATAGGCTATACAACCTATTTATGTTAATTTAATTTATGGTCATTTACACTGTTATACTTAGCCTTTCATTTCCCTTGTCCACTGCTGGAAGTTGCAGGAAAGGCTAATCACTGGTAACTCTAAGCTCTACATATGTCTCCGTAATGTACTTTCATGTTAAAGTCAATTCCAGACAAGCATTAATTCACGAAGGACAGAAGCAAAAGGGCAGTAGGTCTTTGTTGTTTTACTACCTCAGCAGCTAGTCCATTCCTAAAATAAATAGATTGTTGATTGCACTAACATAGTTAACTTTTCTCATCTTCTATGCTTTGAAGCAGCTACATGGTTTCTTAGAAGGAAAAAAAGTACAAAAAGCTATTGAGAGACAGAAGTCCTGTAGTGTTCTGAACAAAGGATTGGGAGACAGGAATAGTCTGTTTATGAAGCAAGGTATGGACCTAGTAAAGTTCTGTGACTGTGTGATTTTATTGTCTCTACTAAAGAAAACTAAGATCATCTGGTTTTTTGGTTTTTTTTTTTTCATGTCAGTGGCATATGTTTGTAGTACTTCCTATGACTGATTTTGTTTATACCAGATAATGTTTTCTAGTGCATGAGGTTCTGTCTTTCTCACTACTTCTGCTGTTTGTCATATGTGGGAAGCATAAAGTATCTGCAAACCCATTACCATTTAAAATGAAATCACCCAAGAAGGGCCATAGAGGATAATGAACTATTTGGCTTAAAGGTAGGCTCTTGACAGGACCAGAATCTAATTACAAAATATGTTTTCACAATGTGGAGATGCTTGGTGTAAAATGACCCTATACATTTAGCCCTAATCACTGACATTAAGTATCCTAAGCACAAAGAGGTTAAACACATAGTTAAAATTTAAAGCCTCCAAATTAAATGGCCTGATGATCTCCAGAGAGTGGCTATAAAAAACAGTCTAAAACTTAAGTGAAAGCCTGTGTATTTCATTCAGATTCTTACAATCACCCTCAGCAGAGACAACTTGCTTCAGTAATGGCAAAGGCAGTAGGTAGACAGTGCCAAAGTGGCACCGCCAGTGCAGTCAAATACAGACAGTATGCTTGTATTTAATAAGCACAGCGGGTGAACAATTGGATTTGAAAGGGAAATTAAATGGGCTGACCTGAGAGCAGAGTCATTTATTGTCTAGCTCTGTGTTTTCTAGTCCATGATTACTGCAAAGCTCTTTTGTAAACCGAGATGAAGGAACACTATGGTGAGTGTGCATCCGTTAAGGATGGTAACCACAGTAGGAAATACAAACACATTTTAAAAAGTCAAATTCAATCAGGTTTTATCTCCAAGCTGTTATATTCTCTTTACTTTTAATCTCTTTTCCTATGTGTTGACTACTTTAAGCCTAACCTTGTTTGCACTAAAGCTGTTTTTGATGCCTCATGATCATAAAATAGAAAAATTACAGGGGATTAAGAGGGCACTGAACTAATATATAAGCATTGTGCAGCCCAAGACTGATACCACCTTCTGGTAATAGCAGTGCGAGTTTGTTTTTCTTTTGAAAGGTTAGAAAATAATAAACAAATCTTCTCACACTGTTACTCTGGGAAGATCCCTCTTAACTTCAGCATAGAAAGTATGCCCTGAATGAGCTAATTTTCATACATAAACAGTAAAGTGGAACTGGAGTATACACATCTAGTGCTCAGAACTGTCTGTTTTTCACTTTTCAGAGTCACTAAAGGCACCATGAAACCTTTCAGGGAACAAAAAAAATAAGAGTGTGTGTATTTGTCCAATCGTTAGTGGAAAAAATGGTTGGATAGCTCTGTCATCTCTCTTGAATAAATATTTTCTGGCATTTGGCCATTGAACCTCAGGAATTTTTACTGACTCTAATGCAATTGTTAGAGACTTTCCCAATAAGCTACCCAAACATAAAGCCATGTTTCAAATAGAATACAAATCATTCAAACCACAAGTAAAATAAAACAGATCATCTAAATGAAGAAAGGAGGATATGAAAGCAGGACAAAAGGTGTCACGGGTAATTATAAAGATTCATCTGGTCCCTACTTAATTTTGACAAAGCCGTTTTTGTGATTTATGGCAGGTGCTTGTTTATAAACCCATTTCTGCACAGGCACAGTGAAGCGCATTCATCATTCTGCCTGGTCTTCATTATTAGATAAAAGTCACTTAAACAGAGCCTAAATCCAGATGCCTGCTACTTTGGCATACCAACCAGGCTATTTGCCTTTATTTTTTTATTTCGTTGTATTGACCGGAGGCTAGCAGGTTGCATTTGACAGAGGTTCTACTTATAACCCATGCTTAAGTCAACAGGCAAAAAGGAATTCAAGTCAGTACTTTGGAGGTGAGAAAAGCTGCACCAGCAGATAACACTCCTTTTTTATTTCTGTTTATTATTTGTGCCCTGTATTTGTGCTCCGTGGCTGTTCAAGCTAAGCAATGCATCAGCTGTTAAGCGGATATGTATTCTGAGAGACAAACAAGAAATATTCCAGTGTTTCTGCTCTTTAGTGGTGTCTATCTTGCAATATATGCACCCACTACCGCAGCCATGTATTCACGTACATGGATTGAGTTTGATGCTGGTAGATTTAATTTTTTTTTAAATAGACTGAGTCCCTTTCTGAATCATAGAAAGAGAAATATGGGGAACATTTTTGTTTTGTTCAGTTTTGGCAGTCTTGTCATCTTCTTTTATATAGGCTATAATGTCAGTGGTTTGTATGGGATCAGATTCAGGTTAGTGATGTACAGAAGCACAGGTGAGATATTATTGTAGTATATATGTCAAAGTACATCCCCCAGATTTTTCCTCTAACATTGCATTGTAAACAACAGAATAAAAAAATTAAAACTGCCACATGAGAAACCAGTACCTTAGTTTGAAAAGGGGGTTCCTTCCTGTGAGCTCGCCCTTGTGCAGTGTTGATGAGGACAAGGTGGAGGAGAAAGTGAGTTTGCCAGTCAGATGGGAGCAGAAATGGGTGGGGGCTGTGGTGTAATCTGATTATAATATGACCATTGTCATAAAACCATTGTTGATACAACTCACTGTATTATAATTGCAACAAAGCTTGTGCCAAGTAGGACACATGGCCAGAGAGGGTTGAGGCATTCCAGGCCGAAGGACCCAGAGTCACCCTGGAGGAGGTTGTGAGAAAAGTATGTGGCAATGAAGACCATTCTATGCTAGTTAAGCTAGAGCTTTGAAATGTAACCCGTATTGTTAGAAATTAAACGTAGTATTAGTTATGTATTTATTTGTAGATTATAAATGTTAATAATGTAAAGGGACAGTTCCTGTCAATCACTATACTTGTTGATTGAGCAATCAAAATGGAATATTAACATTTAGATGAATTTTGGGTGAAATAATGTCATTGTGAAGATGTCTCGAAAGTTTGTGATGAATTGATTAATGGATAAATTACCTTGTGCTAATTGCACCATATTTGGGAGACAGAAAATTGTGTTATCCCAGGCCAAGAGGCTGCTGTAAATGTATGAAGTAGGGGTCTAAAACTCCCAGCCCACAGGCCAACCCCCAGCCAAAGTGGGAAGGAGCAGGTCTTGGGAATGGTTCCAATATGTTCCCTTAGCCCGCCAATCAATGGCACCATTTATGATGGGCTCGGGGGGCAGTAGCCCCCCTCTTGAAGTTTGGACCCCTGGATTTCCTACTTGAGGTCTACTGCAAGCCCATGCTCTGACTCCAGAGGAAGGTCTTAAATACAACACAGTTTAAGCTGCTTGTAGCTTTGCCTTTGGGACAGGGAGTTTGTTATAAAAAGAGCGAGGCAGGGTGATTAAGAATAACAAAAGGCTGGGCATTCAATAATTGAAGGATCTTTAGATTGTCATGAAAACATTATCAGGTACACCACTTAAAAGATAGGGGAAAAATAGGAATGAGTGTTGTGCTGCTGGGATTTGCATATGGACTACTGATGTTAAACTTTTAAATGTTCTTGAAAAAGGGGTAAACAGTGACTAATACAAAGCTGACTACAAAGAGTTATAAAGGTATCTTACAAAACCAAGTGACTGGACAACACAAGGGGAGGTAGAATTCAGTGTTGATAAATGAAAAGCAATACACATGGAAAAAATATAATCCTAACTTTAGATATAAAAATGAAAGTGTAGAATAGCTGTTACCACTCAAGAAAGAGATATTGGAATCCTTGTGGATAGTTCCCTGAAAATGTTTGTTCAATATGCCGTGGCAATCTGAAAACTAAAAAGCTATCAGAATATTGGGAATCATGAGGAAAGCATACTATATTGCCATGGCAAAATACCATATTGCCTCTATATAAAGCCATTGTATGCCCACATCTTGAATACTGTATGCAGATATGGTCACCCCATCTAAAAAAAGATATATTGGATTTGGAAAAGGTACAAAAAGGGCACCAGAAATGATTAGGGGTAAGGAACAGCTTCCATATGAGAAGAGATTAACAAGACTGGGGCTTTTCAGCTTGGAAAAGAACTGACTGAAGGATTGGGGCATATGTTACAGGTCTAGAAAATCATGAATGGTGTGGAAATAAAGAATATGTTATTCATTCCTTCACTAACATAACACAAGAAGCTTAGCTGACCCAATTTAATTTGTAGGCAGCTGATTTAAAACAAACAAAATAGGTGACGGGAATGTATCATATTGATTGCTTCTTCTATTTATCCTTTCTGAAGCACCTGGCATTGGCCACTGTAAGAAAACATGATACGGGGCTAAAAGGACCATTGGTCTGACCCACTATGACTGTTCTGATGTTCTTTAATATACCTTAAATGTATCTGCTTCTGCTATAACCTAGTAAGACCCCACTCCGCTTCTCACCAAGCCCAAGAGTCCTGACAGGGTCTCTTTCTCTCCATAGAGTTAGTAACAAAGTAAGAATATATATTAAAATTTTAAGTCTAACCAGTGTCCCTTAAGGACCTGCCATAAGGTATCAGAATATGTTAGTATTAGAGCTGAATAGGTCTAATATTTATTTAATTTTCTTTCTTTTATATAGGAAGTAGATACAATGCCCCTGTCAGCTAACTGCTAAATTATCTGCCAAAAAAGTAGAGTTTTCCTGTACCTTCGTAGCCCCCTGGATAGAGATGTTGTGTGCAGGGGGGGTATGGGTTTGGTTCCCCTCACATAATTTGGTGCTTGGCTTGTACAGAGCATGCTCAGTAACATTGCTGAAGCCTCTATCCTCAGTCTGCCCCCCACCCGCGTTGCAGCATCCACAGGTCACCCCCCCCCCAATGTGAAATGGCGTCTCCGCTGCCAGTATGCCCAGGACAGATTGCTTGATCGTTCTGTCTGGGGGTGGCCCGCGGGCCAGGAGTTTGAGACTTCTGTCTTGTACTGGTTCAATAAATATAAATATTGGAATAAACACCAGCTTTGGGGGATTGGTCATGTCATTTCTTCAATCCACCCTAACTGAGTGACCTCAGCTGGCTCCCCTGGAGCACTGGCTGTCACAGGGGTTCAGAGAAGAATATAGTCCCCACCAGTTCCCTATGAAATCTTGCTTCAGGTTAGATTGATGTGTTTGAAAACATGCATGACATTATTGACAGACATAAAACTGGGATAATGAAAACAAAGGAAAAAATTCCTCTCCTGGATACATCATGAAGGGTGATGTTCTCTCATCCCCTATATTTCTCTCTATAGCACAAATCCTTGATCCTTACACAGAACTCATTGATTCTCTTTGGAAATCAAGTAACACATATAGACTAGAGTTACATACTGCAGATAAGAGAATATTAATGTGAGTACATATAAGGGTTAGTGCAAACAATCATTGTTTGTATTCCAGCTTGTTCAAAACTTGATCCAACAAATACACATTACAAGTGTTGTTACTTCTGTTGTTCTTTCAGGGGTGCTAGAAATAGTGTTCTTTGGCTTGAAGAAGTAATAACCACTAAATACATGGTTTCTGCTTTTAGTATCCCCACTATAAAAATTGTTTCAGCACCCCAATGACCTTGATTGGATGTTGGTCAAATGTTTTGGAGCAGAAAAGTCTCCCAAATAGCTGTTGATTTTTATTTCTGTTCACAATCTGTGATTTTCTGGGATATAGTCAAATTTCCAAGGCTCTGAACAGCTTGAAAGGAATTTCCTTCTGGCTTATATTGTCAATGCAATAAATACCATAGGCTACGTCCAGACTGCAAGCCTCTTTCGAAAAAGAGCATCTAGACTACAACCAGTACTTTCGAAAAAGCAAGCCACTTTTTCGAAAGAGAGCACCCAGACACTCGGGATGCTTTCTTTCGATAAAGGACAGTTTGCATTACATAGCGATTTTTTTCAAATGAGCACTTTCAAAAAAAGGCGTTATTCCTCATAAAACGAGTTTTTCCGGGGTCGAAAAAACTGTCGCATTCTTTCGATTTACTTCCAAAAGAACGCAACAGCAGTCTAGACGCAGGGAAGTTTTTTAGAAAAAAGGCCACTTTTTAAAAAAAAAAAACCTTGTAGTCTAGACACACCTATATAGAGAAACAAATATTTTCTGCCTTTACCACTTCAGATATTCCTTTTGCTACTCTGTCACGTAGTTTAGCAATTTGCTGTGGCTGCAAGGGATAGATTCTTGGCCCCCACTGACATTAATAAGAATTTCTCCACAGGTTTCTGTGGAACCAGGATTTCACCCTAGGCTCTGGTTTACACGAGGGAGTTATTTCGAAATAACTCCCCTTATTTCAAAACAACAAGCAGAGCATCCACACTACCAACACTGTTATTTCAAAATATGACTATGTCTAAACTACAAGCCTCTTTCAAAAGAGAGCATCTAGACTACAAGCAGATTTTTCGAAAAAGGGAGCCACTTTTTCAAAAGAGAGTCTAGATGCTCTCTTTTGAAAAAGCATAGTTTGCATCCAATAGTGCTTTTTTCGAAAGAGTACTTTCGAAAAAAGGTGTTATTCCTCATAAAATGAGGTTTACCACGATTGAAAAAACTGCCGTGTTCTTTCAATTTACTTTTGAAAGAACACGGCTGCAGTCTAGATGCAGGTGAAGTTTTTTCGAAAAAAGGCTACTTTTTTCAAAAAAACCCTGTAGTCCAGACACACCCTAAAGGGCTGGTTATTTCGAAATAACTCCTGCTTTCCACAGGGAACAACTCTTATTTCAAAATAGTTATTCTGAAATGCTCCACAGATGCTATTTTGAAATAACTACTCCCCAAAGTTATTCAAAGTAATTACTCCCCAGTGCTTCCTGGGGCTCAAAGTTGAGGTAGTGCGTTCACATTAAGGGTATGTCTACACTGCAACACTATTTCAAAATAACTAACGCTATTCCAAAATAACTTAGTCCGCGTCTACACAGCAGGCAATTATTTCAAAATAGTGTCAAAATACTGTCAAGCTGGAGGACTTCTTACTCTGACTCCTGTAACCCTCATTGTATGATGAATAAGGGAAGTCGGAGGAAGAGTGCTCTATTTCAAAATAAAAGTGCTGTGTAGACGTTCCCTATTTTGAAATAAACTACGCGATTGACATAGCTCAATTTGTGTAGCTTATTTTGAGTTAAGCCCTGATGTGTAGACTCACTATGGGAGCCTGCCTCTGACTAATTTTTAGGCTTCCCTATAGTGTGGATACGCTATTTCAAAATAGTTATTTCAGGAGTTATTATTTCAAAATAAGTTATTTTGAAATAATTCCCCAGTGTAGACATGCCCAAAGAGTCCATCTGTCTATCTGATCACTTTTCCTTGCAGGACTCCTGTAGCATCTGTCACCACACACAAGTTAATCTTCAGTGCCAAGACCAAATACATTTGCCATGGTGTTTACTGAAAATATAATGCTTCATGCTTTTATGCTTCTGATATGTTACACACAGCGTACATATGGAAATATTTTAATTTAGATTCCTGATGTTCCTCGTTCAGGTAAATCACATGTTCAAGGGTAGACATGTCATGAGATTTTGCCATTCTGTCAGAACATGGGTATATTTTCAGTCTGAATCTGATGCTATAAGCAGTTGAGTAATCTGAGTAGAAATTCAGATTACTATGAGTTAACATATTAGGTCAAGTTAGCCAACATCTCCCCAGTTGTCCCATAGTAATTTTTAAATTTAACAGTTCCTTTAACTGGAACAACCTGCGACCTATTTGAAAAATTCTGAGACACTCTTAATTCAAACTACACAATGAGGAATGTGACACAGACCAAGGCTTTATTAATATCCATCTCTAAGTAGCTTGCAATCCTGTTTTCAACCATTAATGAAATCATCCTAAAAGAAGTCAATATATTGTATTCTAGCAATTTTCTTATTTGACTGTTATTGTTTAACATATTTTATGACATATTTCATCTCCAGATCCTTCAGGTTTTTAATATTATTTTAAAATTTAATTAAAAGCCAACGATGATATTTTTCTGTGTTCATATTATAAAAGTAATCCTATGGTCATATTTTCCTGTGCTGGAATTACATATTTTAAGTTGTGAGATCAAAAATAAATTGTTTTGTAAATCTACATGCTGTACTAAATGATATTTTATTATTTGCTAGATTTTCACTATACATGTGCATATTCTCTAATTCATTTTATTCTAAATTTTTATTTCAGGCAAATTAACAAAATCAGATAAAGATTAAGTCAAATGCAAATAGATAATATAATACAATACATATAGGACCAGATTTTCAAAATTAAGCATGTGCAGATATTTGTGTGAAATTTGTTTACAAATGCCCAATGGATACACCAAACTTGCTATGTGCATGTTGAATGTGATTGTGCATAAACTCATAATGAAGACAAAATATGGACCTATTTGCTTACATTTCCCTAAAGTTTATTATACTTCACATTTTGTGTAATTTTTTAAAGATTTTCAGCATGCCTTTTGCTGTAGCAAGAATATGCTTATTTACAGTACATATTTAAAAACAGTATGTGAGATAGTACTGTATGTTAAAAATAATACATTTGAGCTTCATATGATTTGCCTTCTGGTGGTACAGCCTTTAGATTTCATGTTTTCAAACTTACCTCTGCAACAATGAAGGCTAGAAATATTATTTAAAAATAATGGAAGCTTAGATTTTTCAGCTTATCACATGAGTTAAAGAGCTGGACCTTATCACATGACTCAAGGAGATGTAAGTTTAACATATAACTAATATCATGAGACTCACAATGAAATTGCAGGAGTTGACAACATTGGCACTATCAGTTGCAGGATTAATTAACAATCTGTTACTTTCGTTTCTTCGCCAACTATTTTTGATTATGTGCACTAGTTCAACTGCCATCTCTTCCAAGCTTAACTTGATTGCTCTGTATGAAGTAAGCTTGAATAAAGCTTTGTTGAAAATGTGTAAAATCTTCCTTGTGATAAACTGTGTGTTTTAGTGACAAAGCACCTTAAGAATGTTTATATATTAGTAAATAATTTATTCAAACATTTAGTCATCTTTTGTGTTCATAAATTGTCTGCAAGCAGTGTATGAATTTCTCAAGTTAATACTGGTAAAATAATATTTCAAATTATTTTTCAGTGGATATCAATGCTGGTCTGTTGACTGTTCTTGATTAGTTCAGTGTATGCATTCAAGTTCTAAAAATCGTGCTGAGTGTATTATTTTGATTGGAGACTCCAATTCTTATTGTTTGTGTTTCTTGACTGGTGGAGTGTAACTGTTAATATATTTTAATTCAGATTTCAACTACATGAGCAGTCTTACAAGGAACCTGAGTCTGTTTCTGAAAAGCCTCTTGCTAGTAAATTTGTGAATACAATAAATGCTTGAGAAACACAATGACAGAAATTAATTTCTACTCAATGCAATATCCCTGATTGTTCTAGGGCGAGAAAAAAAAGCCCAACAAATGTGTATAAATATACCAAATATTCACACACAAAAAATCACTACTCAAATTCCACATTGTGTCCTAGTCAAGCTGCAACTAACAGATTATGACCACACCCGTGTCATTTTCATCAATCTTATCACCCTTCTGAGGGTGCATTCTATCCAGACAGCAACCAGTCTGATGATTTTGTACATATGTGAGTTTTGCCGAGTATGTCCAGTGCTGCACACAAGCAAGTCAAAGACCGCACCACAGTGGGAGCAGGGGAGAGGGCAAACAAGGACATTTTCCTGGCTTACTAGAGAAAGACTGTGCTTTACAGTAGGGCAGGCGATGGGAAAGGAGGTCAGAAAAAGGCAGGTGGTCAGGTTAGTGACACTAATGCATCCCCTGACAACATACAGATGAAAGGCTTTAAAAGGCACACGGCTTTGCATTAGAAGCCCATTCTACAGGCAAGGCAGCACCCACCCATCCTCCATCCACTTATGGTACAAATATCAGCATGGGTAGGGACCTGCTGTGAGCACTGCACCAGTTGCTCCTTTATTGGGGGTGGGGAGTAGGAAGGAATTTCTCCCTCATGTCCATGGTGGAGTAGTGGGCTTTGCCTTCCTCATAGCAAGTGTCAGGAGGAACTTACTGCCTAGCCTCCTTTCTTCCTCATGATAATATGTCACAATGCAGGTACCCTCTAGGGAAGGCTTCCAGTGACCAGATAAAGGATTTAAGAGAAGGGGCTGGTGAAAGGAATGGAACAGGGTTCCCATGATTGCTTCGGCAGGGAGCCAACCCGTCCTTTCTTTATAACCCACCTTAATTCTCCTATGAACAGGAGTGGAGTGTAAATTCCAAGGCATAGATTGGCTGGGGGACCTGGATGGAAAATGAAGGGGAGGCTCATGGAAAAGCCACACCTAGTTATTTGAATGAACTTGGAGTTGCCTGCACTTATTTGCTGGATAGTGCCAGTCATCTAATAATACTTGTGGCCTGATTAAATCCATATCAAGTGTGTCCTGCACTTCATTTGCACAGCTGAATGATAGAAACATAGTGGCCACATAGAAAAGGTTATTCCCAGCTGTTCACTAAAGCTCAGGTTATATCTGCTAATACCAAGCCAAACCAAGGGGGGCTAGTTCCTACCTTTCTGACCTCCCTGGCATTTGTAGGCAAGCAGGCTGGATGGCCTGTTAGGACAGTGAAGCTTGATCCCTTGATAAATCCAATTTGCTTTGCAGGCTGGTTTGAAAAGGTGTCAACCATTCCACCCTTACCCATCCCCCAAGATGTGTTTTGCCTCCTACTGAGCTGCTCTGAGAAAGCAGTGCACTGACGGCCATTTTGGCTGACCCTTAAGCAAACAGAGGAAACAGAAGGATCATTGCACTCTCCCACACTCCTGCATGGCCATGTGAGCACCAGCTCTCTTGCCCAAATATCATTGCCAAATTCTTCACATGAGTATTAATGCAAACTGTGTGTTCACATCTGAAGAGAGAATTGGGTTTTTATATTTCTAGCAATAGCAATAGACATCCTGCCATAATGGGAATGGTTCTAGGACGGCCTATTTTCTCACATATGAAACAAGCCCCAAACCCTGTACATAGAACTGAAACCCTTCTGATGTGAAAGCAGTTTAGTTGTTTTTAAGATTTTATAAATCTCATTTACATTTAGTATATTTTCAGTAGTGTACAGAGACAGGAAGTTGTTTTAGATCATGGAAATAACTATCTCCAAAGAGATTGCCTCATTACAAAGGACCATAATTCAGGAGAAAAATACAGAACCAGCACTTCTGCACAATTACTATTTTATCTGTCCTTATTTCCATTTTCAGGAGGTTTTTTCCCTGGGCTTTTTAAAATTCTCTTTCCTTCCAGGTCTTGCTGCAGTAGACTTCTTCGGGGATTTCAGTTTCTAGGTTACGGAAAAGCTCTCCCCTTTCCTGAAGGTCTCATGTCTATTTTTAAACCTAACTTCTTTCCAAATACCATATTTTTTGCCTTCTGATATAAAAAGGAAAGACAACTTCCTTTCAGTGTAAGCAATGAAAAACAAATCAAAGAGAATGTTCTCTCACCTTTTACTGGTGTTATGAACAGAATCAAAGGTTATCTTAATTCCCAACTCTTTTATCTCTGAGAGCGCACTACTTAGCCTTTACACAAGCTGAAACTCATTCATATAAGTTTGCTTTATAGTCTCCTGATTAAGTTTACGTTTCTGGGTGTAGATAATGTTCCCTTTTTTACTTGGATTCATTCACTGGGTCAAATGCAGAAGTAATGCCTGTCATGATGACATAGGTAATCATAGACAGTATTAAAAAGAGGGATTTATTAGAGAAAACAACTTTCTGATGATTTATTTTGTCTACAGTCGTAGTTGAGTCTTGAGTTTGCCTCTGAATGAAACCTCAGCTTTCCAAAATAAGGAAGTATGTGTTACAGCATAGATACTAGACTAGTGGCTGAGCATAATTGTTCATCCCAGATAATGTCAAATCAGGGGCTGAACCTACATCTTCCACATCCTAGGTGAGTGCTTTACCCACCCCCTTTCAAAGTGTGAGAGAGCCTATCTTTCTCAGCAGTGTGTTCTGGAACCAATAAAAAACACACACTGAACATTTCAACAACATTTTATTGTTGCGAAAACATTCAAAGGGTTTTGGTTTTTTGGACAGCATAGAAAAATTATTTTAAAAACCTTGAAAGTATTTATAAAACAGAATTGTCATTTTCTGGTCTGGTCTAATATAATTATAGTGTATATCATGCATAAAAACTTCTTTACTCTCTAGACCCCTTTAGGTTCAGCCTGTTGATCTGTAAGAGAATCTTACATCTTAAGGACATCCAGGAAAATTTGAAGTGATTAGTTAAACCACATCAAGCCTATGCATGTACTCTGATAAGGCCAGACTGAATTTTGAATGAGAGTTCTCACACAGAGATTTAAAGTGGTTTATTTAATCTACTAAAATTCATATGTTTGGTTAATTTTGATGAATTCTGTATATCTGAATGCAAACAAGCCCTTAGTGGATGTAGTTTACATTCAGAAGAGATGGAAGAGCATGTAAATGAAAAAACTCAGAGGTGTAGCGAGAGAGTTATGCACCAGGGGGGCAAAGGCTAAATTTGCGCCCTCTCCCCTACCCCCACCACGCAGCCGGGCCCTGAACCTGGCGCATGGCTGAGTCTGACCCTGGGAGGGGGGGGGTAGCTTCCAAGGGATGACAGGGGAAGTAGAAGGGGACTAAACTGGTGCCCCTCCTAGCGTGGCTCCCGGGGGCAGCTGCCCCTTTCTGCCCCCCTACTATTCCACTGAAAGAACTCTGACAACATTGATCACTGGATGATCAACTTAATTGCTTGTAAACAGCCTGGTTTAGTCTCTTTGTCTTAGTCTCCATGAAAGGGGAATGCAGAAACAAAGAATTCCTGCCCAAAAGGAAGTCTATTTAAACTAGAAAGTTACAAGTTTCTTTATCTTTGGCTGACATGACACTCCCAAGGAAATAGCCAGGGACCCCAGGGAGAAAAAGATCTTCCCTGGCTTAGAAGTTTTGATGAAATAAGAACAATTTCAGGCTTTTCATTGATATATTTGTCGACATATTTGAAGACATTAAAAACTATGCAAAATATACAAATTCACTCAAGCTTGCTGACGCTTTTAAACACAGAATAAATCTTTGTTGTATAAATTCAACAATAGAAATCTGCAAAATAATTAAACAAAAGTTCTATGATTTATTTCCTACAACTCTAATACAATAAAAAATGCTAACATATGTTAACTGAAGAATTTAAGAATACTTTTACTGAGTTACAGTGTGGTATAGGATAAGAGTGAGAAATTGAAAACAGCCTGCAGTGACTGAAAAAGATAATGCTTCACAAGGAAAGTCTGGTTTGGGGTTTTGTTTAGTAGGCTAAACCTGATTTTGCTATATACAGTCTTTTCCCCCCATCACAATGGAAGCTGTATCTTTGAAGTAAACTAAATTTAACTCCCTGAATACATTCAGTAGCGAACAATAGTGACGGGGTGCAATCACAGAGGTCCACTTTGGATTATTCCCCAGTGTACTGATCATGCTACTAAACTCACACTTTCTTTTTCTCTGGGGCTCCCCACTACCTTGTCCTGCTGAGCCAGGTCCTCTGGTCTCCCCCTCGACAAGGCACAGAATAAGGGTAACTGCCCCCATGTAGAGCAATGCAGACACTGAACCATTTCAGCTCTGAGAGGACACAATCCTAAGGGCTCAGAACCCAGGAAACCAATCCTCAAGTGGGACCAAAAATGTCCCATTTTGTATGTGTGAAACTGATTGTTCCTCCCTAAGTAGAGTACTTTGCATTTGTCCTTACTGAACATCATCCTATTTACCTCAGACCATTTCTCCAGTTTGTCCTGTTCATTATGTACAAGGCCAAATTTTTCATTTTAAACTGAGTGCCTACCAAGCTGGTAGAACACACAGCAGGGCACTGGGTAGGTGACCTCAGTTTGGTGACATGGTAAGTAATGAGTTGGGGTGGCTGCTCTTTTGCTTCCACTTTGAAAACATGTGTGAAAGAGAGCTTGCAAAGTACAGCCCCCATGGCTATCGAGGTGTCTGCTTTCAAAAAGGAAGGGCACATTTTCAAGGGGACCTGCAAGGAGGGGAGGGGGAACCAGGTACGGGTGTAGGAGCTCATGCCGTTGGCACATGGTCATAGTCAGCATGTGATCATTCCCTCTCCCGCATGCCTGCAGACTGCAACTCTTCCCTTCTCACAGGGATCTGCATAGGGGGTAGGGGCAATGAGTGAGGACTCATGCAGTCAGTGCATGGTTGCCTCTTCCATCCCCTCAGTGCATGTTGTCCCCCCCCTATATATTCAGTGTATGGGTGTGGTCTGAAGACTGCAGCCCTTATTCCCCACATTGACCTGTAAGGGGAGGGGGAACTGGGTGGGAGTGCAAGGGGTCATGCAGTCTGTGCATGTTGCTCCCTCTACACAGTGCATAGTTGTCCCTCCCCCCTGAACCTCATGGCTGTTCTTCCAGCCCATCACAAACAGGGCAGCAAACCTGGGGTCATGATTTGTTCGGGATGAGCAAATGGGAGATGGATTGTCTCAGTGCTATCACTACAGAACGTCCTCTATTTCATCCTGATTGCCATGTGTGATATCAGTCTTCTCCAAATCAGAGAGCGTGATAGGGAGCCGACGCTGACTGAATGTGGCCAGAAACCTGGGCCTTATGCTGCAATGCTTTGTGCTGCAATGATGCCAGATCACTTACTGCTGGCTTGGTGTGGAAAGGCATCCTACCATGTAGGACGGAATAAGGCAGGCCTCCTCAGAAATCTTGTTAGAAGGATTAAAGAGTATCTCTATGAGAGCTTTGACAAGACGTGCAGGGAGGATTCCACTACATCTCCAGACACATTAGCAAAATGTTGTAGGCAGCCCCCCACTGTGTAGATAGACTGACAGCTACTCTACCCCATTTGCTCAGGGCAGATCAAACAGATTAAACCCAATTACATTTAACCACTGTAACCATGATTACAAATGTGAACTCACCAGAAATGCCCTCCCTGTCATCAGAATCTGGCAGAAATAAATCCTGAGAGGGGATTATCTCCAAAATTAAGAAAACGTCCTAGCTGTTGGTGAGATCTGATCCTCCACTTGCCTGCTGAACATTCTCCTCCTCCTTTTCCTCATCTACAATGCCCTCCTCATTGTTGCCTGTGGCTTCCTGAAGAGTCGCTTGGTAGGTATCCATGGACAATGGTTCCCCCCTAAAATCTCATGCAGCTGCTCATAGAAGTGGCATGTCTGAGGTTCTGATGTGGACTGACAATTTGCCTCCTTTATCTTCTGGTACGCTTGCCTTTATTTTCTTGCAGCACTGCTGGATGTCCCTGCTGTATCCTTTTCCCACCGTGCCCTGTGTGATTTTGGCATAGATATCAGTGTTTCCTCTGCTGCTTCAGAGTTCTGCCTGCACAAATTCTTCTCCTCACACAGCAATCAGATTCGGTATCTCCCGCACACTTCATACTGGAGCTCATTTGCAACCCTAGGCATTTAAGGTCAGGCGTGCTGTCAGGTTTGCTGTGCTGGCCAAACAAGAAATTAAAATAAAAATTTCCCAGAACTTTTCCTGTGTACCTGGGAGTGCAGCAGAGTTGAAAGTGCTAGCCGGAGCAATCACACTGGGGCACTGTGGAACACCTCTCAGAATCCAAGAATGGCAACTTTAACATTGCTGCCTCTGTACTATCCCAGAGGTGACTCTGGAAGGGTCAAATTTAGTGCAACTCTTTTTGTCAAGGTGTTGTAAACTCATTTATTGTAAAATCAACCTAAACTCTAGTGTGGACAAGGACCTAATCATGGGTGGCTTCCTTAGATTGCAAGCCCCTTGGGACAGAGACTCAAGTACTACAACAACAGTAAGAACAACAAGACTTGGAAGGGAACAAAGAATGCTCATAGAAATGTTGTCGATGTGGAGCACGAAAGGATGGGAATATATTTGGTGCCATGGAAGATACTTTTCAAAACCACAGCCACAATTCAGAATGCTTTCTTTAATGCTAAACAGTCAAGAGGTGTGATCTAGAGAACATAGTTCAGTCTCCATGCCCAGCCAGTCGTTGATCTCTCATTGTAGCTAGTTTTAATACTTGGGTTTTAATTAATTAACTCACCTGACAACTTTCAGGCTCGGAAACACAAATTTAGGTTTCTAAGAGATAGGAAGTAAGAAGCAGAGCAGCTGTCAGACTCATTGGTCAATGCTGTATCATCTATGAATCATGAACTGTTATATTTATCAGCTACATGGTATCCCTTTTCTCTTTGATTGCCTTATATTCTATTCAAGCCAATTTCTACCCAAAAATTGCATGTTTGCAGAAATAAAGCTAATGATAACTGATGGTAATGATGAAGGATTCAAAATGCATGCTTTAATAAAATTTCATATTATTCAAGTTCAAACAAAGAAAAATCCTAAAATTCCTACTAATAAAAATATGAAACAAAAAATCCCTATTAAGTTCCAATGGATAGTTTTCCTGTCTTCAAGAAGTGAAGAAAATAAATATTGTTTGACTCTGAATCTTGCATCTTTCAGATAATCTGCAAGAACTCAGAGGTACACAGTTATATATTTTAAGAATTCACCATAAATTATTTCAGGGGTAGCTCCATTAATTTAACCAACAAGGAGCAGAGAACCACAGTCAGACAATTCGATTTAACAAATGAGAACATAAAATTTTAAAATCTAGCAATTTATTTAATGCCCAGCTCTGATCTGATCTTCAGTAGAATCCCCATGCACCAAAGGTTACAAGAAGCAGCCTTCATTATTCAGTGTGTTGCCTGCAGGGGGGAAGAGTATAACCAAGGCATTTGATAGGGTAAATAAAAATAAAGAGACAGTAGATTTCTTGAAGATAATGCAGAATGCTACAGTACATGGCTTTAGATCAGCACTTAATTTTTGTATCTATTTCTTTCCCTGTGGGTACAGGAGCTGAAATATACCCATATATTTCACCTAATTGCTTGTTAGCTGAGAAGATTGGATCTGCAAACAGTTCAAATCCATTTTTTTCAACAGAATGTTTACAAAAAATCTTGAGTGTCTTCAATCAGGGGTGGGCAAACTATGTTCCACGGGCTGTATCTGGCTTTTAATCTGGCCTTTAATCTGGCCCACAGGATTACCAGCCCAGCAGCTCAGTGGGGCTAAAGCAGGTTCCCTGCATACCATAGCCCTCTGCCACTCCCAGAATTGGCCGGTACATCCCTATGGCCATGGGGATGGAAAGCAGGGGGTGTCTGCTCACTGCCCTAACTTGCAGGCATGCCCCCCCCCCCCACACACACACAGCTTCCATTTGCCAGGAACAAGGAACCATGGTCAATCAGAGCTGTGGGGGGGCGTGCCTGCAGATGGCAGTAGTGTGCTGAGCTACCTGATTCTTCACCCTCCCACAAGGAGCCACTGCTAGACATATTGGCCACTTCTGGGAGCAGACTTACCTTGGGTGGCTCCAAGATGGTAGCACAGCAGGGCTAAATGGTACTGAGCCAAAGCCCACACCCCACACCTCCTTCTGCACCCCACACCTCTACCCTAGCCCCACGTTGATAGCCTGCCATACAATTTTCCTACCTAGATGTGTTCCTCAGGCCAAAACGTTTGGCGTCCCTTGCCTTAGATGATCTTTGATGTTTAGTTAAAAGTTTTTAGAAGGGTACATTATTTTCAATTAAAAATATTCAGTTCACATGAAAAGTGAGAATTACAGTCCTAGAATCATTTTGAGCCACCTCTGCTTCAAGGCTGGAGTTTTCCTTTGCTTCTGTCAGGGTCTGTTTTAATGGCATCATTGAATATCTATGGAACAAATAGCATGGTTCATAGCCTATGGTCCATGCTATCAGTTCCGTGGTGGGACACAAAGTATCTTTTGTCTTTGGCTATCTAGTATTGTTTGTCTGGAAACAAAATTCTCCCATTTATACTATTCTCAGCCATCAGCTTGGTATACAAATGACACGTACAAATGAAGTGGGAAGGCAGCTGCCTAGGACACCTATACCAAAATCATGTGTATTTAATCTGACTGCATCATAAACAGCTTTGAAGTGTATTAAAAAGAATGGCTGGGTGCTGACAGAGAAGGAGCATATTTGCCTCATACATCAATGTAAGAAATGCTGAAAATACCTTTGGAAGCTAACATCGCTTGGCACAGAAATGAAGAATTCGTTCTGGGACTGTAAGCAGGACCACCATCGTATTATTGAGCACTGAATCCTAATTTAGGACCAGCTTTAATGCCACGTAGGAACAAGGGCATAATTGAAGACATCTGCGTTCTGAATTATGTTCCCTTGAACAAATAACTCCAGTTTGGGCCTTTTTATTGAAGGCTTTTGATGTAAAAACCCACTTCCCTTAGACATTAGGTTGAGCCAAATGTCTTGCAGACCTTAGAACACCGTTTAAAATTTGCTTTCCTTAAGAACACAGGGTATGTCTACACTACAAAGTTAATTCGAACTAACAGCTGTTAGTTTGAATTAACTTTCATAGGCGCTACACATGCAAACCGCTAGTTCGAACTTAATTCGAACTAGCGGAGCGCTTAATTTGAACTAGGTAAACCTCATTCTACGAGGACTAACGCCTAGTTCGAATTAAGGGCTGTGTAGCCACTTAATTCGAACTAGTTGGAAGCTAGCTCTTCCCAGCTTGCCCTGGTGGCCACTCTGGGCCAAGCCAGGGAAACTCTTCTGCCCCCCTCCTGGCCCCGGAGCCCTTAAAGGGGCACGGTCTGGCTACAGTGCCCATGCCAGGTGCAAGCCTGCCAGCACCCAGCCAGCAGACCCTGCACCTGGCCCGGCATGAACCAGCCACCCGCTGCCACCCAGCCCTCCGCCTCTTCCCAGGACCAGGCTGGCGGCTCCCAGGAGCCTGCCCGGGGCCGCAAGAGGTGGGCGCCCACCTCGTCTAGTGTGGAGATCGTGGACCTCATCAAGGTTTGGGGGGAGACCTCCAACATCCTCGACCTCTGCACTAGGCACAGGAATGAGGCCATCTAGGGCAGGATAGCTGCCAGCCTGGCCACCAAAGGCCACATGCGAACCCAGGAGCAGGTTTGCATGAAAATCAAGTTGGTCCAGTGAGACCCCCGACCCTGAGCCCTGAGCTTAGAACATAAGAACATAACAACAGCCATACTGGGTCAGACCAAAGGTCCATCTAGCCCAGTAGCCTGTCTGCTGACAGCGGCCAACACCAGGTACCCCGGAGGGGATGGACTGAAGACAATGACCATAAGAACATAAGAATGGCCATACTGGGTCAGACCAAAGGTCCATCGAGCCCAGCATCCCATCTGCCGACGGTGGCCAATGCCAGGTGCCCCAGAGAAGGAGAACAGAAGACAATGATCAAGTGATTTATCTCCTGCCATCCATCTCCTGCCCTTGTTATGAAGGCTAGGGCACCATACTTTATCCCTGGCTAATAGCCATTTATGGACCTAACCTGCAAAAATTTATCAAGCTCTTTTTTAAACCCTAATAGAGTCCTGGCCTTCACAGCCTCCTCGGGCAAGGAGTTCCACAGGTTGACTGTGCGCTGTGTGAAGAAAAATTTCCTTTTATTAGTTTTGAACCTACTACCCATCAATTTCATTTGGTGTCCCCTAGTTCTTGTATTATGGGAAAAGGTAAATAATTTTTCTATAATCACTTTCTCCACACCATTTATGATTTTATATACCTCTATCATATCGCCCCTCAATCGCCTTTTTTCCAAACTGAAAAGTCCCAGTCTCTCTAGCCTCTCCCCATATGGGACCCTTTCCAAGCCCCTAATCATCTTAGTCGCCCTTTTCTGAACCTTTTCTAATGCCAATATATCTTTTTTGAGGTGAGGAGACCACATCTGCACGCAGTACTCGAGATGTGGGCGTACCATAGTTTTATATAGGGGAAGTATGATATCTTTTGTCTTATTATCTATCCCTTTTTTAATAATTCCTAACATCCTATTTGCCTTACTAACTGCCGCTGCACACTGCGTGGATGTCTTCATAGAACTATCCACTATAACTCCAAGATCCCTTTCCTGATCTGTCGTAGCTAAATTTGACCCCATCATGTAGTACGTGTAATTTGGGTTATTTTTTCCAACATGCATTACCTTACACTTACCCACATTAAATTTCATTTGCCATTTTGCTGCCCAATCACTCAGTTTGCTGAGATCTTTTTGTAGTTCTTCACAATCCCTTTTGCTTTTGACTGTCCTGAACAGCTTTGTGTCATCTGCAAACTTGGCCACCTCACTGCTTACCTCATTTTCTAGATCATTGATGAACAAGTTGAACAGGATTGGTCCCAGTACTGACCCCTGGGGAACACCACTAGTTACCCTCCTCCATTGTAAAAATTTACCATTTATTCCCACCCTTTGTTTTCTGTCTTTTAACCAATTCTTGATCCATGAAAGGACCTTTCCTCCTATCCCATGACCACCTAATTTACGTAAAAGCCTTTGGTGTGGGACCGTGTCAAAGGCTTTCTGGAAATCTAGGTATATTATATCCACTGGGTGCCCCTTGTCCGCATGTTTATTAACCCCTTCAAAGAATTCTAACAGATTAGTTAGACACGACTTCCCTCTGCAGAAACCATGCTGACTTTTGCCCAACAATTCGTGCTCTTCTATGTGCCTTGCAATTTTACTCTTTACTAGTGTTTCTACTAATTTGCCTGGTACTGATGTTAAACTTATCGGTCTATAATTGCCAGGATCTCCTCTAGAGCCTTTTTTAAATATTGGTGTTATATTGGCCATCTTCCAGTCATTTGGTACCAAAGTGGATTTAAAGGATAGGTTACAAACCACTGTTAATAACTCCGCAATTTCACATTTGAGTTCTTTCAGAACCCTTGGGTGAATGCCGTCTGGTCCCGGAGACTTGTTACTATTCAGCTTATCAATTAATTCCATAACCTCCTCTAATGTCACTTCAATCTGAGTGAGTTCTTCAGATTTGTCACCTAAAAAGGCTGGCTCAGATTTAGGAACCTCTGTAACATCCTCAGCCGTGAAGACTGAAGCAAAGAAATCATTTAATCGCTCCGCAATGGCACTGTCTTCCTTGATCGCTCCTTTTATATCTTTATCATCCAAGGGCCCCATTGCTTTTTTAGCGGGCTTCCTGCTTCTAATGTATTTAAAAAACATTTTACTATCATTTTTTGAATTTTTGGCTAGCTGTTCCTCAAACTCTTTTTTGGCTTTTCTTACTACATTATGACACTTAATTTGGGAGTGTTTATGTTCCTTTCTATTTTCCTCACTAGGATTTGACTTCCACTTTTTAAAAGCTGCCCTTTTCTCTCTCACTGCCTTTTTAACATGGCTGTTTAGCCATGGTGGTTCTTTGTTAGGTCTCTTACTGTGTTTTTTTATTTGGGGTATACATTTAAGTTGGGCCTCTAGTATGGTGTCTTTAAACAGTTCCCATGCAGCTTCCAGGGATTTTAGTTTAATTACTCTCCCTTTTAGTTTCTGTTTAACTAGCTTCCTCATTTTAGTGTAATTCCCCTTTTTGAAATTAAATGCCAGAGTGTTTGACCCCTGCGGTGTTCTTCCCAACACAGGAATATTAAAAGTTATTATATTGTGGTCACTATTTCCAAGCGGTCCAGTAACAGTTACCATTTGTCTTGTGCCATCCATCTCCAACCTTCCAGAAACAGAGGCCAGGGACACCATTCCTACCTCCTGGCTAATAGCACTCCATGGACCCAACCTCCATGACTTTATCTAACTTCTCTTTAAACTCTGTTATAGTTCTAGCCTTCACAGCCTCCTGTGGCAAGGAGTTCCACAGGTTGACTATTTGCTTTGTGAAGAAGAACTTTCTTTTATTAGTTTGAAGTCTGCTACCCATTCATTTCATTTGGTGTCCTCTAGTTCTTCTATTATGGGAACTAATGAAGAACTTTTCTTTATTCACCCTCTCCACACCACTCATGCTTTTATAGACCTCTATCATGTCCCCCCTCAGTCTCCTCTTTTTGAAGCTGAAAAGTCCCAGTCTCTTTAGCCTCTCTTCATATGGGACCTGTTCCAAACCCCTAATCATTGTAGTTGCCCTTTTCTGAACCCTTTCCAAGGCCAAAATATCTTTTTTGAGGTGATGAGACCACATCTCTACACAATACTGAAGATATGGCGTACCATAGTTTGATACTTCCCCTCCTCCTTCTTCCCCTGGCTTCCCCCTTCCAGCTCCCTCCTCCCAAGTTTCCACCTCCCCTCTCCCACCCTCTCTCTTCCCCTCTCCCACCTCCTTTTCCCAGTCTCCCCGAGAGGTTAATCCCCCACCCTCAGTTTTGTTAAATCAAGAGAGTTTCTATTTTTGAACACGTGTCCTTTATTTTTTACATCAGGAAGAGGGGGTAGGGAAGGGTAAGTGGAAGGAGGTGAGGGAGGAATGGGGCACGAGCCCCTGATGGGGAGGACTGGGGTGGCTCTGCGGGCTCCTCAGGATGGAAGCTCTCCTGCAGGGCCTCCTGGATCCTGACAGCCCCCCGATTGACACCCCCGGATGGCAGCCTGCGGCAAGTGCAGCCGGGCTGATGGCCGAGTGCTGTGATGTGCCGAGTGTGGGCACTCAGGGCACTCCAAGACAGGACTGCTTTGCTGTCCCTCATCGAGGTAGACAAGCAAGTGGGGAACCCTGAGAACTGTCTGTCCGGGGTGGGGGCTCGGGTCCCTTTAAGCACAGCCCTCGGCTAGCCTGAGGCAGCAGCTCCACACTCTAAGTCCTGGTTCCGGCCAGCCTTAACTTCTGTTCAGGGTCCACTCAATGTGGACATGCTAATTCGAATTAGCAAAACGCTAATTCGAATTAGTTTTTAGGTCTAGATGCACTAGTTCAAATTAGCTTAGTTCGAATTAACTAATTCGAATTAAGTTAGTTCGAATTAGTGCTGTAGTGTAGACATACCCACAGTTACTCAGTAGCCTCAAAGGTATGTTTCTTGGAACCTAAACCTACTTACCAATAAGTAAATATCTTAAGAAAAAGGGAGGAGGGAAGGAAAATTGAAATGTCACTGATACACATTCTAATTACATCTTGATACCACAGTGATGGGAGGCTTTGGCTATGTACTCTCTAGATGTTGCCTTCTATACTTTTACTCCATCATAATATCTTAGAAGTGTCCCTCCTTCATATTTTGGTCATGTAATTTTACCTAGTTTGTTATTGTTTATCATTTTCTCTTTACAATTAATAAGAAGTTTGAACACTAACATGACACCTGCCGTGGTTTTTTTTTAAAGAATGCTATTGGAAAATACAGTTGCATTTTTTAGTTGTTAGACTTATCTGAAAAAGCATTAATAAATGTCACTCCATGGTCGCCCTAACTAGACCTATTAGGAAGTGAAGTAGATCAGTGAAAGCTTTCACACGATGCAACCTATGTGACAGGTAGCTGTATGGTGTACATGTTTTGCATGCTTATCCAGCAGTTACCACAAATACCTTCAAGTGAGGTGCGAAGGAAGGAGGAGAAGAGGAAAGATCCATTTTATCCAAAAAGCCCATTCACAAAACAATTGTTCCATGTGAGAATATTAAACATTTCCTCGGCTAATTCATAACAGACAGCACCATATGGACTTTGTAATAAGTGCACTTCACCTATGCATAGAATTATTTCCATGCAGCTAATATTCAATAGAATAAAGGAAATAACTATAAACCTGTCATCTGCATTAGCAGTTCTGACTCTGAAAGCAATCAAAATAAAATCTGATAACCTTAACTATACTTAGGCTGCCAGAGAACGCTCTAAATGTGCTATTTATGTGGTTCAGTTTCAATTAAATAGAAAAAAAATAATAACAATAGAATTAAGTACTCTCCCATTTGCAGTACTTGAGTGAATGTGATTTATACAATCTAGACTAACATCACATTAGCAATTCTCTGCTAAGGAACCATAGTGATTAAATCTGTATGTGTGTTGCTGGACTACGTCCGGTCAGAGTGAGCATTCCCATTGCTATTAGTGGCTTTGTTGGGATTTTAAACAATTAGAAGCATCAACAAATTTTATGGATAATAAAGTTTTCTAAGCCAGAAATGTTTTTAAAATGGGTAAAAAATGCATGTAATGGAACTATATTTTACCTAATATGTTTCACTTCCTTCTTGGTTCATTAACATTGATACCAATTACGCCCACTTTTAGTCATTAGATTTCAGTTCCGCAGCTTAGTCCTCCCAGCACTGGCCATTAATCTAGTCTCATACAACCTTTCCCTCCTCCATCTACTTTCCCCAAAGGGCGCATCCTTTTCAATAAGTGAATCCCACAGTGATATCCGGAAACTCATTCCTTATTACTATGGTTACATGTCCCAAATGGACTGATAATGATATGAAAACTGTGTGCGAGAGAAACAAAATAGGCAAAGCAGCCTTCCAGTTTTTCTCTTTTTCTTTGTTGTGATTAGCCAAATTGGGGAAAAAAGCAATTCCTCCACACACAACGGTGCAAAAAACTTTTGCTAATATTCTCATAGCTGTAGGCTTATTTATGCGTTACTGTCCCTTTCTTTAACAAAATGATCAACACAAAATAAAAGTAGGAGATTCACTAAATAACACCAAATAGACTAAATCCTTATTGCCTGGTATGCAAGGGTACAGGGATCAACCTGCAGAGCATCAGTGCTGCTTTTGCTGGATACTAAAATGAAGCATCACACCAGTGCAAAAACAGGATAATATGAGAGTTGGTTCTCCAGGTGAGTAATAGCTATTTTTTATAACAACTACTTAGTCTTGGGACAATGATCAGAAAAGAAAAAGTATTATAATCTGAATGCTCTAATCCCTAGAAGGAGAATGTATGATGCAAAGCATACAGTCAGAGGAAAATTTGGGATGAGGGAGTGTTGGAGTCCACTTGCCAATGGTAACCAAAACTTGTGGATACCACCATATGACTGTTTTGTTGGAGGAGGCTGATATCAGAGTGTTGAATCTGGTTTGCACAGCATACAGACGGAGTGCATGCTTACTGCTGACTGAGAATCTATGACCCAACCACTCACCCGTCTGCTTTGTACTCCAGAAGGTGACACATGGTCGGGAAGGAAAAGGCAGAAGCAGTTGCAGAAAGCGAACTCAGAGGTACCTCTCAGCTTACTAAAATGTGCAGATTCAGCCTTAAAATTAAATGTCCTCATTTGTTCACAATCTTAAACATCTTTGCAAATGTAATTCTTGGTTGTAACTATTCACCAAATAGTCTGGATGCACGACTTTTAGCCAATGGTTGTGAGCACAGCTTATTTTAACATCATTTCTTGTTGGTCAGCTAAGTGACATGGCAAATTATCTTCTTCATTACCCTGGGGAAAATCCTGAGTTACTCCATTGAAATTAATGGAGTTGTAAGAATTTGGCTCCAGATATAGTATGTATATTATACAACAGCATATTTACCTCAGAACTAGCTTGAGGCACTTTTGGAAAAAAAATGATGCAACACTCTTCAGCAGTTTCTTTGGTGCTATTATTGGCTTATTTGTAAATCCTTCCTAGTTCATGGATCATTGACCTGAAAAAATAAGTTTATAACAGAAATGCTGACACAACCATACCCACAGTGGCATGAAGATGATGCTATAACACTGGTCTACAATTTTTTAGAAGTCGTCTGCTTCAGAGATAAAATGTGCTATTTATTATGTATTTTGATGTGCTGAATTCAAATATGACAATTAAAACAACTGATTGGCTACTGTTTCCAAGATATTTAAGTTTTTACATTTTACGTCTATGTATATTGTGTAGATAGTAGAGTTTTAATCATAAATTGTAAACCTAGGTCTTTTCATGTGTTTATGGTTGCTTTACATGATAATATTTCACCTGTCCTGTTTATGTAACACTTTAAAAATCAGCAAAAGGGTTATATAAATAAAATTTATTATGAAACAAAAGGCAAAAAACTATTATGTACATAGTTTAGTCCTATTCAGTGTCTACTTGGCGCTTCTTGGCTTGTCTCTTGTATTCATTAAAATGGAGCACCTTCCATGAAGAAGAATGGGACAAGATCCTTTTGACAGTCACGGAACATGGAAACCCTAACATCACCTGCCAGGAGATTCCACTACTGTAGTCTGGAGCCCAACAGCTCTGCCTTACTCTTGGGTAGTTCCAAATCCCTGACAAGGTCATTCAGTTCACCTTGTGTTATGAGGTGTGGTTCAGAGGAGGACGATGGGAGAAAATGTGGGTCCTGGGACATTGATGGTTCAGGACCAGAAGTTTCATCCTCTTCCTCTTCCTCGTCTGACTCAAGTGAGAATGATTCTGGTGCATCGGGAACCGGCAGTCCTTCTCCGTGGGGTACTGGGCGTATAGCTGATGGAATGTTTGGATAATGCACAGTCCACTTTTTCTTCTTTGACACACCTTTCCCATCTGGAGGCACCATGCAGAAGTAACAATTGCTGGTATGATCTGTTGGCTCTCTCCAAATCATTGGCACTGCAAAAGGCATAGATTTCCTTTTCCTGTTCAACCACTGGCGAAGATTTGTTGCACAAGTGTTGCAGCATATGTGTGGGGCCCACCTCTTGTCCTGATCTCCAATTTTGCAGCCAAAATAAAGGTGATAGGCTTTCTTAACCATAGTGGTTATACTGCGCTTTTGTGATGCAAAAGTCACTTCACCACAAACATAGCAGAAGTTATCTGCACTGTTCACACAAGTACAAGGTATCTCTGCTCACTTTGGCTAAACAGAAATGTGTCCCTTTGCAAAATCAGACACTGACAAATAAGAGAGCACGACACTGTATGATTTCTAGAGCTGATATAGGGCAATTTGTTCAGCAGAGTGATGTAAGCTTCGTTATGATTGCATCATCCATGACTTCTAGGAATAACATGATGCAATTCATATCATGTATGACGCAATACCAGCTTCAGATTGCATCCTTCATTGTTTTGCCTAAAAAGCAAGTACTGTCCAAACCCAGTCATAGATTTAGTCATAGATCCAGTCAAAGATGTATTTTAGTCATTTCTGGTTTAAACTGAGATCCCTTCCCTTTATAACTCACTTATCTTCCGCCATTCCCAAGTTAAGGGTTGTATATACTGACCCAATAGCATATCTTGAAAACTAGAGCCAATCAACAATTTTAAGCATCATTTTCATTCTCGGTGACCCAGAATTAGTAAAGTTTGACTACATTTATTTCAGAAGCATTTTGGCTGTAGAGCAGTGAATTGTAAAGATTCTCCTCCCACTTCTTTATAGATCTCAGCAAATTGAAAGTTGGCATACAAACAAATGAAGGGCGAGGGAAAGTGGAAGAGTTTTTTTCCCTTAGGAGAAAACACAGGGGCTTAGAATTATGGAAGAGGTGAAAGTGAGCAATTTTGGCTTTTCAACAATGTTACACAACCTATGTATAGAGGGAAAATATTCTATTTCTGGTATAGGTGAAAACCAGGCTTTTTGCTAGAAAAAGCTGCTTTTATGAAAAATACCATCCACCTTACTCAGTGGACTGGGAAACTTGGAGACCAGCAGTGGAAAAGGTCAGTTACAGCATCAAGGAAGAGAAACCCTCCCTGAGGGACATGAAGTAGCAACTTCTCCTCCTTAGGAGTCTTTGGCACCCATTGGTTGCCTGGGGTGGGGCAGGAAGAGCTAATTGGCCCACAATCCCCAGCTCCCAGGATTTAACCTGAAGCAGAGGCCATGTGGAGCCTCTTTTGGCTCCATTCCAAGCCACCATAAACACCCTGAAGTAGGAATGGGAATCCAGCTTGATATATGCTGCAGGTTTAGCCAATTGCCCATTTGGGGGTCAGGAAGGATTTTTTTTTTCTCCCGTAGGCCAAGTGGCAGAGGATAAAGGAGTAAATTTCCCACCTTCTCACAGCATTCTTCAAGCCATAGAGGGTTAAGTAGGAATCTGCTTAGTACTTAACGGTACTTGGTTGAGTTGTTAATTTGTTGCCACTTGTGATTAGTTTCCACTGTGGTTTAAAGTTATAAAGTGAATGATTCCCATGGGATAGGGCGAGACCTCATGATTTTTGCAGGCTGAGGTCAGTCTTTGTGGCCTTTGCAGTCTAAAATCTGAATTCTTCTGTACCCTCTGTTCCTTTCATGGGATGAATGTACTAGAATCTTCTTCCCCTGTTTTAAAGTTTAATACAAGTTGTGGCCTGCCACTTAAATCCATATACATCTGTTGCATTTCACTGCTGCGTCCACATCAATTAAATCTAGGCATTTTTGTTTTTGTGGGAAAGGACTGAATATAAAAGATGTGATGGACTATAAGGTTACATCTACAATACAGTGCTATTTCGGGTAACCGAAGGTATCCCAAAATAGCTATTCCATGTCTTTTGAGCGCTCCCATTATTTCAAAATATAACAGGTTCGTTATTCTACTTTTGTCGGCAAGAGTAAGTCTCAGGTCCGACACTGGGTTCTCAAAGTACAAAGGATGCTACACAGGTATCTGTCAAACACAAGTAGTTTATTTCCTGACAGCTAACAGCTGCACCCCTTAACTAGAAGGGCAACATAACAAAGAAGCGGCATATCTTACGTCCCTTCCTGCTAGCCGGGGATCCCGAGTCAGCTGCGGACGAAGTGGGAGATTGTCTCAGTGTCCGAAGCGCCGGTACCCAAAGCCCATCGGTGAGGACCAAATTGCTGTGCTTTGGTGCAGCCTTAAATAAAGTTCTCTTGCCTTGTTTTGCGGATTGGAAATTTCCAGGGGTTACTCATTACGTGCTGATGTAGAGCTTAGCTGTTAGTTATCGATCTGGTTCTGATCTAGTTCTACTTGTTCTTTGGCCTTGTTTATGTGATCAGTACGTTAGGGTAAACAGAATTGTTTATGTGTTCTAGCCCTTTACCCTTATCTTATACTTGTTCTTGCTATACTGGCAACAATGCTTATCTTAAATGGTGTATGTTCCCAAAGACTTGCTTCTGGCTCATCAGATGTAGGGAAAGGGGGGAAGAATGCAGGCCTTGCCACCCCTAAACTTACACATACAAAGTTCTTCCTCAATTAACCTCTACATCTACTTCCTGTAAACCTCATTCCATGAGGAGTAAGGGACATTTCAGAATAGCGATTTATTTTGAAATAAGTGCCGTGAAGATAGCACCAATTTTCTAAATAAGCTATATTATTATTTTGAAATAACATGAAATAACATATGCAATTCGCGTAGCTCAAATTGCATATCTTATTTCAATCTACAGTGCAGTGTAGATGCACTCCAAGGGAAGATCTTTTAATATTATCTTGATTTGTTTAGGAGCAGTCCTCTGAGTCCTTTCAAAAAATAGATAAAAGCAGTGGCTAAGAGACAGAGGAATAACACAGGGTTGAACCAATCAGTGTTGATGAACTCATCTTCTCTTTGCAGCTTTATTTGTTCACAAGATTTCATACCTCTGTTGTATAACATCCTCCTCTCTCTGTTCTTCCTAAAACTCAGTTCTCCATTCTCCAATCTCCTGCAAACTAGGATGAGAAAATCATTTAACTTCCCTGGTGACATAGTCACAACGTACCCCTCCTACAATGCCTCTGATGGCTCCCTGTTCTATCTTGCAAGAAATTCAAAGCTGCTTGTCCTTGTCCTCCACAGCTTAGGTGGTGTACTTCTCCCACATCCACCACCATCTTTTTTTAAGATTTCCTCAAAGTCTGAAACTCCATTCCGGATGCCATCTGCTAGGACTTATCTCCTCCCTTTTAAAATGTGCTTCTCAGACCTGGGTTCCTAGACTAGTGAGGGGTTGAATTGGCTCACAGCATAAATTAGTGAAATCATAGGACTAATCTAAATTGCATCTGTTTGTAACAGGTTTGTTATGCCTTCCAGAGATCACCACAGTGCAGCCACTGTAGGCTTTCCTTCTGTCTTTCAGAAAGCAAGCAATGATGACATGAGGATTTAGTCATTTCAGTTAAATTCTCAGCTACCTTCTCTGAGTAGCTTTTAGTTTCTTTTCCACCATCTCAGTGGAGCAATGGGTACTTAGGGTATGTCTACACAGCAAAGTTATTTCGGAATAATGACCGTTATTCCAAAATAACGACGCAAGGATCTACACAGCCAAATCATTTCAAAATAACGGGTGACTTATTCCAAAATCTGTAAACCTCATTTTACAAGGAATAACGCCTATTCCAAAATAGCTATTTCGAAATAAGGCGTAAGTAGATGCTCCACTGCTATTTCAAAATAACCCCTCCCTAGTGCCTCCTGGGGCTCTAAATCGAGATAGTACATCTACATTAGGGAAGCCTGCCTCAGACTAATTTTGAGACTTCCCTGTAGTGCAGACGTGCTAATTTGAAATAAGCTTTTTCAGAATAACTATTCCAGAATAGCTTATTTCAGAATAGCCATGCAGTGTATACGTAGCCCTAGAGAAGATAAGATCTGGCCCAGTGCCTCTAATGAAATCAAAACAATTAACTCAAGCCACAAAGGTGATATAAATAAGCCACCCGACTGAAGGTCTAAGTGGCCATGTCAGGTTGTCAACTTTACCTCACTGAAATGCTGCATTACTGACATTCTCACAGGTCTGTGAGCATGCCAGTTGTCCTCCCATTTGTGCATTTATTCATTTACGTCAAATAAATATAGATCAAAGATTCATTCTGCTTCTGCTTTCCTCTCTCTTGTGTTTTTGGTGCCCAAGACACTTCGGAGTGCAGTTTTAATGTTTTTATGCTCAGATCACACCTGCTTCAATTTTCACCTTCTCTGTCTGTGTCTGACACAGTCATCAGTCTGGCCTCATATTGTTCACCTCTCATACCCAGTCACCATTAGATCATGATAGACATGACCTTAATGCTACAGCAAAGATGACTCCAGGGGTTTGAAAGTTTAACTTTACATGCACCACCATAGCCTGACCACTACCACTTTGCTTGCCTGTTCACTTTTCATCATAAGCCCAATGGGTTCATTAAAGCTTGCAATAAAAGAGTTTAGCAATACCT